>JAECXP010000235.1:0-1438627 GCA_018152965.1 Scaptomyza pallida
CCCTTATATGTTATTTAAAAAAAACCTTTTATTCTCAAAATTTCCACAACTAGATTTGTACAATCATATTCTTGGTTATTTAAATTAAAGCCAAAACATATCTTAAGTGCGTTTCAAACTTAAATATATTAACACAAAAAAATAAAGCTTCCGGCTTTTTGTATGTATTCAATTAGGTATGACTTAAGCACATATTGTGTGCTCATGACCGCTATTTCTATTTCATACCCTCGTATTTGGCTGCAACGTTATAAGTCATAAAAAGGCGTTCCTTGGATTTGACCAATCACAAGTCATATACGATTTTACTACAGTTTATGCTCCTCCCTTTAAACGTTGAAAATTCGGCCAGTGTAAGTGCTTTCTCGACTTGATTAATACATCTTTTTGGGCATGCATGTACATATGTTAGTATTATATTTACACAAAAAGAATGGTATTTTGTGCTTGTTCTAGAAAAGAAAACAAATAATTTATAACCTCATTGAATATAAAAAAAATGTTTTAATTATTTTAAAAGGCAAAGCTTTGTATAAAAGGTGTGTAAGAGACAGAATTAAGAATCTCCGACCCCATAAAATATATATTTTTAATCACCTTCAAATGCCAAATCAATAAAGTCATGTCTTTCTGTCTGTCTGTCAGTTTGCTGCATGAACGCGTCGATCTCAATAATCAATATAAGGGTTTGGCACCTTAGCTCGCCCAAGCCCTAGGTAGTTAAGTTTGTTTCAAATTATCGATTACTCCTACAGACAATATAATGAAAATCGGTACAAATGTTAATGCAATTGTTTGCAATATCCAAAGTTTTAGAAAATTTAAGTTATGCCAGAATGCTTTCTGTGTATGCAAATCAACACACACATTTACGCGAGCATCGACTTAACTTTAATATGCGAATCTTCATTGTTTCTTAACCAATTTTCCATAGTTTCAACAAAATTCTCACAAAAAACAAAATTCCTTCTTTTATATCGATATTGAATTGCCTCGCCTTTAGCAAAATAAAACGACTAATGAATTATTATTCATTATTATAATTATAGGTATAACATTTTAGAAAGGTTATTTTAACCTTAAATGACTATTGCAAATACATTTCAATATACTAAATGCTTTAATTCATGATTTTTTATTTATATAAGTCTCCAGCAATTGTCTAAAGCATTTTGACATTCGGTGTACAACAGATGTTCAAGCTAGTTGTCAAGCAGCACGAGTTACTTTATTATTTATCTTGTATAAAAACTAAAAGAGATAAAACTTAGATTATTTTCACTTTCCTATTTATGAAATAGCATACTAATGCCCAGAAGTTACCCTTGAAAACAATTATTCAATATTATTAATTTTGGCAATTTTTTACTCCGAAAAAAATACCGAAAAATAAAATCTGCCGAACATGCGGAACAGAGAGGACTTGGGATCAGAGAGAACTCTGGAGTTTTTTAATCAGAGGCCAGATAGTTTTTGAGATCCAAGCATTCTACATATAGGCTAAAGGTCAGCCATTGCTGTTGATGCTGATCAAGAATATAAATACTTAATGGGAAAATGCGAGCAATGGGAAAAACTCGTATTAAGGGGGTATTCTGGTTTAGAAGCCCGAATTTTACAGATTTTTTTGGACGCTATAAAAAAAAAACAAAAATTATTTTTACTATCCTTTTTTTTATAAACTTTTTATTGATATTTTAAGAATACAAAACAATTAGAATATCAAAACAAATTAAATTTCAAAAAACTGCAGGTCGACGAAGTGGGGACTGATGGAAAAATGGCTTGTCCTGGTGTGCAGGATATAAATCCTTTCCTTGACCTGATATGGAAATCAATTAATGATTCGTAAAGATGAAGGATGTAGTTATCGCACTACGAAACGTTTTTGAAAAAAAAAAAAAATTTTAACAAAATGGCGGCGGTTTGAAAAAAAAAGTTTCATATTTCTCCTATTTTTTTGTCTTTCGGAATTTTTTAAAAATACAAAAAAAATAATTTTCGTTAAAACTCTTCGTAGTGCGATACTGTATGTATAAAGAAGTTCTGTATAAAATTTCAAGTGAATCGGTTGAGTAGAACTTGAGATATCATGCACACCGTTCCTAGAAAAGTAGTTACGAGAAAAACGAGCTCAAAGTTTGAGGACTAGTCGCGCGCAGTCGGAGTCGCGTCACAAAATGAGCTGTAACTCCAAAAATAATTCGAATTTCGAAAAATCCTTTTATGGACATTTTCTTGAAGGGTTATACAATGAAAATATGCAAAAAAAAAAAATAAATTTTTTCCAATTTCTAAACCAGAATACCCCCTTACTTTATTAAGAAATCGCTGTAGGGAAATAAAAAACTTGTTATAAGAACAACAAAACTAACAAGTAAAAACGTTGCAGTCGGACGCAACTGACTGCGATATACTTTGATACCAGTTTACATAACTGTGTTAAGGATTCTGTGTGCAAATAGAAATATATGGGGACGGATGGCACCTTCTATACCCCTACAAAGTTTGAAGACGCTAGCGCAAAAACTAAGAAAGATATAGAAGTGGGCGGTATAAGTGGGTGATGCACATCTGTTACGGATGTCACTAACAATGTTCCCACCAAATTTAGTGACTCTAGCGCAAAAACTGGCGAAGATACGTGCATTCCGGTTTTTATTAGGGCGGTGGGGCATGGCACGTTGTTTGGGGGCGTGGCATCCAAAGTTTCGATGCATATCTGTGTCAGATGTCAGCATCTACCTTTATGCAAATTTTGGTGGCAAGGAATGTCATTAGCTATCTTTTCGTCAAATTTGGTGACTCTAGCTGTTAAAATGTGGGATTATTATGTGTTTTATCGATTTGCACATCGAGGTGTATCGACTTGTTATCGATTTTCTAGGCTCCCTGAGGTCGTAGAGTCCTAAATTTAACACTTTGACCGACGAAGGCATGTACCAAGATATTTGCAAAGTTGCAAGGCTCTAGCTTTAAGGGTGTCGAAAAAAGTTGCGTTCATTCAGACAGACGGACGGACAGACACCATGACGGACATTGCACAAACTCAATATTCTATGATACCTTTGGTATCAAAGTATAATGACAGTATCTTTCACAGTTTTCGAGCTATAGATAGCAAACCTAGAAAGAAGGTAGATAAAAACATCCACCAAAGATCTGCATCAAAACTTTGGGTGTCACGCCCCCAAACTAAGCCTTACGCCTGATCGCCTTTTAAAAACGGTAATTCATTTATATTTAGTGATGCTAAATATTGGGAGAACGGCAGATGGCAACATCTCACAAGTGCTGATTGAATGTCCGGTTGGAACTTAGATATTGCGCAGGTACACAGTGCAAACTTTATTATTCCACTTCATAAAAATTCATTAAAGTTCAACGTTAACAAGAAAGAAGGCTCTATTTGAAAAATCCCGACTTGGACATACCCTTAACCCCATACGTAACAAATACAGTCATTTCTGTATTGAGTTTATTGACTAAAATGACAAAATTTCGAGTTGCGATATCTTCGGTGTTTCTTAACCGATTTTGATCAAATTTTTTTAAATGTCCATTCTTTTATTCATAGTTTTAAACCTCATTTTCTCAATTTAGATTTGAAATTCAAGATTTTTTTGTTATCGATCACATGTGTGTATTGGAAACCAGAAGTGTTATCGATAATTTGAAGCAAAAGCAGACGTACAGACAGACATGGCTAGATCGACTCGGTTGTTGATGCTGATCAAGAATATATATACTTTATTGGATAGTCAGAGATGCTTCCTTCTGTCTGTTACATACATTTGCACAAAACCATTATACCCTTATTTACCCAATTTATGGGTTAGGGTATAAAAATTGTAGAGGGATATCTAAATTGTCTACCATTCCGAAAGTCTTTTAAGAACTTATTTGCTCTCAATTGCATCACTCATGAAGTGTATGTCTTCTTATCAACATGGTTTCGTTAAGCGTAGATCTAATACCACCAACCTTCCAGAAATTACATCGCTTGTTATTAAATGGTTTCATGGCAAGCTACAAACTTATGTCATTTACAATGATTTTAGTAAGTCATATGATTCTGTTAGTTATTCACTTTTACATCATAAATTAACCACTATTGGGTGCCCAACTAACCTTCTTTTATGGCTTTCTTTGTACTTGTGTGACCGTACACAAAAATGTGCCCTTAAATCATCTGTCTCTAAACCGATTTATGTAACATCAGGGTCTCGCCAAGATAGTTGTCTTGTACCGTTATTATTTAATGTCTATATTAATGATCTTCCTGCGGAAATATCCTACTTGTTTACATGTTTGCTGATTACGAAAAACTATGTTTATCCCGTAATTCAGCTTTAACCTACTTTATTTAAATTGCTCTAAATGTAAAGCCATGTAATGGCTTGATGGCTCATCGCTTCAACGCGTTCTTATACTTTGATACCCAAAGGTATCATAGTATATGGGTTTGTGCAATGTCCGTCATGGTGTCTGTCCGTCCGTCTGTCCGTATGAACGTAAATTTTTTCGACACCCTTAAAGCTAGAGCCTTGCAACTTTGCAAATATCTGGGTACATGCCTTCGTCAGAACTAAACTTGCATCCTCCGACAGGCACTTCTTTGTATGGGGTGCTCGACTTTGGAACCAGCTGCCTTTTGAAATTAAGACCGTAGGAAGCACATCAGTTTTTCGATCTAAGCTTAAATCATACTTACAGCAACATATTTGATGATTCATAATAATAATAACAACATTAATTTAAGGCTTATAAGATAATACCGATAGGCAATACGATTAAGATTCTGTTATTATTATTTCTATTTAAATGTTTAGTAAATAAGTATATTAATTTTTTTTTTTTTTGTAACCTTAAACAGCAATTTTATGATGTGACTAGTGCACTAATTTATAAGTACATACCACTACTTGTAGCCATAGGATTAATAAGCAATAAATCAAATCAAATCAAAGTGTTAAATTTAGGGCTCTACAAACTCAGGGAGCCTGGGAAATCGATAACAAGTCGATCCACCTCGATGTGCAAAACGATAAAACACTTATATATCCCACATTTGAGCAGCTAGAGTCACCAAATTTTGGGGCAAGATAGCCGATGGCACACCCCAAAAAACGGCATCACCCCTTCTGCCTGATATTTATACCCATAAACCCCATATATTACTATTTGCACACAGAATTCTTAACACAGTTATGTAAACTGGTATCAAAGTATATCGCAGTCGGTTGCGTCCGACTGCAACGTTCTTATTTGTTAAAATATTGTTTTTTGTTTTAGATTCAATTGAAATATCGGAAACCAAAAGTACGATCGGCAATTTGAAACGAACTTGTTTTGCTTAGAAATACGATAGCTTATATTCCAAATTTCTACTATAGTCATTGAGATCAACGCGTTAATACAGACGGATAAACAGACAGACAAACGATTCTTATTAGTTAAGCTTAGATAAGTTATGAATTTAGTTGTTGTTTGTTGTACTCCGTTTGGTTTGATAATAAAATTTTTATTTGTTGAAAAGTTTATTGTCAGAATTTTTGGGTGTGATCCCAACTTTCTTCTTCCGATAAAAGGTCTTACTGTTTCATATTCTTCTCAGTTGTATTGCTAGTGTATCCACTAAATTAAGATGCCACAACCACCTTTTCCACTTCATAAAGTCGGAAAACTTCATATAATTCTTAGTTTTTTTACAAGAGCCACCAAAATTGGTAGGAGGATAGAAGCTGATATCCGCCACAGATTTGTATCTAGATGTCACGCCTGTAATTTTTTTTCACAAAGCCTGCAACATTTTTAAGTGATTTTTTATACCCTTAACCTATAAAATGGGTAAATAAGGGTATAATGGTATTGTGGAAATGTATGTAACGGACAGAAGGAAGCATATCCGACCCTATAAAGTATATATATTTTTGATCAGCATTAACAGCCGAGTCGATCTAGCCATGTCCCTCTGTCCGTCTGTCTGTCTGTATGAACGCGTTGATTTCAGAGACTATAAGAGCTAGAGACTTCAAACTTGAAACTTAAACTCTCCTATACTATAAGCATGAGGTTTCAAACTATGAATGAAATGATGAACATTTTTAAAAATTTGATTAATATCGGTAAAGAAACACCAGAGATATTGCAGTTTGAAGTTTGGTCATATTGGTCACTGGGTAAATACACACAAATGACTGTACGCGTTACGTATGGGGTTAAGGGTATGTCCTAGTCAGGATTTCTTGACTAGAGCCTTCTTACTTGTTTTATGATTTCATTAGTTAAGAGTCGCATATTTGAGGCCCTTATTATATATGTTTGGCATTAATATAAATTTAAAAGTTTCTTTACGAAACACATTATCATCTTGTTTGATGTTTAATGTAGATTATTTAACATAACAACTATTTTTTTGAAAGTTTTTTGAGATGACTACCGATAATTCGTTGATTGCGTCGACCACTTTTCAATGGCATACATTATGTGTTTTAATAACATGCTGTGTTTGCATTTAAGTAACTCTGAATGTATATATTTTATTTCTTTTGAAGCTCTAGGCTACCGCTCATTGCATTTAAGCAAATCTAAAGGGAATTTTTAAGAAACATAAATTGCAAACGTACGTTTAATACATTTGAAATATAGTTTTAAGGGTGGCTCTTATGCATTCGATTGCTCTTTCTGCTCATTTTAATTTGTTGGACGATCGCAGCTAACAAAATTATTCGACTGAAAATTATGTCGTGCTGAGTTCTTGAATTTCATATTATCCGTCCGAGTGGATGGGAACTTTTATCTCCCATACGCAGTGAAACCTCAACATAAAATTCATTTCACTTCAGAAATATGCTTTCAAAAAACGTTTATAAATCATAAACTAAATTTATGATTATCTAATAATTGTTTGTGGGCTAAATTAAATTTATTAATTAAACAAGCAAGAAGGTTTAAGTTGATCGGAGATGCTTCCTTCCGTCTGTTACATACATTTGCATAAAACCATAATACCCTTATTTACCCATTTTATGGGTTGGGTATAAAAATAAATCTTAAGCTGCAAAAATTTTTAAGATTAATGAACAATATTTTAATATAAATCTGTATGCAAAATGCAATGAAATGAAAAAGTATAAAAATATAAACTAAAATATTCTGGGAAATTCAACAAAAAATTAGTGATCCGACGTTTGTTGCAAAGATTGGGAAAAACCCAATCAGATCATAAGAATAGTGGTAATTTCATTCAATTCAATTTATTTCACTCTTTGTGATTTGTGAATGGTATCTTACAATAATTTAAGATTTTAGACTAAGAACTAGGCCTTGTCAGCTTAGATATTTATTTACAAACTTAACACTAGCGTATACGATGACATAATTATTTAGGGGGAAAACTATAAGTAAAACTGTATGAATGTTTTTAGTAAAGGAATAGAAAACTCAAACATTACAAGTGAATACGTCTTATTGTAGTCTGCACAGACTACACGAAACGGCTCATGCGATAGATGGTTGCTAGAGCAACGTTCAAGGTTAATGGGTACAAGTTAGGAGATGATCTAATAGAAACAGTTGGGCTTATTTGAATTAATAGAGTTAATTAGTCGATTTCATCATCGAGTAGATTAGTAACAAATAACACTCCATGCATAGTTTACTACGGTTAAAGGTGAAGGAAGGTTAATTAATACAAGTCTTCTAGAAAACGAAGTCAAATCAACTACTGGAACCAAGTTAAAACTCCTAGTGCAAATAAGAGAAATTTCTTCTGAACTGGTTCATTTTTACTCTGTTGTATACAGCGTTGCGGAAACCACACACAAAATCCACATTCAAGGATGGGTCAGACTAGGATTGTATATTCTCTTTCGACCACCGCCTGATGAAGCCAGTGACATTCATGCACGATATATGCGTATTAAACTTTAATCGTAAATTAAGAATAATGCCCAAATAATTAATTTCAAATACGCGATCGAGTAGTGAGCCATTAAGCAAGTAGTAGCAATATGAGAGCTTCTTTCACAGAACGACAAGACTTTACATTTACAACAATTTAAATTATCAGATAGTGCTCTAAGATTTGACTGTAGTAAGTTAATGAAAGAAGGTTCGTTATAGGATTAACATAATTTTACGTCATCAGTAAACATGTACATGAACATGAACATGGAAAGACAAACGGACGGACAAACACACATGGCTATTTCGACTCGGCTGTTGATACTGATCAAGAATATATACACATTATACTCATTTTTACCCATTACACGGGTTAAAGGTATGAAAAAAACAATGCTACAATCCAACAATTGTAGCAAGAATTGGGAAATCCCAGAAATACCCAATTTGATCAGTGATAAGATATGTAATGAGTGACTATGACTATGATATATGTCCCACATTTTAACAGCTAGAGTCAACAAATTCAGTAGCAAGATAGCTGGTGAAATATTCTCCTCCAATTATAAACAAAAAATGCCTGTACCATCAGTTTTGAAGCTATTGCCACCAAATTAAGTAGGATGGTAGATGCTGACATCAACCACAGATCTGCATGAAAACTTTGAATGTCACGCCCCCAAACAGTTTTTGAACTAGAGTCACCAAATTTGCAGAAGTCGCCATCCCCCAAAGATTTGCATTAATTGGAAAAAGTTGGATGCCACTCCGACCTATACCGCCCACCTCTTTAAGTCTTAATGATCCATATCTTTCTCAGTTTTTGGGCTTGAGTCACAAAATTTGTGTGCATATTGTGAGTGTCATCCGTCACAGATCTGCAAAGTTTTGGATGGCACGCCCAGATTTACCGCCCACCTCTTAAAATCTCAAAACTCTTTATCTTTCTTAGTTTTTGGGCTTGAGTCGCTAAATTAAGTGGGAATGTTCGTAGTGACATTCGTCACTGATTTGCTGAATGTGGATTTGTGGAATTTGGATGCCACGTCCACTTAAATTGCCCACCTCTAAATCTTTCTCAGTTTTGGCGCTAGGGTCACCAACTTTGGTAGGGGGTAGAACGTGCCATCTGTCACAGATAAGTATCATAAATTTAGATGTCACACATACCCCTTGTGCCTGAATTTGTAAACCTTAAACCCCCTTTTTTACTATTTTCACACAGAAACCTTAACTCAGTTGGCGCCGAATATTTTAATTTTTTAACCTTTTCCTTTCATTTCATTTTGCATACAGAAATATTGTTCACTGTTGTTGAAACCAATACATACAAAAGTAAAGAAATAAGAGCGGAAAACTCCAATACAAAAGTAAAGAAATAAGAGCGGAAAACTCCAGATTTCGAACTTAAGCTAGCCTTATACAGTACAACTTTGTTTTTATTTTCGATCACTTTTTCGGTTTCTGAATAGACTTGGGATCTAAAAAATAAAATAAAATTTCAAAATTTTGTAAGCTTGGTTTTAATGGAAAAATTAATAAGCATCTCAAAAAATTAGAAACACCGGAGACATTGCAGTTTAAAGTTTGGTCATTTTAGTCATTGAGTGAATACTCCGTACACGTTACGTAACGGGTTAAGGACATGACCTTGTCGGGATTTCTCGACTAGAGCCTTTTTACTTGGTTAATTTTAAGCTTTATTAATTTATTTCATTTTGCAGCCAGATTTAAATTTATATATTATACAATACTTTAAAAAAAATGCAGTATAAGTTTTTTTTAAACTCTGTTACAAATTTTATCAGAAGTATATTGGTTTTGTGTAATGTCCGTCATGTTGTCTGTCCGTCAAAAATGTTAGACAAAATGTTAAATTTAGGGCTCTACGACCTCAATCGAGAAATCACATATACACAGGTGTGCTACGAATGAAAACCAACCGAATTCCAACCCGAAACCAACCTGATGGTGGTTTTCGGTGTGCCAGAGCGCTGTTTGAGACGCTTTTAAAACTCGAAGCTGTTGGGCCAGTGTTTTGCTTAGTTTAAGCAAAATAAAACGTCTAATGCATAATAAGTATAACATTTAGAAATGTCATTTTAAGCTTCAATGCATATTGTAAATACATTTGAAAATAATAAATGTTTTAATTCATGAATTTTTATTGATATAAATCTCTAACAATTGTCTAAGAGATTTTGCCATTCGGTGTACAACATCTGTTCAAGCACGATGTCATAGCAGAGTTGTCAAGCAGGACGAGTTACTTGGCGGCAAAATATTCAATATTTATTTTGTATAAAAACTACAAGAGACAAGACTTTGCATATTTTATTTTCTTATTTATGAAATAGCACATAAATGTCCAGCGGTTACCCTTGAAAACAATGAAAAAAAATATTAAATACATTTTGGGAAATTTTTTTATTTAATTGTGGCAACTCTTATTTACTCCGAACAAAAATACCGAAAAATGAAATCTACCTAACATGCGGAACAGGGAGGGCTTGTTTTCAGAGATTTTAAAATTTGCTCGAGCCAAAAACTCTGGAGTTTTCAGCACAGCCCAGACGTATCCCACATTTTAGCAGCTAGAATCTCCAAAAATCTGTATCAAAAGTTTGGATGTTCCTCAGTTCCTTTTATATAAAAACGAAAATACCTGTATCTTCTACAGTTTTTAAGATTTGGTAGAAAAGTGGATGTTGACTTCCGCCACAGATCTGCATGAAATCTTTGGATGCGAAGCCCCCAAAATACGCGCAACCCATAAAATTGTAGTAGAAAGGGTATAATGGTTTTGCGCAAATGGTGCAAAGGGAAGCATGCCTAACCCCATAAAGCCTTTATGTTCTTGATCAGCATCAAATGCCGACTCCGTAAATCTCGTCGATCTCAGAAGTTTTAAAAGCTAAGGACTTTAGACTAAAATTAACTCAAACCAAAGATAATGAATACATTAAACATTTGATAACAAAAATAAACTTTAATTTCAAAATTTGGTGCGCATTATCTTAACGTGGTCTGCCATTCACTGTCATATATCTAATAAATATAATAAAGGCGAAAGTTTGTAAGTATGGATGTATGGATGTATGGATGTTTGTTACTCTTTCACGTAAAAACTACTGAATGGATTTGAATGAAACTTCACCACAATATAGCTAATACATCAGAATAACACATAGGCTACAATTTTTTGAATTTGGACCACTCTTTCGAGTACCTCCTGAACACTTAAGTCCTTTTTTCCCAAATTTTGTACTAGAGCTATGCTTTAAAATTAATTAATTATTATGAAGCTTGGTCAGGACATGGAGGCGACCTGATCCGACAACGCCTTGGGAAACCTCCCATACACTTATGTTATGGAGCGTGCATATCTCTATATATAAAATAGTTTGTCCTGACTGACTGACTGATTGTTGAGAGGCCCACAGCCTAAACGATAAGAGCTAGAAGGCTGAAATTTTCACAAAATATTCCATTCTCGGTGAAAGTGAGCACTAAGAAAGGATTTTTAATTTGGACCACTCCTTCGAGTACCATTTTTTCCAAACTTTTGTACTAGAGCTATGCTTTAAAATTAATCAATTATTACGAAATTTGGTCAGGACATGAGAGCGTGTAAAAATTATTTATGCAAAATTTGGACTCTATCCAACAACTCCTGGAGCGTACTCAGTTTGACTCATTCCTATTTTTAAAACTAGGCGCCAGACTATTGCACACACTGAGGGTGACGTCTCGCGTCGCACTTGCAGATAATTTCAAAAACAAAATACACATAGTGTGCGTCTAGAAAAGAAAGCACACCAAAATATGATACGGGGTGGATTTACTGCTGAGGCTGAAGCGGCGGCAAAAAATATTGCTGCGGTGTCAAAGGAATCCAGAAATTATAACCATTCATGGTCAGTCACTTTTGGAAATGAAATAAGCCAATACGAAAATGGCACACTGAATAAAATATAGAATACTTTGCTTTAATATGTTGTTCAAAATTTTCTAACTTATTAATTTTATATCTATTGCTAAAATTTTGTAAAAACTATCGGCGCAGCGAAGCAAGCGGGACACTTACTAGTGTATGTATATATGTATTTAAATTGTAGAAAAAATTATGTTGACATTTCCAACTTGCTTTGGATAGTTTTGCTATCAGAGTATACAAATTACGTTACTTGCATTCATGTGTAAGCTTTAACACAGATTGTGCGTAAGGACTATAGTTAACATGTATGTCTGTTTTCAACTCAGAAAAGATTGTGAACGACCCATCAACAATTTCAATATGATGCAAGACGTGCTTATTCCAAATTGCAAGACGAAGCATATAAAAATAAATTAACTTGTATAGAGGAATTGTATTAAAATTTCGATAAAAGTGATTTTGGTGCAACCCCCGATACAGTGAATACTTGTGTTTACACTGGGAAATACAAAGCGATTAAAACTTAAGTTGTCTCACCTTTAGTCAAATGTTGCTTTATGTGCACGTGTGTTTCTTAGTTTCCCTTTGTTGTTGATCTGAACGGCGAATCAAATTATTAAACAAATATTTTTCACACATTACCTTGAGGGATGAACAACTTTTGGTTCCAACGTCTGTTAGTGTCGTTAAGTAAAATGGGCATGCAACAATGGCTGCATAAAAATCAAAATCAAATCGTTAGCAACGTGCTTGCTAAATATGTGCTCTTACCCTCTCAACTGTACGCACGTGGCCGAAGACACGTGCACTCCATTCAGGTTGAATCCACGATTAAATTAATCGCTGATTAGTAACGGACAACCAAAAAATTAATACAATATATAGTATATGATTATATGTGAAAACATATATGCATAAGTTTATGTACATATTTATAAGAACATATGGATATTTAAAATGGCAAATGTTGCTTTCGATGCATTTAAAGTGAAACAAGTAAGAACTCTTTAGTCGTGGAATCCCGACTGGGACATACCCTTAACCCTATAAGTAACCCGTACAGTCATTTGTGTGTATTTATCATTTCCCAACATGACCAAACTTAAAACTGCGATATCTCCGGTGTTTCTTAACCGATTTGTTCAAATTCTTTTAAAAGTTCATTATTTTGATTATCGTTTTAACCTGGGTAATTATGCAGTTTGGTTACTTTTCCGAAAAGTGGGGGAATTTTTTTTTTTTTTAAGGTGCCTCTTCGATTGGTTGCCGCTAATGATATTCCATGGGGGGAGGCTGAAATTTCCCATAAACTCCATGAGTTATGGGGTTTTGAAATTCTCATAAATAGTTTTCGATATTTTGATGTTGCGCTAGGGAAGGGGGTGAACACATACACACACACACACACAAAAGTGAAGAACGTTGAAAATTTTGGTCCAGCGACATGTTATTGTTATTATTTTCATAAAAATCCTTTCATTTTGCAAATCCATTCGTTTATGTATGCATAGGTGTGTGTGCGTGCGTGAAAAAAATGCGCCCGATAGTGTGATCTGCTCCGGAACATAGCCAATAGTGCCAATAGCAGTGGCGTGAGCCACTGCTTTACGGCGTTTGAAAGTTTAAAATGCCGTAAAAACTTTCAAACGCCGTAAAAGCATACATAAACGAATGGATTTGCAAAATTTGTGAAATTTGTAAAATCTGTAAAACGACAAAAAAATTTTTTTTTTTCCAATGCGATGCGCCAGCATAATATGACTGGCAATGGATGTTTCCAAGTCATAAGGGAGCGTGAAAAAAAAAATTCCCCCACTTTTCGGAAAAGTAACCAAACTGCATAATTACCTTAACCTGCATTCTTATAAAATTAAAACTTAAGATTTTGTTGTTATCGATCCCTGTGTGAAACCATAAGGGCTATCGATAATTTGAAACAAACTTGTTCTGCTTATGGTATAGGAGAGCTTAAGGTTTAGGTTTGAAGCAGCTATGTCCAAGCTGAGAGAGCTGTCAGTGCATTGGTGTGCGTAACACTGAACAAATAATAACTTCGGCTGCTGCTTGACTTGCTTCGGCTTGTGTCTGTGTGAAACGAAGTGCCAAAGTGCCCAAAATGGGCATTCTATGGACATAGCTGGTTTTAAGTCTCTAGCTCTTGTATTCTGCTCTCAGAGAGAATTGCATTTCTGGCCAATTGACCTATATAATTCGACTCAAGCTTGCGAGCTTCCGCTGTCACTTTTTGGAAAATTAAATCCACGCAAAACGCCGGCATCAAAACGTAAAACTTTTTAAAATGTTTTAAATTGTTTTGGTAGTGCTTTTGGAAGACGGATACCCCCTATATTTGGAAATATTTTTTTGGAAAAAATTGGTTTCGGGGACCAACTTGGTCACTGTTGTAAAAAAAGAGAACATTCCGGCTGTCTGAAAATTGTGGCTGTTCAAGCTTCCCGTGTCGTTGGTGCAACTTTAATTCGGCAGTAATTAAGAGGCGACCTTTTTATCCCATTGCTGCGGCTGCAGAAGCCTCGTCATTGACATCAGCAGGGGAAAACATGTAAGAAGGCTCTAGTCGAGAAATCCCGACTAGGACATACCCTTAACCCCATATTTAACCCGTACAGTCATTTGTTTGTATTTACCCAGTGACCAATATGATCAAACTTCAAACTGCAATTTTTTTAAATATTCATTATTTTATTCATAGTTTCAAACCTCTTTTTCACAGTTTTGAAATTCAAGTTTTTTTTGTTATCGATCCCATGTGTATATCAAGAACCAAAAATGTTATCGATAATCCGAAACAAACTTGATCTGCTTATGGTATAGGAGAGTTTAAGTTTCAAGTTTGAAGTCTCTAGCTCTTATAGCCTCTGAGATCTACGCGTTCATACAGATAGACAGACGGACAGACGAACGGACAGACGGACAGACAAACATGGCTAGATCGACTCGGCTATTGATTCTGATCAAGAATATATATACTTTATGGGGTCGGAGATGCTTCCTTCTGTCTGTTGCATACATTTGCACAAAACCATTATACCCTTATTTACCCATTTTATGGGTTAAGGGTATAAAAAATGCACCAGGAGTCTGGAGAAAGATCGGGTCATGCAGAGTAGGCGCATAAATAAACGACATTTAGTAGCAGACAGCAGAGTGTAATGAAAGTGGTCCCAAGATATAAACCAATCTCTTTTTCCTAAATTGAACAATAAAAATATCTTGTTAATTGGCAAGAGCCATCAAAATCGCATATTAATAATTGTGCTAAACATATGCAACGACCAATAGCAGAATCAAACAAATTAAAATGGTTAAAATAATCATTTGGTGTTAGGTTAAATATTTAAATTAAAGAAAACAACAACCAGCAAACAAATAAAATCATTCTCAAAAATATTAATGTTAAAATAAAATACAAGCAAAAGAAAACTCAAAAACAAATTAAAAACAAGTAAGAAGGCTCTAGTCGAGAAATCCCGAATAGGACATACCCTTAACCCGATACGTAATGCTTACAGTAACATGTGTGTATTTAATCAGTGACTGATATAACCAAACTTCAAACTGCGATGTCTGCGGTGTTCGTTAACCGATTTTGATCAATTTTTTTTTAATGTTCATTAATTCATTCATAGTTTCAAACCTAATTTTCACAGTTTTAAAATTCAAGATTATTTTGTTATCGATCACATGTGTATATCGGAAACCAGAAATGTTATCGAAAATTTGAAGCAAACTTGATCTTCTCATGGTATAGGAGAGCTTAAATTTCAAGTTTTTTACTTTATTGGGTCGGAGATGCTTCCTTCTGTCTGTTACATACATTTGCACAAAACCATATACCCTTATTTACCCATTTTATGGGTTAAGGGTATAAAAAAAAATTTTTTTAAGGTCAATGAGCTTTTAGAAGTCAATTAGAAATGTTCAAATGTTACGAAAACCAGCGCAAAACAAAACAAAAAATTTTTTTAAGAAAATAGCGGTTCTTAAACCGGTTCATTTGAAATGCATGCAAAATTGCAACGGACAACGACCATCAGTTGACAAAGTTTAGTCTTTTCAATTATATCATTTTGTCACTGTGAGCAATCGATTTTTATTTTTCTTAGCATTTTTAGAGCATGATTAATTTTTAGCAATATAAAGATTCTTTATCAGGGCTGTGCTAGCAAATTTTAAAATCTCTGAGAAATCTCTCTCCCTGTTCCGCATGTTTGGGAGATTTCATATTTCGGTATTTTTGTTCGGAGTAAATAAGAGTTGCCACAATTAAATAAAAAAATTTCCCAAAATGTATTTAATATTTTTTTCATTGTTTTCAAGGGTAACCGCTGGACATTTATGTGCTATTTAATTAATAAGAAAATAAAAATATGCAAAGACTTGTCCATTGTAGTTTTTATACAAAATAAATATTGAATATTTTGCCGCCAAGTAACTCGTACTGCTTGACAACTCTGCTATGACATCTTGCTTGAACAGATGTTGTACAGCGAATGGCAAAATCTCTTAGACAATTGTTAGAGATTTATATCAATAAAAATTCATGAATTAAAACATTTATTATTTTCAAATGTATTTGCAATATGCATTTAAGCTAAAAATTAGCTGTCTAAAATGTTCTACTTATAATGCATTAGACGTTTTATTTTGCCTAAACTAAGCAAAACACTGGCCCAACAGCTTGCAGTTTTAAATGCGTCTCAAACAGCGCTCTGGCACAGCTAAAACCCCCGTCAGGTAGGTTTCGGGTTGGAATTCGGTTGGTTTTCATTCGTAGCACACCCTTGTATAAGTGACCTATAAAAATTTTATTATTTGTTGGAAATAAGTCAAAAAAAAGGAAATAAATTTTTCACAATATTTATTTTTGATGGAAAAAAACTAACAACATTCAATCACATTCAAATCAACCAAAACATACATCGTTTGCAGAAAATCAAAAATCAGAAATAAAATTTTGCCCAAAGGAGTTAAATTTTGCAATGACTGCAAAAACACGCGCATTGTTTTTCGAGGTTTGGTCAAGCAACGTAAGAACCGTTAAGCTTAACTTACTTCTAGATTACGCAGCGATGATTTTTGTCAATGATATTAATCATAAAAAGTTAAAGATGCACTTTATATAAATGTGCCATAAATTCGAGTTGAGGTGGACTAAATCATGGAGAGATAAATCTAGATATATGATCAATAATGAAAGTTGGCTGCAGGGCACAATAATGCATAGGTTACTAATACCGTCAGATCCACTTATTGCAAATTTGCGAACTCCTCCAAAAACGAAATTTGGACCTTTATCTAAAGATGTCATCCAATTTTTGTCAAATAATCAATCAAGCGATGAAAATTCTAATTCAAGTTCAGATTCATAAATTTTTTTTTTTTAAATAAAAAAATCGTGAAAAATATAAAAACCACTTTTTTCTTTTAATTAATTAATTATCTTTAAAACAAAACAAAAATATAATGTTTTCAGCCGATATTTTTGAAGTTACAAGCAAAATCATGAGCATATAACAAAAGTAATCAATTTGGAAAAAAAAAGAATTATTTTTTTTATTATTAATTTAAAAAAAAAAATATTTTTGAAATGGCTAAAATAAAAAAAAAAATACTAACCTGATCCTTTTTTGATAAAATTTTTATTTTTTGTTTAATGTTGGTTTCAAACTATTGATAAAATAATGAACATTTCAAAATCGGTTGAGAAACACCGAAGATATCGTAGTTTTAAATTTTGTCATTTTTGCCATATTGGTCACAGGGTAAATACACACAAAAGACTGTACACAATACGTATGGGGTTAAGGGTATTTCCTAGTCGGAATTTCTCGACTAGAGTCTTCTTTCTTGTTTAGTCTTTTGTTTTGATCATCTGCTTGCGCAGATTGACGTACGCACTGTACATAACATCATTTTCCAAGTATTATTCATAATAGTTTTGAATCAAACTTTTTACTTTCAGGTGCATTTTTAATAATTGCTCGGATTTTATTCTTATAAAATTTAATAATGAAAACAACAAACAAACCTTCGAAGAGACTACAATGATCAGGGTGGCTAAAGGATTTGTAAATGGATAGCTTTTCGCAAAAGACGCCTCTCCCAACCCGGTCGTTAGGCTTTGAGCCGTCTAAGCACCAATCGTCCCTTGGGGGATTATTACTTTGAAAGTGGTTTAAGGGAATTCCTGAGGACAGCAGTAGTACATGTTTGTGGGGATGAGTGAATTTCCCGCAAGGATATTGAAGTGTCCATAGGTCAGTGTTGGACCATTTGTTTCTCTTATACGTAGAGCAGAGAGAGTTGTTACTTATCTTCTCATTTGGTCAATTGGTAGAAGGTTTAGGATATTGTCGAGAGTTTCAGTTGGGGTCGTTCTAAGAGCTCCTGTTGTTGTCAGCCCTGCGACACGCTGTACTTGGCCGAGCTTATGGCATGCTGTTTTCTTTAACAATGTTGGCCACCGCACTGATACTTCAAAAGGTAAGATGGGCCTAACATTAGCCGTGTACAGCCACAGCGTAATGTGGGGTGCCATTACCCATTTCAGTCCAATGGACTTCTTGCAGGTATAGAGAGCAACCTAGGCTTTCTAAGCACGTTCATCTGTGTTAATTTGGCTGATTTAGTTAAAGCAAGTTCCACGCCGTTTAGGGTGGGAGGTCTGAGTGGAGGAACCTTGAATTTCTTAGTAAAGAGGACTTAGTCAGTTTTATCTGGGTTTAGTCTGAGAACCTTTGGTGTGGCCCAGGAGGACAGGGTTCGAAGTGCGGTGGTCATGCATTCACACAGTGTTTGAAGGTATTTACCAGAGAAAGCAATAGCGACTCTTCTGCCCCTGCCCTCTATAGAGCGCAGCAGACTGTTGACTGTCACATTCCAGAGAAGAAGGGAGAGAAGACCTAATTGTAAGTTGCCTCTATTTACGAACCTGGAGATGATCGAGGACCCCAAAGTGGCTCTGACGATTCTTCTCATAAGAAGTTGATCAGATCCACAATGCGATGCTCAACCCCCAGTTTTGAAAATGCCTCGGTGATTGCGTCTGGAACGGAGCTAAAAGTATCGACAGTAACTTACATGTATATCTTACTACAGTATCAATAGTATCTAAACATGTATATCTCCTACTACAGGCTTATGGGGTGGAAATCCTTTGGGGTCGTTTGAGAAGCTTTACCCGCCTTTGGAGTGAAGGCGACTTTGGATTCCAGACATGTCTTAAAATTCGAACCTGTCGCTTGGATGTCTTTAAAGATTCCTTAAAGCCAGTTCATGGCAGTGACCCCTGCATGCTGCAATTGAGCTGGGATGTTTCCATCTGGTCCGCGTAATTTGAAGGGCGAGAAACTTTGTATGTAATGATGTTTTTGGAGAGAAAGTCGGTTGCTACATGCTCTTGACGTTCTCCGGTTATGCTAGGTAATGACTCGACTAAACAGCCGGAAATGTGGGTTCCATCAAAAGTTTTTGAGGCTCTGGACTGGTCGTTTTCCACGAGTCAACTGGTTTTTTGAGAAGCCCAATGGATGACGGAGTGCTGGAGAGAACCTTTCTGAGCCATGCGGCATCAGTAGTGTTCCCAATTAAGGAGCAGCAATTTTTCCACGAAACTCGTTTTGTAGGATGCAAGGCTGGCTTTGTAAAGACCCCAAGATTAGTCATCTCCCCTTAACTCTGCATCATTGAAGAGCTTACGGGAAGTCTTCCGAAGCTCATCTTTATTTGGAGACTACCATGGTGCTTTTGCTTTCACTCTAGGTTTGCTCAGGGGCATGACCTGTTGAGGGCGGACATGCTTCCATGAGTTTACGCGTGATCATCTCTGTGTGCTCAGGGTAAGGAAGTCCTGCAGGGGTTATTCAGAAATAAGTCTCCCAATGTGTTCTTTGAAGACGGTGCAGTTCGTTCGTTTGAAATTTCTACTCCATTTTGGCTAGGGTGTATCGAGGGAAAAGACTATGTCTCATCAAGCACCCTCCATCTGGTGAGTCTTTGATGAACGCACCCAGTTGCTAGCGTCATGTCTAAGACTTCATCCAATGATGAGCTCCGTTTGTTTTGCCTCGCAGTCGGCTTGGGGCAGGAAGCCTTGTTGGTCGTGGGCCATGTAGCTTGTGCTAAGCCAGACGCATCCAGATTATAGCTCCAGGCAAGCAGCAGTGTTGTCGCCATTGCTGAAGTTAGGGAATAGAAAAATATCTGGAAGTTTTTTTTGCGAATGCAGGTGCGTACTTTACCTTCGATGCTGGCTACAAGTAGCTTGTAGTCCTTCGTCCAAAGTCCGGAAACTCTACCAACGCAGACCTAAGGTTTCGAGATGAGGATAATGTCTGCTCCGCATTGACTTATGCGGGGCAGAAGAGCGGCTGAAGCCGCCTTACAGTGATGGATGCTTATCCGGAAAAGCCGTAGAGACATTTTTAGATTTAAACTTCGCCACTGTTAGATCTGTACCTTCGTCGGTTTCTGTGTAAAGACAGATCAAGTTTGCCAAGTCGTTAGCCAGTTCGGAGCCCTCCAACTGGTCCTGCCAGGATGTCAACCTCTTTTTTAACTGGGTCATATCGCCGCCCGTGGCTTAGGCTGGGCTGCCATTGGCTGCGGCACTTGTGGTGGCAGCCTCCCCTTCTTCTGGCGCTGCATCGTCGGCTAAAGGTTTAGTGACCGCATCCGACCGGTATACACTTATTACCACTGCCTTGAAACCGTAGTAAGCCGCATTATTGGATTAGACCAAAGCCTCAGCCGACTCATCATTAATGATGAGAACCATTTGCCTACAGTTGCCTTTGGGTGCGTGTACCTTGCCAGTTTTGGGTTGTCAAATCAAGGTTGCATAGTTGGAAGAGCTTGAGAATCCTTTCGATGGCCAGCTTATAATATATGGTAGACCTCTCATCTTCGCAGGCTATCTCTTTAATGCTTCCCTGATGCCACCCGGCGTCCAAGCAACGAGGTGGTGGGCCAACGGACTGAACCATCAGGCCCAAGAGCTTTTCTTGTAATTCGCACTCGATGACCCCACCTGTGCCGCGGGATTTGGCCCTCATTGTGTCCCCTGTCTAGGACCCCAATAAGGATCTTCTCCTTGGCGGCTGCGGTGAAGGACCGGAATTCTTCTTCCTTTTTAGTGGATATGAAAGTAAGATGTTCTAATCTAAATAAATGACCGACAAAAACAGCACATTAGACTGGAAGTAAATGAAGCTGAAGAGTTTGTTTTGTTATTTTGTGCAAACTTAAGTCCAGTTGTCAATTTTTTTTCGGAGGTGTAGATCGAATAAATTTGGAATTTTACGATTTTTCCTATGCCTAAACGATGACCACTTTTGAATATATATATTAATCACAATCTTTATTTTAAGGATGGGCAATATTATTTTAGTTAACGTACAATTATTCTTAAAATTATTCTATTATTACAAACCAAACTACAAAACAACCAAGTTAAATCCAATGCATTTAATTTTTGCTCGAATCAAAGCTTTAAAGAAAAACTCTAGGAAAAATATTTAATTATTTAATTAATTTAAAAAAATAATATCAGTTACGATAGCAATGGCTGTCCAACGTAGCGTTGAAACCTTGGCAATAGAATTAACAAATGCTGCACTAACTTAAGCTACTTGTAAAATTGGTCAAAAACAGTTATTGAAAGAAAATTCTACAATTCGAATTTTATCAACCCCTGTCAGCACTTTTATCACGATAATTGATATTTCCGATTGAGTATTCAAAGAGTGTCCAGAGTGTCAAAAGCTAGTACATGCTCGTAAATTTAAACAAGTTATTGTGCCACCAGAGACCCCAGAGCCTCAAGTTCACACAGGTACTGTGCCTAAAGTGCACTGCACTCGATAACAAACACAGCGAAAGCCACATAGAAAACAACAAAAGGAAACTAGTACGGTGTTCACACTACGGTTGCGTGTTGCGTTTTGCGTTAAATGGCAACAAGCCCGTACAAATAGCATAAGGGCCTAGTGGCGACAAAAAGATAAGTTTGGTTTGGATGTAGTTGCGTATATTCGATTAAGTAACTAATACATTCGACTGACTCACAACTTTTGCTTATCGTTCTCAACTATCACCACTGATTTAAAATAACTTAATTGCCGGCAAACAAAATAAAATAAACAAGTAAATCAAAAAAAAATTTTGAAGACATGCTTTTATACGCTTTCTTGGTGAAAATTTGATTACAAGATTCCGGTACAAACAGACAAACATACAAACAGACAAGTCAGTTAAATAAAAGCATGTCAAAAGTATGTCTCGGTCGGGGTTCGAACCCACGGCCTTTGGCCTGTGAAGCGACAGTCTTCCCTCCATGCCACCAGAACTTGTGAATTTCGGCAGTCATATTAGTAACTTAAGGAAAAGGAAAAACTGTTTTTCGTGGTTTTTACATTTTTATCATTATATATATATATTTATTATTACACATTTTATCGCGCCGAAAACTTTAAAAACATGTATTGTCATCTGAAACACATCTTTGGTAAAAATTGCAGAGCTCTAGCTAGTCGGGAACTTGGTGAAAATTTGATTACAAGATTCCGGTACAGACAGACAAGTCAAGTTGAATAAAAGCATGTAAACAGACAGACAAGTCAGGTTCAATAAAAGCATGTAAAAATAGTAGCAATTAATTTGAATATGGCGCAACAAAATGGTTAGCAATTGTTTTTTTTAAATATTATATGTATGTTTTCACATTTAAACTTAATTACAGGCTATGATAAGAGATTTTTGTCGACTGTCGCCACAAGAGCACTTAGTGAACTTTTGCTGGTCAACATGAATGGATTTAAGGGAGCCAATAAGAACTACCATATGTATAAGGAAATGGCGCAGAAGACTTCTCGCGGTAAGCTGAAGAGAAGCATAGCAGCAATGACACTGACAACTCCATGACAGAGCCGTGGTGCATTTCATTAGAGACTGTGATGCGCACTATTGTTATACTTTGATACCAAAGGTATCATAGTATATTGGGTTTGTGCAATGTCCGTCATGGTGTCTGTCCGTCCGTCTTTCCGTCCGTCCGTCCGTCCGTATGAACGCAACTTTTTTCGACACCCTTAAAGCTAGAGCCTTGCAACTTTGCAAATATCTTGGTACATGTCTTCGTCAGACAAAGTGTTAAATCTGGGGCTCTACGACCTCAGGGGGCCTGGAAAATCGATAACAAGTCGATACACCTCGAAGTGCAAATCGATAAAACACATATATATCCCACATTTTAGCAGCTAGAGTCACCAAATTTGATGGCAAGATAGCTGGTGACATTCCTCAAAAAATTACATCAAAAGTTTGGATGCCACGCCCACCTATTCCGCCCCCAGCCCCTCTCCGATTATAAGCAAAAATGCCTGTATCTTCTACAGTTTTGAAGCTATAGCCACCAAATTTGGTAGGAAGGTAGATGCTGACATCTGACAAAGTTATGCATCAAAACATTGGATGCCACGCCCCCAAACAACGGGACATGCCCCACCGCCCTAAAAAAAACCTTAAGGCATGTATCTTCGCCAGTTTTTAAGCTAGAGTCACCAAATTTGGTATGAACATTGGTAGTGACATCCGTAACAGGTGTACATAAATGTTTTAGATGCCACGCCCACTTATACCGCCCACCGCTATATCTCTCTCAGTTTTCGAGCTAGGCTCTTCAAATTTGGTATGAACATTGTTAGTGGAATCCGTAACAGATCTGCATCAATGTTTTGGATGCCACGCCCACTAATACCGCCCACCTCTATATCTTTGTCAGTTTTTGCTCTAGAGTCTCCACTTTTATACCCAAAACCCTCATATATTACTATTTGCTCTCAGAATTCTTAACACAGCTATGTGAACTGGTATCAAAGTATATCGCAGTCGGTTGCGTCCGACTGCAACGTTCTTACTTGTTTTTTTTTTTTTTCTAATATTGCCTTAAAAATATGTTATTATTAATAAGAATAAGAATATGTGTTAAATTCGCTGTGGCTTAAATTGGAATTGTTTATTTAATTGTTTAGTTTGAATTATTATTTAAGAATTCTAAGGCTTAAGCTTGTCTAACTGCTTCAATGTTGTTCAATATACAACAGCATGAATAAACTGTTTTGTCCTCATTAAACGTCGCGACGTCTGGGGCTACTCAGATGTTACTGCAGACATTCCCGCCATGTTCATTAATTTTGTTAACAATGCATTAATCCTCTCCATTGCACATAATAATTCTAAAAGATTGCTTGAATTCATATTATCGTTTTAAATTTTTTTTTTAATGTGGGTATCCAGTACAGCAAAAAAAAAAATTTTCCATACAAAATCGTCGCAGCAGGAATTTTTTTTTTTTTTTTGGCTGTGTGTGCTCTAGGTATCCAGCAACGTAGCAAAAAATACTATACTGCTTATCGATAGTAGCGATTAAATAAATATGTAAGTTAACAATAGTCAACTGACTACTGCATTCTCTAACTCCCTACACTAGAGCAATGCCCAAATTGTTGGGGCTCGCAGGTGTTACTCTTATTGTAAGAGTATCAACGCTGCGACTCCAACACTCGAAAGCTCAAAGGCAGTTTTGGTTGATGCTGATAAGCACCAGCGGTACACGGAATGGAGGCAAAAGAAGAGAAAGAAAGTATGGGATGCGTGGACCTAGGAAAAGTAAGGTAGCTTCAGTCTATTATAAGCTGTCATTGGAGACAGAACAATAAATAATTACGCTGCACAAAACTTGTGAACTTCTTTACTGTCCACGTGGTGTTAGCCCTCGTGTCAGGCATCAAGGTGACACCGGTCAAATTCCGTCGATTCTTGACCAACAGCACGCATCATAGCCGCAGGCCTTCGCAGCTGCTTGTGCTGAAAGTGCAACTGAGCCTGGTGCGCTGCCTAATCACCACGCCTCTTTCCAAACCGAGAAACTTATCTGGTTATAACTTGTACGCACTGGCGCTGGGCTCAGGAAATACCAAATCATATATATATTTTTGTGCCGAGAGCAGCAACAAACACTTCATCTACATAATAAAATTGAATCAAAAAATGTGTTGCTAAGCGCAGAACTCAACAACGCCTGAACCAATTTGGCAAATTTTTTTTTTTAAAGAGTTCGTTGGAGTTCAAGTATGGTTTTTACGGCGAGAAAAATTTGAATAATTGCCGGAAAAACCCTTAAATCTGCCATGCTAGAGTTGAGCCAGCCCTAGAGCTGTGTTTTGCAAAATCTTTGTAGGCTACATTTAAAATTCAGTAGGAAAAATATTTCTATTCAACGTATAAATGAAATTATTTAGTTATTCGGCGCGCGTTGCTACGCCAGCAATTAAAATAAATTTATAATTTTTTTTAAAAAACCCAAATATTCAATTGAGCTTATAAACTTGTTTAACTATTTAAATCGTAAATTTTAAAAATACCTGCAAGACGCAGAGGAGCTTCCATAGGCCATTAAACACGTAGATCTGCAAGAATACGAAATGCAAGAGCCAAAAGAACAACACAAAATCCAGCAAGATAATGCCAATGAGCATGTGAACCAGAGATCTGCACCGAGTAATAAGTTTTCGGGTAATATCCGATAATTTACTCGGATCGCATATGAGCGGGTCGTTCAGATCAGCTGATTGGAATGATCGTTGGGCACACGCTTGTATAGAGTATGTCTGATCGTAGCGATCGCTCGCTTTATGCGCATGATTTATCGCGATCGTTCATAAGCACTGAGTTGATCTTTTGTGATCGTACGAAGGCTTATGCAATTTATGGCGATGGATCTACATGCAAACATTTAAGACGAAATAAAAAATGGGAATTACACATTGGCTGGAAAACGCAAAGGCCGAAGCTTTGTGTGGAATATTTTAAGCGAAATTGTGAAGCCTGACAAAAGTATATTGGTAGGCTTTGTGTACTATAAAAATTATAAGCCAAAACTAGAATAAAAACCTCAAACATACATACATATTGAAAAGTTGTGATTTGCCGAGGTACAGATCTCAGTCTGGCCAAGGCTGGTTACAAGAAATTTATAACTTGCTGAAATCTAAAGTATAGCGTTAAAGAGAGTCAAATAGTGATCCGACGTAAAGTCGTGTCCTGTCAACTACTGATCAGTAAGGGGACCAACCGGGCCGACAACACAATTGCTACCTTATCCGATCGCTAAGCTTACCTTACGCCACCGCGGGCTAGCCTCACGAGTGTCGTCTGGTAAATCAGCTGGCGAGGGTGTGGATTGGGTGGTTGCCTCAATCGCCACTGCACCTTATCGTTGATAGAACACGTGCCTCTGTGGATTTGAATCACAGGGTATCAGGGTCTTATGTTACTATTGTTCACTTTATTCTCTATATATATGTACTTAAGCCACGGTATAAGCCACGCGTTAGTCTTAGCGGGAAGGGGGTTTAAATCTAATATACAGGTGTGATTATCTTACTCACGTATTAATTTCAACCCTTTTTCTTAATCTGTTCTTCTCTGCACGGTCTTCTCTCCGGTTCCTCGGTATATGTTTCCTCGGCGCTGCTTATTTCCCATTTCTTATACGTTTCTCTCTCTGTCACTCCCACTTGCGTTGCGCTTAACACTTCCGCACGCTTTCAAGGTTCGCACTCGACTTCGTTAGCTTTACCGCTTTTCGTGCGGCCCTTCAACGCACTTTCGATGCTCGTCCTAGACTGTCTCGCTGCATATTCGCGGCTCACGCTCGGCCCTTCTTCGCCGACCCACTCGAGCTTTTGTAGTTTGGTGGATCGCGTGTTGAGGGTCGAAAGCTCTGCTTAGTGCTTTCGCATCATCTGGCCACTCTGCTTCTAATGGCCGTTCTGTTTTGAAACCGACGTTGCTTATTGACTCTTATACTATTGGGTGGTATCGTACATTACCGATCTTAACAATTATTTCTTACAGCTTATTATATTAATATTAAACAATAAAAGGCCTTCCTGGCAATCTTCAACTATTCATATTCTGAGCTAGGTATATATTAACTATATAAAAATGTGGGGTAGGGCATCATTTGGCCTTCCTCACACCCCCCCCCTTTCTCCACTAGGGTGATGATTACCCTCCCGTCGGCGTGTGCTGTTACGATAAATACGTCGGCTCCTTCCATCACCCTGAATCGCGCCCTGCGTGGCCCTGGGGATTGCCTGCGTCTCAAGATTTCGTCTTGTATTTCTAGAGCAGCTGCGCCCTCTTCTGCTGTGTCCTCCTCGTTGTCTTTTTCGGCCATCGACGCCACCGACGATCGCTCCACGGTGGGGTAGTGTGGAGGTGATGGCGGCTTTCCGACGCGCTGTTGTGGGGCCTTTTCGATGACTGCAGTAGTCGTCTCCACCCTAATCAGTACTACTGCCCCGTCCACTCGGTACGCCGTTGCTTGTTCTGAACGGTAACTCGTGTGGCGGTACGTCGGCGGGCTGTCCTCGCGTTACTGCCTCTGGTACGTGGGATGGTTTCTGCGGGGATGCCTCGGACATTGCTCTTGCTGCCCACCCTGGTTGCAGTCTTCTTCGTCGCTAGTAGAGCCGGCATCTTTCACGCTGACATTCGGCGGGGCTACGCTGCTGCTTCCCTCCGTACTTGGTGTCGTCTCCTCGTCCGACGGGCTTTCCTCGCCGGACGGTACCTCCTCGTCGCTGCTGATTACTACGATCTCGTCGCTCATTTTCCTGTGAATAAAAATTTGAATCGTTATTAATCTATTCTCTTTGTATGTTTTGGTTGGGAAAAGAAAATTGTTAGAGTTGGGAGTGTGTTATTTTTTTTTTTTCTTCCACAATGCTATAGTCGACTTTTCTCATTTCCGACTTGGTTTATGCCGTCTTTTCCTCCGTATCCCGGTCTTGCCTTTCCCTTTCTTGGTGATAATCGCCGTCTTCGCCTTCCTGGTAGAATGGTTTCAGCAGGGCTATGCTTGCGACTCGGCCTTTACGTTGTCCTACTTTCACCAATCGTACGATGTTTGGTGACACAAACTTCTTTACGAGGAATGGGCCATCGTATTTGGGAGCGAGTTTTGCCGTTAATCCGTCGCTAGCCTTCGATAGTTGGTGTGTCCTCAGTAACACCAACGTGTTGAGCCCCGGCCGCCACTCTCTTCGTCTGAGGTTGTAGCTCCGCCCTTGGTCTTTCGACGCACGCTGTAAATTGCTCCGAACAATGCTAAAAACCTCTTTCAGCTTGCCTGCTTTTTCTTCCGGTGTCTCGGGCACATTTCCCGATCCTGGTGTTGCTTCGTCATATATAGTGGCTGGCAACCTTGGTTCTCTTCCTTGCGTTAGGAAAGCTGGAGAAAATCCCGTTGAGTCTGCGACGCTGGTGTTAATCGCCAATGAAATCTCCGGCAGCAGTTCGTCCCACGAACTTTGACTCCCTGAAATGTATTGAGCTACCATGGTCTTAATGGTTCTGTTCGATCTTTCCGTCGGATTTTCCTGAGGGCAGTAAGGGGCCGTATGTTGAATCTCCACACCTAACGAGTTCAGGAACGACCTAAAACTCCGATTTGCAAACTGCAAGCCATTATCGCATACTAACATTTTGGGTATCCCGAATCGACAAAGTATTAGTTCGCGAAACGCCTTTGGTAGCTGGGCCGCCGTCGCTCTCGTCAAGGGGGCTAACTCCACCCATTTCGAAAATGCGTCATGAAACACTAGCAACATGGTATTAGCGTGTTTTGACCGTGGCAAGGGACCCTCAAAGTCAGCACATAATACAGCCATAGGCTCGGCAACTTGTCGTGTCAACATTTGTCCAGCCGGCTTCTGTCTTGAATTTTTGACACACTTCGCAGCATTTGACGTATTTGGCTGCGTCTCGGAACATCCCCGGCCAGTAAAACCTTGTGATAAGCGCATTATCGTCTTGCGCACTCCTTGATGTCCTGCCGTCGGCGCATCATGGCATTCCAGGAGCACTCTCTTCCTCTGGTCCTCGTTAACGCACAGCTTCCACGGTATGTAGTCTTCGTCGTCCGCGCGGTGTCCAAGGTGCCTGTAAAGCTGACCGTTTTCCTCCTCGTAGTCCGCGTATTCCTCCGGGTCCTTCGAAATCTTGTCCTTGAGCTTTCTTATCCACTTGTCGGGCGCCTTCTCGTGTACTATCTGTTGACAGTCTTCTAATGGCTGACGCGACAGGGCATCCGCCACTACGTTCAGTTTCTCTTTTCGGTATCGCACATCGAACTGATAGTGCTGGAGCTCCAATGCCCAGTGCGCAATTCTCCCTGACGGGCTCTCAATTGAGTTTAGCCACTTTAACGCCATGTGGTCCGTTATTACCTCAAACCGATATCCTTCCAAATAGCATCTCAATTTCCGAATCGACCACACTATCGCCAGACATTCCTTCTCGGTTGCTGAATAGTTTTCTTCTGCCTTATTCAGTTTCCGGCTTGCATAGGCTATGACACACTCCTGTAGATCGATCATCTGCGTGAGCACCGCTCCCAGGCCAAAATCGCTCGCGTCTGTCTGCAAAATAAACTTCGCGGAAAAGTCAGGACATGTCAGAACGGGGGCGGTGGTCAAACTGTGCTTCAGGGTATCTAACGCCACCTGTTACTCCTCGCCCCATGACCATTTCCTAGCCTTCTTCAACAGAGCTGTTATCGGCTGGACCACTGTCGCGAAATTGGGCACAAAGCGTCGATACCATGAGGCCATGCCCAAGCAGCGTCGAAGTTCCTTAACATTCGTCATGGCTTTCAGGTTCTGGATTGCTTCCACTGGAAGAAGGAACACTTCTTCCGGTTTAACTTCAGGTTTGCTGCTCTCAAGCGGCGGAATACTTCTTGGAGGTTCGTCACGTGTTGTTCTTTGGTCGCTCCGATCACTATTATGTCGTCCAGATAGGCGAACGCATGGGGCTCCATGTCTGGTCCGATAACCGTGTCTAAAGCTCGCTGAAAAGTAGCACATGCAGAGTGCAAGCCAAAAGGCATTACTCGCCACTGGAACAACCCTCTGCCAGGAAACGTAACCGCTGTGCACTCTCTACTATCCGCTGCCATGGGAATTTGCCAGTAGCCGTGTTTCAGGTCAAGTGTCGAGATATACCGCGCATGCCTTAATCGCTCTAAAATGTGATTTATCCTGGGCACGGGGTATGCATCGGAGTGCGCGTTCAGTTGCCTGTAGTCGATGCACATCCGCCACTCGTTCGTTTTCTTGCGAACAAGTACAATTGGTGCACTGTGCGGACTACGAGATAGCTCTATCGCGCCGGCCTGCAGTAGTTCGTCGGGTTCTTCGGGTAATACCTTTGTTTTATAGGCTTATCGTCCTTCATGATGATCCTGTGCTCCGCAACGTTGGACACACCCTGGAGTCCATCGAAGAGAGCCAATTCCGACCTCAACAATTCTTGTATTCCCGGTTCCAAATCCACCGGCCACTCCTGTTCGTCCACGGCTACCTTGTCTGTCAGCGTTGTGGCAGGTATAGTAGTATCTGTTTCTCGTTCTCCTACTTCGTCTGGTATCTGCTCCTCAGCGCCCGGCGCTGTATCCTTTCCTGTGTTGGTGATGGTTCTTACGGTGACGTCTGGCTGACGCGTTTCCTGGACTTCTCCTGTTTCCCTTTGTTTCCCCTTGGTGTATCCTTGCCTTGCACTTGACTCGGGTTCTATTCTGACCCTGTCGTTGTCCTTGTTCGGTGCCTTCTCGGCTTCCAATATCAGCCGCGCGTTCCCGCACTGTATGGTCGTCCCTACCAGGCATAAAAAATCTATTCCCAATATTAGGTTATCTAGCATCGAAGGCATCACGAGCATGTCCATCGTGACCTCTGCCCCCGCTAAACTAACCTTTTCCCCTGAATAATTCTTTTACCTCCAATGCCGACCCATCTGCTAAGCGAATCTTCGCGTTGGCTGTCAATACTTCGCATTTTTCTAACCCTCTGGAAAATTCCTCACTTATGAAACTTCTGGTTGCCCCTGAATCGACCGTTGCTGTCGCTACCTGGTCCCCGACCTTAACTGTAGCGACTATCCGCCTATCCTCTACACTTAAAGGGTATTCTAGTTTCAGGACTGCTTCGAGTCGGCACCCACCTGATCCCGTCCCAGCTGGTGCCGTGGCTCGTTTCCCGCCCCGGGCCTACGACAACACTCGTTCGTTCTGACTCCTTGGGTACCACACTCCCTACAAAACTGCACTCGCGGATTAGGACACTCTCTGGCAAAGTGCCCCGCCTGCGAACAGTTATAGCACACTCGTTTATTCATGGGCGCCCTAGGCATCTCGTGACTCAGCATTCGATTCGCTATTACCCCCTTTTCGCTACGCGGTGCTGTAACTGGCTCCTCACTCCTCGCAACTGGCTGTGGTGGTGATTTGAACGGATTATAGTGTTTCGGGACAGTCCGCGCGCCATAACTCGCCGCCGCATCTCTCCGATCCCGTTCCTCCAGGGTCTCGTATTCTGCCGCCAACTGGGTTAGTTCCTCCAGTGTCTTGAACTCGCGCCTGCGAATGCTTCGTCGATAGTCTGACGTCAAGTTTTCATACACTCTATATAACTCCTGCTCTGCCGTATACCTAGCGTGTCGCATCATCCTTCGGAGGTCAATCATGTACTCCTTAAAACTCTCTCCGACGCGCTGTCGGCGGATCCTGATATCATCCTCGAGTCGTTGATAATATTCCGGCGGCAGAAAGAAATCTAAAAATGCGCTCCTAAAATCGGCCCATGTGGCGTCCATCAACTGGCTGACAGAAAACAACCCCGCGGCCTGATCTGTTAGCGCCTCACTTATTGCCCGTGGTAATCGCTCCAGACTGATCTCGTACATACTTGCTCGCTTTTCAATCTCCTCGAGGAATACAAGTGGGTCCGTATACCCGTTGAACCTAACACCCCACTTCCGGACCAGTTCTGGGACAACCACGCTGGTCCTATGGCTGTAATATCCCTCCTCCGCATGTCGGTAGCCAGCCGACTCGACCTGACTACGTATCACCGGTGTACTAGCAGGTGACTGGACATGGATACGAGGGATGGATTCTTTCGTCACCATTGGACTTAACGTTGTGCTGTTGTGGATGTCCCGGTTCGACGAGAGTACAGTTGTCGCCGTTCCAGCCCAACCAGATGGGATTGCCACATCGGATTCCGATTTCTGTCGTGGTCTTCGGCCTACGACAGGTTTATCGGTCTGGATTGGCGACGTCTGAAACTTCGCGAAACGTAACTCCCTTTCAGCCAATCGTGTCCAAATCTCGTTTGTATGCCCGTCTCTTTTTATGAATTCGCATACTGTTTTCCGGTAGTCTGACACTGTTGCGCATTTTCCCAAACCTAACTTCTCAGAAATATATTCTAAATCCTCCTTCCGGCAGTCGTAGACCCATTGTCGGCCCACCCCTGGGTTGGTGCAGCCTCCAGGCTCCCGGCAGATTCGCTGACTGGTGGTTTCTCCATCGCAGATTAGTATTAAAAAAAAAGTTCTCTAAAATTTAATGAAACCAAAAAAAAACAAAAATTTTTTTCCTCCAAAAATCTCCGTTGTGTTATTTCACATAACACATAACTTATGTGTATAAAAAAAAATTCTCCAAAATTTATTTAATGAAAACCAGAAAATTTTTATTGTTATATATATATTTTTTTTTTGTTACTTATTTATTTATTTATTTTAGCTTTTATTTATTTATTGTTGCTGACCAAAAAAAAATTTTTTATAAAATTTTCAAAACACCTTTACAATACTCTGCGGCCCACAGTGCAACCAATCCGTTCACTCATTTTGTTTCTAATGGTTACCAAGACAACTATTCCTAAAGCGGACAGTGTTCACTTGCGTCGGTGTCGTCCCGCTGTGCCTTATTTTTTTCTTGAGTCAACCGCTTTGACTTCTCAAAATTTTAGGCACCCTGTGCTGCTCGCGTCGACATGAGAATTTTCCGTTAGGTGATCGGCTCACCCGCTTTGCCGTCAAGTTCGCCGGGTTCACCGACGGTTGCCAGCAGCAATAACTTACACGGTTCCGTTAGGTAATCGGCGCGCACGTTTTCACCGTCTCGTTCGCTGCGACTCAAATCTTTGTCGACCGCGCGGACTCAAGCAAGGCCCGTTACTTTATCGCCGTTTACGTTTTATTCTCTATTCTGCATCTGCGACCGATTCAAAGCGCCTTACACACTCTGTCCGCTGCGATCCCATTGGTTCTATCGCTTCGCCCGTTTTCGTTTTCTTTCGTTGTGCCGCGACAATTGCACAAAATCTCGATGTTCGAATGCCGTTTAACATCCACCGTTTTACATGCGCGTAGTAAAATAGGGTATCACCGGGTATACGCGTACTCTACTTAAATCAAAATTTTCGCACTTTTAGTGATGTTACTGGGGGCTTTAATTCCAGTTTACACCACCCGCTAATACTTTAGGTCCCTGCTCGGGCGCCACTTGTAAAGTAGTGATTTGCCGAGCTACAGATCTCAGTCTGGCCAAGGCTGGTTACAAGAAATTTATAACTTGCTGAAACCTAAAGTATAGCGTTAAAGAGAGTCAAATAGTGATCCGACGTAAAGTCGTGTCCTGTCAACTACTGATCAGTTAGGGTACCAACCGGGCCGACACCACAATTGCTACCTTATCCGATCGCTAAGCTTACCTTACGCCACCGCGGGCTAGCCTCACGAGTGTCGTCTGGTAAATCAGCTGGCGAGGGTGTGGATTGGGTGGTTGCCTCAATCGCCACTGCACCTTATCGTTGATAGAACACGTGCCTCTGTGGATTTGAATCACAGGGTATCAGACACTGTACTACACAGAGTAACCACGCGTTTTATGTTACTATTGTTCACTTTATTTTCTATATGTATGTACTTAAGCCACGGTATAAGCCACGCGTTAGTCTTAGCAGGAAGGGGGTTTAAATCTAATATACAGGTGTGATTATCTTACTCACGTATTAATTTCAACCCTTTTTCTTAATCTGTTCTTCTCTGCACGGTCTTCTCTCCGGTTCCTCGGTATATGTTTCCTCGGCGCTGCTTATTTCCCAGTTCTTATACGTTTCTCTCTCTGTCACTGTCACTTGCGTTGCGTTTAACACTCCCGCACGCTTTCAAGGTTCGCACTCGACTTCGTTACCTTTACCGCTTTTCGTGCGGCCCTTCAACGCACTTTCGATGCTCGTCCTAGACTGTCTCGCTGCATATTCGCGGCTCACGCTCGGCCCTTCTTCGCCGACCCACTCGAGCTTTTGTAGTTTGGTGGATCGCGTGTTGAGGGTCGAAAGCTCTGCTTAGTGCTTTCGCATCATCTGGCCACACTGCTTCTAATGGCCGTTCTGTTTTGAAACCGACGTTGCTTATTGACTCTTATACTATTGAGTGGTATCGTACATTACCGATCTTAACAATTATTTCTTACAGCTTATTATATTAATATTAAACAATAAAGGGCCTTCCTGGCAATCTTTAACTATTCATATTCTGAGCTAGGTACATATTAACTATATAAAAATGTGGGGTAGGGCATCATTTGGCCTTCCTCACAATATGTACATAGTTTTAGTTAAACCATGAAAAACTGATCATTTTAATTTTGTTAATTAGAAAATACAAATTCATAAATTTAAATACATTTTTATTATTTCTTATTTATTATTCTATTATTCCTGCGTAACACACACACAAAATCCATACATTCATGCTCATTTCGGACCGATCAACTCAAGTACTGCACGATCAATCTCTGCGCAACACAAACAAAAATCAAAACATTCATGCTTTGTTCGGGACGACGCGCTCTTCGCTACGATCATTATTTGAACTCGTTCGCGAAGCTTAAAATGATCGTTTTGATCGTTCCGAAGCAATCCGATCAGATGCACGAACATGAAATCAAAATGCTTATTCGTGCCTGATTATTCTATCGGCTTTTGCTTCGGGTATGCATCATGAACGATCATATTTCGGCTGAGCGAAGTGAGTTGAATTGAGCGAAAATTTTTGCATGGTGGTCGAGTTGATTCGCTCATACCCGTTGCAGATCTCTTTTGTGAACATGTAGCATCAAGCTGAATCACAAGATGCACGAAATGAACGAAATACACAATAAAGAATAGAGCTGTGTTAATTATGTGGATTGTGCATTTGAGGTAAAATTCACCAGTCTGTCTAAGTCTAAAATACCTAGAGGACGAGGTGCGAACATCGACCACCGCACAGGACTTGCAAGCTGGCGAGAAGTGTATACACAGAACTTAAGCGAAGAAAGACTAAATGCCCGATTGATACAACGCGTGAGTACACGAAGATCATTGGCATCATATAATCGCTTGGCATTCCAATATGATCCCACTGCGAACTACAGTGATGATGACAATTAAGATATTGGACCAGTGACGACTTTATTCCGGCTGAATTTTGCAGCGCAAGTGGAAAAGTCAAACTGGATACAAAACTTACACCACAACAGCCACTGAAAGCATTATTCGATGGAAGTGATCCCTATTTACGAAATGTTTAAAAAAAAACGAGGTGGCGTAACGGAGCTCGCCAGATTTTCTAAATATGCAAATTTAAGAGCTATGTCTATTAAGCCATTGTCAGAACTGGAGCAAAAAAAAAAAAACGGGACCACACTGGAAGCACCAGTTTTTAATTCAATCATCAAAATCGGTTTACCCAGTCGCAAGTTCTGAGGTAATAACGCCAAAAATAAATAATAAAAAAAAAAACGAAACTTTCGATATCAGCGGTAATTATGGCTTTAAATTATCAATTTTAGTCAAATGCAACCGAAAAAATCTAACCTCAGGACCTTGAACAAAAATAAGCCGCTGCAACGCGTGGCTGGGTTAGCTAGTAAAAAATAAAAAGGGAAAAGAAATCGAAAAAACGGGTGGAAAATTTTAGCCACGAAGACAAGTTTTTGCTTAGTCTCACAGACAGAAAACATTTTGAAAACAGTTTGTCTTTCACTGTTTGTTGCTTACATTTTTATATTTAATGCCTCAGTGTGACCATGTATCTCCTAAGGTATTATGCAAAATGGCATATTTTTACTACACAATGGGGGAAGATGGTCACACTGCCCACGCTTCCAAAATATATCACAAATTCCGGCCAGGAATTTTTTACTGTGCTGGATACTCACCTTAATCAGGGAAATCAAAAGAAAGCACCTGCTGGTATCAAAGTATATCGCAGTCGGTTGCGTCCGACTGCAACGTTTTTACTTGTTTTTTTTTTGGCAATCTCACTTTGGACTCAACCGACTGCGATATACTTTGGTACCGGTGTTAGGGATTCTGTGTGCAAGTAGCAATATATGGGGGTTTTGGGCAAAAATATCAGGCAGAAGAGGTAGGCGTGGCATTCAAATTTGTGATGCATATCTGTGGCGGATGGCACCCTGTAACTACCTACCAAGTATGAAGACTCTAGCGCAAAAACTGAGAAAGATATAGATAGATAGAGGTGGGCGGAATAAGTGGGCGTGGCATCCGACTTTGAAGCAGATCTGCTATGGATGTCACTAACACTATGCCCACCAAATTTGGTGACTCTAGCTTAAAAACTGGTGAAGTTACATGCATTTCGGTTTTGTTTAGGGCGGTGGGGCATGGCGCGTTGTTTGGGGGCGTGGCATCCAAAATTTGATGCATATCTGTGTCAGATGTCAGCATTAACCTTTCTACTAAATTTGGTGGCAATAGCTTCAAAATTTTAGAAGATACAGCCATTTTTGTTTATAATTTGAGGGCGGCTGGGGCAAGTCCCGTTGTTTGGGGGCGTGGCATACAAAGTTTTGATGCATATCAGTGGCAGATTTCAGCATCTACATTCCCACAACATTTTGGTGGCTATTGCTTTAAAACAGTAGAAGAAACAGACATTTTTGTTTGTAATTGGAGTGGGCCTGGGAGCGGAAGAGGTGGGCGTGGCATTCAACTTTTGATGATTTTTTTTACAGACTGTTACCAGCTGTCTTGCTTCCAAATTTGGCGACTCTAGCTGCTAAAATGTGGGATCTATATGTGTTATTTTTGAACATCGAGGTGTATCGATTTGTTATCGATTTCCCATGCTCCTTGTGGTTGTAGAGCCCTAAATTTAACACTTTTTCTGACAAAGACATGTACCAAGATATTTGCAAACAAGGCTCTAGCTTTAAGGGTGTCGAAAAAAGTTGCGTTCATACAGACAGACGGACAGACACCATAACGGACATTGTTCAAACCTTTGGTATCAAAGTATGAAAACAAATACAAATTACGCTATGTATCTTGGCATTTGCCTGGACAAAAAACTTATATTTAGCGAACACATCGGTAAAACCATAGATAAAATTAATAAAACCACGCGTATACTATATCCCTTTATAAATCGTAAGTCAAATGTATCATTGCAAAACAAAATAATTATATATAAATCAATATTTTTACCAAATATGTAATATGGATGCCAGATTTGGGGTAGCTGTGCACAGAAACACCTTAAAAAAATTCAAACTGCCCAAAATAAGTTACTGAAAATGATTCTTAACAAACCATTCTATTACGCAACGATAAATGTCCATAATGAAGCTAAAGTCAAAATGATAAATACACACATATCAAATGCTACTTGTAAATTTAATATTAATAACAACAATTAATTATGGCATAAAACGCTAGGTAAATCAGAAGTCAGTAAGTTAGTATTTATGTTGAATTATATACAATGTGAGTGTATACATTGATACATACATAACTACTGCGAAAGAGCGCAGAGTGAATTTACAGTTATGTATAAGAATGTAAATGTAAAGCAAAAGACAAAATACGACAATGTGTTATTGAGCGTATGTCGCACAGTTTTTGTGTTCATCATGTTAGTTCGTAAGCAGCCTTTGCAAGAAGCACATCATTAAATATTTCACTTTACAAAAAACGAGTTCGCTGGAAAACCTCTGTTTGTATTACTATTTTCATCAGGTTATGGGCCCAGGAATCGTTGATTTGCGCAAATATAGTTTGTCGTTTTTTGTCTGCTAGATAACGCGAGTTAGGCAGTTAAATATTAAAAATGAGTGCTATGTACCAAATTGATAAGTTGGACATAGGGAACTATGATTCCTGGAGCATACAAATGCGCAGCGTGTTGGTGCACGCAGAGCTGTGGAAGGTGATTGCTGGGACGCGACCGGAAGGTGACGGTGGCGCAGCGTGGGACGGACTCGATCAAAAAGCACTGGCGACGATTACACTGAGCGTTAAGGCGACACAGTTGTGTTATCTCAAGAACTGTACAACGGCGACAGCGGCGTGGGAGAAACTCAGAGATGTACATCGTCCGACTGGCCCGGTAAGGAAAGTGTTCCTGTATAAAAAGTTACTGGGATTGCGTATGGCAGAGGATGACGATATGAGTGCGCATATAAATTCATTTTGCTCAATCGTGGATCAGCTTGCAGAGGTCGATATAAAGTTAGCTAACGAGTTAACAGTTATTATATTGTTGTCAAGTCTGAACAAGCAATTTGAGAATTTCGTCATAGCCATGGAAACGCGCGACAGCTTGCCATTATTAGATGCACTTAAAATTAAGTTGCTAGAGGAAGGCGAGCGCAGGGGCTGCGAAGAGAAGCAAAAAGTAGGTATCGAGCAGCAGGCATACAACGTCACAGCGGCGCCAGAAAGAGCGCGCAAAAAGAAGTTCGACAAAAGAACGTCGAGTGTTACAATTGCGGGCGACGTGGTCACTTCAAATCTGAATGCAAAAGTAAGCGCAAAGAAGAAACAGCAATACAGCAGCAGCGTTCGTACACAATTCTAACGGAAGAAAAGACGAGCAATCTGGTTTTATCCGGTTGGGTTCTGGATAGTGGCGCGACAGCACACATGTGTGCAACGCGCAGAATATTTACGCATTACGTTTCGCAAATAGAAGATGTTGTACTAGCTGACAATAACGTAATGCGAGCAGTTGGCAAAGGTAGCGTAAGGCTTGAGACGGGATTTTGCGTTCTTACACTGCAAAATGTTTTGCATGTGCCTGATATAAAGGGAAATTTTATGTCAGTGAGTAGTGCAGTCGAGCGAGGCTGTACAGTTACTTTTTGTAAAGACAAAGCAATTGTTCGCCAGGATGGCGAAAAAGTATTAGAAGCCCAGAAACGAAACAAACTGTTTATTTTCGAGAATAAGGGAAACGTTTGTTTGGGTGTGGCGCAAACGAGTGCACATATTTGGCATAACAGGTATGGCCATCTAAATAATTCAAGTTTGATGAATTTGGTAAAAAATAAAATGGTGCAAGGTATTGAAAATGTGGATTTTTCAAATAAGTTGCAGTGTCGCACATGCATGAAAAGTAAGATTCACACACAGCCATTTCCAGTGTCAGGAAATAGGGCAGGGCACCTGCTGGAGTTGATACATACAGACGTATGTGGGCCATTTGAGAAGCGATCACTTGGCGGGTCAGCATATTTTTGTACATTCATCGATGATATGACTCGGCGCATATTCACATACTTTCTCAAGTCCAAAGACGAGGTGTACGAGAAATTTGTTGAATTCAAAAACATGGTAGAACGCCAGACAGAGCGTAAGATAAAAGCTGTACGTAGTGATAATGGACGTGAGTATGTTAATGCACGTTTTGATAAGTTGTTTAAGCAACATGGAATTGAACGACAGCTAACGGTACCGTATAGCCCACAACAGAATGGTGTGGCAGAACGGGCAAATCGAACTCTTGTGGAGATGGCAAGGAGTTTGCTTGTGCATGCAAAGATGCCGGAATACCTATGGGCAGAGGCAGTGGATACAGCGTGTTATATTCGTAACAGATCACCGACTACGGCACTAGTGGGCAAGACTCCATACGAGGCATGGAGGGGCAGGAAGCCACAAGTGCAGCACATGAGGATTTTTGGATCAGTGGCAGTTGGTCTAGATAAGACACGACATGGCAAGTTTAAGCCCAAAGGGCAGGAATATCGTTTTGTTGGGTATTCACGTACTTCTAAGGCATACAGGCTGTATGATGAGAAGAAACGGGAGATCGTTATAAAACGCGACGTTTTATTCGATGAAACTTGTACGGATGCGCCGATTTCAGTAACGATCCCAGATGCTGAAATATCGTCGGACACTTCAAATCGAGATGTGGTCAAGTTACAGTTGCAGAACAGTAACGACGACGCTCCAGAGGAAGTACTTAGTGAGGAGTACATAAGCGCAGATGAATCCGAGCAAGATGAGGACAGCGATCAGGACGAGCAGACGCAGGATGTGGAGCTAACACCAACGGAAGCTGTCAGGATAGGTCCCGGGCGACCAAGTTTGGTTCGCACTGGCAAACCAGGGCGGCCAAAGAAAAGCTACAATGTTCTTAACGCAATGCGAGGCGTAGAAGCTCTATTACCACAGACTTTCACTGAAGCCCACGGCAGTAATGAAAAATCGTTTTGGCAGGCAGCCATGAATGCTGAGCATAAAGCATTGGTGGAAAACGGAACATGGACATTGGAAGACTTACCCAAAGGGCAACAGGCTATTGGTTGCAGATGGGTATACACAATAAAGAGGGACAGCAGCGGTGAGCCTGAACGCTACAAAGCCCGGCTGGTGGCAAAAGGATGCTCCCAGAAGTTTGGTGTGAATTACAAGGAGACATTTTCACCCGTGTGCCGATATGAGACGATAAGACTAATTTTTGCTCTGGCTGTTGAGCTGAAATTGTATCTGCACCAAATGGACGTCTGCACGGCGTATCTTAACAGTGAGTTAAGCGATGTAGTCTACATGAAACAACCAGAAGGATATATAGACATGGCCAACAAACATAAGGTGTTGCGGCTTAACAAGGCGATCTACGGGTTAAAGCAAGCAGGAAGAGAATGGAACCAAAAGTTAGATTCTGCTCTACGACAAATAGGTTTCATCGCATGCAAGAATGAGTCTTGCTTGTACAAACAGGATATAGAAGGTAATTTATGTTTGGTACTAATATATGTTGATGATCTGCTTATAGCATGCCAGAAGAAGACAGATTTATTGCGTATCAAGTCAATGATAGCAATGAAGTTCGAATGCGTCGACATAGGCCCGATTAAAATGTTTCTGGGCATGCAGATTGAGCGAGATGGTGAAACTGGTGACATAAGGATGAACCAGGCGCTGTACATCAAAGATATGCTGCAGCGGCATACGATGGAGCAATGCAGGCCGCAAGTGACGCCATTGGATGCGGGATTCCAGGTGGCGTGCAACAATGAAAACTGTGGTACCGAAGATAAAGTGGCATATCAGTCGGTAATTGGCGAATTAATGTGGCTAGCATTAACATCGAGGCCAGATATATATCATTCCGTTGTAAAGCTGGCACAACGGAACAACGACCCCCACGGGGAGCATGTTTCTGGAGTGAAACATGTGATAAGGTATCTAGCGGGTACAGTAGATAAAAGCTACACTACTGTACTGATGGCCAAGGGCTCCGAGGCTTCGTGGATGCAGACTGGGGCGGCGACATCAGCAATCGTCGATCATACACTGGGTAGTGTTTCTCCTATCAGGAGGCCCCATTTCATGGAAGTCAGAGAAACAGGACTGCGTAGCGTTGAGTAGCACGGAGGCTGAATACATGGCGTTGTCAGCGGCTACAAAAGAAGCGCTTTACTTGAGGCGTTTGATTATTGAGATTGGTTGTGGTCGAGAAGACACTCCCACGGTGGTCTATGGAGACAATCTCAGTGCACAGGATTTGGCGAGAAATCCGGTTTACCATGCGAGGTCGAAGCACATCGACATCAGGTATCATTTCGTCCGAGATGTCATCCAGAAAGGTGATGTGGAGTTGAAGTATGTTTCAACAAATGATATGATTGCCGATGTTCTTACTAAAAATCTGCCAAAGCAGAAACATTGTCATTTTGTAGATTTAATGAATTTAAAATAACTGTGACGATGTATACCAGCTCACATTGAGGAAGGGTGTTGAATTATATACAATGTGAGTGTATACATTGATACATACATAACTACTGCGAAAGAGCGCAGAGTGAATTTACAGTTATGTATAAGAATGTAAATGTAAAGCAAAAGACAAAATACGACAATGTGTTATTGAGCGTATGTCGCACAGTTTTTGTGTTCATCATGTTAGTTCGTAAGCAGCCTTTGCAAGAAGCACATCATTAAATATTTCACTTTACAAAAAACGAGTTCGCTGGAAAACCTCTGTTTGTATTACTATTTTCATCAATTTAAGTTCAAATTTAAGGTTTTTTCTCTGCCAAATTTTTCCTTAATCATTCAATAAAAATAAAACAAGTAAGAAGGCTCTAGTCGAGAAATCCCGACCAGGACATACCCTTAACCCGATAGGTAATGCTTACAGTAACTTGTATGTATTTATTCAGTGACCAATATAACCAAACTTCAAACTGCGATATCTCTGGTGTTTCTTAACCGATTTTTTTAAATGTTCATTATTTTATACGTAGTACCAAACCTCATTTTCTCAATTTTGAAATTCAAGATTTTTGTGTTATCGATCACATGTGTATATCGGAAACCATAAATGTTATCAAAAATTTGAAGCAAACTTGATCTTCTCATGGTATAGGAGAGCTTAAGTTTCAAGTTCGAAGTCACTAGCTCTTATAGTCTCTGAGATCGGCGCGTTCATACAGACAGACAGACAGACGGACAGACAGACATGGCTAGATCGACTCGGCTTTTGATGCTGATCAAGAATATATATACTTTATAGGGTCGGAGATGCTTCCTTCTGTCTGTTACATACATTTAATTGTTAATTTCAAACGGCAAATAAAGCAAATTATTATTATTATTATTAATAATGTTCATAAAAATACAAATTAAATGTATGTACATATGTATCTATGCAACTTTTTTGCATTATATATACGTATGTATGTAGATTTCATTGTCTCAAGTTTGTAATTGTTAGTGTGTTTGTTTTTGCACGGTATATACATATATTTGCACTTGCATTTTTTGTTATATACATATATGTATTTTCAACAATGTAAAATGTACGTACATCCGTTGTATGCACATGTGTATGTACGTACATACGTGTGTATGTATGTACATATGTGCATTTGCAACACCAACCAAAGTTACAAATGTCAGCTCGAAAACAACAATGGAAATAGGTATATGTGTTTGGGTGTTACGTTTTGTTTGAGTTTGACAATTAGCAAGTATGTATGTAGGTAAAGCCACCTCCGTAACATATTCTGGTGTGCAAAACGCACCAAGTTTGTTTAAACTGATTAGTTTTAAATTAATGAGTTTGTTTAAATTGATTAGCTTTAAATCAATGACACCAACAAAAAGAAGCAGTGCGATCCCAACAACAACAAACGCTACTTGGGTCGTAAATCAATTGTCAAAGGCACACACTATGTGTATTTTGGTTTTGCAATTATCAGTAAGTGCGTCACAGCATATGTGTTTTGTTTTTGTAAACTCGCTCGCGGTCAAACTCCCAGCTTGTGCGACAATAAAGCGCCACTAGAAGAATAAGGTAAAGTGACAAATTTGTATGGGAGGTACTCGAAGGAGTTGTCCAAATTAAAAATTCTTTTCTAGTGCTCACTTTCAACCTGAATGGAATATTTTGTGAAAACTTCAGCCTTTTAGCTCTTTTCGTTTAGGCTGTGGGTCTCTCATCAGTTAGGACAAACTCTTTTGTAAATATAGACGATTTGCCAGGCGGTGTTGAATACCGTGCCGCGATTTGAATTTTCGAGCGATCGAACAGAACAAATTAGCTGACGAATTGCAGCAGCTGCTTGCCCTTAGCTAAGGGCAAAGGGCAAGCAATAGAAAAATGCAAGATAAAGAAACTACGATGAGATGATATGTATGATAATATGCATGCATAAACAACAGTTATGAGAGTAACGTTAATTTGCTCTTAAGGTGCGCAGATAGGGGCGCAAGCAGAAAATATTTTCGGGGGAGGTTTAAAAGAAAATGTTTCTAAAAATTTTTATACTTTGATACCAAAGGTATCATACTATATTGGGTTTGTGCAATGTCCGTCATGGTGTCTGTACGTCCGTCCGTATGAACGCAACTTTTTTCAAGACCCTTAGAGCTAGAGCCTTGCAACTTTGCAAATATCTTGGTACATGTCTTTGTCAGACAAAGTGTTGTATTTAGGACTTCAGGGGGCCTGGGAAACCGATAACAAGTCAATAAAACACATTTATAGTATATCTCACATCTTAGCAGTCACCAAATTTGAGAGCAAATAGCCGATGACATTCCCCAAAAAAAACTGCATCAAAAGTTTGGATGCCACGCACACCTATTCCGCCCCCAGCCCCAAATTTAATATTACGGTAGATGCTGATATCTGAAAAAGTTATGCATCAAAACTTAGCATGCCACGCCCCCAAACAACGGGACATGCCCTACAAACCTAAAAAAAAAAACGGAATGTATGTATCTTCGCCGTATAAAAGGAATTGGATGCCACGCCCACTTTATAATTTGGTGGAAACATTGTTGTACCACCCACCTCTATAGCTTTCTTAGCTTTTGCGCTAGGGTCAACACTTGGTAGGGGGATTGAAATATGATATTTATACCAAAAACACCCATATATTACTCTGTAAAGTGGTATCATTGTATACCGCAGTCGGTTGCGACCGACTGCAACGTTTTTACTTGTTTTCTTTTTCTTTTTGCAAACTATATGAGAATGTCAGTACTTTCGACAAAAACTTAAATTACTTTTTTTCGCGCATTTCGAGGGGGTTGAACCCCCCAAAACCCCCCCCTGCTTGCGCCACTGTGCGCAGAGCATAGCTTATCAAAGAGATTTAACTTTAAGAGATGAAGCTGCTATGTTGTTGTTTGGTGCAGGTAACTGCATAACCAAACATTCTTCTTTTGGAAGCGAACAATTTGCGTAAAGCTCTCCTTATGGCTATAGTTGACGTCATGAAAACAGCTAATAGGGAGACGCCGCGGCGTCCTCTAGGCATTTTAGACTATGGACAGACTGGTGAATTTAACCTCAAATGCACAATCCACATAGTTTACACAGATCAACTTACCACCTTCAAGACAAATGATTGCTGTTAAAATTTAATTAAAGTTTGCACAATAAACGTGTTTCCAATTGAACTGTTAACAAACGAATAACTTTAACCTCAAAACTGAACAGATAACAATTAGAAGCTGTCAAATAATGTAACGACATGTAATCGAATGGTTACATGATTAGCGATTTTTGCTAAGGGTGTAAAAAACTTTCCCGGTTTTCCTGCATTCCTGTTGAACATTTTCCTGAATTTTGTTTGTCATAAACCTCACGGAACCCGTGAAATTTTCAACGAATGCAAAACCGTGGAAATCGGTTCTTGCGTTCTGGAGTTATAAGTGGTGTAACTAACACAACTTTCGTTTATATATATAGATTTTCATTACTCTAATTAAAGTAAATTTAATTTAAAAATAATGTATAAATTTAAGTGAATAAATATATGTCTGTATTGTGTGTATAAATATGTGTGGGTAATTGTTTATGTGTGTGTGTGTGAATGAAGATGTGGTGATGTGGGGGTGAGTTTTAAGTGTTGTGATTAGGGAGTCGGCAAAAAAAATGCAAAGTGCCGACTCGTTGGTAGGGAGGGCACATTGGGGGAAAATATTTCCTGTGTATATTTCCGGTGTATGTCCCAAAGTTGTCCAATTCTTTGAAGATTTGCCACTTGTCCGTTTGTTGTTAGTTTTTTTTTCGTAAAAATATAAAGTTTTTTTTATCCGGCCCACGCTGTATCGAGGTCGTATCTATCCCTGGGTCGCCGATTTGCTAACTGGATATCTATACAGTGTTGGGAATTAAAGGCCGGTTCAAAACATTTTGTATAGGAGAGCTTAAAATTCAAGTTTGAAGTCTCTAGCTCTCATAGTCTCAGAGATCTACGCGTTCATACAGACTGACAAACGGATAGCGGACAGACAGACATGGCTAGATCGACTCGGCTGTTGATGCTGATCAAGAATATATATACTTTATGTCTGTCTGTTACATACATTTGCACAAAACCATTATACCCCTTATTTATCCATTTTATGGGTAAAGGTAAAAAAGAAAATTCAACCTAAAATCAACTTTTCTTAACCAAAATATAGATTTTGGACAATATGTCTCTTTGATAAGCTATGCTCTGCGCACCTTAAGAGCAAATTAACGTAACTCTCATAACTGTTGTTTTTGCATGTCATCATATCATCTCATCGTAATTTCTTTGTCTTTTATTTTTTTTATTGCTTGCCCTTGGCCTTTAGCTAAGGGCAAGCAGCTGCTGCAATTCGGCAGCTAATCTGCTCTGTTCGATCGCTCAAGAATTCAAGTCCCGGCGCGGTATTCGACACCGCCTGTCAAATCGTTTTGTATTTTTATAATTGCTCAAGTCGGAGCTTATTATAAACAACTAGCTAACTCAGCCACGCGTTGCAGCGGCGGACCCGACAGACTTCTTCCTGTCAAAAAGATTTGTAATGTTAAATTGTTTTGATTCTACGTATTTTATAGCCGGGGCAAAAAATTTTACTACTATAACCCTTTAGTACAATGAAATTATTTACGAACAAAGACGAAAATGTTGAATTTTGAATATAGTTTCAAAATTACGTCCATTGGATGCACGATCACAAATTTTAGTTGCCCCAAATGACGTCATTTGGAAGCAAGAATTTAATTTGCGTATCTTACGCAAAAATAATTTGGAATCATCTGAATTGCCAGTGAGAAGGGATAATAAAGGCTCCGGCGGAGCGGGTAGAGGTGACAGCACAACTTTTCCTGATGCGCAGCACATGCGCTGCTTCATTCCGAAATTTCAATGCCTGACAATATTGACATACTTTGTCCATTCCACCGATAGCAATTTTTGAATGCGCTGAGTAGTTAATATCTGGTGCATATTCAAAGGCAAGCCGAACGAATGATGCACGTGTTAATGAGCGGCTGATCCGTTGCCTTTGTCGATCTAGTACTCGTACTGTATCAATGTTTCGTTCTCGTGCCGCTCTTTGTCTCGTAATATTCTGTTGCAGACGTTCGTCACGCTGTTCTTGAGATTCTTGTGCACGACTTTGTGCAGTCCTGATTCTTTGAGCTGCATTTCTTGTTCTGATTTGGTATGGTAATTGCTGAGCCCTTTCAACACGTTTGTGTCGTGTCCCATTGCTGATCGCGTTGTTGAGGTTAGCTCCTCTGCGTATTGCAGGCATTTTAAAAATGTACGATTTTAAACAGTAAAAATAAACTGTTTTGATTCAGAAGCTAACATTTTTTGTTTTTTAAAAATTTTTTTAAATTTATTTTAGTTGTTGGCGAAGCAACGTGCGCCGGATAACTAAATAATTTCATTTATACGTTGAATAGAATTATTTTTCCTACTGAATTTTAAATGTAGCCTACTAAGATTTTGCAAAACACAGCTCTAGGACTGTCAGACAAATAATTAGCAATAAATTAAAATTGCGACAATAATTTGAGATTTAAACTACCTTATCTTTCAAGTTGGATCGAACTGCACATGGTGTGCGAATTTAATTAAAATCGGTTAAGTGGTTTAGGAGGAGTTTGAGGACAAACATCGTGACACGAGATTTATATATATTAAGATTAACATTGTTAAACTATTTTAAGTTTGGACACGAGGGCAAATAAAATACATTTATATTAAAGCAAATTTCGGCGCAACTATATTTATTTAAATTTTATTGTGAAATTCGATAGCTTTTGAAATAGATCAATAGCTCAACATATAGTGACCCCGACGGGATTTTTCTCTGTGTTTTGCTTAAATAAATAAAAGTTATTTAATTTAAAGAGGTACTAAAGCGCGCACCCGCGCTCTTTTCATCGTTAACGCAATTATCGATTTGTTTTGTGTTCGCTTTCGCTTCAGGTGTTTGTCGATTCTCTTGTCGCTTTTTTGCTAGAACAGTTGCAGATGCCGCTTTTGCTTTGCTTTTGCTTCTCGCGTTTGGTTTTGCATTCGCTTGTGATTCGCCCTCAAATTGACATTACGTTTTGAACACCGGCATTGCCATTGACATTACGTCGTTTGAACGTCAGTACATTTAGAACTGTAATGTATTGAAGCGTTAGTGGACACAATAAAGTGAAATTGTTTGACATTTACTGAACATTACCAAACACCGTGCAATTGTTTGACAGCCAGTGCACCTAAAACTGTATCCCGCAAGTGTATTACGGGAATATATATAAAAATTTTTAAAAGATGCAAAGTGCTGCTGCAGTTCAATCTCCTGGTGCACCGTTTTACAAAGCGAAGGTCAAATCCAATGACGAGCAGGTAAAACGGATGGTCAAATCAATCGCTCCGGAGCAAATTGTGCATCTCAGCGAAGAAAAGTTGGCTATTCGGCTTAAGGCGCTAAAAATGCTCAGCAAGCATTTAACAATATGCATAACGCATTGGAGGAACAGGATTATTATGAAATCGGGAGTAACTTACGTAAATCTTTTGATCAGCTTTCAACCTTAGTTGAAAATAGCTTGCGTCGCGAAATCTACAAACGAAAGTTATCGTCGCCTTTGTGCTCTACTATAAGGCAAGATGCAGTTGTTGACAATCACACATTGTCTCAAAGCCGGACTCGATTCCCTGACAAAGTTCGGATGTTGAGAAGTTTCAGCCTTAGCGATCGTGCCTGAAAAGACCAGCCTTACACAGTGTTTCTTCGTTGGAAATTAGCGGCGCTAACTTTTCGGTTGCATAAGAATGACTTAAAAAAGCGGTTTAAAAACAAGCGTCTTATTTTCTAGTCACATGTCACTGAGATTTTGAGTTTGGATTGCATCGAGATAGAAGTCGTACCGGTCGCAGGTGCACATAATTACGTTTCGTTAAGCTCACCACCTCCAGCTGCGAAAGAATCGGTCGCCTGCTTTGATTTCTGAATAAGGGAAGTCTAGTGTTGCCCCAGAAGGCTATTCAGCCGATATAAGTTTTCAATCGGGATCATCTGAGTACGCTGCTAAAATCTCAGTTTTAGTAGCTCCGTCTATAACTGGAAATCAGCTGAGCTACGATATTAGCACTTATCTCTGGAATATACCCTCAAATATTCGCTTGGCTGATCCAGAGTTCTTTAAGCCGAAACAATTCGACCGGTTAATTGGAGCTGGCCTGTTTTTGAATTGTTGGGTGTTGGTCAAATCAAAATCGATCCTGGTTTGCCTATTCTGCAAAAAACTCAACCGGGCTGGAAAGTGACAGGAGGAACGTCTTCGACGAGTCCTGCCGCGTTGATGGTCAATCATCGGTTCCCATGCCAAATTCCAGCCCTGATCACAGGGTTGATGAAATCGGTCGTCGGTTTCGGGAGGTAGAAGGAACTTAATTGTGTTGCGCATTTAAAACAAACTTTTGCTAGTTTGGACACTGCCAAATATTTGGTTCGCCTTCCTGGAAGCCTGCTGTGGATCTGATTGGGGATTCGCATCAGCAAGCATATCGTCGGTTTTGTAACCTGGAACGCAAATAAGAGCGTCATCCTGGGTTAAAGTCTCAATATTAAGCATTTATCAAGGAGCATGCGGATTTGAATCACATGTCTCTTGTGGAGTCGCACATGCTAAGTCGCTGCACGTGTTATCTTCCTCATTATTGTGTTTTTAAGGAAGACAGCTCCACAACTAAACTTAGAGTTGTTTTTGATGGTTCGGCAGTGTCTTCGTCTGGTTATTCCCTCAATGAAATCCTCATGGCAGGCCCAACTATTCAACAGAAGCTGTTCAGTACACTATTGCAGTTTAGGCCATTTGCAAAATGTATAGGTGCGTTAGAATGGCTTCACCCAATTTCCACTTTTAGAGCACCCTGCAGATCTGGATGTGTTAACTCCTGCGTACTTTCTTTGCACTGCGTCACTCGCACTTTTCCGAACCTGGTGTCACCACTCTGAATGTTAGCCTCCTAGATCGCTGGAAGCGTATAGCGTACTATCAGCAAATTTCTGGACTCGTTGGCGCCATAAATATTTAACGTTAATGATGTCGTCCTTGTAAAGGATGAAAACTTGTCACCCCTTAAATGGCCACTGGCTCGTGTGGTCGAACTTGTTGATGAGGCTGACGGCGCCTAGTGGGGCCTCTGCCGGAAAAGCGTTGCATAAATCATTTTTTTCATGAACGCGTTTGGCAAAAGTAAAACATGTAATCGACAGAGAATACTTCAAAAATAATAGATCAAAAAGATTTTTGAAATCGGTTAAAAATTATGGCTGCTAGAGCTTATCAAAGTTGAGAAATATTTCGTGAGTACGAATAAATGACAATTTTTACGAAAATTCGCCACTTTCAAAGTGAATATTGGGCGATATAAACAACCGATATTCGATCATTTTTTTTATATGAAAAGTATGTTCAATGTTAGTATTTTGTTGTTTAAAGTTTGAATATAACTGAAATACTTATTAAACTAGAAACGTTTAAAAAATACACTAAATTTTCCTTATTTTTGAACTTTCGTGGAATATAACTCACAGGGATAAGACATGATAATTGTGGGACCACTTGCATGTGTTAGATTAAATATATACCTTTCATATGTTTTTGGTCTAAATCTGCGGAAATCGAGATAAATCCAAAAACTAGGTGTACCTCGCGTTAAGAGCACGCGGCAGGTATAAGGAAGAAGAAGAGCGCATGCAAAATTGGCTGTAGCGGGTGTGTTGTTTATTTATAACATTGCTATATGTTGTATTATAAGTACTACATGACTATATGTACCCCCTTTAAGAAATGTTGAGTTTATAATTACCAGCTTGAAAAGGGTGTGAAAGGCAGGTAAATATAGTTTTAGTTGATGGAAAATTGCGCAAATACAGGTAATTTTTTTTTTGGGAATTTCGACATACAGAATCAAATTAGCCAACTGAAATCTACTGTTTTTCAAATCAAGAGTGGAAAAAAAATCACGATTAACTTTCAATTTTTCCTGACAAACACCTCCTATTTGTAAAAAAAAACTCAAAAAAACTTTCACAACTTAGACGACTCAACGAGTGACGAGAAATGCTACGAATATGGAATTTCTCCTTTGCATTGCAGAATAAAGTGTATGGAATTTATTCTGAAGCTAGCCTACACACTTCCTCGGCCAGGAGAAACAGCAACGGATAATACAACTCGTGAGGATATACAGAGTAGAAAAGAAATTATACAAACTAAGTTCTCTCGGAAGTTGGGATTGAAAGTTGACTGCCCAAAGCATGGATACGGAAATACGAATGATGGAAATACTTCAAGGCGATTTTTTGAAAATGATAAAATGACATCTTTGATAACAGGTGTTAATCATGAAATCATTAAAAGGTTGGCTGTTATCCTAAATGTTATAAGCTGCAAGGAAATGATAAATGGTGCAAAATTTGGCGAATACACATCGCAAACAGCTCAACTTTTGACTGATTTGTATCCTCAGAAAAAACTTACTCCCACGGTACATAGGATTTTGGCTCATGGAAAGGACTTAATAGAGTATCAATGCTAACCAATTGGAGAGCTTTCTGAAGAAGCACAGGAATGTAATAACAAGGACTACAAAAGGTTCAGATACACAAATACGTGTAAAATTTCTCGGGCTCGACAAAATGAAGACCTTTTTAACATGCTGGCAGCCTCATCGGATCCACTTCTTGCATCGCTAAGACATGTGCGATCACGAAAGGATTTGGAAGGAAGCAACTATAGTTTCGAAATGTTAAGTTTATTAGATATGAACATTAATGTTGATGATCATTTTGTTGAAAATCAGTCATCAATAGCAAATATTCAAAATTAACCTCAAAAAATGGGCAAAAATACCAATTTAAATGTAATGTATTTTAGTTTGAAAATTCGAATTAAAACAACTAAAAATGTTAAATAGTTATTGAAATCATTAAAAATTTTCAGTTATAATTGAAAAAAAAATTTTATTTGAATTTTACAGGCAAAATATGCTCAAAAATATTTCTTGACTTTGACCTTAAATATTTAAGCAGCACGGATACCTAGAACTCTCAACGAACACTCATTTTAAAGCTTAAGAAATTTTCTATCAAATGCTTTTTGAAATTTTTGAAATCGCTTCATTAGTTTAGAAGTTATGATTTTTGCAATGTAATATGAGCAAAGGCCCCACTGTGCGCCGTTTGTATTGAACCGGCCGTCGGGTTTGCCCGTTTGCCGGTAGATCTGCCCGTTTTCGTGTATGTATGCCGTGAACTTCTCTGGCTGCATTTCCATACACTTGCTCAGCGGTAGCAACCAAGGGCGATTCGAAGCTTCTTCCAGGGCGCGCTGCAGGGTCTCCAATGCCCCCGCCGGTAAAGTATGTCGAATTGATACTGCTGTAGCTCCAGCGCCCAGCGCGCAATTCGTCCAGTTGGATTGTCTATCGAATTTAACCACTTCAATGCTAGGTGGTCCGTGATGACTTCGAAGTGGTAGCCTTCCAGATAGCAGCGTAACTGCCTTATGGCCCAGACAATTGCTAAGCATTCTTTCTCCGTGGCGGAGTAATTTTCCTCTGCTTTGAGAAGACGTCGGCTTGCGTAGGCCATAACGCGTTCTCCTCCCTGAAGGCTCTGCATCAGTATTCCTAAACAACGTCGTAGCTCTTTGGTATTCGCCGGGGGTGATAATCGTTGTACTGCTGCGATTTTCCCTGGATCCGTGTGTATGCCGGCCTCGCTGATCATGTGTATATTAGCCTTCGTTGAAAGAAACTGCACTTTAGGTTCGCTGTCACCAGTCTTCGAAGCACTTCGCGCAGGTTCTCCAAGTGCTCCTCCAATGTGGCCTTAATGACCACAATGTCGTCCATGACACTGTCCAAAGTACGTTGGAAAGTCGCTGGGGCAGAGTGTAACCCGAATGGCATAACTTTCCATTGGTACAAGCCTCTCCCCGGGAGCGTGAACGCGGTGTATTGCCGACTTTCCTTGGCCATCGGGATTTGCCAGTATCCGCTTTTAAGATCCAACGTGGAGATGTAGGCCGCGTTACGTAGGCGTTTCAATATGTGGTTGATACGTGGCAGAGGATATGCGTCTGGCACTGACCGTGCATTTAACTGTCGATAATCCACGCACATCCGTATATCGCCGGTCTTGTTACCCACCAGCACAATTGGGGCGCAAAGTGAGCTTTGACGAAGTCGGCTAGCTTAGTGTTGCGGGCATCCTGCGTTGGTGCAACATTAGCCTGCGCTGTCTCTACGAAGTCGGCTAGCTCAGTGTCATGTTTGTCCCGTGCGTCCTGCGGTGTTGATTCACTAGCCTGCGCGGTCTCTACGAAGTCGGCTAGCTCAGTGTTGCGGGCATCCTGCGTTGGTGCAACACTAGCCTGCGCTGTCTCTACGAAGTCGGCTAGCTCAGTGGCATGTTTGTCCCGTGCGTCCTGCGGTGTTGATTCACTAGCCTGCGCGGTCTCTACGAAGTCGGCTAGCTCAGTGTTGCGGGCATCCTGCGTTGGTGCAACACTAGCCTGCGCTGTCTCTACGAAGTCGGCTAGCTCAGTGGCATGTTTGTCCCGTGCGTCCTGCGGTGTTGAATAACTAGCTTGCGCGGTCTCTACGAAGTCGGCTAGCTCAGTGTTGCGGGCATCCTGCATTGGTGCAACACTAGCCAGCGCTGTCTCTACGAAGTCGGCTAGCTCAGTGTCATGTTTGTCCTGTGCGTTCTGCGATGTCGTATTGGTCGTCGTTGGTTGGGCCGGAGTCATCAGAATCGGATACGTTCGTGAAACGCGTGAAGGCGAGAGTTGTAAGAAAGCTCGGCCACACTGAATTTTTGTGCGAACTCCACACAAAAAGTCAATGCCCGAAATTACATCGTCCAGGATCCCTGGCATAACCAGTAGGGGTACTACAGCATCTTGTTCGTCGAGCTTTATCTTTTCTACCACCGCCCGGGCTATGTGCTTTGGTGAACCATCTGCGTGGATTATTCGTACCTGAATATCACGCATGTTATCCTTAGTCCCGACGATCTTTGCCAAAGATGTGTTTGCTACTACCGGGGTGTCCCGTATGGTCACCGAAACCGCGATCCTCCCCTCCTTCAAGCGTAACGGGTGAACTAATGACGAGGGCTCCAACTGCTGTTGGAAACGCTGACCGTTTCCCGATCAGGCGGCACGGCAGCATCCGATGGTGCGTGTCCCACGCCGGCCACATTCCCAGCAGAACAACATTTGAGGATTCCGACAGTCTTTAGAGAAATGCCCGATTTCTCCGCAATTTCGGCAAGCCCGCTTTACGTTCACTGCTCCCTTCCTGTCCTGTGGTGTCGTCTTGATCGTTATCTCGTTCATGGTTGGTACTGCCAAGTCCCAGTTTTCTTGTCCGTGGTCTCCGATGCTATGAGCGTGGCCGAGTGCTTTTGGCGTACTTGCTGGGATCAATGCTGCATATTCCTTCTTATTCCGGTCCCGAACTGTCTCAAATCCTGTGACCAGCTGGGTCAACCTGGCCAATGTGTTAAATTCGTGCCGGCGTGTAAATAGTTGGTACTCTGGCAGCAAGTTATCGTATATGCGATCCAGCTCTTGTTCCGGCGAGTATTGGGCCCGTTGGATCAGTAAACGCAGCTCAATAATGTAGTCACGGAACGCTTCACCTGGGCGTTGGACACGAGCCTGGATTGTACTTTCTAAGCGTTGAAAGTACTGGGGCGGCAAGAAAAAGTCCAAGAACTCTTTCTTAAACGACTCCCAAGGTTCATCCTGCATGCTGTAGGCGCGGTACCATCCTTCAGCCCGGCCGGTCAATAGCCCGAATATGGCTCGTGGTAATTGGTCGACACTTCCCCGGCAAGTGGTCACACGCCCCTCGAGTTTCTCGATAAAACTCAGTGGGTCCGAGGTGCCGTCACTCACGATACCCCAGTTGTGCAGCTTATCCGCCAGCATGGAGCATGAGATTTCCTCCCGACGTCCTCTTAGGTCTGCGGTACTGGTACCTGGCAGTTCGTGGTCCTCCAGCGTAACAGTTTTCATCGCCGGCACCGGTACCTGAAGCTGATTGTAGCTTTCACGGCTTTCAGGACCCGGAGACACTGCTGGCGAGCGACCATCCCGAGGGCTGGCTGTATCTCCGTAGCTAGCTTCTAGTTCCACCAGACGGTCTCGTGTTGCCTCCGAGTGTTCGCCCCTGATGACAAACGCTGAAATCCTGCCCCGCAATTCCTCGACCGTAGTTCCCAACCCGAATTCTTGGGCAAGCTGCTGTAGCTCGTTCTTGCGACGGAAAGTGATCCACTTTACACCCATGCCAGGTAGTGCTGTTAGTTCTGCCGCGTGTGTTGTTGCTATACCGCTGCTACGGGTGCTGCTGGTCCTGCTGTTGGTTCTGTAGCGTGTGCTGTAGCGGGTGCTACTGTTGGTCGTGCGAGTCCTGCCGATCCTGCTGTTGGTCCTGCGAGTCCTTTTCTTTGCGTGAGGATATACTTGTCAAGGCTGTGTTTATTTAAATTTGGTTCTTTATTTGAGCACTGTATCACTGACTGTTGTCACTGGTTGACTCTCGTTGCTAAACTGTCTATCCCGCTGTCAGTGACCGCCTTATATATGCTGGGCTACCCGCCTCAGCTGCCTGGTCGTGCGGACTTCGGGACCTCTGCCGTCCGATGTCTTCGTCGGCTCTGCTCTGTCGTTGCGTCGGCTGATCCTCGGCTTTGCGGCTGAGCCTCTCCGTTGCTGAGTCGCTTCGTCGCTTGGTTCGGCTGGTATTCGGCGCTGCTGCTGAGCTGCTCTGTTGCTGAGACGCTTCGTCGCTGCGTTAGCGACTGATGCGTAGTTACTGCGTTCGGGTTGTTTCTAAAAAAAATGGTTAATGGAAAGCTGAGCCCTACTGTACTCCAGGGAGCCAATGTTCGGGGGAAAGTTCTCGAATGCGGTTGGTTAGCAAAAAAAAAAAATAATAATCTCGTATCTAGCATGTCTTGCCAAGCGTTTGCCCGCTCGTGCGTGAAACTGTTCCATATGTCGCTGCCCACCTGATCCCACGTGTAACTAGCGTGGGCACGTTTGTAGTGGCCGAAATAAAGCATAATTTAGGCACAACGTAAACATAATTTAAGCGCAACACAGACATTACATTAACAGTAACAGAAACATAAGAGACTCTGCGAGCCACCCACGCTTTTGTCGTTACGGCGAAAATGCGCTGTCTTAATTCGATTGGTCAACATAATCGTATGACTAAGTCCGAAGATTACATGCGAAATGCAAGTGCCGAACAGTAGCATCTGCAGGTACAGCCAGATTTCGGCTACCGCTTAGAAGTTATTATAGAAAAATTATTTAAAAACGACGGACGTGCGTAGCAACTTCTAAAATCCAAAGAAATCACACGTGATTCAAAACAAGTTAATTTGATTCGATTTGCTAATTTAAATTTTTATATATTTGCAACAAAGCAATAAACAAATAAGAAACAGTGTCAGTGCTCAGTGCAGGTAAAACATATTGTGAATTTTATTAAGTTCAATCTCTGTGAGAAAGAAATTTGCAGGAGGGATTGCATAAGGAGCGTGCCCTGTGGCACCTCGGGGTCATAGCTAAGAAAGAAGCGATCTTCATAAGGGAACAACTTGGGTTAATTGCACCGATCAGCTGGAACTAAGGCAGATTAGGCGCATATATGTATATATTCGTAAATTAACCTATATACGCACACACGCGCATATATGCTGGGCAGCGGCGACTCACGTGGTTGACGAACTTCGCGGCAACGGCCTAACCCTTTTGTGATATCATTCACCTTGTCTGGATGTCTGCTGAACACCCATAGGCATGAAAAGGGAGTGAAATGGTTTAAGCCACCAAACAAACAGCAAAGCAACAAAACACCAAAAACAACAAAAATTAAAGAAATCACAGTTTGTAACTAAGTGCCATGTGCTGCTACTCATAAGTCATCAGTGAATATAATTTTTGTGAATGATATCGTTAGTGAAGTCGGCTATGCTTTAGAACAGTGGTGCCCAAACGCTGCTTACGACGGAGCAAATTTCAATACATTCAAAAGAAAACACCAATACTAGTAAAGAAATTTTTTTTTATTTCAATGGATACACTGAAAAAAATAGGGAGATACATTTTTACGTGATGTTTACTTGTCAAATGACGCGCCGACAATGCAATAACTAAAAGAATAATACAATTTCTTCAAGTGGATGCGCATCGCCAAAGCAAGAACAAAATGTTCATGAAATTTTATGACCCAACAACAACCACATGCAAGTCCCGTTACTTTGCTCAAATGCAGATGACGAATAGAGATAAGAAAACGAAAGTGAAAAATTGTTTTTGGAATTAGCATTGGCGCATGCCGACAGCCGTGTACATATACGCATTTGCTCGCCTATGCTTCGGAGCCAATTACAAAAACAAAGGAGCCATGAGAGCAATGGGCCTGGGCACCTCTGCTTTAGAATTTCTTTTCTTATCATCATTCGCTGCAACGGCAAATAATTTTCAAGATTAAGGCCAAAGTTGTTTACATCGCGATGATCGTATCGTTTTTTTTTTAATATCATTACAGTAACGTCCAAAATAAAGTGACGGGAGTTCATTATGCTTAGATTTCTAATTTTCGTAGTTTAAGTTTAGAAACGCTGATTATTATGATGGTAGCGATGGTATATATATAATTTTATTCACGTATATAGATATGCACTATTCTTATAATTATTCTTCATAACAAAAACAGCTACAATATGAGCAACGACAACAACATCATCAACATCATTGGGCCCAACGATAATGATAGGCTGCAGCGTTAAGTAAAAGCGTAATATTTTGGAGTTCGTGAGTAATTTATACCCTTATCGAATATTGCAATCTATATATATATACGTAGACATATATATTCACTTTGAAATGCGTGTTGAATTTGTAATTAGAATTATTTTGGGATTAACCACGGCTCATCAGTTTCTATAAGACATAGATTTATAAATACATACAGATGGCTACTTGAAAAGCATAATAAAAAATTAATACATATTATATGATATAAGACATACACATATTAGTATAAAAGCCTAATGAATATTATAATGAAAGCATCAACTATTCTTGCGACTCAGATCAGTCTTATGTTGGAAAACTTTTTGTATTTTATTAAATGAATTATAAGAAGAATATGAAGATCTTTTAATTTCTATAGGTTATCCGTCTAGTAGTCATGCCGAAACTTCTTAAGATACCATAAAGGAATAACAGCCTTTATGTAGGGACGCAGTTGTCATGGTCGGGTGGGTACAGAGAGAGAGCAACTAACACCTTTAGCATCTCTACAAGACCAATTAACATCACGATTATACCCATATTTGATTGCGTCGGTATCTGATTCATTACATTTTTTTATTGTTGTGGATATAATAAACATTCGTTTGTTTATACATAATTCTTTAGTTTGCTATTCTGTCGCGCATTTATATTTTTATTGTGGTAGTGTAACTGTGTAGTTGGGTGAGGAAGAATTCCCGACCGATCCGACGAGCTAGACCCGAGCATAGCAAGAATGCGCAACCCCAAGCCCAGCTGCACCACAAGACATCGTACCGTGAAGACTACACGTTTTCCGTGGGGCGGTACGCCGGCTATGTGCTCAAGCACATGAAAAAAAAAAATATAAACAGAACGCGTCTGTTGTTTTCTCCCCGAGACTGTACTTTCGGACAGGCCGAAAATATGGACTATGTCACCATTCTGCCTACAAGGTGGGGTCTTTTGCCATAGTTATTTACAAAATACAAGAAAAGATCTACATTTATTTATATTTATTGTATTACTTGGTTGCCGCTGACCACACCAAAAAATGAAATACTGTTGTCAAAAGAAATCCCCCCCCCGAAACAACATAAATCTCGGAGTCGCTGCTCGGGCGCCATCTGTAAAGAAGCTTTCTAGGGCTGGGGTAGATACTCAGTCATATCCAGGGTCTTTTACAATAAAATTTATAAAATGCCGAGACTCAGATTCGGGGCAACTGTAGACCCCCCAAAGCGCACAGAGAACCTCTCGGAATGCATTTTGGCGGTCCCTACTGGTAGTCGGCACTACCGAATAGTCTCAACACGTGCAGAGAGACGCTCGGAGCACATGTTGGGGCCATACGGCACGCCGTGGCTACGCTGGGATATCATAAGCAAACAACAACACTGCAGAAATGGCAAGGTAGCATCCGTAGGCCCACCAAAACGCACAGAGAAGCCCTCGGAATGCGTTTTGATGGTCGCTACGGGTGGCCGGCAGCACCGACCAACCTCAACACGTGCAGAGAAACGCTCGGAACACGTGTTGGGGCTAGGCGGCACGCTACCGAATAGCCTCAACATGTACAGAGAAACGCTCGAAACACATGTTGGGGCCGTACGGCACGCCGTCTATGCTAGAACCATAAGAAAACAACAACACTGCAAAAGGGCGCGGGGACATCCGTAGGCCCACTAAAACGCACAGAGAAACTCTCGGAATGCGTCTTGGTGGTCGCTACTGGTGGCCGGCGGTACCGAATAGCCTCAACACGTGCAGAGAGACGCTCGGAGCACATGTTGGAGCCATACGGCACGCCGTGGCTACGCTGGAAAAACCATAAGAAATTCGAACGATATTACAAAATGGCCAGGGGACACCCGTAGGCCCACCAAAGCGCACAGAGAAACCCTCGGAATGCGTTTTGGTGGTCGCTACGGGTGGCCGGCGGAACCAACTAGCCTCAACACGTGCAGAGAAACGCTCGGACACGTGTTGGGGCTAGGCGGCACGCCGTGGCTGCCCTCTCGACTATAACATATACTTGCTTGCATTTAATAACTTCGCGTACTTTATTCACTAACTGTACCTGCCTAACCACACCACACTTAAAACTCACGCCCGCCCATGTATAATCCAGAGTCAAAGGCCAGCTTACCCGCTCTCCATTGTTCTCCAATAATCCTTTCTGTTGTTGTTTTTGGCTCCTTGTGTTTGTGTGTCGTCGTTGGTCTCCTTTGTGTATCTTCGGTTGTCCAGATCGACGCCGCGTGTTGATCGCTTTTATTGCCTTACTTTGGCACGCGTACGCCCGCACTCTTTAAATATTCCGCAACGACTGTAGAGCCACGCATTTTCTATGCGTGCTGTACCCTGATGCAGTCGCGATCGCTGCTTAATGCGCTACTGCGCCCTCTGCCCTTTGAGCTGCTGGCGACGCTCTCGTTTTCATTTGCTGCTGCTGCGGCTAATTTTGCATAGATTGCGTGTCGTCTTCACTGCTGCTTTGTCCTCGGCAAGTCTTCTCGGCTGCTAAGTCGGTTGTTAGCGCGCTGCGTCGGAGGCTTCGTTTGTCGCGTGCCGTTTGCTGCTGCGTTCTCTGTTGGTCTTCTCGGCTGCTGCGTTCTCTGTCGGTCTTCTCGGCTGCTAAGTTAGCGCGCTGCGTCGGTGGCTTCGGTTGTCGCGTGCCGTTTGCTGCTGCGTTCTCTGTTGGTCTTCTCGGCTGCTGCGTTCTCTGCCGCTACCGCTGTTTTTCTCTGCCTGTCCAGTCGTGGCCTCTGCTTCTCTCCTCTGATAGTGATGCCCGTATCTAATAGTGCTGTGTGCCTAGCCTTAAATATACCCTGTTCTTAAATATAAATACTTTTCTTACGTTTTACTCCTCCTAGGCCTGTAATAGTTTTAAACATAATTCTTACTTCTATTGCTACCTTCGTGGTGCATTTCATTATACTTAATACTACTATAAATGTTGCGAAGGAGTTTACTCCTTCACAAAGTATTAATGTTTGCTGACTCATATACGCTTGCATATGTACAGGGTGCTCCATCTTTTATGTTGGTATGTAAACGCTGAATAATTTTCACATTTACCAACCGAGCGATTGCATCAGATATGTTTTGGAAACGTCAAGTCAGTACAATTTTTGCCATGGATCGCTTCACACCGAAACAACGCGCTGAAAAAGTGACACTTTACATCGAAAACAGTCGTTCTATTGTGTTAACTCAACGTGCATATCGGAAAAAATATCTCGGCAAAAAGGCACCATCTGACAATACTATTTGTCGTTTCGTGTCGACTTCTTTTTGTGGGGTTATCTGAAAAGCAAGGTTTACGCCAACCAGCCTCAAACTATTGACGAGCTCAAGGCAAACATTCGTGCTGAAATCGACGCTATAACACCCGAGATGCTCGGAAAGGTAATGGCAAACGCAGAAAAAAGGAGTCATTTTGAAATTGCTAATAAAGATGGCCACTTGATTGATATTGTTTTCAAAAACTAGCCCAAAAAAATTGTAAGGCACCAAACTGAATAAAAATACATCACTAATAGAAATCGGTTTTTTTTTTCTCAAAGTTATTCCATGTTTACATACCGACATAAAAGATGGAGCACCCATTTCTGGGTCTAATGTCAATGATGCAATTTCGACGCCTTTTGAAGTCTCTATACTATTTTTTACAGATATAACCATGTCTGTCCGTCTGTCTGTCTGTCTGTATGATCGCGCCGTTCTCAGAGACTATAAGAGCTAGAGACTTCAAACGTGAAAATTAAGCTCTCCTATACCATGAGAAATTGACGCCCTAAGTTCATTTTGAATGTTTTATATAAATTAAATAAAGGATATGATGATGATACCAAGAGAAAAACAAGTTTGCTTCAAATTATCGGTAAAACCACTGGTTTCCAATATAGACGTGTGATCAATAGCAAAAAAAGCATGTATTTGGTTTGAGACTTTGGATAAAATAATAAACGTTTGTAAAAATTTGATTAAAATCGGTTAAGAATCACCTGAGATATCGTTTGGTCATTTTGGTCACTGGGTAAATGCACACAAATGACTGTAATCGTTACATATGGGGTTAAGGGTATGTCCTAGTCGGGATTTCTTGACTAGAGCCTTCTTACTTGTTATACACTTTACCCATAAAATGGGTACATAAGGGTATAATGATTTTGTGCAAATGTATGTAACAGACAGAAGAAGAGTATATATATTCTTGATCAGCATCATCTGTCTGTATGAACGCTGCGGTCTCAGAGACTATGTATAAGAGCTATAGAATTCAAACTTGAACTCTCCTATACCATAAGCAGATCAAGTTTGGTTAAAATTATCACAAAAATATCTTGAATTTCAAAATTGTGAAAACGATGTCTTAAAATATGAATAAAAGCATTTGAAAAATTTTGATAAAAAGCGGTTAGGACACACCGGAGATATAGTAGTTTTAAGTTTGGCCATATTGGTCACTGGGTAAATGTACACAAATGATGGTGCACGTTACGTATCGGGTTGTTCAAAAATCTCTTCGCATGTATTTTTTGATTATTTTGAAAATTGCAAAAATTACCATTTTTACCCTCTTTTCATTAAATCATTTAAAATTGAAATTTTTGCAATTTTCAAAAAATCATAAAAAAAATATGAGAAGAGATTTTTGAACAAATTTTTTTCACTGTTAAAATTGTTTGAAGCAACTTTTTGCCTCAATACATTTTTTGTTTAAGCCCGGGAAAAGTGTTGAAAATTGACTTTTATAAGAATTGAAAACTTTCAAAGGGTACTTAATGGGTTAAGAAGAGTATTGTATCATAAAACCGGAATGTAAATTACCTATCCACGTAGAGCAGATTATTGTTTTTAAAGTCATAAAGCCCAATTTTAATTGGCGCGAGACGCGAGGCGAGACTTGCGTTCGAATTCGATAGCGTGTACACTCGCTGCAAAATATCGCATGTCTGTTTACATTGACGCGATACTTCTGCCGTGTTTTTATTTTTGATTTATTTTATTAAATTTTTTTTTTTTTTAATTATAAGCAATTCAATTTGTTCGCAATTTAGTTTTTGCATTGTGCTATAAAAAACAAAGCAGCTGATGCGTTTCACGCTTTACCTACGCGATGTTTTTTTATATTTTCGAAATTGAAAGCGAGACACGCGCGATATCCAGCGCCATTGTAAACAAACACATTAGTGGTGTTCACAAAGTGTAGTATCATTGCACATGTGTATCGATACAACACTGCTATCGTGAACACCCCATTGCACAGCACGAGACTTGCAAGCTTGCTATCTCTGAATTTGCTATTGTGTATTTATTGATAAAAGCCCAATTTCTTAATGTCCGGTTAGGTAAACTAACTGACGTTTAGTCAAATTTGAGTTTCTCAATGTTCGGTTAGAAGTAAATGAAAAACAAACTAACCGGAAGGCTCCGTTTAAAATTTAAGCTGATTTTTTGTCACGATATATCGTTAAGAATTATCGCAAGGCAAACAGCTGTCCCTTGAATTGTTTATGTAATTTGTTATTAAATTAAAATGACATCACATAAAAGAGTGTTTTTTGTCCATGCAACGGAGACGCAATTTCATGAAACAGAGCTACGCATAAATAACACGAGAATTTATAGGGATAGGGTGAACTATTTCACTGAACTGGACGATGTCAAATTTCTACAGCAGTTCAGGCTTACAAAATCTACGTGCAAAATCATTCTTGCAAGGATTGCAGATCAATCGGCTTGCCATAGTAATAGGTCAACAATAAAGTTCTTTTGCGCTCGAATTAGTCGTATATGGGAATTTAAACAGAAACCATGCAATTTTGCCGGAAATCAGCAAAAGTCAGCTGAACTGTTCGCTATATTTGGCAAAATGTGTATATATGTGGCAACGCTGTTAAGGCGATAGTTTCTTATCGATGAAGAGTAAATTTGGCTTTGAGAAAACCAAATCGTTTAACTCTACCATTAAATTAAATTTTCGTTTTGCTAAACGAAAATTTAACCGGACATTGAGAAATTGGGCCTAATAAATAAGAAATAAATTTAAAAAAAATTCCTTTTAAAAGCATATAATCTATTTTGGAATGAAAAGCATCCGAAGCACTTGAGGAAATTCTTGCAATTAATGGAATATGTGTTAAAATGCATTTTATAGTAATTTAAGTACGTTAGTTAATTATTATTGCAGATATAAATAATTTATTCATTATTCATAAGTTATGATATTGTACATCTACTCATCATCATATATTTCAATAATTACATGTGTTTGTTGGAAAGAACAGTTATCATCTGAAAACTGTACTGCTTAACTTTTAAATCAGGGGTTCTCTATCTCTTTGGGATCGAAGTGATCATACATGCGGTCAGACGGACATGGCTATGTTGACGTGGCTGTTATAGCTGATCAACGAAATATATGTTAAGGGGTCGGAGAAGCTTCCATCTATCCACTCCATACAATCTACAAAATCATTGTGATATTCATCATGTCGAATACAGCCTACATTTTTTTTTGCTTCATTTATTTGCTGTTTATTTTAATTTGTGTGTTGTTTTGTAAAGCAACATTCCGAACCGTATATGTTTATGTTTACAATTATTTTGAAGAGTTTAAGTTTTTTTCACAGGAACTGTAAGCCAGACCAACGCCAAATCCGGAGCCCAGCCATACCGGCCACATGCGTCGTTTTATAAATAATAAAGACATCACCGATCCAATAAGAAGTCCTCCACCTGCAAATAAAATTGATGTATGAATACCTTTATGACACCATAATAAAAAAATTGATTGAGAGATTGTTTTTTTTTTTTTGCGGTAACATGAATACAATTTAATTTACAAAAATTACATGTTATTGTACTACTTTTTAATTCAAGAATTTTAGAAATATATTTAATTAAAAATACTGATAAATAAGCCGGTTAATCTCCTTAAGTGCTTTGAAAATTAATGTTTTTGAGGTAAACATCAAAATTCGATAATGGAAAACCCGAAACAAAAAATGTTAGTGAAATTCTCGATTTAATCAAAAATTAAAATGCGATTCAGCTCAAAATTCGCAGTTCATTACTTTAAATTTATTTTAAAAAAAATTCACCTAGTATGCATAAAAATATACAGACTCATATCGAAACGCGCTTCAAGAATACGTATTTATGTACTTATGGGGTCGACATTTTAGACTCTGATACCAAAGTTATCAGTAGTATATTGATTTTGTCTGTCATGGAGTCTGTCCGCCTGTCTGCCTATGTATGAACGCAACTTTTTATGACAACCTTAAAGCTAGAGCCTTGCAAACGTGCATTCATCTGGGTACATGTCTTTGTCAGATAAAGTATTTTATTTAGGGCTCTAAGACCTCGAGGACCTGGGAAATCGATAACAAGCCGATATAGATCGACTTGCAAATCGATAAAAAAAAACATGTTTATTCCAAATTCTAATTCTAGCAGCTAGAATCGGCAAATTTGGTGGAAAGATAGCTGGTGACTTTTTCCAAAAAACTGTATTAAAAGTTTGGATGCCGAGCCCACCTCTTCCACCACAGCTCCCTTAGAATATTAGTTGAAAATACCTAGTTTTTTATCTGTTTTTAAGCTATAGCCACCTCATTTGGTATATGGCTAGATAGATACATCCACCACATTTCTACATACACCTCTTATACCCAGATTCCACTGCAAGCAAAATGCATGTATGCAATTGGAGCTCGGGAATGCTGCATATATTAAGTTTGAATCTAGTTTCCAGAATGGGAATCATGTTTAAATTTTCCCCGTTGGTAGCTTTTTTTCCCAGTTGGTCGGTTTTCTACCAACGGGGAAAAAAGGCAACCAACTGGAAAAATGTTAATGTTAACTTTACAGAGCATTTAACAGAAGCGATATTAACAAATTGTTAATCGATATTGGTTTTAGCAGTGCCATTTTGAGTATTACAGCTGACAAGCATGTGTAAAAATAAAAATCCAACCAAACGTACATACCCTGTTAAAAAAAAAGGCTGAAACCAGTTGGTTGTGTAGTGGAATGACCTACATTCCCGACTTGCTGTTAATGACAAATTCTGATTAATGGAATCGGGGTATTAAAAACTAAAATCTACATATCGTTTTCAGCTTTTGCGCTAGAGTCAATAAATTTGGAGCGAATATTTTTTGAGACATCCAAAACAGATACGCCATCAAAACTTAGGATGCCACGGCCACCTCTTAAAATCTCAAATCTCTATATCTTTTTCAGTTTTTGCAACGAATCTGCATCCACGCCTTCCATTATTGCACGCTTCTTAAAATCGCCTAATTTTATAACTCTCTTGTGCTTGAGCTACCAAACTTTGTATGAGAATAGAAAGTGACGACCACCACAGATTTATATCACAAATAAGAACGTCATGCCTACCTTTTCTTCCCAGTTATTACTGTCTGCATGCAGAATCATTTATACAGTTTTGAAAACTAATAACAGAGTATATTGCAGTCGGTTGCATCCGACTGCAACGTTTTTACTTGTTTAAGCCCAGAACCGGAACATAGCCAATAGTGCCAATAGCAGTGGCGTGAGCCACTGCTTTACGGCGTTTGAAAGTTTAAAATGCCGTAAAAACTTTCAAACGCCGTAAAAGCAGTGGCGTGAGCCACTGTTTGCTATGTTTCGCATATTGCGTGATATTATGTCGTTCTGAAAACGGCGAGTTTGTGTGATCTGCTCCGGAACATAGCCAACAGTGCCAATAGCAGTGGCGTCCACTGCTTTTACGGCGTTTGAAAGTTTTTACGGCATTTTAAACTTTCAAACGCCGTAAAGCAGTGGCTCACGCCACTGCTATTGGCACTATTGGCTATGTTCCGGAGCAGATCACACTATCGGGCACATTTTTTTCATGTGTGTTCACCCCCCCCTCTCCCTAGCGTTCTTCAAAATCACGAATATTCATGATAATTTCAAAACCCCATAACTCATGGAGTTTATGGGAAATTTCAGCCTCCCCCCATGGAATATTACTAACTATGATGCAATCAACAGCTTCATGAAAAAAAAAAAAAAAAATTCCCCCACTTTTCGGAAAAGTAACCAAACTGCATAATTACCTTATTTTCAAGAAGTGAGTCCAGGGATGGACACATACATATAAACAGAGCTCACACAGACTGTGCGAGCTTCCTACATATATATCAGCTATGTCCACAGTTTACCCATTTTGGGTAAATTGACACTTTGTTTCACACAGACACAAGCCGAAGCAAGTCAAGTAACAGCCGAACAACAGCCGAAGTTATTATTTGTTCAGTGTTACGCACACCAATGCACTGACAGCTCTCTCAGCTTGGACATAGCTGATATATATGAATCTCTATGAGATCCAGTCAATGTGTGCTCACACTGACTGTGTGCTTTCTCACATACATATACATCACAATCAGATCCAGTAAATGTGCGGTCACACAGACTGTGTGTACTGTCTCGCATACATACGCATACATATAAACTGGGATTGCATACAGTAAGTAAAGTATGAAAGTGTGCTTGCTCACATTCGCTCCCATACTTACAAGCTGCGATCAGATCCAGAGTTTTGCAAAGCTCGCGCTCAATGATGAACTTTCGAGGCCTTTTGAAGTCTCTAAAATATTCTTTGCTTAGTGGTTTTAGGCAACTTTGGGCTGTGGGCAAGAGAAGTGGAACAAACAGTTCTCAACACTGTTATCTACCTCATGTACCCAAACAAATTCCTTCATTGTCCCTATTAAGCTCAACACCAAACTTTAAAGCAAGATATTTTGACGAAATTGACTGGATAACACTTGAACATAATATGTGTTACAGCGCCTGTTCCTCCTAAGCTTAGTTAAAGTATGTGTACAGAAAAAGCCCGTGAATGTAATGATTTGAAACGCTTAATAGTTTTTTAATAAAAAACCGTTTAACTTTACATTTTTCTGCATGTATGTAAGTATGTATGTTTATAAAGTACTTACGTAACACAAAACATTACTTACTTCCTTTAATAATAGTATCAGACACACATCTGTCCAACTTTATTCCCAGTTGATCTTCAGAGAAAGACATCTTATATATTTTGCTTATATAATATTTACAACTTAAGTTCCACTTACACTACTGATGGGGATGGTGAATATCGTTAGTTTAATCGATACATGAAGTCCGATATGTATGTATGTGCATTGATATTTTGCTAGTCGATAGTAAAGGAACAGTCGACGTATCATATCCAGTGCTGGCCTACCAGCCTTTTTCCAGTCAAACAAGTGGTTTGTATAAATTTAATTTCTCTGCGCCAACGCCCACGCTTAAGTTTTTTCATGATGTTTTTGTTTGTAGGCAAGAGGAGTAGATAAGTAAAAGCTTTAAGGTAAAATTCACTACTAGTGCAGTCGTAAAATTTTCTTTTCATTTTGCTTTATCATATTCCGATAGAATTTAAACACAGAGTTTCACAGGCATAAGCACTTAAGGTATTCAACGGATCCGTTTCATCGTTTCATGTTTCATGCATGAAACGCTTAAATTGTGAACGGCATTTTGCATTTCATACTTGTGCAGACAGCTGTTGTTTACTTTACGTTCCTTCAATTTTTGTCACTGTTACTGTTTACTGCTCTTAAACTGCCTGTATTTATAAAAAAAATGCCAATTGAAAGTGTAAAGGAAATAGAGGATATTGAAGGTGAGAAGAGCTCGTTGTTTTAATAAGTTGCTCAATTACATGCTTTTAACATTTGAAATTTATTTTTGTTTGCGGCGGCCATTAATCATACGTGCTCACACATTTTCTTGCAAAAAACATACGCCAAAAATACTGAGCAACAAAGCAAATATCGATTAAGTTTCGTGCTCCTCCCATCTTTACTTTCATGAAGCATGAAAGACTTTTTGTAAACATAAGCTGGGGTGTTTCATAATTTCAAGAAATTTTTTGTGTAAAGCGCTGTTAACTCTCAACTTAACTTATGAAAATGTATGCGTTTTCTCTCAACCTAACTTAACTTAAGAAATAAGTGTGTCAGTGCTGTAGAATTATGTTAGCAGTGTTGTTAACCCTCCGTTACATTTTGAATCGGTATTTAAACACATTTTTACTTCAGCTAGTGGCATAATATAAGCACAATTGCATTTTTGAAGTCTTTTGACTTTTTATCATACAACAAACTATGATTTTCAACTAAAATATTTAGCTTATGCTCGTTCATTTAAATATTTAAAATTGTAAACGTTTTGCATAACACTTTTCGATCAACTGTTTGTGTTTTTACGCTTAGCAACACTAAAAAAACTTAAGAATCTGCAGCCTGCAGGTTCAGAATTAAGTTAAGTTGAGAGTAAACAGCCCTTAATTTGTTGTTGAAGTATGCATGAAACATGAAATATGAAACGGTGAAACGAGCTGTTAAACACCATAACTGTGTTTTAAATGAAAATTCAAGCTATCGAAAGCCACATATCGCACTATTAAAAATTGGCGCTGAAAAAGTTGAAACGTTTTGCAGCAGTCCAGCAATTTTCAAACTATATCCACATATGCTTCACAATCAAAACCAGTTGTTTAACTAAGAAGTTTATTTTACGATTCCTTTTTTTCATATAAAGCTTTTATTTAAATCCATCAGCTGTTGTAGGATTATAAAAAATATTTGATGTATTTCGATAATAAAAAAAACATCAGAGTGGTATGTCTGTTGAATCTAGAACAATTAGGCCCAATTTCTCAATGTCCGGTTAAATTTTCGTTTAGCTAAACGAAAATTTAATTTAATGGTAGAGTTAAACATTTTGGTTTTCTCAAAGCCAAAATAACCCTTCATCGCTAAGTAACTATCGCCTTAACAGCGTTGCCACATATATGCACATTTTGCCAAATATAGCGAGCGGTTCAGCTGACTTTTGCTGTTTTCCGGCAACATTGAATGACTTCTGTTTAAATTCCCACATATGATTAACTCGAGCGCAAGAGAACTTAATTGTTTACCTATTATTATGGCAAGCCAATTGATCTACAATCCTTGCAAGAATGATTTTGCACGTAGGTTTTGTAAGCCTGAGCTGCTGTTTAAATTTGGCATTATACAGTTCAGTGAAATGCATGGACATAAAACACACACAAAAAATCAGCTTAAATTTTAAACGGGACCCAGCCTTCCGGTTAGTTTGTTTTTCATTTACTCCTAACCGGACATTGAGAAACTCAAATTTGACTAAACGTCAGTTAGTTTACCGAACCGGACATTGATAATGTAAAAGTTTCCCACTGTTTTTATACCCTCAACCTATAAAATGGTAAACAAGGGTATAATGGTCTTGTGCAAATGTATGTAACAGACAGAAGGGAGCAACTCCGACCCCATAAAGTATATTTATTCTTGATCAGCATCTGTCTGTATGAACGCATAGATCTCAGAGACTATAAGAGCTAGAGACTTAAAACTTGAAACTTAAACTCTCCTAAGCCATAAGCATAACAAGATTGCCTTAAATTATCGATAACACTTCTCGTTTCCGATATGCACATGTGAACGATAACATAAAAGTCTTGAATTTAAACATTGTGAAAACGAGGATTGAAACTATAGATGAAATAATGAACAGTTAAAAAAAAGTTTGATCAAAATCGGTTAAGAAACACCGAAGATATTGAAGTTTGAAGTTTAGTAATTTTTGTAAGTTGTCAAATACACACACATGACAAGCGATACGTATGGGGTTAGGGTTATGGCCTTGTCGGGATTTCTCGACTAGAGCCTTATTATAGTGTAGTTCCATTATCCAGTTATTCTGAGTTTTTACTATTTTGAGTAACTGAAGTTTATTTTACGTGTATTTTCCCATAAGGAATGTACTGCAGTAAAGGCCTGTTTACTCAAAATTTAATTTAATTTCATTTAATTTAACAGTCAGCTGACTCAATCAAACCTATACGAACTCTATGTGAGCGTTTACTCAAAATTTAATTTATTTTAATTTAGTTTAGTTCCGAACCTGCAGGTTGCAGATTCTAAAATCTTTTCGGTGTTGGTAAGCTTGAAAATACAAAACAGCTGATCAAAAAGTGTGATGTAAAACGCTTACATATTCAAATATTCAAATGAACGAGCATAAACTAATTATTTTAGTAGAAAAACATGTTTGTTGTATGATAAAAAGTCAAAATACTTCAAAAAAATAATTAAAAATAAGAACTCTGGGCTTATACAATGCCATAAGCTCAAGTAAAAATGTGTTTAAATAACGATTCAAAATGTAACGGAGGGTTACCAGCACTGCTAACATAATTTTACACGCTTCACACACTATTTTCTTAAATTAAATAAAATTTTGAGTAATCGCATACATTTCCTTAAACTAAATTAAATTGAATTTTGATTAAACAGGCCTTAAACCTTCAGTCAATGGTAACTGGGAATAACTGGTAATCGAGTATCGTACTTTTCGATGAACATCGCTAAAATATCGCTGTTAATGGATAACATTACGTTTACATCGCTAAGACAGGTAATTGAAATGTGCGAAAGTAAACGCAATATTTTAATTTGTTAAATGTTTCTGAATTAGAAGCAACAAAGATTGCAAGCCATGCATGTTTGCCAGTAGAATTCGACAAAAAGGCTTTTAAAATCTTAAAAGTTAAGTTTTTGTTATATACTTATCATACTTTGAATCATCAAACTCAGATCAAAACAGCTGATTTATTTACTGAACTTTCAGTCACTGCATAGTGAGAATAGGATTGGTAAATGACCGATAAATTATACTGTAACTGAATAATGGAATTTACATGTTTATTTTATCATTTTGTCTCTCCCCAGTATGGCTATTTTTAGAAAAAAATTATAAGCTTTTGTGGACCACCGGCAGAACAAAGGCAAATTCGTCTATATTTCTGTCGGCACCAACCACTGGTGGTCTACAAAAGATTATCAAGGGTGTGCCACGAATGAAAACCAACCGAAAACCAACCTGATGCTGGGTTTAGGTGTTCCAGAGCGCTGTTTGAGACGCTTTTAAAACCCCAAGTTGTTGGGCCAAAACGTCTAACGCATTATAAGTATAACATTTAAGATAGGAAATTTTTAGCTAAATGCATATAGCAAATACATTTGAAAATATTAAGTTTTTTAATTCATTAACTTTTATTGATATAAATCTCTAACAATTGTCTAAGGCATTTTGCCATTCGGTGTACATCAGCTGTTCAAGCAAGATGTCATAGCAGAGTTGTCTAACAGCTCGAGTTACTTGGCGGCAAAATATTAAATATTTATTTTGTATACAAATTACAAGAGACAAAACTTTGCATAACAATGAAATTTAAAAGTTAAATACATTTTGGGAAATATTTTGATTTAATTGTGGCAACTCTTATTTACTCCAAACAAAAAAACCGAAAAATGAAATCTGCCAAACTTGCGGAACAGGAAGGGCTTGGCCTCAGAGATTTTAAAATTTGCTTGAGCCAAAAACTCTGGAGTTTTTTAGCACAGCCCAGATAGGCTTAGAATTTACAGGTGCAGCTTATCACACAAGCCAAAGTAAACCAAAAACAGCTGATTAAAAAATAGAAACCTTTTAACGGAGTTAAATGACTTTTCGCTCCATCACTATGGCCTTTTTACCGGCTTAGTGTAAGTGTTGCGCTTAAAAGGAAGATAGTGTGAACACTTTTTCTCAACGATTTACGTAATGTGCCGTAGTGTGAATTGGTTATAACTTATAAGTAAACTGGAAAACATCGTTAACTTTTGATCTGTCGATATATCAATAAATTTGATGGCAATAACACCAGCCGGCATGTGCAGAAGAACATCCAAGTAAATTGTCATTGTAACTTATTTGAAAAGAAAGAACTAACAAATGAAATTGTTTTTGAATGTTGGGCGCAGCATTTTTCAAATTTAATTATTAAAGTCTCGCTAACATGCTTTATAATTTTCCATTGTTAATCGAAGTGAATCTGTGTCATTATTAGCTTTCTAAAGTAAAGATGTGTATTTTGTTCATGCAAAATTTAAAATTATGACTGCTTGACAACCAAACCCATTTTACATATATTCCAAAATTTTCTTTTGGTTGATATTTGATTATTCAAGGAAATTAAAAATCCCTTGTACTTGTTGCATTATCGTTCATTATTATTACTTTTTATTTACTGTTTTGAAATAAATAAAAACTGATATATAATAAGTGTGAATAAAACATGGAATGGACTAAAGTAGACTTGGATGCTAGTTGTTCATCACAATTTTCCATACGGACCATTCCCGGCTATGTGGATATATTAACTAAGCCGCCCAACGAACAAGGCTTCTGTGGTAAGCTGTGCTTAAAATTGTTCATATCTTCAATAAAACGCATGGATTGTTTGTTTTCTGCAGATTATATTGGTGGTATTATCAACGATGGCGGTTGGGGATGGCTGACACGTCGAAATGCTGAAAAAGCTGAGTTGCAAATTTACTGGCTAAAGAGCGGCGATACTATGGCCAACTACACATTCTGCCAAGAGACAAATACAAGGAGTGGGCAGTTTGGGTGTAGCATATGCGCCGTAGTCGAGTTACGCTCGATGACTCGCAACGCCTTACCGTTGCTGGCGGTATCCATTAAAACGCCACAGGCCAAGACAAAGCTGGCCATCTACTCACCAATTTGTAGTCAGGCTCTGCGCTACATTGATCTGGACATGGCAGGCATCAATGCTAACACGTTGACTTACGTAGACGCCAGCATTTGTAATAAAAACAACTTTCTTAAGCAATATGATGGCTGCCTGGCTCTGGGCACAGTTGATGGCAGCTTGCTGCTTATCGATTTAAATTTACAGCATTTAAATAATACAGTCTCATCGAATGTGATGCTCCCAGACTGTCATGTTCACCGTGTCGCCGCTATGTTTCTGCCTGTTTATAATGTATTTATTGAAGAACAACTAAATGCGACCCTGCTGCTTTGTCGTAAGCAGGATAAACACATGGTACTCGTTTTAGACATGCCTTCAGCAGTTCGGTCTTCAATTGTTAAAATTCAAATTATTGATATAGTTTCTGGGCTTGTTGCCGCCTTGGAGGATGGACGCGTTTTCATCTATGATTTAACCTGCTTTCAGCTTGTCGTAGAGCTGGCTAACTCCCAAGGTGTACCGCCTCAGGCGGTACATGGCCTCTGCTATATTTTGCCGCCCGATGATCCCCAGCCCTGCTTTTACGTGTGTGTCGTCTTTAATGAAGGTGATTTTTTGATAGCATCACTTCACGTAGTTAACTATCAGCGTTTTGCATTTCCGAAGAACAATAACCAAGTGTTTCGAACGTGCGACTTTCGCAGCACAGCGTTACGCATTCGCCTTGTGCTAGACAATGGCAACTGTTCACTGAATAAATGCAAAGCCGTATCTACTTTTCCGCTTCGCGGCGATAATGGTACTTTGTTAATTGCTATCAGCTGGCATTCGCAAGTCGATAAGACCAACAAGCTGATGCTTTTTGATATTAATCAGTGGTACAGGGATGAAATGCCAAGCAGTGTGCGTTGTGACGTAAAACCTAACTATTTGTGCGGCCTTGTGCTAAGCGGCCAATATAGTGGGCTGGATCTGCAGATTAACACTAAGTCTATAGTGCACTTTGCAGGAATGCGTCGTCATGATGCATACTTTTATCCCAATGCACTGTCTTTCGGTAAGTCGGTATAATGTGTCATTTACTTATTACCTGATTTAAATGCATAGTTAAAAACATCTTGTTTTAGATTGCACCCTAATGGCTATTAACGGCTGTCTCCGCTATGTGCACGAAGGTGTCCAGAGACGTTTTTTGAACACGTTGTATTACCAAAAGGCCAATTTATTTCTGGACCCGCAACCTTTTTTGGCGGGAATTGTACAATGTTGTCTATCGCCACAGTACTGTAAACACAATGCAAATGCACCGCTTACAGGGGTAGGTCCACTGTAAATATCAACAACTTACTCAACTAACTTGAAATTTTTGTATACAAAGCACGGAATTTACGAGGTGGTACTGTCGGTGGCACTTGAACAAGATAGCAATTCTTTGCTATACAGCTGTGCACGATATTGTTTGGATGGCAGTTATATGTGTGACATGTTAGGTTCCACCAAGCTGACGCTGACCGTACTGACGAACTGGATTGTTAAGCGCGCGGGGCAAATCAAGGATCGTTGCGCGGAGCTGTGCCAAGGGATTTTTGATAATAGCGGATTCCCGCTTGACGAGTGCGAGCAAAAAGAGTTTGGGACGCTAAACGCTCAACTCCTTAAGCTATATAAGCTGGAGTCGTTTATTTTAAAACAAGGATATACGCGGTTTGATTTTGACACCCTTGAGAGTCTTACAAAAACTGTGAAAACACTGTGCGTTCTGAATGATTATCAGCGTTTGCTTTTATGGTTTATGTGCAAGGGCCTTTTGCCCGTTCAGGGAAATGAGACTTATCAGCAGTTTCAGCACATTCGCCGCAAATACTCTACACACCGCCTTAAAATGCATCAGAATAATGTAAAGCTCTATATTGATGAACATTTAAAACAAAGCAGTTGTGCGACTGTACTAAAAGAACATTGTCATCAGGATGGACTTTATCCACCGCACTCGATGCAGGCCTTAATGCGCCTCTTACTTCTCCCAACCATAAGTCAAGACCATAAACGGGAACTTGTAATCTATCTGCTACACGATCTGGACTCCATTCGTGCTCAGCAAAATGAGCAGCTTCTTATTGTAAACTTTGCAAAGACCTTTAATATTGATGAAAAGACGGTGAAACCTGTACGCTGCTTTTGGTTACTTGACAACGGCAACATAAAGGTAAGACTTGCTTATTTATATTGACTATTGCTATGTTTATTAAGGTACAGCTTTTATACATGTTTGGATTTGACGAAAGTCTAATTAGAATTTATAGAATTAGGGAATAAGAAATCTTATTTAATGCATGAATACTGTTATAAAGTTTTCCTTCCTTGTGTTTAGCAATCCATAACTGAATTTGAGAATGGTTACTCAGACTGGAAAACGAAACTGCTGGTTGAGGTGCTGCTTGCACACGGTGCCAAAAAAAAGGCCATGCAGGTGATATCCCGATTGCCAGCAGGCATTTCTTCTTCAAAGTTAGAGCTTAAGGTGTTGCTGGAAAACAATAGCATACCAAAGGCATTTCAATTAGCGCGTTCTTGTATGGATGAAAAAGGACGCCAACCGCTGCTGGAGTACTTTTTTAATTACTGTATATCGATTGGTAAATTTAATGTGCTTAACAGCCTTGCCTTGCTCGACCCCGAAGAGTTGCTTGTCTTCCGGCTGCTCAGAGAGTGCAAAAAACCTCAAGCAAATTGCGCGCACCTTATTATGTTGTTAAAGCGTCACAACTACATTGATGCCGCGGCACTTATGAATGAAGTTGAGGAGGATCGAAGGGCCAACTCTGTTGGCGAAAGATTCACAATTTATATGAACTGCTTTTTGTCCTCTTATCACCGCTCTATGCCACCTTTAGCACGAGCGCTCACCGATAAGTATTTCCTTTTCCGTGATAGGTTGAGTAGGGATCGTTTAATAAATTACTCACCACTGCCGCTTAGCTGTCAGCTGGCCAGTCAGAATGCCAACGGCAAATTGGGCGATATTTTTGAGAACGCCGTACTAAGCTCATACTGGTCTACGAGATACGTGAAAGAAGATTATGTGCGACATTTGGATGGTCGGAACACGCCATTTCTTTGCAAACCTGTTCAAGGTCTTCAATATTTTTTTATGCAGGCACCACTGCTTCAATCGAAGCATTGTGGAATGTTGGTGCAAGAATCGCAGCCGAGAGTCGCCAAGCGAAAGCGAGGAGCATGGGCGGAACGGGATCGAAAACCGCTGCAGGATGAGATCCTTGTGAATGCTTTGCTGCAGCCACCCGCCTATTTAAATTTAAGGTCAAGGTATGAAGGTACTATACTAAGCACGCCACAACATAAGCAACATTCAAAAGCGCAATCCATTTTAAAGAAAAATTTAAGCTTGCACGCAACTCCTATTCCTATAGTCAAAACAATGCCAAAAAGTTACGAACAGCAGAAGGAGCACCAAGGCAAAAACAAAACAAATGATCTGGAGAATAAGAATCTTAAGCAAAGTAAGAACCAAGAGAAAGAGGAGGATTTGGATGAAATCATTATGGAAATTGAACACCATCAGTCTAGTCCCAATCATGATCGCCGAAAATCAGAATCTGATATTAAGTCCGTTTACTCACCACAGCAGCCAAGCGACAAGTTATTTTCTGTTGATAACAGCCAAAATTTGTCAGAGCAGGACTCAATATCAAGAACACCGCCCTTTGGACCACAACCGCGCAGCTCATTGCAGCATATAAGTAGTGGCTTTGGAAGCCTTGCTTCTGTCCGACTGGGCAATACGGACTCACTAAATCTGAATGAATTTGTGCCACCTGTGTGCTCCTCAAAAATGGGCGGTAACTCACAGATTAAATTCTCCGAGCGTACGACCATCTCTGAGACTTTTGAAACTCCAACTGTTTTGGCCACACACTCTTGGTCCGTGCGATACACAACGCGTACAGAAACAAAAGCTGCGCCTGTTGCACAGTATTTAGATACCACGTTGGGTATGTCGAGATTTGACCTAACGGCGTTGGAGCCGGCGATTGGAGCAGAGTCACTGACAACAAATATAGAGTCGCCAGTGGGCTTTATTGATATTAAACGAAGGAAAGTTGAGCACGAAGAAGATACGAAGGTTGAAGAAAAAAAAGAGGGGAACACTAACGTGAAGAAAAAAATAATTGAGGATGTGAATATCAAAGAGAAGCAGATGGAGTTACAGGAACAAGAAAAACAAAACAGAACAGATCAAATGGTAGTGGATCAGGAAGATAAACTGGAGACAGAACAGTTATTAAATATCCATGAACTAGAAGATCAGGAACAGAGGGAAGAAGAGGTGCATATTGCAATTCACTACAACTGCTCTTCGTCGAGCTTCAACATTAACAGAGAGCTTCTGGACACATCGTCTTCAGAAGAAGTAGCGCCTGAAGTAAATTCTTCAATATATTCAATTGCAGAGTCCTCCAACTGCTCTGAAACAACACGGTTACCAACATCCCACGCGACCACCTCACTCCAGCCCAGTAATACGAACGTTTCCGAGAACTCAAGTCCACATGGAACTCATGGCACTATTGCTAGTAGGTTCAATAGATCCCTGTATCGTACAAATAGCCTAGAGACCATGGGCGACCTCGACACCACCAAGGGTTCGCTAGAAGAAGAGGATTATTGCATTGCACTCGAAAGTACTGAGGTACGCGGTTATGTGGCTCGTTCGGAATCAGTGGCTGACAGTAGCAGTGCCGAATTATTTAACTTTAAAAAGGACGTGGGCCTGGACAACCGAACTTCGTCGATTTTTCAACTTTCTGAATTCACAGCAGAAACATTGCAAGCCACTTTTCAGCAACTTGATCAAGACAGCCGAACGCAAGTTGACGCTACCAACGAGTGTAAAAAAAATGAGCACCTAAAACTGGTTGCCGCTGGCAAAGAGGATAAAGTATTGGTGCATGTGCCAGTTGCCTCTAACTCTCCCATTGGCAGTCCACGTCGTGATACTTCCAACTCGTCACCGGTGTCTGAGAATACTATTTTCCATTGTTCGATCAGCCAAGATCAAAAATCGAGCGCACCTCATGGTCCGCTTAAAAGCTGCTTGAGTAGCTTTAGCCAAACAAGTGATGAACAATTACCTCAGAAAGTGCAAGAAGACTGCCCATTATCCAGCAAAGATGATTTGCGAAGGGGCGATGATGCGAATATTCGCCGTCTATCACAACGTATGCATTGCGGTGACTCAATCGAACCAGCCTCTTCGAACCTAACTCTTCCAGTGCTTATGCCCAAATATCACAAGCAATCAAAAACATTGGATGACAATCAAGAAGAAAAAGAATCGCCGCAATGTATCAGTGGGACAACACTTGCAGCTGCAAGGCTTCGCAAAAGCAGACGTTCAAGCAAAACGTTCGAAGAAAAAAACAATGTAACAGATGCAAATCCTAATTGCCGACCTATATTGATTGATTGCGTTGCTAAAGAAGAGGAACACGTGCTCACTAGCGCCATCAAGGTCGCAAAGCACCAAAGACGACATAGCACCGACTCATCGTTAGTGTCAAATCTCATATCTACCGAAAATTCGCTTCCAAGTACAATCTTGAGTCCAATTCGGCGCCGGTTGCGTAGCTCTTTCCAGGCTAGTGATGAACAACTAAATTCAGAAGTGCAAGATTCAAAATATAGTCAATTGTCCCGCAGAGGTCGACTGCACAGCGCTGATGATGCAAGTAGTCGCCCAAAACAACGAGTACTGCGAGCTGGCTCAGTCCCAGCATCTCCGATACCGACTTCAGTGTCTATGCCCAAGGGTCGTAAGCGTATTTCGTCAAACCAATTAGATGGCATTCAAGAGGAAACGGACTCGCAAAGCGAGCTGTCCGTAGCTCTGCAGCTATCAAAAAGACGTAAAGCAAGTAAGAAGCAAGAGCAAGATAGCCCGCCGCCTTTGTTGAGAAATCTTCGTAGCAGAAGCAATACGCAAGATGCTGATATTCCAGGTGAGTTTTAATAAATTAAAGGAAATCATCAGTTAATTTTTGCTGCTGCATTTTTTTTTTGTTTTAGCTGAGGGGCCAAAACTATTGGATGACAAAATGCCCCCAAGAAAGCGTGGACGTCCGAAAAAAACTTGAAAGAAAACAATGAAAATATTGTAACAATAAATTGTAAAGCATTATCAAACACCTTTTCATCTGCACATAAATTGTTAAATCAATCATATTAAATATAATTGAAGAAATAAAAATATAAAAAATATTAATTTAAAACAAGTAAAAACGTTGCAGCTGCATGCAACCGACTGCAATATACTTTGATACCAGTTTACATAGCTGTGTTAAGGGCGTGATACCCCTACTAAGTTTGGAGACTCTAGCGCAAAAACTAAGAAAGATATAGAGGTGGGCGGTATATATGCGCGTGGCACCTATTATACCTATAAATCGGGCATTTATTCATTTTTTACATGCTTTATTTGAACTTGACTTGTCTGTCTGTTTTTATTATTATTACAAGCTGTTATTGAACTTGACTTGTCTGTCTGTACTGGAATCTTGTAATCAAATTTTCACCAAGTTCCCGACTAGCTAGAGCTCTGCAATTTTAACCAAAGATGTGTTTCAGATGACAATACATGTTTTTAAAGTTTTCGGCGCGATAAAATGTGTAATATCATGTAAAAACCACGAAAAACAGTTTTCCCTTTTCCTTAAGTTACTAATATGACTGCCAGAATTCACAAGCTCTGGTGGCATGGAGGGAAGACTGCCGCTTTACAGGCCAAAGGACGTGGGTTCAAACCTCGAACAAGACATACTTTTTTACATGCTTTTATTTTATAAAAAAAGGATGTCTTCAAAATTTTTTTTGATTTGTTACATTTACTTAAATGAACTAAATGTTGATGCAAACATGTTGTAAAAACATTGGACTTCAGTGTTGCATAACAGAAATGTTAATTTAACAGACGCCTATCATGCTTACAGTCATTTGTGTCTATTTTTCGAGTGACTAATATTACCAATATGACCAAACTTCAAACTGCGATATCTCCGGTGTTTCTCAACCGATTTTGATCAAATTTTTTTTAAATGTTCATTATTTTATCCGTAGTTTCAAACCTAATTTTCACAATTTTAAAATTCAGATTTTTGTGTTATCGATCACATGTGTATATCAGAAACCAGAAATGTTATCGAAAATTTAAAGCAAACTTGATCTTCTCATGGTATAGGAGAGTTTAAGTTTAAAGTTTGAAGTCTCTAGCTCTTATAGTCTCTGAGATCTACGCGTTCATACAGACGGACAGACAGACGGACAGACAGACATGGCTAGATCGACTCGGCTGTTGATGCTGATCAAGAATATATATACTTTATATGGTCGGAGATGCTTCCTTCTGTCTGTTACATACATTTGCACAAAACCATTATACCCTTATTTACCCATTTTATTGGTTAAGTTTATAATGATGAAACTGTTAAAATGTTATTATTATTGAAGTAGCTTATTTAGTCAAACGATGATGTTTTGTTACAAATACATAATAATATCATAAGAACGCTTATAAATTTAAGTTTCAGCCTTTATTTGGGACATAATAAGCAATTTTGTACATTTTTTTAAAGTACTTTTCGATTGTTTCTATGGGAGCTATATGATTGATTGAACGGATGTCGCTGATTTTTTGCAAATATAGAAAAAGCTTGATAAAACATATTTTTGTAAAGTTTGGTGGAGATATCTCAAGAAACAAGACAGTTTTGCACATAAGGAACTGAATTTTTAAGTACTGTTCCTATGGGAGCTATATAATATATCTAACGGATGCTAATGATATTTTTACACGCTTTTAGGATTATGAAAAAAAGCTTAATTGTCAAGTTTGGTTTAGATCCGTTAATAAACAAAAAAAAAACATATACTTATCTTCTATGAAAGGGGCGGTGACACGCCCTTTTTACTAAATAAAGTTGTCTTTGCTTAGTCAAAACTTAACGCAAAAAACGGAATCAAAATATCTTGCATGGTTCAGGAGTTATTAATTAATGCCCGATTGTTGGCATAATTTCCCATAGTGGGATGTCACTAACAATGTTCACACCAAATTTGTTGACTAGTGCAAAACCTGGCAAAGAAACATGCATTTCGGTTTTTTTTTAGGGCGGTGGGTCATGTCCCGTTGTTCGGGGGCGTGGCATCCAAAGTTTTGATGCATATCTGTGTCAGATGTCAGCATCTACCTTTATGCCAAGTTTGGTGGCTATAGCTTCAAATCTATCTATCTTGCTATCTAGCTATCTTGCCCCCAATTTTGGTAATTCTAGCTGCTAAAATATGGGATATATGAGTGTTTTATCGATTTGAAGTTCGGGGTGAATCGACTTGTTATTGATTTCCCAGGCCCCCTGATTTCGTAGAGCCCTACATTTAACACTTTGACGAAGGCATGTACCAAGATATTGACAAATTGCAAGGATCTAGCGTTAAGGGTGTTGAAAAAAGTTGCGTTCATAGAGACAGACGGACGGACGGACAGTCCGTTAACTTGTGATAGATGACACGTTTCCCACTTTTGCCAACGCTTTCACATGTAAGTCGAAAATATTCAGGTCTTAAGCAAAAGTTGTCCAGGAATAGGACCCTAGAAATGGGTATCATGACTTTATAGACAAGTTTTTGTATTTGGGGCATTTGTATATCCATTCTGAACTTAGATCCTCTACAACAGCGTTAAAATGCGTTCTGAAACCTTAACTTCATGTTGTTTTTGAAGCTGCCAGCCAAATATCAACAGCAGTTTTACTCTATGAAAAACTCTTGAGGGAGTTGTATTCAAGATTGGTAAAATTACGGTTGAACAAAGGCATATTTGTGCCGTTCCTGCAAGCCAAAATTTTGGTTCGGAGGTCGAACTCCATATAAAAACAAGTAAAAGCGTTGCAATCGGATGCGAAAGATATAGAGATTTCAAATTTTAAGAGGTGGGCGTGGCATCCAAAACTTTGATGCAGATCTGTGGTGTGCAAAAACTGAAAAACATATGGAGCTTTTCGATTTTAAGAGGTGTGCGTGGCATCCAAGTCAATCCAAAACGCCATATTAAGCTCATACAGGTCTACGAAATACGTGAATGAAATTCATGTGCGATATTTGGATGGTAAAAAACATGCAATTTCTTTGCAAAACCTGTTTAAGGTCTTCAGTCTTGCTTTATGCAGGCACTATTGCTTCGATCGAAGCATTGTGGAATGTTGGTGCAAGATAAAGAAACATTCCTATTCCAATAGTCAAAACAATGCCAAAAAGTTACTAACAACAGGAGTGCAAATATAATAATCTATCTTCTATCTATCTTCTATATATATAAAAATGAATTGCTGTTCGTTAGTCCTGCTAAAACTCGAGAACGGCTGAACGGATTTATCTTATCTTGGTCTTGAATTATTCGCGGAGATCTAGGGAAGGTTTAAAAGTTATACTTTGTGATACTTTGATTAATTACAATTTACGATGCCGAGGAGAACACGACCTGACTTAGGTCGTCGTAGTCAATCAAATGTGCGAAGAGCTACCTCACGTGCTAACCGCACTGATGACCAGAGACAGACAGATCAAGAAAACAGTCGTATGCTATGTCAGAATTGCGTTCTTTAGTGAGTGACAATGTAGGAGATAGGCTTAGAATGCAACGAGTTCGTGCACATCGAACACAACAACAGCAAGCTAGACATAATGAAATTGAGCGAATCCGCAAACGCAGTGCTCCTGTGATTCTTGAACGAGCTGCATTCCACTATGATCCGGCATTTGATTATTGTGCCGACAAATCGGTAACAATTGGGGAAATGAAAACAATTTGTAAATATTGTAAGGCGTTAAAATACACTGGTGAATCTACTGGATTATGTTGTGCTGAAGGCAAAGTAAAATTGCCACAATTGGTCCCACCACCAGATCCTTTACGCTCTTTAGTTTCTGGAATTGGAAATGATTCTAAGCACTTCTTGACCAACATTCAGAAATATAACAACTGTTTCCAGATGACATCATTTGGTGCTACACATATTATACAAGACGATTTCATGCCCACTTTCAAGATACAAGGACAAATTGATCACTTACTGGGAACTCTGTTACTTACTAACCGAAATGATGTTGCTCTAGCGTTGGCTTCATCTGGAATAGCTGCGACTCTGCTAGAAGGCGGGCGAACTGCACATTCTGCCTTGAAATTACCACTAAACATGCAAATCACCAAAACACCAATTTGCAACATCGCCAAAAATAGCGCAATGGCCAAGATCCTACAGATATGCAAATTGATTGTTTGGGATAAATGCACAATGGCCCATAAGAGGTCACTGAAGGCAGAGAACGTTGAAAGATCTTCGTGACAACCAAAATATTTTTGGTGGGGCTATGATTCTGTTGTCAGGTGATTTTCGTCAGACTCTTCCAGTTATTCCACGATCAACTGTTGCTGATGAACTTAATGCATGCCTAAAATCATCAAATTTGTGGCAGTACGTAAAGACACTCCACTTAACAACTAACATGCGAGTATTTTTGCAACAAGATGAAAATGCAAATGTGTTTGCGAAGTAGTTGTTAGACATTGGAAATAATAAAGTTGCAGTGGACACCTCGACCGGATTCATGACATTACCTACAGATTTCTGTCACATCACAGACTCAAAAGTGAAGCTTATTCAGCGAGTTTTCCCAGATATAGCGCAAAAGTTCAATAGCCATAATTGGCTGGGTGAACGAGCAATATTAGCAGCGAAAAATAAAGATGTCGAGGATCTTAATGAAACCATTCAGAATTTTCTTCCAAGACAGTTGGTTTCCTTCAAATCAGTCGATAACGTAATGAACCAGGATGACGTAGTCAACTATCCCACTGAGTTTTTAAATTCACTGGACTTGCCTGGATTACCACCTCACAATTTGCAGTTAAAAGTAGGGTCAGTTGTCATCATGCTGCGTAACATTAATCAACCTCGACTATGCAATGGAACAAGACTGGCTGTGAAAAGATTGATGAATAACGTCATAGAGGCGACAATCATAAAAGGGAAATACAAAGGAGAGGATGTCTTGATCCCGCGGATACTGATGATTCCAACGGACTTAGCATTCGATTTTAAACGCTTACAATTTCCAGTACGTCTGGCCTTTGCGATGACCATAAATAAATCGCAAGGACAGTCGTTAGAAGTTTGTGAAATCAACTTGGAGTTTCCCTGTTTCGCGCATGGACAATTATACGTCGCGTGTTCGCGCGTCGGAAAACCGTCTTCTTTGTTTATTTACGCACCACAAAACAAAACAAAAAATATAGTTTATGGAAAGCTTTAAATTAATTAAAAGACTGTATTTTAACATTGTGTGTCTGAGAATATCAAATTTAAACCTTATAAATAGCCCAATTCAACATTACAAATCTTTTTGACAGGAAGAAGTCTGTCGGGTCCGCCGCTGCAACGCGTGGCTGGGTTAGGTAGTATAATATAAAAATGATCTGGATAATAAAGATCAGAAGCAATGTAAGAACCAAGAGGAAGAGGAGGATTTGGATGAAATCATTATGGAAATTGAACACTATCAGTCTAGTCCCAATCATGATCGTCGGAAATCAGAATCAGATATTAAGTCCGTTTACTTACCACAACAGCCAAGCGACAAGTTATCTTCTGTCAGTAACAGCCAAAATTTGGCAGAGCAGGAATCAATATCAAGAACACCGCCCTTTGGACCACAACCGCGCAGCTCATTGCAGCATATAAGTAGTGGCTTTGGAAGCCTTGCTTCTGTCCGACTGGGCAATACGGACTCACTAAATCTGAATGAATTTGTGCCACCTGTGTGCTCCTCAAAAATGGGCGGTAACTCACAGATTAAATTCTCCGAGCGTACGACCATCTCTGAGACTTTTGAAACTCCAACTGTTTTGGCCACACACTCTTGGTCCGTGCGATACACAACGCGTACAGAAACAAAAGCTGCGCCTGTTGCACAGTATTTAGATACCACGTTGGGTATGTCGAGATTTGACCTAACGGCGTTGGAGCCGGCGATTGGAGCAGAGTCACTGACAACAAATATAGAGTCGCCAGTGGGCTTTATTGATATTAAACGAAGGAAAGTTGAGCACGAAGAAGATACGAAGGTTGAAGAAAAAAAAGAGGGGAACACTAACGTGAAGAAAAAAATAATTGAGGATGTGAATATCAAAGAGAAGCAGATGGAGTTACAGGAACAAGAAAAACAAAACAGAACAGATCAAATGGTAGTGGATCAGGAAGATAAACTGGAGACAGAACAGTTATTAAATATCCATGAACTAGAAGATCAGGAAGAGAGGGAAGAAGAGGTGCATATTGCAATTCACTGAGGTACGCGGTTATGTGGCTCGTTCGGAATCAGTGGCTGACAGTAGCAGTGCCGAATTATTTAACTTTAAAAAGGACGTGGGCCTGGACAACTGAACTTCGTCGATTGTTCAACTTTCTGAATTCACAGCAGAAACATTGCAAGCCACTTTTCAACAACTTGATCAAGACAGCCGAACGCAAGTTGACGCTACCAACGAGTGTAAAAAAAATGAGCACCTAAAACTGGTTGCCGCTGGCAAAGAGGATAAAGTATTGGTGCATGTGCCAGTTGCCTCTAACTCTCCCATTGGCAGTCCACGTCGTGATACTTCCAACTGGTCACCGGTGTCTGAGAATACTATTTTCCATTGTTCGATCAGCCAAGATCAAAAATCGAGCGCACCTCATGGTCCGCTTAAAAGCTGCTTGAGTAGCTTTAGCCAAACAAGTGATGAACAATTACCTCAGAAAGTGCAAGAAGACTGCCCATTATCCAGCAAAGATGATTTGCGAAGGGGCGATGATGCGAATATTCGCCGCCTATCACAACGTATGCATTGCGGTGACTCAATCGAACCAGCCTCTTCGAACCTAACTCTTCCAGTGCTTATGCCCAAATATCACAAGCAATCAAAAACATTGGATGACAATCAAGAAGAACAAGTAAGAAGGCTCTAGTCGAGAAATCCCGACTAGGACATACCCTTAACCCCATACGTAACGCGTACAGTCATTTGTGTCTATTTTTCGAGTGACTAATATGACCAAAATGACCAAATTTCAAATTGCGATATCTCCGGTTTTTCTAAACCGATTTTGATCAAATTTTTTTAAATGTTCATTATTTTATCAATAGTTTGAAACCTTGTTTTTGCAATTTTGAAATTCAAGAATTTTTTGTTATCGATCACATGTGTATATCGGAAACCAGAAGTGTTATCGATAATCCGAAACAAACTTGATCTGCTTATGGTATAGGAGAGTTTAAGTTTCAAGTTTGAAGTCTCTAGCTCTTATAGTCTCTGAGATCGGCGCGTTCATACAGACGGACGGACGGACAGACGGACAGACAGACATGGCTAGATCGACTCGGCTGTTGATGCTGATCAAGAATATATATACTTTATAGGGTCGGAGATGCTTCCTTCTGTCTGTTACATACATTTGCACAAAACCATTATACCCTTATTTACCCATTTTATGGGTTAAGGGTATAAAAAGAATCGCCGCAATGTATCAGTGGGACAACACTTGCAGCTGCAAGGCTTCGCAAAAGCAGACGTTCAAGCAAGACGTTCGAAGAAAAAAACAATGTAACAGATGCAAATCCTAATTGCCGACCTATATTGATTGATTGCGTTGCTAAAGAAGAGGAACACGTGCTCACTAGCGCCATCAAGGTCGCAAAGCACCAAAGACGACATAGCACCGACTCATCGTTAGTGTCAAATCTCAAATCTACCGAAAATTCGCTTCCAAGTACAATCTTGAGTCCAATTCGGCGCCGGTTGCGTAGCTCTTTCCAGGCTAGTGATGAACAACTAAATTCAGAAGTGCAAGATTCAAAATATAGTCAATTGTCCCGCAGAGGTCGACTGCACAGCGCTGATGATGCAAGTAGTCGCCCAAAACAACGAGTACTGCGAGCTGGCTCAGTCCCAGCATCTCCGATACCGACTTCAGTGTCTATGCCCAAGGGCCGTAAGCGTATTTTGTCAAACCAATTAGATGGCATTATGTACCTATGTGCATTTACAACAGCAACCAAAGTTACAAATGTCAGCTCAAAAATTATATGTTAAGTTTTGTTTGATAATTAGCAGGTATGTAGATAAAACCACCCCCGTAACATATTCTGGTGTGCAAAACTCTTCTAGGCGCACCAAGTTATGTTTTAATTGTTTTGTTTTAAAACAATGACACAAACAAAAAGAATCTTTGCGATCCCAACAACAACACTTACTTACATCAACTGCTCGATTCGAAAATCAATTGTCAAAGGCGCAAAGAAGAAAAGAAAAAAAACCAGGGACTATAACGGTTATGAGTTTTATCATAAAAATCAATATTTAATAGTTAATTTAAACCTTTTATATAAAAAATCAAGAAGTAACAGTTATTTTGGGTTTTTAAATAATTCCTCACTAGATAACAGTTATTTTTAATTTTTTAGTTAAAAAGTTAAGAAATAACTATTAGAAATGGATTATTTTTCAATCTATAAATAACTATTTATTTCTGATTTTTATAATTAAAATCAAAAATAACAGTTATCTTGTGATTTTTATAATATTAATCAGAAATAAAAATCAAAAAATAACTGTTATGAAAAAGTCTTTTAAATAAAAATCAGTCATTGACTTTTATTAAAAAAGCAAAATTATAAAAATCACTCAATGATTTTTATTTCGTTTTATAGATAAAAGCACAAAATTTAATATACATAATCTGAACACGCATACAAGGTATACTAAAGTCGGGTTGAACCAAATTTTGCATTTTCCGACGGCATTTTCCAAATCTCAAAACGGCAAACACATTAAATAGTTTTTTTTATAGACTTCTTGTAAAAATTTCATATTATAATCTATTGCCATTTGTGAAAACCATTTTTAATAAATTATCTATATATATAAAAATGAAACCCGTTTCGCGTTGTCATGGCATCACGTGTGAACGGCTGAACCGATTTCGATAATTCTTTTTTTTTAAATGTTCGTTGGAGTTCAAGGATGGTTTTTACGGCGAGAAACATTCGAATAATTGCCGGAAAAACCCTTTAAACAGCCATGTTAGAGTTGAGCCAGACCTAGAGCTGTGTTTTTCAAAATCTTAGTAGGCTACATTTAAAATTCAGTAGGAAAAATAATTCTATTCAACGTATAAATGAAATTATTTAGTTATCCGGAGCGCGTTGCTTCGCCAACAACTCAAATAAATAAAAAAAATTTTGTTAAAAAACAAAAAATTTTAGCTTCTGAATCAAAACTGTTTTTTTTTACTATTTAAAATCGTACATTTTTAAAATGCCAGCAATACGCAGAGGAGCTACCATAAAATCTAACCTCAACAACGCGATCAGCAATGGGACACGACGCAAACGTGTTGAAAGAGCTGTGGTGGGTGGTGGTGGTAGTAGTGGTGGTGTTGATAAGTACTTATAGTAAGTGGTAAGTTGATCTGTGTAAACTATGTGGATTGTACATTTGAAGTGAAATTCACCAGTCTGTCCATAGTTTCAGATGCCTAGAGGACGACGTGCGAACATCGGCTGCCGCACAAGACATGCAAGCCAGCAGAAGAGTATAGACAGAACTTACGCGACGAAAGACTAAATAAAATAAGAGAAAATGCCCGATTGATACAACGCGAGAGTATACGAAGATCATTGGCATCATACAATCGCCTGGCATTCCAATATGATCCCATTGCGAACTACAGTGACGATTTGCAATGCGTTAAAGTTCAAAAGAGAAATGGGTGGGTCGCGCAAGTGAAAAATTTTACTGGATCCATTACTTACACCACAACAGCCACTGAAAACATTGTTCGATGGAAGTGATCCCGATTCACGAAATGTTTAAAAAAACGAAGGGGGCGTAACGGAGTTCGCCAGGTTTTCTAGTATTTAATAATTCCCAACCGGTTATTGCTTGGGGACACTAAAGAAATAACTTAAATTTGACAAGTGTAAAAGTAAAGTGTAAAGTGATTTAAGTGAAACTTCAGCAAAATGGGACGCAAGCAGAATCGTGTAGTTGGCAGCTGCTTTAACACTACATCCGATAAAGAGCAAATGCAGTGTAATATTTGCAAAGCATTATTGAAAGGCAATTATATTTCAAATATGGTACGCCATTTAAAGTCGAAGCATGAGGAACAGTGGAGAGAGCTCGATTTCAATGAAGAAGTACCTGAGAAGAATGTGAAAATTACAGTGCATATTGACAAGGAAGAAGTTAAAAAGGCCTGTGTGGATTTAATAACGACAGAAAAAGTCCCACTGGCACTTTTGGACTCCAAGGCTTTTGTTGTTTTAACTGAACAAATTTTGAAAGGGTTAAGTATGCCCCCAATAACTTCCAAAAACGTAATGGAAATTATTACGGAAGAAATCCAAAAAAAAAGGAGTTAATTCATTCTTCTATGAAAAATAAAATCATTTGTTTAAAAATTGATGCCGCTACGAGACTTAACCGCAGTATGCTCGAAGTCAATGCACAGTACTACAGTAGCAAAAGCAAATATATTGTGTTACGTCAGACAACGGAAGAAACATGCTTAAAGCTATTGATTCTCTTAACCAGGAGGACGAATGTACACAGACAGGATCTGACTCTGTCGACATTGATACTGACAACATTTTATACGATACGAAAATCTTCGAAATCAAGTCAATCAAATGTGCTGCTCACACTCTACAGCTTGCTGTCAAAGATTTTTTGAAAGATTGTAAATTAAGCGCAGTTCTTGACAAGGCACGTAGCTTGGCTAAATCACTAAGATGCCAAACAAATATTTTTAAAATTAAATACTATGAACCACCATAATAATTATAAACATCTACTTTTTTAGATATTTGCTATCGAGTCAGAACCTTCTGAAGGCTGAGGTTGACACAACAAGATGGAGCTCAACATATCTGATGCTTAAAAGGCTTTGTAAATTGCAATTATTTTGTGATTTGCATTTACCAAAGCACAACATGACAGCAGAAGATTGGGATGAAATACGCTCATTAGTGGGCGTGCTGCAGCCTGTGCATATAGCAACTAAAAAATTACAGGAAGAGCAGTTATATTTTTCCGATTTTTATAAGTTGTGGCTGGAAATAAAGGCTATGACATGTTCTGCAAGCAAAGTGCTTTCACTTTGTTTAGACAATCGGGAGAAAAACTTACTTAACAACGAAGTAATGATACTTACTTGACAACGAAGTTATGATATCTGCTCTTTATTTGAACCCGAGGCTTCGAAGAATTTTATTGGCAAATCCAATCCAGCTAAACCATCTGAAGCGATTATATCGTCAAATTTATGATATTAACGAAAAGGTATTTTTATTGAAATTAATGTATGTAAAAAATACATCTTAATAATTTAAATTTACAGAAATCCAGCTCACCAACTGCTACCCAAATTACGACTTCTTCAAGTGATTGTTCAATCTTTTCACAAGATGAAGGTTCCTGCACATTGTTGAGCAACTATTTAAATACATTTGAGGTGGGCTCAAATGATGAAGAGTAAGATGATGACGATATAAAGAGTGCCATGACTCAAATAGTTGAATACAACCCGAAGCCTGTCAATATATCCGTAGACCTCATGAGCTACTGGGAAGAAGGTTAGGTTAGGTTGAGGTGGCGCGGGCGTTGCCGCCCGACTACATAAGCCATTGAGGCCCATTGTATTACCACATAATCTCCTTTAAAACAACTACATCTTTCCCCTCTCAAACCATTTTGAGGCCCTTAAAAACTTTATAAGCTTGGTTAGCTCTAATTCGGACGTGTCCGATAATGTACTCAAGGTGGGTTTCCCTAGGTATAGCATTCGTCTACCGCTAAGCGCCGGACAGTTGCAGAATAGGTGTTCTACACTCTCCTCTTCCTCTGCACATTGGCAGCTCCTACAGAAGTCATTGTGTTGGACATTTAGTCTACTGGCGTGTGTGCCGATCAGACAATGGCCCGTAAGGGCCCCTATAAGAATAGAGATATTCTCTCTGCTCATACGCAGAAGGGTATTAGTGCGTTTCAAGTTATAGTATGGCCATGTGCTTCGGGATTTCGCACACGACAGGGTCGTTTTCCACCTTTGGGTTGCTTTACGCAGGGTGAAATTCCTATTTTGTAGTCTGAACGAGGCTAGTGGCATACCAACGTTACTGCTCTTCGGTAGAAGAGCCTCGCAGGTACCCTTTCTAGCCAGCTCGTCAGCCATTTCGTTACCTTCGATGTTTCGGTGACCAGGCACCCATACCAGGCAAATACTGAGGTGTTGAGCTATCTCATTAAGAGATTGGCGACACTCAGTCAGCGTTTGTGCGTTATTAATGTTCGAGTCAAGTGCCTTGAGGGCTGCCTGACTATCTGAGAAGATAGTTACACTCCCAGGGAGGACTCTGAGCGACTTTAGGTGAATTGTGGCTTCCTGGATAGCTCGCACTTCCGCCTGATAGACGCTACAGTGGTCCGGGAGTCTAAAGGAGATTTGTATACCTAAATCAGAGGAGTAAACCGCCCCTCCAACCTTGTCGTCGAGTTTCGATCCATCAGTATAGATGGATACCGAGTTCGATTTAGGCTTATATTGACTTTTCCATGCCTCCCGGCTGGGTATAGTCACGCTGTACTTGTTGTTAAAAGCGAGCTTGGGGACACAGTAATCAGTGCGAGATGGAATGTTCGCTTGGAGACATAATACTGAGGTATGTCCAAGATTGCCTCCTCTCCATTCCATCGCCTCCCGAATCCGCAGGGCAGATGGACGCACTTCTTTGCACTTTATGCAATGCTTTGAGATTAGCAGGTTTTGCTAGAGTTGGCCACCAGACTAGGTTACCATATAATAGAATTGGTCTTATCACGGCTGTGCAAAGCCAGTGTACTACTGACGGAGAGAAGCCCCATCTCAATCCTATTGATTTCTTACACGCAAAAAGTGCCGTGTTGGCCTTGGTTATACGTTGTCTAATATTTTCGTCCCAGTTTAGTTTCCTGTCCAAAACTACACCGAGATATTTGGCACTGCTGCACAGCGCGAGGCTCGTGTTGTCGAGCTTAGGTAGGGTGAAGTTCGGCAGCTTATACTTCCTTGTAAAGAGCACAAGTTCTGTCTTACTTGGGTTAACCCCTAATCCACAAGTTGTGGCCCACTTTACCAATATATGCAATGCGTGCTGTAAACGATCGCTCAGGGTTTGAGCGTATTTACCTTGCACTATAATGGCCACATCGTCAGCATAGGCGATCGCTGTGTGCCCCTCTCTCTCTAGCAGTCGTAAGAGTTGGTTGACCGCCACGACCCAGAGAAAGGGGGACAACACCCCGCCCTGAGGGGTACCTCTACTGACATGTCTCTGAGCCTCCGAAGCCCCTAGTTTGGAAACAACAACCCTGCTGGTAAGCATGGTGTCGATAAGTTCCACTATTGGCTCGTCGACCCCGAGTACAGTCAGTGCTGCAGTAATGGCTTTTGGGAGAATGTTATTGAATGCCCCCTCTATGTCCAGGAATGCCACCATGGCGTATTCCTTACAGTCGAGTGAATACTCTATTCTAGAGACTAGTCCATTAAGGGCAGTTTCTATGGACTTTCCTTTGGTGTAAGCATGTTGAGTCCTCGAAAGTGAATCTGGTCTGATTAACTGTCTTAGATGAGTCTCCAGCAACCTCTCCAGGGTTTTGAGTAGGAAGGAGGAGAGACTTATTGGTCTATAATCGTTAGGTCTAACATGGGATGGTTTGCCCGCTTTGGGTATAAAGACTACTTTAACTTTTCTCCAGGTATTTGGAATGTAGTTTGCCTTCAGGCATCCTAGAAGGATAGCCTCCATCCATCCACTTATGTAGGGTAAGCTGTGCTGCAGCTGTGCCGGAAATATCTTATCCGGCCCTGGCGATTTGAAGGGTTTAAAGGAGCTGATAGCCCATTTAATCTTTTCTGCATTAACTATAGATTCAGGGTTATGAATAGTTGAGCAGTTTCGCTGGGTGTGGGTTGTTGTATGTGTGCACCCTGGGAAGTGGGTGTTGAGAAGCAAATCTAAGGACTCGCCGCTGGACTGAGTCCATTTGCCCCTCTCGTCCTGTAGAAGTCCTGGTGGACTTGATGTAGAAGACATTATCTTTCTAAGGCGGGAGGCCTCAGAGGTACTCTCTATATCCCACGAGGTTCTCTTCGCCCGTCTGATCTGTTTCTTATAGGAATATAATTCTTTCTTGTAAAGGTCCCAGCCCCTATCTGTACCTGTTCTTTTGGCGAGGTTAAAGGTTTGTCTACACTTCTTCCTTGCGTTTTCGAGACTTTTTGACCACCATGGTGGTTTGTGGGTCTCTATGTATCTACTTAGAGGGCAAGCTTTGTCCAGTGCCTTATTACACGCGGAGGTGAATTGGTTATTTATATTTTCTACGTACTCCTTGGTCAGGAGTTCCGTAAAGGGAGGTTTTTGCGGAAGGGTTTCTCGCAGTATCCTCATATACATTCCCCAGTTTGTCTTTTTTAGGTTTTGGGACTTTTGGGGGGTTGAACAGGGTGCTGAGATGGTCATCTCGATATAGCGATGATCGGAAAAGGAATGATCGCTTAAAACCTTCCAGTTATCAACTTGACTACTGATGTCACTCGATACAAGGGTTATATCAAGGACCTCAGATCTATTCTTTATAACAAAAGTGGGCTCTGTACCCCTATTACATAAATGTAGGTTAGTGGTAAGAAGGTATTCAAAAAGAGACTCACCCCTCTCGTTGATATTGGTGCTGCCCCACTGTGAGTGATGGGCGTTGGCATCGCCTCCGATGATGAGGCTTTGTTTATCCATGGCACTTTGTGCAACCACCTCCTGGAATGTCCTTGAAGGAATCGGGCCCTGGGTGTCATGGGCCAAATAGAAGGATGTCAGTCGGAGTTTGCGGGTTTCTAACTCCAGACTGATGGTTGTGGTGTCCCCGTCACTAAATTGAGGGAGAAGAAATGCGTTGAAATGTTTTTTAGTTAATATGCAGGTGCGCAGCTTATCCTTACCGTTACCGTGGAAAATGGTGTACTTGGGAGTCCGCAAGCCGCAGATCCTGTTACCAGGGATCCACGGCTCTTGGACAAGAACCATGTCTACTTCACCCTGTGCCAAGTGAAGTAGAAGTGCAGCCGACGCTGCCTTACTATGATGCAGGTTTATTTGTACTATCCGCATCATGTAAGGCAGCGCTGCCCTCCGTCAGAGTGACCTCCGACTCGGCCTCCTCACCTGCTTCACCTAGCAGCTCCTCCTCCGTGTACAAGCACCCAAACGCGGTGCCGTACTCGGAGCCGGAAGAAACGTCGTCATCGAGGACATCTGGTGCAGCGTCCTCTCCGACATCCATCTCCTCCTCCCCGTCGCCAGTTGGTGCGTCTTCCGGCTCAATGTCGACACCGCTAGCCAGGTTGTGCTGCGCCCCAGTGTCTGTCTTGTAGACCTTCATGGCTACCTTGGCGAAGCCGTAGTTCACGGCCCCCCCGTAGCAGCGTATGTTCTCCGCGCTCGCGCCGTCAATCTGGAAGACGACCTGCATACTAGCCCGGTTCGTCTTCTCGACCTTGAGGACCCTCCAACTGTTTGTACCCAGGTGCGGGTTAAACAGCTTGAGAGCCTCCAGGATCTCCGCTGGCTCCGATGGCTCACTCGGCAGCCACGCCCTCGCTCTCGGCCTAGACGGGATGTCTTTAGCATCCACCGCCTCCAGTTTCGCTCCTGGGTAGACCTCCTTAAAAAGAGCTACGGCCGCTTTGTACAGCGCCACGGAAAGCCCATCGCCACACGCGATAAGCTTTACGGACCCTTGATACCATCCCGCGTTTTCGCAAGAGGGCGGCGGGCCAGGGTTCTCGCGCCACATTTTGATTGCAATTGGTGTCAGTGCAACCTGGATCCATCTCCACTGGTGTTTGGGGATTCGTCCTTCCGCGTTTTGCTTATCGATCACGCCAATTATGATCTTGTCCTTAGCCACTTCCGCGAAGGATTTCTTGGCTGGCGTCGGACCTTGACGTGGTCTTTTTGAGGTGCTCTGCACCTCCAGGGACGGCTTCCTCTTTTCAGCCATCTTAGGCTTGGTGGGGGTTTCTAGCGAGAAGCCAGGTAGTACGGCCTTTGCCCACGCTATATCCTCCTGCACCTTCGCGAAGTCTTGCTCAGACGTCTGCTCCCTGTTAATCGGATTAGTGGCATTCCTTGTGAGAATGCGCTTGGCTGTGCGCCTGTCATTTGGCTTAGCCTTGGCCGGGTCCGTCCTGGTAAAGTCGGCGGCTCGTCTGCTGATCACCGGCTCACCCCCATTCAGGATCGCGGCAGACACGCCAGCTACGCTGGTGGCTTTGATGCCGAATCCTTCCAGGGGCTTGCCAGGATTAGCCTTCTTACTTTGGCCCACGGCTACCCTGCTACTTCCCGGTGCAGATCCCGATCCGCCGAAGGCTTACTGGTGGCTTTGGTGCCGACAGAACTGGACTGACCAGGTTTGGCATTGGGCGTGCAATGCCTGGGTGTGCTCGGGTGAGAGCCTTTAATGACGGAGCTGGTTGCTCCCTCCGGTTTTTTAGGTGCTCCGGACACCATACCTTTTGTTGTTGTTGCTGTTGCTGTTGTTGTTCATATTAGGACCCACGAGTGGCGGAGAAGGGGATGGTCCACCCGGGCAGAGATCCGCAGTACCCGGGTAAGGCTCTTATAGAACAGCGGTTGCCAAGCGCTGAGCCCTCGCGTTAAAGACTGAACTATTTTTGGTAGACCTGGGCCTTCAGCCAGGCTGACTCTCGGCACGGGTCGGATAACACCTTAGTCCGGCCCAGGTATGAGATGTGTGGGAGGGGATGGGTAGGTATATGTGTGGGAAGTTGGGTGTGTGTAAGACTGCAATTTTGAAGGCCGTCAAACAAACGCCTTATCACCAATACGTTAACATGGCTGCTGCTGTCCGGGACTGCTTATTTGCCAAAAGGCTTATTCGCAGCTAACCACTAAATCTAGAGGCCGTTCGCTATCCGCAACCTGCGACCCGTCCGGTAGCCCCAGCTGGCCCTTCAGAACCATCTCATTAGTTCTTCCGGTCATCGGATACTGGGAAGAAAAAAGGGATATATATCCACATTTGTATAAGTTAGCAAAGCTAACTCAAAGTGTTCCTGCAACGCAAGTATCAGTGGAAAGGGCATTTTCGGCGTTAAAATTGGTGCTAACTGATTTACGAAGTAACTTGTCTGCAGAATGCAAAAAATTCTTTTTGTAAAATTAAACCAATAAAAATACATAATAACAATAAACAAAAAATATTTATAAATTTTCAATACCTTGCAAGAGCCAGAAAGAAAAAAAAAGTTAACATGCTTGCGAGCAAAAATATTTTTTTTTATGTAAAAAAATAAAGGGCGGAGGGTGGCGTGTCTTATTTTAAATGATTTGTATGCGTGTTCAGATTATGTATATTAAATTTGGTGCTTCTATCTGTTAAGATCATTGAGATATGCAAGAAAGGCTTTAATTTTCAAAAACGATAAAAAAATCATTGAGTGATTTTTATATTTTTCCTTTTTTAATAAAAGTGAATGACTGATTTTTATTTAAAAGACTTTTTCACAACAGTTATTTTTTGATTTTTTTAATAAAAATCAACAATAAAAATTATTTTGTGAGCAAAAAAAAAGTCATAAAATTACTCTTATTTTTGATTTTAATTAAAAAAATCAAAAAAACAACTGTTATTTATGGAGCAAAAAAATTTTAATCATAATTACTCTTATTTTTGATTTTAATTAAAAAAATCAAAAAAATAACTGTTATTTATGGAGCAAAAAAATTTTAATCATAAATAATTATTTTTTTTTTTTTTTTTTTTATAATTGTTATTTAAATACATTTATACTAAAAATTAAAAAATTACTGTTAATAGTACTTTTCATAATAATAATTGTAAAATATAGGTTTTTGGCAGAATCATAGACGGGAAGTAAATACAAGTACTTTTGGTGTTTACAAAAGTATCCTAACACGTCTTTTTTGATTTTTTTGGTTAAAAATATTACGATAACGGTTATTTGCGGTTCCTGAAAAAAAAAACTCATGTGCTTTGTTTTTGTAAACTGGTATATATGTATATGTACAAAACAATGAAAAATGTACGTACATGTGTATGTATGTACATATGTGCATTTGCAACAGCAAACAAAGTTACAAATGTCAGCTTGAAAATTATATCAAAACAGCAATGGCAATAGGTATTTGTGTTTGAGTGTTAAGTTTTGTTTGAATTCGATAATTAGCAAGTATGTAGATAAAACCACCCCGTAACAGATTCTGGTGTGCAAAACTCTTCTAGGCGCACAAAGTTATGTTTTAATTGATTTGTTTTAAATCAATGATACCAACAAAAAGCATTGCGAGCCCAACAACAACACTTAAAACAACAACAAACGGTACTGGGGTCATAAATAAATTGTCAAAGGCACAAAGAAGAAAAGAGAATAACGGAGACACATTCACAGCGCATGTGTTTTGTTTTTGTAAACTCGCTGGCGATCGCTTGTACAGACGGCAGAAGTGGAATGGGTCATGTGCTTTGTTTTTGTAAACTCGGCCGTAATAGCTTGTGCGCAGATGGCAGTAGTGGAATGGGTCATGTGTTTTGTTTTTGTAAACTCGGTGGCGTTGAAACTCACAGCTTGTGCGACGATGAGGCGCCAGAGTAGTGGAATGAGGTAAAGTGATTAATGCAAAAAATTGATTTGTCGAGAAATCCCGACTAGGACATACCCTTGCGTACAGTTACTTGTGTGTATTTAATCAGTGACCAATTCGACCAAACTTCAAACTGCGATATCTCCGGTGTTTGTTATCGAATTTTAATCAAATTTTTTAAATGTTCAGAAATTTATGCGTAGTTTGAAACCTCAATTTCACAGTTTTCAAATTCTTACTTTTTCTGTTATCGATCACATGTGTATATCGGAAACCAGAAATATTATCGATAATTTGAAGCAAACTTGATCTTTTCATGGTATAGGAGAGCTTAAGTTATAAGTTAAAGTCTCTAGCTTTTATAGTCTCTGATATCGGAGCGTTCATACAGACAGACATGGCAAGAACGACTCGGCTGTTGACGCTGATCAAGAATATATATACTTTATATGGTCGGAGATGCTTCCTTCTGTTTGTTACATACATTTGCACAAAACCATTATACCCTTATTTACCCATTTTATGGGTTAAGGGTATAAAAAGATAGTCATCAAAAATTACCCATTTCAGCACATTACTGTGGAAAAATTTGTATATAAAGAGGACAGTCATCAAACATTTTACAGTAAAGCACATTAGTTAGCCAGTTTTTCAAATAAAATAAGAAAATCTATTGAAAACATTTCAAGAAGTGTCTAGTGAAGAAATCCTGATTAACACAAACCCTGAACACAACAAGTGACGCGACGCGACATTTTTAGCAATTTATAGAAATGGCAATTACAATTACCGTTAACCAAGAAAGTGGGCAAAGAGGGGTATTTGTTATAATTGTATGCAAATGGAAGCAAGCATCTCCGAACCCATTCTGCAAATATTCTTGATCGACATATAGCAATGTCCGTCCGTCCGTATATATAAACGCATCGATCTCAGAAACAAAAAGAGGTAGGGACTCCAGAATTTGAAACTAAGCCCCTAAAAATTTCAGTTAAGTTGTTATCGGCAACTTTTCTGATTTTTGATATAAACATAGAATCGATGTCAAAAAAATCTGTTATGTCTGGAAACTTAATACAAAAAAAATGAGCTTTGCGAAAAATTTGGTCGAAATCGGATAAGAGATAACGCATATTGAAGTTTAGTCGTTATGCAAAAGTGAAGGCATTTACAAGTCATTCAACACAAACGACTATTAGCGTTATGCAACGGGTTAGGAGTATGTCCTTACTTATATCCTTCTTACTTGTTTTAAATTTATTTGGATGTGACTTTTTTTTTTGAACTGACATAATCTATATACATATATAAAATAGTTTGTCCTGACTGACTGACTGACTGATTGTTGAGAGGCCCACAGCCTAAACGATAAGAGCTAGAAGGCACAAAATATTCCATTCTCGATGAAAGTGAGCACTAGGAAAGGATTTTTAATTTGGACCACTCCTTCGAGTACCTCCCATACAAATCAATTTATTGCATTAATCACTTTACCTCATTCCACCACTCTGGCGCCTCATTGTCGCACAAGCTGTGAGTTTCAACGCCACCGAATTTACAAAAACAAAACACATGACCCATTCCACTTCTGCCGTCTGTTCATGTGTCTCCGTTATTCTCTTTTCTTCTTTGTGCCTTTGACAATTGATTTACGACGCCAGTAGCGTTTGTTGTTGTTATAAGTGTTGTTGTTGGGCTCGCAATGCTTCTTTTTGTTGGTATCATTGATTTAAAACAAATCAATTAAAACATAACTTGGTTTTGTACACCAGAATATGTTACGCGAGTGGTTTTAACTACATACTTGCTAATTATCAAACAAAACTTAACACACAAATACCTATTGCCATTGTTGTTTTGATATAATTTTCAAACTGACATTTAAAACTTTAGTTAGTGTTGCAAATGCACATATGTACATTAGGGTTACCAACTCTGTCTAAAGCCCAACCCGGAGATTCGATTTTAAGGGATGGGAGGGGTACATTTTCTGCGAAAAATTTCTGTCAATTCCACTGTATACTAAAGTTTTGTAATATATTTAATAATATATATTATCTATATATATAAAAGAGTTTGTCCTAATTGTTGAGAGATCCACAGCCTAAACGAAAAGAGCTAGAAAGGCTGAAATTTTCACAAAATATTCCATTCAGGCTGAAAGTGTGATCACTAAGAAAGGATTTTTATTTTTGACTACTCCTTCGAGTACCTCCCATACAAATTTGTCCTGAATTTGTCACTTTGCCTCATTCTACTACTGGCGCCTTATTGTCGTACAAGCTGGGAGTTTGACTGCGAGCGAGTTTAGAAAAACAAATCAGATGACCCATTCCACTACTGCCAGCTGAATGTCGCAAACGATCGCAAGCGAGTTTACGAAAACAAAACACATGCGCTGTGACGCACTTGCTGATAATTGGAAAAACTAAATACACATAGTGTGCGCCTGAGTTTTTTCTTTTCTTCTTTGTGCCTTTGACAAATGACCGAAGCAGCGTTTGTTGTTGTTGTAAGTGTTGTTGTTGGGATCGCATTGCTTCTTTTTGTTGGTGTCATTGATTTAAAAATAATCAATTTAAACATGGTGCGTCTTGAAAAGTTTTGCACACCAGAATATGTTGGGTGGTTTTATCTACATACTTGCTAATTATCAAACTCAAACAAAATGTAACACATATACCTATACATAGGTAACACAATACCTATTGCCATTGCTGTTTTAATATAATTTTTGAGCTGACATTTGTAACTTTGGTTGGTATACATATGTTCATACACATGTAACCAGACATTGAGAAATTGGGCCTAAGCTCAACTTATTGCACGAGCGAGCAGCACTCCCAAAGTTGTAGCTGTAAATTTAAAAAATTCACAAACAGAAAAAAATTGTCGTTTGGCTTCAAGCCCGGAGGAATTCACGTTTTCCCCGGAGACCCGTAGATCATCTTTGAAATCCGGAATCTCCGGGTGAAACCCGGAGAGTTGGTAACCCTAATGTACATACATACACATGTATTTACGTGCATTTTTTATTATTTAGTACATACATATATATTTACAAAAATGCAATTGCAAATATTGGTTAATGCACGCATACATTGTTGTATCTGTAGCAAGCTAAATAAAAGCAATAAACATGTTCACCAAATATAGACAATGCAAAAAAAAAAAACACACTAACAAATAGGCTCTTAAGAAATGTAATCTTTATATATAAAACAGTTTGTCATGACTGACTGACTGACTGACGGATTGTTGAGAGGCCCACAGCCTGAACGATAAGAGCTAGAAGGCTGAAATTTTCACCAAATATTCCATTCAGGTAGAAAGTGAGCACTAAGAATTTTTAATTTGGACCACTCCTTCGAGTACCTCCCATACAAATCAAGGTCCTGCGTTTATCATTTTACCTCATTCCACCACTCTGGCGCCTCATTGTCGCACAAGCTGTGAGTTTCAACGTTTTGTTTTTTTGTTATTTGTTTTTTAAAACGAGCCATTTGCGCGAAAATAATTAATCTTGAACATCTTTGTATAGTGGTTGATTTGCTTACTTGCTGCTTATGTAACTCAGACGTAACGACGTACCACACAAACATTGTTGATATACAATTTTGAACAATTAAGCAAAGCACATATGTAAGTTTGTATGTATTTGTAACGTATGGGGGTTTTGGGTATAAAAAGGCAGACAGAAGGGGTAGGCTTGACATTCAAATTTGTGATCCATATCTGTGGCAAATGGCACCTTCTATCTCCTAATCAAGTTTGGAGAGTCTGGCGCAAAATCTGAGAAAGATATTTTGGTGGGCGGTATAAAAAAATTTGTATGCACACCAGTTACGGATGTCACTACCAATATTCATACCGAATTTGGTGACTCTAGCTTAAAAACTGGCGAAGATACACGCCTTTCGGTTTTAGGGCGGTGGGGCATGTCCCGTTGTTTGGGAGCGTGGAATCCAAAGTTTTCATGCATATCTGTGTCAAATGTCAGCATCTACCTTCATGTCAATTTTGGTGGCTATAGCTTCAAAAGATACAGGCATTTTTGTTTATAATTGATGAGGGGCTGGGTGTGGAATAGGTGGCCGTGGCATCCGTGGCTGGGGGCGGAAGAGGTGGGCGTGGCATCCAAACTTTCGATGTAGTTTTTGAGGAATGTCATCGATTTGCACATCGAGGTATCGATTTGTTATCGATTTCTTAGGCCCCTGAGGTCGTAGAGCCAAATTTAATTTTAATTTATGTATTGCTAAAATTTTGTAAAAACTATCGGCGTAGCGAAGCAAGCGGGGCACTTACCAGTTTATTATACAACTATAATTTATATTATTTTATAATTTATTTATTTATTATAATTTTATATTTTAAAAATTGAAAATAAAAGTAAATCAATATATATTTAATAAATCTTTTAAGGCATGTGATAAATCACAATACTGTCCATATGTTAATTATCTATACTCTAGTACCTTACCTTTCCATTGACATATCGCTAAATCCTTGATGGATCAGTGAAGAAGCCTGTAAATCTTTTGTTGCATTAAAAACAATTTTTAACCAAGTAAGAAGGCGAGAAATCCAGACTAGGACATACCCTTAACCCCATATGTAACCCGTACAGTCATTTGTGTGTATTTACCCAGTGACCAATATGATCAATTTTTTTTAAATGTTCATTATTTTATCCATAGTTGAAAACGGAATTTTCTGCAGATATATCTAAATACCACCAAGCAGCATATGACTCTCTAGATACACATTTCTCCCAATGGAAAATTCTAGGAAAACCAAGGCAATATTTTTCACAAAAAAAACGAAAGAAAATCTACGTACCAAGAACAGATATCAGTTTAGGCTCAGAATATATAAAGTGGGTACCAAATGTCAGGTATTTGGGTATTATACTAGACAAAAGACTTACTTTCAAGGACCACATAACCAATACTAACAAGAAAAGACATATAGTCTGTACGCTATATCCGTTCATATAGTCCGTACGCTATATCTGTTCATAAACAGAAACTCGAGACTAAATATAGAAAACAAAATGTATTTGTTTAGGTCCATCTTCCAAGCAGTAACTTTCTACCGTGCACCAGTCTGGTCAGATATAGCCAAATGTACCATAAACCAATTGCAAATCAGCCAAAATAAAGTCTTGAAGCTTATTTGAAATCTCCAGTGGCATCATTCTACGTTCGATCTACATTGTCGAGCCAATGCTGAAATGGTAGATATTAGATTATCGCAGCTATCGCAAAGTTCCATAACTAAGTGTCAAGAATCAACCTACTCGCATATAAACGACCTGGCATGGCCATTTAGTTTTAGTTTTGATTTAGCTTGTAAGATTCCTTGGGGTTTTGTATTTCTTTGATTTTTACCCCAAAAAATTATGTCATCGTATACGCTAATATTATGTTTGTAATCAAATATCTAAGTTTAAAAGGCCTAGTTCTTAGTCTAAACTCTTAAATTAATGTAAAATACCATTAACAAAAATCTGTAATTATAACAAAGAGTGAAATAAATTGAATTGAATTGAATATGATCAAACTTCAAACTGCGATATCTCTGTTGTTTCTTAACCGATTTTGATCAAATTTTTTTGAATGTTCATTATTTTATTCAAAGTTTCAAACCTCATTTTCACAATTTTGAAACTCAAGTTTTTTTTTTTTTTATCGATCACATGTGTATATCGGAAACCATAAATGTTATTGATAATTGGAAACAAACCTGATCTGCTTATGGAAAAGGAGTTTAGATTTCGAGTTTGAACTCTCGGGATTTCTCGACTAGAGCCTTCTTACTTGTTTAAACTAATATTTTCAAGAAATATAATCGATTGTATGGTTTCCGAACTGTAAAATACATATACATACATAGAAATATATGTACGTGCGCGAAACCGCATTTACTTACTCAGTTTGGGTACTGCACTTTTTATGACAGTCTGACACAAAATCGTTTGAATCGCGCAGTTCTTTTTTAGGTATTGCATTAGGCATTAGCTGCCTTCGCTTCGGTGTTTTGTTTACATAGGTTGCCACCTTGAAATCGTTAGCTTCAAAGTGCAACTCGCAAACTCTACTATTTTCTCCCAAACTAATCTGCAATGCATTTTTCCACAGTTGCCTTTTTTCATTGTCTTGGAAAATACGAACGATTTTAACTTCGCCTCCCACAAATCACAAATCGCGTAGTAAGGCATTTTTTACAACTTTTCAAAACTTAACCATCCGCATCCGCATCAACGTCTTACCAAAACGAAAAGCACTTTACGACTGACGATTGGTACTTTACTGTAGAGGGCGCTTTCTCGCATGACACTACCTTGTTAATTGTATCATGAAATCAACAGTTAAAATAAGAACAGTTAAGTGGCAGTGTTGTTAAAAGATGTCACTAAGGTAAAATCATTCAAATAGAATGACAGTTGAAAGTCTGTTGTAACATACACCCTGTTTAACTAAATATTAAATCAATTAATCATCTCAAAAAGTAGTTTTTATTTTTATAACGTTATAAAAAAGATTTAGTATAATACACATAATCGTTTAAATCATTTCTGGTTTTTTTCCGGTTTACAAACTCAAATCTGTATTGTGTCATCTAAATTTTCATCCTTAACAGTCACTTGAGCCGTGTTTTTTTTCAAAACTTTTGTAATAGCATCACTTAAGGAGTCTTTTGCGCCAGTTTCTAAGACTTCGCATGTTTTCTTAAACGTTGCCTCACCAGTTTTTAATCTTAGAATGGATATTAAAGCTAACTCTGAATTTGATTTTACATAGCCGTTTTTTTCTTTAGTGCCATTTACAAGTGTTGGTACTAAAACCTTTAAAACATCAAGATGTATTTGGTCAGCACTAAGGTTTTTCGAAAGGTGTAAACAACTTTTTGCAACTAGTTGTTTAACGTCATTGCTATTATGGTTCATTGCTCTTCCTAATGCCACAATTATGTTGTTGGGTGGATCATCTTTATTGATAAGCGTGTATTCTAACAGATATGTCGCAGCCCTAACAGCATTACATGCAATGGGCACTTTTTCCGATACAATATTAGCTAATATATTACTGAATATTTTCTCGTAAAGGTTTTCTGTCAATGTTTCACTAGGACACTCTTTTAATGCAACAAATAAAACTATAGTGCGCCCATGCATAGTGAATGAATCATCTGAATTGCAAGTGAGAATATAATTATTGAATAAATCAGAAACTTGTGCTGAAGGCATGAACTTTACAACAGCTCCTAGACAGCCGCCAACTGCACTTCTTGTTGTGTCCTCTGGATGTCCAATCAGACTTAATAATGTAGAAAATATTTGCTTTTTAATTGGGTCAGACATTTTTTCCCCTGATGAACCAATTATGCTACGTAGTGCATGCAGCATTGTTTCTCTTACGGAAGAATCATCTGAACTTTTAATTCCATTGTGAATTTCAACAAATAACGGATCAGCTCTAGAATGAATGGCAACTAATTCCGAAAGAGCTATTCCAGCTTTCATTCGAACGTTTCTATTTTGATCGTGCAACGCTTTGAGAAAGGTTGTTTGTAGTTGTGGTAAAAATTGTTTTAACATTGCACCAACCTTGTGAAGCAAAATTGCTAATGTTTCTAAAACGGATGCTTTAACACCAGAGTTAAAACGGTCTCCTAAGATCCGAATTAAAGGGCCAGTTATATGTACAACTGATGGCTGTAAAGAACTAGCGCTAGTTAGAAAAATAACTTCACCGAGTCCCTGGGCAGCGTTTTCTTTTTCTTCGGGTAATCCATTTAAAATAGCTTCTCGAAAAACGGGCAATAAGGGAGTGATACCTTTCGGTAAGCAAAAACCTGGTAATTCTGTTTCATTAGAATCACTAGCAGCAAATCTTACTGCTTGACGAAGATCGGTTACGTAACCAATTTGGTCGGTTGGACTTAAGCTTTTAATTACAGCATTTAAAGCTTCCCAGGCTTTTTGAATTATTCCTTTATCAGTATCTGCCATCAATCGAAGTAAGCAGCGAAGAAGTTGAGGAATATATTGAGAATAGTCTCCAGGTGAGTGAATGCAAAAAGCTGAAAGCAAACTTGCTGACGATTTACGCGTACACGAGTTATCTGACTTTGCTGAAACCATAAGAGTGTCCATAATAGTTCGCACTCCAACTTCATCCGTCACCGATAAGATTACCGTTTGGCAGTACTCCAGTTCTTGTAATTCATTTGCTGTACCATGTGATTGTGACAAGGTTTCCAACAATGCAGATAGAATTTTTGGAAGGTATTTTGTCAAGGCATCACCGGCAACCGAAACTAAAATAGATAAGGCTTTTGTGTTTACTGGTTGTGCAGTTAACTGTGGAACAAGGTAAGGAAGCACAACTCTTGACTTAATATACATAACTTGACGCAAGCCATCTAAGGTGTTTTCGGCCACTAAGGGATCCGGATCAGAGAGACCATCGAGCATAAATGGAAGAATGTCATCCAAGGCTCGGGAACCCACAGTGCTGTGCAAAGAGTCAAACGTTTTTGCGGCTGCAACACGAACTTCTGGTAATGGATCTGCCAGCGCTTTGCGCACGGTTGGAACCAAACTGTGTACAAAGGTCAATACCATTTCTTTTGATGTTGACGCCATTATTTCGGAGAGACCAATGCACACACCTTGCCTTTGGTCTGGATGTTCAGAATTCAATCCACTTTCTAAAATTGGAATTATTTCAGGTAATACCCGTTCACCAAGTTTTCTTACTAAATCTCCTAAGGTCCGCGCAGCTACTTGGCGTTTATCATAGCTGGTACTGGCTAAACATCCCAGTAATAATCCAAATAATGTAGGTAAAATCTCTCTTAATGTTCTTGGAGTATTTGTAACAACGATTTTCCAAACATGTAATGCCGATTGGCGTACCATTAGGGATACGTCACTTCTTCCCATATAAAGACCTGATAAGACTCGATTTCGGCGCTCATCACCTAAGAAACGAATTATGGCTGTATGTGACTGTTCGGTGCCGAAATTATCATCCTCACTGGCAGTTTCTGTTGTCATTTTTCCAGATACACCAGATATGCGATATAGTAGGTCTCCAAGTAATTGAACGGAGCTATAACGAATTCGCCAGTTCTCGTCAAATAAACCTTTTTCTAGTTCTGGAAGCAAAAGTGCTACTGCTGTTTCCGCATATAAATTGACAATGCGCTGTCCAGCTTTTAATGCTGTATCACGTACGTATTCACTTTCATCGGCTAATGCTTTAAGTATTGGATTAATTATTTGACCAATGTATGGAGTAAATTCTTCTGGAAAAGCTCCTGGCATGTATATGAACATCATTATGTATCCGTCTTTTACGTGCGGAGCGATATCGGTTCGTTCGGCAGTAGAAATTATTTCTGGCATTAGCTTATGCATTTTTTCCACTCCCAGTCCTCCAACTACCTCAGAAAGTCCTTGCGCGGCGCCACTACGATCAACACTACTCGATTCCGATGTTAAAGTTTGCATCAGCCATGGAAGTAAGTCTTCAAATGACGATTCACCCATTCCTTTAACCATTGCACCAAGTGCACGGGCAGACACTGCTCTAACTTCTGGAACTGGATCCAGCAAGGACGACTTTAGTCCAGGTATGATGCTTGGAAGATATGGTGTTAAGTCCTTTTGATCTGTGAGTGAATACATGTTTCCAATAATTTGAGCAGCCATTTTTCTTGTTTCTGTTGATCGGTCCATAAACGCGCGTTGAACTACTGGCATAATAAGAGCCAATGAAGGGGCATCAATAAAATGAATGAATTTAGTTTTTAATAGGCTTTGAAGACATGCTGATGTATTGTTAGAGGGATCTTCCAATGCTTTCAATAAAGTTGGTACTATAGCCTGTATTTCAGGATTCTTAATAACGGATCCAATAACTTTAAGAGCATCAGCACCAGCTTCTTGAACTTTTGTATGTGAATCTCCAAGAACTTCTATTAATTTTGGAACAATGCTTGGCAAACAGGAGGATAACTGTTTTGGTGCGCAAAACGCCATAGCGCCCAATAATTCCACGGAAGCCGTTTTTGTTCTCCAAGAATCTTCATCGAGAGCTTGTAGTAGAGACGGAAGCACCAACTTAACTCCATGAGCTGAAAGCTTTCCCATCACAACCTTTGCAGTGTCATCAGCAGCTTGTCTGACGTATTGGGATGAATCCCCAAAGCATTGTAATAGATGAGGTAAAACATGTACGATATATGGCTCAAACAAGCGACCTAGAGTCATACATAAAACTTCAAATGCAAATAAGGCTCCTTCACGGCTTCTGTAATTTTTCTTATCCTGTATATAAGATGTTAATTTTGACATGATGTCCAACTGCTTAAGTGATAAAATGCCTAGTCCCTTAACAATACCGGCTATGCCGTAAGCGGCACCTCTTCTTTCTCCATACCTTTCAGATTTTGCCAAGGAATGTAATAATTTTTTTGCCATCGACGGTGCTTCATCTTTAACAGATGGCATAAGGTGTGGTAAGCAGTTTGATACAGCTTCTTGAACTTGTTGAGATGGTGTTGAAAGGGCAGTTATTAATCTTTTGACTATTGGATCAATACGTTTATCATCCTTTTCCAAATGCCTAGCCAAGGAACCCATAAGTATAACAACAGCCTGACGTATGCTATCAAAGCTTTGCGACTTGGGAGCTTTGTCAAGAAATTCTTCAAATACAGGGAGTAGGCTTACAATTGTCTCTTTGCCATGTAAGTCAACTACTTTCAATGCAGCAGCTAACATCTCCTTTTGCACTATTTCATCTCGGTCTCCAAGTCCCTGGGACACCAAAAACTGCATTAAACTATTAATGTCTTCAATAGATAAAAATTGAGCAATTTGAGATATTGCAATTGCCACTCCTCTTCGTGGCTTCCACTGATCAAAAGCGGGTTCAATTTCACGATCAAATTTATCCAGCTTTGGAGGAATGAACATAAGCTTCTCATTATAAATGGCCAGCATTTGCGAAAGTCCACATTTGGTTAAGTTATTGTCTTTTATTATTAATGGTATCAAAGACTCAGCAGATGATTTTTGAATGCATATTTCGGAATGAGTAATATCTCGAATAATATCGTTAAAGTCAGGAAATGGAAAATCAGTTGAATCCCAAAGATCGACAGCAAGTCTTCTTATATCAGATGATGTATCAAACTTAGCTATCCACAATCTTGCGATTACTTGCTTTTCCAAGTTAACATCGGTTTTAGCATGTTCAATTAATGGTTTAATCATAACTTGAATTGCTCGCAATGCAACATCCCTTACAATATCCATATTGCTTTGTAAGGCTTCTAAAAACAATTGAATAATATGACTATCTGGAGTGGCCTTTAATTCACCTCCAGCTGAACATTTTGCAACTTCTAATAGGGCATTTACGGCTTGAGGTTGAATTGTTTTGGTAGTATTCTTAATCAAATAAAGTAGAATGGTAAACATACCAAGCCTTGGCAAAAACCTTGGATGATTATTAGTGTCGACGTTTTTGGATTCTTGTGGCTTGACATGAATATCTATAAGCTTTATACTTGTAGTGATAATTTCCTCGCTTGCGTTTTTATGGAACGAAGTAATTGTGCGTTTAAGCAATTCAAAAGCGTAAGAAAATGATTGGGAATCTAATACGTTTGACTTCACAACTACATGATTATTCAAATTTGATATTATATCAATAATGTCATTCTGTAAATTATTGGCAATCCATTCGTCTTTTAATGGGCAAGATGGATTCTGAAGTCTTATCGTTGCAATTGAAATTGCACGACTCATATCAGAATGATTTTTAAAACACATTTTGTGTAAGAAATAGTAAAGGTTGGTCAATGGTTCAGCGCTTAGAGGGCTATTAGTTGCCTGTAATATATCGTTCAATAACGTGTGGAAATATAAAGTAATATATTTTTCATTTCCCATACAAGAAGCTTTAAATAAACTTATCATGCACGTTAATTTTTCATACATTTCCTTAACACGCAATCTTATGCGCATTTCCTTTTCCGTTTGGTTTTTGATTAGTTCCTGTTGTTTTTGAGTTAGTTTGATTGTTTTTGATTTTCCTTCTTTTTGACGTTTTTCATCAATTTCACGACGCAGCTGAATTTCTTCTAATTGTTCCTTATAGCTATAAACCTTGTTTTCACGTTTTACACCAATTGTTTTATATTGAGAGTCAGCATGTGGTATTACGCTTTTATCGCACAATTCTCCCTCTGGGGTCATAAACACTAAAAACTCTTCATTACTTGTCCCAAAATTGCTGTCTGTATTTAGATACGATTTCATTCGCTTGATTATAGGAGGCACCATAATATCTGGATTAATTCGTACCAATAAAGAAATTATATTCTCATAAGTTTTGCAAATTTTAAAATTATCTACATAGGTCTCAATAATTTTCTCTTTGCTTATGGCAATAAAATTCTCAGGAGTCAAATGAAAATTTTTTTTGATAGTATTTTCCCAAAAATGTGGATTATTGGTTGCTATTGCAGGGTGGTTAGCAATGTCTAAGAGAAGTGTTGTCAACTCAAGGGATTCATCGTAAGAAACATTGTCTAAGCCACATATAACCTCTAATGCTTCAACAAACGCCTGATTTGGTGTACCATTTTGATCACCAATATTGTCAAATTCACTTTGACTTTTTGCAGTATTAATAAGTTTATCAAACTCTTTAAGAGCAAGTTTAACAAAATTTACGCTGCCAGCACTTTTCGTAATTTCTTCAACTTGCCTTTTTGTATAATTTCTGACCTTTAGTGAATTGCTACATAAGTTATTAAGCAAGGCTCGATATAATGGGTTAACAGAACCCTTGATTTGACATAAATAAGACATTAAAACATTTTTTGACATAAATGCTACATGACATAAGGTCTCCGGAGCTGCTGTTGCTAAAAATTTTTCATTAAGGAAATGCTGCTTACTCATGTCAAAAATGGTGTTCCAAAAGTAAGAGTACGTCTCGGTTGGCTTCTCTAATACAAGCAAGATACAAGCAATACACGCTGCCTCTGACACATACAATGGCTGCGAAAATTGCTGAAGTGCTTTTGAATACAAGCTATATAAAGTTAATACAATACTGCTGGTATCTTTGACTTGAACATTTTGTATCGATGAAAGCAGCCACTCCAGGTAGCTTTGACGAATAACTTGAGTTGTGTTTTTGTTTTCTATGCCTGCTGTGAAAATGTTTATAATAACAGTCGGTAGCTCGGTTTTGAATTTTTCGCACCACAAGGCAAACATATCTAGTGTACAACATATGACCTTTTCCTGTGATTCAGTATTAAGCGCTTTCCAAAACAAATGCACAGCGGTATTTAAAATATCAGGTGAATCATCCAAACTTAAGTTGTTAAAACTTAGGTAGCCAGCGCCCTGTAAATATACGTGCAAATCATTGTTTATTTTTGTTAATTTTAAATTTAAAACAAAATACATTTAAGATCAAGTTTGTTCTGCAGTTTTTTCTTTGAGAGTGCAAAGCTAAAATATTTCATATGAATATTGATAGTTTTGCAAATAAAACTGTAATCCTGCAGGTGATTAAATTTAATTGAAAAATGGCAAGCTAGAAAAGAATTCACAAACTAACGAGCTATACCTCTACCAGGTTTGGAGACTTTAGCGCAAAAGATAATAAAGGTGGGCGGTATAAGTGGGCGTGGCAAATCTGTTACGGATGTCACTAACAACGTTCCCACCAAATTTGGTGACTCTAGCGCAAAAAGTGAGTGGTATAGTTTTCAGATTTTATGAGGTGGGCGGTGGCTTCCAAACTTATACAGATATGTTGCGGATGTCACTAACAATATGCCCACCAAATTTGATGACTCTAGCTTAAAAACTGGCGAAGTTACATGCATTTCGGTTTGGGGGCGTGGCATCCAAAATGTTGATGCATATCTGTGTCAGATGTCAGCATCTACTTACCTACCAAATTTGGTGGCTATAGCTTCAAAACTGTAGAAGATACAGGCATTTTTGTTTATATTTTGAGGGGGGCTGGGAACGGAACAGGTAGGCGTGGCATTCAAACTTTAGATGCAGTTATTTGGGCAATGTCATCTGCTATCTTGCCCCCAAATTTGGTAACTCTAGCTGTTCAAATGTGGGATATATAAGTGTTAACACTTTAACACTTGTCTGACGAAGGCATGTACCAAGATATTTGCAAAGTTGCAAGGCTCTTGCTATAAGGGTGTCAAGAAAAGTTGCGTTCATACGGACGGACGGACAGACGGACAGACACCATGAAGGACATTGCACAAGCCCAATATAATATGATACCTTTGGTATCAAACTATAAAAAGGGCATTAGTTAATTTTATCATGTGAATGAAAATGCCTGCACCTTGCATAATGGCTTACCTAAATCTGCGATATCTTCGGTGTTTCGATTTTGATATTAAAATTTTGGGTATTCAATATTATATTTATAGTATAAAACCTCATACTCACAAATTTGAATTTCAATTGTTTTGCATATCGATTACGATAATATTGTATAATGCCCAACTTCTCATCCGTATACTACAAACAAATTAAACGGATGGCTGGGTCTCGTATAAAATTTATACCGATTTTATGACAAATTGTGTATTTATTTTGTTTTTGAGTTTTTTTTATCCATGCAACGGTGACGCAATTTACGAAACACAGCCAAGAGTAAATACCTCGAGAAGTTATAGGGATAGGACAGCTAAACCGCTCGCTATAAATGGCAACGCTGCTTATATGTATATGTGGCAATGCTTTTAAGGCGATGAAAGGTTATTTTGGCTTTGAGAAAACCAAATTACTTATCCTCCGTTTAACTCGACCAGCAAATTAATTTTGCGTTTAGTTAAACAAAAATTTAACCGGACATTGAGAAGTTGGGGTCAAGTATGTTTGTTTTCGATTTACAACTAGGATCGATAACGAAACATTGTGATAAGTTTTGAAGCTACAAAATAAAATAATGAACATCTGAAATAATTAAATTCAAATCGGTTAAGAAACACTAGAGTAAGTACAGATTGCAGTGAACACACACAACAAATGACTACGGTTTACGTTTTGGGTAATATATATATATTTATATCCTTTTTACTTGTTCTCACTGAAATTTGCTTGTTTCTTGTAAATGGTTTTTCAGAGTCTTTCAACTGGCTAAAAATCCCCTCAAAGCATAGCTAGGTCCGCATAAACTCAATCATGTCTTTTTTATTTAATCTCCAAACAAAGCCAACAAGGCCAATCTTTTAGTAACTTAACTAACTAAATGTCAAATCACTGGCGGACTTAACGGTCTTTGTTTTTACCCATTAAATGGTTTTGTTAATGCATTTAACAGACAGAATAAAGCATCTTCGACCCCCATGAAGTATATACTAAATAGCATACTGTATACCATATATACAGAAGTATCTCGATTCTTGCACATGCTGCACATACTTGGACACCTCGATACTTGCAACTAAGCATATTTTTCAATTACGTACTCTGTACTTTCTAATCCGGAATCTGAAGACTAAAAAAATGTGGGGAAAACTGACGAATAAGTTTGGTTCTGTTTAACCATTTTTGCAAAAACTAAACGGATTAAATTTATTGGAATTGCTAAATTAAACATAATAAACTTGAATGATAAGCAGATATGTAAGTTAACAACAGTTATTACAATAAATATCAAAGCTTCAGCACGTCGGGGCAAGGGCATCTAAAATGCACCTTGCCAAAACATCAACATGATAACAGCGCGTGGAAGACATCCGCCACGTGCGCTGCGTCAGCGGATTCCAGACCGAACATGCATGGGAACAACAACCTGCGCGTTACACAACGGGCACCACCGTGGGACTGAATTCGGATATTCGACACCTAAAGCTACAAGACAGTGGCAGCAGCAGCGACAGCTACAGCGGTAACGGCAGCGAAGCAGTTTTTAGTATGAAAACAAATTGTAATTATTGTATGTCGTTAGTTCGAAAAAAGAATAAAGCTAAAGAACGGTTTTTTTTTTTTAATAAAAAACTCAATGGTTTTCTAAATTGGCGCCCGAGCAGGGACCGGTTTTTGTCCTATCAAAAGATATCGTGTCGCGTACCATTGCCGACAAGTCACATAGTGTATCCTCCGAAAGTGCCTTAAAAAAGCCACACCGCGAGTGCGATTTAAAAAGAGCCGACTCTCTTTCACGATTCTTTTAAAAGACATAACCGGCCGTTTACCGTCGACGGATTTGTTAGAAAACAATTCACAGATCACCACACACACAAGTGTCCCCCAGGATCCCGAGTCACCTGCTGCACCGCCGCTTCGCTGCACAGCCGCAGGACAAAAAGGAATTGGTCCAAAGGACCAGCGCGGGAGAGTCGCCGGATGTTCTATATACTGTAAGCTTAGTGTTTAAGTGATTTGAAATAAAACATATAGAAAAATAAGAATATAGAAAACTCCGCGCGACATATCTCCGCCCAGTACATTTTGCTGGCGGAGATATGTCGTTCTTAGTTCGGCGGAGATATGTCGTTTTCGAAACGTCATATCTCCGCCGAAATAAGAACGACTTATCTGGGTGGCTGCAATAACGCTCGCGTGAAGTTACGAAAATTGTGAAATAAAGCCCGCGTATGTTATTACACAAAAAAAATGCAATAACGCCCGATAGTGTGAACTGCTCCGGAACATAGCAAACAATGCCTTAGCAGTGGCGTGAGCCACTGCTTTTACGGCATTAGGAAGTTTAAAATGCCGTAAAAACTTTCAAACTCCGTAAAAGCAGTGGAGATATGTCGCTATGCCGAAATTTAACAAAAAGTACAAGAAGCTAAATCCAATAACTAACAAAGCTGAGAATTAAATCAATAGAAAATAAGAAAAGAAATTGAACAAAAAAATACAAGAATTTAACAAAGTTAAAAATTAAATCAATGGAAAATAAGAAAAGAAATTGAACAAAAAATACAAGAAGGTAAAAAATAATTAATATAGTTAAGAATTAAACCAATAGTAAGAAAAGAAATTGAAAAAAAAAAAAACATTTAAGTTATCTTCAACATACTGATAATCAAGAATAGTGAAGTGACCTCTAAAAAATTAAAAATAAATCAATTGAATTTGCGCTTTGATAATTGTTGTGAAAGATTCTCACACGTCGAATCGTGTTACAGTTCAGATCATTGTGGTCTGCGCATTGAAACCGAAATCTCATTCCACAGTTTCGTTAACAACATGCCAGACGGTATAGTAGACGCCATGGCAAACCTAGGCATAGATGGATAGAACCACGTTCAATTCTTGGAAAAGAATGTTGAACGAATTATGAGTATTTATTTAGGACAAGAACATTCTTATAAATATTATCTGATGACCCTATCCGTACGTAACAAAGTAATTGGTGAAGCTGATGCAGTCTTAGAATCATACAACACCCCAATGAATTGGAAAGCTATTTCCAAATGCCTGACTGCACACTACGGTGATAAACGAGATTTAAAAACACTCGAATGTCAAATGTTCTCTCTAAAACAAGGTCGGATGACAATAAGCGAATTCTACCAAGCGGTCTACCACCACTTATCGCTAATCCTAAACCAAATAGTGGCACAAGAAGAATCCCCAGAAACTATAAGAGGCTTAACCGATAACTATCGAGGTAAAGCTTCAGATACGTTTGTACGAGGTTTAAATGGGGATCTGCCAAGACTATTGGCCATCAAAGAGCCAAGAGATATAAGCCATGCTCTTCACTTATGTAGTTTGGTTGAGAATCAAGAACAACGAAATTCTTTTGTGCAATAGTGCAACAACCTCCTCCCTTGCCACCTAGGCAAACAGCGATAAGATTCGCGGCACAAAGAACCTTACAGAGTACAAATCAGTGGAGAAATTTCGAACCTAGACTTTTTTATAACCCACGGCCCACGAACAGGGTGCAAAATAATGATTTAGCAGGAAAACGTCCTCCACCCTCAAACAGCTTAACGCTGTCATCGACGTTCGAAACAACGTACTGGTAATAGATGGGAACTATAGAATAAACATCAAGCAATTGGCTACTCAAGCAGTTAATAATATCAAGGTCAGGGCAGATCACATGTCGGTAGAACAGAAAGAAGTCATGGATCGGTTGACCAAGACGCATGCAGAGCTATTCGCCGAACCCGACGAAAAGTTAACTTACACAACAGCAGTAACAGGTGAAATAAGAACCAATACACCAATATAAAGTAAACATTATCAGTATCCTGCTTCTTTAAAATCAAAAGTTGAAAAACAAATAGACAAATAGAGCATTATAAGACCTTCAATGTCACCCTACAACGCACCCGTGTGGATGGTGCCGAAAAAACAAGACGCTTCAGAGCAGAGGAAATTTAGGTTAGTAATAGACTACCGAAAATTAAATAAAGTCACTTTATCGGATCGATACCCAATACCAGATATTGGGGATATTATAGCGCAATTGGGTGACAACAAATATTCTTCCGTACTGGATCTGAAAAGCGCGTTTCACCAAATTCCTCTCATAGAAAAAGGCATAGGAAAACCGCCTTCTCGGTAAATGGTAGGAAATTCGAGATTACAAGGTTACTCTTTGATCTCAAAAACTCCCCATCAATATTTCAAAGATCCCTAGACGATATTCTAAAGGACCACGTCGGTAAAAGATGTTACGTTTACATTTATGATGTCATAGTTTTTAGTAAATTGGAAAAAGAACATGCCGAAAACCTAGAGAAGATTTTCTCCACTCTTTCCAAAGCCAATATGAAAGTCCAAATCGACAAATGTGAATTCTTCCGAACCGAAGCCGATTTCCTAGGCTTTACAATTTCGGCTGATGGTGTTAAAACTAATGTCGAAAGGGTGAAAGCAATACAGCAATTCCCAGAGCCTAAAACATTAAAAAACTTGCGAGGTTTCTTAGGACTTAGTAGCTATTACAGACGTTTCATCTGTGATTACGCCAAGATAGCGAAACCACTTTCTAACCTACTCAGGGGAGAGAATGGGCGTCTGTCAAAAGACGTTTCCAGTAAAATACAGATCTCCTTAGATCAAAGTGCTTTAGAAGCCTTTCAAAAGATAAAAAAAACACATTAGCTTCAGAAGATGTAACACTCGCTTATCCCGATTTTTAAAAAAGAATTCCACCTCACTACAGACGCTTCGAATTACGCTATTGGCAGTTCTGGAACAGAACGTGAGACCAATCACATTCATTTCGCGTATGCTTACAAGAACCGAGGAAAACTATGCCACTAATGAAAAAGAAATGCTGGCAATAGTATGGGCGTTGTATACTCTACGCATGTACTTTAACGGTACCTCTAAAACCATTGACATTTGATCTGAGCAACAAGAACCACAATGGTAAACTCAAAAGGTGGAAAAGCTACCTTAAAGAGTATAATCATGAACTCCACTGTAAACCAGGCACATTAAATGTAGTGGCTGATGCGCTCTCAAGAAACCCCACAGACACGCAGATAAATACCACAACTGCATCGATCCATAGTGACGAAAGTTCATCGCACAACTTAATACCAGCCATGGAAGTACCTATCAATGTTTTTAAGAACCAATTTTTTCTATTAACATCCGAAGAGGAATCATATAGATTCGAAATACCCTTCCCACAGTACCACAGACACATCGTCAAAAAGAGAACCTATACAGAGTCCGATTTAATAAACATACTCGAAGAGAGATTAGACCCAAAATTCATTAACGGATTACTCACCTCCGAGAGTAAAATAGGAAAAACACAAAATAAATTCCCCATTCACTTTGATAACCACAAAGTGAGGTACAATACTCAGTAAAAAGTAACGGTTGTACCGTTAGAAGGAAAGCAAAACGAGATAATCACAAAAGAACACACTAGAGCACATAGAAACCCGACAGAAAGTAAAGCCCAAATACTAAATAATTTCTTTTTTCCTGGCTTAAATAAAAAAGTTATCACAATAGCTAAACAGTGCGAAACTTGTTAGCTATCAAAATACGATAGGCACCCACAATTAGGCGTAATACAAAAAACTCCAATTCCCACACACGCTGGTCAAATCGTACACCACGGAAAAAAAGGATAGTTCTTACAGCAATAGACAAATTTTCAAAATACGCGCAAATAAAGATAGTTAAGTCAAAAGCGTCAGAAGACCTAAAAATTTCTCTCAGAGAAATTATGATAGCAATGACCGAAATTATGAGAGGTCTCAAAAAGGATGATGATACGGGTAGTTTCGAAGATTTTATCTTCAAAGCCGTACAAGAGTACAACCAGACTATTCACTTCACCACCAAGAAAAAACCTATAGACTTATTTTTCTCAAACCTAACATCCGACCCATAAGAGTTAAGGAAAACCAGAGAATATAATAGTAACAAAATTAACGAAAAACAGGAAAAAGATCTGACATTCCTTAACAAAAAGAGAAAGGCAATGATTGAATACAAAGAAGGGGATATAATCTACGTTAGAATAGATAAACGGTTGGGTTCAAAATTGACGCCGAAGTATAAGGAAGAAAAAGTCGCAATAGACCAAAATACGACAGTCAAAACACAATCATGAAAAATAGTTCATAAAAACAACATTAAATATTAATATCCATCCATCCACAGGTTTTTCGTACTATTATGCCATGGGTTGCCAACAGTCCTCGACTACTCTCACTCGCAGTTAATTCCAATAAAAACAGGAATTGCAGCAGTGCAGAATAGCGAAATTAGAATTATTCATGTCTTTGACTTAGACGAGTACGAAACCGCCACTTGGAAACTAGAAGAGGCCGTACTAAATGTGAGCCGCGAACACCAGTTGTACCCATTTTTAGAATATGAACTGAAAACGATAAAAAGCGATTTACGTAGACTTAGGCCACCCAAAAGGGCGACCAGGTCTATAGATGCATTAGGGACAGCTTGGAAGTGGTAGGCCGGCACGCCGGACAAAAGGGATCATGAGATCCTAATAGCAATGAGACAAGGAATAGAATGATTGAAATTATCAAAATTACCAATGCCATCATCAAATCAACCCAAGAAGATAAAATATTAAAAGAAGAGGCAACAGCCGTTCTTAGATTCAAATTACAAATTTTTAAAGATGATTTAACTAACTTAATACACGCACTAAACTGGGCCAAAACTAATACAGTCGAGTCGCGATAATTCGTAATGGCACGGGGATCATATTTTTTACGAATTACGCGAGACTTCGGCTTATCGAGATTTCCATTTAACGAGACTCAACAAAGAAAAATTCGAATTAACGGGGCTTTTATATAGATAATGTTTACATATTTCTTTATCAACAAATCAACACAAGTACATACATTCATTCGTACATTTTATATAATAAATACAAATTAAACAATAACATACAATTATAATAACAAAGATTAAGCCAATTAATTAAAAACATAAAAGTAAAATAACAAAAATTCAGCATGTATAGCGACATTAATTATTGAGAATTTTGAATTAGCGGGGTACGAATTATCGCAACTCAAATGTACTGTAAATTTTATAATATTATCAGAATCAGAGGGTACTAAACTAGAAGAAATATTAGAGGACGAGGAAGGCATGTTTATCAACGTGGAAGAATTATTAAAATTTTCAAAAACAAAAATAGCCACTAACGGCAAAAATTTATTTTACATGTCAATTATACCTTTAATCGGAAAAGAACCCTGCTTCTCGATGATTATAAAACCAGTCAAACAGGGCAAAATTATTTACGAAATTAAATACCAAAATATTATAATGTGCAACAAAACTGTGTACGCCCAAATAAATAATTAAGTAAAAGAAATAATATCTTAAACTTAAGTAACAACACCTGTATAACTCCACTTTTACAAATCCGAAAACCATATTGTTAATCCATAAATAACCAACACATCCCAGATCACGAGGAAATAGTTGCCGGTATGATACGAATAGACGAGGAGGAGATGGAACTTCAGGGAACTTATCTAATACAATTCCAAAACAGCACAATAAAGATCGCCGAGGACGAATATAAAGTAAGAGAAGCAGTATACGCAGAGGCGACTCCCCCACTTTTCCAAATGTTGGCAGAAAATAGCAAGAATAACAAAATATTGTCTTTACAAATGCTTAAGGAGATTAACATCAACAATACGAAAAAACTGGAGATGTTGAAGAAGGCAAACTTTAACACGACAACTATTAGCCAGTCACTCTCTGGAGTTTTGATGTTTACATTGGTCACAATCGCAGTATTGAAATGGAGTCAAAAACCATCCAAAATACCATCAGATGAGATTAAAAGAGAGCTTAAGCAGACGAGTTCGTCCGACAACAAAATCTAACAACGCTTTTCCATCGAAACCGAGGACGTTCGCGTTTAAAGGGGGAGGAGTTATTACAATGAATAAAAAAAGCTTCAGCACGTTGGGGCAAGAGCATCTAAAATGCACCTTGCCAAAACATCAGCATAACAGCGCGCGGAAGACATCCGCCACGTGCGCTGCGTCGGCGGATTCCAGACCGAACCTGCATGGGAACAACAACCTGGATAACAGCGCATGGAAGACATCCGCCACGTGCGCTGCGTCAGCGAATTCCACAATGCACCTGCACGGGAACAACAACCTGCGCGTTACACAACGGGCTCCACCGTGGGACCGAATTCGGATATTCGACACCTAAAGCTACAAGACAGTGGCAGCAGCAGCGACAGCTACAGCGGTAACGGCAGCGAAGCAGTTTTTAGTATAAATACAAATTGTAATTATTGTAAGTCGTTAGTTCGAAAAAAAAATAAAAATGAAGAACAATAGTTTTCTTTTAAATAAAAAACTCAATTGTTTTCTTAATTTGTACGTAAAATTGTATGGAAAATAATAACTCGGTTTCTGCGACAACCTTGAAACGTGCACCGAACTTAGTTTCCATTAGGTGCAACAATCAAGATATCATAAGAACGTACGGATTTCAGAGATAATAGATAGGACTCCAATTTTGGACTTTATAAACACCGGAGATATCTGAGATTAAAGTTTAGTCATTAAGAAAAAGTTCATGAATTTTCTGTGTACGCGTACACACACACATATGACCTTACGCGTTACGTAACATGTTATGGGTGTGTTCTAATGAAAATTAAAAGCTTTTAAATGCGTTACCTGTAGTAAATTGATTCTGTACTCCACAACACTAATTTTTCCCTCTGATCCATTTAGAATAGAGAAAGTTAGTTCCAAAAGCTGTTTGATTATGTTTGCATCTGAACATTTTTGTGATAAGCTTTTAAGAGAATCCAAAGATTCACGACGAGCAGGTTCTCCTTTGCTACATAAATTTTTAATTAAAACAGTACCGATTTGGTAAGCGTAAGCACTGCAATCAAGATTCAGAAGGTCAAAAATTATGCCGACGGTCTCTAAAGTGTTTTCTGGACTCCTTAAAATTGATTTTTGTAAATCCGTATAGATGTACATTTGGAATTCCGAACAGTTTATTGTTGATAATAAGGGTTGACAAGAAGTTATAAGCGTCTTTTCCGGTTTTGATTTGCACAGTATCATACTTTTTACAAAGTATTCTATAGCTTTCACCTTATGTGTTTTCAGTATATGAGCCTGCTGTTTGTTTTCGGTTTCGAATCTTATCATCAGCATTATCATTATAGTAACGTTAGAAGTTGCATCCATTTCAAATAAGATTGCAATCGTATCATCAAATATGTTGGCATCGTCCCATAAATCATATAATATTTTTGAAGCTACATCAGTAACACGTACATTTTGGGCCTGTAAAGTGGTTTGGTAAAGCATCGAAAGATATTCAATCATACGCGATTTTTCAGTTTCGTAGATATTTGAACCTCGGTCTACATTTTTTAATAGCAAACAAATCCATCCTAATGCGACCACAGAGGCTTTACATGACTTATGAGGAGCTATCGATATTAATTCCTTAAGCAAAATCGTTTTGATGACAGATAACATATGTTCTATGGTTAAATCATGATGAAGTATTGTAAGATCACAAAGTAACTTCCGAACTAGAAGTTGAGATGGTGGATCTTTGTATTTCGAAAGCGTTGTTCCTATAACTTTACATATTCCTCGTACAATACTTGAATTTACTCCTGAAACGAGCAAGCATAATTTATTGAATAAATAACTATAGTATTTTGTGTAATCAAAAAGAAATGCAAGCTTAAATTTAGTTTATTACGTGTATTCGAATAAGTAAAAATGAAGAAAAGTATGAAAGTCCTTCCTGCCTTGGAAGGCACTTTTTGAAAGACTTACTGATTTTGCTTTACAAATAGTGTTTAAACAAGTAAGAAGGCTCTAGTCGAGAAATTCCGACAAGGACATACCCTTAACCCCATACGAAACGCGTACAGTAATTTGTGTGTATTTACCCAGTGACCAATGTGACCAAACTTCGAACTGCGGTGTTTCTTAACCGATTTTGATCAAATTTTTTTGAATGTTTATTATTTTGTCCATAGTCTCAAACCTTATTTTCACAATTTTGAAATTTAAGCTTTTTTTTGTTATCGATCACATTTGTATATCGGAAACCATAAGTGTTATTGATAATTGGAAACAAACCTGCTTATGGTAAAGAAGTGTTTAAATTTCAAGTTTGAACTCTCTAGCTCTTATAGTCTCTGAGATCGGCGTGTTCATACAGACAGACAGACATGGCTATATCGACTCGGCTGTTGATGCTGATCAAGAATATATATACTTTATAGGGTCGGAGATGCTTCTTTCTGTCTGTTACATACATTTGCACAAAACCATTATACCCTTATTTACCCATTTTAAAGGTTAAGGCATACCTGTTATGTAGTGATTACTAATTGTAGTCATTAGTAGTTAAACTATTTTAGTTGAAAAAATGAACTATCACGACTATTTTTGGTTTAACACAACTATATAATGGTTACAATTACAAAAATCAACAAAAAAAAAACCTGAAACTATCGCAAGTTATGAAAATAATGAAAAATAATCAAATTGATTATTTTTGACTGTTGGAATTATTGTTTTTTTTTTTTTAATTAAGAATACTCCCAATTGGTCAAAAGTACTCATTAATAGTCACAATAATCAAAATTATCAATAATAAAAAATATTAATCATTTTGATAATTTTTGATTATTTTCATAATTTGCGATAGTTTCAGATTTTTTTTATTTTTTGTAGTCGTAATCATTATATAATCATAAATTTCTACCAGCGAACTATATAGTCACTTTGACTACTTTCCAAAAACTATTTAATTGTTTAGTAATTGTATTACGCTGGCGACTGGTGAAGTGGAGAGGGACTTAGCGGAGGTCACCTACGCGACCAAGAGCCTGGAGATCGAGGACGACGAGGATGCAGACATCACCGTAGTGGAAGTCGCATCCGTGGAGGACACCACAGCCACTAATGGAGCTGAGGGTCATCCAGGTCAACTTACATAAAAGTATAATAAGTTGGCTTCGGCGGAGCTCCTGCTAACCCTGGAGACAGGGCCCGTCGACGTCGCACTTATCCAGGAACCTTGGATAGCTTCGGCAAACAAGGTTTCTGGTCTAAGACACCCGAATTACAACGCATTCTATCCAACAACAGTGAGTAGAGCAGGGACCGGGTATCTATGCTTACTTATTGTCAAATTACAGTACTGACGATCTCACGGTGGTAGCGTTAGAAGGTGGCAAGGATGAGCCAATCCTGATGGCATCATGCTACATGGCGCATGACACCGACGCACCCCCTCAAGAGCTAAGTCGACTGGTGATGGAGACCGAGGCAAAGAAGCAGTCCCTCACCATCGGAGCAGATGTCAACGCACACCATACTGTATGGGGAAGCAGAGATATCAATGATAGAAGTGAGTCACTGCTTGATTTTATCATACAAACTAATCTTAAGATTGCGAACGAGGGGGAACGAAGATCCAACATATGTTGGTCAGGAGGTAGGACTAACGTCTTAGATTTAACCCTCGCGTCGGCAACAAATACCGTGGTAAAGGATTGGAGAGTCCTTAGCAGACACTTCTTCTCAGACCACAGGTAAACTTTGAAAGAACAGTACAAAAGAAAGTGTACAGGAACCCGCGTAACACAGACTGGGAGCAGTTTGAGAAAAAGGTGGAAAGAAACCTTTCCCGACCACCTAAGATAGCCTCAACTTTTGACGGCCAATCATAAGACGTGTAAACCATCCCGAGAGAAGAAGAGACACAAGCCCCGTGGTGGACTCCAGAACTCAAAGGACAAAGGGAAGATGTACTAGAACTCTTTAAACTTGCTAAACAAGCAGAAGTAGAGCTAGTATGGAACGAATACAAAGTACGGCTGCGTGACTTCAAGAAAAAAGTCCGAAAAGCCAAAAGACACTCATGACATGACTTCTGTTCAGGCATAGAAAAGACAGCTGACACCGCAAGGTTAAGAAAGCTGCTTGCTCGCCAACAGACATTACAAAGCCAACTAAAAACTTGAGAGGCCGATGGACAGGAAGCAGTGAAGTTGCGGCAAATGTGCTTCTAGAGGCCCATTTCCCAAACTGCACAGAAGTTCACACAAACGCACAAATGATATCTTTAACCACTAGAGTGGAAATTCCCGAAGATATCATAACAACACAAAGAATACTGTGGGCAATAGACTCCTTTAAGAGCTACAAATCCGCCAGGTCCAGACGGAATATTCCCAGCCATGCTGCAGAGGGTCAAACAAACGATCACTCCATGGCTAAAAAAAATATTTAGGGGATGTCTAAATCATGGCTATGTGCCAGTGGCCTGTAGGACAGCGCGGGTATTTCTTCCGAAAGCGGGGAAATGCAGCCACGTGCTGCCTAAAGACTACAGACCTATTAGCGTGACCTCATTCCTTCTAAAAACGCTAGAGAAGCTGATAGACCTCCATTTCAGAGAGAATACAGAGATGTCTCTAAAACGCAATCAACACGAGTACACTAATGGTAAATCGGTGGAAACAGCGCTACACTCTCTTGTAGCAACCATATATTAGAAGGCACTTCACCACAAAGAATACGCCCTAGGCGCATTTCTAGACATTTTAGGCGAATTTAAGGGGGGGTATAAGGGATAATTTGAATGAATAAACACTTTTTTTTTGTAATTTTTTACTCACTTTTTCAGAAAAAAAAAACCTTAAACGCGTTTTTCTAAAAATCAATTTTTCAAAGTCCGTGAACACGATCCTGCAAAATCTACTGAACCGATTCTTTTCAAACTTGGAACATACTTTCTTGATGTAAAAAGCCTCCCCCCTACGTTTTTGAAATTTTTCCATTCTCATATTATGGTAGTTTTTCACCTCAAAATTGGCGGAAAATTTAGCGTAAGATCTCGTTTTTTTCTTAAATAGGTCATTGCTTGAAAAATCAAAATTATAACTCGAGAACGATGGAGAGGGGAGAATTAACTCGTACTTGAAGAAATTGAACAACATTTTTGATTTCAGATAATTCTACGCCGAGTTATCGAGTTCACCGCGCAACGTGTTTTTCAAAAGAGGTTTTGGGAAATGCTCTGTTACCGGCTTATTTTTCAATATTTGTATACGAAAATTCAACTAAATACTCTCTATATGATGCTTTATAATGTAAAAAAGTTTGAATAAATTTGCTTAAGCTGTTTCTCCGTAAAAAATTACAAACAAGTAAGAAGGCTCTAGTCGAGAAATCCCGACTAGGACATACCCTTAACCCGATAGGTAATGCTTACAGTAACTTGTGTGTATTTATTCAGTGACCAATATAACCAAACTTCAAACTGCGATATCTCTGGTGTTTCTTAACCGATTTTAATCAAATTTTTTTAAATGTTCATTATTTTATCCATAGTTTCAAACCTTATTTTCACAATTTTGAAATTCATTATTTTGTTGTTATCGATCACATGTGTATATCGAAAACCAGAAGTGTTATCGAAAATTTAAAACAAACTTGATCTGCCTATGGTATAGGAGAGCTTAAGTTTCAAGTTTGAAGTCTCTATCTCTTATAGTCTCTGAGATCGGCGCGTTCATACAGACAGACGGACGGACGGACAGACGGACAGACAGACATGGCTAGATCGACTCGGCTGTTGATGCTGATCAAGAATATATATACTTTATGGGGTCGGAGATGCTTCCTTCTGTCTGTTACATACATTTGCACAAAACCATTATACCCTTTTTTACCCATTTTATGGGTTAAGGGTATAAAAAGTGTTTTTTCATTCAAATTATCTCTTACTCCCCCCTTAATAACGTGTCGACGGAATCAATTATGCACAGTCTTAGAGCTGTAGACCCAACAGAAGCAGTACAATCCTGGGTGCATAATCTACGGAGCAGTAGGAAAATACTAGCGGAATGGGGAACCACAACCACTATCAAGGAAGCAAAATGCGGCACTCCCCAAGGAGGAGTGCTATCTCCCCTACTGTGGAACTTGGTGGTAAACGACCTCCTAAAGAAATTCAAACGAAAAGCACCAAAGACAACTGCCTATGCGGACGACGTTTATTCATTATTACGGGCAAATGTCCATCGACAATCTGAAATGTCATGGAAAACACTCTAAAAGAGATACTAGCATGGGCAACGGAAGCCAGCCTAAGTATCAAAGCGGACAAGACGGACCTCATTCTCTTAACCAAGAGATAGGGTTGTTGATAATATATCAAAATATCAATATATCGATATTTTTACAAAAAAATGAATATTTATATCGAAATATTTTTTTTCCTGATATATCGCATATCGATATTATTTGAAAATATATTTTTTGATATTGTGGTTGGTCACACTACACTTAGAAATCCTAAACAGAGAAGATGAGCGCGGTAAAAAGCATTTACAAAAAGTTTTGGATAAGGTGAAGAAAATTGTTACTCATTTCAAACACAGTCCTGCAGCCATGGACATGCTGCGAAAGTTACAGGCTGACGGAGGGATAGCAGAAGGTCGAATAAAAACTCTTGACCAAAGTGTAGACACGAGGTGGAATTCGTGTCTCGACATGCTTGTTTCTTTTCTCAAACTTTCAAATAAAGTCGCATTGGTTTTAATAAAACGATCAACTTCTATGAAGGGATTGCCAGACATGCTAACAGCTCACGAAATAGATATATGCAAAGACTTTTGTGATATGCTAAGTCCGTAAAAAGACGCAACAGAAAAAATAAGCGGTGAAAACTACGTCACAGTTAGCATGGTAATTCCATTAATATCCTTACTGATAAATAAAATACGTACATTGACTGTAGAATCGGCTGAAGGAAAACTTACTAAAGAACCGTTTTCAATCTTTTCAAAACAACAAAACACTGGTGAAGTCGACAATGTTAGACCCGCGATTTGAAAAATTATATTTAGCGCCGCTCAATGCTCAAGAAGCTATTCAAGACATTATCACCGAGGTATCGGCAGACAGCACTGAAAAACGAGTATGTAAAATTATGTTGAAAACATTATTAACACCACTTTGAATTAACTTTAAAGGACCAGTTTTAGTATAATATTAATTAATCTAAACATAATATACTTGACTATAATAATAACTATCTTTGTTTAAACACAACACTAAATTAAACTAAATCTATTGTTTGAAGAGATTGAGAGTGGCTCGACTTTGGCCCTTTGGGCTGCGATAGTCAATTATTTATTGTTGACATTTATTTTAAGATTTTTGCTATAATATATTTTCTCTTTTTTTCTGTAGAACTCAATGGTCAATGGTCCAAACGGAAGCCAACTCGATGAGGGGAGGGAAGTGGAAACAAACGAAAGCTTCCTAGAGGCTCACAATAGATCAATTGCCATACAGCCAATTACAGATGCCAAGGAAAATGCAGAAATAAAACTATTTTTAAATTTACCACTCGCTGGCTGGGAGACAGATCCCTTAGAGTTTTGGAAATCCCAGGAAAAAACTTTACCGAAGTTATCAAAATTGGCCATGAGTTACCTTATAACACCAGGTAGCTCGGTTCCTTCAGAGCGGCTGGCCTCCGCCATAAAATGCGTTGTCTGCGACACGCGAAGCCGCATGACGGATAATCATATAAAACAAAGAGTTTTTTTGAAATCCTTAAAAAAGAATTTTGGAAGTAAATATATGTAATTTTTCTAGAAAATTTAGCTTTTTCATTGTTTAAATAATGAAATGAAGTCTTTTAAGTTTTTTCTTGTATCCTAACTTAAACTATTCAACCTTAAGATCTCTGTTCTTTAATGGAAAAAAGTTTATTGTTTTATTTTTAATTAATAAAAAGCTCAACAAAATTATAATGCATTTAAAGATAACGTTATTTTGGGGGGTTTAAGATTTTTATACTGAAATATAAAAATATCAAAAATATCAGATATATCGATATATTTTGGTGATAAATATTGGCAAGAACCTGATGATATTTTTAAACAATGATAATCATCGATACGATATTTTTTACATATTTTCACAACCCTACCAAGAGATACAAGGTACCTCACTGGTCGCCCCCCAAAATAAACGATAAACCGCTGACACCAATGCACTATGGGTAATATTTCAATTTATCGGGTATTAAGTCATTTTTTACATTCACTTAAATTAACTAAATATTGCTGCATTTACATTCACTTAAATTAACTAAATGTTGATGCAAACATGTTGTAAAAACATTGGACTTTAGTGTTGCATAACAGAAATGTTAAGTTAACAGACGAATGTCATGTTATTAACAGTCAAAGTCAGCTGTTGAAAACTAAAAGTTAACGCAATTTAAGCAACAAACTGGCGTTGGCATATGATAATACGTGTTTGTACTGTGTGTTTTGTATCATTTGTTTAATGTTTTGTTCGTCTCTTTGTATTTGCTTGTATATTTAAAAAGTGGCTTTCACCAGAAATTTTTAGAAACAAAATTTAACTTTGCATAGACTTTTAAAAAAATGTTAGCATTTGCTAAATGTGAGTCAGAGAGCTGCAACGGGTAAAGCACTTTCGCTCAAACTCGAACTTATACTTGTATCCGTTGTGATTGTGCACTTTCGGGTTTGATACTCGTTGTGATTTTTCTTGAATGAGTATGAAGCGAACATTCACTTCGAGTCACAACGTATCAAACGTGCATGTGATTGCAACTGAGTTGAAATCGTGTGTATAAATTCTTCGAGCTCGTTCGCTCACTGCATACACACAAGTATCAACAGACATCTGGCTCGCGTACAGAATAAGCATGAGCAAAGAATTCTGAAAGCAACGGTAAATGCGTGCTGGTATTTTTTTTGTTCTTGGCATGCGACGATGCTATGTTGTTGTTGTTCAGATGTTGTTGTATTATATGCGAGTGGCTCGAAGTCTTCGAAATTCTGTGTATACTCGAGACTTTTGGTTCGTTCGGACCACTCACGCAACTTGATGTTCGATGTTCAGTGTTCGAACTCGATTTGAGCGAAAGACAAACGAACAAAAAGTGGCTTGATTTTTTTTGATCGTGTTCGTTCGATCGGGTACGTTCGGGACCCTGAGCGCTGCGCACACTTTACAAGTTCGAAGAAGTTTAATCAAGCGATCTGATTTGAGCGGAATGAATTTTCAACATGTGTGGACAATCATACTCGAACATATCCGATGCAGCTCTCTGATGTGAGTGTACCACCGTTTTGTAGGTCTATTGATTCCTAATCCAATGCATAAAATCTTAATGTGCACTTTTGTGCACTTTTCGAAAAATTCAAGTTTTGAGGCCACAACCTCTGTAGAATAATGCAGAAATTGTTAAAATGTTATTAACATTAAAGTAGCTAATTTAGTCAAACGAGGATGTTTTGTTACAAATACATAAAATTATCATAAGAACGCTTATAAATTTTAGTTTCATCCTAAAATTTGGGATAATAACAGAGCTCGTTTCTCGTTGTCTGCAAATAAGTGTCTTTTTCTGACTCTTCCCGAAAAGACTGAGAGAGCAACCGATTTATGGGTTCTTGAATGAGCTCGCTCGCACTCAGAGCGAAACCGTTTTTTTCTATTCTGTTTTGTTCTGGTTGTTCCAAGACCGTCTTGTCGTGTTCAGTGAAGCAAAAGGTCTTTTGCGTATGTATTAGTATACATTCACACGAATAGGCAAGCAAATTATTAAGCGCCTGTTTTGCAGAAAAAATATATTAATTGTTAATAAAATATCATTTTATAAGTAGAATATGAAAAAATAACATCAATATTTGAAAATAAATTTGAAATGTTCTATTAAACAAATTATATTATTTCTTTTTCACAACAACGAAAGAAAATGTGAAGACCGTTTGCGTTGAGTATTTCGGTCAATCGGTCTTTTGCTGACTCTCATTGTGCAAGCGTTTCTCATTGCGCTCTTTACGCACTGCTCATTGAAAGAGCGAAAGGGCTCAACAGAAAACATAAATGAAGACATCAAGAGTCTCTAGCTCAGAGCGAGAGAGTATGACCGTTTTCGGTTGTGCTCGCAACGAGAGCGCTAGAAGAAAAACGGTCAACAGTTATTTGCAAGCTATGGATAATAAACATTTTTTAAAATTTTTTTTTTAATATTTTCTGATTGTTTATATGGAAACTATATGATATGTTGAACGGATCTCGCTGATTTTTTGCAAATATAAAAAAAAAACTTGATAAAACAAATTTTTGTAAAGTTTGGTGGTGATATCTCAAGAAAAAAGACTGCTTTGCATATAAGAAACTGAATTTTTATGTACTGTTTCTATGGGAGCTATACGATATATCTAACGGATGCTAATAATATTTTTCGGCGCTTCTATGATTATAAAAAGAAGCATAATTGTCAAGTTTGGTTTAGATCCGTTAATAAACAAAAAAAAATACATATACTATCATCTATGAAAGGGGCGGTGACACGCTCCTTTTACAAACTAAAGTTGTCTTTGATTAGTCAAAACTTAACGCAAAAAACGGAATCAAAATATCTTGCATGGTTCGGGAGTTATTAATTAATACCCGATTTTTGGCAAAATTTCCCATAGTGCAATGGAGAGTATCAAATATCTGGGAATAGTATTGGACAGCAAGCTGAGCTGGAAGCTCAATGTAGAAGAAAGGGTGAAGAAAGCCACCAATGCACTCTACACATCGCAAAGATATTGGGTAGCACTTGGGGACTCTCGCCAAGACTAACACATTGGATTCTGATCTCAACTGTGCGCCCTATTCTACTCTACGGAATACTGGTATGGTGGAAAGCCACAGAGAAATCTACGTACCTAAAACGATTGGAAAAAACCCAGCGACATGTACATGTACATCACAGGGGCGCTGAGGACCACTCCTACGAAATTACTACAAGCCATATTGAATGGCAACCCAGTGGACTTACAGGCACGCCTTGTAGCAAAAAAGACTGCTCAACGTCTTTGCACGATTGATAACATGACAATACATAACTACGGGCATAGTACAATTGGAATAGGGACTCGGGTCGAAACAGACTACGTGATCCCAAAAAACCATTTCAACTTCACGCCCACGCTCTTAGGAAAAGATGATTGGCACTCAAGAGCAGAGCAGACAGCAATCAACATATATACAGCCGGTTCCATAATGAAAGGGGGGGTCGGCGCAGCAGTATACATGTTCTGCTTATGGTAAAGGAGAGCTTAAGTTTTAAGTTTGAAGTCTCCAGATCTAATAGTCTCTGAGATCGGCGCGATCATACCGACAGCCAGACAATATCGACTGGGCTGTTGATGCTGATCAAGAATATATATACTTTATTGGGTCGGAGATGCTTCCATCTGTCCGTTACACCTTTATTTACCCATTTTAAGCCTAGTACGCTTGACAACCGTAACGTAAAAACTTAATATAAAATAAACGTTCTGTTGACAGACGAAACCTAAAAACTTAACATTGATTTTGTACATTTGACAAATAAATTTCTATGAGTGAGTTGAAATTTTAACAGCTGTTAACTTTTCACCACGTAGCCGTAACATAAGTGTCAACAACTTAATATACGGTTGTGACAAAGGAAAATGACTTTGCGAAAAAGCCGGTTCGAGACTTTTGCAACAGTATTGCAAAAAATAGATTTAATTGCTGCTGTAAGGGGCAAACCCGTGTTGTAGGACCTCACAGACGTAAATCATTATACAGTGGACGCTCACAAATAAGAACCAGTTTGTTCTTGGGGTAGTTCTTATTTCTAAAAAGGTCTAATTTCTGGACGCATTTTGAAATGTCGTATAAGGCAATAAATGGCTTCTTTTCTGCTTTATAGGCTTCAAAAAGAATGTTATTTTAAGTTAAATCAAAAAAATATATGTATTCATACATAGTTGAGCAAAAAATGGATTAAATGACTTTTATTAAAATTTTTTTTTATCATTTATAGCAGAGGTGGGCACGCACACATACTATCAAAGTTTTTACACGCATACTATAACAATTTCCGCTTGAAGCAGCAAAAACACGAACCTCAGCATTGCGTTCGGATTTGTTTGGATTTGCCGTAGAAACCGGTTTGCTTGCATTGCTTTGCCAATTGCCGAGTGGTACCGATCGTTCGTGTTCTATTTATAGCTTTGAGTGCTTATAGTCTATGTGTTATTTTCTGCTGCTTACCGCGGCAGAGGGCCTATGCACGCGTGTATACGAATTTCGGACTTGTGCCCACCTCTGATTTATAGTTATCATTCTTAATGTAGTAGTCTGTTAGTTGTTTTTTTTCTTTAAATTAGACAGAACAATGTCTTTACGGAGAAATTAGCCGTGTGCTTACTACTATGCGTCTCACTATTTTTGCACCATTTAAGCAAATTATTATTATTAAATTATTTGGTTGGTGAATCCCCTTTTTATATGCAATTCGTGAATGCAATTCACGTAAAAAAAAAAAAAAAAACTCCGAAATTAGAACCGCGGTTCTAATTTCAGAGCGTTCAATGAACTAAAAACACTGATTCTAATTTCTGAAAGATTCTAATTTCCGAGAGTTCTTATTTGTGAGCGTCCACTGTAATGTTATTGTGGCCAAAGCAGCATGGGAGGAAATTGGCATGAAATGATCAGCCGATATATGCAAATTTTCATGAAATATGTTTGGATTTTGGATCAAACTCTCAAACTAAAAATGTTGTTTCAAAATATCAAATCATCCGTTGCGCGATCTGGCCATTAAATATGGATTCACCCACGGACGCCTCTGACAACGTTTCCCTTTCTTTATTTTATAAATACATGCTATTGTAATGGAGCAAATAAATGCAAAGTTCAGATTTTTCCAGGGACTGTAATGATTATAAATTTTACATTAAAAATTGAAAAATAAGATTTATTTATCAATTTTTTTAATTTACTTAACCAATAACTCTTATTTTTTGACCTAATAAAATAAAATTATCAAATATTTGTTAAATTTCAATTTTTATTAAAAATTGTTGAATAACTCTTATTTTCCAATTTTTATTATAAAATAAAAAATAAAAATTATTTATCAACTTTTATTTTATCAATCAAAAATAAGAGTTATTTTTCAATTTTTATTTTAAAAATTGAATATAAAAATTGATTAGAAATATCTTTTGAGCTAAGCAACAAAGCGCAAATGTTTACGATATATATTACATATATTTACGATCAGCTTCGGAACATAGCAAACAGTGCCTTAGCAGTGGCGTGAGCCACTGCTTTTACGGCATTTTAAACTCGCCGTCGGCGATCTTAAGTCGTTTTGTGTGTGTGTGTGTGTCGAGTGCCATGGCACTACTTACTCATCACCTCTACTGTAATATCTACTGTAATGTAATAAAGTAATATTTTTCTTTATGGCGAATTTTTTATTTTTTTGATGGGGTTTTATGGCGTCCCCCACCATAATATCCCATGGGCTACCATATATTAGTGATTAAAAACATTTAAAAAACAAATTTGGAGCACTTTTGGGCTGCAGCCCCACTTGTGCATATTTACCAAAACACATAATACAAAATAAATATTTAATATTTTGCTCCCAAGTAACTGCTTGACAACTCTGCTATGCCATCTTGCTTGAAAAGCAGTTGTACACCAAATGGCAAAATGCTTTAGACAATTGTAAGGGATTTATCTATACAAATATTATAAAGAGGAAAGGTTTGATTTTTTGTTTGTTTGTATGTAATTGAATAGGCTCCGAAACTTATTTGCAAAAATTCTTTTACTGTAGGAAAGCTAAATTATTCCTGAGTGACATAGGCTATATTTATTTTCAAAAAAAATAGGCATCCTTACTAAAATTACGATAACGTAATCCAAGGTGTCTTAGAGCTGTGTTTTGCAAAATCTTAGTAGGCTACATTTAAAATTAAGTAGGAAAAATAATTCTATTCAACGTATAAATGAAATTATTTAGTTATCCGGGCGTTGCTTCGCCAACAACTAAAATAAATAAAAAAATTTTAAAAACAAAAAGTTTAGCTTCTGAATCAAAAGTTTTTTTACTGTTTAAAATCGTACATTTTTAAATCCCTGCAATACGCAGAGGGTTACCTCAACAACGCGAGCAGCAATGGGACACGACGCAAACGTGTTGAAAGAGCTCAGCAATTACCTTAACAAATCGAAACAAGAATTGCAGCTCAAAGAATCAGGACTGCACAAAGTCGTGCACAAGAATCTCAAGAACAGCGTGACCGAACGTCTGCAACAGAATATTACGATACAAAGGCGGCACGAGAACGAAACATAGATACAGTACGAGTACTAGATCGACAAAGGCAACGGATCTGCCACTCATTAACACGTGCATCATTCGTTCGGCTTGCCTTTGCATATGCACCAGATATTAACTGTTCAGCGCATTCAAAAATTGCTATCGGTGGAATGGATAAAGTATGTCAATATTGTCAGGCATTGAAATTTCGGAATGAAGCAGCCGGCATGTGCTGCGTATCAGGAAAAGTTGTGCTGTCACCTCTACCCGCTCCGCCGGAGCCTTTATTATCCTTTTACTGGCAATTCAGATGATTCCAATTATTTTTTAGGAAGTTTACAAATGCCGTAAATTAAATCTTTCAAATGACGTCATTTGGGGCACTAAAATTATTGTGATCGTGCACCCGATGGACGTAATTTTGAAACTACATTCAAAATTCAACATTTTCGTCTTTGTTCGTAAATAATTTCATTGTACTAAAGGGTTATAGTAGTAAATTTTTGCCCCGGCTATAAAATACGTAGAATCAAAACAATTCAACATTACAAATCTTTTTGACAGGAAGAAGTCTGTCGGGTCCGCCGCTGCAACGCGTGGCAGAGTTAGCTATATCAATATAAAATTAAGCTTTTAAACATGTAGTTTATGTACATAAGTGTATTTGCAAAAGTTTTTTAAGCTAAAAATTACCTATCTAAAATGTTATACTTATAATACGTTAGACGTTTTATTTTGCTTAAACTAAGCAAAACACTGGCCCAACAACTTGGGGTTTTAAAAGCGTCTCAATTTGCGCTCTGGCACACCTAAACCCTGCATCAGGTTAGTTTTGGGTTGGATTTTATTCGTAGCACACCCTTTTTTATGCAGTACATAAATTAATCAAATGTCAACAAAAATCAGCACCAAATGTTTTTGGCATAGCGACATATCTCCGCGCGACATATCTCCGCCCAATACATTTTGCTGGCGGAGATATGTCGTTCTTAGTTCGGCGGAGATAATGTTGTTTTCGAAACAAGAAAGCCTAAATCCTAATCTAAATAAATGGCGAAATTCCCCATATATCTGCATAAACAAATAGTGCAAGGGCAACTTAATTTAAAAGGGAAAAAAGAGTCGAAATCCGCCTCAAACTTTCATCAAAAACTTGAATGACACAACTTAAAATCTGAACATATGTATGTATGTCTGTTTTTATGCTGAAGCCACAAAATTTGTTAGAACATAAAAAACGTTGCAGTGGGTCGCAACCGACGGATAAGGCATAAGGGCCAGTCAAGGAATTTTCAACAAAGATCTGAAGTGGATGTCAAATTCTATTCCCTTACCAAATTCGGCACAAGCCCACCTTAACATCGAAAATTCCCATACATTTCCGTACCCAATTCGGCCCACGACCACCTCTTTAAATCTGAAATCAGTTTTTGTGCGAAAGCCATAAATGTCGTATCCGGCATAGGTGTATTTATAAAAAGACACCTTTTAATTTGAAGCACTGGCAACACTGCAACTGAACCAATTGATTTTTCAAAAGTCTTGGCACGAAGATATCACTTCGATCGATGTATCATTTTACGATCAGCGCGGTCTTAGTGTAACTTATGCTACTTAACTTACATATATTTGAATACGTTTCACATGAACAGCTGCACACTTACCGGGATTATCAAGAACTGCACATACATTATGAAACAGTGACACGCGTTCTTCCACGGATACATTTAGAACCCTGTTCGGCAAGTCCCGGAGAGCGTTCGACAACTGCAACACATATTTTTACAATGTTATAGAGTAAATTATAAATATACTACCTTAGGAATTTCCATTTTTTGCGTGTACGCTGAAGTGTGGTCCAAATTAGTTGTGGCATATATCAAATACATTTATAGAACTATTGTATATCGACATTTAATCGTATAGGCAGTAAAATATTTTGCGCTATCGTAAATCAACGAGAATGTAAACACCAAGAGAGGTAACCAGAGCTCAAAACTTATTTTTACTCGCCCATGTCAAAATCTGACGAGAGCTCGTAGGTAGAGAAAAGACAGACCAGCTGCTTTTTTTATACTTCTGTTCTTGCCGCCATGTTTGATTTTGTTTTTGTTTTCATTTTTTGCTGCTGGTGTACTTATTTGGCTGCATGTGAACGCAAAACGTATCGCAGGTCAGGCTCGTCTTTGTGTATATGCTTGAATGTGTACCCATCGGCTGGCTGTTGTAGCTGATATGCACTTATGTATAAGCTGCACAACAAGAAAAACCCGTTGTCACAATATAAAATTAAAGGCATGGACATTTTTGAAGTATGGCAATCAAATAAAAGGGTTATAAAAATATGATTTTTAATACGAAAAAAGTTTATTTTATTGTTAGTTTTATATTGATATTTAGCCACTAATAATTATATATGTACTAGAAAACCCTGCAAACTCCGTTACGCCACCTCATTTTTTTAAGCATTTCGTTCGGGGATTAAAAGATGAAGAATGAAATTTTTGTAAAGCAATGTTTTTATTTCATTAAGTAACAGCAAGAAGTGTAAAGACGGAACTTAAGCGAAGAAAGCCAAAATATAATAAGAGAAAATGCCCGATTAAGTACGCGAAGATCATTGGCACCATACAATCGCTTGGCATTCCAATATGATCCCACAACGAACTATTGTGATGATGACAATTTGGATATTGAACCAATGACGACTGTATGTCGATATTGCTTAAGTTTAAAAGAGAAACGGCGGGATTGTGCTGCGCAAGTAGAAAAGTCAAACTGGATCCATTTCTTACACCACAACACCCACTGAAAGCATTGTTCGATGGAAGTGATCCCGATTCCAACCATTTTCTTTAACACATCCTTGAATACAATAATTGCTTTCGCATGACTTCATTTGGAGCTAATATCATTCGAGAAGGCGGCTGCTCTGCCTCTTCTCTTCCGGTAACCAAGGCAACGACACGCAATTGCGCGCTATTGTCATTTTAAACTAAATTAAATAAAAGCTATCATCGATATATAACCAAATGCTTATGGTTATTACAACTCAGAAGTGGGATACCTAAACACATCAAGTATTATTTCTGCAGTCTGACCAAGATGGGTCTAAATAAGTGTGAGATGTTAAACACGCTGAGGACGCGCGGAGTGGAAGTGCCACCGTCGGCAACTATGGCGCAGCTGCGCCGGTTGATCGTGGAACTGGACAGTCTGGACACTGCCTCGCCACCAAACGCGCCCGATGCCACACCGCCGTCTGCCAGCACCCCAACAAATGCAGAGCCAGGTGCCCTTGTCGTTGACACGACCCCTCCGTCTGCCGTCGGCATATTCATGCCGCCATTAAATGCGCCTGAAACTGCCGTTGCCCCGCCGTCTGCTGTCGCCACGTATGAGGCTGCCGCCCCGCCGTCTGCTGTCGCCCCTCCGTCTGCCGTCGCCCCGCCGTCTGCCGCCACCCTGCCGTCTGCCGTCGCTCTGCCGTCTGCCGCCGACCCGCTGCCTGCTGTCGCCCCGCCGTCTGCCGCCGCCCCGCCGTCTGCCGTCGCCCTGCCGCCTGCTGTCGCCCCGCCGTCTGTCATCGCCCTGCCGTCTGCCGCTGCTCAGCTGCCTGCCTTCGCCCAGCCTGGGCTCGACACCGCCGTCAACGAGAAACTGCCGCCCGCTGCGCCGAACGCTGCCACACCGCCGCTAGTGCATCGAATCCGTGGGTGACTGACAGCAGCGTTATCGAATCAATGGTACCAAAATTTTCTGCAGACGATGCATATGACGTAAACAAGTGGATACAAGATTTCGAGGATGCGAGTGACATGCTACAGCTGGACGACAGACTAAGGTTAGTCGCATGTCGGCGGCTGTTGGAGGGCACAGCAGCAGTGCTCGTACGTACAATAACAGTGAGGAGCTACGAGCAGCTCAGAGATACCCTACGTCAGGAGTTCGGGCGAGTGAAGAGTGTTGAGGAGATGTACCTTGCGTTACGGAACAGGCGCTGCACGCAAGGGGAGAGTCACCTACGGTACGCAATAGAGATGCAGAAGATCGCTCTGAGCGCACCAATTCCGGAGTCAGAACTGGTTGACTTAATCATTGAAGGACTGCGCGATAGCTCAGCTGCGGTGGGCATGTTGTATGGAGCCTAAAATGTTGCCGATCTAAAGTTGCTGCTGGGAAGGTACGAGCGCCGAAAAGCCCAAATGAATGCGAGCCGACAAGTGGCTGCCGTCAGTCAACCTCTGCCGAAGCAAGCCGCCGTCCCCACACCGCCGTCGAGAGCTGCCGTCCCTGAGATGAGAGAGGTGCGATGCTTCAACTGCTCCGAGTTCGGGCATTATAAGTCGCACTGCCCGAAGCCATACAGGCCCGCAAATTCATGCTTCAAGTGCGGGCAAACGGGGCACGCTTACCGAAGTTGCCCTCTTATACTAGGAAACACCATCGCTACCAACGCTGCCGCCGCCGTTGCTGCTGCCGACTGTACATTTAAGTCTGCTGAAGAAGAAAAATTGCTCGAGAAGGTTGATTATTTACAAATGGCGAGTGTTGCTTTTGTGTCAGATTAAGTGAAAAGCAGTGAGTTTACGAATATTCTCTCCCTCCTCGATTCTGGTAGTCCGAGAAGTTTCATTCGGCAATCGGAAGTGCCACCCTATTATAAATTGAAGTATTGTCCGATAAACTGCCGTGGTTTGGGCAATAGCCGCCTTACGTCCTTGGGAAAGGTTCATTGCGAAATTAAAATACTAGGCCAGCGTGTACTACACACACTAGTTATACTGCCGAATAACGCGACAAACCTTCCAATAATCCTGGGAAGGGATTTTTTCCAAAAAACAAGTATTATTTTATGTAAATTTAGGAATAAGTATACGAAAGAAAAACTGCTGCAGATTAAAGAAAATAATGAAGTCCATAATAAGAAACTCACTGCTGTTCTAAATTCATTTGATTTGTGTAAACCAGACGTCAGCCGCACAATGACTACAGATGAGTCAGCCCGGTCGCTTAGTGAGAATCAGCTTATGCCCTCCGTCTTTAAGTCGTGTATTACTAAAAAAGAGTGTCCTGTTGAGTCTGACGTTCTGCTGGGTGAGGCTCTGGCAGCCATTAATGCAATCGAACTACCCGCTGTCAGTGAAAACGAATTCGATATAGAATCTACCCTGCCACCAGAACAATCTGCAGAGCTGCAGTCGGTTATTTCCGCCTCATATACGAATGTCCCTCCGGAACTGATTAAGCCAACCGACTACAAAATGAAGATTGAGTTGACGAATCACACCCCCATTTTCTGCCGTCCCCGCCGTTTGTCCCATCACGAGCGCAATGAGGTGCGCCAGATATGTGATGATTTATTGAAGTCCGGAATTATTCGGCATAGTAGTTTACCTTACGCTTCCGCTATAGTGCCTGTCCGAAAAAAAAAATAACACCTTAAGGAAATGCGTTGATTATCGTCCGCTGAACAAGATTACTGTTCGTGACCATTTTTCGATTCCGTTGTTAGAGGATTGTGTCGACCACTTGGGGGGTAAAACGTTATTTACTGTCTTGGATTTGGAAAATGGGTTCCACCATGTTAAGATGCACCCCGATTGAATTATATACAAACCTTTGTAACACCTGATGGGCAATTCGAGTACGTACGCATGTCGTTTGGTCTATGTAATGGGCCCCCAGTTTTTGCTAGATTTGTATACTTTGTGTTGAAAGATTTGATTAATAGAGGTCAATTGGTGATTTATATGGACGACATCTTAATCGCGTCGAGTGATTTTGAAACCCATCTACAAGTGCTGAAAGAGACACTGTATACCTTACGAGTGAATGGATTATGCCTTAAACTGTCTAAGTGTCGCTTCGCGTATAAAGAGCTGGAGTATTTAGGGTATTTAGCGAACTCTTCCGGTATTACCCCGAAACCAGCCCATCTTCAAGCTATTGAAAGCCTGCCGGAACCCCGAGATAGAAAAGAATTGGAACGCTGTCTGGGTCTGTTTTCATACTTCCGCCGTTTTGTACCCAATTTTGCCAAAATCGCTTATCCGTTGTCGCGTCTACTGAAGAAAGATGCCCCTTACGTTTTCTCTGACGAGTGTCGTGAATCTTTCCGAACCCTGCAGTCCAAACTGATTGAGTCCCCTGTGCTGTCTATTTACAATCCGAAGTCAGAAACCGAGTTACATTGCGATGCTAGCTCAGCTGGTTTTGGAGCGATGCTCCTACAAAAACAAACCGACGATAAATTTCATCCAGTGTGTTATTTCTCAAAGACCGCGTCCGCCCCCGAATCCAGATTACATAGTTATGAATTGGAAACCCTGGCCATTGTACATGCCTTAAAGCGTTTTGAGACATACTTGAAGTTTGTTCCGTTTAAGATAATCACAGATTGTAATTCGTTAGCGTTAACTCTAAAGAATGGTGGATCGTCCGCCAAAATTACCCGCTGGGCCTTACTCTTGGAAAACTATAACTATACCATTGTGCATCGGTCCGGCGTTTCTATGCCTCATGTGGATGCACTTAGTAGACTAGACACCGCCGCATATGTGGATGACTTGAACCTTGATTTTCAATTACAACTGATGCAGAATCGCGATCAAGAAATCGTTAAGCTTCGGGGTGTCTTGGAAAACCAAGAGATTGCCGGTTTCGAGTTGCAAGATGGTGTCGTGTATCGTCGATCACCGACCGACGTGCTCCAGCTTTATGTCTCTGCCGGAATGATTAACAATGTCATACGAACGGTTCATGAAAAGTTAGGTCACTTGTCCACTGAGAAGTGTTGTACACAGATAAAAAAACATTATTTGTTTCCGTATATGAAATCGTACGTTAAGAATTTTATTAAAAATTGCCTTAAATGCATATACTATGCCCCCTCCGCTCATAATAATAATGCTACCCTGCATAGTATTCCGAAAATCACAATGGTTGACGGAACCATTGGAACATGCCAATTGGGTGAAACAACTTCCGAACATTGAGTTCGCCCTGATCAATTCAATTCATTCCACAACTAAATTTGCACCCTCTGTTCTCCTCTTCGGTGTCGAACAGCGTGGCGCTGTTATAGACGAGATCGAGCGTTTAGAAGATAAATTTATTAAAAACGTGTCAACAGCTGATATTCGTAAGATTGCCCTGCAGAACATAGTCAAGTCTCAAGAATATAACACAAAGTACTTTAAGAAATGTCATCGTCCCGCCGTTCATTTTGAGGAAGGCGATTTTGTCGTCATCAAAAACGTGGATACGACGGCTGGCATAAACAAGAAACTCATTAGGCGATACCGCGGTCCAAATTTCATTCATAAGAAACTCCCAAATGATCGGTATGTCATCCGGGACGTTGAAGGGTCTCAGCTCACACAACTTCCGTACGACGGGGTATTAGAATCATCCAAACTCAAATTGTGGCTCACCCCTGATCAAAATTGTGCTTCTGACGTCTGACTGAAAGCAACACTCCACCATTGGTGGGGGCCCTATGTAAATGGAATCGTGGTCGATTCCGCTGTCAGGACGGCCGAGTTGTAAAGTATTTATTTATTCATTCAATATGTATTCACGTTTAGTTATATCGATTGCATATGTTAAGTACCGATATATCGTTAATCTAAGTACCGATGTTAGTATTAAGTATTTTGTATCGAAAAGGGTGCGTCTGGTCACACCAGATCGCTCTGCCTCTTCTCTTCCGGTAACCAAGGCAACGACACGCAATTGCGCGCTATTGTCATTTTAAACTAAATTAAATAAAAGCCATCATCGATATATAACCAAATGCTTATGGTTATTACACTGTTGAAATTTAATAAAAGTTTGCACAATGAACGTGTTTCCAATTGAACTGTTAACAAACGAATAACTTTAACCTCAAAACTGAACAGATTACAATTAGAAGCTGTCAAACAATGTAACGACATGTAATCGAATGGTTACTTGATAAGGGATTTTTGATAAGGGTGTAAAAAACTTTCACGGTTTTCCTTCATTCCTGTTGAACATTTTCCTGGATTTTGTTTGTCATAAACCTTCTCCTGGCTCTAAGCTACCTCTCTACCAATTTTCACCCAAATCTGTTCTGCCGTTCTTGAGTTATATAAGTGGTGTAACTAACACGACTTTCTTTTATATATATAGAGATAATTTCTAATTCCGAAACTATTAAAAAAACGTATTGAAAGGAAATGATGCTTAGGTATTTAATTTTTAGGAGTGTTATTGCACATAGTTACTATGAAGTTAATACTATCCAACTACCCAATAACTACAGGGTAGCTACAAAAGTCTCGGAAAGGCTAAACCAGCACAAAATGAAACGCATCACACGCATACTAAAAGGCGAGACTCGCGTTCGAATTCGAAAGCGTGGACACTCGCTGCAAAATATCGCGTGTCTATTTACATTGACGCGATACCTCGCGCGATATTTTTTTATTATTTATTTTATAAAAATTTATTAATTATATTTAAATAATAAGCAATTCAATTTGTTCGCAATTTAATTTTTGCATTGTGCTACAAAAGATATTTGACATTAACAGCAGCTGATGCTTTTTACGCTTTGCCAACGCGAGGATTTTTCATATTTTCGAAATTGAAAGCGAGAGACGCGCGACATCTAGCGCTATTGTAAACAGACACATTGACGCACATGTAATGAAAATGTTTGGGACACTCACTTTCGAACATCGCCTCGCGGCCTCGCGCCAATGTAGATAGGCCTACAGGCAGAGCTTAAAGCTTAAAGCATCGCAGCAAGCAAAGTTTCAAGTTGAAACTTTCAACATATGCGATGTCGTATATCTGCCAAAATGATTCTTACGCACGGCTTCTACGGCTTCTACGCCTTCAGCATAGTTTCACTGAAGTAAAACCATGCTTAAATGCTAAGTGCTATAGTTTTCGCTGTTTTTTAATTTGGAAAATATTTTTTTAAAAAATTGTTAAATCTTCATGTTATGGCTTATGCGTTTGGCATGCGTTTAGCATTGACATAATACACTAGATCTTTAAAAATGTGTTATCTTTATTTTAAACATAACATTTCTTTAAATGTAAACACTTTTTTTAGATGGAATAAAATAAGAACACATGCCAACAATGTACCACTGCTACTGTCATATGAGTTGTTTGGATTTTCTTCTTCTTATTTTTTTTTTTAAAGAAGAAGAGACAAATCACTTAAGCAACATTTGGCTATAGACGTTGATGCTTAATGCGTAAGCATGATTTTCGTTCATTCTTGCTGCGATGCCTTAAGCACGTAGGCATCGTTTGGTTCTGCCTTTAGTTTTACAATGTTTAATAAAATGCGAATATAACGACGGTAAAATTATATTTTCATTTAAATTTTGTATGAATTATTGTGCCTTGCATATCGCTGTGACTTTTTCTTGCCGAATTTTTGTCCTTATACTTAGGTTAGCATCTATGCAGATCGATGCAAGTTACCGGTAGCGGCAATTTTGCATTCAGAAAAGATCAGCTGGTTTTGTATTAACGTAGACCTTTTTGCGTTTTTGACGTCTTTTCAAAGATGACTTTATTAATGTTTTGACTATTTTTTGCTTTGCTAGTTAAACGTTGAACGTTGACTTATAAAACGATGAGGTAACACGCATTGAGTTGTGCGTATTGTAAAAAATTGCAGATTGAAAAGTTAATATTATAAGTATATTAAACAAAAAGTAATTTATACGACCGAAACAAAATGATTTTCATATCTGCTGATCTTATCTATATATGTAATAAAAATGAATCGAAAAATGTGTTGCTAAGCGCAGAACTCAACAACGCCTGAACCAATTTGGCCAATTTTTTTCTAAAAAATGTTCGTTGGAGTTCAAGGATCGTTTTTGCGGCGAGAAAATTTCGAATAAATGCCGGAAAAATCCTTAAAACAGCCATGCTAGAGTTGAGCCAGCCCTAGAGCTGTGTTTTGCAAAATCTTAGAAGGCTACGTTTAAAATTCAGTAGGAAAAATAATTCTATTCATCGTATAAATAAAATTATTTAGTTATCCGGCGAGCGTTGCTTCGCCAACTAAAATAAATTAAAGAAAATTTTGTAAAAAAACAAAAAATTCAGCTTCTGAATCAAAACAGTTTTTTTTTTACTATTTAAAATCGTACATTTTTAAGATGCCTGCAATACGCAGAGGAGCTACCATACGCCGTCAAACAAGCAATTTAGGTAGAAGAACACGAAATACTACAAACCAAGTTTATCACCAATCTAATCGTACTGCTTAAGAACTTGAGGACCGAAATAATCGTAAAAGAATTCGGATATCACAAACGCGTGAAGCGCGAGCGCGAGCGCGACATTCAACCAATATTCGCGCAAGTTTGAATCGAGCTGCCTTCAGTTACGATGTGTCACTTTACTACAGTAACTTCCAATGTGTTGTTATTGGTTCTACGAACTCGGTTTGCTCATATTGTGAGTCATTGAAATACAGAAAAAAATTAGACAGAACCTTACAAGATCTACGGAGCAATTATAACCGATTTGGTGGTGCATTGATTATATTAGCAGGAGATTTTCGTCAAACATTGCCAGTGATTCCATGATCAACGCCAGCAGATGAACTCAATGCATGTCTAAAGTCCTCCAAATTGTGGAAACATGTCAAAGTACTTCATTTAAGCAAGAAAATGCGTGTCGAGTTGCAAAATTACCAATCTGGAAACATATTCTCTAAACAACTCATTGACATTGGTAATGGCAAATTCCCTATAGACACGATGACTGGCTGCATTAACTTTCCTCAAAGTTTTTGTCAGTTAACTCGTTCAAAAGATGAACTCATTCAGAAGGTTTTTCCAGATGTTTCTCAAAATTACAGAAACCATGATTGGTTGAGTGAACGAGCTACATTAGCTGCAAAAAACATTGATGTAAATGAATTAAATTTCAAAATTCAAGAACAAATTACAGGCGAATCGACGATATATAAATCAGTTGATTCGGTTACTAACCAAGATGATGTACTATGAACTATCCAGCGGAATTTTTAAACTTGCTGGACTTGCCAGGATTGCCGCCTCACAATCTTCAATTAATGGTTGGATCGGTTTATATAATGTTGCGAAATATCAACCAACCGCGTCTTTGCAACGGAACACGGTTAGCGATAAAAAAAATTACTAAACAACGTGATAGAAGCAACTATACTCAAAGGAAAGTATAAAGGAGAAGATGTTTTCATACCACGCATCCCAATTATTACGAATGATGTGCCATTTCTGTTTAAACGACTACAGTTTCCAGTGCGGCTTGCTCTTGACCATAATCAAGTCTCAGGGGCAATCATAAGGTGTTTGTGGTATTAGGCCCAATTTCTCAATGTCCGGTTAAATTTTCGTGTAGCTAAACGCAAATTTAATTTAATGGTAGAGTTAAACGATTTGGTTTTCTCAAAGCCAAATTTACCCTTCATCGATAAGTAACTATCGCCTTAACAGCGTTGCCACATGTATACAAATTGAGCCAACTATAGCGAGCGGTTCAGCTGACTTTTGTTGTTTCCCGGTAACATTGAATGATTTCGCAAAAGAACTTAATTGTTGACCTATTATTATGGCAAGCCAATTGATCTACAATCCTTGCAAGAATGATTTTGCACGTAGATTTTGTAAGCCTGAGCCGCTGTACACATTTGGCATCATCCAGTTCAGTAAAATGCATGGACATACAACACTCTTTTATGTGATAACATTTTAATTTAATAACAAAATAAATAAACAATTCAAGGGACAGCTGTTTGCCTCATCGATAATTCTTAACGATATATCGTGACAAAAAATCAGCTTAAATTTTAAACGCGACCCAGCCTTCCGGTTAGTTTGTTTTTCATTTACTCCTAACCGGACATTGAGAAACTCAAATTTGACTAAACGTCAGTTAGTTTACCTAACCGGACATTGAGAAATTGGGCCTTAATCTGGAAAACCAATGTTTCTCACATGGTCACAAGTATATTGCCAGTTCCCGTGTTGAAAACCATCAGATTTGTTTGTATATGCGCCAGGTAATCAAACAAAAAACATCGTATATAGTCATGTACACCCAACCATGCCCTCACTTATTAGATTAAGCTCATTATGTTTGTATGCACCTGGCAGCTAAGCTTTCACTTGAAGCTTTAAACTCCAAGCCTAAGCTTACCTCCTATTCATAAGTAGTAGATAAGACGACCTAAATCTGTACAGACGTACCAATAAACTTATCAACGCGACAAAGAAGTCGAAATAGATGTTGAACACACGACGAAGAAGTCGTGACCGTTAACAAGAATAACCACCTACATATCTCGGACGAAGAGGTCTCGATGCGAAAGGTAAACGATCACCCTTTCATTTAACTATATCATAAAGCACTACAGTGATTTGTTAATAATTATGATTCACATGATTAACAATAAAGCGATTACTTTTAAATACTTAAATAATGTTTTATTTAATTTTTTTTATTTATTTTCAACACCCTATCACGGGTGACGGTTCTGTTCAGGAGAAGTTTTTGCCCCGACTATAAAATACGTAGAAACAAAACAATTCAACATTACAAATCTTTTTGACAGGAAGAAGTCTGTCGGGTCCGCCACTGCAACGCGTGGCTGGGTTAGCTAGTTAGCTTATATATATGTCGGAGATAAATCTATAAATTAGTTTATTATTGCCAATGTTAATGGTTGATGTTGAAGAGTATTGGTAATGTTATTTGATAATGTTAGAGCAGTGGTGCCCACACAAATACAATGACATGTGTCTTGCATTTGTGTGCGTAAGAGAAAAACGAAGTTGGCTTCGCGCGTGACGTTTTAATGCTTTGCACTGCGCAAAAGAAACCAAGCGAACGAAACCACGCGCACGAAGACGCTTGCCGACGTCACACGACCATTTACACTGTCTGTGTAGCAGCAGAGAGCCGGCAGAGTTTTTACCAACCACATGTGGCGGGGGCTTGGGCACCTCTGTGTTAGAGTATGAACTTAACAGAGGTCTGTTTGACATAGTAACAGAGTAACTGTAAATCACTTGAGTGAAAACGCGGTAGGCATGCCAAAACCCTACTGAATGTGGCGCATTGGTATTAGTACAATATACAAGAAAGACAGAAGTCATAGAGAATGACAAAATGACATGTGGACAGACGCCGACTGGTCTAGTCGTGCTGTCAGTGTTCGACAGTAAGGCGAAGGGAATAGTTGTGTGCTCTAAACTAATAAAACCAATTGCGACTCATTGCGTGATTACTAAAGTGAAGATGTCTGACCGTAATCCATATCCAACCATACGAACCTCCAACCCTTCTCCAACATATGTATATTAATATAGAAATTGACTTTTTAATTCATTTATATTTTAAATGCCATTATTTCTGAGCATACATAAAATTGCGTTGATCGCATATGCACTGCATATTAGGCAGTCAAATAGGAAATTGCGATTTCAGGACTATCGATAAGAGCTCGATATAAGTAAGTTTTATTGGGCTGCCAATGTACACTGAGCCAAAGACCATTTAACAGTAGCATACGAAATACGCGCTGGCATTGGTTAACAGAATTGTTCATCACCGAAAATGGGCACCTTGCAGGGGAAACGATGAATTTCAATTTTATGGTCACCTGTGAGCACGGTCGACCACAATTGCGTTTGAAAGAAAATCAACCTGAAACACATGCGGCCGCTGTTGGACGTGCTTTTGATTTTTTGTTTTCTTGGGCACTGTGTGCTGTTTTGCTTTTTTTTCTGGTTGCAGCAAAAATGAAAGAGTATAACTTTTTGACATTGTACTTATTTAATGAAAAGTGCAATATTTTTAGATAAGATTTTTCTTAAGTATATTTACTTATACTTTTACAATTAAATATTGTATTTATAATTAATCAAAATAAATGTATTTGACTTTGCAAACTAACATTAAATCTTACTTAGTTTCTATCTAAGTAATAAAAAAATATACAAATTTTATATTTGCGCTAACTTTTGCACATTTCAATCACCTGTTTAAGCTGTGTTAATGTAATGTTATCCATTAACAGCGATATTTTAGCGATGTTCATCGAAAAGTACGATAATCGATTACCAGTTATTCCCAGTTACCATTGACTGAAGGCTTACTGCAGAAAATTTCTTATGGGAAAATACACGCAAAATGAACTTTAGTTACTCAAAATGGTAATAACTGAGAATAACTGGATAATGGAAATACACTGTTATACTACAGCACGAGTACGAGTATTAAATACTAAAAATACAATTGTATACTTGTGGTATATTGGCATATTAAAGTTTTCTTTTTGAAAAAATGTAGTATTTTATAGTATATGGTTTTCTGTCACAATTTTCTAAAGCTAGCAATAAAGAAGTTGTGAAATTGCTAAAAAATATTTCATTAAATATGAGCAGCAAATTTTGCAAACAAAACTACAGGGAGAAGTTGGAGACGATGACCGCTAACAGCAAATGGCTTGGAAGAAGCGCAAACAAAGACGACGCCTTCTGCAAGGCTTGCAATATTTCTGTACTGAGCAGATTGGCTTCAATCCGTCAGCACGTGGCAACACAGAAACACAAGGAGATACTTAAAATAATCGATTACTTAAATTTAAATCACATTCATAAACAAATTTTGAAATACAATTGCAAATTAATCTTTCTTTAAGGTTGATGCATTTTAAAGCGTTTTAGCTGCAATTCCTTTTGGTATTTTCGTGGTATTAAATGAATATTCAAATAGTATATTTTGGTATTGTTTCGGGCCAAAAATAGTATATTTCGTTATTGCCGGAGCGGTCACCTTGGTGGCGAATTTAGGAGAGCGGCAATTTCTCCTACCTTCAATCAGCTGCTCATGTTCTTGTATTCACTTCATTCGTTTTGATTTTTCATTTCTGCCACCATTAAATTAGTTTAAATTGGTTTGTTTATATATTTTAGGGTTTGCTTTGATAGAAAAGTGTAAGACCTACAAGAGATGATAAATGACGGTGCATTTCTTCATAAACTTTAGCTTGTAAGAGAAAGGCAATTTTAGGCTTTTGCTGAATCTCCTGACTGCATGAAAAGGTAGTCTAGACTACCTACCACTAAACAAACGTTTGCAAAAAAAAAAAAAAATTGCTATGAACTAAATGACATTTTAACATTTGTTAACAGGATTTTATTTTATTTTTAAATGGTAACTCGTTGTAGTTTGTTACACTTTTAATTATATGCATATATATTTTGATCTTTTTATAAACGATCGGTGTGATTGTGGCGTTGCGCCTGTCTCTTATAATTGCATTTCAATCGGTTAGTCCAAGCGCATCGATAGTTGTACATTCGATATATATTATAGCTTTATCGATACTTGGTAGGGATGTATTCTAGTAGTATCGATGAAGGTGCAATTTTTAAGTTTAAAATATATTATAACTACGTTACAAAGTTTATATTATATTATAACTACCTTACAACTCGGCCATTCTGACCAATTTATTCATCCCGATCAATGTAACTTATTCTACTGAATTGTCTTTAACATCGTCTCGCCAATCTGCCCATTTTCTTATTCTACATGCTTCAATTATTCCATTATACGGGATTTGTGTTATTTGACAGTTTTCAATATCTGTTACAACATTTTATAAGTTTTTTTTAAAGTTTTCTTTATTACATATGGACCCTTATATTTTGGTATAAATTTTTTGTTCGTTCCTACCACCGTATCCACATTCCGCACCACCACAAAATCACCTTCTAAAAACGTTGAATGGGGTTTATGTTTTCGTTCATATGCATTTGTACTCTTAGCTTGTTTATCTATAATGTTTTTATGAGCCAATTTCCGCAAATCCTCTACATTTTCAACTTTTTCATTCCTTTCACTAATGTACTCACTTAATACATCTATCTCACATCCTCTCTGTATTACTCCAAAAAGTAATTTCGATGGGCTTTCACCTGTTGTTGACTGAACAGAATTATTTATTGCGAATTCAACATTAACTAACAATTTGTACCAATCTGAATGCTGAACTGGTTCCGAAATCTTTCTTAGCATAGTTTTTAAAATTCTATTTATCCTCTCAATTTGCCCATTTGCCTGAGGTGAAGCAGTTGCTACTTTTACATGCTCTATATTGTTTTTCCATAAAAACGCACTAAACTCATTTAAGGTAAAGCAACTTCCTGTATCACTTATAATTCTCCTTGGTCGGCTAGGTTAGGTTAGGTTGAGGTGGCGCGGGCGTTGCCGCCCGACTACGTAAGCCATTTAAAACTACTACATCATTCCCCTCTCAAACCATTTTGAAGCCCTTAAAAACTTTATAAGCTTGGTCAGCTCCAATTCGAACGTATCCGATAATGTACTCAAGGTGGGTTTCCCTAGGTATAGCATTCGTCTACCGCTAAGCGCCGGACAGTTGCAGAATAGGTGTTCTGCACTCTCCTCTTCTTTCGCACATTGGCAGCGCCTACAGAAGTCATTGTGTTGGACCTTTAGTGTACTGGCGTGTGTGCCGATCAGACAATGGCCCGTAAGGGTCCCTATTAGAATAGAGATATTCTCTCTTCTCATACGCAGAAGGGTATTAGTGCGTTTCAGGTTATAGTATGGCCATGTGCTTCGGGATTTCGCGCACGACAGGGTCGTTTTCCACCTTTGGTTTGCTTTACGTAGGGTGAAATTCCTATTTTGTAGTCTGAACGAGGCTAGTGGCATACCAACGTTACTACTCTTCGGTAGAAGAGCCTCGCAGGTACCCTTTCTAGCCAGCTCGTCAGCCATTTCGTTACCTTCCATGTTTCGGTGACCAGGCACCATACCAGGCATATACTGAGGTGTTGAGCTATCTCATTAAGAGATTGGCGACACTCAGTCAGCGGTTGTGCGTTATTAATGTTCGAGTCAAGTGCCTTGAGGGCTGCCTGACTGTCTGAGAAGATAGTTACACTCCTAGGAAGGACTCTGAGCGACTTAAGGTGAATTGTGGCTTCCTGAATAGCTCGCACATCCGCCTGATAGACGCTGCAGTGGTCCGGGAGTCTAAAGAAGATTTGTATACTGAGTTCGATTTAGGCTTATATTGACTTTTCCATGCCTCCCGGCTGGGTATAGTCACGCTGTACTTGTTGTTAAAGGTGAGCTTGGGGACACAGTAATCTGTGCGAGATGGAATGTTCGCTTGGAGACCTAGGACTAAGGTATGTCCCAGATTGCATCCTCTCCATTCCATTGCTTATCGAATCCGCAGGGCAGAGTTTGTAGCCAACTGCCTGGCTACGAGATCAAGAGGCAGCAGGTGAAGCATGGTGTTTAAAGCTTCATTTGGGGTGGTTCGTAGTGCTCCGCTTATGCAAATGGACGCACTTCTTTGCACTTTATGCAATGCTTTGAGATTAGCAGGTTTTGCTAGAGCTGGCCACCAGACTAGGTTACCATATAATAGAATTGGTCTTATCACGGCTGTGTAAAGCCAGTGTACTACTGACGGAGAGAAGCCCCACCTCAATCCTATTGATTTCTTACATGCAAAAAGTGCCGTGTTGGCCTTGATTATGCGTTGTCTAATATTTTCGTCCCAGTTTAGTTTCCTGTCTAAAACTACACCGTGATATTTGGCACTGCTGCACAGCGCGAGGCTCATGTTGTCGAGCTTAGGTAGGGTGAAGTTCGGCAGCTTATACTTCCTTGTGAAGAGCACAAGTTCTGTCTTACTTGGGTTAACCCCCAATCCACATGTTGTGGCCCACTTTACCAATATATACAATGCGTGCTGTAAACGATCGCTCAGGGTTTGAGCGTATTTACCTTGCACTATAATGGCCACATCGTCAGCATAGGCGATTGCTGTGTGCCCCTCTCTCTCTAGCAGTCGTAAGAGTTGGTTGGCCGTCACGACCCAGAGAAAGGGGGACAACACCCCGCCCTGAGGGGTACCTCTGCTAACATGTCTCTGAGCCTAGTTTGAAAACAACAACCCTGCTGGTAAGCATGGTGTCGATGGGTTCCACTATTGGCTCGTCGACCCCGAGTTCTGTCAGCGCTGCAGTAATGGCCCTTGGGAGAATGTTGCTGAATGTCCCCTCTATGTCCAGGAATGCCACCATGGCGTATTCCTTACAGTCAAGTGAATACTCTATTCTAGAGACTAGTCCATGAAGGGCAGTTTCTATGGACTTTCCTTTGGTGTATGCATGTTGAGTCCTCGAAAGTGAATCTGGTCTGATTAACTGTCTTAGATGAATCTCCAGCAACCTCTCCAGGGCTTTGAGTAGGAAGGAGGAGAGACTTATTGGTCTATTATCGTTTGGTCTAACATGGGTTGGTTTGCCCGCTTTGGGTATAAAGACTACTTTAACTTTTCTCCACGTATTTGGAATGTAGTTTGCCTTCAGGCATCCTAGAAGGATAGCTTCCAGCCATCCACTTATGTAGGGTAGGCTGTGTTGCAACTGTGCCGGAAATATCTTATCCGGGCCTGGCGATTTGAAGGGCTTAAACGTGCTGATAGCCCATTTCTGCATTAACTATAGATTCAGGGTTATGAATAGTTGAGCAGTTTCGCTGGGTGTGGGTTGTTGTATGTGTGCACCCTGGGAAGTGGGTGTTAAGAAGCAAATCTAAGGACTCGCCGCTGGACTGAGTCCATTTGCCCCTCTCGTCCTGTAGAAGTCCTGGTGGACTTGGTGTAGAAGACATTATCTTTCTAAGGCGGGAGGCCTCAGAGGAATTCTCTATATTGGTGCAGAAAGTCTCCCACGAGGTTCTCTTCGCCCGTCTGATCTGTTTCTTATAGGAATATAATTCTTTCTTGTAAAGGTCCCAGCCACTGTCTGTACCTGTTCTTTTGGCGAGGTTAAAAGTTTGTCTACTCTTCTTCCTTGCGTTTGCGAGACTTTTTGACCACCATGGTGGTTTTTTTTGTCTCTATGTATCTACTTAGAGGGCAAGCTTTGTCCAGTGCCTTATTACACGCAGAGGTAAATTGGTTATTTATATTTTCTACGTACTCCTTGGTCAGGAGTTCCGTAAAGGGAGGTTTTTGCGGAAGGGTTTCTCGCAGTATCCTCATATACATTCCCCAGTTTGTTTTTTTTTTAGGTTTTGGGACTTTTTGGGGGTTGAACAGGGTGCTGAGATAGTCATCTCGATATAGCGATGATCGGAAAAGGAATGATCGCTTAACAACTTCCAGTTATCAACTTGACTTCTGATGTCACTCGATACAAGGGTTATATCAAGGACCTCAGATCTATTCTTTATAACAAAAGTGGGTTCTGTACCCCTATTACATAAATGTAGGTTAGTGGTAAGAAGGTATTCAATGCGGTGCCATACTCGGAGCCATAGGAGATGTTGTCATCGAGGACATCTCTCCGACATCCATCTCCTCCTCCCCGTCGCCAGTTGGTGTGTCTTCCGGCTCAATGTCGACACCGCTAGCCAGGTTGTGCTGCGCCCCAGTGTCTGTTTTATACACCTTCATAGCTACCTTGGCGAAGCCGTAATTCACGACCCCCCCGCAGCAGCGTATATTCTCCGCGCTCGCGCCGTCAATCTGGAAGACGACCTGCATACTAGCCCGGTTCGTCTTCTCGACCTTGAGGACCTCCCAACTGTTTGTTCCCAGGTGAGGGTCAAACAGTTTGAGAGCCTCCAAGATCTCCGCTGGCTCCGACGGTTCACTCGGCAACCACGCTCTCGCTCTCGGCCTAGACGGGATATCCTTGGCATCCACCGCCACCAGCTTCGCTCCCGGATATACCTCCTTCAATTAAGCCACGGCCGCTTTGTACAGCGCCACGGAAAGCCCATCGCCACATGCGATGAGCTTTACCGACCCTTGGAACCAACCAGCGTCTTCGCAGGTGGGCGGCGGGCCAGGGTTCTCGCGCCACATTTTGATTGCAATGGGTGTCAGCGCAACCTGGATCCAACTCCACTGGTGTGTGGGGATTCGTCCCTCCGCGTTTTGCCTGTCGATCACGCCAATTATGATTTTATCCTTAGCCACTTCTGCGAAGGATTTCTTGGATGGCGTCGGACCTTGACGTAATCTTTTTGAGGTGCTCTGAACCTCCAGGGACGGCTTCCTCTTTTCAGCCAGCTTAGGCTTCGTGGGGGTTTCCAGTGAGAAGCCAGGCAGTACGGCCTTTGCCCACGCTATGTCCTCCTGCACCTTCGCGAAGTCTTGCTCAGACGTCTGCTCCCTGGTAATTGGATTAGTGGCATTCCTGGTGAGAATGCGCTTGGCTGTGCGCCTGTCATTTGGCTTAGCCTTGGCCGGGTCCGTCCTGGTGAAGTCGGCGGCTCTTCTGCTGATCACCGGCTCACCCCCATTCAGTATTGCGGCAGACACGCCAGCTACGCTGGTGGCTTTGATGCCGGATCCCTCTAGGGGTTTGCCAAGATAAGCCTTCTTGTTGTGGCCCACGGCTGCCCCGCTACTTCCTGGTACAGATCCCGATCCGCCGGCTTACACGCCAGCAGCCGAAGGCTTACTGGTGGCTTTGGTGCCGACAGAACTGGACTGTCCAGGTTTGGCATTGGGCGTGCAATGCCTGGGTGTGCTCGGGAGAGAGCCTGTAGAGACGGAACTGGTTGCTCCCTCCGGTTTTTTAGGTGTTCCGGACACCGTACCTTTTGTTGTTGTTGGTTTTGTATTGGAATTCATAATAGGACCCACGAGTGGCGGAGAAGGGGATGGTCCACCCGGGCAGAGATCCGCAGTACCCGGGTAAGGCTCTTGATAGAACAGCGGTTGCCAAGCGCTGAGCCCTCGCGTTAAAGACTGAACTATTTTTGGTAGACCTGGGCCTTCAGCCAGGCTGACTCTCGGCACGGGTCGGATAACACCTTAGTCCGGCCCAGGTATGAGATGTGTGGGAGGGGATGGGTAGGTATATGTGTGGGAGGTTTGGTGTGTGTAAGACTGCAATTTTGAAGGCCGTCAAACAAGCGCCTTACCACCAATACGTTAACATCCGCATGGCTGCCGCTGTCCGGGACTGCTTATTTGCCAAAAGGCTTATTCGCAGCTAACCACTAAATCTATAGGCCGTTCGCTATCCGAAACCTGCGACCCGTCCGGTAGCCCCAGCTGGCCCTTCAGAACCATCTCATTAGTTCTTCCGGTCATCGGAACTGGTTCCGAAATGTTTCCTAGCATAGTTTTTAAAATTCTATTTATCCTCTCAATTTGTCCATTTGAGGTGAAGCAGTTGCTACTTTAACATGCTCTACATTGTTTTCCAATAAAAACGAACTTAACTCATTTAAGGTAAAGCAACATCCTCTATCACTTATAATTCTCCTTGGTCGGCTATAATACTCAAAATATTTGCTTAAGCTTCCATTTACTTCTCTAGTACTAGTTGAGTTTACTGAATACAATTTAACAAATTTTGTAAACAAATCTATTATAGCGAAAATGTGTTTTTTCTTTGATGCTATTGACGGAAGTGGCCCAAAATGGTCAATGTGTATGGTGTCAAATGGAATTGACTTCTTTGGAATATTGTGCAATGTGCGGCTGGATGCTTGCCTTGGCACTGTGTGCATTATGCACTGTAAACAATTTCTTATATAATTATCTACTTTACTGTCAATATTAGCAAACCAATAATGTCGCCCGATTTCGCTTATGCACTTCGCAGATCCCATATGACACAATCTTTCATGAACTTCTCTAATAATATTAATTTCCATTTCAAAAGGAACGTATAAAAGTAATGCTCCATCCTTTTGTTTTCTATAAACCAAACCATCTTCTAGCACAAAATTTTTCACCATGAAATTTTCTCTATGAATATATTATGGCCAAAGTTTTCAATTTGAAACTATGTATCTCGATTCCTGAGGTGTTGTGACTTGTGAGAAATGAAATCGATTATCTTAATGCTTTTGCAGAAGTATACCACCAAAACCACTTATGCTTGCATCACAATGTAATTCAGTTTCCTTATCAGCATTATACAATGCTAAGATTGGATTAGACGATAACGTATCACACAAAAACTTAAATGCTTGTAAACATTCTTCGGAAAACTGAAACGGAACTCCTGGCTTTGTTAAGTTTTTCAAAGGTTTCGCTATGCTTGAAAACGACGGAATAAATCTTCTGAAATACGAAAATAATCCCAAACATTTTTCTACGTCCCTAACATTCTTTGGCACTGGTAAGTGTTGAATGGCTAATTTGGACTAATGCCTTTTTTGCTTATAGTAAATCCCAAGAAATCAATTTCTGCAAAACAAAACATACATTTGCTCATTTTTAACTCTAATCGAAATTCTGCCAATCTTCTCAATACCTTCTTAAATATAATAATGTGTTTCTCAAATGTTTCTGTTCCTATTGCAATGTCGTCCATATAAACAGCGATATTAGCCTCCCTAATAATTGGTTGTAATACAAAATTATTAAATCGCTGAAAAACAGCTGGGCCATTCTTTAATCCAAAAGGCATCTTTAGGTATTCATATTGGCCATTTGGTGTTACAAATGCAGTGTATTTCACTGAATCTTCTGAAACTTTAATTTGGTGATAGCCACTTTTCAAATCTAATATGCTGAAATAGTTTTTTCCCTCTAATTTGTCTAAGCTATCATCAATTCTGGCTAAAGGATACCCATCTCTTACCATAATTTTGTTTATCAATCTAAAATCCACACATAATCTCTTTTCTCCATCTTTCTTCTTAACTAAAACAATTGCAGATGAATATTGTGAAAAACTGGGCCTAACATGTCCTTTCTCTATTAAGTCGTCAATAATCTTTTCCGTTACTTGCCGCTCATAATAAGACAATCTTCGGGGCACTGATGTCACAGGTACATCATATTTCTATTTCAATTCCATTTCATATTGATGCTCAATCGGAGGTATATTATCAATGTCTCTATAATTCTCATCAATAACGTCCTTAACTATTTGCGTTTGCTCTTCATTCAATTTACAATCAATGTTACACTCTTGGTTTTCTAAAGGTTCTATCATAAAAATGAACGATGAATAACTTCTGAAGTGCTGAAGTGATTACTGAGGGTACTGAGGTAATAGCTGAAGGTTCTAAAGGAATTACTGAATACACTGAAGTAACAACTGGGGGTACTACGATTTCATCTCGCATGCCATCTGCAATAAAGAATTCAAAACTTGTTATATTATTGTCTGATAGCGCAAGCGATATTATTGGTCTTCCCTACATGACGTACACCATTCAATAATGTCATCTGTTTCTTATTCACTAAATGCACAATGCAAAGTTTTATTACATATACTTAGGTTTTCTTCATTTACATGTTTTTCAATTGTTGGACTCTTTTCTTGTTCCATAAAGCATAATTATACTTTGATACCAAAGGTATCATAGTATATTGGGTTTGTGCAATGTCCGTCATGGTGTCTGTCCGTCTGTCCGTATAAACGCAACTTTTTTCGACTCCCTTAAAGCTAGAGCCTTGCAACTTTGCAAATATCTTGGTATATGTCTTCGTCAGACAAAGTGTTAAATGTAGGGCTCTACGACCTCAGGGGGCCTGGGAAATCGATAACAAGTCGATACACCTCGAAGTGCAAATCGATAAAACACATATATATCCCACATTTTAGTAGATAGAGTCACCAAATTTGATGGCAAGATAGCTGGTGACATTCTTCGAAAAATTGCATCAAAAGTTTGGATGCCACGCCCACCTGTTCCGCCCCCAGTCCCCCTCAAATTATAAACAAAAATGCCTGTATCTTCTACTGTTTTCAAGCTATAGCCATCCAAATTAGCATAAAGGTAGATGCTAACATCTGACACAGATATGCATCAAAACTTTGGATGCCACGCCCCCAAACGAGGGGCCACGCCCCACCGCCCTAAAAAAAACCGGAATGCCCGTATCTTCGCCAGTTTTAAGGCTAGAGTCACCAAATTTGATGGCAAGATAGCTGATGTCATTCCCCAAAAAATTGCATCAAAAGTTTGGATGCCACGCTCACCTTTTCCGCCTCCAGCCCCCCTCCAATTATAAACAAAAATGCCTGTATCTTCTACAGTTTTCAAGCTATTGCCACCAAAATTGACATGAAGGTAGATGATGACATCTGACAAAGTTATGCATCAAAACATAGGATGCCACGCCCCCAAACAACGGGACATGCCCCACCGCCCTAAAAAAACCGGAAGGCATGTATCTTTGTCAGTTTTTAAGCTAGAGTCACCAAATTTGGTATGAACATTGGTAGTGACATCCGTAACAGTTCTGCATCAATGTTTTGGATGCCACGCCCACTTATACCGCCCACCTCTGTATCTTTCTTAGTTTTTGGGCTAGAGTCACCAAATTTGGAATGAACATTGGTTGTAACATCCGAAACAGGTGTGCATAAAATTGTTTATGCCACGCCCACTTATACTGCCCACCTCTATATCTTTGTCGGTTTTTGCGCTAGAGTCTTCAAACTTGGTAGGAGGATAGAAATTGCCATCCGCCACAGATAAATGTCATGCCTACCCCTTCTGCCTGATTTTTATACCCAAAGCACTCATATATTACTATTTGCACTAGGAATCCTTAAAACAGCTATGTAAACTGGTATCAAAGTATATCGCAGTCGGTTGCGTCCGACTGCAACGTTTTTACTTGTTTCAAATTAAATTTCTTCAAAAAGTCTCTTCCGACTAATACAGGGTATGGAACATAAATGTCTGGCACAACATAAACCAGCAATTCTCTCTTAATATTACAAAACGTAATCTTAATTACTATTTTTCCAAAAGCACATAAAGGAAAACTCCCCAGTCCATTAAAAGGCGTTTTCCTTAATCTATCTTCAACCAAATTCTGTGGTAATGCGGAATACCGAATTAAACTAATGGGGCCGATTTATTTCAGCAACATCGTTCTTACTGCCCTCTGTATTTCCTGAACCATAGCCATCAACCAGAGCAATAATCTTCCTTGGAAGTCTCATCTTGCAGTCCTTAAGAATATGTATCATGGATCTACATCGGAAACAAGAACCCTTCTCTCGTTTTGGTTTCGTAAATAGACTCGCCATATGCCCAAACTCAGAACAATTGTAGCAACGGACGCTCGTACCTGATCGCTGCGTCTGCTGAATGTCGTTTCTATTTTTCCGCAACTGACTGTACCGGTTGGCACGCTGCTTCAATTGTTCGATGGTCTCTGCCGCATATAATATAGAAACATCTGCTGAACTCTCGCGAAAGCCTTCGAACATCATCTGGACTGTTTGTGCTTCTTCAATATAAGTGCGCGATGCAATCTTCTGCATTTTTAAAATGTATCCCAAAACGGACATCTTTTCGGGCACATACACAGTTGCCTTCATCATGTTTACTATCTCCAAAACAGAATACGAGTAGCCAAACGTCTGTAGAAAATTTTTCTTAAACTCAACATAACTTTTCGATTGATCAACTTTAAGAAACAACTCAGCCTCTGTATTTGGTTTCATTAGTCGTCGTATGCAATTCAATTTGAAAGTATCGTCATCATTCACAGTGCCACAAATGCGTTCAAAGTTCTCAATCCACTTTTTTGCATCATGTGTACTTTCACTAGAATAGGGTACTCTGCATCTATAACTTCACTGACGACACCGCGTTTTCCGCCCACTTGTTCACGTAGCTGTTGCAAAATTTGTTTTTTCTGCAAAATTTCGATTTCTGCCTCAATAATAGCAGACTCCAATACCATTTGCTGCATTTTCTGATCAAAGTTTTGTTCCGCAGGTGGCGTCAACGTCGCACTGCAGCTTGGTGACTCCGCCATTTTCAATTCGGCCAGCATACCAGCAGTATCCTCCTCTATATCCAAATCTCCGACTTCAGCTCCATATGTCAAAGCCAGTTTTCGCAATTGCCTATAAGAGCAATTTTCACTGAACTCCATCTTATTCATCTTAAGCCACTGTACAATTTCTAATTTATTCATAATTGCGCTTCTAAGAAAATGCGCAGCTTCTTTTGCGTATATATGCATAGTGATCTCTTTCTCTCTTAAGGCCGGCCGTATGTTCCGAATGTTCCCGTAGCGTCTCCTGAAGTCTGCGCACACACACACGAACAACAGCAAAAATTTGTTAGCAATATTGTATTGTAGGCCTAAATTATCCCACTTCTGAAGTTGTTAACAGGATTTTATTTTATTTTTAAATGGTAACTCGTTGTAGTTTGTTACACTTTTTATTATATATATATTTTGATCTTTTTTATAAACGATCGGTGTGTGTGTGGCGTTGCGCCGGTCTCTTATAATTTCATTTCAATCGGTTAGTCCAAGCGCATCGATAGTTGTACATTCGATATATATTATAGCTTTATCGATACTTGGTAGGGATGTATTCTAGTAGTATCGATGAAGGTGCAATGTTTAATACCCTGTCCACACTAAAACTGCATTTTGCTCAAATGCTGCTTCACGGCCCAAGTATTTCTTATGGGAGCTAGAGGTGGTAAAAAGTTGCATCAGAAAAAAATGCAACTATTATTTTTATCATATATTCGATATTGCACTCGATATTCGGTATTTTGTGAAGCATCGAAAAAGTATCTGCTCTAGATCGTGAACAAAAACAAAAATTTACAGTTGATTTAAAAATAATAAATATTAAATTAACAATTTTATGCAAAAACATTGCTGTGATGTTAAATTTTTATTGATTACAGCCCAGGAAAATAACAGCCGTTGCGTTTGGAGCGAAGACACCACAAGGATGCTTCTCGACCTGTGGTCCAAGATTGTTGGCGGGCTTCGTATTTCCAAACGCTTCGCGTAGAAACTTTGCTTCTACTTTCCACCTCAAAAACGCACCTTGCCACTAAGCCGAGTAAACTCAATAACATGGAAAATAAATTTTTACGGCCAATAAGCTCAGAATTTTCCATTATTTATTTAAATACAAAAATTGGCTGCAACCTGCAATAAACACGTGATCTGAAAATGCAAAATGCAAATGCAGTACAATGTAGACGGTAAACTGCATTAGTATCGATATTTTGACTATTTTTAAAAATGCGCGTTAGTGTAGATAGGGTATAAGTTTAAAATATATTATAACTACGTTACAAAGTTTAAATTATATTATAACTACCTTACACATTTAATAAATATTATTTGCCATAACTAAATATTGTGACTTTGGGCATTTTTACTTCGTGCAGTTTTAACTTGTGCCAAGCGAGCAGCCTTTTTTCTATACTCAAGCGCTCACCCACTATTGTCCGTTATATTGCGCTTACATATAGTGTATTTCCTTTACCCAGTTACAGTAAAATTGATCGGACATTATGCAGTTACTGAAAGTTCAGTAAATAAATCAGCTGTTTTGATCTGAGTTTGATGATTAAAAGTAAGAATAATAATCTAAAACTTAACTTTTGAACTTTTTTAAGCCTTTTTGTCGAATTTTATTGGCAAAAATGCATGGCCTGCAACCTTTGTTGCTTGTAATTCAGGAACAATATACAAATTAAAATATTGCGCTAACCTTTGCACATTTCAATCACCTGTTTTAGCTATGTTAACGTAATGTTATCCAATAACAGCGATATTTCAGCGATGTTCATCGAAAAATTACGATAGCCGATTACCAGTTATTTCCAGTTACCATTGACTGAAGGTTTACTGCAGTAAATTCCTTATGGGAAAATACACGCAAAATGAACTTCAGTTACTCAAAATGGTAATAACTGAGAATAACTGGATAAAGGAAATACACTAATACTTGCACCTACTTTGCTTTGATCAAGCATATTAATTTGCCCATACTTTATTTAATTAACTTATAAACAAAATGTTTGTCTGCTGCAGTAAGAACTTGAAAATTGTTGGTGGATCCAGCCCTGATTTTATCGTATGTAGGATGTGCGATAACACGATCCATATGAACTGTGCAGGTTTCACTGCCAAAGTCAGAGACTGTCTAGGAACTGACTCTGGCCTGAAATGGTTTTGTGATGCCTGCAATGTGGTTGAGAAGAAGATGTCAAAATACATGAGGCGGACCTATAATTGTTTTAAAGCTGAACATCTTGCTTTTGAGAATCTCCATGCCAATTTTAAAGAGCTGGAAGTTAAATTCAAAAATGGAAAGATGCTTGACGACTCTCCTAAGCGTAAAAAGATTTCGGGCGCTTGCCCTCCAAATGCACCGCTTGTCCTGCCGTTTGTTTACCTATTACAAGAAGCGTAGCTGCAGCTCATAAGCCGCTTGTAGTTGTGGCTATTAGAAAGTATATTTTTGTATCTAGGCTAGCTTCTGATACTACCTCAGAAGATGTTAATGCCTATACCAAAAGTAATATCGACTCTCCTCCGCTTGCTGTTGAAAAGTTTAAATTTAAACTCACTCGTAACATATCTTCGTTCGAGTTGAGTGTGCCGCCAGAGCTTTTCTCGACAATTTGTTCTGAAAAGCTTTGGCCGCCGAATATACTTGTAAAGGGTAGTCGGCCGTCAGTCTGTGTAGGGGGACTAAAGTAGGAATGGTGGTCCATGCTCCGTGGTCGACCCGTCGACCGCCAGCATGCCCCAAACGCCAGAGGTTAACAAATCAAAGTTCAGAGGCAACCGTCAGCAAAAAGAAGAGGGATGACAAGCCCTTCACCTCCAAAGCCGCAGGCAAGGCAAATGAAAGGCAGACCTCTGCCTCACATAACCAAGCCAAGGCAATTGTGAATAAAGAGCGTGACTCTGTGCCGGATAAGGGAGCAACAAGCACCAAGGCCGACAAAAAACAGCAGAATGCTAAACCAAATGAGGCTGGTGTAGGAATCAAACTGGCGGTATTGGCAAGGGACTATCCCAAAACGGCCCTAACAACCGCGCAAATGGATTCCATATCCAGCGCAATTAAGGATAAGGTACTGGAGCAGATGGATGGGCAGATAAAACCGGCCTTCCTAAGCTCCACCTATAAAGCTGGGTATCTCGCGCTTTTCTGTAAGGACTGCGACACAGCTGAGTGGGTAAAGGCGATGGTGGTCAAAATGACGCCGTGGGAGGGCGCTGCACTCTGGTCGACAGAGGAATCAAAGATTCCTCACCCCAGAATTGCAGTCGGCTACTTCCCCAAATCCGCAGGAATGGAATCGGCCAAGGTGCTTAACTTCTTACAGGCACAAAATAAAGGCCTAAACACCTCGGCATGGAGGGCCCTGAGGAGAGTAGAGAAAGGCTCCAACGCAATGATATTGCTGGCTGTTGATCAGAAGTCGGCAGCTACAATCGACGAATCGAAGGGAAGGGTTAATTTTACGCCTTGGACAAGTCAACCTAAAAATCAAGGGTGAGGACACCACAGAGGAGGAACTCATCAACCAGGTCAGCGTGATGGAGATTGAAGAGAGTACGCTAAGCTCTCCAAATGATTCCGGTGCTGATCCGCCGCCAAAATAAGATGTCTGCAGCCAATCCTTCATCACGCTAAAGCGGCGACGGCAGAACTTAGCAGAAGGTTTTGCAAGCAACACCAAGGACATCGGGCTACTACAAGAGCCCTGGTTCTTCAAAGGCCGTATTAAAAGCCTAAATACTAAAAACACACCGGTAATATGTGATAGAACAGCGGCTTAACCTAGGGAAGCAATAATCATAAACACTGACATTAAATTTCTACCTCTCACAGAATTCATAGATAGCGACACGGTGGCCATACTACTGGAGATGAAAATCGATGGGGGTACGAAAGAAGCTGTACTGGCCTCGGCTTACTTCCCAACGGACACTATCAGGTCCTTAGTGGAGTTCTGCAGAACATACCGGAAGGTCCTGATCGTTGGATGTGATGCTAATGCCCACCACGTAGCATGGGGAAGTACAGACACAAACAACAGAGGTGAGTCACTCTTAAACTATCTTCCACCCCGATTCCATTAATCAGAATTTGTCATTAACAGCAAGTCGGGAATGTAGGCGATTCCACTACACAACCAATTGGTTTCAACATATTTCTTTAACAGGGTCTGGTTCGTTTGCATGGATTTTTATTTTTACACATGCTTGTCAGCTGTAATACTCAAAATGGCACTGCTTAAACCAATATCGATTAACAATTTGTTGATATCGCTTCTGTTAAAGTGCTCTGTAACGTTAATATTACCATTTTTCCTGTTGGTAGCCTTTTTTCCCAGTTGATCCGTTTTCTACCAACTGGGAAAAAACGCTACCAACGGGGAAAATTTAAACATGATTCCCCTTCTGGAAACTAGATGCAAACTCAATATATGCAGCATATCAGAGTTCCAGTTGCATACATGCATTTTGCTTGCAGTGGAATCGGGGTATTATATCAACCTACCGATAAGGTAGCAAATAGGGGTACTAGGTACTAGATCTAACACTGGTCTCTGACGGAGCCATAGAATTGGTTAAAGAATGGAGAGCGTCTGAGGAGGCCTCAATGTCTGATCACATATTTTCTTTGACCTTAAGGGACCGGTGAGGAGCGCTGTGCTCTACCGCAAAGCAAAAACCACTAACTGGACGAAATACTCCGACATTCTAACGTTAAAACTATCGGTAAATAGACCACAAATAACAAATACTGAGGAGCTAGAAAGGGCGGTTAATACCCTGACGTATGATCTAGTCTCAACCTTCAATGACTGCTGTCCACAAAGGCTTAAGGCTTCTAGCAAGAGAGTCCCCTGGTTGAACTCACGACTTGACAAATTGCGCAGGGAAGCAAGAACAGAATTCAATAGGGCCAAAAGGACCAACCAATGGGAAAACTACAGGACAACCTTTACTAGCTATAATAGGGAGTTAAGGAAATCCAAGAGAGCCTCATGGAGAAACTTCTGTGAGGACCTTAGGGACATATCCACAACTGCAAGGGTTCAAAGAGTCCTATCAAAAGCCTGTGGAGGACCAATTGGGACACTTAAAAAAAAATTGATCCAATGTTTGCTGAACATTTTTTTTTTTAAGCGTGAAATACATTTCCTTGTAGCAATTGATATTATTAATTAAAAACATATTAACGACTTCATCCCAAAACAACGCAACATCGAAAATCTTTCGACGCACAATGAAAATTAATTCTAACTAAGAAGCGACGCAACTTCGAAAAAACGCAAAACGAAACGACGCAAAGCGAGGGATAGGTGTTTTAATGTAAATGTATACAATGGCAAGTTATAAATAAAATAAAATAATAATTTAAAATTATTTTGCCTAATATTTTTAGTTTATGAGAGGGAGAGGAGGGGTGCTTAATACAAAAAAGGAAAAAAAATAAAATCTTGAGCTTGGTTTTGCACCCTGGTCAAGAAAACAAAGCAATCAAGCGCTAATACACCCGCCGCTAAACTCTTATAATTTATTTATATTATAAATATGATAAAAAGTTTTACCGCCACCGAATATTATTGAATGAGAATAATCTATAAAATAATAATAAATTATAAAAATGAAACAATTCAATAAAAAATTGAATTAAAAAAATTTGTATAATATGTATGTATATATATAAAAATTTACATACATGTACACATACATTTTTACCTTGTGTTTTGATCTAATTCTTATATCTTGTTGTTGTTGCACGCTTTCGGTGCAGTACCGTCACCGATCGCGTAATTCTATTGGTTGAAAATCTTCATAAAAAAATGTGCAAAGCGAGTGACAGTGGGATACTAGTTTATAAATTTGATACTATTTTTAATGGTACTAATGGTAGTTTTAAGCTGTTTTTATTTATTTTAACTTTAGCAACCAATGCCTATGCAAATAAAACATTCTACGTCCTAATTTGATTACAAATTGTTTATTCTTTTTTTTTATATATATATATATATATATTTGGCTGCAAACCCCTCAGAAAACGGCCTGGGTTGGGCTCGGGTTCCGAACCCTTGGTTGAAAAATCGCAAAGGTACAAAAAGCGGACTTTGAATATTTTGAAACCCCGGTTTCGGATCTGAACCCGGTTCATCAAGTAAACAAAATTAAGATGATTCAAGTCCAACACATCAGAAGTTGCGCTCATGCGCAAATAATGAGCAACATAGACACCATATGATGTTTTTCGTTCATAAATTACTGCCATAGAAACAAAAAAATACACAAAAAATATTTAACAGTGTTAGGCCCAATTTCTCAATGTCCGGTTAGGTAAACTATCTGACGTTTAGTCAAATTTGAATTTCTCAATGTTCGGTTAGGAGTAAATGAAAAACAAACTACACGATAGGCTGGGTTCCGTTTAAAATTTAAGCTATTTTTTTATATCGTTAGGAATTATCGTTAAGGCAAACAGCTGTCCTTTGAATTGTTAATTTATTTTGTTATTAAAGCAAAATGTCATCACATAAAAGAGTGTTTTATGCCCAAGCAACGGAGTCGCAATTTGATGAAACAGAGCCAAGCATAAATAACACGAGAATTTAAAGGGATAGATTGAACTATTTCACTGAACTGGATGATGCCAAATTTGTACTGCGGTTTCGGTTACGAAATCTGCATGCAAAATCATTCTTGCAAGGATAGTAGTTCAATTGGCTGGCCGTAGTAATAGGTAAACAATAAAGTTCCTTAGCGCTCAAATAATCATATGTGGGATTTTAAACAGTAACCATGAAATGTTGCCGGACAACAGCAGAAAACTCCTCATACTGCTCAGTACTTGCTTGATGGCTCACCACTCGATCGCGTATTAGAAATGAAGGATTTGGGTATTATTATTGACCCAAAATTAAAGTTTGATTCTCATATATCGTGCATGGTTAATAAAGCCATCAGTGTCGTTGGTTTCATCAAGCGGTGGTCGAAAGAGTTAAACGATCCCTACACTACTAAAACACTTTATACATCCCTAGTGCGTCCCATCCTTGAATATGGATCTTGTGTGTGCTCTCCGCAAGGATAGAATCGAATCTGTTCAGAAGAAATTTCTTTTATTTGCACTTAGAACTTTTAACTGGGTTCCCGGTGTTGATTTGCCTTCGTATTCAAGTAGACTTCTATTAATTAACCTTTCTTCTCTTTTAAACCGTAGAACTATGCAAGGAGTTTTATTTGTTACTAATCTGCTCAATGGTGAAATCGACTCACCCATTTTATTAAGTCGAATAAACTTAACTGTCCCTATTAGATCTTCTCGTAACTTTGTACCTATTAACCTTGATCGTTGCTCCACCAACTATCTAATGCATGAACCGTTTCGAGTAGTGTGCGCAGACTACAATAAGATGTTTTCACTTGTTTCCTTTGAGGCCTCCATTCCCATATTAAAAAGATCCATACTGCTTTACTTATCTAGTCATAGTCACTAATCACTAATTTTATGATCTGATTGGGTTTTTCTGGGTGTTTCCCAATCCTTGCAACAAATGTTGGATCATTAAATTTTTGTTAACTCCCCAGAATATTTTAATTTTTAAACTTTTTCATTTTATTTCAGTTTGCTTACTGATTTAATTTTAAATTTTGTTCATTAATCTTAAACATTTTTGTAGCTTAAGCTCTACTTTTTAATTTGATTTAATTTTTATGTCGACTGATATTAGTTGACAATAAATAAATTAATAAATAAATAAATAAAAACAGCCAAACCGCTCGCTATATTTGGCACAATGGGTACAAAAGTGGCAACGCTGTTAAGGAGATAGTTACTTATCGATGAAATGTTATTTTGGCTTTGAGAAAACCAAACCGATTAACTCGACCAGTAAATAAATTTAGCGCTTAGGTTAGGTTAGGTTGAGGTGGCGCGGGCGTTGCCGCCCGACTACGTAGGCCATTGAGGCCCATTGTACTACCACATAATCTCCTTTAAAACTACTACATCTTTCCCCTCTCAAACAATTTTGAGGCCCTTAAAAACTTTATAAGCTTGGTTAGCTCTAATTCGGACGTGTCCGATAATGTACTCAAGGTGGGTTTCCCTAGGTATAGCATTCGTCTACCGCTAAGCGCCGGACAGTTGCAGAATAGGTGTTCTACACTCTCCTCTTCCTCTGCACATTGGCAGCTCCTACAGAAGTCATTGTGTTGGACATTTAGTCTACTGGCGTGTGTGCCGATCAGACAATGGCCCGTAAGGGCCCCTATAAGAATATAGATATTCTCTCTGCTCATACGCAGAAGGGTATTAGTGCGTTTCAAGTTATAGTATGGCCATGTGCTTCGGGATTTCGTACACGACAGGGTCGTTTTCCACCTTTGGGTTGCTTTACGCAGGGTGAAATTCCTATTTTGTAGTCTGAACGAGGCTAGTGGCATACCAACGTTACTGCTCTTCGGTAGAAGAGCCTCGCAGGTACCCTTTCTAGCCAGCTCGTCAGCCATTTCGTTACCTTCGATGTTTCGGTGACCAGGCACCCATACCAGGCAAATACTGAGGTGTTGAGCTATCTCATTAAGAGATTGGCGACACTCAGTCAGCGTTTGTGCGTTATTAATGTTCGAGTCAAGTGCCTTGAGGGCTGCCTGACTATCTGAGAAGATAGTTACACTCCCAGGGAGGACTCTGAGCGACTTTAGGTGAATTGTGGCTTCCTGGATAGCTCGCACTTCCGCCTGATAGACGCTACAGTGGTCCGGGAGTCTAAAGGAGATTTGTATACCTAAATCAGAGGAGTAAACCCCCCCTCCAACCTTGTCGTCGAGTTTCGATCCATCAGTATAGATGGATACCGAGTTCGATTTAGGCTTATATTGACTTTTCCATGCCTCCCGGCTGGGTATAGTCACGCTGTACTTGTTGTTAAAGGTGAGCTTGGGGACACAGTAATCAGTGCGAGATGGAATGTTCGCTTGGAGACCTAATACTGAGGTATGTCCCAGATTGCCTCCTCTCCATTCCATTAGTAGCTAACTGCCTGGCTACGAGATCAAGAGGCAGCAGGTGAAGCATGGTGTTTAAAGCTTCATTTGGGGTGGTTCGTAGTGCTCCGCTTATGCAGATGGACGCACTTCTTTGCACTTTATGCAATGCTTTGAGATTAGCAGGTTTTGCTAGAGCTGGCCACCAGACTAGGTTACCATATAATAGAATTGGTCTTATCACGGCTGTGTAAAGCCAGTGTACTACTGACGGAGAGAAGCCCCACCTCAATCCTATTGATTTCTTACACGCAAAAAGTGCCGTGTTGGCCTTGGTTATACGTTGTCTAATATTTTCGTCCTAGTTTAGTTTCCTGTCCAAAACTACACCGAGATATTTGGCACTGCTGCACAGCGCGAGGCTCGTGTTGTCGAGCTTAGGTAGGGTGAAGTTCGGCAGCTTATACTTCCTTGTAAAGAGCACAAGTTCTGTCTTACTTGGGTTAACCCCTAATCCACAAGTTATGGCCCACTTTACCAATATATGCAATGCGTGCTGTAAACGATCGCTCAGGGTTTGAGCGTATTTACCTTGCACTATAATGGCCACATCGTCAGCATAGGCGATTGCTGTGTGCCCCTCTCTCTCTAGCAGTCGTAAGAGTTGGTTGACCGTCACGACCCAGAGAAAGGGGGACAACACCCCGCCCTGAGGGGTACCTCTGCTGACATGTCTCTGAGCCTCCGAAGCCCCTAGTTTGGAAACAACAACCCTGCTGGTAAGCATGGTGTCGATAAGTTCCACTATTGGCTCGTCGACCCCGAGTACAGTCAGTGCTGCAGTAATAGCCCTTGGGAGAATGTTATTAAATGCCCCATCTATGTCCAGGAATGCCACCATGGCGTATTCCTTACAGTCAAGTGTATACTCTATTCTAGAGACTAGTCCATGAAGGGCAGTTTCTATGGACTTTCCTTTGGTGTATGCATGTTGAGTCCTCGAAAGTGAATCTGGTCTGATTAACTGTCTTAGATGAGTCTCCAGCAACCTCTCCAGGGTTTTGAGTAGGAAGGAGGAGAGACTTATTGGTCTATAATCGTTAGGTCTAACATGGGATGGTTTGCCCGCTTTGGGTATAAAGACTACTTTAACTTTTCTCCAGGTATTTGGAATGTAGTTTGCCTTCAGGCATCCTAGAAGGATAGCCTTCAGCCATCCACTTATGTTGGGTAGGCTGTGTTGCAACTGTGCCGGAAATATCTTATCCGGGCCTGGCGATTTGAAGGGCTTAAAGGAGCTGATAGCCCATTAAATCTTTTCTGCATTAACTATAGATTCAGGGTTATGAATAGTTGAGCAGTTTCGCTGGGTGTGGGTTGTTGTATGTGTGCACCCTGGGAAGTGGGTGTTGAGAAGCAAATCTAAGGACTCGCCGCTGGACTGAGTCCATTTGCCCCTCTCGTCCTGTAGAAGTCCTGGTGGACTTGGTGTAGAAGACATTATCTTTCTAAGGCGGGAGGCCTCAGAGGTACTCTCTATATTGGTGCAGAAAGTCTCCCACGAGGTTCTCTTCGCCCGTCTGATCTGTTTCTTATAGGAATATAATTCTTTCTTGTAAAGGTCCCAGCCCCTGTCTGTACCTGTTCTTTTGGCGAGGTTAAAAGTTTGTCTACACTTCTTCCTTGCGTTTTCGAGACTTTTTGACCACCATGGTGGTTTTTGGGTCTCTATGTATCTACTTAGAGGGCAAGCTTTGTCCAGTGCCTTAATACACGCAGAGGTAAATTGGTTATTTATATTTTCTACGTACTCCTTGGTCAGGAGTTCCGTAAAGGGAGGTTTTTGCGGAAGGGTTTCTCGCAGTATCCTCATATACATTCCCCAGTTTGTCTTTTTTAGGTTTTGGGACTTTTGGGGGGTTGAACAGGGTGCTGTGATGGTCATCTCGATATAGCGATGATCGGAAAAGGAATGATCGCTTAAAACCTTCCAGTTATCAACTTGACTACTGATGTCACTCGATACAAGGGTTATATCAAGGACCTCAGATCTATTCTTTATAACAAAAGTGGGCTCTGTACCCCTATTACATAAATGTAGGTTAGTGGTAAGAAGGTATTCAAAAAGAGACTCACCCCTCTCGTTGATATTGGTGCTGCCCCACAGTGAGTGATGGGCGTTGGCATCGCCTCCGATGATGAGGCTTTGTTTATCCATGGCACTTTGTGCAACCACCTCCTGGAATGTCCTTGAAGGAATCGGGCCCTGGGTGTCATGGGCCAAATGGAAGGATGTCAGTCGGAGTTTGCGGGTTTCTAACTCCAGACTGATGGTTGTGGTGTCCCCGTCACTAAATTGAGGGAGAAGAAATGCGTTGAAATGTTTTTTAGTTAATATGCAGGTGCGCAGCTTATCCTTACCGTTACCGTGGAAAATGGTGTACTTGGGAGTCCGCAAGCCGCAGATCCTGTTACCAGGGATCCACGGCTCTTGGACAAGAACCATGTCTACTTCACCCTGTGCCAAGTGAAGTAGAAGTGCAGCCGACGCTGCCTTACTATGATGCAGGTTTATTTGTACTATCCGCATCATGTAAGGCAGCGCTGCCCTCCGTCAGAGTGACCTCCGACTCGGCCTCCTCACCTACTTCGCCTAGCAGCTCCTCCTCCGTGTACAAGCGCCCAAACGCGGTGCCGTACTCGGAGCCGGAGGAAACGTCGTCATCGAGGACATCTGGTGCAGCGTCCTCTCCGACATCCATCTCCTCCTCCCCGTCGCCAGTTGGCGCGTCTTCCGGCTCAATGTCGACACCGCTAGCCAGGTTGTGCTGCGCCCCGGTGTCTGTCTTGTACACCTTCATGGCCACCTTGGCGAAGCCGTAGTTCACGACCCCCCGCCAGAAGCCAGGTAGTACGGCCTTTGCCCACGCTATATCCTCCTGCACCTTCGCGAAGTCTTGCTCAGTCGTCTGCTCTCTGGTTATTGGGTTAGGGGCATTCCTGGTGAGAATGCGCTTGGCTGTGCGCCTGTCATTTGGCTTAGCCTTGGCCGGGTCCGTCCTGGTGAAGTCGGCGGCTCTTCTGCTGATCACCGGCTCACCCCCATTCAGTATCGCTGCAGACACGACAGCTACGCTGGTGGCTTTGATGCCGGATCCCTCTAGGGGTTTGCCAGGATAAGCCTTCTTGTTGTGGCCCACGGCTGCCCCGCTACTTCCTGGTACAGATCCCGATCCGCCGGCTTACACGCCAGCAGCCGAAGGCTTACTGGTGGCTTTGGTGCCGACAGAACTGGACTGTCCAGGTTTGGCATTGGGCGTGCAATGCCTGGGTGTGCTCGGGAGAGAGCCTGTAGAGACGGAACTGGTTGCTCCCTCCGGTTTTTTAGGTGTTCCGGACACCGTACCTTTTGTTGTTGTTGTTTTTGTATTGGAATTCATAATAGGACCCACGAGTGGCGGAGAAGGGGATGGTCCACCCGGGCAGAGATCCGCAGTACCCGGGTAAGGCTCTTGATAGAACAGCGGTTGCCAAGCGCTGAGCCCTCGCGTTAAAGACTGAACTATTTTTGGTAGACCTGGGCCTTCAGCCAGGCTGACTCTCGGCACGGGTCGGATAACACCTTAGTCCGGCCCAGGTATGAGATGTGTGGGAGGGGATGGGTAGGTATATGTGTGGGAGGTTGGGTGTGTGTAAGACTGCAATTTTGAAGGCCGTCAAACAAGCGCCTTACCACCAATACGTTAACATCCGCATGGCTGCCGCTGTCCGGGACTGCTTATTTGCCAAATGGCTTATTCGCAGCTAACCACTAAATCTATAGGCCGTTCGCTATCCGAAACCTGCGACCCGTCCGGTAGCCCCAGCTGGCCCTTCAGAACCATCTCATTAGTTCTTCCGGTCATCGGAAAAATTTAGCGCTTAGCTAAACGAAAATTTAACCAGACATTCAGAAACTAGGCCTTAATCATCTCAATTTTTTTGATACCAAAGGTATCATAGTATATTGGGTTTGTGCAATGTCCGTCATGGTGTCTGTCCGTCTGTCCGTATGAACGCAACTTTTTTCGACACCCTTCAAGCTAGAGCCTTGCAACTTTGCAAATATCTTGGTATATGTCTTCGTCAGACAAAGTGTTAAATCTAGGACTCTACGACCTCAGGGAGCCTGGGTAATCGATAACAAGTCGATACACCTCGATGTGCAAATCGATAAAAAAAAACTTATATATCCCACATTTGAGCAGCTAGAGTCACCAAATTTGGGGGCAAGGTAGCCAATGGCATTCCCCGAAAAACTGCATGAAAAGTTTGGATGCCACGCCTACCTGCAGTTCAAATGGCTCGCCTACGAAGCCTCCTTTCTGTGTCAAAAGGTCTCTGGCCTTGTTCTCTTGTTAGGGCTATTCCATAGGTGGTGCCTGTCCGAGGAACAGGTGGCGTTGAGGCGGCCGCAGATCTGTATATACTTTGTGTGAAGTTATCAACTGCCATTTCAATTTCCTGACCAGAACTCAACGAAGTATTCAGTTGAATCGAGCTCTCCAAGTGTTGACTAAAGGCAAGCAGGTCAGTGTGTTTGGTGATTAAACGGGGGCTTGGATTGACTTAAGTGCCATCTGTCTCAATGCTGATGATCAAAGGCAGGTGATCAGAGTCCAAATTTCAGCTTTGTGTTATAGTTGCTCGAGAGTCTGGTATTCCGTGATTATTATTATAAGGGCCTTATTACACTGCGACCAGATGTTAGATCTTTTGTGCCGGCCTGTAGGATTAGGGTCTCTGTACTGAGGCTTTTGATATAAGAGAGCACTTTGGTAGGGTCTATATGTTCCCAAATCCTGTAGGGGGGGATAAATTCACCTCCTAGGTGTAGAAGTCGACGTCTGCTTAGCGAGGGGCATTCACATAGAACATGTTCTGATGTTTCTGGCTCCAGCTGATAAAATCTGCATGTGTCGATCTCTGAAAGTTTTAATTTCTTAAGGTGATACCTTAGGTTGCAGTGACCCGTTAGGTAGCCTGTTAGAGTTCGAATTTCGCTCTTTTTTAGATTGATGATGCGTCTTGATCGCATCATCTGGGGGACAAGAAATTGTTTGGCTTATCTCAGCCCTGCACTGTCGGTCCAGTGACGACTTATTTCCGTTTCCTCCCATTTCCTGAGCAGTTCTCTTTTGTGTCCTTTCGAGAGTCCACAGAACGGTTCAGGGCCGATTTGTGGTGTTGACGCCCCGCGTTTAGCTAGGGAGTCAACCACCTCGTTTCCTATATGGCCTTCGTGCCCCGGCACCCAGCCTACCGTCAGTATGTTTTTGGAGGCAAGGGCGTTCAGCTGATCGAAACAGTTCTCTACAAGTTTGGAGGAGATTAAGAAGGGTCTTAGCGCTATGAGTGCTGCCTAGAGAAGATGTAAATCCGTGCACCTTGCATTTTTCTGCGTAGGCATTCACGAGCACAGATTTCTATGGCGTATATCTCTGCTTGGAAAGTGGTTGGAGATTTTCCCTTGGCTATGGATTTGTTGAACCTTGGTCCGAAAATACCAGCCCCGGTGTTGCCATTTTCTAGTTTTGACCCGTCAGTGTACCACGTTTGTGATCCACTGGGCAGAGATATTGATTAGGTTTTCCACTCGTGTCTGTGCACAGAAGTGCCCCCAGGCAAGCCTCCTTTTTCAGGGTAATGGGTTAAGGGGGTATGCAGGTAATGACTCCAAGTGCTGCAGTGGGACATGTCCGGATGGCTCCAGTAATGCCTATCTGCTATAATGCTGTCTTCTGGGTAGATTTCGTCCACCAAGCAAGAGATGCATAGGTTAAGATCGGTTTTACCACAGTGTTGAAAGACCAGTTGATCATTTTGGGACTTAAGCCCCATGTGGCTTTACTTATGGTCTTTTCAAGGTGTACATTCCAGTTAAGCTTGGAGTCGAGTGTAACTCCTAGGTAGTTAGCTTCAACCGAAAAGTCAATGGAGGATCCATTTAGGGAGGTCTTGTTAGAGAAAGAGACCTTTTCCTGGTAAGTGGAACTAAGACAGTTTTTGATGGGTTTATGGACAATCCTTTGTCCTGGTACCATCTATTGGCTATATTGAGGGCTTGCTGAATGCGATCCGAAATGGTTTGCTTGAATGATAAGCATCCAAGATAGTCTTGCCCACGTCTATAGATAGCTGCTCAATCTCTTCCAGTGAGGAAACTCTTTTACTATAGTTTAGCCTGCTCAGATTTATCCCCAGACAGGACTGATATTGTTGCCAATCAGTCTTCCGAGGATTTCTGATGTCTTTACTAAAACTCAGATTACTGCAAATGTCGAATAGGATAATCCTATGGTCCGACAATGAAGGTTCATCGCATTGGCATCGCACCTCAGCAGCAATGGCAGCTTCTTGCTGTTGCAGTAGTCCACTAGAGCCTGGACTTCTAATGGAGGAGCCTTCGCCTCGTCTCCCGGGAAGTACGCCGATGCCACCACGATACTCCCGCGCTCTCCAGTGATCAGCACTGCTACTAGATCTTTAGTGAGAAAGTTAGAAAGTAAATATTTTTCAGTACCAAGATACATGCTCTCGGCGATGTCTCTCTAACATCCGCAATAACTCTTGCACTAACGTGGTTAAGGCTGCTGATTCTACCTCTGACGACCCATGGCTCCTGGATGAGCACCAGCCCCAGGTCCAACCTGGTGACCAACCTGCCGATGACAGCCGAAGCTGCCCTCGCGTGATGCAGGTTGATCTGTGTCACGCTTGTGGTCTCCATCCCTAGAGGGGGGCGTCAGATATGTCTCCCACTGCGTCCCGGTGGGTGTCCGCTCATCATCATCATCGACCCATCCTCGGTGGTGTCACCATCTCCACGAACGTTTAGCTTTGACAGGTCTAGACCCTGAAGGGAAGCCGAGTCAAGCTCGGCATCTATGGCCGCCAACGCTTCCGCTTCCGCTGCACTCTCTAGCAGACACTCATTCGTCGCTTCGGCTGGGGCTGCCAGGCACATCGTCAGCTTTCACCTCCGCAGCAGCCGCCCCCGCTTCCTCCTTCTTAGCGTGAAGCTTGCATTTGAGCTGTCCAAAGCGGATGCTCCGGCTCTTCAAGAGAGCAAGTGCCCCTGCCTCCACGCCTAGCGTCAGGATTTTGCCACCCTCAGCCTTCTTCCACCCAAGTGGATTCAGCCGGGTGCCGGAATGGGCGGCATCTGCTTCCTCTTCTGCGGCTCAGAAGGGGGTGTTGCAGTGTCTATCCTGCCGACATTGCCTGCCTGCGGGAGAGCCACTGGGGCAGTGCCGGGCACTGCGCTTCCACCCCCTACGTGCGTCCGTTTGGTGTCTACACTAACTACCACTCGCAGCTTGAAGCTTTCACGCTTCTGGAGGTGCTTTGCTTTGGGGACGAGCCCTTTGGCTTGGCAACACTTCCGAGTGGGGTTCCTGGCCCCGCGCGGTGTCAGCTTGCCACCCATGTCCAGAGCTGCCTTTTCTATCCGCTCTGCTAGTTGAGTTGTGGTTAAGCCCCACATATCTTTAAAAATTCACTTAGCCCACCTCAGAAACATCTCACAGAATTCGTAAGTAGCAACTCTTATTTGCTCCGAAAAAAAAAATGAAATCTGCCGAAAATGCGGAACAGGGAGGGTTTTGCCTCAGAGATTTTAATATTTGCTCGAGCCAAAAACTTTGGAGTTTTTTTAGCACAGCCCAGTATATAACTAGTTGTAAACTAGTGCAAGGCAATGCTAAGAAGAGCTTGTTGCCGTCGTAGGACATCCCCATGTTAATGTAAACAGTCTTTTACATTGCAAAGCAATCTAAAAAGAACTAGTTTCTGTCATTTTGCAACTACTTCCAGTCTAGGTCTAAACTAGTTACCGAGACGGGCGGGGTGTACATACAAGCTGCGATAAGATCCAAAGCTTTCATTTGGATCTAATGTCAATGATGAGATTTTAAGGCCTTTTGAAGTCTCTACACTATTATTTTTGTCGACAAAACTCAGTAGTTTTAAGCTGCCTAAATTGCGCGCTCGACATTGATCAATAGACTACATTAAACCCAGCCCTGAACTATCGTATAAATTCACGTTTTACCGCATCCCTGAAAATCGGCTTGGCCCGCTCATATTAGTAGCATGGCATGTGAGTGTATAATGATTTAGCGAAGACAATACGTTCATAAAATATTATTATCATTACTATTATCATATTAAAACATTATCATATTATGTTATTAGCATTATTACTCTGTTGAAACATATCACTATTATTCAATAAAATGCAATCGTGTATAATATTAAAGTGACTGTTATCAAAAGTTTAGATTTCACGAAGAAATTACAATTATAATCTTAGTAATTTTACTCAATACAGAGGAAAATGATAAAAAAAATTTACTATTGAACATTTATTAAGTATATGTTAACGAATATATAACAATAAAATCATTGTTATATAAAAAAAAACAAATCGATAATGTTTGCGCCATTTCACATGTGTTAGTCGAGTTCGAATCAGCTCATTGCATTATTCGAATTGCGTTTTTGTTCACGATTCAAATACTTTCGCGCCCAACACCGTCGAGCACTTCTCTGCGGCTTCTCCTCTTCGACTAAATCAGCAGCAGCAAGAAATGCCGGCGTCATTAAAAAATAATAAGCTAATAAAAAAGCTTGTTTTTTCTCCATTTTTTAAATAAATCAGATTCTGATTGCGATTTTGATTCACTTTATAAACTTTTGCCACAAACATAAAACAAACATCAGCTATTCAATGCTCATAGACAGCTGTAACACAATTTTGAAAATTCGAACATATTTTTACGCTGACATTGTAAGCTTTCAGCATACAGTTCAGATTTTAAAATATATAAAGGCAATTATCAAAGGCACTAAGAAGAAAAGAAAAAAACCGAGTCACACACTGTGTATTTGTTTTTGCAATTATCAGGAAGTGCGTCACAGCGCATGTGTTTTGTTTATGTAAACTCGCTCGCGATGGCTTGTGCAGACGGCAGTATTGGAATGGGTCATGTGTTTTGTTTTTGTAAGCTCGGTCGTGGTCAAACTCCCAGCTTGTGCGACAACGAGGCGCCAGAGTAGTGGAATGAGGTAAAGTGACAAGGTGGTCCAAATTAAAACCCCTTTTTAGTGTGAAAATTTCAGCCTTCTAGCTTTTTTCGTTAAGGCTGGGGGTCTCTCAACAATCAGTCAGTCAGTCAGTCAGGACAAACTCTTTTATATTTATAAACTCGTTAGTTCCCCGCTTGCTTCGCTGTGCCGATAGTTTTTATAAAATTTTGGCAATATATCTATAATATAAAAATGAATGGCAAAATGTGTTGGTAAGTGCATAACTCAACAACGTCTGAACCAATTTGGCCAATTTGTATACTTTGATACCAAAGGTATCATAGTATATTGGCTTTGTGCAATGTCCGTCATGGTGTCTGTCAGTCCGTCCGTCCGTCCGTCAGTCCGCCCGTCTGTATGAACGCAACTTTTGTCGGCACCCTTAAAACTAGAGCCTTGCAACTTTGCAAATATCTTGGTACATGTCTTCGTCAGACAAAGTGTTAAATTTAGGGCTCAACGACCTCAGGGGGCCTGGCAAATCGATAACAAGTCGATACACCTCGATGGGCGAATCGATAAAACACAAATATATCCCTCATTTTAGCAGCTAGAGTCACCAAATTTGGGGGCAACATAGCCGATGACATTCCCCAAAAAACTGCATCAAAAGTTTGGATGCCACGCCCACCTCATTCGTCCCCCTTCCCCGCCCCTTCAGTTATTTTTAAAAATTACTGTATTTCCACAGTTTTAAAGCTATACTCACAAAATTTTGTGGGAAGGTAGATGCTGAAATTTTAAAAAGATATGCATCAAAACGTTGGATGCCACGCCCCCACTTATACCGCCCACCTTTTACAATCTGAAAACTCTTTATCTTTTTTAGTTTTTGGGCTATAGTCACCAAATTTGGTGGAAACATTGTTAGTGACATCCGTAACAGATGTGCACCTAAATATTGGATGCCGCGAACACTTATACCGCCCACCTCTGTATCTTTCTTAGTTTTTGCGGTAGAGTCGCCAAACTTGATAGGGGGATAGAAGGTGCCATCTGCCACAGATATGCACCACAAGTTTGAATATCGTGCCTACCACTTCTGCCTGCCTTTTTATACCCAAAACTCCCATATGTTACAAATACATACAAACTTTCATATGTGTTTTGCTTTGCTTGTTCGAAATTGTTTGTGCATTACGTTTTGTCTGAGTTAGATAAGCAGCAAGTAAGCAAATATACCACTATACAAAGATGTTCAAGATTAATAATTTTCGCGCAAATGGCTCGATATAAAAAACAAATACAAATTACATGTATGTACATTTGTACATATCTATATAAAATATACATATATGTACTTTAATTTTTTGTTATATACATATATGTACAACAATGTAAAATGTACTTACATACATGTGTATGTACATGTTTATGTATGTAAGTATGTACATATGTGCATTTGCAACAAATTACAAATGTTAGCTCGAAAATTAAATCAAAACAACAATGGTAAATGGTAGATGTGTTTGTGTGATACGTTTTGTTTGAGTTGGATAATAAGCAAGTATGTTGATAAAACCACCCCCGTAACATATTCTGGTGTGCAAAACTTTTCTAAACACCAAGTTATGTTTAAATTGATTTTTTTTAAATCAATGACAGAAACAAAAAGTAGCAGTGCGAGCCCAACAACAACAACAAACGCTACATGGCAAAGGCACAAAGAAGAAAAGAAACCGAGTCACACACTGTGTATTTGTTTTTGCAATTATCAGGAAGTTTTTATACTTTGATACCAAAGGTATCATAGTATATTGGGTGTGTGCAATGTCCGTCATGGTGTCTGTCCGTCCGTCCGTCTGTCCGTCCGTCTGTCTGTCCGTCCGTCTGTATGAACGCAACTTTTTTCGACACCCTTAAAGCTAGAGCCTTGCAACTTTGCAAATATCTTGGTACATGTCTTCGTCAGACAAAGTGTTAAATTTAGGGCTCAACGACCTCAGGGGGCCTGGCAAATCGATAACAAGTCGATACACCTCGATGGGCGAATCGATAAAACACAAATATATCCCTCATTTTAGCAGCTAGAGTCACCAAATTTGGGGGCAACATAGCCGATGACATTCCCCAAAAAACTGCATCAAAAGTTTGGATGCCACGCCCACCTATTCCGCCCCCACCCCCCTCCAATTATAAACAAAAATGCCTGTATCTTTTACAGTTTTGAAGCTATAGCCACCAAAATTGACATGAAGGTGGATACTGACATCTGACGAAGTTTTGCATCAAAACATTGGATGCCACGCCCCCGAACAACGGTATGCATGTATCTTCGCCAGTTTTTAAGCTAGAGTCACCAAATTTTTTATGAACATTGGTAGTGGCATCCGAAACAGGTGTGCATAAAAAGTTTGGATGCCACGCCCACTTATACCGCCCACCTCTATATCTTTGTCAGTTTTTGGGCTAGAGTCACCAAATTTGGTATGAACATTGGTTGTGACATCCGTTACAGGTGTGCATAAAATTGTTTATGCCACGCCCACTTATACCGCCCACCTCTATATCTTTGTCGGTTTTTGCGCTAGAGTCTTCAAACTTGGTAGGAGGATAGAAAGTGCCATCCGCCACAGATAAATGTCATGCCTACCCTTTCTGCCTGATTTTTATACCCAAAACCCTCATATATTACAATTTGCACTCAGAATCCTTAACACAGCTATGTAAACTGGTATCAAAGTATATCGCAGTCGGTTGCGTCCGACTGCAACGTTTTTACTTGTTTTTGATTATTTTTGACTATTTTTGACCAATTGTGACTATGTTTCACTAAAAAAATATACAAAATATTCCAACAACACAGTTTGATACTTAAAAATGAGTCTTACTTCCTTATTTATTACTGTTTTTTAACGAGTATTTTTTACGAGTAGTTACGAGTACATATACAATATAAATCATACGATATTCATTGCCAGCTTCTGCGGGACCGCCGTGAAGCATTGCTTCGCAGAAACAATGGTAATACCTATGACGAGCTCGCCCTTTCTCTTTCCAGCCGTCGCAGCTCTACCATCGTAGAGGCTGCAAAGGCGCAAACGGCATGCCAAACTGCTTTACTGTCTAGCATATAAGCCACCAGGTTGGTTGGGGACAGTTGCTGACCCGTCAGGCTCTCCACCACCAGTCGCTCCTGGGCAAAACGCCCGCAATGAAAAATGACGTGCTGAGCGTCCTCCTCCTCTCCACACTAGCTACACTCTACACTGGAGTCGTGCTTAAAACGCTTCAATTAGCTTCTGAAGCATCCGTGACCCGCAAGAAACTGGGTGAGGTAGAAAGTGGTCATTCCATGGTTTCGCGTCACCCATCGACGAATATCAGGTATGAGCTAATGCGTCCATCGCCCTTTGTTGGATTGGTCCCACTGCTGCTGCCAGGTCTCAAAGCTCCGCTCGCGAGCTGTCGCCCGAACGGCTCTTCTCTCCAACGGATCAGCATCCAGAACTGCCACGGCTTCCAGGGCAGAGATACGGATTGGGGTCATCCCAGCAATCACCAGCGCTGCATCCGAAGACACAGCATACAGGCAGGGCAGAGAGCCGATGGGTTGACTCTTAACCCTCATATAACTGACTTCACTACGTGCATGAGCAGCAATCTCGAGTACTGCCTCGGACCTCGCGTGTTTGGCATCATCCTTGCTAGTGCGCGCCCAGTAACTGCCGCCTTCCTGTGGACGTACGCCAGATGCTCGCCGAAGTTGAGGCGCCTGTCGATGACCACGCCGAGGTAGCGGATCCAATCCGGACCTCATCGTAACTCCTCCCACCGTGAAGTCCACATATTCCACATTTTTTCTGCTTATAAGCAGCCAGCTGAAGACTCACGGATGACAACCATTGAGTCACGGCGTCCATGCACCACTTGCAGAGCTCTGTGACTCGTCGAAGATCCTTAGCCACAAGCACCAAGGCAACGTAGTCAGCGTAGCTAACTGCGGTAGCTCCCACTGGTAGCTGGAGTCTTAGTATGCCATCATTCATGATGTTCCACAGGAGAGGACCTTAGACAGATCCTTGAGGAACTCCTGCAGAGACAGCATACTGCTTTTCACCCTCGTCCGTTTGATACCGAATGATTCGGTTATCAAAGTAGCTCCTCACAATCGATACCAGATAGTCAGGCACCCGAAGCAAAGCCAGGGCATCCAGGATGCAGCTCCAGTTGGCGGTGTTGAACGCGTTTTTGACGTCAATAGTCACCACAAGGCAGTACTGCTTGGTGCCAGAACGCCAGCGGGTGCCGGCGATGGCCTCTGCCGCTATACAGACCACCGATTTAATGGCGTCAGAAGTGGATTTTTAAAGCCAAATCGTATGGTGAAAGACCACCAGCATTCCTTACGGCATCATCCAGCCTAGCACAAATCAGCATCTCCAAAACCTTGCTACCGTTATCGATAAGGCATATTGGCCTGTATGCCGAGGGGTCATCGGGGGGCTTGTCGGGCTTTGCTAAAAGCACAAGCTTCTGCACCTTCTACCTGTCTAGGAATATACCTTCGCGCAGGCATTTGGAGTATAATTCCGCAAACAAACCAGGCTGCAGAGAGATTGCAAGCCTCAGGCAACGATTTGGCACTCCGTCAGGACTAAGGGCCTTGTTGGCGGAGAGCTTCCGCGCGGCTATCTCCATCTCCTCTATCGTGACCGGAGTGAAGCCCTCGTCAGTGGGCGGTCCACGAACAGGGGGTAGCGAGCTGCTTTGTTGAGGAAAAAGGGTTTCCACTATGTCCCTCACTCGAGCGAACTCAGTTGGCGCTTCGCATCTGCCTCTGCCTATGCGCTTGACCATCCTGTAGGCTCTACCCCAGGGATCCTTGTCCGCAGAGTCACAAAGCTTGAGGAAGCACTCCTTTTTACTAACCATGATGGTATCCCTTGCTACGCAAGCAGCGCCCAGTTGCTCAGCTACCTGTTCCACCATAGCCAACGCCGGTCCGTCTGCTGCCATACGTGTGATGGCGTCGACAAAGTTGGCCACGTTTAGGGACTCAACACGGAATGCTCTTCCAGAGGGGGCCTTGCCGGGATCCGCAGAGTTTTCCCGGCCGAGAAAACAATAGCCACGTGGTCACTTCCAGTTTAGCAGTCACTTATACGCCACTGGGCGGTGCGAGCGAGTGCACTACATCCGTAGGTTAGGTCGATGATTGATCCAGCACTGCCTCTGCTGAACGTGTGTCTAGATCCAGTGTTGAGGAGAACCACGTCCAGATTTGCCAGCGACTCCACAAGGATGATTCCTCTGGCGTTTGTTGACTGGCTGCCCCACTCCGTAGACCACGCATTGAAATTGCCAGCAACTACGACATTGCTACGGCCCCTTGCATCCTCCACGAGTTCCGCTATTACCGCCTCGAAAGTTTCGATCGATAGGCTGGGTGGCAAGTAGCAACTGTAAAGCCACAAAGTTGCCATACTTCGCTCGTACAAAGCTGTCAGAGGCTAAGGTATGGGCTAAAGGGGAATACTTATCGCCGCAACTCCACAAAGCAGCCTTTCCAGAGCTGTCAGAAGCCCACAGACCGCAGTTAGTGGACGCTCGGTGATGAGGTTCACTTACCATAGCGACATCGATTTTCTGCTCAAGGACCAATTGCTCCAGCAGTGCTTGTGCAGCGACGCAGTGGTTTAGGTTCAAATGCAGGACCCTCACCATTTTGCGTGTTTGGCAGCTTCCCGCTACGCAGGACACCTGTAACTGCCAGTCGCGTGGTCAGTCGTTCGCTCTCCTTTCCAAGTACAAAGCTCTCGCAACGTGACCAGAACCACCTTACTTATAGAAAGCATTGCTATGGTCGAATCCACTCTTGCAATGGACAGCTATGTGTCCATACTTCAAGCACTTATAACAGCGCCTTGGCCGTATTAAGGGTCTATTGCGGCACACTGCCCATTCGATGTGTATCTTCGGCTTCTCCACCAGGCTTATCGCTTTAGCCGATGGTGGGCCAAGGGTTGCCGTTTGTAGGCCAGCCCCCGTGCGACGCAGCGTCTTGATGACGTCGACATCCAACGTTGGGTCACCTAAAGCGGACCTGACGGCCTCCAGGACCTATTCCTTTGACACCAGCCCGTCAAGGTCTCAGATCTCAACCTGGCTAGAGTCGGTCAGTGTTTTGACAGTTGCACGCTCACCCAGCACCTTACTAACTGCTAGCTTTAGCTTAGCACTGTGCGCTGGTTTTTGCCAAGCCGCAACAATAAGTCGCCTTTTGCCGTTTTGCGGATGGTCTCCACATCACCTCTCATATGCGCGAGTGATGGCTCGCTCCGGACCGCCTTTAAGATGTCTGTAAAGCTGCAGTCGCTTAGGCCAGACACAGTGACTGCAGCGTGCTGCCTTACCTTTGCGGCCAACTATGGTAAGCCATGGGATGTCCTTTGACGGGGCTGGCTTCCTGGGGGGCTCAGATTTTTGAGCGGCAATAATTAATTTAATAGAGACTTGGACGGGGGGGGTTGTGTGTTTTCGCTTATTCACCGACACTGGTTGAAAAGGCAACGCCAATGACGCTATCGCAGGCACCGGTGGAATAGCCTCCGTTGCCGGGGACACAGCCTCTAGGTGAACGAGTGAAGACCGCTGAAGCGCCGGCCTTCGAGAGAAGGGCGATGCGTCATCTGCCATTATTACCGCGGACGCCTCGGCAAGAACCTCTGTAGCAGTCCCACGGAGACCAAAGGTTCCCCTTCGGCTTTTTACCGGTGGGGGCTATACCGCCCCTAGTCGGTCACCAGAGCCCCCTTTTCGTGCACCGCCGCAGCGGGGGGAGTTGGTTATAACCAGATCCTTGGTCTTATGCACTTATCTGCTGTGAGGGTGCGAATAATATGTTACGAATAATAAACATAGTTATGTATGCTTATAGCTGCTGTTTCAGAGCATGCAAGTAAGAATAGTAAGAGCATGCACTTAAGAGAATTAGAAGCATGCACTTAAGAGAATTAGAAGCATGCACTTAAGAGAATTAGAAGCATGCATGTAAATATTAGCGTATGCAAAAGCTTAACATCAACACACGATTATGTTTCTTTGTATGTGCATGTATGTATGATAGAGCTTTATCTCTTGCAAGCTTTGCTTGCACATGTTGAACTAGCACCCACGATAGAGCTTTATCTCATGTAAGCTTACACATGAGCGGGATGCTGCGAGAGAAACCTTGCGCTCTCTCAACTCTGCCCATGAGCATAAGCTTTCACTCAGAAGCATTAGAACTTTTTAGGCCCGACGCGCTTGCGTTCAGAGCATCAAGTTACTTTTTTTGAGGTTGTGGTCAGAGGCGGTTGTGAAAGTGCGTGCGGTTAATTTAATTACCGACTTCACTTACAATTATATACACGCGACCCCAAATCTAATCTGAAGACATCCAAAACATCCGGATGCCCAGATCGGCAATATTATTGCCAATCTAAAGTGGAAGACCAGCTCTATCCAACCCGGCATTGATTTTCTGGAAATTTCATAATTACAAGGCATTTTCGGCATTGCGCGTTTATCAAGTGTAGTGGTGGTGTGCAAAAGTGCAATGTGCGTGTGTGTGTGCCAAACATAGTCAATATGATGTGCAGCTTACGTCGCAGGTTACTAAGCAGGTCGATGTACCCGACAACGGCACTATATTAATGCCGTAAGGATGATTATAAGTGCCTACCGACTATCAAATACCCTGTCTTTGCACACAATTACCGCACACGCGCCAAACACCCTTCGCACGCAACACCATACACTTTGATCACGGTGCAATCTTCTATGCCATATCTTCAAGATTCTGATGCCATCCGGAACAGTGCCCCTTTTCTATGTTTGCGTTCAGTTGTGCTACGCAACATAACCACATTTGAGACCTTTGGATCTACGCATGGATCAAACAACCCAACCCGGCCCTGTGAAGCTATTTTGAAGTTATGAATGGATTAAACACAGCCCAATGAGATATATCGTTCACGTTCTTATATATGAAATTTTATAATTAATTTAATTAAGCATTATACTTATAAATTTGAATTTACACATTCTAATTGAGCGCTTTATTTTGAATTGTTGCATCAATACCTTTGATTATCACCACCAGTTCATCCACGTCGACAGGCCTGCTGACATCGATGGATTTAAAAAAGTAATGAGGTTGTAAGTACGGCATAGCCGGATGTAGTTGCATCATGATATGCAGTAATGTAGGGTAAAGCGCCCAAAATGTAGATTGTGTTTAATTTAGAAATCATAAGTAAGTCAAATGAATGCGATCATACGCCTATAAAAGTAACGTAACTAAATGTAATTGTTTTGAAGATTAAATTAATGCACATATGAATTGTTATCTATCTTTCTATTCGAAATTATATAATATCACACAGAAATGAACTAATTTCTTTTAACTAAAGGCACCTTAAGTAACCGTACCGCAGGCATGTTTAGGGTAGGATCAAATAATAATGGATTGATTCCTACAGGTTGGGTGGGTATAGATGGAGAACGATACCATCTCAGTTCTCCGAATATAGATAGGGTATTACACATATTGATTCGGTTAAATTTTCACTGGTTTCCTATTTCTTTATTGTCGTCTCTGTCTACACTTTTTTTCTGTAGCACCATTGGTTTAGGCAGCACAAGACCCACGCCACTTTTCCCTGAGCAAGGCCGGAACAATAGTAGACAGAGTGTGTGAGCCGAAATGACTTTGCAATTGTGCGTTACACTGCTTAGAAGTCTCTTACGCGAAGAACTCGCCTGTTGGCTATGCCGCACTTATTCGCTGCCCCCGGGGGTATGTAACGTTAGTGTGGGCCTCACGTTTAGTCAGTACAAGAACCACGCTCTCGTTGCGCCACCTGTTTTTCAATCTGCAGAACAGATGAGCCTTTAAACGCTCGAGTAACCCTGATCAGCTGGGAGTGTGGTCAGCCGAAAAACACAGAAAGCACAGCTGAGAGTGTGGTCAGCCAAAAACGCAGACAAAAGCAAAGTGCAATTGTATAAACTGCAATTACAACGCACACCAGCGAAAACCCGGCAGAATAACGCGCAGAAAGTGACGGTACCGCCCCCCTCAAATAGAGGCACCACTGGACACACCTTCGAAGAACAACTGCGCATACACCAAACAACACACAGGTGAGCTGCTCTGCCACCTCGAGGAAAAAACGCAGCAATTTATCACCAGATTGAAGCGATTAGAAAACGCGACCGCACTTCTAACAACTCAACTTCTGAACAAGTCAAGTTATCAGAAAGTGCGTCACAGCGTATCTGTTTTGTTTATGTAAACTCGCTCGCGATGGCTTGTGCAGACGACAGTATTGGAATGGGTCATGTGTTTTGTTTTTGTAAACTCGGTCGTGGTCAAACTCCCAGCTTGTGCGACAATGGGGCGCCAGAGTAGTGGAATGAGGTAAAGTGACAAATTCAGGACAAATTTGTATGGGAGGTACTCGAAGGAGTAGTCCAAATTAAAAATCCTTTCTTAGTGCTCACTTTTAACCTGAATGGAATATTTGGTGTAAGTTTCGGCGTTCTAGCTCTTATGGTTTAGGCTGTGGGTCTCTCAACAAGCAGTCAGGACAAACTCTTTTATATATTTAAATAAGCTCGCTCCAAAACATAAGTATATGGGAGGTGCCCCAAAGAGTTGTGGGATCGGGTCCAAGCTTTGCATCCATAATTTTTTTACACGCCCTCATGTCCTGACCATTTTCGTTCAGATTGATTAATGTTAAAGCATAGCTATACTACAAAAGTTGGGGAAAAAGGACTTAGGTGTTCAGGAGCTACTCGAAGGAGTTGTCCAAAATAAATATTCTTTCTTAGTGCTCACGGCAAGCGAAAACCCTCAACTGAACCCTCAACGAGGGTGCCGGCTGGGCAATGGGCATCATGCTGTCGAAACAAACGAGGGGTTAGTGGTGCCATTTGCCTTGCAGAAGGGAAGAGCGGCATCCGGCAATGGGCATCACTGTCTGACTAGGGGGAGCTGTAGACCACTCAAAGGCCTCGGCACTACGAGGGTGTGAAGCGAACCTATGTTAGGCATGGATGACTGGCGGAGGGGAGCTCCAAACCACTCAAAGGCTTTGGCACTGCGAGGGCGAGGGGTGAACTAATGCAACCATTGTCACTCTTCCTTAAAACAAACAAAGGTACCGCTTATCTACTCACCTGCGTAGCGGTGGTATGATGCTTAGCTAAAGTGAGCGCTTTGCCACTCAAAGGTTTCGGCACTGCGAGAGCAAGGCGCAAACTATGGTCTGAGGTCTTTGGCAGTAAGGATAAAATGCTATGGGTAGACTCCCCAGACATAAAAATCAAGATGGATACGACGGACGATCATACACGGGTTGGGATGTCAACCCAAACGTCGGTGGGAAAGGGAGCTACCACCGACGGGCACGGGGGGGGAGAAATCCTCTCTGCGTGTCGCCAGCAACCCCTCCGTACTGGTTGGAGCATTCCAGGACGGTTGCATAGTTACTGCCAACACGTACTCGAATACAAACAAGCCCAAAATGTGGCGCGATACCGCTGTCCTTGGAGACTCGGATTGCAACTCACGAGGGTCTCTTACGTCGGAGGTAGAGGCTCCATGCACTTCTGGCCCAAAGAGTACAAGTACCCCTAGTAGGGTCGGGCTCAAAAGGTCAAAGGAGGGCATGAGGGCCACAGCCCATTATAAGGCCGCCCTTAAGATCCGATCGCGACTCGCAGATTGCAAGCGAGAACTCACGCAAGATGAGATCCGCAGCAAGAAGTGGGCCGGCGAAAGGATCGAAGAGGGTAGGTCTCACTTCGAGAAAAGGGGGAACATGGCGCCCGAGAACGCCGGTTTTGCCAACAAGGTGGAGGAGCGACTGGCCGTCAAACGCCAGCGCTCCGATGAAACCGCAAAAGCAAAAGTACCAGCTGGTAAGCGGCCCTGCAAAAAGCCAATGTCGCGGGCAAAACCGACGGCCAGCGATGTAGCGAGGCGACATCCCGTCGTCGCGCTCATCGACCGGAGCGACCCAAATGGCAAAATGAAGCCCGAACATTGGAAGAAGGTGGAGGCGCTGCTGCTCGATGCGCTTCTAAGCCGGATGGGCGAACCGGAGTCGCTTCCCATCTCTTTTGATGGAGCGGGATGGCTCTTAGAAGTCAAAATCCTGAGCTGCAAGGATGACCACACTCTGAAGTGGGTCACCGGCGTCGTGGCTGCTATGGCCGCCCCGTGGGAGGGTGCTCAGCTAGAGGTAGTAGACAGAACCTGCATTCCGTCCGTGCCAAAGGCAAAGGTGCTCTTCCCAAGGGTCGTCCCAGCGGACAAGGCGTTGCAGCTATTGAAGTGGCAGAATCCGGACGTGCCAACGATTGATTGGAAAGTGATCAATGTTGCGAAACCCGACACCAAGGGCCAGCAAATGGTCATTCAGATCAATAAGGAGGCCGACGATCTGCTATACGCTAGACACGGGAAGACGGCGTGGGGCGTACGGAGCGTGTACCTGTGTCTTAAAAAACGTCATCCAGACGACAAGGACGAAAATACGCTAGCGATTGGTGAAGTGGAGAGGGACCTAGCGGAGGTCACCCACGCGACCAAGAGCCTGGAGATCGAGGACGACGAGGATGCAGACATCACCGTAGTGGAAGTCGCATCCGTGGAGGACACCACAGCCACTAATGGAGCTGAGTGTCATCCAGGTCAACTTACATAAGAGTAAGTTGGCTTCGGCGGAGCTCCTGCTAACCCTGGAGACAGGGCCCGTCGACGTCGCACTTATCCAGGAACCTTGGATAGCTTCGGGAAACAAGGTTTCTGGGCTAAGACACCCGAATTACAACGTATTCTATCCAACAACAGTGAGTAGAGCAAGGACCGCGATCCTAGTAAGAAGGGGTATTGGTTTGAAATATGATAGTTTTACATTAATAATAACCTAATAGCACAGGATAATATAACAGCTGTTTATGAGACAACGACCTGGTAGCCCGCAACATACGATGTAAGTTGCATCGATATATCGATATTGTTTTAGATTGCACTTGTAATGACTGGAGGAAGAAGAAGCGCGTAAGAGTATATGGAGTGAATTGAGCAGCGTGCATTGTGTTAGAAAATAAAGATAAAACCTACAAAAAAGATAGCTACAGTCCACTATTTTTTACATTCCAAATCTTTTTGGTCCTTCGAGCCGGATCCGGAGCACATAATAGATTGGATGTACGGATCAAGACGGCTGGAGATCGGCATTCTTTATTTTCTTATTGTCTCTGGGTATTTTCACACGCGGGTGAAAATTCGTATCTAACCTCCCAATGCAGGCAATCAATTCACAACGTCGTTGTTGCAAAGGACAAATAACACGCGCCCACGTGTCAGCTTTGGATTTGACTACAACTTCTTTGGAGACTCTGGAATATCGACTTCGATCTTTGACAGACGTCTTCGAGAAATTTACGCGATATACTGCAGAACTGTACAACTATTCTGAGGAAGCGAATTGGGCGGAACCAGAGGATGTGCAGGAGTATGAAGCAAAATTCTACGAGACACATGCCAAATTGTCTGATGCTGTGTCTGCGGCTAAGACAGCGCTGATGCACACTTCGACACTTAACGCAACACAAGATCAATTGGAACGACTTGTTACATCACAAACGGAGTTCTTGCAGCATGTGCGCAGCTTAAACAACGGAGATTTTCGATACGATAAAATAAAAATTCCTACGTTCAGCGGCAATTATGAGGATTGGCCACAATTTTGTGATCTGTTTGTGGGCTCTATCGGCAGTCGTGAAAGCTTTACGAAGTGCCAAAAATTTCATTATTTGAAATCGTACTTGGCTGGAGACGCGCTCAGCCTGGTAAAACACATCGCAGTGACGGATGAAAACTTTGTAGAGGCATGGGAAAGACTAGTTGCACGATATGATAAGAAGCATTTAATCGCAAGATCATTCATCAATAAGTTCTTATCTATGCAAACCGGGTCTGAACCAATTACAACTTCTCTTCGAAAACTGGCAGACGGAGCAGATGACACCATACGAGGATTGCGAGCGCTTGACTGCAATGGCCGTGACTTGTGGATCATCAACATTTTATTGAACAAACTGGATATTTACACACGATAAGCCTGGGCAGAGCGTGAAGAGGCTACTTCAACCAACGTGAGCGTTGAGACCTTCTTACACTTTCTATTCCATCGATGTGATGCGTTAGAATCGTCCCAACCATTTCGACAGACACTGAGCAAGCGTGCAACCGTGAATCTTGCTAAAGAGGAATCAACCCCTAATGGAAAGCAATGTATTTTGTGTAAGCTACCACACACAATCTCGTCTTGTACACAATTTATGGCAATAGAGCTTTTGGAATGCAGGGCATTTGAACGCGACCATAAGCTGTGCTTCAATTGTTTGGGTCAAAGTCATATGGCCAGACAATGTTCATCAAAGTATAGATGTCGTGAATGTCAAGCCACACACCATACTCTTCTTCATCAGACGCAACATACGCAACAATCGGAACAGGCAAATCGACCCACAACTACTCAAACTTCGGCTTCTGCAACTAACACAACGGATTCACATCAAAACATGGCAGGCATTTCAAACTTCTCGACAGGAACGGCTCTTCTGGCTCGAGCACAGACGTTGATGCCAACAATACTTGCGAATGTAATCAACAGGTGGGGCAAACTTACAACTTGTCGCCTACTTTTGGATTCAGGACCTACGATAACGATGGCTAGCGAAGCGTTTGTACGGCGCATCGGAGCCACTCGCTCACATGCACGAATTTCTGTAGTTGGGCTCTCAGCCAATTACACAGGCACCACACGGGGATGCACCAAACTGCATTGAGATTTCTGAGGATTCTGTTGAAATTGACACCTTTATTATGAATTCATTAACTTTATCTGTTCCCTCTCAGGAAGTCAACACCTGTGCTTGGGAAGCTCTAGCTGACCTGACTTTGGCAGACCCTACGTTTCATACACCAGGCCCGATAGATGTCATTATTGGGTCTGATAAACTATGGAATCTGTACTCAGGCGAACGTAAAGCTATAGGAAACGGTGGCCTTCAAGCAGTCAATACACTATTTGGCGGGGTCATTGTTGGCTTTTGTACCTACGGTAACGAATCAAGGATTGTTCATCAAGCTCACCATGCTCAATTGAATTTGGATTCAATGGTGCGAGCATTTATGGAAATGGAGAACGTGCATCCAAGCAAGATGACGATCGACGCAAGCGACGAAATAGAACAACATTTTGTAAACACTCACCAGCGTACTAGTGAAGGCGCGTACATTGTAAACTACCCCTTCAAAGACGACGCACCACCTTTTCATGACTCGACGCTAACACAAGCTGTTAAACGTTTTACATCTAAGGAAAGCAAATTTCGGCGCTACCCAGATATACGAAGCCAGTATATTGACTTCATGAAGGACTATCTGGCACGAGGACGAAGAAGAAATCGATTTGGAGCAGGAAAACAAGAGTCTTGACAAGTGCGTTTACCTCACCATGCTGTTTTGAAACCGGAAAGTTCGACCACCAAATGTCGCGTGGTTTTCGACGGATCAGTAAAGGACGCTACAGGCTTCTCACTTAACGATCGATTGCACATCGGTCCGCCTATTCAACGGGATTTGATTGGAGTTTGCCTACGGTTTCGCCAACATCGGTATGTGGTATGTGATGACATAGAGAAGATGTTTCGGGGCATACTGGTAACGAAGGCTCACACGGATTATCAACGTATAGTGTGGCGTGAGGAGGAAAGAGATTCTCTTCGACACTATCGCCTGTTGACGGTCACATATGGATAAGCACCGTCACCCTTTTTGGCAGTTCGAGTTCTACAGCAGCTCGCTGAAGATTATCAACAGCAGCACCCATTGGCTGCCCATGCTCTGTTAAACGATACTTACGTGGATGATATATCTCCAGGAGCCGACGCGGTCGAGGACGTACTCAAACTCAAGGACGATTTGATTGGATTACTGGCTAAAGCGAAATTCAATCTTCGGAAATGGAGCTCGAATTGTAATGAATTAATGAGAATGTTGCCTCAACAAGACTGTGAATACAAGCCACTTGCGGATGAAGACCAGCATGTATCTCACTTCGCTAAAACATTGGGATTACTATGGAATCCAAAGTCTGATGAGCTAGGCATCAAACTGACCAACATTGACCTTAAGCGGGAACCAACCAAGCGCACACTTTTATCGGAATTATCAAAGATTTACGACCCCCTGGGAGTGGTGGCACCAACAACTGTACTACTCAAGATACACTTCCAGGAATGCTGGCTAACGTCTTTAGATTGGGAAGAAGCATTAACTGGAACTATACTAAGGCGATGGCTTATTCTAGCCAAGGAACTTCCGTTGTTATCCAATTGTCGTGTTCCTCGACACATTGGTTGAGCAACTCGAACCATCGACATGGATTTGCGGATGCATCATCACAAGCATTTGGAGCTGTGGTTTATAGTCGCGTCGTAACAGAATCGGATATCGTGGTCACTTTGATTCCTGCCAAAACACGTGTAGCCCCTATTAAACCTATTACGATACCTCGACTTGAACTGAATGCTGCTCATCTCTTAACCAAGTTATTAATACTCATCAAGGAATCGTTAACCATTCCAATCGCTAGCACTCACTGTTGGAGTGATTCGGAAATCGTGCTACATTGACTATCAGCACCACCTCGCAAATGGAATACCTATGTCTGCAACAGGACAGCGGAAATCTTGCAGGGTTATCCAAGGAGCTGTTGGCATCATGTACGGTCGGAAGATAACCCAGCTGATTGTGCATAGCGCGGATTGTCGCCATCCATGTTACTTGAGCACACTCTTTGGTGGACAGGTCCATCATGGCTATCACTGCCGTGCTCAGAATGGCCAACTGAAAAGATCTTGGAGCCATCTTGTGCGGGTTCTAAGCTATGTATTTCGCTTTATTCATCAACATTGCCACAGACACAAAGGTTGTAAATTTGGTCACAACAACAGTTTGAAGTATCCATGTCCGGATTGGATACAAGGCAACGCTTTGACAGCACCGGAATTGTGCTATGCTCAAACTCGACTTCTGCAGCATATGCAACACACGGAGTTCCAGCAAGACTATGAGCCACTTCTTAAGAACACGATGTTACCAAACAGATCGAATTTAGTGAAGCTTTCACCTTTCTGTGATTCAGCTGGGTTAATGCGAGTTGGCGGGCGCATTGACAACTCTAGTTTGAATTTCAATGCAAAGCACCCCATTTTAGTGGCTAAGTCTTCACCTCTGGCAAGTTTACTAATTCGATATTTTTACAGAATTAATCTTCATCCTGGCGTTGAAGCAACCTTCCACATCATTCGTCAGCAATTTTGGATACTGGGAGTGCGCAACTTAATACGGAAGGAAGTCTTTCGTTGTAAGAAATGTTTTATGCAACGGCGCTGTAAAGTCAGCAAATATTGGCTGATTTACCGGTACCGCGAGCTCATCAGAATCCCTGCTTTCAACACCCTGGTCTTGACTACGCAGGACCTATATCAATAAAGGAGTCGAAAGGTCGCAGCCCAAGGATTGGCAAGGCATGGTTTGCAATTTTTATATGTTTGGCAACAAAGGCCATACATATTGAAGTCGTGAGCGACTTAACCACGAATGCATTTATTGCTGCATTCAAGCGTTTCTGCTCAAGAAGAACGACCCCTACTGATCTCTACTCGGATAATGGAACTACATTTCACGGAGCGAAACGTGAACTGGATACTATACGAGACATTGCTCGATCGCATAGTGAGGATAAACACTTGGCTGACTTTTTCGCTACGAAAGGATTGACTTGGCACTTCATACCCCCTTCTGCATTACATTTTGGCGGATTGTGGGAATCGGGAGTGCCTTCTATTAAGCTACAAGTTCGCCGAGTTGTAGGAGGAGCAGCCCTTACGTTCGAGGAGTTGTACACTGTATTAGCTCAAATCGAAGGTCTCCTCAATTCACGCCCCTTGGCATCATCTGGTGATGACAGCCTGGATCCATTGACACCTGCACATTTCCTAGTGGGCCAACCGTATACTGCCCTGGCAGAACCGTCGCATTTGAATACCAACATAAATCGATTGGATCGTTGGAATCAACTTTAAGCTATGGTACAGGGTTTCTGGAAGCGCTGGCACACAGAGTGCCTAACAAGTCTACAGGAGCGCAGGAAATGGCAAGTGAAGACTCCCAATCTAAGCGTGGGTATGCTCGTGGTTTTAAAGGAGCCAAATCTGCCTCTGGTCAAATGGATGATGGGACGCATCATTGAAGTTCACCCAGGAGATGACAACAACGTTCGAGTCCTCACTTTTCAAACTGCGCAGGGGCAGTATAAGCGTCCTATTACCAAGCTAGCAGTTCTACCAATTGACCGAACGCGGCGTTCAGGGGGGCCGGTATGGTTAGAAATATGATAGTTTTACATTAATAATAACCTAATAGCACAGTATAATATTACAGCTGTTTATGAGACAACGATCTGGTAGCCCGCAACATACGATGTAAGTTGCATCGATATATCGATATTGTTTTAGATTGCACTTGTAATGACTGGAGGAAGAAGAAGCGCGTAAGAGTATATGGAGTGAATTGAGCAGCGTGCATTGTGTTAGAAAATAAAGATAAAACCTACAAAAAAGATAACTAAAGTCCACTATTTTTTACATTCCAAATCAGGTATCTATGCTTACTTATTGTCTAATTACAGTACTGACGATCTCACGGTGGTAGCGCTAGAAGGTGGCAAGGATGAGCCAATCCTGATGGCATCATGCTACATGGCGCATGACACCGACGCAGCTTCTCAAGAGCTAAGTCGACTGGTGATGGAGACCGAGCCGAAGAAGCAGTCCCTCACCATCGGAGCAGACGCCAAAGCACAACATACTGTATGGGGAAGTAGAGACATCAACGATAGGGGTGAGTCACTGCTAGATTTTATCTTACAAACTAATCTTAAGATTGCGAACAAGGGGGAAGAACCAACATATATGGGTCCTACCTCCTTCAACGTCTTAGATTTAACCCTCGCGTCGGTAACGAATATCGTGGTTAAGGATTGGAGAGTTCTTAGCAGACACTCCTTCTCTAACCACAGGTACATTTAATTCCGAGTTAACTTTGAAAGAATAGTGCAAAAGAAAGTGTACAGGAACCCGCGTAACACAGACTGGGAGCAGTTTGAAAAAGAGGTTGAAAGAAACCTGTCTCGACCGCCTAAGATAGCCTCACCTGATAAATTAGAGAAGTCCCTGGAGACACTCAATAAAAATCTTTTGACGGCCTATCATAAGACGTGTAAACCATCCCGAGAGAAGAAGAGACACAAGCCCCCGTGGTGGACTCCAGAACTCATACATAACAACAACCATCAGAACACTCCTTACAAAAGCTGCCCCTAAAATCAAACTCCTCTGGATCCCTAGCCACTGCGGCATCGATGGGAACGAACTAGCCGACACTGCAGCCAAATCCACATACAATATGCCCCTACACCTTACTCCCAACTTCAACACCATAGACATAAACAAATTCCTTGCTAAGGAACTCGAACAAGAGCTTAAACACAACTTAGAACGCTGCAACAGATGGTACAAACAATTAAACACAAACCAAACACACACATCCCATTACCTAAAAAATATACAGCAAAAAAATATCACACGCAACGACCAAATAAAAATACTAAGACTCAGACTAGGACACACTAGATTTACACAACAACACTACAACAATCCTGACAACACCCTACCATGCCCAAACTGTCATACAACAACAGACCATAGCATAAGCCACATTCTTACCAACTGCCCTGCAACTTCCGTTTTTAAAAACCTAATTTTTCAAACCAGCTGCCCCATATCGACTCTATCAAACCCAACCCCAGAAAATATTGCAAAAATAATCGAGTTTCTCAAAAAAACAAAAACGTACCACCTCCTATGATCTCCCAAAATTAGTAAATATGTAAATATGTAAATATGTATATACCAATGTAATAATGTAATAAGTAATATGTAAATATATAAATTAAATTAAATAACAAACTATCAAGCCGAAGGTCCTAGCAGCCAGCGCTTTAGTGACTAAGTTAGTGTTAATTTTTAAATTATAACTAACTATTATAAATAAATAAATAAATAAAAAGACGTGTAAGCCATCCCGAGAGAAGAAGAGACACAAGCCCCCGTGGTGGACTCCAGAACTCAAAGAACAAAGGGAAGATGTACTAGAACTCTTTAAACTAGCGAAACAAGCAGAAGAAGAGCTAGTATGGAACGAATACAAAGTACGGCTACGTGACTTCAAGAAAAAAGTCCGAGCAGCCAAAAGGCACGCATGGCAAGACTTCTGTTCAGGCATAGAAAAGACAGCTGACACCGCAAGGTTAAGAAAGCTGCTTGCTCGCCAACAGACAGTACAAAGCCAACTAAAAACTGAAGACGGCCGATGGACAGAATGCAGTGAAGATGCGGCAAATGTGCTCCTAGAGGCCCAGAAGTTCACTCAAACGGACAAATAATACCTCCAACCACTAGAGTGGAAATTCCCGAAGATATCATAACAACACAAAGGATACTGTGGGCAATAGACTCCTTCGAGAGCTACAAATCGCCAGGTCCAGACGGAATATTCCCAGCCATGCTGAAGAGGGTCAAACAAACGATCGCTCCTTGGCTAAAAGAAATATTTAGGGGATGTCTAAATCATGGCTATGTGCCGGTGGCTTGAAGGACAGCGCGGGTGATATTCCTTCCGAAAGCGGGGAAATGCAGCCACGTGCTGCCTAAAGACTACAGACCCATCAACCTGACCTCATTCCTTTTAAAAACACTAGAGAAACTGATAGACCTCCATATCAGAGAGAATACAGAGATGTCTCTAGAACGCAATCAACACGCGTACACAAAGGGTAAATCGGTGGCAACAGCGCTACACTCCCTTGTAGCAACCATAGAGAAGGCACTTCACCACAAAGAATACGCCCTAGGTGCATTTCTAGACATCTCAGGCGCATTTAATAACGTGTCGACGGAAGCAATTATGCACAGCCTCAGAGCTACGCACCCAACAGCAGCAGAACAATCCTGGGTTCATAATCTACTGAACAACAGGAAAATACTAGCGGAATGGGGAACCACAACCACTATCAGGGAAGCAAAATGCGGCTTTCCCCAAGGAGGAGTGCTATCTCCCCTACTGTGGAACTTGGTGGTAAACGGCCTCCTAAAGAAATTCAAACGGAAAGCACCAAAGATAACTGCCTATGCGGACGACATAAGCATAATTATCACGGGCAAATGTCCATTGACAATCAGCCATGTCATGGAAAACTGTAAAGTAGTGATTTGCCGAGGTACAGATCTCAGTCTGGTCAAGGCTGGTTACAAGTAATTTATAACTTGCTGAAACCCAAAGTATAGCGTTAAGGAGAGTCAAATAGTGATCCGACGTAAAGTCGTGTCCTGTCAACTACTGATCAGTTAAGGTACCAACCGGGCCGACACCACAATTGCTACCTTTTCCGATCGCTAAGCTTACCTTACGCCACCGCGGGCTACCCTCACGAGTGTCGTCTGGTAAATTAGCTGGCGAGGGTGTGGATTGGGTTGTTGCCTCAATCGCCACTGCACCTTATCGTTGATAGAACACGTGCCTCTGTGGATTTGAATCACAGAATATCAGACACTGTACTACACAGAGTAACCACGCGTTTTATGTTACTATTGTTCACTTTATTCTCTATATATATATGTACTTAAGCCACGGTACAAGCCGCGCGTTAGTCTTAGCGGGAAGGGGGTTTAAATCTAATACACAGGTGTGATTATCCTACTCACGTATTAATCTCAACCCTTTTTCAATCTGCCTTTCTCTGCACGGTCTTCTCTCCGGTTCCTCGGTATATGTTTCCTCGGCGCTGCTTATTTTCCAGTTCTAATACGCTTCTCTCTCTGTCACTCTCACTCCGACACTTTTCGCTTTACGGCTTTGCGATCACACTACATTGTTCTTTCAAGGTTCGCACTAGACTGTCCTCGCCGCATATTCGCGGCTCACGCTCGGCCCTTCTTCGCCGATCCACTCGAGCTTTTGTAGTTTGGTGGATCGCGTGTTGAGGGTCGAAAAGCTCTGCTTAGTGCTTTCGCATCATCTGGCCACTCTGCTTCTAATGGCCGTTCTGTTTTGAAACCGACGTTGCTTATTGACTATTATACTATTGGGTGGTATCGTACATTACCGATCTTAACAATTATTTCTTACGGCCTATTATATTACTATTAAACAATAAAGGGCCTTCTTGGCAATCTTCAACTATTCATATTCTCAGCTAGGTACTTATTAACTATATAAAATGTGGGGGAGGGCATCATTTGGCCTTCCTCACACCCCCCCCTTTCTCCACTAGGGTGATGATTACCCTACCGTCGGCGTGTGCTGTTACGTTAAATACGTCGGCTCCTTCCATCACCCTGAATCGCGCCCTGCGTGGCCCTGGGGATTGCCTGCGTCTCAAGAATTCGTCTCTCTTCGTCTGAGGTAGTAATTCCGCCACTCGTTCGTTTTCTTGCGAACAAGAACAACTGGTGCACTGTGCGGACTACGAGATGGTTCTATCGCGCCGGCCTGCAGTAGTTCGTCCACTTGTGCATTGATTACCTGCTGCATTGCCGGGTTCTCCGGGTAATACCTTTGTTTTATAGGCTTGTCATCCTTCATGATGAGCCTGTGCTCGGCAACGTTGGACACAACCTGGAGTCCATCGAAGAGAGCCAATTCCGACCTTAACAATTTCTGTATCCCGGGTTCCAAATCCGCCGGCCACTTCTGTTCGTCTACAGCTACGTTGTCTGGCAGCGTTGTGCCAGGTATAGTAGTATCTGTTTCTTGTTCTCCTACTTCGTCTGGTATCTGTTTCTCAGCGCCCGGCACTGATCCCGTCCCAGCTGGTGCCGTGGCTCGTTTCCCGCCCCGGGCCTACGACAACACTCGCTCTGACTCCTTGGGTCCCACACTCCCTACAAAACTGCACTCGCGGATTAGGACACTCTCTGGCAAAGTGCCCCGCTTGCGAACAGTTGTAGTTGTAGCATACCCGCCTATTCATGGGCATCCTAGGCTGTTCGTGACTCAGCATTCTGTTTGCTATTGCCCCCGTTTCGCTAAGCGGTACTTTACCCGACTCCTCACTTCTCGCAACTGGCTGTGGTGATGATCTGAACGGATTGTAGTGTTTCGTGACAGTCCGCGCGCCGTAACCTGCCGCTGCATCTCTCCGATCCCGTTCCTCCAGGGTCTCGTATTCTGCCGCCAACTGGGTTAGTTCCTCCAGTGTTTTGTACTCGTGCTTGCGAATGTTTCGTCGATGGTCTGACGTCAAGTTTTCATATACCCTATATAGCTCCTGCTCCGCCGTATACCTAGCGTGTTGCATCATCCTTCGGAGGTCAATCATGTACTCCTTAAAACTCTCTCCAGCACGCTGTCGGCGGACCCTGATATCATCCTCGAATCGTTGATAATATTCCGGCGGCAGGAAGAAGTCAAAAAATGCGCTGCTAAAAGTGGCCCATGTGGCGTCCATCAACTGACTGACAGAAAACCACCCCCCGTCCAGGTCTGTAAGCGCTTCACTTATTGCCCGCGGTAATCGATCCAGGCTGATTTCGTACATACTTGCTCGCTTTTCAATCTCCTCGAGGAATACAAGTGGGTCCGTATACCCATTGAACCTAATACCCCACTTCCAGACCAGTTCTGGGACAACCACGCTGTTCCTATGGCCGTAACATCCCTCCTCCGCATGTCGGTAGCCAGCCGGCTCGACCTGACTATGTACTAACAGTGTACTAGCAGGTGACTGGATACGGATACGAGGGATGGATTCTTTCGTCACCATTGGATTTAACGTTGTGCTGTTGCGGATGTCCCGGTTCGACGAGAGTACAGTTGTCGCCGTTCCAGCCCAACCCGATGGGATTGCCACATCGGATTCCGATTTCTGTTGTGGTCTTCGGCCTACGACAGGTTTATCGGTCTGGATTGGCGACGTCTGAAACTTCGCGAAACGTAACTCCCAGTCAGCCAAACGTGTCGAAACCTCGTTCGAATGTCCGTCTCTTTTTATGAATTCGCATACTGTTTTCCGGTAGTCCGACACTGTTGCGCATTTTCCCAAACCTAATTCCTCAGAAATATATTCTAAATCCTCCTTCCGGCAGTCGTAGACCCATTGTCGGCCCACCCCTGGGTTGGTGCAGCCTCCAGGCTCCATGCCGGCAGACACGTTGGCTAGTGGGTTCCCATCGCAGATTATTATGGTAAAAAAAAATTCTCCGAAATTTAATGAAACCAAAAAAAAAAATAAAAATTTCTCCAAAAATGTATTTAACGAAAACCAGAAAATTTTTTATTATTTTTTTTTTTATTTATTTATTTTTAGCTTTTATTTATTAATTGTTGTTGACCAAAAAAAAATATTTTATAAAATTTTCAAAACACTTTTACAATATTCTGCGACCCACAGTGCAGCCAATCCGTTTATTTATTCCGTTTCCAATGGCTAGCAAGACAGCTTTTTCTAAACCGAACAGTGTTCACTTTCGTCGGTATCGTCCCACTTTGCCTTATATTTTTTCTTAAGTCAACCGCTTTGACTTCTCAAAATTGTAGGCACCCTGTGCTGCTCGCGTCGACGTGAGTGTTTTCCGTTAGGTGATCGACTACCCGGCTTTGTCGTCAAGTTCACCGCGTTCACCGACGGTTGCCAGCAGCAATCACTTACACGGTTCCGTTAGGTAATCGGCGCGCACGTTTTCACCGTCTCGTTCGCTGCGCCTCAAATCTTTGTCAACCGCGCGGACTCAAGCAAGGCCCGTTACTTTATCGCCGTTCACGTTTTATTCTCTATTCTGCAGCAGCGACCGATTTAAAACGCCTTACACACTCTGTCCGCTGTGATCCCGTTGGTTTTATCGCTTCGCCCGTTTTCGTTTTCTTTCGTTGCGCCGCGACAATTGCACAAAAATCTCGATGTTCGAATGCCGTTTAACATCCACCGTTTTACATGCGCGTAGTAAAACAGGGTATCACCGGGTATACGCGTACTCTACTTGAATCACAATTTTCGCACTTTTTAGTGATGTTACTGGGGGCTTTAATTCCAGTTTACACCACCCGCTGATACTTTAGGTCCCTGCTCGGGCGCCACTTGTAAAGTAGTAATTTGCCGAGGTACAGATCTCAGTCTGGTCAAGGCTGGTTACAAGTAATTTATAACTTGCTGAAACCCAAAGTATAGCGTTAAGGAGAGTCAAATAGTGATCCGACGTAAAGTCGTGTCCTGTCAACTACTGATCAGTTAAGGTACCAACCGGGCCGACACCACAATTGCTACCTTGTCCGATCGCTAAGCTTACCTTACGCCACCGCGGGCTACCCTCACGAGTGTCGTCTGGTAAATTAGCTGGCGAGGGTGTGGATTGGGTTGTTGCCTCAATCGCCACTGCACCTTATCGTTGATAGAACACGTGCCTCTGTGGATTTGAATCACAGGATATCAGACACTGTACTACACAGAGTAACCACGCGTTTTATGTTACTATTGTTCACTTTATTCTCTATATATATATGTACTTAAGCCACGGTAAAAGCCGCGCGTTAGTCTTAGCGGGAAGGGGGTTTAAATCTAATACACAGGTGTGATTATCCTACTCACGTATTAATCTCAACCCTTTTTCAATCTGCCTTTCTCTGCACGGTCTTCTCTCCGGTTCCTCGGTATATGTTTCCTCGGCGCTGCTTATTTTCCAGTTCTAATACGCTTCTCTCTCTGTCACTCTCACTCCGACACTTTTCGCTTTACGGCTTTGCGATCACACTACATTGTTCTTTCAAGGTTCGCACTAGACTGTCCTCGCCGCATATTCGCGGCTCACGCTCGGCCCTTCTTCGCCGATCCACTCGAGCTTTTGTAGTTTGGTGGATCGCGTGTTGAGGGTCGAAAGCTCTGCTTAGTGCTTTCGCATCATCTGGCCACTCTGCTTCTAATGGCCGTTCTGTTTTGAAACCGACGTTGCTTATTGACTATTATACTATTGGGTGGTATCGTACATTACCGATCTTAACAATTATTTCTTACGGCCTATTATATTACTATAAAACAATAAAGGGCCTTCTTGGCAATCTTCAACTATTCATATTCTCAGCTAGGTACTTATTAACTATATAAAATGTGGGGGAGGGCATCATTTGGCCTTCCTCACAAAACACACTAAAAGATATACTAGCATGGGCAACGGAAGCCGGTCCAAGTGTCAACGCGGACAAGACGGACCTCATCCTCTTTACCAAGAGATACAAGGTACCACTCTGGACGCCCCCCAAAATAAACCATAAACCGCTGATACCAAAGGAGAGTATCAAATATCTGGGAATAGTATTGGACAGCAAGCTGAGCTGGAAGCTCAATGTAGAAGAAAGGGTGAAGAAAGCCACCAATGCGCTCTACACATCGCAAAAGATGTTGGGTAGCACTTGGGGACTCTCGCCAAGACTAACACATTGGATGGTTGCAAGCTCGTCAGATCCAAGTGGCGACGAAGATGAGGAGCTGTTAATGGTGCAAATGTTAGATTTCCCAATGGAAAAAAGAAATTGTGTAATGGATTACGTTACAAAAACTGTTCCAAGCTACACAGACAAAGAATTTCAAACGCATTTCCGTGTTACCAGAACCATTTACCAGTACTTGTCGAAGGAGTTTACAAAATCCTCGGAGTATGCTAATCTGGACACAACTAGAGCGTATTCGTCAGAAATGCATGTTATGCTGTTTTTGTGGTTTGCTGGTCATGAGGCTTGCTCATTTCGAGATGTAGCCGATAGGTTTAATGTTGCCATCAGCACGAGAAGCCTTATAATCCGCAGAGTTACTTTTTTTGTGAGCGGTTTGTCAGACAACATGATTCGTTGGCCGAATGATATGGAGAAGCAAGCAACATCTGCTTATTATGCTGGGCTGAACAGCGGAAAAGATTTTGCTGAATGAGTTATAGGTAACAATGGTTTTTTATACTTTGATACCAAAGGTATCATAGTATATTGGGTTTATGCAATGTCCGTCATGGTGTCTGTCCGTCTGTCCGTATGAACGCAACTTTTTTCGACACCCTTAAAGCTAGAGCCTTGCAACTTTGCAAATTTCTTGGTATATGTCTTCGTCAGACAAAGTGTTAAATCTAGGGCTCTACGACCTCAGGGGGCCTGGGAAATCGATAACAAGTCGAATACACCTCGAAGTGCAAATCGATAAAACACATATATATCCCACATTTTAGTAGATAGAGTCACCAAATTTGATGGCAAGATAGCTGGTAACATTCCTCAAAAAATTGCATCAAAAGTTTGGATGCCACGCCCACCTGTTCCGCCCCCAGTCTCCCTCAAATTATAAACAAAAATGCCTGTATCTTCTACAGTTTTTAAGCTATAGCCATCAAAATTAGCATAAAGGTAGATGCTAATATCTGACACAGATATGCATCAAAACTTTGGATGCCACGCCCCCAAACGAGGGGCCACGCCCCACCTCCCTAAAAAAAACCGGAAGGCCCGTATCTTCGCCAGTTTTAAGGCTAGAGTCACCAAATTTTATGGCAAGATAGCTGATGACATTCCCCAAAAAATTGCATCAAAAGTTTGGATGCCACGCCCACCTTTTCCGCCTCCAGCCCCCCTCCAATTATAAACAAAAATGCCTGTATCTTCTACAGTTTTCAAAGTATTGCCACCAAAATTGACATGAAGGTAGATGTTGACATCTGACAAAGTCATGCATCAAAACATTGGATGCCACGCCCCCAAACGAGGGGCCACGCCCCACCGCCCTAAAAAAAAACCGGAAGGCATGTATCTTCGTCAGTTTTTAAGCTAGAGTCACCAAATTTGGTATGAACATTGGTAGTGACATCCGTAACAGATCTGCATCAATGTTTTGGATGCCACGCCCACTTATACCGCCCACCTCTATATCTTTCTTAGTTTTTGGGCTAGAGTCACCAAATTTGGAATGAACATTGGTTGTAACATCCGAAACAGGTGTGCATAAAATTGTTTATGCCACGCCCACTTATACCGCCCACCTCTATATCTTTGTCGGTTTTTGCGCTAGAGTCTTCAAACTTGGTAGGAGGATAGAAAGTGCCATCCGCCACAGATAAATGTCATGCCTACCCCTTCTGCCTGATTTTTATACCCAAAGCCCTCATATATTACTATTTGCACTAGGAATCCTTAAAACAGCTATGTAAACTGGTATCAAAGTATATCGCAGTCGGTTGCGTCCGACTGCAACGTTTTTACTTGTTTAAAATTACTTTCCGAAAATAAATATTATTTTCAAAGGTGCCATGGATGGAACGCACATACGCATTTCTCCTCCTCGAAGCGGCAAGGATGTCTATATAAATAGAAAGGGAAACGTTTCTATACAAATGCAAGCTATTTGCAATGAGATTTGTCGACATCTTTGTTGGCTATCCCGGATCTGTCCATGATTAACGCGTGTTTGAGAACTCAGAAGCCTATTCAAAGGTATCAGCTATTGGTCAATTTTACGTGTTGGCTGATTCTGCATATGGATGTTCAGAAAATGTAATTACACCATATCGTGATAATGGTCATTTGACAAGGCAACAGAAGGAGTTCAACTGCAAGCTAAGCTCATGTAAAGTGGTCATTGAACATGCTTTCGGCATCTTAAAGCAACGATTTAGACAATTGTACTACTGCAAGCTTAGAGGTAATAAGAAAATTTGTCATTTCATAAGAGCTTGTGTCGTTTTACACAACATGTGCGACGACAATTCATTTTTAAATGAAGAAATCCCTGTTTTGGTACAAGAAAATGCACCTTCATGCGGAGACGAGTATGTTTCAACACCTAGGTCTGCCAAGCGAAGGGATGAATTATGTAATATAATGTTTAGAAATATAAGGAATTAAGATTTTTTTGCATATTTATAACATTTATTTAATAATAAAAAATAAAATAAAAAATAAATAATAAATATTATGATTTCTTTGCGAGAAGCTGCTCCGACAATTCATTTTTCCTTTGTATGGCCTGCGTTCGCTCCTTGTATGCCTCTATCATCTCCGCCTTTTGTTCCATTCTCTCCTTATGACGCTCTTCTTGTTTTTTAAGAAGCTCAGTCATTATCGACTGCTTATTTTGTCGATTCATGGTGGTCAGAGGGGTGGACGAGCGCACTACAGTGCGAGTGCCATTAAATTCGGAGTTATTCGTCGACTTAACATTAGAATTGGATGTTGCTGCAAGTACAAAAGAATTACTATTTAGTACACACTGATCCTAGCAAAAAAATATATATAAATACTTACAAGAATGAATACTTTCTCCCGGACCGTGAGCATTCAAAACGAACGACGGGAACACAGCGTCATTGTTTTCGTATATCTCTGATAGCTCACTAAAAAGAATATGACAGTTTTATTTTACTTTAATGTATGGGATATTTTGTAAAAAACTTCTGATATGCGCACGTAGAGCGAGCTCTGCCAGTCTGCTTGTTGTTTTTTTGGTTTGCTTTAAAACTTCTATCGAGCGTCTTCCATTTATTTTCAATTTGGCTCGTATTGAAATCATACCCATGTTCCTTAAGTTCTTTCGCAATTTGCACCCACATTTTTTTTTTTGTTTTAATTTGCAAAGTATGGCCTAACTTTGGCTTGTACTTTCCATACAGTGATATTAGCAGCTTTGTACTTGCATTAACCCATATTGCCTTTCCGTTATTTGGATGCGATGCGGTGGCTGATGCCTCCTGCTCTGAATCTACTTCAGGCTTTGCATATTGTAAAAAAAGTTATAAAAAGCTATAAGAGTAAAGAATTTATTTAATACAACCTTCAAATGACAAGTGTAAATATTCCTCCTTCATGTAAAAATCTTCCTCATTATTTTCCATTTTATTTTATTGTTAGAACTTGCAACGTTTGTAATTCAATTGAATACGTAACTGACAGAAAACAGCTTTTGTGCCCTAACTTACACTTTTCTGCTCTTGATTTTTGATGGTGTAGAAAAGTGCAGCAAAGTGTAAGTTGGGGCACACTAAAAAACACAGGGCAGAACAGTTTAGTGTAAAAAAGTGCAGCTATCGAACACTTTTTTGTGAACTAGTGTACACTAGGGCAACCTAGTGCAGCTATCGAACAGACCTAACATATACACAGACGGCTCAAAAATGAAAGAGGGGGTCGGCGTACTGCGCTGAACCGCCCTTGAGCCTGTCCTATAAATTACCAGACCACTGCAGCATATTCCAGGCGGAGATATTCGCAATAAGGAAAGCGGCGGAATCAGTTCTACAAACGAATACAGCACTTGACAAGGTAAATATATTCGTTGACAGCCAGGCAGCAATCAATAAAAGCCTTACAGTCGCACTTCATAACATCCCGAGATGTCGTGGCGAGCAGGGAAGCATTAGATGCACTCAGCACGCTTTAAAACGTGCGCATCTACTGGATTCCCAGCCATCAGGGCTTCGAAGGCAATGAAAAAGCCGACTCACTGGCTAAACAAGGAGCCACGGGACTCAACAGCCACCCGGCAGAAATTCCGATCTCCCTGCGAACGCTACACTCACACATGGAAACACAGGCAAGGGATTCGGCAGCACAAAGGTGGACAAACACATACAACTGCAGGATCTCCAAAATAATGTGCAAAACATACAGCGACAAGCTATCGCAATACATGCTGAAACTACAAAGGCATGATTGCCGCATGCTTACGGGACTTCTGACAGGCCATTGCCTCGTCGCAGTACATGCAAAAAGGCTAGGCATGACAGACAACGATGAATGCAGGAAATGCAAGGAATCAGGTGTCAAGGAAACACTAGAACACCTACTTTGCAGCTGCCCTGCACTGGCAGCAAAACGCTTACAACACATCCAGGCTCCCTTCCTGGCATCTCTAGAGGAGGCCAGCAAGCTGGAACCAAACAAGCTTCTAGCGCTTGCTCGAAGCATACTAACGCCGCAGGACCACACAACTAGATAGTCCAAGATATCCAACCGCCGGCCTCACTAAGGACCCTCAGTGTCAGTCTATGTGTGACACTTCCTCCGGGATGGGTCAGCCGGTCCTACCTAACCTAACCTAGTGCTCACTTTCAACCTGAATGGAACATTTGGTGAAAATTAAACCTTCTAGCTCTTTTCGTTTAGGCTGTGTGTCTCTCAACAATCAGTCAGGACAAACTCTTTTATATATATGTATAGATAAACCACACTGATGGTTTGATCACGAGCGAGTTTACAAAAACAAAACAAATGCGCTGTGACGCCTTCGAGTCGCACTTGCAGATAATTGCAAAAACAAAATACACATAGTGTGCGCCTGGGCTTTTTTTCTTATCTTCTTTGTTCCTTTGACAATTGTCAAGTTTCGTTTGTTGTTGTTGTAAGTGTTGTTGTTGGGCTCGCACTGCTACTTTTTTTTGGTGTCATTGATTTAAATCTAATCAATTCAAACATAACTTGGTGCGTCTAGAAAAATTTTGCACACTAGAATATGATACGCAGTGGTTTTACTGCTGAGGCTGAAGCGGCAGCAAAAAATATTGCTGCTGTGTCAAACGAATTTAGCAATTATAGCCATTCACACTCAGTCACTTTTGGAAATGAAATAAGTCAATACGAAAATGGTACACTGAATAAATTATGGAATCCTACGCAATTATATGTTGTTGACAATTTTCTAACTTATTTATTTTATATCTATTGCTAAAATTTTGTAAAAACTATCGGCGCAGCGAAGCAAGCGGATATTTACTAGTATACTTATACAGTGGACGCTCACAAACTAGAACTCTTGGAAATTAGAATCTTCCAATAATTAGAACCAGTGTTTTTAATTCATTAAACGCTCTAAAATAAGAACCGCGGTTCTAATTTCGGAGCGTTTTTTTATTAAATTGAATTTTTATTTTTGTTTGCCTTTTAACGAATTGCATATAAAAAGGGGATTCCAACTGCGTGTGTTCCTACATTATTCTAATAAAACCATACCTTTAGGAATAATAATACCAAATACCTAATCAAAATCACATCAACAACTTCAAAAAATTAAAAAATATGTGTTCCGCAAGTTGCACAGTGGGCGATTTGGTCTCGCTAGCGGCATTTGATTCAAATTTTCAAATTTGAAAACGCGTTAAGTTTGTTTCCCAAATCGATAACAGATGCTTTGATTAGATCTTTGGCGGTTTTTTATAAGCTTTACGATCAGCTGATCATCAGCTGTGAGCTGTCAAACACAACATATGTTTTAGCAAGTGCTTTACAATATTTTTTCTTTGTCGTGCGCATTGATTTCGAGCTCCTGGGAAATTTACAATTTTTACTTGTCTTATTATAAGTGTAGCTTTTTAATAACTTTAAGGTATGTATTACCTAAAAAATCAGTGTTTGTGACCGGTCTATAAATTTGTTGCTCATAAAACGTAGTGGTAATTAAGTATATTAACAACTAGCCCGCACTAGCGTGCACCTGTCGTTCGTGGAGTAGAACTTACAAGATTCGCACGGATTCGGTCTAACTCTTTTTTTAGCTGGAAGTATAAGTCATTGTGCGTCCAAAATGTGTAATATGAACTGCTATTACCTGCTAACTTTAAATCATGGCACTTTTGAGAAGCAATGTCGGTAGCAAAACGGGTACTTTTTTTAGTCTGTAGTCTGTAGAGCGACTCCCAAAAATATGAACGATCTAAACTTGGTGAAAAGCTTTCCTATTAATGGAAACCTATTTTAATATGGCTTATCAAGTCTCCACGCATGGATTGGGTTTTTCGAGTGTGTTTTGCACATTGCATATAGAATACCAATACAAAAGTTGCAAGCTCGTGGTGCTGACAAGGATGTCGTTAAGCAAAATAAAAGAAGTATTCAGCAGAAGCTAAGGGAAGAAATGCATTTGTTGGTGGATATACCAATGGCTGGTACTGGCAGCACGAACAAAGCAAACACTGCAAGGAGGTTTTTAAAACAACCACATTTGGCTGCTCGTATAACAGGAGTAAGCTATGATTTAATATATCGATTCAGCGTAGTCTTACGAGCATTGGCTTGTGGATACGACATAAATTCGGACGCATTCGGATCTTACTTTTGTTAAAGCATACCCCTGGTTTTACATGCCATCGTCTGTTCACAGAATTTTAACTCATGGAGCAGATATTATAAACCATTTTTCCCTTCCGATTGGTATGATGTCCGAAGAAGCTCTTGAAGCCAGGAACAAAGACTATCGAAACATACGCGAGAGCAATACAAGAAAAAATTCCAAGAAAAATACAATGGAAGATATCATAAATGCTTTATTAGTTTCGTCTGACCCTTTGATATCTTCATTATCAAATGGGTCTTCAATTTCGTCTGAAAAAAATATTATTATAGACGATGATAGAGCTTGCTTTTAATGAAGCATCTAGATATGCCTGATTCTGATTCTGAAGATAATTTTGATTTATAAAATTTGTTTATTGAATGTTAAAAAAAATTTTGAAATTAAAAAAAATTAAAAAAATTTTAAAAATTAAAAAAAAATTTAAACGAAATTTTTTTTCTTAAAAAATTCTATGACTTTTTTCTGAGCAGTGAAAAAAACCGTCTGAAGATTTCTATTTTCGTTTAGAAGTTATTTATTAAATGCCGCTAGCGAGGCCTAATCGCCCACTGTGAGTTGGCGCCAAATTAACTGAGTCAAAAATCGTTTTTAAAAGCACATTACTAAGCAACTATCCGTAAAAAATATCGCAAATTATACAAATCATCTTGATTACTGGAACATACATAGTAACATCGGACTTCTAGGCCAGCTAAAGCAGCAGTGATATTAGAGATGGCAGCCAGAAGTTTCCCAAATTTTTTTCAACGTAAATCTATACTTATATATTTACGATCACTGTTAAATATTGTTACAAAAATAACACCTATTGAAGCACAGCACAAACACTTAAAAAAAATATATAGCAAGAGGACTCAAAAAAAAACAAGTAAAAACGTTGCAGTCGGACGCAACCGACTGCGATATACTTTGATACCAGTTTACATAGCTGTTTTAAGGATTCCTAGTGCAAATAGTAATATATGAGGGCTTTGGGTATAAAAATCAGGGAGGGGGTAGGCATGACATTTATCTGTGGCGGATGGCACTTTCTATCCTCCTACCAAGTTTGAAGACTCTAGCGCAAAAACCGACAAAGATATAGAGGTGGGCGGTATAAGTGGGCGTGGCATAAACAATTTTATGCACACCTGTTTCGGATGTTACAACCAATGTTCATTCCAAATTTGGTGACTCTAGCCCAAAAACTAAGAAAGATATAGAGGTGGGCGGTATAAGTGGGCGTGGCATCCAAAACATTGATGCAGATCTGTTACGAATGTCACTACCAGTGGAAACAAGCCAAAATAATACCTATTCCAAAGCAAAACAGAGAGTATAGGCCAATTGCTATACTGCCCTTCTTATCAAAAGTGCTCGAAAAACTTATGGCTGGACAAATAAACAACTTTCTAAGTAGTAACAAACTTTTAAATAACAACCAATCTGGTTTCAGGGAAAATATGAGTTGTACAACTGCAATTTTAAAGGTAGTTGAGGACATTCGGGCAAAAATGGATAACAGTGAAGTAACGCTGCTAGCACTTTTAGACTTTGAAAGCATTTGACACGGTAAATCACGAAATTCTCTTGACAAAGCTGAACAAAATGTACCTTTTCACGCAAACTGCTATCAGCTTATGTCCTCCTATCTAAAAAAAGGAGGCAAGCTGTCGTTATTCAGAATATGACCTCAGCTTTTTGTTAGTACCTCGTGGTGTCCCGCAGGGATCTATTCTGGACCACTTCTGTTCTCGATGTATATTAATGATTTGCCGAGTGCCCTGTCTAACTGTAACGTTCATATGTATGCAGATGATGTTCAAATGTATATTAGTCGTCCTATTGAAGAAATAAATGAGTGTATTGATTCGTGCAATGTTGACCTGTTACGTGTTAGTGTGTGGGCCAAGGAAAATGGTTTGTGCATAAACCCGTCCAAGTCTAAATGTTTAGTTATATACAAAAAGTACCTGAATACGGACAATGTAAGAAAACTTACCATAGACAATAAGTCAATTGATTTTGTCGACAAGGCAGTAAATCTCGGGGTAACTTTTAATAAAACTCTGGCTTGGAATGACCAGGTAAATAAAGCTGTGGGTAAAACGTATGGAGTCCTGCGGCAACTTTACCCAACACAACAATATTTACCAGTCAAAACAAGAACTATGATCGCAAAACTCTACTTATTCCCTCCTGTTTTATGGTATTGAAATCTTTGGTAAATGCGATGAGCTAGCCTACACAAACTCCAAGTCACATTTAACAATATTGCACGTTATGTGTATGGATTACATAGAAGAGATCATATAACTGTTTTTGCAAAGAAGCTTTTTGACCTTGATTTTGTGTCGTTAATTAATTATAAAATACTTGTTTTTGTCCACAAACTAATATTCAAAAAAACCTGACTATTTATTTGATATGTTAAAGTTAGCTTCCTCGCAAAGAGTGAATAATCTTATATGTTTACGAACTAAACTGGCCTGCTCAAATAGGCAATTTTATGTCTTTGCTGTTCGACTCTGGAACCAATTACCACCTAATCTAAAACCACCAAAAGCACATCTATGTTTAGTATTAGTTGCAAGAGCACTTAAGCAGATAATTTGAAAAATATGTTTAAATTTAAAAATAACGAAAACCAAAAATCTAAAGCAATGTTAGTTATAAGTAAAATGTTAAGAAGATAATCACTGTAATAGAGATAAGTGTAGGATAGTATTCACTAATTGACTTTAAATTAATTTCCAAAACATTGTGACTAGTGCTTTAAACTAAAAGTAGAATTACTTGTAGCGCTAGGAATTTTTCCATATAATAAATAAAAATAAATAAAAACAATGTTCATACCAAATTTGGTGACTCTAGCTTAAAAACTGACGAAGATACATGCCTTCCGGTTTTTTTTAGGGCGGTGGGGCATGTCCCGTTGTTTGGGAGCGTGGCATCCAATGTTTTGATGCATAACTTTGTCAGATGTCAACATCTACCTTCATGTCAATTTTGGTGGCATAGCTTGAAAACTGTATAAGATACAGGCATTTTTGTTTATAATTGGAGGGGGGCTGGAGGCGGAAAAGGTGGGCGTGGCATCCAATCTTTTGATGCATATTTTTGAGGAATGTCACCAGCTATCTTGCCATCAAATTTGGTGACTCTATCTACTAAAATGTGGGATATATATGTGTTTTATCGATTTGCACTTCGAGGTGTATCGACTTGTTATCGATTTCCCAGGCCCCCTGAGGTCGTAGAGCCCTAGATTTAACACTTTGTCTGACGAAGACATATACCAAGATATTTGCAAAGTTGCAAGGCTCTAGCTTTAAGGGTGTCGAAAAAAGTTGCGTTCATACGGACAGACGGACAGACACCATGACGGACATTGCATAAACCCAATATACTATGATACCTTTGGTATCAAAGTATAAACAGCCGTCACAAACGCAAAACAAAAAGAAATGTTATTCAAAATTTTGCATTTTAAGCAAACCCTATCAATGGAGCGGAGGTCACAGATAAAAATTATGCGTCGGTCGTCAACGAATACAATTCACGCTGCCAACCATAAACTTGTCTTTGCTTGTCCTGTTTTTGTTTTACCTTTTAAATTAGTCATAAAAGATATGCATTACAACTGGTAAGAACTAAATACATACACCAACATCAGGCAGCCGCCGCTCCCAATTTTATGTAGGCAACATTACGAACAGTCTTTTTGAACGCAACGCAACCATTCCTGCTACCATATGTGATAGCTTTAGAGCAGTGGTGGGTACGGCCCTATCCCGAAGGATACAATACACTACTGATAGCTTTATGCATGAAACAAATTCATGTCAACTTTAATATTAACATTTCATGTAAAATATTTTTTCAAAAACAAAATCTTTTACCATGCTCAGCTCAAGTTTCTTTAATGGTATCAATTGTGATTTTATGTGCAAAGATTTTGCAAGTCACAAAATTTTAAATTTAAAAAAAAAATACTACATCGCTCCATTGACTGCATGCATTTAAATGCAACGCGTAGTCATGAAGACCTCAATAGAAATGCTGTCATTTTTTACATCTATCGATATATATAAAAATGAAACCCATTTCGCGTTGTCATGGCATCACGTGTGAACGGCTGAACCGATTTCGATAATTCTTTTTTTTAAATGTTCGTTGGAGTTCAAGGATGGTTTTTACGGCGAGAAACATTCGAATAATTGCCGGAAAAACCCTTTAAACAGCCATGTTAGAGTTGAGCCAGACCTAAAGCTGTGTTTTTCAAAATCTTAGTAGGCTACATTTAAAATTCAGTAGGAAAGCTGTGTTTTTCAAAATCTTAGTAGGCTACATTTAAAATTCAGTTGGAAAAATAATTCTATTCAACGTATAAATGAAATTATTTAGTTATCCGGAGCGCGTTGCTTCGCCAACAACTCAAATAAATAAAAAAAATTTTGTTAAAAAACAAAAAATATCAGCTTCTGAATCAAAACTGTTTTTTTTTTACTATTTAAAATCGTACATTTTTAAAATGCCAGCAATACGCAGAGGAGCTACCATAAAATCTAACCTCAACAACGCGAGCAGCTGTGGGTCACGACGCAAACGTGTTGAAAGAGCCCAGCAATTACAAGAACAAATCGAAACAAGAAATGCAGCTCAAAGGATCAGGACTGCAGAAAGTCGTGCACAAGAATCTCAAGAACAGCGTGACGAACGTCTGCAACAGAATATTACGAGAAAAAGAGCGGCACGAGAACGAAACATAGCTACAGTACGAGTACTAGATCGACAAAGGCAACGGATCAGCCGCTCATTAACACGTGCATCATTCGTTCGGCTTGCCTTTGAATATGCACCAGATATTAACTTTTCAGCGCATTCAAAAATTGCTATTGGTGGAATGGATAAAGTATTTCAATATTGTCAGGCATTTAAATTTCGGAATGAAGCAGCCGGCATGTGTTGCGCATCAGGAAAAGTTGTGCTGTCACCTCTACCCGCTCCGTCGGAGCCTTTATTATCCCTTCTTACTGGCAAATTATTTTTGCGTAAGATACGCAAATTAAATTCTTGCTTCCAAATGACGTCATTTGGGGCAACTAAAAATTGTGATCGTGCATCCGATGGACGTAATTTTGAAACTACATTCAAAACTCAACATTTTCGTCTTTGTTCGTAAATAATTTCATTGCACTAAAGGGTTAAAGTAGTGAAATTTTTTGACCCGGCTATAAAATACGTAGAATCAAAACAATTCAACATTACAAATCTTTTTGACAGGAAGAAGTCTGTCGGGTCCGCCGCTGCAACGCGTGGCTGAGTTAGCTAGTCTATATATATAAAAGAAAGTCGTGTTAGTTACAGCACTTATAACTCAAAAACGGCAGAACAGATTTGGGTGAAAATTGGTAGGGAGGTAGCTTAGAGCCAGGAGAAGCTTTATGACAAACAAAATTCAGAAAAATGTTCAACAGGAATGCAGGAAAACCGGGAAACTTTTTTACAAAAATCCCTAATCAAGTAACCATTCGATTACATGTCGTTACATTGTTTGACAGCTTCTAATTGTAATCTGTTCAGTTTTGCGGCTAAAGTTATTCGTTTGTTAACAGTTCAATTGGAAACACGTTTATTGTGCAAACTTTTATTAAATTTCAACAGCAACCATTTGTCTTGAAGGTGGTAAGTTGATCTCTGTAAACTATGTGGATTGTGCATTTGAGGTTAAGTTCACCAGTCTGTCCATAGTCTAAAATGCCTAGAGGACGACGTGCGAACATCGGTCGCCGCACAAGACATGCAAGCCAGCAACAAAATACTGCAAATGAAAGGACTGAAAAAGAAGAAGAAATTGCACGTGAACAGCGCCGCGATAGTATGGCTCGACTTCGTGCTTTTCAATCACAAGAGCAAAGTGAAGCAGCCCGTGAAACAGCTCGGTTGGCAATGCGGAATCGCCGAGCGAACAACAGAGGTCAACAAATAGATAATTTGCGACGCAGAAGATATTTATCAAGAGCTGATTTGAATCGAGCAGCGTTTCGATACGATTGCCGCGATGATTACAGCTTGGATCGTAGCGTTTGCATTGGGCATTGAGAGTATTGTGGTGCATTAAAGTTTTCCGGAAAAGCGGCTGGATTATTCTGCCTTGATGGTAAAGTGAAATAGCCGTTGTTGACTCCGCCACATGAGCCATTGTATACATTGCTTTGTGGCGAAGCACAAGAATCACGCCACTTTCTTGCAAATAAAAATACAAAGTTGTTTCCAAATGACGTCATTTGGGTCAGATATCATCGAAGAACGAGGATTTAATCCGACATTTAAGATACAAGGACAGATTCACCATCGAATTGAATCATTACTACCTTTTAAGATACACAGAATAAATTTTTACAAATATATTTTATGGGCAACATAGAAGAACAACTTGATCGACGCCTAGTTATCTTTTTTTTTATGTTTTGTAAAAATTTGTATATTTATTTATAAACAAGTTTTCTGCTACCGGAGTAGATCACAGATGACACATGGTTTGTTTGTACATAAATTCACAAGGACTTTTTATATATATTATTCATCATTATTTACATATTAACTAACTAATGACTCTCGTTGGGAGATCAACTGGGTGGCACCTTTGCATTCCTGATATACCAGGGCGCTTTACATATTCGCCTAAGAGTTTTGGACTGGGCTACTCGTATTTTATTAAGGTTTGCTTTCGCCGCAGTGCCGTAAATTTGTAACGCATATTTCCAAATCGGGCTTAAAATTGACTTGTAGATGGTAACTTTGTTGTAAAGTGACAGCTTGTTCCTGGGAGAAAGCAGCCACTCCATCTTTTTGGCCTTTCCCATCACCGACTGTCGTACCATAGTAGTGTGGGCTATGAAGGTCAGCTTTCTATCCAGAACAACTCCCAAGTACTTATGCGGACGCCTAGGGATCAATGCAGGAATGAAGCGAGCAATTCTTTAAGACTTGCAGTCTCTGCTTCTTGAACATCGTGCGTTGGTCAGGTTGTTTAAGAGTGCTTTGGAGCGCATGCCAAATGATGACTATAAAGTTTTCATCAAAGCAGATAAACGACCATCTGGAACACACGAACGCACATTTAATGCTCCACCATTAGACGAAGTTGCCATCCTGATTGTTGGTGAACAATTTGAAAAACGCGATATTGTGCTTACACGTCGCGATACTGGGCAACTACAACAAATATCTGAAACTCATCGATCATATGACGCATTGCAATACCCGCTGATGTTTTGGCAAGGAGATGATAAATAAATAAATGATGATAAATCCATTGAATGGTGAAGAAACTACAAAGAGAGTTAGCTCAATGAATTATTACGCATATCGTTTGATGATTCGTCAAAATGCTGACAACTATTTGCTGCGGTTTCGTCGATTAAAAATAGAAACGGAACGTTGAACATTCATTAGGTTGAACCAAGCCAAATTGCGTTCTGAGAAGTACATCCATTTACGTGATGCAGTTAGTACTGAAGGAAATGCAGCTAATATTGGTCGATTAACTATTCTGCCGGCGACGTACATTGGTAGTCCACGTCATATGCATGAATATGCACAAGATGCAATGCAGTGGCGGGGCAACACCTAAATTTGATGTGGGCAAGACAGATTTCGCGAGGCCCTGTTCTATGGCGACCTGAAGACGGATTTTATAAAATAATAAAAACAAACAAAACAATTAACACTGCCAAGTTTTTATTCATAAAAATACAAATTAGATTAATAAGTATTAAATGAAAAATCACAAATCGTTAATATAAAGGTGGAGATATACATTTCTTAAAGTGTATCTTAAAAAACATTAGATTTCTTTATTAAAGGAACAGAAATTTCCTGCTTTTAACGTAACTAAATTCCTTAATTATGGTATCGTAATTCAGCCTAGATGCCAAATCTGATTCAATTGATAAAACAGCCAAAGCTGAAAGTCTTTCTTGGCTCATTGTGTTTCTCAAATAATTTTTTATTAATTTTAATTTTGAAAAACTTCTTTCAGCAGAGGCTGTACTTACCGGAATTGTTAATAAAATTCGGATGACAATGTAAATATTTGGGTAAATTTCTTTCAAGCTATTTTCTGTTATGTATGACAGCAGCTGTTTCACGTCTTAAATGAAGTTGGGTAAATTCGGGATCATTGTATTTAATTCTTCATATAATTCAAATGGTTGGACGTCACTGCTCTCACCCACACGCAGGACGTTATGTAAATCGTTACAGTGTTTTAATATTTGCTCCTGTGGCATATTTTTTAGCGCGCTTAAATCATAGAGAAAACCAAAATCTTCAAAATGTTGATTTAAAGACGTAAATCTTAATTCCATATTGGTTATTATAGAATCAATCATGGCGTACAAAAAATCTGTTTGATACCAGATTTTGGGAGACTGTATATGTTCATCGCTGCTTTCATAATCGAACATCCTTTTCTTTTTGGCTACTCTTTTATTCTTAAACTCTTTTGGCAGGTGATAACAGCTTTGCTCAGTAAATTTCCGAACATCAGACAGGGATTTCTCAAATCCAGTTTTCCGATACTCTTTTATCCATTCACAAAATGTGTGTAAATGTTCTAGAGCAATGCTTAAATGAATTTGTACTGATTGCCATAATTTACTTATTATATTAAAACGCGATAATATCTCATACCACACATGTAAAGATACGATAAATTCTAAACTTAACATTTCATTTAGTATTGAATCGCAATCACTGAGAGTGTCTGATTGCTCCGTTTCATTTTTTAAGTTTTCTATGCATTTAATCACTTCATCAAATTGCAATAATACGGCCTTTACTGCTTCGACTCTACTTTCCCATCTTGTGTCTGATAAAGGTTTTATAGTGAGTTTTAATTTTCCTTTTAAAAAATCCCAGCGCTTGCTTGAACTTGAAAATAGCAAATAAATTTTTTGTATGAAACCAAAAAAAGTTTTTGCTACCATAGATGAGTTCGCTGCATCTACCAACAGTAGATTCCAACTATGACAGCCACAAGGTGTGAAAAATGCCCTAGGGTTAATATTCAATATTCGAGTTTTAACTCCACTATTTACACCTACCATATTTGCACCATTGTCGTATCCCTGGCCACGGCAGTCTTGAATATTTAAGTCATATTTTTCTAGGTGTTCCAGTATAGCATTGGCTAAATATTCTAAATATAATGCACAATGGCGCATAAACGTGCATTAGAAGCACTTAACCGAACATTAAAAGATTTACGTAATGACTCGAGATGTTTTGTAGGAGCAATGATTTTACTGTCTGGCGAGTTCCGCCAAATACTGCCAGTAATTCCAAGATCTACGGCTGTCGACGAAATAAACGCTTGCCTCAAATCGTCAAATCTATAGCGCTATGTGAAGAAACTGCAGCTGACAACAAAGATGAGAGTTACATTGCTTAATGATACATCAGCTGAAGATTTCTCGAAGCAATTGCTGACTATCGGTAATGGTCAAGTACCTGTCGATGAATCGAGCGGATTAATATCATTTCCAAATAATTTCTTTAATTTTGTCTCATCAAAAGACGAACTTATCAACAATGTATTTCCAAACATTATTTCTAACTACAAAAATAATGAATGGTTGAGTGAGCGAGCAATTTTAGTGGCTAAGAATAAAGATGTAGATGACCTGAACTACATAATTTAAAATAGGATCATTGGAACAATGCATTCATTCAAATTTATTGACTGCGTCACAAATGAAGATGAAGCCACCAACTATCCAATTCAATTTTTAAACTCTTTGGACGTGCCTGGCTTACCACCGCACAATTTACGCCTAAAGGTTGGCTCCGTAGTAATCATGCTTCGAAACATAAACCAACCAAAACTGTGCAACGGTACGCGTTTGGTGATAAGAAAATTAATTAACAATGTAATTTACGCTACGATAATGATAGGAAAATTCAAAGGTGAGGAAGTTCTTATTCCGAGGATCCCAACCGGTATGCCGTTTGAATTTAAAAGACTTCAATTTCCAATCCTTAAAAGTTTGTGGTTTAAATCTAGAACATTCATGTTTTTCCCATGCCCAATTAAACGTGGCATGTTCACGGGTCGGAAGACCATCTGCGTTGTTTGTTTTTGCGCATGATAACAAAAAAAAAAATTTCGTGTATCACAAGGTACTTAAGTGAAGAGCAACCTTTGTACTAAAATACAGAAATAATAATGAATGATTAATGTAGGTATTTAATTTTTTTGTATTTCTTCCAATTAAAAAAAAAAACACAATCTCCTTATTTATTGCCATTAAGGCGTAACGGAGTTCGCCGGGTTTTTCTAGTGCTTTATATTTTAAACATTTGTTTTATTTGTAAATATATATGTATCCGAAAAAGATAAATTTTTTATTGATGTATTTAAGTACGGACGATTGACCCATTCAGTGTCAACGGCTTTGATGTTTTCTAATGTTCCAAGCTTAATTTGATAAAGCTTTAGCTGAAATCTTGGTCCAACCTCGGTTAATGTTATTTCTTTATTTATATATTTATACTGATGATGTCTAAATATAATTTTGTCATCATTATTAACAAAGGACATTATTCTTTCCGAGTTTTCTTTTGGTATAGGGAACAAATGCTTTAATATATTAACGGTTCTTAAGCCAATTTGTGTTTTAAAGTTATGAAAAATTAAGTGCGGTTTCTGTTCGCTCATATGCCCAATATCAGGAATATCATGACGCATAGTAACATCTGATATATTGAAAAAAGCTGTTGGTCCATAAGGCATGTGACATACCACAAGGCTATCAGGTATACCTCGATGTTCATGTACAATTATGAAGTCTGTAAAATTATTAGCTCGGCAGGCTTCCATTAATGTGTTAAGCTTATATTTTCCTCTATTCATTTGTTGTGCGTTGGGAAATATCAGTCGAAGTTCTTTTAAAAACATTTTCAGGCGTGAGGACGGCTCATGCGACGTTGTTAACATGATCTTGGGATCCTGGCACCCAGCGTATTGGTATTCATCAATATGAGATAAGTTTCCTTTGTCATTGTCTTTAAAAATTAAAAAAAAAATGTTTTAATTTTCTTTTTGCTATTCAGGATATAATAAACAAGTAAAAAGGATCTAGTCGAGAAATCCCGACAAGGACATACCCTTAATCCCATATGTAACCCGTACAGTCATTTGTTTGTATTTATCAAGTGACCAATATGACCAAATTTCAAACTGCGATATCTCCGGTGTTTCTTAACCGATTTTGATCAAATTTTTTAAATGTTCAGTATTTTATTTCTTGTTTAAAACCTCAACCAATTGGAATTCAAGCTTTTTATGTTATCGATCACATGTGTATATCGAGAACCAGAAATGTTAACGATAATTTGAAAAAAACTTGATCTCATGGTATAGGAGAAACTAAGTTCCAAGTTTGAAGTCTCTAGCTCTTATAGTCTCGGAGATCGGCGAGTTCATACAGACGGGCAGACAGACAGACATGGCTAGATCGTCTCGGCTGTTGATGCTGACAAGAATATATGTACTTTATAGGGAGATGCTTCCTTCTGTCTGTTACATACATTTGAATAATTAAACGATGCCACTCTTCATTTCTCTTGTTGTTGTTACATAACTCGAGATTGGCAATTTAAGACTTTTGCTTTAATCTGCGGTCTGCTACCCTATATGGCAGGGTAGTATACACCAAAAATGAACTTTGCGTAATTAAATGTCAAATCGTAAAATACTTAAATATAATTTCCATATTACAAGTCATAATATATTTTAACAATAATGTAGGGCATTTTTAATTAATAAAGCAAGAATTACATGACTTATTAAACCAACACAAAAATAAACGTGTTATGTTTAAAAATACTTAATATTAACTATATAGTAATCAAATTATTTATTTGGTTTTCTGAAACAAAATTAAATTTGGGACAAAGGGTATTTTTTAGTTAGCGCAGCTTGTGCGTGCTATATTATTGCCTTGTTGCGTTTTGTCTATTCCCTATCGACACATACCGACTTGAATGTGTGCATCTTTGTGAGACAGTACACACAGCAGTGTGAGCACACATTGAATGAATCTTATAGCGACTTATGTATATATATGTATGTCAGGTCTGAGTGAGCTCAGCACTTCTCGAAAAAAAAAAACAAGTAAAAATGTTGCAGTCGGACTCAACCGACTGCGATATACTTTGCTACCAATTTACATAGCTGTTTTAAGGATTCCTAGTGCAAATAGTAATATATGAGGGCTTTGGGTTTAAAAATCAGGCAGAAGGGGTAGGCATGACATTTATCTGTGGCGGATGGCACTTTCTATCCTCCTACCAAGTTTGAAGACTCTAGCGCAAAAACCGACAAAGATATAGAGGTGGGCGGTATAAGTGGGCGTGGCATAAACAATTTTATGCACACCTGTTTTGGATGTTACAACCAATGTTCATTCCAAATTTGGTGACTCTAGCACAAAAACTAAGAAAGATATAGAGGTGGGCGGTATAAGTGGGCGTGGCATCCAAAACATTGATGCAGATCTGTTACGGATGTCACTACCAATGTTCATACCAAATTTGGTGACTCTAGCTTAAAAACTGACGAAGATACATGCCTTCCGGTTTTTTTTAGGGCGGTGGGGCGTGGCCCCTCGTTTGGGGGCGTGGCATCCAAAGTTTTGATGCATATCTGTGTCAGATATTAGCATCTACCTTTATGCTAATTTTGATGGCTATAGCTTGAAAACTGTAGAAGTAACAGGCATTTTTGTTTATAATTTGAGGGGGGCTGGGGGCGGAACAGGTGGGCGTGGCATCCAAACTTTTGATGCAATTTTTTGAGGAATGTCACCAGCTATCTTGCCATCAAATTTGGTGACTCTATCTACTAAAATGTGGGATATATATGTGTTTTATCGATTTGCACTTCGAGGTGTATCGACTTGTTATCGATTTCCCAGGCCCCCTGAGGTCGTAGAGCCCTACATTTAACACTTTGTCTGACGAAGACATATACCAAGATATTTGAAAAGTTGCAAGGCTCTAGCTTTAAGGGTGTCGAAAAAAGTTGCGTTCATACGGACAGACACCATGACGGACATTGCACAAACCCAATATACTATGATACCTTTGGTATCAAAGTATAAAAAAAAAAGCAAACAAAGTACACATACACCGCGCTGGGTTCTTGCAGGCCTGGTAGCTTTGTCCAAATTTCAGTTTTGCATTTTCTTATGCATACTCTTTCTTATTTTTTCGATGTCACTTGCAAACAATGTTGTTAACGCTATCACCATACAAATGTTCACGCATGCATATAAATTGTGATAGAGTATTCAGAAAATTAATGTCAAGTCCTTTAAATGCTTTGCTATTTTTGTTGAGATTTATAACGCTAAATATTACAAAATTGTGTACTGTGTACTCAAATGCATACATACATAGTATGAGAAGTGCAAAATTCACAAACAGCTATCCATAATCAAAACAAAACAATGGTTAAAACAATTCTGAAATGGCGGGACGACGCATACCAGCCAGAATCAAAACAAACGCAGCTGAGTATCGTTAAGGGGTAAAGCAGTTTTCGTTGTCAGACGAGCTGGTTTCCATGCGTATTACTTAACAGAGCTGTAAACTGAGTTCTGCTTATTTCCAATCTTGTTAGGGTTCATTGTTCTATGATTGTACCCATTTTATGGGTTAAGGGTATAATTGTAAAAAGAACAAAAAAAAGATTTACTATAATAAAAAATTTAAAAATGGTTCTTGAGCGTTGCTCAGGTGGTCTGTATTCTTTGTTTTTGTCATATTTAGCTTTCCGCCCACCCAATCTGTAATGAGTAGTCAAATGGACTTAAGTATTAAAAAGGACGAAAATATCAAAGAAACAAGATCTTGCAGAATAATTTGTCGATTGGTAAGGTTTTCGAGTAAAATGATACATAATACCAAAACTAAACAGTAAGAATAACACACGCGGTCAACGAAGAATGTGATTCGGATGTTATTTCTCAAAAATTATATTTGCCTTTACAGTATGCAGTTACAGTCAAATTTATCGGTCATTTACCAATCCGGTTTCACTATTCAGTTACTGAAAGTTAAGGAAATAACTCAGCTGTTTTAATGGCATACCTGCAATGCCAGTCATTTTTGTTGCTTGTAAAATTTAAATACTGCGCTTACCATTGCACAACTTAACTAGCTGCTTTGGCAATGTAATGTTATCCATTAACAGCAATACTTCAGCGATGTTCATCGAAAAAGTATGAAAGTTGATTACCAGCTATTCCCAATTACCATTCACTGAATCGCAATATGAACCTCAGTTACCCACAATGGTAATAAATGAATAGTGGAAAGACCCTCTGAGCTTAAAATCTTGAGTTTTCAGAAGACTTTCATTAATGCTGACGGACAGACATACATGTTTACATCGACTCTGTCGAATGTCTTTAACATACATTTGCTCAAAACCATCAAAGCTTTTATTACCCACTTATTGCTTAAACAAGATCTTACCATGAAAAATAACAAATAGGGTTACAATATTTAGCGAATAAAGCCATCTGCAATAGGTTTGATTAAAAGCGTACCTCCATTGAATTTTAAATTGTTGTGCACGCAATCAGCTCTATATTTATTTAAAGACTTTAGCGATGTTTTGTCTTTTAAGTTTTCAGCTATGACCGACAAGTTCTTCTTTTTGGTAATCAAACGATCATGAAGTGACTTTGTATACAAGTATTCCCTTCGTTGTCTGGCTTGCTTTCTTAACATATTGTTTTTGATACCGCAGACACGTGAGTTTACAATCAAATTAAGTTGTTCTTAGGTTAGTGATAGTGCTGGCAAAACGTAGAAGACAATCGATACTACCGATGTTTTCAAACTTTTTAAAATTGTTTTGCCACTTTCGATGTTTTACAACGAGAATGTAATATAACAGAGAAGTAACCAGAGCAAGCATTTTTTAAGAGAAAAAAAATTTGCTCTAACAACGGCACATAGCGAGATTAACTTGCCGCCTGCCTTTACAAATTACCCTCTTGAAAATCGGCTGGTGCATGGAGAAGAAGCAAAGAATCAACGTGCGAAGAAAGATACAGCAATAAGATGTTGCCGTATGTTTTTTCTCGTGTTGTTGTAAAACCCTTGACTGCTTAAGTTTGGCAGTTTTATAGTTTTGCTTCAATCGGCTGGCTGCTACACTACATGAAGGGTAGTACAGACAAAATATGAAATTTGCGTAAATTGATGGGTATTCATAAGATACTGAAATATAATTTTCATATTGAAAGTCTTCAAGTATATTGGTAATGAGGTAGGGCATGTATGAATAACAAAACCAGTTCATTATGAGATATTTACCTAATCCTCGAATATAGGCATGTTACATTTAAATTGTCGAATTAGGTTAGATTATGTTTAAATTATAAGCAAATGGTTTTAATGACTTTCACTTAATATTGCCAGAAAGGGTATTTTAACTCTTCGCAGTTTTTGCGTCTTGTAATGCTTTGCTTATTGTTGTTGTGTTGTCGCAGAACTTGAGTTTGGCAATTGTATGTACATCAGCTATGTCCACAGTTTACCCATTTTGGGTAAATTGACACTTCGTTTCACACAGACACAAGCCGAAGCAAGTCAAGTAACAGCCGAAGTTATTATTTGTTCAGTGTTACGCACACCAATGCACTGACAGCTCTCTCAGTTTGGACATAGCTGTTGTACATATACTGTTTTGTTTAAGTTGCTCTTTGCTTTCTGCCTTTTGTAAGACAGGGACAGTAAAAAATACATAAGTATTCTTATGCATGTGCATGCGTTTCATTTGGTGCTTTTTAATATTTATTCTTTTCAGAAGCCTGTAGCTACCCAGTGTATATTGGGTCATTGGGTAGTATAGACAAAGTAAATAGGTAACATCTACAAAATGAATTGCCTCAATATGATTGCCATCAATTTTGCAATTACTTTGGAATTATGTGAACATATAAAATTACGAATTGGATGGGTAAAAAAAAAACCATAGTAACTAAAAATCAAATAAACTCTTTTTCGATTAAAAAACCCATTTTTACTACCCTGATATTTAATTTGCATACCTCAATAATGTCATTGCTTTTTATTTGATGATGTGACAATAGGTATTTCCATTTTGTGCAGTTTGTACATACATATGTATAAGCTACACAAGCTACCCGATGGGTACACAAAGTCGTACCGTAAGATTTCTGTATACATACATATGTACATGTTTTTATGTTTTATAGCAGCCATGCCCAGCCCATTGCTCTTTGGGCTCGCTTTGTTTTTGTAATTGCTCCGGAGATAGCAAAGCTATGAGCGTATACATGCACGGCACCAAGTATAGGCAAACACAACACATGCACACAATTACTTGTGAATGCACTGCACCGTTATAATTCCCTTCATTGTATTGGTCTGTGGACGTGCAAGCAAACTGACGAACAACAAATTCAATGATTTTGTTTTTGCTTAATCAAATTCGTTGTAATTTTGGTGGTGTCTTGTCTTCGAGTTTGCACTTGCAAAAATCGGTATTGAGTTTAACCTGCCGGCAAAATGTTTAACATCGCAACATGTAGACTATAGGTCTGTTCGTTAGTAAAAAGTGTAGGGTAGTGCAGTGCAGAACAGAACACGAAAAATACAACCCTGAAAATTTAAGGTGCAAAAAAGTGCAGAGCTACTATCGAACAAAATAGGTGTGAGTTCGAGCAAATTAAGCCAAAATCAGCTGACTGTAACAGATGAAAATAAATATTAAGCAAATTTGCTATTTGAAATGCATGCAAATACTCCTCTTCAATGTAAAAATTATTTATGGTTTCATTAGACAATTTTTGTTTATTATTTAAAGCAACGTTTGTAATTCAATTTAAGTGTTCAAAAACTTAACTGACAAAAAACAGCTGTTTATTCACATTCAGAACAAAACTGACACAAAACAGCTGTTTTGTTGCTCTACACTTTTCTGCTCTTGATTTTAGATGGTGTAGAAAAGTGTAAGTCAGGGCACACTAAAAAACACAGGGCAGAACAGTTTAGTGTAAAAAAGTGCAGCTATCGAACACTTTTTTGTGAACTAGTGTACACTAGGGCAACCTAGTGCAGCTATCGAACACACCTCATGTTAACTTTTTTTTCCAGTGCACAAATTGAACTACAAAAAATTGTTCTCTTCTTGGTATTGGTGTTTTTATGTGTGAGTATTGGTGAGTGCCGTATGCTGGATTTGGGCACCTCTGTTTTATACCCTCTGCTTATAACGCACAACAAGTATTAAATACTAGAGTCGATGATAACGAACGAGAGCGAGAAAAATTTTTCTTATGGAGAACGCAAGTGTGCGCGTGACGAAATCACGAGAGAGGATTTCCTTTACCTTCAATCAGCAGCTCATGCTCCTGTGTTCGCTTCATCGTTATGATTTTAAGGCTTGCCGTCATATTTGCCGTTGTATGTTATGCTTTGCTTTGGTTTTGCTTTTTTTATAGACTTGTGTTGTTTAATTATGCTTTGCTTTGCAATAAAGGCTTAAGCAATTAATGTAATAAGTTACTTCTATGTTTATTAATATTTATATTAACGCCACCATAAAGACAACGCATCTTTGTTATATACATACATATTGTTAAAATGTATTTTTATAAAAATAAATAATTATTTGCATGGATTTTCCTTTAGTGTTGTTTTTCAATTTTTCCCCAAAACTATAATTTAACTAGCAGCCCAGTACGTGCTCGCTACGTAATATGTATTACGTATTACGTACCTACTAAAATATTAAAAATAATTCATTTTTAACAACAAATTAATTTATTGGTTTTAAACAAAGATGGCTAGCAGTTTTTTAACTTAATCTAAAACATTTAGATTAACTATATTTTTGTCTTTTTCATTTTGAGAGTAAATAATCAAACAGCTCCTACTCTAGAACAGGCAACATAAAGTTGACCATGTGAAAAACATGGTATCTCCAAATTCACACCAATAAGTGTTTACCAGAGCTCGCAAATAACAGTCGACCGTTTCTCGCTGTCTGCAAATAAATGTCTTTTTCTGACTCTACGAAAAGACTCAGAGAGCAACCGATTTATGGGTTCTTGAATGAGCTCGCTCGCACTCAGAGCGAAGACGTTTTTTTCTATTCTGTTCTGTTCTGGTTGTTCCAAGACCGTTTTGTCGTGTTCAGTGAAGCAAAAGGTCTTTTGCGTATGTATTGGTATACATTCACACGCATAGGCAAGCAAATCGTTAAGCGTCTGTTTTGCAGACGAAATACATTAATTGTTGGTTTTATATATTATTTTGTGGTTTTCTAAATAGAATATGAAAAAAAAAACCTTAATATTTGAAAATAAATTTAATTTGTTCTGTTAAACAAATTATATTATTTCTTTTTCACAACAACGAAAATAAATGTGAAGACTGTTTGCGTTGAGTTTTTCGGTCAATCGTTCTTTTGCTGACTCTCATTGTGCGAGCGTTTCTCGTTCCGCTCTTTACGCACTGCTCATTGAAAGAGCGAATAGGCTCAACAGAAAACATAAATGAAGACAGCAAGAGTCTCTTGCTCAGAGCGAGAGCGAGAGAGTATGAACTTATTCGGTTGTGCTCGCAACGAGAGCGCAAGAAGAAAAACGGTCATAAGTTATTTGCAAGCCATGGTGTTTACCTTTGGCCCTTGTTATTGGTCATCGCAAATGATAAACGCACTGAAAGGTGTTCTATTACGATTTTGTGATTATCTGATGGCTTACGATCAAGAGCAATTTTAAACAAATGATCTAATGCGTTACGATTATGGAAAAACCTTTGTTCCTCAAGTATAATTTCTTGTCTTGTATTTGAAACAATTGCACAACGTTAATCCAATTCACGATTTTCATCATCATTAAAATAAATTTTCCAAAATTTATGATCAGCTTCAGGGTAAGGCAATAACAAACCAGGTTGATGATAAATCTGGTCTGTAACATGTATGCAATTTCAGGAAAATTGTATTATTATTTTTATCATGTTCATCTTAAAGGCGGGTTTACAATGTCAGCGTGAGACTGGAAAATGTTTTGTCCCTGTCTGACACAAATTTTTCACATAAGTTCGTCTCACTCATTTCCAATCTCAAACCGACCTCACTTGCATCTCAGATTGGAGTGGAAAAAAGCTTTTCGAAAATTTAGTTTTAAAAGCTCTCAATAGATGGCTTTTTTCGAAATTAGTTACATGTGCTCCACAGTTTTTACCTCTATTTTACTCAATACAGAGGCAAATAATAATATAAATCACAATTTAGCATTCATTTAGTGCATATTAACGAATATATAACAATAAAATCATTGTTATATAAAAAAACAAATCGATAATTTTTGCGCCATTTCACATATGTTAGCCGAGTTCGAAAAACAATCAGCTGATTGTTCGAATTGCATTTATGTTCACAATTCAGCTGACATTGTTAACGCGCGGGTAAAAATAAATTAACTTAAAAAATATACAAATATACAGCAGCAGCAGCAAGAACTGCCTGCATCATCATATTATTATATGATAAAACAATAGCCTGTTTGTTTTCCATGATTTATAATAAATTTTAATACACTTCTGTACAATTTTTGCCACAAACATAAAATGAACATCAGCTGTTCACAGCTAATTGACAGCTAACAGCTGATTTCGAAAATTCGAACATACTTTCACGCTGACAATGTAAACTACCAGTGTACGTCTCAGATTGTTAAAAGCTTTAATCCAATTTCACGCTGACATTGTAAACCCGCCTTAAAAGTCGGCATAAAATTATCTCTAATAATTTTAGTTGCATCAAAAGAAGTCATTTGAAATGTCGAATTGTATTGTTGAATTTGACTCAAAAAGTGCTTCGACTTTTGAGATGTCTCAAATTTTAGGGAATGGTTCGGGTGGAGAGTCTAATGGTGGCAATCACACTTTGCCATTAGCACAACACATGCCGGGCGTCTCGCCTGGAAAATTAGCCGCATCACAATGTGGACATACTGCGTTCTTCCTTCAATGTATCCGGACATACTATAATCACTCTGACTGTTGTAATTAAAAGCAGCACGCATAATTTCAGCCAAAACTGCGAGACGTACTCGTGATCGCCGTGCAAGATTCAGTTCAGGTACAGGGTCAACAGATCTATTTCGTTCATTCCGATTACGCTGCGATATTGCCAAATAATTTATTCTACGCGCCCTATATTTGCTCGTGTGGTTTATGGCATTTTTCCTTCAAATTGCTACATAACATTGTTTTTTAATATAAGGAAAAAATATAAAAGGTTTAAGGCTTACGGGTTTTTTTAAACTATATGAAACACCGATTGCCCGAAAAAAATTTAAGAAAAGTACACGCACAATAGTTATCGAAGCACGTACAAAATAAAATGACAACATAAATCACAAACAAAATTATGTTTACTGTCAACACTAAAAAAAGTTTAAATTTGTCAGCAAAATCCCTGTTTTAAATTTTCAAAATTGGTTTCCATTTATTGAACTCATTATAAACAAGTAAGAATACTCTAGTCGAGAAATCCCGACTAGGACATACCCGTAACCCCATATGTAACCCGTACACTCATTTCTGTGGGAACATTGTTAGTGACATCCATAACAGATGTGCATCTAAAATATGGATGTCACGAACACTTTTACCGCCCACCCTATATCTTTCTTAGTTTTTGCGCTGGAGTCTCCAAACTTGATAGAGGGATATAAGGTGCCATCCGTCACAGATATGGTTGTCACGCCTACTCCTTCTGCCTGATATTTATACCCAAAACACCCATATATTACCAATTGCACACAGAACCCTTAAAACAGCTATGTAAGCTGGTATCAAAGTTTATCGCAGTCGTTTACGTCCGACTGCAACGTTTTTACTTGTGTTTTTTTTTTTTTTATTATTTTGTTAAGATTTTCTAAATAAAATGTTACATTTTTACATAATAATTCAATGTTATCAGTTAGCATATATTTGCCGACGGAAAAACGTCTGCTACCAAAATTAGACTAGGTCAGACCCGACTTTGAGTGTTTGTATGTACATATGTATGTAGAAGTGTCTCGCGAGAATATACAAAGCGCATACACGTACACGAACATGCAAATGCAGGCAACAGACAAAAAAAAAATGTTTAAAATTTCGACAATCTTGCTTTATGTTTCCCAGCAAGGGGTAAAATAACTAAATATATACTTCTCTCTTTCTCTCACCCTCGTCGAATAAGTGCGGACAAAGACGCACACATATAAGAGGTATGCATGTGTGCGTGTCGATTTGGAAAAGACAAAACGGAACAAGGCGATAATATAGCACGCGCAAGCTACGCAAAGTAGAAATACCCTTTGTTCCAAATTTAATTTGTTTTTAGAAAAACACATAAATATAATTTGATAGTAAATATAAAGTATTTTTAAACAGAATTCGTTTATTTTTGTTTAGTTTATTAACGCCCAATTTCTCAATGTCCTGTTAGTTAAACTATCCAACGTTTAGTCAAATTTGAGTTTCCCAATGTTAGTGAACAGCCCCACTCTCAACTAAATTTAATTTAACAGTCAGCCGACTCAATCAAACATATGGCTCTCAATGTGAGCGTTTACTCTCAACTTAACTTAACTTAGTGCCCATTTACACGCTGAAGTTTTTTGGTGAATTTTCCCTTGTTTGTAGGCAAGGGGAGTAAAGGGGTTTACTTAACACAGCTATGTAAGCTGGTAAGCTGAAGTAAAGGGGTTGAGAGTAAACGCATACTTTTCCTTAAGTTAAATTAAATTAAATTAAGCTAAGTTAAGTTAAGTTGAGAGTAAACAGCCCTTTTGGAGTATACAACAAACAAATTATATGGTGTTCACACTACGGTTGCGTGTTGCTTGTTGCGTTAACTGTCAACAATCAGCTTCTTGTCCATACAAATAGCATAGGGGCCTAGTGGTGACAAAAAGTTGAGTTTGAATTGGATCACCGACAAATTATATAATAGACTTTCCAAATTGCTCATACTCACGCGAAAAAAAAAATCGAATGCCTGGCGCCACGTCTCTCTCGGGTGTTGAGAGAGGCCAGCCGAACGCAATGCGCCGCTCAATTTGCAGGCGTAGCGTAGCGCTAAGGAATTGCAAGGCATCGTTGCGAGCACAACAAGAAACCCACCCCCTTTATGTATGTGCTGCTATGCCAGCGATAGTATGTATACACACATACATATGTATGTGTATACATATGCACGCGTTTGCCAGTGCGTCTGTTTGTGATCTGTTTCAAGTGGACCTAGCCGAAAATTAGCAAAAACAACACAAGAGCGTATGTATATATTATATCCATAACGGAGACGCAATTTGACAAAACAGAGCCAAGAGTAAATAACTCGAGAAGTTATAGGGACAATGTGGACTATTTCACTAATCTGGATGATGCCAAATTTGTACAGCGGTTTAGGCTTACAAAATCTACATTTAAAATCATTCTTGCAAGGATTGTAGATCAATTGGCTTGTCATATTAATAGGTAAACAATTAAGTTCTTTTCCGCTCAAATTAATCATATGTGGGATTTTAAACAGAAATCATTCAATATTGCCGGAAAACAGCGAAAGTTAGCTGAACCGCTCGCTATAGGGTTGCAGCACGCAGATTGAAATAAAAGACTTAAATTGTTAAACTCAAGTTTAGTCACAACAACAGGAGAAGTGAAGATCGGCAACAATTAGTCATTGTCTTTCTCATCTCGCATTTTGCAGTCAAAACAAAAGCTAAAGACCAATTTAACCAACGGTTCTTAGGCCCAAATTCTCAATGTCCGGTTAAATTTTCGTTTAGCTAAACGCTAAGTAACTATCGCCATAACAGTGTTGCCACATATATACACATTGTGCCAAATATAGCGTGCGGTTCAGCTGACTTTCGCTGTTTTCCGGCAAAAGAACTTAATTGTTTACCTTTTATTATGGCAAGCTAATTGATCTACAATCCTTTCAAGAATGATTTTGCACGTAGATTTTTTAAGTCTGAGCCGCTGCACAAATTTGGCATCATCCAGTTCAGTGAAATGCATGGACATAAAACACTCTTTTAAGTGATGCCATTTTGATTTAATAACAAAATAAATAAACAATTCAAAGGACAGCTGTTTGCTTTTTCGATAATTCTTACCGTTATATCGTGACAAAAAATCAGCTTAAATTTTAAACGGGACCCAGCCTTCCGGTTAGTTTGTTTTTCATTTACTCCTAGCCGAACATTGAGAAACTCAAATTTGACTTAACGTCAGTTAGTTTACCTAACCGGACATTAAGAAATTGGGCCTTAAAGCACTTCCGCATGCATCAGCTGATTGCCATCGGGTGAAGAGAGAACGAATTTTCCGCACGCGCTACATTCTGTCGCCATATGAAAAAGTACTAACTGTCGTTCTCTTTCATCGGCTCTAGTATTTAATACTTGTTGATAATGCATTAAAATATTTTCCTATCGATATTTTTTTTTGTAAAAAATGTAATCAATAGTACACCGTGTTACATATTCGGTAATTTGCGGTGCGTTAAATAACAATTTTCCTAAAAGTATTATATGTAAATTATTATATACTTGCAGATTCAAAATATCAACATGGAAGAATACGCCCGAGAGCCATGTCCCTACCGTATTGTGGATGATTGCGGAGGAGCGTTTGCAATGGGCTGTATAGGAGGTGGGGTTTTTCAAGCAATAAAAGGATTTCGCAACGCTCCTTCAGGAATAAGCAGACGTATGGTATGCATGCACATTAGTACGATATAAATTGAATCAACTTAGGTATTTATGAACGTCATTGAATTTTCAACGTGCTATGTGCTACGTTTATCACACGAAATGTAGTATCAAATATATGAAAGAGAAACAGTTTCTTTTATACCAGAAAAAACTATAAATGTTAAAATGGATTGTATTCTACATATGCATATTTTTATACATAAATGTATTTACAATATCATCATGTGATGGAATGACTATATTTAGGATTTTCTTTTCCACGCTACCACTGAGGTAAAGAATCACGCATTTATTTCATCTGCTTTTGTTTCCTTGACTATTAATTTTTCAAAGATTGATCAATTGCTGCAAAAGCCCTTTCTTTGACCATAGTACATAGTACCTTAGTACTTTCATTACAAATAAATAGCTTTGAATTTTTGAGGGCAGCAGCCATACTAAATTGCATTTGAATTGCACAATGTGATCTTTCTACATTAAACAAGTCAAAGGAATTCTAAATAAGCAACCAATAATTTATTTTGCTAATCATCACCCATAAAGCTAGAGCTTTGCAACTTTGCAAATATCTTGGTACATACCTTCGTCAGACAAAGTGTTAAATTTAGGGCTCTACGACCTCAGGGGGCCTGGGAAATCGATAACAAGTCGATACACCTCGTAGTGCAAATCGATAAAACACATATATATCCTACATGCAGCTGGATATCTGATGGAATTCCCCAAAAAACTGCATCAACCCCCAGCCCCCCTCCAATTATAAACAAAAATGCCTGTATCTTCTACAGTTTTAAAGATATACCCACCAAATTTTGGACGCCACGCCCCCAAACAACGGGCCATGCTTAACCGCCCTTAAAAAACCGAATCCATGTTACTTCGCCAGTTTTTAAGCTAGAGTCACCAAATTTGGTGGGCATATTGTTATTGAAATCTGTTACAGATCTGCACCACAGTTTTGGAAGCCACGCCCACCTTTACCGACCACCTCTATATCTTTTTCAGTTTTGCACTAGAGTCACCAAACTTTTGATGCAGTTTTTTTGGAAAATGTCATTGGCTATCTTGCCACCAAATTTGTTTACTCTAGCTGCTAAAATATGGGATATATATCTGTGGTCACATGGAAGAGTAGCTTAAGTCGAAAATTGAAGTATTGAGATATCGCCAGTTTTGTGTTTTTTTTTTATATACTTGATAAGCTAAAAGCTAAAAAGTAAACGAACATAATTTTGTAAAGAAACATTATTTTTCAAAACTGATTAAACAGATTTATGCGCTTTGACATTTATATACCTCTTATTGCAATAACTCAATTCGCGCTTAAGTCGACTTAAGCTACTCTTCCATGTGACCATAGATATGTGTTTAATCAATTTGCACATCGAGGTGTAACGACTTGTTATCGATTTCCCAGGCCCCCTGAGGTCGTAGAGCCCGCCGAGTTTCCTTGCCTGTCTTAAACCGTGCCAATAGTGATAGCCATCGGGACCATAGAAACTAAACTTTTTATACTCAGGTACCAAAGGTATCAGTAGTATATTGGTTTTGTGCAATGTCCGTCATGGCATCTGAAAGACGATTGCAAGTAGATACGCGTCGATAGACAAATCGATAAAACACATATACATGAATTCCACATTTTGGCAGCTAGAGTCGATAAATTTTTTGGCAAGATAGCTGGTGACATTACCCAAAAACCAAAAGTTTAGTCAAGCCCAAACCCACCGGCCACAATGCCAGTATCTTGCACAGTTTTTAAGCTATTCATTCGCGTCCGACTGCAGCGTTTTTACTTGTTTTTAAAGCAATCTAACAAAAATTTTTTTTAATTATTTCAAGGCGTGAGCTTTTTTTTTTTTGTTTTTTTAGGAAACTTATTGTCACGTTTATTTTAAAATACATTTATTTTAAGATCGGAAGTATGGCAGCAATAAAAACACGTTCACCCGTCATAGCTGGAAACTTCGCAGTTTGGGGAGGAATGTTCAGTACAATAGATTGCACATTGGTACATTTTCGCAAGAAGGAAGATCCGTGGAATTCAATTATAAGCGGTGCAGCAACCGGTGGAATCTTAGCAGCCAGAAACGGTAAGGCTAAACTAAACATAAAAGAAGGCATATTCCAATCTTCAGAAATCATATTTTATAATGATCCCGTTTTTAAATGAAAACACGCCGTATTACTGTATCACTCGCTGTTTAAGCAAGAGAGAAGGAATATCGGCACAGTCCAGATTTTTATACTCAATACTAAGGTATTTGAAGTAACTTGATCAAAATCGGTTACGAAACACCAAAGATAGCGCAGTTTGAAGTTTGTTTATTTTTCTCACAAATGACTGTTCGCGTTACATATCGGGTTCAGGGTATGTCCTTCTCAGGATTTCTCGACTAGACAATGCTTACTTGTCATACTTTGATACCGAAGGTATCATAGTCTATTTAGTTTGTGCAATGTTCGTCTTGGTGTCTGTCCGTCTGTCCGAATGAACGCAACTTTTTTTGACACCCTTAAAGCTAGAGCCTTGCAACTTTGCAAATATCTTGGTACATGTCTTCGTCAGACAAAGTGTTAAATTAAGGGCTCTACGACCCCAGGAGGCCTGGGAAATCGATAACAAGTCGATACACCTCGATGTGCAAATCGATAAAAACATATATACCCCACATTTGAGCAGCTAGAGTCACCAAATTTGGGGGCAAGATAGCCGATGAGATTCCCCAAAAAACTGCATCAAAATCTTGGGTGCCACGCCCACCTATTCCGCCCCCAAATCCCCTTTAATTATAAACAAAAATGCCTGTATCCTCGACAGTTTTGAAGCTATAGCCACCAAAATTGGCATAAATGTCGATGCTGTCATCTGACACAGATATGCATCAAAACTTTGGATGCCACGCCCCCAAACAACGGGCTTTATCCCTAATAAAAACCGGAATGCATGTATCTTCGCCACTTTTTGCGATAGCGTCACCAAATTTGGTGGGCATATTGTTAGTGACATCCGTAACAGATCTGCCACGCCTACCTTTACCGCTCACCTTCTAAATTCTATAAACTATATCCTTCTCAGTTTTGCGCTAGAGTGCCAAAATTGGTGGGAACATTGTAAGTGACATCCGCCACAGATATGCATCAACAATTTGGATGTTACGCCTATCTCTTTTGCCTGATATCACCGACCTATTACTCATAGACACGCTGCTGAGTACAAAATCGGCTGGCGCATCGTATTTTTAATCTCTGGCGCCACCTTTTTCTCGGGTGTTGAGAGAGGCCAGCCGAACGCAATGCGCCGCTCAATTTGCAGGCGTAGCGCGGCGCTAAGGAATTGCAAGGCATCGTTGCGAGCACAACAAGAAACCCACCCCCTTTATGTATGTGCTGCTATGCCAGCGATCGTATGTATACACACATACATATATGGTAATGAACTGCGAATACCCTTTTTGCAGATCAGATGTGAAATCACATAAAAACGATGCATGCATGCTTACAAAGGGTATTCGCAGTTCATTACCACATATAGACAAACGCATGTCAACCCTTTCTCTACCTACATGAACGCACACAAGCATTCTTAGATCTTGACACAATGCACTCGTAAATACTCTTTTTGAATTTATGTGCATTCTTTAACATATATACGGTAGCTGCGTTGACAAAGTTACTTACAAGTGTCAGAAAAAAAAAATTAGAAAGAGTAGAAAAAGTAAAATATCAAAATTCGCTTCGAAGCCTGAGTCCAAGAATATGAAAACAAATGCTGCTCGGTCAGACTAGCGAAATGCTGACTCGTGATGGGTACTGGTCTCGAACCAGCATGTATTTACCTAATTTATAGCGATTGCGAGCGTACCGGCGGTCGGCGGTGACAGTAACGATTTCCTGGCGAATGGCCTGGATTCGTTAGCCTAGCTCCTATTTGTTGTAATTTTCTTCGAAGGCCTGATATGTTCGCAATATGTTTGTATATATTACGAAGACATTTGTAATTATATATTAACATTTTTTTTTTTAAATTTTAAATAAAACACTATGACTTATATTATTTTTTTTTTAGTTGATTTTTTCGCGGCCCAACTTCTTAAATTGCGTTTATGTAAGATTTATTTAATTTACTGTGTTTAACTTTTTAAAATTTAAAGATGTATAAATATTTTTGCCTCCCAAAATCATTGTTGTACTGTGTTAATTTGTTTTGACGTTTTTTTGAATAAATATATTTTGATTTTTAAAAGTTTGCATTAATCGTTTATATATTTTATTTATTTCACTGCAACTTTATATTCTATGTGTTTATTTAATTTTATATGTTTTTTGTTTTTTGTTTTTATTTTTTTCTAATTTTTTTTTTGTCTAGGTGTGTTTTGCTTTTTAGGTGACGTATACCCACACATACATATATATTAATGCATGTATGTAGGTATACATACGCTCTTGTGTGGTTTTTGCTGATTTTCGGCTAGGTCCACTTGAAGCAAATCACAAACAGACGCACTGGCAAAAGCGTGCATATGTATATACATATATATGTATGTGTGTATACATACGATCGCTGGCATAGCAGCGCATACATAAAGGGGGTGGGTTTCTTGTTGTGCTCGCAGCGAAAGCCAGCACAACAATGCCTTGCTTTTCCCTAGCGCCACGCTACGCCTGCGAATTGAGCGGCGCATTGCGTTCTTCTGGCCTCTCTCAACACCCGAGAAGGAGAGGTGGCGCCAGAGGCTGGTACGGATTTTGCGCACCACGGTGTGTCTATTAGTAAGATGTCAGTGCTGATATTTATACCCCAAACCCCCATGTATTACTATTTGCACGCAGAATCCTAAAGACAGCTATGTAAACTGGTATCAAAGTATATCGCAGTCGGTTGCGTCTGACTGCAAAGTTTTTACTAGTTTTGTTCCTGCATCAGTACATTGTTCTTCGTTATGCAACCTAAAGGCGATATTTTGGAACACGAGTGTGCTATTTCTCTATCCACAAATAAAATAAATTTTTATTTTTTTTATTTTAGAGTTCGACCAACAACGCCTTTTAAGGCGACCACATGATTTGCGTTGATATAATATTTTTATACCCTTAACCCATTAAATGGGTAAATAAGGGTAGAATGGTTTTGTGCAAATGTATTTAACAGACAGAAGGAAGCATTTCCAACCCCACAAAGAATACATATTCTTGATCAGCATCAACAGCCGAGGCGACATAGCCTTGTCTGTCCGTCTATCTGTCTGTCCGTCTGTATGAACGCACCGATCTCAGAGACTATAAGAGCTAAAGACTTCTACTTTAAAACTTAAACTCTCCTATACCATGATCAAAACAAGTATGTCGAACTATCGATAACACTCCTGGTTTCCGTGACACATGTGATCGATAACGAAAAAATTTAATCGAACAAGTAAAAACGAGGTTTGAAACTATGGATAAAATAATTAACTTTAAAGACATTTAATCAATATCGGTTAAGAAACACCGGAAATATCGCAGTTTGAAGTTTAGTCATATTGGTCACTGGGTCAATACTGTATGCGTTACGCATGGGGTAAAGGGTATGGCCAAATCAAGATTTCTCGACTAGAGCGGTAAATCGATAACAATTCGATACACCTCGATATTCCACATTTAAGCAGCTAAAGTCGCACAATTTGGTGGCAAGATAGCTGATGACATTCCGCGAAAATCTGCATTATAAGTTTGGATGCCGCGCCCACGTATACCGCCCACATCCCAAAATCTAAATCTGAATAAAGTGTATCCGTCACAGATCTGCATCAAAGTTTTGGATGCCACGTTCACCTCCTAGGATCTGAAATCTTTATTTCTTTCTCAGTTTACGCGCTAGAGTCATTAAACTTGGCAGGGCGATAGAAGGTGCTATTTGGATGTCACGCCTTCCCCTTCTGCCTGAATTTGTATACCCAAAACCCCTATATATTACTATTTGAACCTAGAATATTTAACACGGTTAAATAAACTGATATCAGAGTATATCGCAGTCAGTTGCGTCCGATTGAAACGTTTTTACTTGTTTTTTTTTTCTAGGAATGGGAGTTTAAACATAGAAATTTTCTTTAAAAATAAAAATAATTAATTTGCTCTGTTCCCGCCAAGTTTAATTTGATATTTATTTGCATTGCCATTGATTATGTACTTACTGTCTGTGTTAATTTTTTTTTTTGTACTCAAAGCTTAAGTATCGAAATTCAAGCCACAAGCAATAAATAAAAATTTATTTACAGAGTGTTGAAGTTTTTCGGGTTGAAAAAATTCGACATAGCAAGCTCTTACATACAATTTTTAATACTAAAAAAAGTGGTTTAGTTTTAATAAGTCATAAAAGTACGTTAAATTAAGATGGCTCCCTTAGCCTGTGCACTTGTTTAATTATTTTTATATTCTGATGCCAAAAGTGCAATGTTCGTAATGGTGTCTGTCCGTATGAACGCAACATTTTTTTGACACTTCATACAAAGTATTAAATTTAGGACTTCGATTTGCAAATCGAAACAAGTAAATCAAAAAAAATTTTGAAGACATGCTTTTATATGCTTTCTTGCATACATTTGAATTAGATTTTTTACCATCATCCCTGCAATACCCAAATATTAAAATTGTTATTGGTATAGTTAAGAAAAATTTAATTAATAAAATAAAAGCATGTAAAAAAGTATGTCTTGTTCGAGGTTTGAACCCACGTCCTTTGGCCTGTGAAGCGGCAGTCTTCCCTCCATGCCACCAGAGCTTGTGAATTCTGGCAGTCATATTAGTAACTTAAGGAAAAGGGAAAACTGTTTTTCGTGGTTTTTACATGATATTACACATTTTATCGCGCCGAAAACTTTAAAAACATGTATTGTCATCTGAAACACATCTTTGGTTAAAATTGCAGAGCTCTAGCTAGTCGGGAACTTGGTGAAAATTTTATTACAAGATTCCGGTACAAACAGACAAGTCAAGTTCAATAAAAGCATGTAAAAACACAGCAGTTTTAGCAGTTCGTTTCATCACATTTGGTGGCAAGATATCTAGTGACATTCCTAAAAAAATCTGCATGCCATGCCTACCTCTTCCGCTCCCGTTTTTTTTTAGCAAGAGTCACAAAATGTAGGAGGGAGGCAGAAGGCGCCACCCCCAAAGATCTGTATTAAATGGAAAGAATTGGATGCCACTCCCACTTAAACCTCTCACCTCTTAAAATCCGAAATCTCCATTATTATTCAGTTTGGGCATTAGAGTCACCAAATTTAGTGGGAATTTTGTTGGTGACATTCGCACAGATCCGCTATTAAAACTTTGTCTACCACCCACTTCTTAAAATTTGATATCTCAACATCTTTCTCAGAATGTGGCATCCGCCGCAGATCTGTATTAAAAATGTGTGAAAAGTTGTTTATCTAATTTCAATGTATAACTAACATAACACTTAATGGTATTAGGCTGTCTTACTCTTATATATATGATCAGCAGTGCAAGCTCAGCTTTAGCTTGAAAACCTTAAGCTCCTTGCTATAACAGATTATATATTTATTTATTAATTTAATTTATATTTTCAGGTATTCCTGCTATGGCTGGAAGTGCAATAATAGGTGGTGTCTTACTGGCTCTAATTGAAGGTGTTGGAATATTGTTTACGAGAATATCTGCAGACCAGTTTAAAAACCCGTCTCCACCCAATGAGGACCCATCAGCACTTGCAGATCCCGCGAACAATTTTTCTTTTGGCTCTACAAATAACAGTCAATATCAATAAAGATGTTCTCGCATTGTAAATAAATTAGTTTGCCCAACCTAAATGTACACAAAACGTATAAAAGTGGTTCAGGGGAAGGTAAGGAAGAGGGGCGGGGGGTTCCAAAATAATTTTTCATTTTTTTTTTCGGAATACATATGTCAAGAATATTATGTACAAAGTTTAAGTCAATCCGAGTAAAACTAACGGATTTTGATTTTTATACCTGTCTGGTTGCATACTATCACTACTGCTCGACAGACGAAAAACCACAGCACGTCAAATTCCTGAGCGGTGAGGACTTTGGTGTGAATGGCAAAAAGCGGCAGCTGTAAACACTCTGCATTTAAACAAAGCTGCAATGCTCTTCCTACTTCCTATAGCCATAAAGCCAATCTATGAAGAGCAAAGACGCACTATGATTGTAACCCCAAAACCAACAAATCATTACAACATCTCTCGTGTATGCCTATCTTAAGCGGTACTTCAATCGTTGTTGAAATTGAAACAAATGTAGCAGCATGCATTTTCAATGAAGGATGCATTGCTCTGTTGTCCTTTTTGGATGAAATGGGCATCTCTACCGGCCCAAGTGCACCCAAGAGATGCACCCCTAACTGATGAACTACGAATACCCCGAGCGAACGAAGAAGCTGCGCGTTCAGCAAACGAGGTAGAATTCAACGTAGACAAGAGCAAAATATGCATTGAATATGATGAATGGCAGTGTTTCACTGCCATCACCTAAATTGCCAACGCCGGATAAACGCTAGAAAAAGCCCGGACATTTGGGCGAAATATGTTTTTTTTTTTTTTTTCCCAGGACACCTCTGAACATTTTTTGCAACAAAAACCAATAACATCTTTATAATTTTTTAATTTATATTTTATTTATTCTACTTATTTTAGTATTTTTCAGTCCTTCCAATTTTTTTTTTTTAAATATCTTTCTTTTCCAAAAAAATAATGTTTAAAAGTCGGAACAACTCAGGTTCTTAGAATTGTATTTAATTTTGATCAGGGAAGAAACTGTGTTTATGTTTAGCGAGTTTCTTTCTTTCGTCCATTGCTGCGTGACTAGCGAAAAGACTCTCTTTACATTCGCATTTTGAGCTGGTATGCAAAAATTACCAAACGGGTTAAGGGTATGTCCAAGTCGGGATTTCTCGACTAGAGCCTTCTTGTTTTTGTATGGCGTTTCGTATGTTATCAATGCGTTTTTTTCGTCGCACTTGCAGAAATGGTTTTGTTTGTTTCCGTTATTCTTATTTCAATATTTCTACAACGGCTTTTAAACAAAGGTTTGCTTATGAGGATGCAGAGTTTAACAGAGTTACCAAAATATTCTTTCACTACGCCCAAGATAGGAGTTCCAAATCCCAAAAATTAGATGCCACTAAAAAACAGAAGCTAGATAATAAGTAATTTAATATTATTGATGATTAAAAATCTAAATTAAAAGGCTGTATTTAAAGTTTATTAATTTAATAGGAATAAAATATATCTTAAAAGGCTTGCAAAGTTACTGATAATGTTCGCAAACGACTGCTAAAGCGAGCCGCTAGACATATCACAAAATGGAAAATCGATACACCTCGAGGTGCAAATCCATTTATCACATACATATGCATATGTATATCCCTTATGTTAGGAGCTATAGTAACCAAATTCCATGGATAGATAGCTAGTGACACTCCCAATTATGATCAAAAATGACTGTATCTTTCACAGTTTTTAAACTATAGCCACCAAAGGTTAATGGTGACATCCACAAAACTTTGGATGAAACCCCGCATGCCCTCCGCCTTTAAAAACAGGAATGCCTGCATTTTCTACAGTTTTTAATTTTATTAATTTAAGTAGGGAGGCAATATCCATCAGAGATCTTTACTAAATGAAAAAAAATTGGATGAGACAATCCAATACCGGCCACCTCTTAAGAGTAATTTTCTGGGGGTATCGAAGGTGAAATCCGCCATAGATCTGCATCCGATGCCAAGCCAACTTTTGCCCGCCTTTTTGTAGCAATAGTTCTCATATCTTTCTCTTTGCAAGCAGAGTCTCTTACGCTGCATTAACACTAGTTGACAAACAAGTCAACATTAATATTAACGATGTCAAGCCTAGTGTCATTAGCTGTCAACTAGGTCAACTGTAAGGTTGACAGTAAAATGACAATAAAAAAACTTCTGTTGACACCCTTAGGCCCAATTTCTCAATGTCCGGTTAGGTAAAATAACTGACGTTTAGTCAAATTTGAGTTTCTCAATGTCCGGTTAGGAGTTAATGAAAAACAAACTAACCGGAAGGCTGGGTCGCGTTTAAAATTTATGCTGATTTTTTGTCACGATATATCGTTAAGAACTATCGATAAGGCAAACAGCTGTCCTTTGAATTGTTTATTTATTTTGTTATTAAATCAAAATGGCATCACATTAAAAAGTGTTTTATGTCCATGCATTTCCTTGAACTGTATAATGCCAAATTTATACAGCGGCTCAGGCTTACAAAATCTACGTGCAAAATCATTCTTGCAAAGATTGTAGATCAATTGGCTTGCCATAATAATAGTTAAACAATTAAGTTCTTTTGCGCTCGATTTAATCATATGTAGGATTTTAAACAGAAATCATTCAATGTTGCCGGAAAACAGCAAAAGTCAGCTGAACTGCTCGCTATATTTTGCGCAATGTGTATATATGTGGCAACGCTGTTAAGGCGATAGTTACTTATCGATGAAGGGTAAATTTGGCTTTGAGAAAACAAAATCGTTTAACTCTACCATTAAATTAAATTTGCGTTTAGCTTAACGAAAATTTAACCGGACATTGAGAAATTGGGCCTTACACGAGGATGTTTGTTAATGAAGTTCTTGCCCTCAAAATGCATCTCTGTTTTGAATTTTTTGTGATTTATGCGATATCGATACCTCAATTTTTCACATAAAACCATATTTTTCTGCCTGTGCAACTCTGTGCTGCATTTAATCGGAATGAGACAAAGCAAAATGGGGGAAAAAACTCCACGACTTCACGAGTCATGCAGTTTGGCATGTAGTTGATACCCCTCTACGCCCCTTGCCTACAAACGAAAACTGCATGAAAAAACTTCATTAAAAAACATCCTTGTGTAAATCGGCTCATATTTTCACAAAAAACAACAAATATGGATATCAACTAGTTTCAATTACCGTCAACGGATTGGCATCTCGCTGGTTGCTCAACTTGAATGTTAGTTGACAAATTGGGATTGTTGTCAGCTCAGTCAACTAGTGTAAGCCACAAGTAATGCGCTGATAAGAATGACATGTGTTGACTTATCTACAAATTGACGCTAAGTCAAAGTTGCAAGTCTGTTTTTAAGGGTGTTGTAAAAAGTTGGGTTCATATGGATACACGGACAGGTACTTTGAGGGACATTCAAGAAAACCCATGTACTATTGATACCAAGGTATAAGAGTATAAAAAGACATTGGTATGGGACAAATATTAATTAATCATCACAAATAAAAATATTAAAGCTGAAAGAAAGTTGTTTTAATCTTAAACGATGTTCTTTATTAAAATTTGTCTATGAACACAAGCAAGTGCTTGCTAAATTTGATTTTATCCAAGGAATAAATTTGCTGATACGGGTGTACACGCCAGGATATCCTTCGCGTCCACAACCAACACCCCAGGAAACAATACCAACAATAAAATATTTAACACCATTCGATAATAAAAGTGGTCCACCACTATCACCTTGACAAGAGTCCATTCGAGGCCTTCCGGCACACAACATAGTCGGTGTTATTCGAGTGCTTTTATATTTTTGGTTTCGGCATTCTGCGAGAGACATTATAGGTACTTTCACTTGATTTACAATGCTAGGCAGCTCTCCTCCTTCCGAAGTACGACCCCAGCCAACAACAGTTCCTATTCGTCCTAGAAATAAGAAAAATCAGAAAAAATTTAAAAATCAATATTGAAGCAGTTTAACCACAGTTTTACAAACACGTATACAATCGCGTAATTTACCGCTCAAAACCATTCAACTGTGCCACATATCAACCAGCTGCCTATAAGGATTCGTTTAATGTAGAAACAAATTTTTTGATTTTTGAAGTCAGGGTCTGTGATAATACAGGGTGCTCTATCTTATATGTCGGTATGTAAACACCCTGCAGTTCGATTTGGAGCGATCGCTTCCAGAGTTCAGATCTGAAAATGCAGGCATGAAAGCAAACCTGAATTTGCATCGAAGGCCGCAGCGAACGTCGCAGCGTTCGCAGTGGCCGCAGCTTGAGAGTGATTCGGAGAGCGCGTGAAGTGAGAGCGTATTACTCTCATTGCAATGAAAATAACAACACTTGTGTTAACATGTTCAAGCATAAAGCAAACGAGAGAAAATCACAGTTATATATAGGATGCAAAATGCAAAAATAGAACACGCAACGGTTTTACATGTTCGGCGACTCTAAAGCAGTGCACTTGTGATATTTGTGATTTGTTGTTGTTCTTTTGCATTCGGCAATTTGTGTCTCTAATTTTTCAATACACTTAAAAATTTTGTATTTTGTTTATTCTTTTGTTGTGAACAGTGTGTGAAAGCAGGTAATAATCAAAATAAGTGGTAAGCGTACACTCCGTAGGTTAAGGTTGGTAAGTTTCTATTCCCAAAATGTTGGGGCATTTGTTAATAAATAGTGGAATTATCTATTTCAGAAGGTATACCCGTTTACGAGCAGTCGGGAAATCCAGAGCAGACTTTAAGGACGGCCCTAAAGCGGTAAAAAAAAACCGCATATATAAAATGTCAACAAAGAGCGCAAATAAATAAAATTAATTATTAAAAATATGTAATCATTTTGTGTCAATAATTTTATTTTCCCAATTAAAGGCCTGCAAGCATGCGCCTTCGCTTCACTTTTCAGGGCTGCAGCATGCCTGCACATTGTAGGCATGAGCCTTCGCTTCTCTTTTTAGGTCTGAAGCATGCCTGCGTCGTTGCATGCATGCACCTTCGCTTCTCTTTTCAGGTCTGAAGCATGCCTGCGTCGTTGCATGCATGCTGCCCTAGGACAGCCCCGGGTTAAATTCATGCCTAAAACGCGTGTTATTGCATCGAACGAGCATGCATGGCCATGCTTTTGCATGCGTGTTTCATGCATGTTTCAGGCCTGCAAAGAACTGCAGTGCACTGAATAGTTTTGAGAACAAACAACCGATTTCTATAAGTGATCTTATTTCAGTTTGGTTCCCTTTAATTTTGTCATACTAGTTTTTGAAAACAATATCAATTAAGTGTCCACCTTTAGGACCTAGAAGAAGAAAAATATTAAAAATCGCTTCGAAGCCTGATTCCGACAATTAAGAAAACAATTGCTGACACATACCTGTATGTACGTATACATACGCTCTTTTATTGTTTTTGCTGATTTCCGACTAGGTACCCTTGAAGCTGCGCACAAACAGACACACCAGCAAAAATGCGATGGCCTGCTGATTGCATACCACGCACAGATGCATACATACATAAGATACACACATGGCATACCAACGCATACATACAAAAGGGTTCAGTGCCGGATCTAGGGGGGGGGCCAAAGGGGCAAGCGCCCCGGGCGCCAAATCTAAGAGGCGCTAAATCGAGTCCGACTAGCAATATATGTTTCGAGAATTCATATTTTCCCGCGGCGCTGCGCATGTAACGCTCCCTATAGAATACAAGTGTAAGTGTTTTATGATGTGATCAAAAGGAAAAGGGACGCTCGAAACGTCATAATAAACTTTCTTGCTTAGAGAGAGAGAGAGAGAGAGAGAGAGAGCAGTATACGTGTTAGGTTATGAGCGCGTTTGTTTACATCAGGGGTGCTCATAATTGCCTTACGGCAGTGCCCTTACCAACACAAGCAAAAGAATACACACGCACACATGTATCGACGCAACAAAAAAAGTGTCAGTGCAGAGCCGAGAACAAGACAACAACACTTTGCATTGTGAGTTGAGGATAAAAAAAAAAAACACAAATAATAATGTTTTTTTCCGTTGTAACTGACAAAAGAATCGATATGAAATACAATTCTTCAAACATATAAGCTTTTAATAATTAATAACCTATTTACACTTAAAATACTCCTAATGTTATTCGTACAGCAAATGGGGAGGGGGCGGAATTTTTCGCTTTGCCCCGGGCGCCAGCAACCCTAGATCCGCCACTGAAAGGGTTGGTTGCCTGTTGTGGTACAGATTTTGTCGCAGCAAAAGCCAGCGATAGAACGCCTTCTAATTATATATATGTATATAAAAGAGTTTGTCCTCATAAACCAAATGACTAACAAAAAACAGCTGAACCACTTATAGTATGGTGGAAACATTGTTAGTGACATCCGTAACAGATCTACATCAAAGATTTGAATGCCACACCCACCTTTGCCGCCCACCTCGTAAAATCTGAAATCTCTATATATTTCTCAGTTTTTGTGCTAGAGTCACAAACATTGTTAGTGACATCCGTAACAGATTTACATCTAAATATTGGATGCCACGCCCACTTATACCGTCAACCTCTATATCTTTCTTAGTTTTGCGCTAGAGTCTCCAAACTTGGTAGGGGGATAAGGTGCTATTCGCCACAGATATGCATCACAAATTTAGATGTCACGCCTACCTCTTTTACTTGTTTTTACTGCGTGGCTCACGGAGTGATAGAAAGGCAAGGCCACTAAAATTCAAAATAATGATTTATTTACCTGATGATCTATAATCCTTACAAAAATTATTTTGTATGTTTGGCATCATCAAGTTCAGTGAAAATATTATAGAATAATTTATTTATTTATTATTTTATCAAATTCCGATTCTGTTGCCTTCGGACCATCATCAATAATAGTCTTAATAAAGTCAAGAAAAATATATTCATTTAAGATGATGATAATAATGATTCTTGCTGGGCGCACAAATGAAACATGCGTACAAAATATCTTTATAAGTATGTATTAATATTGTCTGTATATAAAACGCACAATAAAAACATTAAACACGAAAAACAATTACCTGCTGGATCATAGTTATATCGAGGAAGACAAACGGGCTTAATTATTTTCGAAAACACTATAGGTTTTCTTAGTCTTAACAACGCAATATCGTTATTGTATGTATCAGGATCAAAGTTTTTATGTTTTATTACAGCGGTAACGGCTCGTTGAATCGCTTGAGACTCGGAAGTTATTTCTTGATCGTGATCTCCAAATATAATTCTGATTTTAGATCGTCTAAGTTTTTTAATGCAGTGGGCTGCTGATAGGACATAGTCCTTTGTTAATAACGAGCCTCCACAGTGAAATTTCCCATCGTAAATAATTCGAGCCATCCAAGGATATTGGTTTACTCCAGTAGGCTTTCCTCCGACAATCCTATTTTCTTCATTTGAAAATCCGCAATCTTTAATTAAAAAAAAAATTAATATTATTATGGGCTGATAATAATAATAATAACAAAATTATAAAAATAGTAATAATAATAATTATAATAATAATATTTTTTTTATTTTTTTGCGGTTAAGGAGGTTATTGATGCACTAAAAGTCGTTTGGCCACTTTTTGTGGCCAAAACCCATTTTTTCAAAGTTCATAAAACTGCAATTTGAATATCGCGTATGATTAACAGAAGACCAGAAATTCCGTTAGAGGGCTTTGCTGTGAAGTTAACAGCATTTAAATCAGCTGTTGCAAACGCAGTTGTCGCGCCAAGAAATATTAGTATTCGGTGCAGAGTTTATTAAAGACTAAAATGAGAACAGAATATGTGCTGCAATCGCAGGCAGCGAAACTTATGCATAAGGAAGAACTGATGAAGGTCCGTTATATTTCAGCGAACGGACGTATGTATAACAAATGAAGTGAAAAGACATGAGTGGTGTAACATATTTTTAACACTCCTTCTCAACGCGATGTCTATCTCACAAAGAACAAAAATCCAAAATTATTTTAATCCTAACAAACTAGTACATTTTGCATGTTTAACCTTACATAAATTCTTTTTTAGTATATCGGATGTCAGATGTGTGGAAACATATTTTATATTAATTACATTATTTTTATACATTTCCCTTACAAAGTGATACTTGATTTCTATATGCTTGCTACGAGAATGATATTTAGAGTCTTTTGCTAGGTATTGTGCGCTTTGATTGTCGCTGTAGATCATCAGGGCAGCCATGGGTCCGAAGCCTATCTCGTTAATTAGTTTTTTCACGTAAACAGCTTCCTTGGTTGCCATGGAGAGTGCAACATACTCCGCTTCCGTTCTGCTGAAGGCAACAAGGTTCTGCCTTTTGGACTACCATGAAACAGCTGCTCCAGCCACAAAGATTGCCCAGCCACTGAAGGATTTACGATCCGTACTATCGCCAGCCCAGTCAGCATCTACGAAGCAATGAGCAGGCACACCAGTTTTTACAAAGTGCAGTTGCATATCCGAGGAACCTTTTAGGTATCTCAATACACGCTTAGCAGCCACCATATGCTCCTTGTGAGGGTCTGCATTTCTTTGTGCCAGTTTCACAACAGAATGCATTATATCTGGCCGTGTCGTTAACGCCAAATACAATAGCGACCCTATAAGCGATTGGTAACCCGTTTTGTCCACCTGTGGGCAGTCACTGTTGTCACACTTGGTTTGAAAGCCGACTTCTAACGGCTTCGTGCCAGCTTTGCATTCCAGCATACCGTAGTCGCTCAGCAGATTATTTATGAATTGCTTATGTCCAATAGAAACGCTACCGGTCTTGCCAACCCTCTCGATTTCCATGCCTAGGAAATGCTGCAGCTTTCCACCTTCAACAACTTCAAACTTGCTTGATATGAGCTGCTTTATAAGATTGACTTCTTCCTTTCGGGTACATGCAAGTATAAAATCGTCAGCATCCACGAACCCTTCAGGTTGCCGCATGTAAACTACGTCTTGTAACTCACTTTTGAGATACGCAGCTGAGACATCCATTTGGTGTAAGTGGATCTCATGCTCGACGGCGAAAGCTATTACAAGTCTAATCGATGAATACCGTGCAACAGGAGAAAAAGTCTCCTCATAATTGACGCCATACTGTTGTCCACAGCCCTTAGCGACGAGTCGTGCCTTAAATCGCTCCACGTTGCCATATTGGTCGCTCTTGGTGGTTAAAATCCATTTACACCCGATCACTTTTTCGCCATCAGGAAGGTTAACCAAGCGCCATGTTTTAATGTCTTGCAGATGGTCATACTCCTTCTGCATCGCAGCTTTCCAGTTTACATCAAGCTGTGAGCTAAGCGCCTCTTTTACACTTGTTGGCTCAACAACATCTTTAGCGGCTAAATTGATCGTATGGTATTCCTTGCGAGGACGACCAGCACATCCTGTGCGCACAATCTTTGTCCTTCCGGGCCCTCTCTTTGGGATTTCTTGGTCCACGTCAATATCAGCTTGTCCAGGGTCATCGACTGCTGCCACCTGCTGCTCTTTATCTGGAATATGTTCGTCAGCTCCATCCTGGCTGTCAAAACTTTTAAGGGTAGACTGCAAAACCATAAAATCGGTTGGGCTTTGATCTGCCTCTGAATTTGCCGTAAATTGGTTCTCTATAAAAACAACATCTCTGGCAATTGTGACGCTGCGTTTATCAGGATTATACAATCGATAGGCCTTAGAGGTTTCAGAATAACCTGCTAAAATATGTTCGACTCCCTTAGGTGCAAATTTTCTTTTATGTTTCTTGTCTAATACGATAGCTTTAGCGCCAAACACTTTTAAATGGGACACACCTGGTTTTTTCCCGTACCATGCCTCGTATGGTGTCTCGTCGTCCAAAGAAGCAGTTTCTGATCTATTACGTAAGTACGCTGCTGTCGTTATCGCTTCGCCCCAAAATGATTCGCCGACTCCAGCATGCACCATCATGCTACGCGCCATTTCAACCAATGTTCGATTTGCGCGTTCGGCCACACCATTTTGCTGTGGGGTGTGGGGCACCGTTATTTGTCTTTTTATACCGTGGCTTACCAGAAACCCTTCAAATGCACCACTAAGGTATTCTCGACCATTATCACTTCTTAGTGCCTTGATCCTTTTTCCAGTTGTTTTTCGGCCAACTTTTTATAGTCTTTAAATTTCTCGAAAATCTCGTCTTTGCTTTTCAACGTGTATACCGACACATATCGCGTTTTATCGTCTATAAAAGTTGCGAAATAGCGCGCACCACCTTGTGATAACGTTGGCATTGGACCGCAAATATCAGTATGTATAAGACCGAGTACATCAGTTGCACGACTATCAGACCTTTTTGGAAATTTCTTTACGCATATTTCACTTTTAGCACAAGTCTCACACACAAAGTCAATTGGATCACACGCTTTGGCTCGTAAACCGTAAACCATGTCTTGTTTAATAATCTTATTTAAACTGCAAAAGTTCAAGTGACCGAATCTATCGTGCCACTTAACAAGCTGACTTAAACTTGCATTAGCAGCGAACACTCTTTTCATTTTGTTGTGAAACATAAACAAGTCATTGTCTTTCTCTGGATTCAGAATTGTGTCAGCGTTAATATTTTTCACATACGCTTTGTCTTTTTCAAACTTTACTTCACATCCATTTTGAGTTGCCTTAGGCACAGAGATAAAGTTACATTGCAGATCTTTTACAAATAAAACGTCATTTAACTTAATTTGATGTTTTTTCATTACAACATTACAGTACCGCATCCCTCTGCTTCGATATAATTGTCGCCTGCCAGTTTTATTTTTTCTTTGTGCTCACGTGTACAAGTAAACAATGATTTGTCTACGCACAAATGAGCAGTTGCTCCACTGTCCACACACCACGAATTTTGAGTGATTTTGTCTCTATTCCCCGAAGCAGCAAACACCGAAAGCGACGATGGGTTTTTGTTTTTGTTGTTTTCTCTCGCTGTTTCACTTGAATTCTCTTTCTTTTCGTTTGATCGACACTTTGCTGCGAAACGCCCGCGATGGCCGCACGACCAGCATTCTACATTTTTCATGTCTCTTTTTAAACGGTCCTTTTTACCGTTTTCTCGACGCGACGAAAACACTTTTTGTTCATATTTGTCGTTTGGTTTCTCATTTATCTTACGTCTTTCGCCATCCTCGAGTAATTTTATTTTGAGAGCGCTCAAAGACGGCAATGAGTCGCGCGTCTCAATGGCGACAACAAAATTCTCTAAATCTTCACTCAAGCTTGCTAGCAAAATTATGGCAAACATTTCATCAGGCACATTTTCTTGAATTTCACAGAGTTTTTCTACCAGGTTAGAAAAATTATCTAAATGCTCCCTAATACTTTCCGTATTTGACATTTTAATGTACAGCAACTGTTTAAATAACTGTATTTTACGCGTCGGACCAGAAGGCAAATGTACCTCGGCTAATTTTTTCCACGCTTCATTTGCTGTTTCGCAGTGCCTAATATAATTGATTTTGCGTGAAACCGCACAAAAATATACTCGCTAGGGCCTTTTCGTCTATGCTGTTAAAGATCGCTTTTTGGTCTGCCGTATTATCTTCGTTGTTTGTCAATCGGCCGCATGCCAGTGACCACAGATCAGAATGTATTAGCAGACTTTTCATCTGCACTGACCACACACTATAATTTTCACTATCCAGTTTCTCTATTGCAAATTGGGAACTCATTTTGCCCAATTTAGTGAGTCTATTACTTTTTTCACGAACTAGGAATAACCGTTGTCTTTTAACATACACGCGCAGTTTCTTAAGCTGCCTGGGCCCATAACCTATTCGGTGCAGAGCTTATTAAAAACTAAAATGAGTACAGAATATGTGCTGCAATCGCAGGCAGCGAAACTTATGCATAAAGAAGAACTGATGAAGGTCCGTTATATTTCAGCGAACGGACGTATTTACCATATAACAAATGAAGTGAATAGACATGAGTGGTGTAACATATTTTTAACAATTAGCTTCCGTTAAAAGCAAATATTCCAATTTCTAAAACTGTTTTAAGCAAACTTTTGATATGAATCAAAAGAACTGTGGTTTGTCCTATTTGTTTGTGAACGTACTTTTTAGAAATCGGTCGTTATGTCCCCATAATTCTGTGTGAAAGTAAGCTGTCTAATTTGTAAAAAAATACTAAGCAACTAACTAAATTAACTAAGTAGACTTACAAAGTGAGTCGATCGGAGTTTATCGTTGAAACCTTTTGTAACTTGAAGAGTATTGAATTCTTGTTCAAATGAATGTTGTCAGAATACCCACTTTTACCCACAAATTGAGATATTTCCATTTTTAAGACATAACCTCAAATTTTCCAACTTTGATTTGTTTGCTACGTGGAGAGCCGTGGCTGCTAAAGGGCATTATTTATCGTTTCAATTTATTATAAATGTGCTATAAAAATAAAACCCTATAAATGCGCATTGTTGATGATTTTGATGTTTGATGTTTTATTACTCGCTAATAAGACGAAAAAAATATAAGGCATATATTTTAACCAAAATCTGATATATATCGTAAGGTTACCATAGAACATAGTCATTCAAATTCAATTAAGTATCTACAAGCGTTTTAAATCCTTTACAAACAGCAATATCCAAAGTTGCATTCAGTTTTGTAGAAAATAGTCAAAGCCGAACAATTTGTACCGATGTTTCCTAGGCAGCTATGGGATATAGTCACCAGATTTTGACAAAACATTCATCATTGTGTTAAAACCGTTTAAATTAGCTATTCCCAAACTTTTCTTTAAATTAGTTGATAAAATTAAAAGTTTGCCCCTATTGTTCCTATGGCACCTATAAGATATAGTTGTCCGACCCGAACGATTTTCATACATAATACATTTATGGATAGGAAATGACGATTGGTAAAGTGCCGTATCTTTGAAAATAAGCGAGCTATTAATTTTGGCCTCAAAAAGTAGTGTAATGTTCCTAACGCACCACAGTAGCGTCGTCACAATCTACCGTGTGCGCGGCTCGCACGCATTAAAAGCTTCCTCCCCAACTCGAAGATTATGTACCCGGGACAACTGATGTATTACTTTGGGGTAACAAGACGAGATCAAAAATTGAGGCACTAGTTTGCATAGAAACAAAATTAATACACCGGCTCCGATATTGGATTAAAATGCGAAACACAAATTATGATGAAAATAGCCTTGTTTATAAAATCTCATGTATGTATATCGAAATAGGATATGCTATATATATTTGAAACAATCTTGTACTGCGCTTGGCATACGAAAGCTTATATAGATAATTTCGCACTCTTATAGACGGACAGACTGACTGACAAGGCTATATCAACTTAGCTGTTGATGCTAAACATTACTTCCTTTTACCCATTACATGAGTTTTTTAAGTAAATATGTAAGCCTCATCCGCTTCTTATCAGAATGGTTTTGTTGGAGAAAATGCTCTACCCTAAATTTGCTTCACTTTTTATACCCTTAACCCATAAAATGGGTAAATAAGGGTATAATGATTTTCTGCAAATGTATGTAACAGACAGAAGGAAGCATCTCCGACCCTATAAAGTATATAAAGGGTTTTTCAATAGGTGCGCTTCAACTTTTTTCCGATAGGGACGGCGAACGACGCCATGTTTTTCCTTGTTCTCTTGACATATGAAACTTCATTAGTATACATTTCATCATGGAAATTTTTTATCAAAATAATCGTGCTGTTGCTGCTACTTTAAGAGCATTACGGCCATTTTACGGTCCATTTAACAAGCCAGCCCGTTCGACAATCGACCGTCTAGTGGCAAAATTTGAGTCTACGTTTTCGCTACATAATGTTCCGGTGCCCGTGAGAGCAAGAAGTGCTCGAAGTGATGAAAACATCGCAGCCGCCAGCGCTTCAGTTCAAGAAGACGCAAATGTGTCGCTCACACGACGTTCGCAACAATTGGGCCTTTCTGTGACGTCATTGTGGCGAATTTTGCGTAAAGATCTTGGCTTACATCCATATAAGATCAAGCTGACACAAGAACTAAAGCAGTTTGACCATTTGAAGCGACGCCGATTCGTGAATTGGGCTCAAGAGCAATTCGAAAATGATGCAAAAAATCATCTTCAGCGATAAGGCTCACTTTTGGCTAAATGGATTTTTCAACAAGCAAAATATACGTTACTGGGCAGGAAGCAACCCATACGTGGTTCGTGAGGCACCGTTGCATCCCGAAAAAATCACTGTTTGGTGCGGATTACATGCCGGCGGCATCATTGGGCCTTGTTTTTTCGTCGACGATAACGATCGCCACCTTACTGTGAATGGAAATCGCTACCGCGATATGATAAACGATTTTTTTTTGCCGCAATTGGATGGAATGGACGTGGACGACATTTATTTTCAACAGGACGGGGCCACATGCCACACAGCACACGCTACAATCGCAATATTGAAAACTAAGTTCGATGAGCGTGTTATTTCGCGAAATGGACCGGTCGAGTGGCCGCCGCGCTCGTGTGATTTGACACCTCTAGACTATTTTCTTTGGGGTTACGTGAAGTCATTGGTCTATGCCAATAAGCCGGCGACGTTGCAAGAGCTCAGAGCCAATATTGAACGCGAAATTGCTGGAATTTCGACCGATTTATGCGAAAAAGTGGTTGAAAATTGGGTTCAACGATTGAACTTCGTAAAACGTGCACGCGGTGGTCATGCGAAAGAAATCGAGTTTCATAATTAAATGTATATGTTCAAATTCGATAATAAAAAAAAGTTAGTTGAAAAGACAAACCGTATGTGTTTTATTCAAAAAAAAAGTTGAAGCGCTCCTATTGAAAAACCCTTTATATTCTTGATCAGCATCAACCGCCGTGTTGTTCTAGCCATGTCCGTCTGTCTGTCTATCCGTCTGTCTGTCTGTCTGTATAAACGCGCTGATCTCAGAGAATATAATAGCTAGAGACGTCAAACTTGAAACTTAAACTCCCCTATACCATGAAAAAATCAAGTGTGTTTCAAATTACCGATAACACTTCTGGTTCTTGAATACACATATGATCAATAACAAAAAAAAAAAACAATTTCAAAATTGTGAAAATGAGGTTGGAAACTATGAAAAAAATTTTTATTTTTTTTTTTTTTTTGGGAATAAATTTTATTTTTAAAAAAAAAAAAAAAAATTAAAAAAAAAAAAAAAAAAAAAAAAAAAAAAAAAAAAATTTTTTTTTTTTTTTTTTTTTTTTTTTTTTTTTCTAAATTTAAAAAAAAAAAAAAAAAAAAAAAAAAAAAAAAAAAAAAAATAAAAAAAAAAAAATAATTAAATATAAATAAATTTAAATAAAAATTTAAAATTTTTAAAAAAAAAAAAAAAAATTTTTAAAAAAAAAAAAAAAAAAAAAAAAAAAAAAATAATGAATATTTAAAAAAAATGTGATCAAAATCGGTTAAGAAACACCTGAGATATCGCAGTTTGAAGTTTGATCATATTGGTCACTGGGTAAATACAAACAAATGACTGTACGGGTTACATATGGGGTTAAGGGTATGTCCTAGTCGGGATTTCTCGACTAAAGCCTTCTTACTTGTTTACCTTGGTTTTTTATACCCTTAACCCATAAATGGGTACTAAAGGGTATAATGGTTTTGTGCAAATGTAACAGACTGAAGGACGCATCTCCGACCCACAAAGTATATATATACTTGATCTTCATTAACAGCCGAGTCCAATTTATGATACAAATGTGATCGATAGTAAAAAATCTTTTACTTTTAAATTGTTGTGAACATTGTAATGAACATTTGAAAAATTTGATCAAAAACCGAAGATATCGCAGTTTGAAGTTTGGTCATATGGTCATTGGGTGAATATTTACAAATGACTGTATGCGTAACGGGTTAAGGGTAAGTCCTAGTCGGGATTTCTCGGCTAAAGAATTCTTAATTGTTTTATGCTTTTGCGGTTTGCTAGTGCGTCAGTCTGGCGCCAAACTTCAAAAAGTATTGGATTGAGTCGGAGTAAGCTTGCCCCAGTACAAAAGTTGGCAGAAAATTATGTCCAAAAATAATAATTTTATAGCGCTCATTTACTACTTTCATGTTATATTTGGATAAATTTCAGCCTCATACATATGTTAACTGTCAGGACAAATAGTATATGGCATAAGGTTATTCTAATACAGTGATAATATATATATTCTATTTATAAAAGTATCAAATTTTTCATTAATGTTTTCGACGTTATCACATGAAACTATTGTCTGTAAATCAACTTTTCAGTTAACAAAACTCCCTAACATTTCTGGCAATTTAATTAGACTATCCGCATCTTACCACAATCACAGCTAGCAACGTTAATATTTTCATTATTTTCCGAATCTTCCTCAGTGTCGATCCCGAAGGCGTTTGATACACCAGAACTGATCCGAAAAATAGTATCAAACAGAAACTTGCTTGTTCTCCGTGAATTTACAGTGAAAAGTGTGTTATTTCCTATTTCTTCGATACATGTGACACTATTTGTTAAAGTCACCATTAGAGTTACTATGCAACAAAAAATATTCATCGTAATAACAAAGTAAACATGTTTTCTAAATCATTAGATTCCGTTTGATTTTATGGCAATGCTTTTTTTTATTATTGTTATTTTTATGATCTTAGAATTTGAATTTATTGAATGTAAATAATGACAACTATTTAACCTAAATGGGAATGTATAGTACAAACTGACAAAAAATAATATGTATGTTCAGAGGTTTAACATAAAAACTAAATACAGTTATTTCCCAAAATGTTTTGTAAGTGTTTACATTTTAATAATATATAATAAATAAAGACGTTTCTATATATTATTTCTTATGTGCTTATCCATAAATAGAGACACCTAGAGTTTAAGTTTTTCTTCTACAGTGTACATTTTGTGTTATGTTCATTTATTTTATTCATCGCAATGATTTTTTACACATGTGTAGCCGCTTCAATTGCATGCAGTTGTTTGAAAACATCCTTAAACTAAATACTATGCATCTTACGCGGCTCCAATAGCATCATCCAGGCCTCAACTTTCGAAATAACAGCTAATATTTTCATTTCATTTCATTTTGCTTACTGATTACATTTAAATTTTGTTCATTAATCTTAAACATTTTTGTAGCTTAAGCTCTATTTTTATACCCTTAACCCATAAAATAGGTAAATAAGAGTATAATGGTTTTGTGCAAATGTATGTAACAGACAGAAGGAAGCATCTGCGACCCCATAAAGTATATATATTCTTGATCAGCATCAACAGGCGAGTCGATCTAGCCATGTCCGTCTGTCTGTCTGTCTGTTTGTCCGTATTAACGCGCCGATCTCAGAGACTATACGAGCTAGAGACTTCAATAATGAAACTTAAGCTCTCCTATACCATGAGAAGATCAAGTTTGCTTCAAAATTTCGATCACACTTCTGGTTTCCGATATACACATGTGATCGATAAAAAAAAATTCTTGAATTTCAAAATTGTAAGAACGAGGTTTCAAACTATTGATAATTATTTAATTTTAATTATAAACATTTAAAAAAATTTGATTAGAATTGGTTAAGATATACCGAAGATATCGCAGTTTGAAATTTTGTCATTTTGGCCATATTGGTCACTGGGTACACAATATGTATGGGGTTAAGGGTATGTCCTAGTCGGGATTTCTCGACTAGAGCCTTCTTTCATGTTTAATTTGATTTAATTTTAATTTTTGCGAATACTATTAGTTTACATAAAACAAATAAATAAATAATTAAATAAAAAACAAAGAGCAGGATCTGTGCTGCCTGCTCCCACAATAGACGTGCAAGTTGATCCCGCTGTAATTGAGGACCCCGACAAAGCCCCAACCGCAAATGTGGCAAACAAACGTTATGAAAAGATAGCCGATTCGCCGCGAGCTAAGATTCCAATAGCTTTGTTAATACCAGAGGCGTTAAAAATTTAAAAATTCCTACATCTAAGGTGAAGCAGTATACATATGTCACTAAATACATGGACTCAAAAAACCGAGTATGGATCTTTTAGGTAAAGGAATAGAGGCGACAACGCACAGTGTACGATTTTGCCAATCTAGGGGGACTTAATTCAATAACAGTCGTAATTTTAAAGCAATTGACTTGAAATTTGGAGTGAACGTTTGAATATCCTCAAAGAAATTTTTGTACCGAAATTTATAGTGGGCGTGGTAGTTTAAAGGGTGTAAAATACGGAAAAACCAGAAATTTTTCATTTTTTAAAACACAAATCAACATAAAAAAAATAAAAATTTTATCAATAAAGTATGCAAAAAAAATAATTTTTGTATTCCAAATTGATAACTTTTGTTATATGCTCATGATTTTGATTGTAACTTCAAAAATATCGGCCGAAAACATTAAATTATTGTTTTGTTTTAAAGATAATTAATTAATTGATAGAAAAAGTGCTTTTCATATTTTTCACGATATTTTTATTAAAAAAAAAACAACTAAAAATGTATGAGAAAACTTGGCGAATAAATTTTTTAAACTTATAGTGTATTTCCTTTATCCAGTTATTACCATTTTGAGTAACTAAAGTTCATTTTGCGTGTATTTTCCTATAAGGAATTTACTGCAGTAAGCCTTCAGTCAATGGTAACTGGGAATAACTGGTAATCGCCTATCGTTATTTTTCGATGAACATCGCTGAAATATCGCTGTTAATGAATAACATAACCTTAACCAAAACAGCTGAGTAATTAAGCAAAGGTAAGCGCCATATTTATACATATATTTAAAATAATAAAAAACAACAACAAAAGTACATTAATTGGGAGACAAAATACCAGACTCTCCTGTTTGAGCTGTGGCGGAGGAGAATTTTGTGGGGCTGAGGGGCTTACAAAGAAACTCGCATATTTATGCAAGAATGGCGGAGGCGCTAAAGAAGGCCGGACTGCAACATGCCGAATGTTCGTTAGTCCGGTACAAAATAGAAAACCTAACAAAAAAATACAAGTAAGCATTTAAATAATCGCATTTTAGTTAGTTTATTAATACTCTTTTGTTTTTGCAGACAAGAGTTAAAAGCACAGGGCGTGTCTAGGCGGTGCCCAATCAAAGTGGGAGCATTTTGAAAGGGTGCATAAGATCCTGCACCAAGTCAAATCCATTCATATTGAGGAAAAGGTGCAGGAATCGACTGGTAAGAGACGTGAACTTTAATTAAAAATCAGATTATTGATTAAGGTAAACTTCTTTAGATCCGTTCGATGCGTCTAAGGAGGAGGTGCCGTGGATAGTGCTCGACGACTCGATGCCGAGCTCTTCGATGGACCGCTCATCGGCAGAGCGGTTTTCTGTTGAGCGAACATCGCCGGGTCCAAGTCAACGTCCTGCCAAGAGACGTAAAACCAGCAGCTCAGAAACAATGTCGGCCTTTGAAGAGGCAATTGTTAATAGCAATAAGGAGTCTTTGGAAGTGATAGGAAGTGTCCAAGCTTATATTCAAGAAATGCGCACGTGCATTAAAGAAACGCTTAGCGCGATATGAAAGTATTAAAAAAAATAAACTTTATAAATATAAAATGTGAATTGTTAAATATTTTTATATGTTAATAAATTTATTGATTACTGAGGTTTTCCCCAATAGCATTTCTTATTCTTACAGCTTTTACATTGTAGTCATTTACTACATTCATGTGCTGTGGTTGTGGCAATTCATTATTTGGTCTCTCCAGGACTCAGAAATGTGAGAGTTTTTATCATTTAAAAAGTTGTGGAGGATGCATGCAGCCATAACTATTTTTGATGCGTTTTCATGCCGGTTATCTAACCCCTTTCCAATCCTCCGAAACCGAGCCTTAAGTTGGCCGAAAGCATTTTCGACCACACGCCTTGCTTTTGAAAGTCCATAGTTAAATGTTTTTTCCGAATCAGGGGCTGAAACGGAAAATGGGTATGGTTTCATTAGAATTTTTGAAAATTTGAATGCCGAGTCCCCAATCAAAACAACAGGCACATCAACACCACTAATGTTTTGGCTGATTGCAGTAAAAAGTGGCGTTGCATCGACTATTCTCTTTAAAGTACTGCACTCGTACAGCTTAGAGTCGTGAACGCGACCAGGACAGCCAATGTTCACATAAACAAATCTATAGCGATAATCCACAAGAGCGAACAGAATGACTGAATACCACCCCTTGTAGTTGTAGTAATCTGTCGCTTCACTTGCTGGTGGGCGGACTTTAATGTGGCTTCCATCTGAAATGTCAACAATATAACTATTTGTTGTAGAAAACTAAAGTAAAATATGAACTTACCAAACGCACCAAAACATTGTGGAAATCCCAACGATTCAAACGCTCTCACATTCTTCTGAACTTTTGCTTGGGTCAGAAATTGACTTGGCAAATATTCAGGGTCTAAAACAAGACGCACTTCCTTGCAAAAATCTAAAAATATTTTGCAAACCATAGGAGACGACACACCAAACAGTCTGCTGACTGTTCGGTACTCTGCAGATGAGCCCATTGTATAGACGGCAATGGCTATTCGCTTTTCTAGTGGGATAGCAATGCGAAAGCGCGTATCCTCTTTAGCCATTCCCTCCATTCGCTCCACAAGAATATCAAAAGTTGACCTATCCATCCGGAAATTCTCCCTTATAAACTCATCGCTGTTGTTTGGCACATCAAGCTCCCAGAATTGTCCATGCCTCGGCTATTTTGATATAAATTAAGGCATAATGATTAACTTTTTTCATATTAACTTGCAATTATATATGTACTTACAAATGACCACTTAATTGGACTCTGGCGTTTTCTGCTTTTCGCAACGTGCACGGCCACCGTATTAAAACTTTTATTGCTTTCATGCATTAAAAGCAGCAAAGATTGCAGGCATTGCAGGTATGCCATTAAAATTGGCAAAAGGGCTTGTAAATTTACATAAATTTTATTTTCCTCCATATTTCTTACTTTCAAATACCAAACTCAAATCAAACAGCTGATTTATTTACTGAACTTTCAGTAACTGCATAATGGAAATCAGTTTGGCAAATTTCCGATAAATTTTCCTGTAACTGGCTAATGGAAATACCCTATAACTAAAGTTCATTTTGCGTGCATTTTCCCATAAGGAATTTACTGCAGTAAACCTTCAGTCAATGGTAACTGGGAATAACTGGTAATCGGCTATCGTAATTTTTCGATGAACATCGCTGAAATATCGCTGTTATTGGATAACATAACGTTAACACATCTAAAACAGGTGATTGAAATGTGCAAAGGTTAGCGCAATATTTAAATTTGTATATTGTTCCTGAATTACAAGCAACTAAGATTGCAGGCCATGCATTTTTGCCAATAAAATTCGACGAAAAGGCTTTTAAAAGTTTAAAAGTTAAGTTTTAGATTATTTTTCTTACTTTTAATCATCAAACTTAGATCAAATCAGCTGATTTATTTACTGAACTTTCAGTAACTGCATAATGGAAATAGGATTGGCAAATGTCCGATAAATTTTACTGTAACTGGATAATGGAAATACACTATTATTCAGAATCTGAACTTGAATCAGAATTTTCATCGCTTGATTGATCATTTGACAAAAATTGGATGACATCTTTAGAGGAATTCGCAAATTTGCAATAAATGGATCTGATGGTATTAGTAACCTCTGCATTATTGTGCCCTGCAGCCAACTTTCATTATTGATCATATATCTAGATTTATCTCTCTTAGATTTCTTCCACTTCAACTCAAATTCATGGCACATTTATATTAACCTCTTGCCGTATTTCCACGAGTCTGACTCGTGGAAAAAATTTTGTGCCTAACATGACTATCATGAGGCTCACTTGTTGTGTGTAGAGCAGCTGTACATTTGTTGAAAAGAGAATTGAAATTTTCCCGTTATTTTCAGCTAATAATGCAAACAAAAAAAATTCTTTCAATTGAGTGCATAACTTACAAGTTGTGCAAATACAAGCTGTATGCGAACAGTTGGGCGCGATTTTTGTTGCGCTCATTGATACGTCAAGGGGTTAAGTGCATCTTTAACTTTTTATGATCAATATCATTGACAAAAATCATCGCTGCGTGATCTAGAAGTAAGTAAAGCTTAACGGTTCTTACTTTGCTTGACCAAACCTCGAAAAACTATGCGCGTGTTATTGCAGTCATTGCTAAATTTAACTCCTTTGGGCAAAATATGGGCAAAATTTTATTTTTGATACTGATTCAGAATGATTTTCTGCAAACGATGTATGTTTTGGTTGATTTGAATGTTGTTAGTTTTTTTTCCATCAAAAATAGATATTGTGAAAAATTTATTTACTTTTTGGGACTTATTTCCAACAAATAATAAAAATTTTGTAGTTCACTTATAAAGAACCTTTATATTGCTAAAAATTAATTATGCTCGAAAAATGATATGAAAAATAATCGACTGCTCACAGTGTCAAAATGATATAAATGAAAAGACAAAACTTTGTCAACTGATGCTCGTTGTCCGATGCAATTTTGCATGCATTTCTAATGCACCAGTTTAAGAACTGTTATTTTCTTTAAAAAATTTTTTGTTTTGTTTTGCGCTTGTTTTCGTAACATTTGAATATTTCTAAATTGACTTCAAAATCTTCATTGATCTTAAAAAACGTTTGTTTTTTCAATTAAGTCCCCCTAGATTGGCAAAATCGTATTTTTTGCAACGGCAACAAGTGAATACATATGCGCACACTACACGAAACGGTTCATGCATTAGATGGTTGCTAGAGCAACTTTTAATAGTTAATAGGCACAAAGTTACGAGAAGATCTAATAGGGACAGTTAAGTTTATTAGACTTAGTCCCAATTTTTCAATGTCCGGTTAAATTTTCGTTTAGCTGAACGAAAATTTGATTTAATGGTAGAGTTAAACGGTTTGGTTTTCTCAAAGCCAAAATAACCCTTCATCGGTAAGTAACTATCGCCTTAACAGCGTTGCCACATATATACACATTGTGCCAAATATAGCGAGCGGTTCAGCTGACTTTTGCTGCTTTCCGGCAACATTGAATGATTTCTGTTTAAAATCCCACATATGATTAACTTAAGCACAAAATAACTTAATTGTTTACCTATTATTATGGCAAGCCAATTGATCTACAATCCTTGCAAGAATGAATGTACAAATTTGGCATTTTCCAGTTCAGTGAAATGCATGGACATAAAACACTCTTTAATGTGATGCCATTTTGATTTAATAACAAAATAAATAAACAATTCGAGGGACAGATGTTTGCCTTATCGATAATTCTTAACGATATATCGTGACAAAAAATCAGCTTAAATTTTAAACGGGACCCAGCCTTCCGGTTAGTTTGATTTTCATTTACTCCTAGCCGAACATTGAGAAACTCAAATTTGACTTAACGTCAGTTAGTTTACCTTACCGGACATTGAGAAATTGGGCCTTAATAGAAAGGGTGAGTCGATTTCATCATTGAGTAGATTAGTAACAAATAACACTCCATGCACACACTCCACGGTTAAAAAGAGAAGGAAGGCTAATTAATAGAAGTCTACTTGAATGCGAAAGCAAATCAACTCAGGAAACCCAGTTAAAACTCCTAACAAGTAAGAAGGCTCTAGTCGAGAAATCCCGACTAGGACATACCCTTAACCCCATACGTAACCCGTACAGTCATTTGGGGTTATTTGACCAATATGACTTAAATGATCAAATTTCAATTTGCGATATTTCCGGTGTTTCTAAACCGATTTTAATCCAATTTTTTCAAGTGCTTATTATTTTATTAATAGTTAGAATCCTCGTTTTCACAATATTAAATTTAAGAATTTTTTGTTATCGATCACATGTGTATATTGATAACCAGAAATGTTATCGAAAATTCGGAGCAAACTTGATCTGCTTATGGTATAGGAGAGTTTAAGTTTCAAGTTTGAAGAGTCTAGCTATTATAGTCTCTGAGATCGAGGCGTTCTTAAAGACGGACATGGCTAGATCGACTCGGCTGTAGATGCTGATCAAGAATATATATACTTTATATACCCATTTTATGGGTTAAGGGTATAATAAATTTCTTCTGAACAGATTCGATTCTCTGAGAGAATTTCTCTCCTGATGAATCCTGTATTGCGGAAATCACATACAAGATCCATATTCAAGGATGGTTCGCACAGGGATCTAAAGTGTTTTAGTTGTGTAGGGATCGTTTAACTCTTTCGACCACCGCTTAATGAAGCCAACGAAATTGAAACCTTTATTAACCATGCACGATATATGAGAATCAAATATTAATTTTGGGTCGAGAATAATGCCCAAATCATTAATTTCAAATCGAGTGGTGAGCCATCAAGCAAGTACCGAGCAGTATGAGGGTAATTTTACAGAACACCAGAGCTTTACATTTAGAACAATTTAAATACAGTAGGTTAAGGCTGCACAAATCTGACAGCGACTCAAACATTACTGCGAAAACGTGGGATATATATGTGTTTTATCGATTTGCACATCGAGATGTATAGACTTGTTATCGATTTCCCAGGCCCCTGAGGTCGTAGAGCCTTAAATTTAACACTTTGTCTGGCGAAGACATGTACCAAGATATTTGCAAAGTTGCAAGGCTAAAGCTTTAAGGGTGTCGAAAAAAGATGCGTTCATACAGACAGACGGATTGACGGACGGACGGATAGACAGACACAAAGCCAATATACTACTGAATTTTTAAGTATCAGAGTATATATCTCGTCAATTTAGTAGAGAAGTGAAAATTCCCCAAAGATCTGCATTAAATTAACGGGTTTGGATGCCACGCCCACGTTAACCGCCCACCTCCATAGGAATAGAAGGTGACAGCCGCCACAGATATGTATCACAATTTTGGATGCCACGCCCACTTATACTGCTAACCTATACCGCCCACATCTATATCTTTCTCAGTGTTTGAGCAAGAGTCTCCAAACTTGGTAGGGGGATAGAAGGTGCCATCCGCCAGATGTATGTCACAAATCACAAATTTGAATTTCACACCTACTCTTTCTGCCAGATATTTATACCCAAAACCCCCATATATTACTATTTGCGTTCAGAATCCTTAACTCAGCAAAGTAAACTGGTATCAAAGTGTATTGTAGTCGGTTGCGTTCGATCAACGAGAATGAATATAATACAGTGCACATTCTGAGCAATCGATTTCGGGTCTTCATGCTTTTGAATTGGCTGTGGGAGAACCCACAGCATACTTCGGCAAAACCCACAGCACTTCGGGTGATCGCTCTCTCAGTCTTGTTGAGTATAATAATTTTAAGCGATTAGTTGCAGAGAGGCAGCCGACTTGAATGCTTAGTCCACGTCGCTGCGCTATCTGTATATATATGCGCTCTTTCGTGTGTGGGTTTTGTCGGGTTTTCAAGCAATTTGAACAGCGCAACGTGAATAGAATCAAGTGCAAGTTCACTTGTGTGCATGTGTCTATCCATGAAAAAGCAGAACAGAACTGCAAGAGTTTGGGCATTTCAGTTACTGCCCTGCAGCTCTCTGCATGCCTTCAGCATGCATGCACAGAGCATGGGCATGCATGCTCGTTCGATGCAATAACACGCGTTTGAGGCATGAATTTAACACGGGAATGTCCTAGGGCAGCATGCATGCAACGACGCAGGCATGCTTTAGACCTGAAAAGAGAAGCGAAGGCGCATGCCTACAATGTGGCGGCATGCTGCAGACCTGAAAAGTGAAGCGTTGACATTTTATAGATGCGGTTTTTTTTACTGTTTTAGGGCCGTCCTTAAGTCTGCTCTGGATTTCCCGACTGCTCGTAAACGGGTATACCTTCTAAAGTAGATAATTCCACTATTTATTAACAAATGCCCCAACATTTTGGGAATGAAAACTTACCAACCTTGACCTACGGAGTGTACGGTTTCCACTTATTTTGATTATTACCTGCTTTCACTTTCCACACTGTTCACAATAAAAAAATAAACAAAATACAAAATTTTTAAAGTATATTGAAAAATTAGAAACACAAATTGCCAAATGCAAAAGAGCAACAACAAATCACAAATATCACAAGTTCACTGCTTTAGAGTCGCGAACATGTAAATCCGTTGCGTGTTCTATTTTTGCATTTTGCATCCTATATATAACTGTGATTTTCTCTCGTTTGCTTTATGCTTGAACATGTTAACATAAGTGTTGTTATTTTCATTGGACTTACTTCATGCGCTCTCCGAATCGCTCTTAAGCTGCGGCCACTGCGAACGCTGCGCCCTTCGCTGCGGCCATCGATGCAAATTCAGGTCTGCTTTCATGCATGCATTTTCAGATCTGAACTCAGATCTGAATTGGGAGCGATCGCTCCAAATCGATCTGCAGGGTGCGGACAAAAGAAGTGTGTGTGTGTGCTTATAAGCATTTATGTATGTATTTATAAGTAATGATGCTATTTATACCCTTAACCCATAAAATGGGTAAATAAGGGTATAATGGTTTTGTGCAAATGTATGTTACAGACAGAAGGAAGCATCTCCGACCCTATAATGAATATATATTCTTGATCAGCATCAACAGGCGAGTCGATCTAGCCATGTCCGTCTGTCCCTCCGTCCGTCTGTCTGAACGCGCCGATCTCAGAGACTATAAGAGCTAGAAACTTCAAACTTGAAACTTAAACTCTCCTATACCATAAGCAGATCAATTTTGCTTTAAATTTTCGATAAAATTGTGATCGATAACAAAAAATTCTTGAATTTCAAACAAGGTTTCAAATTATTGGTAAAATAATGAACATTTGAAAAAATTTGATCAAAATCGGTTTAGAAACACCGGAGATATCGCAGTTTGAAATTTGGTCATTTTGGTCATATTAGTCACTCGAAAAATAGACACAAATGACTGTACGCGTTACGTATGGGGTTAAGGGTATGTCCTAGTCGGGATTTCTCGACTAGAGTCTTACTTACTTGTGTTATTCTGCTGGTGGCGATCGTAAACGAAGCAAACTATTTTTATTGTATAAAATGATAAAAAAAAATAATTTTTTACCCTGCCGTAACATCTATCACATGATTTTTAACAGGTTGTGTAATTTTCATTTTATTTCATATGAAATTTGTTGTAATAGTATTTTTTATTTGTATTTTGAAATTTCTTTTTATTTAATTTAAAATCATGTCTTATCCATGTTCCCCACCTAACCTAAAATACGGCTCTATTGGTACATTATCTTCTCATTTGGCAGAAAATTCATAATTCGTGCATTCAAGAGCATTAATTGGGGTTAAAAAAGTATTTTCAATAAGGTGTAATGTTGGAACAGATCCAGCTCTTAATCGAGCAAATAAGGGAAGACTTTTTGCTAACAATTTTGGCATCCAAATGGCAACCGTCAACCCATTTATGAAAATCGGAAGCATTTGGAGGAGGAAAAGAAAAAAGCTTAACAGGGACACCGTTCGAAATTTTCCTGTAACTTCTTTCGCAAGTATTAATCAAGCCTTTATAATTAGAAATTCTTAAATCTTTTCTTTTATCAGTCGCCATAATAAAGGGTTGCTGTTTGGCTCTGTTGTATTAAATAAATGCAGAATAAATAAAAATAAAAAGAAGGGAAAACAAGAGCACCTGCTTAAAAAAATAATAATATCATCTCATAGGTACATGTTAGAAAGGTCAAGTGAACTTGCACTTGATTCTATTCACGTTGCGCTGTTAAAATTGCTTGAAAACCCGACAAAACCCACACACGAAAGAGCGCATATATATACAGATAGCGCAGCGACGTGGACTTAGCATTCAAGTCGGCTGCCTCTCTGCAACTAATCGCTTAAAATTATTATACTCAACAAGACTGAGAGAGCGATCACCCGAAGTGCTGTGGGTTTTGCCGAAGTATGCTGTGGGTTCTCCCACAGAGTCGTGCTGGCTCCCGATAAGCGATTTTTGTTTGCGGGATAGGTGATTGGGCTGAGACTATAAGAAGAAAAGGACACATCTGTGAGTAGGCAGAAAAATATATAAAGCGGCAAGGAGGGACTTAAACTAAAGTGCACAAAATTATTTTGAAAAATTAAGGGAATAATTAAGACAGCAGGTATGGTGACAAAACAAAGTGTTAAAATAGTTAAAAAAAAAAATAAAAAATAATAATGGTCTTTTGGTGCCACCGGCGGCACTGACCAGAAGTGGCCAAAGCAGGAACTGGAGACCAACGGACGAGGATCGGCCAATCCGTCTGGGTGGTCAACAGGTTTGTGTTTATAGTTAGGTTAGGTTAGGTTAGAGCGGTAGTGAGAGGAAAATACCCCCCACTCACGTCGGCCAGGGTTGGCCCGTTGTGGTGCCGCGTTTGGACCGCGTCCAAAACCGTCTACCCTGACGCAGAGTGTGTAACACCGCTTTCGAGGGCGTGGTCCCAGCCCGACGCTCTTATAAAAGACAGGATATTTTTCGGGCTTATATCCGCTAGTTGGGAGAGATCCGTTAAGAAAAAGGAGCCGAGGTGGCGATTTCTGGTCTTGCAGAGTGCCGGACAGTCGCAGAAAAGGTGGGAAACCGTTTCCTCCTCCTCCTCGTCTCGACAGCTTCTGCAGAAATCATTGAAGGGGGCTAGAAGTCTCGCTGCGTGAGTCCCTACTAGCCAATGTCCCGTAATTGCCCTTATTACAGCAGCACAGCCTAATCTGTTTAAGTTGATTAGGCCAGAAGAACGTTTTCTACAGCGCGTTGGACAGGTTTGCCTAGCAATCCTAGCCGTTGCAGTATTGAGTTGCCACCTTTAATTAGCTTCGATTTCAAAATGTGAACGAACTCTTAGCTTGCACCTGGCCATGGGAGTACCCATGCCCTCCTTGTCTGTGAGGAGAGGCAAAGTAGTTCCATGCCTTGCCAGCTCGTCCGCCTTACAATTGCCTTCGATGCCCTCATGTCCGGTCATCCAAATTAGGTAAAGCTCGAACTGCTCAGCCATCTTTTGAAGAGATTTGCGGCAGTTTGTGACGGATATCGAGTTTGATGATATCGAATGTAGTGCTTTGATAGCCGCCTGGCTATCAGAGAAGATGCATATGTTTTCTGCTGAGCACTCTTTTTTAGCGAGGCATAGAAGTGCCTCCTGTATTGCAGTGATTTCGGCTTGGAAGACACTGCAATGATCAGGGAGGCTAAAAGATTTACTAATGGATAGCTCTTCGCAAAAGACGCCTCCCCCAACTCGGTCGTCTAGCTTAGAGCCATCCGTGAAGATTCTGATAGAGTTTGTCGGCCCTGGCGTGCCTAAGCACAGTTGTCCCTTGGGGGGATAATTACTTTAAAAGTAGTTCTAGGGAATTCCTGAGGACAGCAGTAGTCCGTGTTTGAGGGGATAAGTTGGTTTCCCACAAGGATATTGGAGTGACCGTAGGTCATTTCGGGCCACTGTTTTGTTTCTCTCATGCGTAGGGCGGAGAGAGTTGCTACTAACTTCCCCATTTGGTCGATTGGTAGAAGGTTTAGAATGTTGTCTAGAGTCTCAGTTGGGGTCGTTCTGAGAGCTCCTGTTGTTGTCAGTCCTGCGGCGCGCTGTACTGTGCCGAGCTTATGGACTGTTGTTTTCTTTGACAATGCTGGCCACCATACTGATACTCCGTACAGCAGGATAGTCCTTACGATAGCTGTGTACAGCCACAGCGATATGCGGGGCACCCCATTTCAGTCCAATGGACTTTTTGCAAGTATATAGAGCGACCGAGGCTTTCTTAGCACGTTCCTCTGTATTGAGATTCCAGTCTAGTTTACTATCTTAAGTGAGCCCTAAGTATTTGGCCGATTTGCTAAAAGCACCCCGATTAGTGTTGGAGGTTTGAGTGGAGGAATCTTATATTTCCTAGTAAATAGGACTAAATCAGTTTTAGCTGGGTTTAGTCCGAGACCCTTTGACGTGGTCCAGGTGGACAGGGTTCGAAGTGCAGTGGTCATACATTCGCACAGTGTTTGGGGGTATTTTCCCGAGAAAGCAATAGCGACATCGTCTGCATAGGCGATCACCTTGCCGCCCCTACCCTCCATGGAGCGCAGCAGACTGTTGACTGCCACATTCCATAGGAGAGGGGGACACCTCCTTGTGGGGTGCCTCTACTTACGAACCTGGAGATAGTCGAGGACCCCAAAGTGGATCTGACGATTCTTCGTTTGAGAAGTTGATCAATCAGATCCACGATGCGATTCTCGACCCCCAAATTCGATAGTGCCTCGGTGATCGCCTCTGGTACAACGTTATTAAACTCGCCCTCTATGTCTTGGAGGGCTATGAGACAGTACTCTCTTTGGTAGAGAGCCTTTTCAACTGTAGAGCAGCTATGTCCACAGTTTACCCATTTTGGGTAAATTGACACTTCGTTTCACACAGACACAAGCCGAAGCAAGTCAAGTAACAGCCGAACAACAGCCGAAGTTATTATTTGTTCAGTGTAACGCACACCAATGCACTGACAGCTCTCTCAGCTTGGACATAGCTGCTGTAGAGACAACAGCGTGAAGCGCTGTCTCGGTTGATTTACCTTTCTGGTAAGCATGTTGTGCTTGAGAGAAATGATCTGTCTTGATCGAGTTCCTGATGTGGAAGCCCAAAACTCTTTCTAGCGTTTTAAGTAGAAAGGATGTCAGGCTAATGGGGCGGAAATCCTTCGGGGTCGTATGTGAGGCTTTACCAGCTTTTGGAATGAAGACGACTTTGGATTCCAGCCATGTCTTGGGAATCAAGCCTGTCGCTAGGAAATCTTAAAAGATTTTATGAAGCCAGTTAACGGCAGTTGCCGCTGCTTGCTGCAATTGGGCTGGAATGATGCCGTCAGGTCCTGGTGATTTGAAGGGCGAGAAACTTTGTATAGCCCATGTGATGATGTCTTTGGAGAGAAAATCGGTTGCTAAGTGCCCTTGAAATTCTCTGGCTAAGACAAGTGGTGACTCGACTGAGCAACCGGGAAAGTGGGTTTCCATAAGAAGTTCTAGAAACTCCGAACTGGTCGTTGTCCACGAGTCGTCTGGTTACTTAAGGAACCAAACGGTTGTCTGAGTACTGGAGAGCACCTCTCTGAGCCTTGCGGCATCAGTAGTGTTTTCAATTGAGGAGCAGAAATTTTTCCACGAAAGGCACTTAGCCTGTCTAAGTGTCTTTTTAAAAGTTGCAAGGCTGGCTTTGTAGAGACCCCAAGATTGGTCGTCTCCCCTTTGCTTTGCATAATTGAAGAGCTTTCGTGATGTCTTACGAAGCTCACCTATTTCCGGGGACCACCATGGTGGTTTTGTTTTCCCTCTTGGTTTACTCAGGGGACATGACATGTTGAGGGCGGACATGCATGCCTCCTTGAGTTTGTGAGTGAGCATCTCTGTATGCTCAGAGGATGGGAGTCCTGAAGGAGGCTGTTCGGGAATTAGTCTCCCAATTTGGTCTTTGAAAACGGTCTAGTTTGTACGTTTGTAATTTCTGCACCATTTTGGCTTTGGTGTATCAAGGGAGAAGGCTACATCCTATGATCAGAGAACGAGTGTTCATCAAGCACCCTCCATCTAATGAGTCTTTGATAGAGGGACGCCGTAGCAAGCGTCATGTCTAAGACTTCTTGCCTATTTTTGGTAATAAAGGTAGGGTCGTTACCTATATTGCAGATGTTAAGGTTAGTGGACAGGATATAATTAAAGAGTGACTTACCCTGTTCGTTTATGTCAGTGCTGCTCCACTGATGGTGGTGTGCGTTGGCATCGCATCCTATGATGAGCTCCGTTTGGGTCGCCTCGCAGTCGGCGATCAGGCTACGTAGGAGCGTGTTGGTAGGGGGCCTTGTTGGTCGTGTGCCATGTAGCTTGAGCTTAGCGTGACACATCCAGACTTCAGCTCCAGGCAAGCAGCAGTGTTATCGCCATTGCTGTAGTTAGAGAGCAGAAAAATATCTAGATGTTTTTTTGCCATAATACAGGTGCGAACTTTACCTTCGTTGCGGGCTTCAAGTAGCTTGTAGTCCTTCGTTCCCAGACCATAAACGCTGCCACCACTGACCCAGGGTTCCTGGATGAGGACTATGTCTGCTCCGCATTGGCCTATGCGAAGCAGAAAAGCGGCTGCAGCCGCCTTACAGTGGTGGAGGTTGATCTGCAGAAGTCGTAATGACATCTTCAGATTTGTCCACCACTGTACGCTCTGCCTCTTCGTCGCTGTCAGTGTCGAGGCAGATTCTGTTGGCCAGGTTAGCCAGCTCGGAGCCCTCCGAATGGTACCCAGGAGGGATGTCAACCTCCCTTTTCATGGGTGTCAAATCCCCGCCCGTGGCTTGGGCTTGTGTGCCATAGTCTGCGGCATTGGTGGTGGCAGCCTCCTCTCCTACCGGCTCCTCCTCGTCGGCCAAAGAACTGGCCGCATCCGACCGGTACACCCTTATTACTACATATTTAAACCCGTAGTAGGCTGTACCATTGGATTTGGCCAGTACTTTGGCCGACTCGTCATTAATGACCAGGACCACTTGTCTTGTGGTCCCTTCCTTCGCTTCCACCTTGGCCACCCTCCAGTCTTTGGTGGGCAGGTCAGGGTTGCACAGCTAGAAAAGCTTGAGAATCCTTTTGGGATCCTCAGGCTTAGCAGAGACCCATACCCTGGCGCGGGGGCGACTGGGTATGTCTTTCCAGTCGACCGCCTCTAATTTCGCACCAGGGTAGATCTCCCCCAGCATGGCGACGGCTTGCTTATATATGGCGGCAGACGCCATATCTTCACAAGCTATCGCTTTTATGCAACCCTGATGCCACGCGGCTTCAGAGCAGCGTGGTGGTGGACCTTCGGACTTCGTCATCAAGTCCAAGAGCTTCTCTTGAAGCTCGCACTCAATGGCCCCCCACCTATGCCAAAGGAATCTGGCACTCACTGTGGCCCCTGTCTAGGACCCTAATAAGAACCTTCTCCCTGGCGGCTTCGGCGAAGGACTGGGTGAGTGGCTGTGGACGAGGGGGAGGCCGGCTTGCGGAACCGTCTCTCCTGCGGAGCGTTGCCGTTTCTGCTTGGCTTTGCCAGAAACGGGCGCAATAGCCGGCTTAAAATCCGGAAGGATGGTTTTTGGCCACTCCACAAGCTGGACACCATCCGGGGATGGTTGGGCCGTAAGATTTTGCTGAAGAATTTCAGCAGCCCGTTGCCGATCCTTGAAGGATGGCTTGCCGTTTGGAAAGTTGGCTGATCCCGAGGCAGTCGCCACAGTCGCGGACCCGAGTGCCGGTGCCGCAGCCTTAGGTTGCGGTCGCCGCTCTCCAGGAGCCGTTTCTGGACGACGCCCGGGGTACAAAGACGACTGTCTTTGTCGCCTCCAGCTTGCCCCTTTCGCAACCTTTCGCGTGCCAGCTGGCTTGCTAGACTTTGAAAAAGAGGTGCTCGCACCTGAAGTAGAATTGGCCGTTGCTACTTTCTGAGCGTCTGTTGGCTTACCAGACGTGTTTGAGGTGTTGCCACCTGACGAGGGATTGTCATTTCCCACCGAGGTTTTTAGTGCCTCGGGCACTGATTTTATTTGATTGTTTGGTTCTGAATTCATTTTGAGTCCCACGAGTAGACGGGAAGGACGGTCACCCGCGACATAGCCAGTGTATCGCGGGAAGCCTGATTTAAACTGGAGGTCGGCAGGTATCCAGAGTTCGCAAATTACAGACCGAGCCACCTCTCGGCCGCGAGTCCCTCGGCACAATGCTGTTCCACCTTGGACTGGGGTTATTTTAAAGTGTTCTTCTCACGCCCGACTACAATTCGTCAGCACCCTTGGCAGAGACATGACCGTACCAAGGGCCTGCTTCCAGCCGCCCTCACGAGGAGAGTATAGTCGCACTACCAATTGTAAGCTCCAAGGACGGCACGCACTGCGAGGATGGCAACATACATATTGTCGGTATATATGTGTCTCCCCGAAGTTGCGCGTTGTTCCCCTTGTTGCTTCAATCGGCTGACGGCCTGTGTTTATAGTTATAGTGCCCAAAATTTAAATAAAAAAAAACCAAATCAGCCGTTGCCAGCAGCGCTTACCCACATACACACAAATACAGCCTTCTCCACAGGCACAGTGGGACCGATGCGCCGAACGCGCAGTCTATTTCATTAATTAATTTATTTATTATCTATTCCCGCCCCTATTTGATTAACGTATTTGTTATTAATCTTATTTATTTATAAATTATTTATTTATTCTTAGTTTTTGGTTTATTGTTTATATGTTTTTCGTTTAGTAGTTGATATTTATTTTTGTTTATTTATTAATTTAATTTTTTGCAATTCTGTTTATATTTATATAAAGTTAAATTAATATAAGAGAACCAAAATGTTTAATTACTAAATATATATATAAAAAATAAAATGAATGTATTGTTATTGTTAATGTAAAAGCATGTGTGAGTTGTTATTTATGTGTGGGTGGGACGATTGGGTGTTGATGTCGGGGTAAGTTATTGTTGTTAGTGTTGTTGTGTGTAGGGAGACGGCAACAAAATGCAAAATGCCGACTAATAGATAGGGAGGGCGCATTGGGGGTAAAAGTTTCCATATTTTTTACCTTGTATTTTCCAAAGTTGTTAGATTCTATGAATATTTGCCGTTTGTTGCTAGTTTTTGCAGGCAACCGACCACTGTGCACCTCATTTTAGCAAACTGATTTTTTTTACAGGGCTGTCAAAATTCTTTAATATCACACGTTTTGTATTTCAAAAAATTATATAAAAAAAAAAACCTAATATGGTGGCAACTCTTTGAAAAGCTCCAATTACGTATTAAAACGGAAAAACATGCGCATGTCGCAATTTATGGTATATCATTCTTGGGCCCGCAATGTATCGAGGTCATATCCATCCGTGGTTAACCGATTTGCAAGCTGGCTATCGATACAGTGTTGGGAATGAAAGGCCGGTTCCAAACAAAGCTCAAGCCGCAAGCAAAGTTTCAACATATGCTACGTCGTGTATCTGCCCAAACGATGCTTTCGCACGGTTTCGTTCATTTTTTGTATATAACGAATGCGTATACGCCTTAAGCAAAGTTTTACTGAAATAAAAAGATGCTTAAGTGCTTGATGCTATAGAGCTGTCGCTGTTTTTTTATAACATGGGAAATAATTGTTAGCTTCATTTCATTATTTATAAACACATTTATATAATAAAACTCGAATCTCGATCTTTAAAAATGTGTTATCTTTATTTTGAACATAACATAACATTAAATGTAAACATTTATTTTAAATCGAATAAAAAAGAAAACATGGCAACAATGTACCACTGCTACCATAATATGGTTTGATTGGTATCTTCTTTTTTACAACTATACTAACCAGCTGATTTTATTATTTGGTTGTCAAAAAGAATGAAGAAGAAGAGACAAAGCTTGCTTATCTTCTCTGGCGGTTTGTTTACCATCAGCAACGAGTATGTAATACTAAGAGAGATGTAAAAAGAGCTGTCAAAAAAATTTTACTCGCCCATGCCCAAACCTGACGACGGGTCGTAGGTAGAGAAAAACAGCTGCTTTTGTTTATACTTCTGTGCTTACCGCCACATTTGATTTCGGTGTTGTTTTGATTTTTTGCTGCTTATGTTTTGGTGTACTTATTTGGCTGCATGTGAACGCAAAACGTACGTCTTTGTGTATATGCATAAATGTGTACCCATCGGCTGGCTGTTGTAGCTGATATGTATGTCTTAGCCGCACAACTAGAAATACCCATTGTCCCAATTTTAAATTAATGGCATGGACATTTTTGGAGTATGCCAATCAAATAAAAGGGCTATAAATATATCATTTTGAATACGAAACAGGTTTATTTTATTGTTAGTTATATATTAATATTAAGCCACTAATAATTAAATATACATATATAACCACCTAATTTCAAAACTATTAGAAAACGTATTTACAGGAAATCATGTTAGGGTATTTCATTTTCAGGTGTGTAATTGTACTAAGTTACTATATAGTCTGTACTACCCGATTACCCAATATCCACAGAGAAGCTTAAGGCAACTAAAAAGAATATATATCAAAAATCTCGGCAAGGTGAAGCCAGCACAAAATGAAACGCATCACACGCATGCTAATACTTATGCATTTTTTACTGTCCCTGTCTTACAAAAGGTGGAAAGCAAAGAGTAACTGAAACAAAACAGCCGCATACATAAAATGACCAAACTCTAAGTTCTGCGACTGCACAACTACAATAGGCAAAGCATAACAAGAGCAGCAATTGCGCTATGTTCAAATACCCTTTCTGGCAATATTCAGTTAAAAAATTATTAAAACCACTTACATATAATTTAAACATAACACATAACTTCTTTGACTTTTTTAATGCAAAATACTCTTAGTCTAGGATTAGTTAACAAACTCATAATTAACTGTCTTTATTATTCATACCTGTCCTACCTAATTAACAAAAAACTTGCAGACTTTAATGCTGAAATTATATTCTAGTATCTTATGATTACCCATTTATTTACGCAAAGTTCATATAAAATCTATACTATCCTCCCATGTAGAATAGCAGCCAGCCGATTGAAGCAAAAGTGTGAAATTACCAAACTCAAGCAAAGTCAAGAGTTTTCAACAACACAAGAAGAAACGAACAGCAACATATTAGTGCTGTCGCTTTCTTTGCACACTTTGATATCAAAACAAAGTAAAAACAAGCAAAAGCGTTGCAGTCGGACAAAACCGACTGCGATAAACTTTGATACATAGCTGTGTTAAGGATTCTGTGTCCAAATAGTAATTTATGGGGGTTTTGTGTATAAATATAAAAGGCAGAAGGTGTAGGCGTAACATCCAAATTTGTGATGCATATTTGTGGCGAATTGCACCTTCTATCCCCCTACCAAGTTTGAAGACTTTAGCGCAAAAACTGACAAAGATAAAGGGGTGGGCGGTATAAGTGAGTGTAGCATCCAACATTTTAATGCAGTTTTTTTTGAGGAATGTTACTGACCATTTCTCACCAAATTTTGTGACTCTAGCAGAACAACTTGACGAAGATACATGCATTCTTGTTTTTATTAGGGCGGTGCGGCATGTCCCGTTGTTTGGGGGCGTGGCTTCCAAAGTTTTGATGCATATCCGTATCAGATGTCAGCATCTTTCCTACCAAATTTGGTGGATATAGGCGGGCCTACAATGTCAGCGTGAGATTGGAAAATGTTTTGTCCCTGTCTGACACAAATATTTTTCACATAAGTTCGTCTCAATCATTTCCAATCTCAAACCGACCTCACTTGCATCTCAGATTGGAGTGGAAAAAAGCTTTTCGAAAATTTAGTTTTAAAAGCTCTCAATAGATGGCTTTTTTCGAAATAAGTTACATGTGCTCCACAGTTTTTACCTTTATTTTACTCAATACAGAGGCAAATAATAATATAAATCCCAATTTAGCATTCATTTAGTGCATATTAACGAATATATAACAATAAAATCATTGTTATATAAAAAAGCAAATCGATAATTTTTGCGCCATTTCACATATGTTAGCCGAGTTCGAAAAACAATCAGCTGATTGTTCGAATTGCATTTATGTTTCACGCTGACTTTGTAAACTACCAGTGTACGTCTCTGATTGTTAAAAGCTTTAATCCAATCTCACGCTGACATTGTAAACCCGCCTTATAGCTTAAAAACTGTAGAAGATACAGTCATTTTTGTTTATAATTGGAGGGAGGCTGGGGGCGGAAGAGGTGGGCGTGGCAAGTTTAACACTTTGTCTGACGAAGGCATGTACCAAGATATTTGCAAAGTTGCAAGGCTTTAAGGGTGTCGAAAAAAGTTGCGTTCATACGGACAGACGGACGAACATTGCACAAACCCAATACCTTTGGTATCAAATTTATTTACGATTTTGTATGGACATTTTTTTTTGCTGTACTGGATACCCACCTTTACCATTGACTAAAGGTTTACTGCAGTAAATTCCTTATGGGAAAATACACGCAAAATGAACTTCAGTTACTCAAAATGGTAATAACTGAGAATAACTGGATAATGGAAATACAGTATTAGCTTATTTTTTGAGCAAAATAAATTCGTAGTGGTGAGCATAGATTAATGAACCCTAACAATATTGGAAATTAGCATAACTCAGTTTACAGCCCTGTTAAGTAATACGCATGGGAACCAGCTCGTCTGACTCAACGAAAAACTGCTTTACCCCTCAACGATACTCAGCTGCGTTTCTTTGGATTCTGGCTGGTATGCGTCGTCCCGCCATTTCAGAATTGTTTTTACAATTGTTTTGTTTTGAATATGGATAGCTGTTTGGGAATGTTGCACTTCTCATACTATGTATGTATGCATTATGCCTTTTTTTTTTTAAATTTTCTTAACTTCCTCATAAATTGTTAAAGTTGAGGCAGTCCAATTAATGGTAAAACAATTGCCATTAATACAATAAAATATGATGTGTGTGCGTACACGTACACACACATGTAAATGCAGGCCACAGGAAAAATATAAATATAAAAGATCTCAACAAAAATAGCAAAGCATTTAAGGGACTTGACATTAATTTTCTGAATACTCTATCACAATTTATATGCATGCGTGAACATTTGTATAGTGATAGCGTTAACAACATTGTTTGCAAGTGACATCGAAAAAAATAAGAAAGAGTATGCATAAGAAAATGCAAAACTGAAATTTGGACAAAGCTACCAGGCCAGCAAGAACCCAGTGCGGTGTATGTGTACTTTGTTGTTTTTTTTTTTTTTTTTTCGAGAAGTGCTGAGCTCACTCAGACCTGACATACTTATATATACATAAATCGCTATAAGATCAATTCAATGTGGGCTCACACTGCTGTGTGTACTGTCTCACAAAGATGCACACATTCAAGTCGGTATGTGTCGATAGGGAATAGACAAAACTCAACAAGGCAATAATATAGCACGCACAAGCTGCGCTAACTAAAAAATACCCTTTGTCCCAAATTTAATTTTGTTTCAGAAAAAAAAAATATATAATTTGATTACTTATATAGTTAATATTAAGTATTTTTAAACATAACATCTTTATTTTTTTGTTAGTTTAATAAGTCATGTAATTCTTGCTTTATTAATCAAAAATGCCCTACTTTATTGTTAAAATATATTATGACTTATAATATGGAAATTATATTTAAGTATTTTACGGTTTGACATTTAATTACGCAAAGTTCATTTTTGGTGTATACTACCCTGCCCTATAAGGTAGCAGACCGCAGATTAAAGCAAAAGTCTTAAATTGCCAATTTCGAGTTATGTAACAACAACAAGAGAAATGAAGAGTGACATCGTTTAATTATGTCTCTCGCATCGCACACTTTGCAATCAAAACAAAAGCCCAAAAAATTGTAGCGGACTTTTGTTTTTCATCCAGCCTTATCTATTTATCCATATACCAGCTAATGGTAAACAAACCGCCAGAGTATATAAGCAAGCAGTTCTTTCGTTAATGCTGTTTCCCCTCAACTACGCTCGTTTCATGCGTACGGGTTTGTTCAAATGTATGTAACAGACAGAAGGAAGCATCTCCGACCCTATAAAGTACATATATTCTTGTCAGCATCAACAGCCGAGACGATCTAGCCATGTCTGTCTGTCTGCCCGTTTGTATGAACTCGCCGATCTCAGAGACTATAAGAGCTAGAGACTTCAAACTTGAAACTTAAGTTCTCCTATACCATGAGATCAAGTTTGTTTCAAATTATCGTTAACATTTCTGGTTCTCGATATACACATGTGATCGATAACATAAAAGGATTGAATTTCAATTGGTTGAGGTTTTAAACAATGAATAAAATAATGAACATTTAAGAAAATTTGATCAAAATCGGTTAAGGAACACCTGAGATATCGCAGTTTGAAGTTTGATCATATTGGTCACTTGATAAAAACAAACAAATGACTGTACGGGTTACGTATGGGGTTAAGGGTATGTCCTAGTCGGGATTTCTCGACTAGAGCCTTCTTACTTGTTAGGAGTTTTAACTGGGTTTCCTGAGTTGATTTGCTTTCTCATTCAAGTAGACTTCTATTAATTAACCTTCCTTCTCTTTTTAACCGTGGAGTGTGTGCATGGAGTGTTATTTGTTACTAATCGGCTCAATGATGAAATCGACTCACCCTTTCTATTAAGGCCCAATTTCTCAATGTCCGGTAAGGTAAACTAACTGACGTTAAGTCAAATTTGAGTTTCTCAATGTTCGGCTAGGAGTAAATGAAAAACAAACTAACCGGAAGGCTGGGTCGCGTTTAAAATTCAAGCTGATTTTTTATCACGATGATCGATCGTTAAAAATTATCGTAAGGCAAACATCTGTCCCTTGCATTGTTTATTTATTTTGTTATTAAATCAAAATGGCATCGCATAAAAGAATGTCCATGCATTTCACTGAACTGGAAGATGCCAAATTTGTACAGCGGCTCATGCTTACAAAATCTACGTGCAAAATCATTCTTGTAAGGATTGTAGATCAATTGGCTTGCCATAATAATAGGTAAACAATTTAGTTCTTTTGTGCTTAAGTTAATCATTTTAAACAGAAATCATTCAATGTTGCCGGAAAGCAGCAAAAGTCAGCTAAACCGCTCGCTATATTTGGCACAATGTGTATATATGTGGCAACGCTGTTAAGGCGATAGGGTAAATTTGGCTTTGAGAAAGCCAAATCGTTTAACTCTACCATTAAATTAAATTTGCGTTTAGCTTAACGAAAATTTAACCGGACATTGAGAAATTGGGCCTAAGTACCGATGTAAGTATTAAGTATTTTTATCGAAACAAGTGCGTCTGGCCACACCAATGATCGCTCTGGCTCTCTCTTCTCTTCCGGTAACCAAGGCGACGACACGCAATTGCGAGCTATCGTCAATTTAATCTAAATAAATAAAAGCCATCACCGATATACAACCAAATAATTAAGGAGTTTATAACTCAGAAGTTGGAAACTCAAATATATTAGGCATTATTTCTGAAATTTGTCCAAGATGGGTTAACTAAAGACGAGATGTTAATCACGCTGAGGACGCGCGGAGTGGAAGTGCCACCGTCGGCAACTGTGGCGCAGCTGCGCCGGTTGATCGTGGAACTGGACAAGCTGGACACTGCCTCGCCACCAAACGCACCCTCTGCCGCACCGCCGTCAACGAGACACTGTCGCCCGCTGTGCCAAACGCTGCCGTCGCCCCGCCGTCTATTGTACCACCTGCCGCCCTACTGCCAGCTGCTTGTCCCCCGTCGTCGGATCTGGATGAGCAACTGGCGGTATTGAGGGTGACGGACAGTAGCGTTATTGAATCATTGATCCCAAAGCTTTCTGCGGAAGATGCATATGACGTGCATAAGTGAATCGAAGATTTCGAGGATGCGAGCGACATGCTACAGCTGGACGACAGATTAAGGTTAGCCGCATGTCGGCGGCTGTTGGAGGGCAAAGTAGCAGTGCTCGTACGAACAATAACAGTAAGGAGCTACGAGCAGCTCAGGGATACTCTACGTCAGGAGTTCGGGTAATCATTGAAGGACTGCGCGATAGCTCAGCTGGGCATGTTGTATGGAGCCAAAAATGTCGCCGATCTGAAGTTGCTGCTTGGAAGGTACAAGCGCCGGAAAGCCCAAATGAATGCGAGCCGACAAGTGGCTGCCGTCAGTCAACCTCTGCCGAAGCAAGCTGCCGTCCCCACACCGCCGTCGAGAGCTGCCGTCTCTGAGATGAGAGAGGTGCGATGCTTCAACTGCTCCGAGTTCGGGCATTATAAGTCGCACTGTCCGAAGCCATACAGGCCCGCAAATTCATGCTTCAAGTGCTGGCAAATGGGGCACGTTTACCGAAGTTGCCCTCTTAGACTAGGAAGCACCGTCGCCACCAACGCTGCCGCTGCCGACTGCACATTTAAGTCTGCTGAAGAAGGAGAATTGATCGAGAAGGTTGATCATTTACAGATGGTGAGTGTCAGATCAAGTGAAAAGCAGTGAGTTTACAAATATTTTCTACCTTGTGTCGACCACTTGGGTGGTAAATCGTTCTTTACTGTCTTAGATTTGGAAAATGGGTTCCACCACGTTAAGATGCACCCCGATTCAATTAAATACACTGCCTTTGTAACACCTGATGGGCAATTCGAGTACGTACGCATGCCGTTTGGCCTATGTAATGGTCCCCCAGTTTTTGCTAGATTTGTATACTTTGTGTGATTTATATGGACGACATCTTAATCGCGTCGAGTGATTTTAAAACCCATCTGCAAGTGCTGAAAGAGACACTGTATACCTTACGAGTGAATGGATTATGCCTCAAACTGTCTAGTTGTCGCTTCGCGTATAAAGAGCTGGAGTATTTAGGGTATTTAGCGAACTCTTCCGGTATTACCCCGAAACCAGCTCATCTTCAAGCTATTGAAAGTCTGCCGGAACCCCGAGATAGAAAAGAATTGGAACGCTGTCTGGGTCTGTTTTCGTACTTCCGCCGTTTTGTACCCAATTTTGCCAAAATCGCTTATCCGTTGTCGCGTCTACGGAAGAAAGATGCCCCTTATGTTTTCTCTGACGAGTGTCGTGAATCTTTCCGAACCCTGCAGTCTAAACTGATTGAGTCCCTTGTGCTGTCTATTTACAATTCTGAAGTCAGAAACCGAGTTGCATTGCGATGCTAGCTCAGCCGGTTTCGGAGCGATGCTCCTACAAAAACAAACCGACGATAAATTTCATCCAGTGTGTTATTTCTCAAAGACCGCGTCCGCCCCCGAATCAAGATTACATAGTTATGAATTGGAAACCCTGGCCATTGTAAATGCCTTAAGGCGTTTTGAGACGTACTTGAAGTTTATTCCGTTTAAGATAATCACAGATTGTAATTCGTTAGCATTAACTCTGAAGAATGGTGGATCGTCCGCCAAAATTACCCGCTGGGCCTTAATCTTGGAAAACTATAACTATACCATTGTGCATCGGTCCGGTGTTTCTATGCCTCATGTGGATGCACTTAGTAAACTAGACACCGCTGCATATGTGGATGACTTGAACCTTGATTTTCAATTACAACTGATGCTGAATCGCGATCAAGAAATTGTTAAACTTCGGGGTGTCTTGGAAAACCAAGAGGTTGCCGGTTTCGAGTTGCAAGATTGTGTCTTGTATCGCCGATCACCGACCGACGTGCTCCAGCTTTATGTCCTTGCCGGAATGATTAACAATGTCATACGAACAGTTTATGAAAAGGTAGGTCATTCGTCCACTGAGAAGTGTTGTACACAGATAAAAAACATTATTGGTTTCCGTATATGAAATCGTACGTTAACAATTTTCTTAAAAATTGCCTCACCGATATACAACCAAATAATTAAGGAGTTTATAACTACTATTTGCACACAGAATCCTTAACACAGCTTAATCCTTAAACTGGTATCAAAGTATATCGCAGTTGGTTTTGTCCGACTGCAACGTTTTTGCTTGTTTTTTTTTGGCTGCGTGTGTTTTAGGTATCCAGCAACGTAGCAAAAAATACTTAACTGCTTATCGATAGTAGCGGTTAAATAAATATGTACATACTGGCGCTGGGCTCAGAAAATACCAAATCATATATATTTTTGTGCCGAGAGCAGCATCAAACACTTCATAAAAAATAAAAATGGAAAAAATATCGAAAAAACCGGTCACACTGCCCACGCTTCCAAAATATATCACAAATTCCGGCCAGGAATTCTTTACTGTTCTGGATACCCACCTTAACTGGGAATAACTGGTAATCGGCTATCGTTATTTTTCGATGAGCATCGCTGAAATATCGCTGTTAATGGATAACATTACGTTAACATAGCTTAAACAAGTGATTGAAATGTGCAAAGGCTAGCGCAATATTTAAATTTGTATATTGTTCCTGAATTACAAGCAACAAAGATCTGGCCATGCATGTTTGCCAACAAAATTCGACAAAAAGGCTTTTAAAATTTCAAAAGTTAATAGTGCATTTACACTGAAGAAAAGTCATTTTACACTGACAAAAGTCCTTTAGCAATCAGCTGTTTTTGATTACTTTCGGTTGTAATTGTTGAACAAGCAGAATTTTGAAAAATGGATCACAATTTGAATTTATTAATGCTGGCAAAGGAAATAGGTGATTGCGTTGTCAATACCGCAAATGATTGCGTGAACCTTTTTGGCAATTTTGTTGATTGCGATTACTCAGAAGCAACCGCAGCAGCACATGCCCATAATGCAATGTCTGGTTTTGACTGCATTAGGACGCAAAGCATTTGGACGGCAGAGAGCAATGGCTGCTATTAGGAGATGGATGTTCCAAAATTAAGTGAGATGGCATTTAAAGAGAGTTTCCGAATGGAAAGAAACTATTTCCAAAAGCTTTGCGACACCTTGCCTGAAATGGAAAGGATGGACACAAACTTAAGAGCGTCCATTCCTCTGGCAAAACGGGTAGCCGTAGCTCTGTATAGCCTGGGCTCATCTGCAGAGTACAGAACAGTTGCCAGTTTGTTTGGCATATCGAGTGCTAGCCTGTGCAACATCAAGAAGGAGTTCTGTAGTCTCGTGTGGCAAAATATGGCAGCGGAGTATCAGGGCCCGAATATATTTACCCAAGACAAAATAAATGAATCTGTGAAAGGTTTTGAAGCCCTTGGGTTTCCTCAATGCTTTGGTGCGATTGATGGTTGCCACATTAAGGTTAAACCTAAACAGGTGGATGCAACAGATTATTACAATTATAAAGGGTGGTACTCTGTTGTAGTTTTGGCTCTCGTCGACTACCGATATAGGTTCATGTCATACCTGTTAAGTAGTGATTACTAATTGTAGTCATTAGTAGTTAAATTATTTTAGTTGAAAAGTTGAACTAGTCATTATATTACGACTATTTTTAGTTTTACAAAACTATATAATGATTACGATTACAAAAAATCAAAAATAATCTGAAACTATCACAAATTATCAAAATAATCAAAAATAATCAAAAATAATCAGAATTAATCAAATTGATTATTTTTGATTATTTTTGATTATTTTTATTATTTTGATTATTTTTGATTTTTTTTGACTATTTGTAACTATTTTTGACCAATTGTGACTTTGTTTTACTAAAAAAATAAACAAAGTATTCCAACAACTTAGTTAAATACATAAACGTTTCGTGACGAATCACAAACTTTTTCACTTATTAAACAACATTTAACAAAAATTTTATAAAAAATACTCGTAAAAAAAACATTGACAAATAAGAAAGTAAGACTGATTTTTGATAAAATATAATTTTACCAAAAATCAAAAAATTCACCACATAAATTTAAATGTTGTTCAAACTTTATTCACCTCGACAATTTTTTTTTTTTTTTTTAAATATTAATTGCTGATTTATGATGCAGATTCACGCGTGTTTGTGTGCATTGAAGCAATTTAATTCCCTTAACTGCAACCTCTTAGATTTAGTGCGTTCGAAGGAGGTAGGGATATTAAACTTTTTAATTGACTTCCAGAGCGCGCATTACTAAGAGAGTGAGCGTAAATAAGCAACAACAAATACACATGATCGGAGCGTGATTTCTAAAATTTATCCTTTAAGGCACCAATACACGTGGCTTATGAATCACACGCATTATGAATACATTCATAGAATTCAGCGAATCGATGTAAGCTGCGTCGTACGTGTGAGTCGAGCTCTTGGTCCCAAATCCAAAAAGGCGGCTTCAGACTTGACAGCGCCCGCGTTGCTCTTGTGACCGGTACTGGATTTCTAAATTTTTATGTATTAAACTATGTTGTTGAAAAAATTTGTTTATTTTTTTAGTGAAACATAGTCACAATTGGTCAAAAAAAGTCACAAATAGTCAAAATAATCAAAAATAATCAAAATAATCAAAATAATAAAAATAATCGAAAATGATCAAAAATAATCAAAAATAATCAATTTGATTATTTTGATAATTTGTGATAGTTTCAGATTATTTTTGATTTTTTGTAATCGTAATCATTATATAATCATAAATTTCTACTAGCGAACTATATAGCCATTACGACTACTTTCAAAAGTAATTTAATTGATTAGTAATTGTAATCGCAATTTAACAGGTATGGTTCATGTACATAAATGTGGGATCTCCAGGCAGATGTAACGACTCTCAGATTTATGAGCGGTCTGCTTTAAAAAAGGTTGTTACAACCACAGATATGTTTAAAAAAAAACGAAAAGAGAATAGGAGGTGTTGACGTGCCTCTTTTTATAATTGGAGACTCTACCTTACGATTCTGCCCAACCATGATGAAGCCGTATCCGTTCTCCATTGATACACCCGTTCTCCATTGATACACCCGAAGACGCGTCGTGGAGAATGCATTTGGGCAATTAAAAGGAAGGTTTCGTCAGCTTGGCAAACGCATTGACAACAATATTGAAAACACAAATGCTCTTATTAAGTGCTGTTGTGTTTTGCACAACTTTTTAAATGCGCACAACAGCAAATATGAAAAGAAATTGGGCATGCCCTTGATGGAGCGCGAGCAGCACGAACATCAACACACGACCTATCTTCCAAACAGCTCTACAGAAGAAATAAGAACAGCAATCGCTGAATCACTTGACTCTGAATTAATTGAATAAAAACTTGATTTTCTAAAACCTTGCCTTTTTATTTATTGCGCTCTTGGTTGGCGACCATCCGCTCCGTAAACTGCGCCATTATTATTATTTTTTTTTTTTTGACTCCTCTTTTAATTCTGCAATATCGTTTGTTGCCCTCTCAAGAAGCAGCATCCTTTCACTTCCCGAGAAAAGCCGCCGCCGCTTCTTTGAAGTGGAAGGGCCATCCTCGGGAGAGATGCATGTCGAGCGCAAATACTCGTCGAACACATCATTCAGACACTCAGCTTGTACATCCTCAAGTTCGTTTGTTAATACCTCTGTGGATGATATATTTTTTTTTTTAAATTCAATACTAAATCATTGATTAGGCAGCGTTTACAATGTCAGCGTGAGATTAGATTAAAGCTTTTAACAATTTGAGACGTACGCTGGTAGTTTACAATGCCAGCGTGAAAGAATGTTTGATTTTTCGAAATCAGCTGTCAGCTGTCTAAGAGCTGTGAACAGCTGATGATTGTTGTATGTTTGTGGCAAAAATTGTGCAAAAGTGAATAAAAATCGGAACAATTAAAAAATGGAAAAAAACATGCAATTGTATCAGCTTATAATTCTATGATGTTCAGGCAGTTCTTGCAGCTTTAGTAGAAGAGGAGAAGCCGCAAAAAAGTGCTCGACGGTGTTGGGCGCTGGAGCATTTAAATTGTGAACATAAGCGCGATTCGAACAATGCAATCAGCTGATACAAAATCGGCTAACACATGTGAAATATCATTTTTGATCGATTTGCTATTTTATATAACAATGATTTTATTATAATTTATTTGTTAATATGCACTAAATAAATGCTAAATTGTAATTTATATTATCACTAGCCAACTCAGCCACGCGTTGCAGCGGCGGACCCGACAGACTTCTTCCTGTCAAAAAGATTTGTAATGTTGAATTGTTTTGATTCTACCACCGACATCATACTAATAGACGCACCGGGGCGTGCAAAAAGCGTACCAGGCTCTGGCGCCACGTCTCTCTCTCGTGTGTTGAGAGAGGCCAGCCGAACGCAATGCGCCGCTCAATTTGCAGGCGTAGCGTGGCGCTAGGCATTGTTGTGCTGGCTTTCGCTGCGAGCACATCGAGAAACCCACCCCTTTATGTATGCGCTGCCAGCGATCGTATGTGTACACACATATATATGTATGTATATATATATGCACGTATATGCTAGTGTGTCTGTTTGTGATCTGTTTCAAGTGGACCTAGCCGAAAATCAGCAAAAACAACACAAGAGCGTATGTGTACATACATGCATACATACATATGTATGTGTAGGTATGCGTCAGCATTTGTTTTCATATTTCAGGCTTCGAAGCAATTTTTGATATTTTCCTTCTTTTACTCTTTCCACCTTTTTTCCAAATGACACTTGTAAGTAACTTTGTCAACGCAGCTACCGTATATATGTTAACGAATGCACAAAGGTTCAAAAAGAGTATTTACGAGTGCATTGTGTCAAGATCTAAGAATGCTTGTGTGCGCTCACGTAGGTAGAGAAAGGGTTGGCATGCGTTTGTCTATATGTGGTAATGAACTGCGAATACCCTTTGTAAGCATGCATGCATCGTTTTTATGTGGTTTCACATCTGATCTGCAAAAAGGGTATTCGCAGTTCATTACCACATATAGACAAACGCATGCCAACCCTTTCTCTACCTACGTGAACGCACACAAGCATTCTTAGATCTTGACACAATGCACTCGTAAATACTCTTTTTGAATTTATGTGCATTCTTTAACATATAAACAGTAGCTGCGTTGACAAAGTTACTTACAAGTGTGTATGGAAAAAAAAGGTGGAAAGAGTAGAAGGAAAATATCAAAAATCGCTTCGAAGCCTGAAATATGAAAACAAATGCTGACGTATAGCCACACATACATATATTTGAATGTAGATATACATACGTTTTTGTGTTGTTTTTGCTAATTTTCGGCTAGGTCCACTTGAAACAGATTACAAAAAGACGCACTGGCAAATGCGTGCATATATATATACATGTGTGTATACATACGATCGCTGGCATAGCAGCGCATACATAAAGGGGTGGGTTTCTTGTTGTGCTCGCAGCGAAAGCCAGAACAACAATGCCTTGCAATTCCCTAGCGCCACGCTACGCCTGCAAATTGAGCGACGCATTGCGTTCGGCTGGCCTCTCTCAGCACCCGAGAGAGAGGTGGCGCCAGAGAAAAAAAATACGATGCGCCAGGCAACTTTGTTCCCCGCAGCGTGTCTATGAGTAATAGGTCGGTGATTCTACGTATTTTATAGCCGGTGCAAAAAATTTCACTACTATAACCCTTTAGTACAATGAAATTATTTACGAACAAAGACGAAAATGTTGAATTTTGAATGTAGTTTCAAAATTACGTCCATCGGATGCACGATCACAAATTTTAGTTGCCCCAAATGACGTCATTTGGAAGCAAGAATTTAATTTGCGTATCTTACGCAAAAATAATTTGGAATCATCTGAATTACCAGTAAGAAGGGATAATAAAGGCTCCGACGGAGCGGGTAGAGGTGACAGCACAACTTTTCCTGATGCGCAACACATGCCGGCTGCTTCATTCCGAAATTTCAATGCCTGACAATATTGAAATACTTTATCCATTCCACCGATAGCAATTTTTGAATGCGCTGAGTAGTTAATATCTGGTGCATATTCAAAGGCATATGCACGTGTTAATGAGCGGCTGATCCGTTGCCTTTGTCGATCTAGTACTCGTACTGTAGCTACGTTTCGTTCTCGTGCCGCTCTTTTTCTCGTAATATTCTGTTGCAGACGTTTGTCACGCTGTTCTTGAGATTCTTGTGCACGACTTTCTGCAGTCCTGATCCTTTGAGCTGCATTTCTTGTTTCGATTTGTTCTGGTAATTGCTGAGCTCTTTCAACACGTTTGCGTCGTGACCCATAGCTGCTCGCGTTGTTGAGGTTAGATTTTATGGTAGCTCCTCTGCGTATTGCTGGCATTTTAAAAATGTACGATTTTAAATAGTAAAAAAAAACAGTTTTGATTCAGAAGCTAAAATTTTTTTTAATTTATTTTAGTTCTTGGCGAAGCAACGCGCTCCGGATAACTAAATAATTTCATTTATACGTTGAATAGAATTATTTTTCCTACTGAATTTCAAATGTAGCCTACGAAGATTTTGCAAAACACAGCTCTAGGACTGTCAGACAAATAATTAGCAATAAATTAAAATTGCGACAACAATTTCAGATTTAAACTACCTTATCTTTCAAGTTGGATCGAACTGCACATGGTGTGCGAATTTTATTAAAATCGGTTAAGTGGTTTAGGAGAAGTTTGAGGACAAACATCGTGACACGAGATTTATATATATTAAGATTTTCCTCTGTATTGAGCAAAATAGAAGAAAAAACTTTGGAGCTTAAAGCACATGATACTAAATTCGAAAAAAGCCATCTATTGAGAGCTTTTAAAATTAAATTTTAAAAAAGCTTTTTTCCACTCCGAACTGAGATTCAAGTGAGATCGGTTTGAGATTGGAAATGAGTGAGACAAACTTATGTGAAAAATATTTGTGTCAGAAAGGAACAAAACATTTTCCAATCTCACGCTGACATTGTAAACGCGCCTTTATAGTAAAAGCACTTACCCAAGCTTTCCTCCACAAGAGACTCCGGATTAACAGACTTCGAGCCTGCCAAGATCTTGCCAATCCTCTCAAAATGGCACCAAGTTGATGGCAAGCCGCCGGAGACACCAATAGCAGCTTTTTCTTGCCTGTAAAATATATATTTTAAAACACTATATTATACATACACCAGAGCATTTTTAATGTTTGAAACAAATCTCTATCTATTTTTCAATGACTCTAATTTCTTTTTAACATCCAGAGAAGTCATGTCCACCGAATTTGCTTTAAGGGTTTCCGCCATTTCCGCATATATGTGTATGTTTTTGCGTTGGCCACGAAGATCCTCATTGCGGTCCTTCCACATATCAGTGAACACGGTCTCCAACTTACTCGGCCACCGCTTTCTTTTTTGTCCGTCTTCCACTTCAAATTGAATTGTTAAATCAGAATAAAATTAACAAAACTTGATTATACAAATAATTGTTTACTTACTTGCACATTTAATTTGGTTTAAAGTCAGCTGTTAAAAGTTGCCACCTAATGTTATTCGAGCCGAAAATATCGATACATCGGTAAATAAAAGGTTTTTATTTTAGCCCGTAGCATAGCGGCACTCTTGCGGCGCGAGGAAAAAGCTATTTTCAAATATAACGGCCACATTTTGTATGCTAAAGGCCCATTCCCAGCACGCCCGGAATGGAATTTTTATGTTCAACTCTATATAAAAAAAACAGTTGTCAGAAATTTTCCTGCCTGTTAATTTTTATTCAATTCCCAGCAAGCATCAGCAAAGTTAATCGATAGTTCCGATAGTGGAACCAGTGTGGATTCCATAATCAGCTGTTCTTAAAAATGGAATTAGAAGTTTACTATTATTTCGGGCAGCAAGTGAACAAGATTGAAAATGGACTTTGGAAAATTTTGATAAAACACCGTTGGGGTGTAAATCATGTTGCGAAAATCGCTTATGAAGCGTCCTTTTTCACCCCGTTTTCTTAAATATAAGTTGACCCAACATCTACGGCGCGGCATGATGCTTTTCAGCTCATTGGCCTTTCTCCTTCTCCTTAGAATCATAAAAGCAGCTATTGCCATCATGAATTCACCGTTTTTCATTTGTTTTTATTTAATTTTTCACAATTTGTTGTCACAATGACCGATTTATTTTGTAAGTAATCAAGTAAGGTGACCAACAAATATTTACATTTTCCATAAAAATATTTAGAACATCTGGTCACCCTAACTTTATGTGGAACCTAACGAAATAATAAGCACTTTTCATAAATGAAATTTTTATTTGCTGGGAATGGGCCTTAAAGGCTAAATTTTTCGAAGGCCTTAAGGCTTAATGCTAAAGGCGCGCCTTAAGGCCTCAGTGTAAATGCACTATAAGTTTTAGTTTATTATTCTCAGCGTTTAAAAAACTGCAGTAAGTTTCATTTCAAATGATTTTGCTTCTGCTTTTGCTTCTAAAAAAATCATAAGTCGCAGTCAAAGCATAGGCAAAAATCAAACAGCAACGAAAATCAAAAATCAGTAGCAGTCGCCGATTTTCGTTTTTTTGCTTTCTGCTTTGCTGTTGATTTTGATCGTAGACTTAAGTCGCCGCTGCATCGCGTCGACTTTCGGCAGTTGGCGACAGTCGCAGTCGCTAAAACAGTGGCGACGACTTTTTGTTACTTTTGATTTTAGCTGCTGTTGTTTTCGATCAGCAGCGTAAGTCAAAAAAGCAAGAAGCGACTAATTCTTGGAAGTCACTTGCAGTCCATGTCGCGACTTTTTGGATTAGCTATGACTTTAAAAAATTATTTGGCAATTATTTATAATGTACTTGTGCTTTCTTCTTGTTCCTTTTTTTTTTATTAATTTTTGATTTTGGTTTAGATTTTGTTCAATGTTTACAAAAATTAAAATTTGTAGCAACAAATTAGTTTAAATAAAACATAATCATATTAAATCAATTTTGATGAATAAAAAATAAATGGATTTTTCATTAATTTTAGTTATTTATGTAATTAGTTGTGTAAATTCTTAACCACTTATAGTGTATTTCCTTTATCCAGTTATTCTCAGTTATTACCATTTTGAGTAACTGAGGTTAATTTTGCGTGTATTTTCCCATAAGGAATTTACTGCAGTAAACCTTCAGTCAATGGTAACTGGGAATAACTGGTAATCGAGTATCGTACTTTTTCGATAAACATAGCTGAAATATCGCTGTTAATGGATAACATTACGTTAACATAGCTAAAACAGGTTATTGAAATGTGCAAAGGTACGCGCAATATTTAAATTTGTATATTGTTTCTGAATTACAAGCAAAAAAGATTGCAGACCATGCATGTTTGCCAATAAAATTCGACAAAAAGGCTTTTAAAATTTCAAAAGTTAAGTTTTAGCTTATTATTCTTACTTTTAATCATCAAACTCAGATCAAAACAGCTGATTTATTTACTGAACTTTCAGTAACTGCATAATGGAATCAGGATTGGTAAATGACCGATAAATTTTACTGTAACTGGATAATGGAAATACCCTATAAGAAGTGAAAGACAGATTTGGGATATATGAAATTGGAACATTTTATCGTTTTGTGATTTTAACAAAGTTATATCGATTCTTTTATTTTACATAGCCGCGTCTAGTTAGAAGAAAAAAATATAATGGTCTTGTAAACATTAACTGAAAATAAAGAAACTAGGATGAGTTTACCTCCAATGCTTTTGCAACGATTAAAATCTCGAGGACTGGTTACAAAACATAATGGTAAGTAAATGTTAACTAGTGAATGTGTGTACTTTAATTTAGTAAAAGTGGATGGAAATTTACGTATGCATAACACACCAATTTTTTGATACAAACGAAAAGTGAAGCAGCATATTAAACTCAATAAATAAATTCTTTAATATTTTGCTTATTTTATATAAAGTGTCTCAGCACATTTACATATGTTTGTACATATGTTCATAAAAGGAGTTAAACATCAAATGAAAAAAATCAACTCATTTTCAGCGTTAAAACCAATACCGAACACGGCGAATATGACCTGGCTTTTGTTACGAAGTAGCTCCGGTTGGTAGGGCTCCAAGGTCTGATTATTGGTAATTGTTAAACTTGTCAAAATGAGACCAAAGTATTATATAAAATGTAGATATCAATACTACAAAACATAAATAAACAAGTAAGAAAGCGCTAGTCGAGAAATCTCGACTAGGACATACCCTTAACCCCATATGTATTTGTGTGTGACCAATATGATCAAACTTAACACTGCGATATCTTCAGTGATTCTAAACCGGTTTTGATAAATATTTTTTGAATGTTAATTGTTTTATCCATATTTTAAAACCTCATTTTCACAATTTTGAAATTTAAGATTTTGTTGTTATCGTCGATGCGTTCATGCAGACGAACTGACAGACGGCTCGGCTGTTGATGCTGATCTAGAATATATTATTTATACTCTATAGGGTCGTAGATGCTTCCTTCTGTCAGTTACATACATTTGCACAAAACCATTATACCCTTATTTACCCGCTTAGGGTATAAAAACAAGTAAAAACGTTGCAGTCGCACGCAACCGACTGCGATATACTTTAAAACTTCTCTGCAAATAGTAATATACACTGCCGATCAACTGAATAGGTATATGATTACCGAGGTAGGAATTGGGCTGTTATTCCTATACCAATATTCCGATTTACATGAAATTATTTTTATACTTTGCTACCAAAGGTATCATAGTATATTGGGTTTGTGCAATGTCCGTCATGGTGTCTCTCCGTCCGTCTGTCCGACCGTCCGTATGAACGCAACTTTTTACGACACCCTTAAAGCTAGAGCATTGCAACCTTGCAAATATCTTGCTACATGTCTTCGTCAGACAAAGTGTTGAATTTAGGGCTCTATGACCTCAGGGGCCTGGGAAATCGATAACAAGTTGATACACCTCGATGTGCAAATCGATAAAACACATATATATCCCACATTTCAGCAGCTAGAGTCGCCAAATTTGGGGGCAACATAGCCGACGACATTCCTCAAAATACTGCATCAAAAGTTTGGATGCCACGCCCACCTCTTCCGCCCCCCTGCCCTCCTCCAATTACAAACGAAAATGCCTGTATTTCTTACAGTTTTGAAGCTATAGCCTTCAAATTTGGCAAAAAGGTAGATGCTGACATCTGACAGAGATATGCATCAAAACTTTGGCTGCCCAGCTTCCAAACAACGGGCAATGGCCCACTGCCCTAATGAAAACCGGAATGCATGTATCTTCGCCAGTTTTTGTGCTAGAGTCACCAAATTTGGTGGGCATATTGTAGGTGACATCCGTAACAGATTTTGGATGCCGAGCCCACTTATCCCGCCCACCTCTACATTTTTGTCAGTTTTTGCGCTAGAGTCTCCAAACTTGGTAGGGGGATAAAAGGTGCCATCCGCCACACATATGCATCACAAATTTGAATGTCACGCCTATACCCAAAATCCCCATATATTACTATTTGCACACAGAATCCTTAACACAGCTATATAAAATGGTATCAAACTATATCGCAGTCGGTTGCGTCCGACTGCAACGTTTTTACTTGTTTTATATTCTCTTCTCTTATATATTTATTAAATGCCAAAGTGCGGATTTCATAAATTAAGATTTATTTATTGTTTTTTTTCTTCTGAAAGAGTAACAAAATCAATGCTTTATTTTCGTTCATCTAAATAGGTTCAACATATTAAAATCAAAATTAATTAAAAATTTAAGCTCTCTTTCACTTTTTTGTGGTTTTTACTTATAGGCTAGTACATTTTTAAAGAAATTCCAATAGTGTTTAATATTGTGTGAGCCCTCCCTTTGCTGAAATACCTTCAAATACCCGGTTTGGTAGAAAGCTGTGTAAATTTTCCAGGATCTGCAATGAAATTGTTGTACAGGCCGCTTTAATCGCCGCAACTAGAGTTTCTTTTCAGTCAAATGGTCTGCTTTCTTCATATACCTTGCGCAATAACAACCACTTCCAATGCTGCTAGTTTAGCAATTTAGTTGCTAGATCTGGCAACTTTTAAAAAAATTTGCAACTTTTTTTTTTAAAATGCTATTAGCCACAAATCTAGCAATATTTAATTATTTTTTTTTAGCAACTTTGTTATGGATTATGCATTTTGTATACATTTTTGCCATCGACTGCACAAACTACGATTAATTGTGGCTCACAAATATATCGGAACTTGTATTTAACTCCATTATTCGATTATATGACCAACTTGATAGTGTTTGCTAACTCTTTTAATGTGATCGGTGATTGAAACAATTATGTGGTACCGTATGAGTACTTGACTCCCATTACTGGTAATAAGTACCCGACGAATGCGAAGCTGACGAGCTGGATGATATGTTAAGTTTCCTGTAGCTAAAAGTTGTTTATTGTTCATGTATTGATCATGTATTGTTCATGTTCCTTCTAAATTTAAGTGTTTTCAATTTTTATTTTTACGTTCCTGAAAATAAATATGTTATTTCTTGAAAATGAACATTTTAATGGCTTAGCAACTTTTTTGGCAATTTGTACAAATTTTTTAGCAATTTTTAGCAACTTTTTTCCCAAATCTAGCAATTTTTGCCTCGGAGATTCTGGCAGCACTGACTGACCACTTCACATATTACATAATATTAAGGCCAGGCGAATATGGAGGTCATTCGAGCAAGTCCACCTTATAACTCATTCTTGTACCACCCGAGCAGTACTCTACTGAATACCCTTACTAGAATACCTTCGGTATCAGAGTATATAAATCGTGGGGTGCGCAATAATCGCTGTTTCATGTATACATATATGATAGATATAGTGAGTGCAAAAATAATAAATAAATCCAAAGTTTGCAATTCATAAAATATTCAAGAAAAAATAATTGGCGATGATTGAATTGAAAAACAACAATAAAGAAAAATACATGCAAATAAGTACTTTTTTTTTATATAAAAATACATTTTAACAATAAGTATATAACATAGATGCGTTAAGGTGGCATTAATAGACATATAACTTGCACAGCAAATATGACGTCAGACCTCAACATCATAACGATGAAGCGATCACAAGAGCATGAGCTGCTGATTGGAGGTAGGGGAAATTGGCTCTTTCGTCAATTCGCCTGAGTTAGGATGTAGTCGTGGTAAAGGGGTAGAGATTCCTGTAGATGTCCTTGGTGATCAGCGATAATCGGTGTGATAAGTTGGGTTTGTATATAAGTTGACAAAGTATGTCCATGGAATAAAGTTGTTTGTGCATTGTAATTTTCTTAGAAATGCAGAAATTTGGCTGGTCGCTTGAAATGTTGCGGGTCGCCAACAATGTTGCTGGCTGCAGCGTCAGCAGTTAACCGGATGGGTCGGCGATGATGTGGCCTCATTATATATGTCTTCCCGGTTCATTGTTTAGGCGTACTAAGGCGTGGGAGTTTAGCGGGTGAGGGGGTTAAGGCTTTTTCGCTCTCGTTCTCTATCATTGTTTCTAGTTGTTCTACAAAAATTATCTATGATTTTTTAATACTTTCGTCTTTTCTCGTCAAGTTATACTAAAATAATAGATCAGACTTTGCTTTTCCATCCTCCAATATTATGGTAGTGTCAAAACTAAACATATATCATACAATAAATTGTTAGATGTCCAACATGTTATTAAAAAAAAAAAATCTTAATAATTATCGTATTTTGTATCATTGACATTAGTTTAATTTTTTCAGCTCAAACACCAGTTTCTGAAACAATTGAAGAAATAATTGCTGAAAATTATGATGAAGAAGATAAAAATCTCAATCACTTAGACATTGAGCCACCCACATACACTTCCAAAATAATTTCAAATAATGATAATTTCTGGGCTGATAGAATAAAAGAACGAATGGAAGTCACAGACTCACATCAAGGGTTTAAAAATTGCCCCAACAAATACAACATATGGCATACATGCACATTATACTGTGTGAATAAATGGGTAAATGGAAAATTAAAACCAAAAGAAAAGTACCTCACGCGTTATAGGAGGTTACTTAGAAAATACCCACTTGGTGTTAATTGGAAAGATGTCTATGATAGTGGATGTGGAGTTTACTATTTTTACAATTCATTATCTCGAAAAGTATCGTGGTTGCCTTCAACACACCCTCTTGCAAGAATTTCATACAGTGCTGCCACTTTCCGAAAACAACTGGCTAATTCAAATGACGAATACAATTTCAATCCAAAAGATTTGACACCAAGTACAAATAACGAACGAGAGATTGGCCTGCATCCTACAGGTTTAACTCCGCCTAAAAAGCAAAAGAGACGTGATTTGGAACGTACTTTTTTACGAAAACAACGACTGTAAAACAAACACAAGCATAATCAGAAAAAAGCTACAATTACAACTTTTTAAAAATAAATAAATTAACACATAAGAGTTACACATAAATACAATACACGAGAATATCGAAACACTTTGTTTATCCATTCGCTCCAAACGCATCCCGCTCACACAGGAGTTCAGACAACTTTGTCGGCAGCAGCAACGTGACACTTGAATATGTGTCAAGTGGCTACGTTAGCGCTTATGCTGAGTCGGCTTGCCGACTGCAACTTTGTAGCTTATAGATTTTTGTAGCTATGGACTTCGGCCTTTAAGTAAAGCTATATGTCTTTCTTGTATTTTTGAGTTAGTTCTGTGAAACGCGCAAGCACATTAGACGCAAATAAACATTGCTCCGGCATTAAGTCGTAATCATTGTTTTTTATTATCGCCTATTCCAAGACTAGTGATAGGGGGTTAAGTCACCTCCGCAACATATTAACCCAAAGTATCACCGCTGGACCAGGAGTCGACACCGCAGTCGTTACGTGGGACCGGATAGCTTCGTAATTGACGCCCAACGTTATAGGATTCACGCCTTAAAACACCAATTTTGTAACCATGTAACCATCAATAATGAGAATAAATATACACCCAACTCTTTTTTTACACGGTAGATACGTTCTCCAGAAATCCGTGTAAAAAAAAACCGTGTAAAAAAGGAAGCGTTTTCCATAGTAAAATGGGGGATACGTTCCATGGGATTTGATATCTTAATATATATAAATCTCGTGTCACGATGTTTGTCCCCAAACTCCTCCTAAACCACTTAACCGATTTTAATAAAATTCGCACACCATGTGTAGTTCGTTCCAACTTGAGAGATAGGATAGTTTAAATCTCAAATTATTGTCGCAATTTTAATTTATTGCTAATTATTTGTCTGACGGTCCTAGAGCTGTGTTTTGCAAAATCTTAGTAGGGGAGCGTTCAAGTATTACGTAACGCAATTTGGGGGGAGGGGGGGTCTCGTCAAACGTTACGATGCGTTACAAAGGGGGGGGGGTCTTTCTCAACACGTTACGTAACATTCTGCCATACTTCGGTTATAGAAAAAAGCTAAATTATTCGTAAATTACAAATATTAAACAAGAAATAAATAATTATTTTATTTTATTTCAAGAGTTCATTATTAAAAAAATAGTTAAAATATAAAAATGTGAAGCCAAAAATGCATTAAAAATTAACAAAAAACGCAGGTGCTGCGGATAAAAAATTCAAAAAAAAATTGTCACTTGAGTGTTACGTAACGCTTAATTGGGGGGGAGGGGTTAAGAAAAACGTTACGGTGCGTTACAAGGGGGGGAGGGGGGTCAAAAATCTTCAAAAATTGCGTTACGTAATATTTGAACGCTCCCTAGGCTACATTTAAAATTCAGTAGGATAAATAATTCTATTCAACGTATAAATGAAATTATTTAGTTATCCGGAGCGCGTTGCTTCGCCAACAACTAAAATAAATTAAAAAAATTTTTTAAAAAACAAAAAATTTTATCTTCTGAATCAAAACTGTTTTTTTTTTACTATTTAAAATCGTACATTTTTCAAATGCCAGCAATACGCAGAGGAGCTACCATAAAATCTAACCTCAACAACGCGAGCAGCTATGGGTCACGACGCAAACGTGTTGAAAGAGCTCAGCAATTACCAGAACAAATCGAAACAAGAAATGCAGCTCAAAGGATCAGGACTGCAGAAAGTCGTGCACAAGAATCTCAAGAACAGCGTGACGAACGTCTGCAACAGAATATTACGAGAAAAAGAGCGGCACGAGAACAAAACATAGCTACAGTACGAGTACTAGATCGACAAAGGCAACGGATCAGCCGCTCATTAACACGTGCATCATTCGTTCGGCTTGCCTTTTAATATGCACCAGATATTAACTACTCAGCGCATTCAAAAATTGCTATCGGTGGAATGGATAAAGTATTTCAATATTGTCAGGCATTGAAATTTCGGAATTAAGCAGCCGGCAAGTGTTGCGCATCAGGAAAAGTTGTGCTGTCACCTCTACCCGCTTCGCCGGAGCCTTTATTATCCCTTCTTGCTGGCAATTCAGATGATTCCAAATTATTTTTGCGTAAGATACGCAAATTAAATTCTTGCTTCCAAATGACGTCATTTGGGGCAACTAAAATTTGTGATCGTGCATCCGATGGACGTAATTTTGAAACTACATTCAAAATTCAACATTTTCGTCTTTGTTCGTAAATAATTTCATTGTACTAAAGGGTTAGGGTAGTAGAATTTTTTGCCCCAGCTATAAAATACGTAGAATCAAAACAATTCAACATTACAAATCTTTTTGACAGGAAGAAGTCTGTCGGGTCCGCCGCTGCAACGCGTGGCTGAGTTAGCTAGTATATATATATTTACTTCGAAAAACCGTGTAAAAAAAGTTGAAAACTATAAAATTTCAGATATGCATACAAATTGTATGTTCATATGGCATTTTAATGAGCATTTAAACTTAAAATACATAATTCATACTGGTGAAAAAGCAAAAAACAAAAGAAAACTGTTAATCCAGAATTAAGAACAGAAAAATTAGAATAGAAATAAAGAAAAAATATTTAAATAGCTACATAATTATTCGTCGGTATGGTCCAATGGTCCAATGGTGAGTTTCGTCCGGTAATAGAGTTTTTATCTGTCGGACTACTTTCCGAAAGGTCTTGCGCCGTCGACTTTTTATTAAAAAAATCTTTTTTTTTGGTTTTTTAAGTTCTTTATACAACTCTTTATACCCAGCAACACAATTATTAATATCTCGTTCGAATTTCAGAGCACGTTCCATATTTGGATCATTTTTTAAGAAATGATTCACCATTCTTTCACCAAATGTTAGACCGTCATCAATTAAACTAGCAGTTAGTTGACATATTTCGTTCTCATCATTATCGCTATTATGGTTCTCAGTTTTGCCGTTATCTGTTATTAATTCAATCAGAGAATCATCATCTAGAGGTTTATCTATCATTAATTCGTCGACATCTTCAATTTGTAGGTTCTCAAATCCTTCTCCTCCGATTTCGTGTGCCAAGTCTATAATTTTAGAAGTCGCCATCGATGCTTGGGGCACTGAGGTACCACTCTTGACGCATTCTCGCCAAAGTGCTTTCCAGCAAGAATGTAATGATGATACCCTTAACTTTTCTTTGGCCATTGCAGCATAAGTAATGCAATACAAAATAGAATATTTTTTCCATGCATCAACGATCGTAAGGTTATCCTTCTCTACTGCATCTAAAATATGTTGGAATGCTCGTTGAATATAATAAAGCTTAAACGTAGCAATTATACCCTGATCTAATGGTCGAATCAAGGAAGTGGCATTAGGTGGCAAAAATATTACTTGAAGATTTGGATGCTCTAAAACGGGATGACTTGGCTTATTATCTACGAGCAAAAGCACTTTAAAATCAAGACATTGCTGTTCCATTTATATTTTAACTTCAGGAACAAAGCATTCTTCAAACCATTCCGTAAATAGACCTGCTGTCATCCAGGCCTTTTTATTCGCCCTCCAATGAACCGGCAACTCTTGAATTTTTTTTCCTCTCAAAGCACGTGACCTTAATGATCGGTTAATTAAAAGAGGCTTTAAAATTTTGTTACCAGAAGCGTTGCTACACAATAAAAATGTTACCCGATCTTTAGCAACTTTAAAACCACTAGCTTTTTTCAGATTTTGCTATAAAAGTTCTGGAAGGCATTTTTTTCCAGAACAAACCCGTTTCATCGACATTGAAAACTTGTTCGGGGACATAACCCCCATCTTCAATTATTTTGGCTTGTTCTGCTGGAAAGGTCTTAGCTGCCTTTTCATCTGCTGATGCGATTTTTCCTTTAATTTTTAAATTATGAAATGCTAGCTGAAATCACTAGCTGAAAATTCCTTTCTCTTATCTTGACGACTTGGACTTGTTGATGGCTCCGATATCTGCAGTTGCTTATAAATTCGTAGTGATTTCTGCTTTATAATATTTCCATCTACAGGTACTCTTTTTTGCAATAAATCCTCAATCCAAAACACTACACATTTTTCCATTTTTACTAACACTTCATCTCTAATGTATGACAATGTTGTGGAACTATGTTTTGATGAACTGATGACAGATTTTCGTATTACATTCTCATTTTTCTTAATGGTCCTGATAGTAGCTTCGTTTAAGCCAAAATCCTTGCCCACGGATGTTGAACCTTCACCTTTTGCCAGACAGTTTTTTAATTTTACTTCCAAAAAAATGGCTTGCCTTTTACGAATCTCTGAAATTTTTGACATTTTATTAACTGTAGTAAGGGCAAACATTTTATTTTTAAAGCTTAACTAAAAATGTATAGATAAAATACCTTTTTTCACTCATTAAGTTCAGAAATGTTCAAATATATTTGATAGCACGAACAATTTATAAAATATATGCGAACAAAATGCGTAGGTAAGTCAGCTGTCTATGAGCTGTGAACAGCTGATGTTCGTTTTATTTTTGTGGCATAATTGTGCAAAAGTGTATTAAAATCGGAATATGTAAATTAAACAAGTAAAAACGTTGCAGTCGGACTCAACCGACTGCGATATACTTTGATACCAGTTTACATAGCTGTTTTAAGGATTCCTAGTGCAAATAGTAATATATATGGGCTTTGGGTATAAAAATCAGGCAGAAGGTGTAGGCATGACATATATCTGTGGCGGATGGCACTTTCTATACTCCTACCAAGCTTGGAGACTCTAGCGCAAAAACCGACAAAGATATAGAGGTGGGCGGTATAAGTGGGCGTGGCATAAACAATTTTATGCACACCTGTTTCGGATGTTACAACCAATGTTCATTCCAAATTTGGTGACTCTAGACCAAAAACTAAGAAAGATATAGAGGTGGGCGGTATAAGTGGGCGTAGCATCCAAAATTTGTATGCACACCTGTTACGGATGTCACTACCAATGTTCATACCAAATTTGGTGACTAGCTTAAAAACTGACAAAGAATGGGGAATGTCATCAGCTATCTTGCCATCAAATTTGGTGACTCTAGCCTTAAAACTGGCGAAGATACGGTCATTCCGGTTTTTTTTAGGGCGGTGGGGCGTGGCCCCTCGTTTGGGGGCGTGACATCCAAAGTTTTGATGCATATCTGTGTCAGATGTTAGCATCTACCTTCATGCCAATTTTGATGGCTATAGCTTCAAAACTGTAGAAGATACAGTCATTTTTGTTTATAATTTGATGGGGGCTGGGGGCGGAAGAGGTGGGCGTGGCATCCAAACTTTTGATGCAATTTTTTGAGGAATGTCACCAGCTATCTTGCCATCAAATTTGGTGACTCTAGCTACTAAAATGTGGGATATATAAGTGTTTTATCGATTTGCACTTCGAGGTGTATCGACTTGTTATCGATTTCCCAGGCCCCCTGAGGTCGAAGAGCCCTACATTTAACACTTTGTCTGACGAAGACATGTACCAAGATATTTGCAAAGTTGCAAGGCTCTAGCTTTAAGGGTGTCGAAAAAAGTTGCGTTCATACGGACGGACGGACGGACGGACCGACGGACGGACGGACGGACAGACACCATGACGGACATTGCACAAACCCAATATACTATGATACCTTTGGTATCAAAGTATAAACAAACCCAATATACTATGATACCTTTGGTATCAAAGTATAAAAATGGAAAAAAAAACATGCAATTGTATTAGCATATAATTTTATGATGTTCAGGCAGTTCTTGCAGCTTTAGTAGAAGAGGAGAAGCCGCAAAAAACAGCCCAACGGTGTTGGGCGCGGGAGCATTTGAATTGTGAACATAAGCGCGATTCGAACAACGCAATCAGCTGATTCGAAGATAGTTATCTATTAAGAGCTTTTAAAACAAAATTTTCGAAAAGCTTTTTTCCGCTCCAAGCTGAGATGCAAGTGAGATCGGTTTGAGATTGGAAATGAGTGAGACGTTGTGAAAAATATGTGTGTCAGACAGAGACAAAACATTTTCCAATCTCTCACTGACATTGTAAACGCGCCTTAAGAGTTATCGAATAAGGGGATTTCCCCAGTTACTACTATGCATGTTCATTTCAGCAATGGTGCCAAGTGTTGTAAAAACAAACATAATTACAAAACCGTACTAGATAAAAAAAATGAAAAAAAACATTTTTCAACCGTGTAACTTCAAATCCGTGTAAAAAAACCGTGTAACTCAAATTTAACCAGTGCATTCTACAGCTTACTCTAATTAAATTTTATATTTGTGTTTTAAGCTCATGCAAAAAGTTAAGTTAAGAGCGCATTTACACGCTGAATTTTTTTAATTCATTCCGTTTTGAAACTTCTTCGGAATTCAGGTCGCATTTACACGCTGCAGTTTTTCCATTGTAAATGCAACTCTAATTTTTAATTTGCCATCGACATACATTTATGCTATCGATTTGTATACCCTTAACTCATAAAATGGGTAAATAAGGGTATAATGGTTTTGTGCAAATGTATGTAACAGACAGAAGATAGCATCTCCGACCCTATAAAGTATATATATTCTTGATCAGCATCAACCGCCGAGTCGATCTAGCCATGTCCGTCTGTCTGTATGAATGCGCCAATCTCAGAGACTATAAGAGCTAGTGACTTCAAATTTGAAACTTAAGCTCTCCTATACCATGCGCAGTACAAGTTTGCTTCAAATTATCGATAACATTTCTGGTTTTCGATATACACATGGGATCGATAACAAAAAAATCTTGAATTTCAAAATTGTAAAAATGAGGTTAGAAACAAATGGTAAAATAATGAAATGAAGCGTTACGTATGGGGTTAAGGGTATGTCCTAGTCGGGATTTCTCGACTAGAGCCTTCTTACTTGTCTATTTGTAAACAACAGCTAATTGAATTTAATAAGAGTGATAATTGAAATCAAATGGATACGTTAAATAAACTAATTAGTGCAACAGCTATGGCGGTTGATGAAACGGATTTTGATTGTGAAGAACAGGTCGGAATCGTTTTAAAATTGCTGGATTGTTGCAAAACTGCGGCAGCTACGCTAAAGACCAGAAAACGCAGGGAGTGGGTTAAGCCATGGCGGCAAAATAGACTAGACCATGGCTCATTTTCGTTTTTAATGAAGGAGCTGTCTACAGATTTGTAATAATTATACTTTGATACCAAAGGTATAATAGTATATTGGGTTTGTGCAATGTCCGTCATGGTGTCTGTCCGTATGAACGCAACTTTTTTCGACACCCTTAAAGCTAGAGCCTTAAAACTTTGCAAATATCTTGGTACAAGCCTTCGTCAGACAAAGTGTTAAATTTAGGGCTCTACGACCTCAGGGGGCTTAGGTAATCGATAACAAGTCGATACCTCGATGTGCGAACTGATAAAACACAAGTATTTCCCACATTTTAGCAGCTAGACTCACCAACTTTGATGGCAAGATAGCTGGTGACATTCCCCAAAAAACTGCATCAAAAGTTTGGATGCCACGCCCACCTCTTCCGCCCCCAGCCCCTCTCCAATTATAAACAAAAATGCCTGTATCTTCTACAGTTTTGAAGCTATAGCCACCAAAATTGACATGAAGGTAGATGCTGACATCTGACAAAGTTATTTATCAAAACATTGGATGCCACGCCCCAAACAACGGGACATACCCCACCGCCCTAAAAAAAAAACCGTAAGGCATGTATCTTCGCCAGTTTTTAAGCTAGAGTCACCAAATTCGGTATGAATAATGGTAGTGACATCCGTAACAGGTGTACATCAATGTTTAAGATGCCAGCCCACTTATACCGCCCACCTCTATATCTTTGTCACTTTTTGCGCTAGAGTCTCCCGTTTTATACCCAAAACCCTCATATATTACTATTTGTACAAAGAATCCTTAACACAGCTAAGTGAACTGGTATCAAAGTATATCGCAGTCGGTTGCGTCCGACTGCAACGTTTTTACTTGTTTTTTTCTTACATCCGTACGGATGAATAATTTAAGTTTATTTTGATGTCTATTAGAGAGCTGCATGAATGGCAAAAAAGGCACATTTGAATTAACAACGCGACAACAAAATGAGTTGAATTGAATTGAATGCGAAACGGCATGAATTTGAGCGATGAATGCGCTCGCGACAGACTCGGCCGCACAACATTCAAACGAAACTAGACGAATTGAATGAGCGAAAATGCCGAAGAATGATTGAATGCCGATTGAATTCATTCGAATGCTAAACAGGTTTTATTTGTTTTGTCGTGCTCAAAGAAAACGAAGAAGGGATAAATCAAAACACAATATTTAAATTTTCATATTTATTAAAAACTTTATCATATATACATATATATTAAATTATATACATATATAAATTATATTAAATCTAAACAAGTGAGAAGGCTCTAGTCGAGAAATTCCGACTTGGACATACCCTTAACCCGGTTCGTAACGCTTACAGTTACTTGTGTGTATTCTGCCAGTGACCAATATGACCAAACTTCAATCTGCAATATCTTCGGTGTTTCTGCACCGATTTTGATCAAATTTTTTAATTTTTTTTATTTGTAGTTTCAAACCTCATTTTCACAATATTGAAATTCAAGATTTTTTTGTTATCGATCACATGTGTATATCGGAAACCAGAAATGTTATCGAAAATTTAATGCAAACTTGATCTGCTCAGGGTATAGGAGAGCTTAAGTTTCAAGTTTGAAGTCTCTAGCTTTTATAGTCTCTGAGATCGGCGCGTTCATACGGACGGACAGACAGACGGACAGACAGATAGACAGACATGGCTAGATCGACTCGGCAGTTGATGCTGATCAAGAATATATATACTTTATAGGGTCGGAGATGCTTCCTTCTGTCTGTTACATACATTTGCACAAATCTATTATACCCTTATTTACCCATTTTATGGGTTAAGGGTATAAAAAACATACTTAAGCATATTATGCATTTAACATAGTACATATATCTAAAGGCAACAACAATTAAAACAAAACAAAAACGAAATAATATCAATAAATTCGTCCGCTTAATTGCTTTTCATTATGCCGCGCTTGTCACAATTGTCTCTAACGAAATGCACAAAATGTGTATGCTTTAAATATAATAATTCGAGTGTCTTCGGCTTTGCCAAATATATCATTCCGCTTTGCGCTTCATTTATTCTAATTAACTCAACTGAGTGACCTGGGTTATGAGTCGCAGCACACAACGAAATTCATGCACATTCAATTCATTGTGTGCGTCTCACTCACTCAATTCAATTCAATTCGAATGCATTCAGTAAGAGTGAGTGAAGCTATGCAGCTCTCTAATGTCTATCCAAAGAGATATAGCGAAGCAAGACACAACCATGCAAAAAGCAATTGCCGCCGATAAAAAACTTGCTGCCACTTTGCTTTTCTTTGCAACTGGCGAAGTGTGCTCTGCAATTTGGAAGCAGTTCAGAGGAACATACTTAAAGGTTTGTCTAATATAAATAACCTGTTAATTTTAATAATTTATAAACAAAACATATGTATTTATTTCAGTTCCCAAGTACTCCCCAAGATTGGATAAATATTGCAGAGAAGTTTGCAAATAAGTGGGAATTTCCCCTCTGCTTAGGTGCGCTGGATGGAAATCAAATCGTGTTCCAGGCCAAGCGAGCTGACGGGTCATTTTATTTCAATTATAATGGAACATACAGCATTGTTCTGCTTGCACTGGTGGACGAAAATTCAAAAATTTATATACATCAACGTCGGCTGCAATGGGCAGACTCATGACTCTGGAGTCCTTTTTCAAAGCGATTTGAGGCTCATTTTGGACAACGCTGCAAAATTATTGGCAATGGAAGGCGACTTCCATATGTGATTGTTGCTGATGACGTTTTCCCGTTTGGAAAGCATTTAATGAAGTCGTATTCGAGCAGGAGCTGTATGTAGGAAAGGCAAATTTTTAATCTTCCTTTCCCGTGCGCGGCATGTTGTAGGGCACGCATTTGGTATACTGGCCAACCGACTCGAGGTAACGAAACACAACCGTCAGCTATCATTGCCCGAAATGCCAGGGTTATTGCTGAAAAGTTCGAGAGGAATTTGACGAGTACTTCAATAATGAAGGATAAGTTGATTGGCAAGAAAATAGATTGTAAAATTGTAATTGTATGTTTGTATGTAAGTTTGAGGTTTAAGGAAAGATTCAAAAAATAAAACAAGGAATATAAAAAAAAATATATGTGTATGTATGTTGCGGAGGTGACTTAACCCCCTATCACTAGTCTTGGAATAGGCGATAATAAAAAACAATGATTACGACTTAATGCCGGAGCAATGTTTATTTGCGTCTAATGTGCTTGCGCGTTTCACAGAACTAACTCAAAACAAGTAAGAAGGCTCTAGTCGAGAAATCCCGACTAGGACATACCCTTAACCCCATACGTAACGCGTTCAGTCATTTGGGTGTATTTACCCAGTGACCAATATGATCAAAATGACCAAATTTCAAACTGCGATATCTCCGGTGTTTCTTAACCGATTTTATTCAAATTTTTTAAAATGTTCATTATTTTAACAATTGTTTAAAACCCGGTTTTCACAATTTTGAAATTCAAGAATTTTTCGTTATCGATCACATTTGTATATCGGAAACCAAAGTGTTATCGAAAATTTGAAGGAAACTTGATCTGCCTATGGTTAAGGAGGCTTAAGTTTCAAGTTTGAAGTCTCTAGCTCTTATAGTCTCTGAGATCGGCGCGTTCATACAGACAGACGGACAGACAGACAGACGGACAGACGGACAGACGGACATGGCTAGATCGACTCGGCTGTTGATGCTGATCAAGAATATATATACTTTATAGGGTCGGAGATGCTTCCTTCTGCCTGTTACATACATTTGCACAAAACCATTATACCCTTATTTACCCATTTTATGGGTTAAGGGTATAAATACAAGAAAGACATATAGCTTTACTTAAAGGCCGAAGTCCATAGCTACAAAAATCTATAAGCTACAAAGTTGCAGTCGGCAAGCCGACTCAGCAAAAGCGCTAACGTAGCCTCTTGCGGCATAGCAAAAGTCCAAAACTCGATTTTTGTTGGCATAAACTCTAAAAATTGACTTACAGATACAAAACTTTGAACATTTTTTTTAAATTTTATTACGAGTATGCAAACAAAATTTCAAGTCTTTGCGACCACGCCTTCTTTTGCCTCAAACAAACACAAACAAATTCTTAGTATTATTATAAATTGAGTATAACTCTGATTTCAGACAAGTTAAAGTTAAATATTTTACATATATGGAATATATATTCATTGATAGATTGGTTTTTGTTTTGGACCCTATCATCATCTTCTTCTGCTGGTAATTTAGAACATCCTTCGCTTAGGTCCTAATCAGAATCAGGTGGCACGTCCAATTCTTCTTCATTTGGGTTTATGTTTTCGGTAGACGAAAACTCCAAAAGATTTAATACTTCTTTGGGAAGAGTTTTCTTTGTGCTTTTTCTTTCTCTTTCCTTTAAGCAGATACTAGATAGTAACGCATCCGAGGAATCTATCGCCCTCATAGTATTGACTCGACTATTTTTCCTTGCGTGTGAGAGCCTGTCTTTTTTGTAGATCTTATTCCGTGCTTCTGAAGCATTTTCGCCTAACGATCCTAGTGGAACTAGCGTCAAATTATTTATTTGAAAACCGTGGACTAATACTTTGTGAATTGTTGGTGACATTGGGTACCACGGGTATATGTGCATATATAAGTAAATGTAAATGTAACTTAAAACTTTCGACCATATATTTACATTTTGGAAGTTTTTCTCTTATAAAGGAATCAAAAAATTACTAATTTTTTCGCCAATTTCTTAATTCTAAGCAGCTTATCGATTTTGTACTTTTAAAGGCTTGTAAAATGCTTCACTAAAGCTTTTCAAAGCTTTATTTTACAAGTTTTTTTTATATATGATGAATTAATTAGGAATTTAAAATCAAAAATACATACAATACGTTAACATAAAAATTTAGACTCTATGCCAAAAAATCGGCCTTTCGGACCATAGCACAGTGGTCCCGCCCGTAGGCCAAAAATAAAAAAACCAAAGTCCAAATTTTGACTTTAAATGTATCAATTCTTATTTATAATTGGTCTAGCTATTTGAATTTATTCATCTTTTTGTTTTGTTCTATCAGTCCTCTTCAAGAATTGCATCGAAAGAGAGAGCATGATATTCATTGTGTATTGAAGCGTAAGCAACGTGCAAGGGAAGCTCTCCGCAAAAAATTTGTTAAACTTATTCAAAACAAGTGTTTGTGCAATTGATTAATATTTTAAGAAAGGTATTAACTTTCTTTTTATAACAAAAAGTATATGTTGTGTTTTGTGAAAATTGTTATTGCATTTAGTACATAATTGTGAACGTTCTTAGTTTGTCTTTTCTGTGTTTGGTTAGAGTTTTAGTTGTGATGGCACTTTTTGGCATCAACAAATCTTTTTGTATAATATTCTTAAGCATTTTAAGAATATAAGAAAGCTTAGTTCAAGTGCCGTAAGGTGCCGTGCGGCTCGGAATATACGAAAAGGTAACCTAAACTCAATTTTTAAAAAGCACGTGCTTCTGCTTTATCTTGTTGTTTGTTGCCGTTTGTTGTTTTGTGTTGTCGTTTGTTATTTTTCATATAAAAACTGAATATCAGACCGATTGTTCATATGGCAGCTATATGATATAGTTGTCCGATCTGGCTGATTTTTACGCTGAACTCCTGTGTCAACGGAATGCATTTGGAGCGAATGAATAAACAAAGTGTTTTAATATTCTGATGTATTGTATTTATGTGTAACTCTTAAGTGTTGACTTATATGTGTGTTGGATGTATGTATGTTTGGTGATTTTTAATAAAAGTTTTTAATGCCCAGTTGGAACTGTTTTGAAGTGACGAACTTTGCTCGCTTAACTCTCTATTAGCAACTAACGCTTCCCGCTTCACTGTTTGGATTTTCCAGCAGGTGTCGTGGCGAAGATTGTCGTTTTTTATTTGTTTTAATTGCGTGGCAACCAATCAACCAATCATACTCCGTGCTCTGACCCATTCGGTTCGCAATCAATGTCTTCACTCCTTAAATATCTTCACATAAATTTCGAGGGCATTTCAATATTAATTAAATAAGTTGAGTTAAACATGTTAAGGCAAGCTATTTAAACAAGTAAGAAGGCTCGTGTCGAGAAATCCCGACTAGGACATACCCTTAACCCCATACGTAACCCGTAATAGCCTTTAGTTTTTTTTTTACCGTGACCAATATGATCGAACTTCAAACTACGATATCTCCGGTCTTTTTTAACCGATTTCGATCAAATTGTTCAAACCTCGAATAAGACATACTTTTTTACATGCTTTTATTTTATTAAAAAAGCATGTCTTCAAAATTTTTTTTTGATTTACTTGTTAATTTATTATTTCATAGATAGTTTCAAACCTCATTTTTATAATTTTGAAATTCTAGTTTGTTATCTATCACATGTGTATATCGGAAACCAGAAATGTTATCGATAATCCGAAACAAACTTGATCTGCTTATGGTATAGGAGAGATTGAGTTTCAAGTTTGAAGTCTCTAGCTCTTATAGTCTTTGAGATCGGCGCGTTCATACGGACGGACAGACCGACGGACATGGCTACATCGTCTCGGCGGATGCTGATCAAGAATATATATACTTCATAGGGTTGGAGATGTTTCCTTCCGTCTGTTACATACATTTGCACAAAACCATTATACCCTTATTTACCCATTTTATGGGTTAAGGGTATAAAAAAATAAAATAAAGTTGCACAGCTTATTCATATGTACAAATGTTGTAAGTCGATGTACATAGTAATTTTTCTCAGTTTGAAACTGAAAATCTGAATGATTGGCATTGAAACCTAGTGTTTTTGGTGTGAAGTGTTTTACGAGCTTCCCAAACTGAAGGCAAGTTCGGAACGTGCAACTGTGTTATACGGTCAATTGGCATTCGAAATAACAAAAAAGGAACAAGTAAGAAGACTCTAGTCGAGAAATCCAGACTAAGCATACCCTTAACCCCAAACGTAACGCGTCCAGTCATTTGTGTGTATTTACCCAGTGTCCAATATGGCTGTTTGGTTACGCAGCTACCAAACAACAACAACGTAGCTTCATCTCTTAATGTTTAATCTCTTTAATCAGTTATGCTCTGCCCAGCATAAGAGCGAATTAACATAACTCACATAACTGTAGTTACGCTCATCGTAATTTCTTTATCTTGCATTTTTCTGCTGCAATTCGGCAGCTAATTAGTTCTTTTCGATCGCTCGAGAATTCAAGTCGTGGCACGGTATTTGACCGCCTGCCAAATCGTTTAGTCTAATTTATAACAGCTCATGTCGGAGCTTATAAAAACTAATCAACATTATTAAAGTATTCTAAGTTTTGCCACGTAGGCAAAAATAAAACCATATTTATATTAATGCAATTATCGGCGCATTTATCTTAATTACAATTTGTGAAAAATTCGATAGCTATTGAAAAAGCTCAATAGCTCAACAGTGACCAAACTTCAAACTGCGATATCTCCGTTGTTTCTTAACCGATTTTGATAAATTTTTTTAAATGTTTATTTTTTTATCGATCGCATGTGTATATCGGAAACCAGAAGTGTTATCGATCATTTGAAACAAACTTGTTCTTCTCAGGTATAGGGGAGCTTAAGTTTCAAGTTCGAAGTCTCTAGCTTTTATAGTATCTGAGATCGACACATTCATAAAGACAGACAGACATGGCTATATCGACCCGGCTTTTGATGCTAATCAAGAACTTATGGGTTAAAGGTGTAAAAACAGTGATCTTGAAATAGCATTTGAAAGAAATCAGCAGTTTGAGTTTGTACGTACATATGTAAATTAGTTTTTATTCAGATTAAAGGCCCATTCCCAGCAAATAAAAATTTCATTTATGAAAAGTGCTTATTGTTTCGTTAGGTTCCACATAAAGTTAGGGTGACTAGATGTACTAAATATTTTTATGGAAAATGTTAATATTTGTTGGTCACCATACTTGATTACTTACAAAATAAATCGGTCATTGTGACAACAAATTCAAAACGCTTGCGTTTTAAATTTTTTTTCATCCATTTTCACTCGTAGCTGCCCGTAATAATAGTAAACTTATAATTCCATTTTTAAGAACAGCTGATTATGACATCCACACTGGTTCCACTATCGAAACTATCGATAAACTTTACTTATTCTTGCTGGGAATTGAAAAAAAATTAACAGGCAGGGAAATTTCTGACAACTTATAATATATAGAGTTGAACATAAAAATTTAATTCCGGGCCTGCTGGGAATGGGCCTTAAGATTGGGTTAATTAATCGGCATTGATAAATGCCTTTGGTGAGTTAACTAAAACGGACTTTATTTAAATGCAATGCGGGCGAACGCCTCGATTTATTCATAATTGATTTTAGACTAAAGAATACAATTAAGCATGACAATTAATGAAGTCTTCGGCCGCCAGCTGCGCTGTCGGCGACGCTACTGCCGGTGCCCAGAATGCTGACCACGCGCCTCGGGTGCGGTGTTATGTTGCATCCTGTTGCGACGCTTGCCAAAGTGCAATGCACTTGGAATGTTGACCAAAATTGCTTAGGTCGGCATTCCCACGATAGCGACTTATTGCGCGATGCGGCAGCATATCGTTATGGGTTAACTACCCCCCCTTCAAACTCTCTAGAATCTGGCTTATTTCTCGCGTATTGCGGCGCTCAGCCGCCTGCCTGTGTAACCAGAAGATTCCAACTCCCACGACGCAAACCAATAGTATTGCGCCGATTGAAAGCGCAGATTTGCTGCCAATTGCAATGCTATCCCGAACTTCTTTGATGTAATTAAGGTTGTCCTCGCGTAGTCGATGGATATATGGGAGACTGAGGATCATGTCGTGTCGTAAGCAATGGAGATGCCGCCACTGCCGGGAATCGACGCGGTTGATGCACCGCGTGCCGTTGATGGTGGCGTGCATCTTGAAGGAGTCGAGATTTGTTCCGTTTACTCTTGTTGCGGCGGAGTCATCATATGAGATGTTTGCGCTGCGGTCATTTATAATAAATATGCCGTCTTTCACAATGGTAACAGGTTCAAGGTGGCTCGGCCGCGTCTGACAATGGGCTGTGCCTCCAGCATGGAGACTCTGCGCGCAAGTGCTGCCTTTTGCCTGCCTGCAGAATGTCGCAGTCGTTGTTTGCGAGCAATTAGCTACAGCTAGCATCTGGCCGTCGCAATCTGCCACCAAATTTTCGAATAGCTGGAGTACGGAACCGTTGTGGGCGACTGGAAAAATTGTTATCTTCCTGCATTGCTTACTTATGATGGGAAATTCGATTACAAAAATGATTACATTATTCTTGCGTTCTACTTTAATTCTAGATACTTTCAGTAATGGGGGTCCCTGTGATTTGATCAGTGAGAATATTTGACAGATCTGAGTGATCAATAATTGCCGGATTAATTACGTTAACTTTAACAAGAGTCAAAGTGAGCATAAGGTTGCCTATTTCTGTTATCATCATTCTCTTACGTGTACTGAGGGCCTCGAAAAGGTGGCCAGTTTCAATCTGTTTATCTTTGGATAGTCTAAGAATTTTGTTTACCGTGTCTGTGAGCTGATTAATTTTTTCCTGCATTTTGGAACTTATGCTTATTTGTCTATTGCTTGCAGTGACCAACTGCGTCTGTGTCGTTTCTAAGTTCTTTAGGTCGTCCGCGTCCGGGGTACCCGCTACTACCTTAAGGGTCGTTCCTAAAAAGTCAAGGCTCCTTGCCCTGCGATGATGCACATCGAGTGCGGATAACATGTCCAGTACATGTCCGGTGTCTATCTCCAACAACTTCCGCATATGAGAGTGTGGAAACATTTCGGTCAGTCTGATGGTCTCTTCTGTCATGGTCATATAGTCCGTGAGGTTGGTCGTATGTCGTAAGTACCCGTAATCGTCCCATAGTAAAATGTCTCCGTCCACAATTGGTATGTAGTTCGCGTGCGTATAGTCCATCAACCGTGCTGTCGTCAACGTTATGATTGAAAGTATTGTAATGGTAATCCTAATAAAAAAGTGAATATGTTTCGTGGTTAATCGCATGTCAACGGAGGTTGTCCTTGTGGACAACCCTCCCCTTAACGAGGACCGTTGTCCCCAAGTCCGCTTCAACCTTTTCTTCAATGCAGAGGGGCAAAAGCTTGTTCCCTAACCTGCGGTTTGTCTTTGCAAGGACTTTTTCGCCTTCTTCGAAGACCCTATTCTGTCGCTTCCGGTTCTCTCAGGCGTTCTGTTCTATCTGAGCTTTTTTCATTCTGTCACCGATACTATGGGGTACTATGGAAGCGCTCCACTTGCCCGTTGGAGGTGCTATGTAGGGGAGGTGCGTTAATCACGCTTACGCCGTAATTATTCAACAACAAGGACCTAATGGTTTCCGACTTGAACGCGAGCTCGTTGTCGCAATATACCTGCTTTGCCCTTGGGAAAATGTTCATTAGTACTAAGAGGGGCGGTCTCGTGTCTTCTATGGTTCTAGACGCAATAGGCTGGACCACCGCGAACTTGGAGAATTTGTCAATGCAGGTAAGGAAGTATTTTTTGTTTGTGGAGAATATGTCTATGTGTAACATTTCCCCAGTTTGAGTGGGCTCCGGTATCTGGCCGAGCTCCTGTTTTTTTGGGTGCCTGTCATATTTTGCCTTTGTGCAAATCTTGCAGTTCAGGACCACTTCATTAGCCAACTTAGTCATCTTTGGAAAATAGTACTCCGTCATGACTTGCTTAACGTTTTCTTGGGCTGCTCTATGCGCCCGATTGTGTTCTGTGGTGATGATTTCTCTTCGATAATTCATGTCGAACACATCCGAAACGAAGTTTTTGCAATGCCAGAATTTTGTGGCAGGGAAGGCTATTACCAACTCGTGCAGGATGCTAGGCAAGGTCGGGAGGTTTCAGTAAATAGCATTCACCACATTCTGATTAACGACTGATTTTACTATCTCCACAAGGGTGTCTTTGTCAGTGAAATTTATTAGATGACGAGCTTTCTCGCCAAAAACTATAAAATTTCTTTTAAGCGGAAAGCGCGCTTCCTCTAGCACAATCTGGTTGCGAAAGCAATTTAAAGGCTTCTCCGTAGATTTGATTGTGTAGAAAAGGGATGCTTCCCTGAAAGGCATTCACGTTCTGACGCGAGAGCATCAGCTACATGATTTTCTTTGCCTGGCTTATAGAAAAGCTTGGCCCCTGTCTCATCAATGCGTGCCTTCCACCCCTTGATCTTTGCATTTGGGTTACTTTCCGAAACGGAAAATGTCAAAGGCTGGTGTTCAGTGAATATGTTGATGTCTCTGACCCCGTATAGGAAATGCCGTAGCTTCCCCAGGGCCCAGACAATGGCAAGCAACTCCCGCTCGTTAGTAGCGTAGTTGGCTTCACAGTCTTTAAGTGCCCTAGATATTATTGTTGTGACAAAACGGCGCCTATTCCATAGGCTGAAGCGTCAGTGGTCAAGTCAAATGGTTTCTTGTAATCAGGGTACATTAGTATGACGTCCTCGGACGCCAGGACGTTCCTAAGTTTCTGAAAAGCGTTGCGCTGGGCCTCATTGAACTCTAACGCAACCTTTTTCGACCTATACTTGCTTATCGACCCGTTTCCCCCTCTGAGGATGTCGGACATAGGTTTGGCTATGGCTGCAAAATCCTTAATAAAGCAGCGGTAATAGCTTGCTAGGCCCATAAACGACCTAAAACCGAATACCGTGGTGGGCTCAGGATACTTCCGGATCTGATTTTGCTCCATCTTTGGTTACTATGAAACCGAGGTATTCAACACTATCTTTGAAAAACTGCGACTTCTCGTGCGCCACGCGCATGTTTGCCCTTAAAAGGCTATTCAAAACCCAGTCAACGTGCCTGACGTGATCTGTCTCGTTTTCGGAGAAGATAATGACATTGTCAACGTAGACGTAGCAAGACTTCCCGATCTGTTCTCGCAAAACGTCGTCTATGGTCCTTTGACTCGCCGCATTTTTCAAACCGAAGGGAAGTCTACAGGATTCGTACTTTCTCCCATTGACCGAAAAAGCAGTTTTCTCGCGGTCCCGCTCTGCCAGAGTGATCTGGTGATAACCTGATTTAAGGTCGAGAAAAACTTGGCCTTACCAAGATTGGCCAATATCATCGGGATGCTTGGCATCGGGTACTTGTCGGCTATCGTTTTTGAATTGAGCTTCCTAAAGTCTATCACTAGACGTTTATTTCTATTGCCCAAACTGTCACTACCTTTCTTGTCAACAGCCCAAACCGGGCTGTTATAAGGCGACCTCGACTGATTATGCCGTTTTTTGTTTTGATAAAGTACCTGCAGGAAATCTGCCTTCACCGCAAGTGGTGCGTTGACCTCTTTGTTGCTTGTGTGCTTGACGTTCGTACACTCATAGTACTGTAACGCCTCCGAAGTCGCACCAATTCTTTACATGCCTTCTTTAAGGCATAGAACTGCACCCACCTGTTTAAGCAGGTCCAGCCCTATGATTCCATCAAACGTTGATAGGGAATCAAGTAAGAAGAAAAAAGCGTTGCTCCCAAAGATGAGTTACTTGATTTTATTAGCGATGTTGTTCGACCCATGGATAGAGTGAACAACGAAAGGGGACTCGACCGGGACCACGCCTTTTAGGCATCCGTGCGGTCTGATGTAATTTTTAGAAGCGCCCCTGTCAACTAAAAATGTCATGTCTACCCCTTCTTCGATCTCTGCTGCACCTTCCTGCGCTGAGTCAGCGTACCTCGCTACGTCCTCTGTAACTGACTGAATATGGTCTACTCTTTGCCGCCTTTGACCCGTAGCTCGATTTGAGCCTGCGACCCGTTTGTTGTTGCCGCTAAACATGCTTGAGCCATGTTGATAATTCGTGTTCTGCCTATACTTGGATGATGACGGGCCTACTTCCATAGGGACTGGGGCACTATCTGTACCCTCTTTCGGTTGGGCTTTATCAGCCTGTGGGGCAAACTGCTTTTTAAAGTGAGGGTTTTTACCCTGATAGCCCTGACTACGCTGGGCAGCTGGCTGATGTTGCCGCCCTTGTGGGCGCGACTCTGCCCGACCTCTTTCTTCTTGACCCCTGGCAAAGCTTGCCGCAAAGGCGTAATTTTCGTGATTTGCCTCGACCTCTTGGGCTAGGGCCAGCGCTGAGGAAAGATCGGGGGGATGTGCTGCAAACAGCACGTCGGTCAAGTTGCGTTTTAGCTCAGAAATGAATACGCGAAGCGCATCACCCCTGAACTTTTCGCACATTCCCAAGGCCAAAGTCTTGTCGTAAGCCATATGGGCTTTGTTTGTGAGCAAGGTGAGCTTTTTCTCTACCTTATCATAGTACTGTAATATGGTCATGCCACCCTGCCTCAGCGTGCCCATCTCCTGTTCAATAACATGGATGGGTCGCTTGTCACTGTAAGTAAAATCGAGCCTTGCTATGAAAGTCTCGAAGTTTAAAGGTGTGTTAAATGACGCGAGTACTGCGTCCGCTGGGCACCGTATCTTACTTCTGATAAATATAACCGCCTGATAATGGCGCGAGCTACCATTGCATCTCTCGAAGATCTTATAAGCTGAATGAGCGGCCTGTCTCCAAGATACGTAAGCTTCTTGAGTCCCATTGAACTCTGCGAGGCATTTAACCGCGCCCAGCGGCTCGTCACACCTGGCTCCGTCTATTATTTCAGCGTCTTTGTAGACTTCGATCTGTGGCACCGACAGTTGGGAATCTTTTAAACTATCTGTTAACTGTTGCACTTGTCTTTCAAAGTCTTGCTTCAGGCTAACTTCCCTGTTCACATTTTCTTGTGCCTGCGCCACAAGTGCACTTTGCACTGCGGCCTCGATCATCGCGCGAATCTGAGATGCGTCCATGTCTGTTTTGTTACACGCAGGCGTACTATCGCACTCTGTGACTTGGAGCGCACCAAAATTCCCTAATAAACCCAAATAAACGCTGTCGTCAATGTCTTCGTCTTGGCTAACATCGTTATCGCTCATTTATTGTAAACAAAATTCTATGCGACACCGTATACGAACATGACGGACACACAAAAACTTAACAGACGGCATAACACACTGTATTTTTCTTATGCTTACTTTGGACAATGATATAAAAACGCAACGCAATTAGTTATTATTTAGATTAAGAATGGGTTAATAATTCGGCATTAATAAATGCCTTTGGTGAGTTAACTAAAACGGACTTTATTTGAATGCAATGCGGGCGAACGCCTCGATTTATTCATAATTGATTTTAGACTAAAGAATACAATTAAGCATGACAATTAATGAAGTCTTCGGCCGCCAGCTGCGCTGTCGGCGACGCTGCTGCCGCTGCCCAGAATGCTGACCACGCGCCTCGTGTGCGGTGTTATGATGCATCCTGTTGCGACGCGTGCCAAAGTGCAATGCACTTGGAATGTTGACCAAAATTGCTTAGGTCGGCACTCCCACGTTATGGGTTAACTTGTACAAAGCTAAGCCGAAGTTGCGGTAAAACAATACATACAGAGACGTAACGCATTATTGAAGTTTTTTAGTTTCGAAGCTAATTTGAGTGTAAGAGCATGGATCCACTTAGTTAACGGAACTATAATCGAGACATGACTCTTAAGAAAATAAAAGATGTTCAGCTTAGCTCTTTGCGAGAAAGATTGATGGTTACATTAACTCGAAAAAAGGCTAATTCAACTGACAATTGTCTATCAATGATTTCATCTGAGTTAGAAACGCGATTGAGTCTAGTCGAATCGGTTTTTACGCAATTATGCAGCATTCTGCAACATGTTGAAAACAGTAGTAAGGATGTAGTGAATTTCAGACTAGACATGAGAATTTATATTGTGAAATTTTAAACTAAAACTTGCTGTGTATTGGAATCTCACTGAGCAGTGAGAGCAAAATCTTAGTAGCGCTTTTTTTTCATTTAGTCCAAAATATGTTGGATGAAGACTCATTCTCAGGTGTGTCAGAAATTTGATGCTCTGACACCTCTGCAAAGATATTTAGCAATAAGTAACAGGGGTTATGCTTTCGGTGCTTAATCCAAGCGGCTTCAAAATAAGATATGTCTTGCGTCATTGTGTTGCAACAGGTGTTGGTCAGGCTATCTTGCAGAGTGCTCTACTTAGTAATAGAGGAAGCGGTTTCTTAGCTTTTGCTTTTGTAATGCTTTAAGGTGCCCATAGTAGATTTTATAAATGTCGATGTTTACTGGATTCGGGAAGCCAAATTAATTTTGTGACAGCCAAATTCGCATCGCGTCTGAAGCTACAAGCTAGCGATGTGAAGTATTCGCTGAATGGTATTGTAAATGTAAGATCCAAGGCTGGTGAATAAGTCAATACAACGTTCAAATCCAGAATAATACATTTCGTTGCAGATGGCAAGTTTAGTGTCTTGCCGGAAATCACTAGATGCCGTCCCTTATCTATGGAAGTCCTTAGATCACTGCTTCCATAGAAGGTAAAACTTGCAAATACTTCCTTTGTTTCGGCTGAAGAAATAAACATGCTACATGGAGTTAATTTATTCTTTCATCCTATCGTAGTTGGGCAGATTAAAATGGGATTATATACACTAGTATTGCAGAGATCTTTATTAGGTTGGGTAGTGGGGACTGAACAAGGGACTGAAAAGTTGCAAGAATTGGAACAACGGTTCTAGCAATGCAAGGAGGTGTCTCGACTAGAAGGAGCATTTACAGAAGCTGAAGGCTATGTGACTACCGTGAAAAGCCAACCTATAATCAAATTTCAGTTCGCATGCTCTGTGCAAAGCCACAAATGCCGCTAGGAGACTCGTATAATATTGCGTCGACGGGGTTTTGATTAACTTAGAACGAAAGCTCAAACAGCATCTGAAACTCAAGAAACATTTCTAAGATTTCATCGATGAGTACAGAAGATAAGATCATTTAGAGGAGGTTGCTGCGGATAAGATACGTTTGGTGAAATACTAAATGCCACACCATTCACTGATCAGCCCTGACAGCTTGCCGTATAAATCAATTAATGAGCCTGCTTTAAGCAAAATGATGCTGGTAGGACCAGTTTGAGTATAATCGCAACCCAGATTAGTATTTGAAGGTGCAAAAAAAAATGTGCCCTGGGATCGCTATAGTCAGTTTTCTTATGGATTCAACAATAGTTTTGAGTTAGATTGCAGCGCATGGAAGTCGTTGGCCAATATTTGTTGCCAATAGAGCAGCGATAATTCAAAAGTTATCAAATATACCGGAACGGTAGAAAAAATGTCGAAGCCGCTGTCAAGGCAGCTAAATTTCATCTGTTTCGCATTGTTGGGTCTTGTTGGGTATACGTTCACTCTGGACGAACTACAAACATTCGCTTAATTCTCGACCATTTTATACAATTACAGAAAGCCGTGACGACGTGTGGACTACATCGCATTTTCTTAATGGCGCGCCAACCTCGGCATTCGACTAGCCGGACTTATCGCACCTATTAAGTCGATGGCAGCGCATATAGTCATGTACACCCAACCATACCCTCACTTATTAGATTAAGCTCATTATGTTTGTATGCATCTGGCAGCTAAGCTTTCACTTGGAGCTTTAAACACCAAGTCTAAGCTTACCTCCTATTCATAAGTAGTAGATAAGACGACTTAAATCAGTACAGACGTACCAATAAACGATTTACTAAAACGAAACCCGAGTATTTCGTTTTAAACTTATCAACGCGACAAAGAAGGCGAAATAGGAGTTTACTTCGAAAGTCAAAGGTGTTGAACACACGACGAAGAAGTCGTGGCCGTGAACATAGAATAACCACCTACATAACCTGGACGAAGAGGTCTCGATGTGAAAGGTAACGATCACCCTTCCATTTAACTATATATAACTATGTATATGTCACAATTCCTTTGCTTCATGCACCCCTTTCCATTCCATCGCAACAAGTCCTACGCCAAAACCTAATTTAAGGATAAGAATCCCGTCGTGCACTTTGGCTTATAGCTCAGCGAATGCTAAGTTACAATCCTAGAAAAACCTGGAGGTAGTGCGTCGCCTTGAAGAAAGCACGGACAAGGATCACACTGGCGCCCACCAAGTTAAACGCAGTCAGTAGCTTTACCTTATATACTTCCCCCAATTCCACCTAACTTTTTCGCGAAGAGCTGAACTGAACATCTTTCAATTTCTTAGGAGTCATGTCATGTAAACTAATTCGAGCCATGCTCTCACACTCAAATTAGCTTCGAAACTAAAAAACTTCAATAATGCGTTCTGTCTCTATGTATTGTTTTACCACAACTTCGGCTTAGCTATGGGCATATATGTATATGAACAGACTCCAACTGCTGATTTCTAGCAAATGGTATTTCAAGATCACTGTTTTTGTACCCTTACCCCATAAATTTTTGTTTAGCATCAACAGCCGAGTCGATATATCCATGCCTGTCTCTCCGTCTGTCTGCATGAACGTGCCAATCTCAGAAACTATAAGAGCTAGAGACTTCGAACTTGAAACTTAAGCTGAAAACTATGGATAAAATAACACTAGCCTACAAAAAAACTTGTTGGTTTGGTGCAGCTCTGTCCGTATCTGTAGTTGGTAAGGTAGGTAGTATAGACTGTTTTACTGCTACAAGATGTCAGCAGACAGCTCTGGTTTACCGACAATTCTTATTTTAAATTTTTCTGGTTTTATTCAAAATCAGTCCATCTGATTATCACTTTTATGACATTAATAGTAAAAATGTATTATGGAAAGTAAGTTGAGATGTTGCAATAATCATCCTGACGTGTTTTGTTACATATCATTACGATTCATTCTTCCACCTTTGCACGTAAAATTAGGGCTCATGAAAAATTTTGTCAAAGCTCTTGACAAAAATGGTCAATGCTTCAAGTTCCTGTCTCAAAAATTTCCTGGATTGAGTACTAAGAAATTGAAGGCAGGAATTTTTGATGGGCCTCAGATACGTCTATTGATTAAAAGTTCTACAGATTTTGAAGCTTCTATGACTGAAATTGAAAAACTGGCGTGGAAATCTTTTGTCGTTGTGATACAGAACTTTCTTGGTAACTGTAAAGCAGATAATTACAAACGTTTAGTCGAGAAAATGCTGCTGAACTTAAAAAATTTGGGCTGTAATATGAGCTTGAAAGTGCACTACATCCATGATCATATTGATCATTTTGAGCAAAATTTAGGAGATTTTAGCGAAGAACAAGGTGAACGATTTCACGAAGATTTAAAAACAATGGAACACAGGTATCAAGGCAGATGGGACATTCATATGATGGCTGATTATTGCACAGAATATACCCAAAATCAGGTCTAAAATCTTAGGCACCAAGATGAGTGTAGGCCAGTGTAATGAACATTTAAAAAAATTAATCAAAATCGGTTAAGAAACACCGGAGATAACGCAGTTTGAAGTTTAGCCATATTGGTCACTTGGTAAATACACACAAATGACTGGACGCGTTACGTTTGGGGTTAAGGGTATGCTTAGTCTGGATTTCTCGACTAGAGTCTTCTTACTTGTTCCTTTTTTGTTATTTCGAATGCCAATTGACCGTATAACACAGTTGCACGTTCCGAACTTGCCTTCAGTTTGGGAAGCTCGTAAAACACTTCACACCAAAAACACTAGGTTTCAATGCCAATCATTCAGATTTTCAGTTTCAAACTGAGAAAAATTACTATGTACATCGACTTACAACATATGAACATATGAATAAGCTGTGCAACTTTATTTTTTATTTTTTTTTCTAACAAATTATATTTTAAACTAAGTTCTTAAATTATAACAAGCTTAAAGACTGCTAGAAACTTAGGCCTTGTAACCAGGTGGACAGTGGAGCGGGAATTGCTTTTGCTAGCCAACAAGATTTGTGAGAGAATAGCTACATAAATCTGCAACAGATCTCCATCAAAACTTTAGATGCCACGCATATGTACCTTAACCTTCTACCTCTTAAAATCTGGAATCACGATATCAGCTTTTGTGCTACATTCACCAAATTTTGTTAGAAGATTGCTAGTAACATGCAAAACAGATATGCAAAAAAAAAGCAGATGACCAACTCACATATTATGCCATTCCAACATTGCTCGCAGCTTAAGTACATTTCTCGATCTATGGCTTTCCTATTTGTTTTTATACTCTGTACCAATGGTACCAGATTATACTGGTTTCGTACAGGCCCGTCATATCATCTATCCGTATAAACGCATCTATTTTCGATACCAAATTTAGTAGGCTGCCAGATGGCGACATCCCCCATGTAATTCGAGTGCTCAGTCATTGTACTAGAGTCCCCAAATTTGTCCCCAGATGGGCATAAAAACTTCATATGACATGCTGACTTATAGCGCTCACCTCACTCACTTTTTGTGCTAGAGCCACCACAGGTATGTGGATGGAAGTTAATCCCGTTATAGATTTGTATCAATTTTGATTCTGTCTGCATTTTATAACGACCAATATCATATCTTACCCTTTGCAAGCAGAAACCTAAGAAATCATTTTTATACTGGTATAACAGTATATCGAATTCTGCTGCGTCCGAATTCACTTGTTTTAAATAACAAATTTACAAGGCTATTTTATTGGATGTATGGACTATGAAGCCACGGCGCTTAAATAACCCTTTGTGGCTTTGAATTCACCACAAGAAAATTTCAACTATATTAACTACGGGTCAACCTTCATTTAAATTATTATACAAGCTGCTACTTGCAGTTGAGTAAATATACATAAATAAAAATAATCAAACACACACTAAGCGCCGTCGTCACAGTTTACTTTATTTATTTGAAGTACTTAAAGAGAGAGTTTTTCACTTTGCGTATAACGACGGCTATGGTGGAGGTCGGGAATCACTATCAAGTTCATCTGTTTGAGAAGTTGAAACACGATGACTTTTTTTGATACTAGTTTCGGAACCTGATGTATTTTCCTTAAAGTCTTCTTTATATCGAGTCCATTTAATAAGCGTTTCCGGTGATCTATACAGGAATATAAGCTTACCATACAAATCTTCTTCCAAACGGTACTCTTTGGTCTCACGAACTAAGTAAATATCGTTGCACAGCTTTAATATTCTGTCCACATACGGTAAATCTTCGAACATTATTCTTCGATGGTTGTTGGCTATCAATGATCGTATAAGGCGGGAGACGACATAAACACACGTTGTGTATAGGCCAATAATCCTAAAAAAAAAAAATAAATTTTAAAAAATAAAATATTTTAAGCTTTTAATTTTCATATTCCGGTTCTTAATTTCGAGTCAACATGGATTCACATTTAGCAGTCCCATCTCCAGATTTTGACTGCTTCTTTTGATGTTAATGCTATTTTTAACAAGTAAGAAGGCTCTAGTCGAAAAATCCCGACAAGGACATACGATACGTAACCCTTACAGTTACTTGCGTGTATTCACTCAGTGACCAATATGACCAAACTTCAAACTGCGATATCTCCGGTTTCTTAACCGATTTTGATCAAATGTTTTTAAATTTTCATTATTTTATCCATAGTTTTAAACCCAATTTTCGAAATTCAATTGAAATTCAAGTTTTTTTTAATTTAATTTTTTTAATTGCTTATTGTCAACTACTAGCAGTCAGTAATAGTAAAATTAAAAATTAGAGCTTAAGCTACAAAAATGTTTAAGATTTACGAACAATATTTAAATTTATATCAGTATGCAAAGTGAAATGAAACGAAAAGGTTAAAAAATTAAAATATTTTGGGATATCCAACAAAAATGCAATGATCCAACATTTGTTGCAAGGACTGAGAAAAAGCCAGAAAAACCCTGTCAGATCATAAGATAAGTGATAGGTGACTATGACTAGATAAGTAAAGCAGTATGGATCTTTTTAGTAAAGGAATGAAGGCCTCAAAGGAAGCACGTGAAAACATTTTAATATAGTCTGCGCACACTTCACGAAACGGTTCATGCATTAGATAGTTGCTAGAACAACGATCAAGCCTAATGGGTAGAAAGTTACGAGAAGAACTTAAAGGGACAATTAAGTTTATTCGACTTGAGTCGATTTCACCATTGAGCAATTAAGTAACAAATAACATTCCATGCATAGTTCTATGGTTTAAAAGAGAGGGAAGGTTTATTTACAGAATTTTACTTGAAAACGAAGGCAAATCAACTCCGGGAGCCCAGCTAAAACTCCTAAAAGCAAATAAAATAAAATGAGTATATACGGATATAATGGTGTTGTGCAAATGTATGTAACAGACAGAAGAAAGCATCTACGACCCCATAGTGCATATATATTCTTGATCAGCATCAACCGCTGAGTCACGTCTGTCTGTCCATCTGTCCGTCTGTATGAACGCACCGATCTCGGAGGCTTTAAGAGCAAGAGAGTTCAAACTTGAAATTAAGCTCTCCTGTACCTTGAAAAGAACAAATTTGTTTAAAATTATTGATAACACTTCTGGTTCTCATTATACACATGTGATCGATAACAAAAAATCTTAAATTTTTAAATTGTGAAACCGAGGTTTTAAATTTTGGATAAAATAATAAACATTAAAAATATGATCAAAATCGGTAGTTTGAAGTTTGGTCATATTGGTCTCCGGGTAATTACATACAAATGACTGTACGGGTTAAATATGGAATTAAGGGTATGTCCTTGTCGGGATTTTTCGACTAAAGCCATCATTCTTCTTTTTATACTCTGATACCAAATGTATCTAGAATATATTTGCTTTCGTGAGGTGAAAATTGACAAGACCAGTAACCTCCGGCCACCTAACTTAAGTTACAAAATTTTGTAGCTAGGCGGATGTCGACATCCCCAAAGATCTGCATAGAATGGAAAAATTGGAAGCTACGCCCAGAAAATCTCGATAACTTTTTTAGTTTTTGTGGAAGAGAGAATAAGGGGACAAAATTTGACATCAAAATTTGCATGCCACATCCAAATATTCGGTCCACTTCAGAAAATCGGAAATCTTTATACATTGCTCAGTGTCGCCAAATTTGATAGGAAGATTACAAGTGACTTCTGTTACTGTTATGCAGTAAAACTTAAGATAAAACTTTCTTAAAATCTGCAATCTCCATATCTTTTCAGTTTTTGTGATACCTTTTTATACCGAACATTTTCATATCTGTCCCTTTGTAAGCAAAATCTTAGGCACTCATTTTTATACTGGTATTACAATATACCAAACTCGGCTGCGCTCGATTTTACTTGATTAAAGTAATAAATTTAAAAGTGTCTTAGATTCCTAATACCAGTTGGCTGAATGTATTGACTTAGGTCAAACTTTTTAATGTTCAGTTTACATAAATTAGTCAAATTTGAGTTTCTCAATGTTTGGTTAGGGTTTCGTTAGGATAGTTACTCTTCAAGCTAAGTTCCATACCCCTCCCTATTGCACATACCTCAGCTTGGAAGATGCTGGTGTGCTTACCTGGGGATTCGCAATAAGTGAGCCGCGGGCCTTCCACACCAAGACTGGAGCCTTGATGAGTTAGGGATCCATCAGTGTACCACTTTATGGTGTGAGGTTTCATGGTGGACCTCTTCTTCAGATGTTCACTCATTTTTGTTACAAAGGTGAACTTGAAATTTTTGCACGAACATGTGTTCGTTTCATTTCGTCCCTTGGCTGTGCCAGTAGAGGAATGTCACCCGATACCAAATACGCCTTTGTCTGACTAAGAATATGCCCCCTCCTTCTACGGACATTGTTAAAAGGGTTGCCTTCTGTTGAAGCCTTATTGTGTGGTGAAGTGGCGTGAACTCTAAATGAACTTAAAGTACTGATGTTGGACAGGTCCTCATCGCTCCCGTGATTCCTACACAGGCCATTCTTTGCAACTTTTGTAGTTGCTTTTGCACAGTGATTTGCTGTGCCTTATCCCCCACCTAATCACTCCGTATGTGAGCATGGGCCTCACAACCATGAGGAAAAGCCATCTTAGTATCTTTGGCGATGTTTCCCGGCAATTCTACGACAGGTGTAAAGTGCTCGCAGCACTTTGCGATAGTATTTTGAATATTGGTTACAAAATTTAATTTACTGTCAAAAGTGACCCCAAGGTATTTAACCTTCTTGTTTGTTTCTATCGGACTCCCAGCTAGCCTCATCTCCCTCATCCTTCGTAACTTGTATCTTCTGGTGAATGGAACGACGATGGTTGCGTAATCCTAAGTCCCAGTTGAACAATGTAACAAAGAGTTTCTTCGTAATTACGCCTAGCTATTATCACAATGTCGTCGGCATAACCCTGACACTGGATACCTCTGCTGGCAAGTCTACCTTACTGCTCGTCAACTATTTAGTATACTCCACAAGAGTGGTGATAAACCCACTGTATGCGATCGCAGTTTATATGTATACGTGTGTATGTGAGGCAGCTTACACAGTCTGTGTGAGCACACATTGAATGGATCTTTTACCGACTTTTGTATATGTGAGGCAGCTTACACAGTCTATGTGAGCTCAGTTTATATGTATGTGTGATCATTGGCAGCACTTCTTATTATTGTTACCTAACAAATTTTCCGTTTACTTCATGTATAAATAAAGTATTAAATTACATTAAAAATTATTTTATTTATTTATTTATTCGTAAAATGATGCTTAGTGCTTTAGTATATCTATATAGATAAAAGAGTTTGTCCTGACTGACTGACTGACTGATTGTTGAGAGACCCACAGCCTTAACGATAAGAGCTAGAAGGCTGAAATTTTCACATAATATTCCATTCAGGTTGAAAGTGAGTACTAAGAAAGGATTTTGAATTTGGACCACTCCTTCGAGTACCTCCTGAGCACTTAAGTCCTTTTTTTCCCAACTTTTGTACTAGAGCTATGCTTTAAAATTAATTAATTGTTACGAAACTTTGTCAGGACATAGGGGTGTAAAAAAAAATTATGGATGCAAAATTTGGACCCAATTCGACAACTCCTTGGGGCACCTCCCATACACTAATGTTATGGAGCGTGCTTATCTATATATATAAAAGAGTTTGTCCTGACTGATTGTTGAGAGGCCCACAGCCTAAACGATAAGAGCTAGAAGGCTGAAATTTTCACAAAATATTCCATTCAGATTGAAAGTGAGCACTAAGAAAGGATTTTTAATTTGGACCACTCCTTCGAGTACCTCCCATACAAATCAAGGTCCTGCGTTTATCATTTTACCTCATTCTGCCACTCTGGCGCCTCATTGTCGCACAAGCTGTGAGTTTCAACGTTTTGTTATTTGTTATTTGTTTTTTATAACGAGCCATTTGCGCGAAAATAATTAATCTTGAACATCTTTGTATAGTGGTTGATTTGCTTACTTGCTGCTTATGTAACTCAGACGTAACGTCGTACCACACAAACATTGTTGATATACAATTTCCAACAATTAAGCAAACCACATATGTAAGTTTGTATGTATTTGTAACGTATGGGCGTTTTGGGTATAAAAAGGCAGGCAGAAGGGGTAGGCGTGACATTCAAATTTGTGATGCATATCTGTGGCGGATGGCACCTTCTATCTCCTAATCAAGTTTGGAGACTCTAGCGCAAAAACTGAGAAAGATATTTTGGTGGGCGGTATAAGTGGGCGTGGCATCCAATATTGCACATTTGTTACGGATGTCACTTACAATGTTTCCAAGTTTGGTGACTCTAGCGCAAAATCTGGGAAAGATATAGAAATTTCAGATTTTACGAGTTGGGTGGAAAAGGTGGGCGTGGCGTATAAAACTTTAATGTAGATCGGTTACGGATGTCGCTAACAATGTTCATTCCAAATTTGAAGAGCCTAGCTCGAAAACTGAGAGAGATATAGCGGTGGGCGGTATAAGTTGGCGTGGAATCCAAAATTTGTATGCACACCAGTTACGGATGTCACTACCAATATTCATACCGAATTTAGTGACTCTAGCTTAAAAACTGGCGAAGATACATGCCTTCCGGTTTTAGTGCGGTGGGGCATGTCCCGTTGTTTGGGAGCGTGGAATCCAAAGTTTTCTTGCATATCTGTGTCAAATGTCAACATCTACCTTCATGTCAATTTTGGTGGCTATAGCTTCAAAACTGAAGAAGATACAGGCATTTTTGTTTATAATTGAAGAGGGGCTGGGGGCGAAATAGGTGGCCGTGGCATCCGTGGCTGGGGGCGGAAGAGGTGGGCGTGGCATCCAAACTTTCGATGCAGTTTTTGAGGAATGTCATCGGCTATCTTGCCCACAAATTTGGTGACTCTAGCTGCTTAAATGTGAGATATATATATATGTGTTTCATCTTTTTGCACATCGAGGTATCGATTTGTTATCGATTTCCCAGGCCCCTGAGGTCGTAGAGCCAAATTTAACACTTTTTCTGACAAGGTATGTACCAAGATATTTGCAAAGTTGCAAAGCTCTAGCTTTAAGCGTGTTGAAAAAAGTTGCGTTCAAACGGACGGACGGGTGGACGGACGGACAGACACCTTGACGGACATTGCATAAACCCAATATAATATGATACCTTTGGTATCAAAAAATAATGCGTCTGATTCTTAACCTCAATGGTGGCGTGAAAAAGAGAATATTTAATACTTTGCTAATATGTTGTTCAACATTAACTAATTTATTTATTTTATATGTATTGCTAAAATTTTGTAAAAACTATCGGCGTAGCGAAGCAAGCGGGGCACTTACTAGTCTACTATAAATTTATGCACTAATCACTAAAAGGTAACATATTTGGATTCAAACTTAAATTATACATTTATTTCTTAAGTCATAATTTTACTATCATTATTATTATATTTCTATTGACTAAATTTTACCATAGTAACATTGTAAATATTTTAACTTACTTAATCTTAAATTGTTGCGCGCTGGTGATGGATTTTAAGTCAGACGGCAGGTTATTCTATAGTTGAAAAGCATAAATGTAAAATTGCCTATCAGAGCATGCTAGCTTGGTTCTTATACAAATGAGGTTATGGACTCGGAGATATAGCTAATTTTAGGTGATCAAACAAATACTTAGGCTTTTTTGTGTAAATTACTTTATGTAAGAAGAGGAGGACTCTAACATGTATTAAGGACAGCAAATCATGGCCAAATAATTTCATAGCAGAGCTGGTTATATGGTCGCCCGTTTTAAGACCAAGCACATAACGAGTTATACTATTAAATGCCAATTTAAGTTTATTTTGGGTGCTTGCATCACACTTGGCAAAGATTTCTATACCATAAAATAATATTGTACAACTTGCGCCTTTGCTATCAGCGACCTGATCTTAACTGTTAAATATTGTTGGGTTGAATACAGTTGTCTAAGAACACCATAACATTTTCCAGCAACTTTGTTAATTTGGTCGTTCCATGATAGTGTCCTATTAAATGTTATACCTAGGTTATCTACTTTATCTACATAACTTATTTCTACATTATTAATACTAAGCTTTGGAAAACTGTCAAGATTCAGGTACTTTTTAAATATCACTATACACTTAGACTTTAACAGATTAATACACAGACCATTGCGAGACGCCCAATTACTGACACAAAACAAGTCATCGTTACATTTTCGAATACATTCATTGATTAGACTAACAGGACGACTGACATACATTTCCATACATACATACATTTGGACATCATCAGCATATAGGTGAACATTACAGTTGGACAAAACATAAGGCAGGTCAATTATATATCGTGAATAAGAGAGGTCCCAATATGGATCCCTGTGGGACACCACGGGAGACTGGCAAGAGATTAGAAGTTCTGTTTAGGGCAACAACAGCTTGTCTACGATTATATAAATATGAGGACCATAGTTTGGATGCAGTTTGACTAAAATTATACATCCTAGTAAGCTTCGTCAGTAACATATCGTGGTTAACTTAGTCAAATGCTTTGCTAAAGTCAAGGAGTGTCAAGAATAAAACTTTACTATTGTCCATGTGGAGTCGAATATCTTCGACAACTTTAATCAGCGCCGCTGTATAGCTTCTACCAATTCGAAGCCCAGATTGTTTTTGATTAAGTAGTCTTTTGGACCCAGTAAGAGTTCAAAAATTTTTTTGAAAGGTAAGGAAGAATTGATATTGGCCTAAGTTCTTGATTTGCCTTAGGGATAGGCAATACTTTGGCAACTTTCCATTGGTCGGGGAAATGGGATGTAGTGACCGCTGTGTTAAAAATATGAGTAATGTGACCAATTATAAGCGGTAGAATTATTTTTATAAATTACGGATTTATGTTATCCAAGCCAGTGGCATTAGATTTAATTTTTCTGATGGACTGCAACACATCACATTGACTGACATTACAAAAATCAAAACTATTACTACAGTTATTAAATGACCGAGCACACATACAGATTACATACTACTACAGGAACATTGAGGCTTACGAATTTATTATTAAAAACATTAACCTCTACATCACTATCTAACACAGAAGTTGCCTTATCAATTCCCATTCTTTTTAATTCATTCCAAGTGCTGCTGGTGGATTCTTAAGTTTTTAGCTCTGATACAGGCTTTTAGCTTTGCTTATTATTTGGTTAACTTTTCGTCTAAGGCCCAATTTCTCAATGTCCGGTTAAATTTTCGTTTAGCTAAACGCAAATTTAATTTAATGGTAGAGTTAAACGATTTGGTTTTCTCAAAGCAAAATTTACCCTTCATCGATAAGTAACTATCGCCTTAACAGCGTTGCCACATATATACACATTGTGCCAAATATAGCGAGCAGTTCAGCTGACTTTTGCTGTTTTCCGGCAACATTGAATGATTTCTGTTTAAAATCCTAAATATGATTAAATCGAGCGCAAAAGAACTTAATTGTTTACCTATTATTATGGCAAGCCAATTGATCTACAATCTTTGCAAGAATGATTTTGCACGTAGATTTTGTAAGCCTGAGCCGCTGTACAAATTTGGCATCATCCAGTTCAGTGAAATGCATGGACATAAAACACTTTTATGTGATGCCATTTTGATTTAATAACAAAATAAATTAACAATTTAAAGGACAGCTGTTTGCCTTAACGATAATTCTTAACGATATATCGTGACAAAAAATCAGCTTAAATTTTAAACGCGACCCAGCCTTCCGGTTAGTTTGTTTTTCATTTACTCCTAACCGGACATTGAGAAACTCAAATTTGACTAAACGTCAGTTAGTTTACCTAACCAGACATTGAGAAATTGGGCCTAAGAATCTTAAATGTACTGTGCAGATTAACAGTCTTGTAACGTTTCCATTTTTCAAAGGCCTCATTTCTAATTTGTATGGCAAACTTGATGTCATTGTTAAACCATGACTTAATTTTAGGCCTGACTTGTTTAGACTTAAGTGGTACATATTTGTCATACAGGTAACCTATGCATTATTGCACTTGATTAATTGGGGTGTCGATAGAGGGAAGTGAGTAAATTAATCTAAGTTTAACGGAGAGCCATGGCACTCTTCGTAAAGGCTAGTGTAGTCTATATTTTTAAAGTCACGATACGTCAAAGTTTGGTCTTTGTAATTAGGAGAGATGTTGTAGGATAGGAAAATAAGGTCATGCTTGGAAAACGAAGGACAGAAAGTTGGTCAAACAGTACGACACAATCAACATTATTGACAAAAAATGAATTTAACAAGTAAAAACGTTAAGGTCGGACGCAACCGACCGCATCCTTCATAACTTTTTTGAAGATATTTTTTTCGGCCTGAAATTTTTACATTTTGCAACACTGTTACATCAAAAAATGACAAGAAGGTTCCCAAAAAATTGACTAAATGCGCTAAAATCTTCAAACTTGTGTTTTTTCCGGGAAAGTTGTGCTAGTTATTTTCTAAACTAAAATATTGAATACTAAATACGTTTCCCAAAACAATTTGACCGCATTTGGCTAAAAATATAATACAAATCCGGCCGAAAGAAAGCTAATATGGGAATATTACGAAAAAAAAAACACAAATATTCTACAAATTTTACATTTTTCGCGTGGGAAATTCAGAAATGCTATTTCATTTTATAAGAAACATGGAACCTGGGAAAATATTCCACGTAAAAAGCCCAGAAAAACCACTTTAAACGACGATAGACGGATTGCAAAATCAGTAAAGCCGATCCGTTCTTGACTTCGACGCAAATCAGAGGTCAAATGGTGGCAGGTTATGGCGTGAATGTGTCCTTTCAGACCATAAGAAGCCCGTCTAAATAAATTCTGGTTATATGGACGCATTGCCCAAAAAAAAACTATTGCTGTCCATTAAAAATGTTAAGTTAAATGAGTACCTCCCATACAAATCAAGGTCCTGCGTTTATCATTTTTTTACCTCATTTCGCCGCTGTAGTTTCAACGTTTTGTTATTTGTTATTTTTTTTTAACGGCCATTTGCGCGAAAATAATTAATCTTGAACATCTTTGTATAGTGGTTGATTTGCTTACTTGCTGCTTATGTAACTCAGACGTAACGTCGTACCACACAAACATTGTTGATATACAATTTCGAACAATTAAGCAAACCACATATGTAAGTTTGTATGTATTTGTAACGTATGGGCGTTTTGGGTATAAAAAGGCAGGCAGAAGGGGTAGGCGTGACATTCAAATTTGTGATGCATATCTGTGGCGGATGGCACCTTCTATCTCCTAATCAAGTTTGGAGAGTCTATCGCAAAAACTGAGAAAGATATTTTGGTGGGCGGTATAAGTGGGCGTGGCATCCAATATTGCACATTTGTTACGGATGTCACTTACAATGTTTCCAAGTTTGGTGACTCTAGCGCAAAATCTGGGAAAGATATAGAAATTTCAGATTTTACGAGTTGGGTGGAAAAGGTGGGCGTGGCGTATAAAACTTTAATGTAGATCGGTTACGGATGTCGCTAACAATGTTCATACCAAATTTGAAGAGCCTAGCTCGAAAACTGAGAGAGATATAGCGGTGGGCGGTATAAGTTGGCGTGGAATCCAAAATTTGTATGCACACAAGTTACGGATGTCACTCCCAATATTCATACCGAATTTGGTGATTTTAGCTTAAAAACTGGCGAAGATACATGCCTTCCGGTTTTAGGGCGGTGGGGCATGTCCCGTTGTTTGGGAGCGTGGAATCCAAAGTTTTCATAAATTCATAAATTATACATTTATTTCTTAAGTCATAATTTTACTATTATTATTATTATATGGATTATTATTATGATGGATTTTAAGTCAGACGGCAGGTTATTCCATAGTTGAAAAGCATAAATGTAAAATTGCCTATCAGAGCATGCTAGCTTGGTTCTTATACAAATGAGGTTATGGACTCGGAGATATAGCTAATTTTAGGTGATCAAACAAATACTTAGGCTTTTTTGTGAAAATTACTTTATGTAAGAAGAGGAGGACTCTAACATGTATTAAGGACAGCAAATCATGGCCAAATAATTTCATAGCAGAGCTGGTTATATGGTCGCCCGTTTTAAGACCAAGCACATAACGAGTTATACTATTAAATGCCAATTTAAGTTTATTTTGGGTGCTTGCATCACACTTGGCAAAGATTTCTATACCATAAAATAATATTGTACAACTTGCGCCTTTGCTATCAGCGACCTGATCTTAACTGTTAAATATTGTTGGGTTGAATACAGTTGTCTAAGAACACCATAACATTTTCCAGCAACTTTGTTAATTTGGTCGTTCCATGATAGTGTCCTATTAAATGTTATACCTAGGCTATCTACTTTATCTACATAACTTATTTCTACATTATTAATACTAAGCTTTGGAAAACTGTCAAGATTCAGGTACTTTTTAAATATCACTATACACTTAGACTTTAACAGATTAATACACAGACCATTGCGAGACGCCCAATTACTGACACAAAACAAGTCATCGTTACATTTTCGAATACATTCATTGATTAGACTAACAGGACGACTGACATACATTTCCATACATACATACATTTGGACATCATCAGCATATAGGTGAACATTACAGTTGGACAAAACATAAGGCAGGTCAATTATATATCGTGAATAAGAGAGGTCCCAATATGGATCCCTTTGGGACACCATGGGAGACTGGCAAGAGATTAGAAGTTCTGTTTAGGGCAACAACAGCTTGTCTACGATTATATAAATATGAGGACCATAGTTTGGATGCAGTTTGACTAAAATTATACATCCTAGTAAGCTTCGTCAGTAACATATCGTGGTTAACTTAGTCAAATGCTTTGCTAAAGTCAAGGAGTGTCAAGAATAAAACTTTACTATTGTCCATGTGGAGTCGAATATCTTCGACAACTTTAATCAGCGCCGCTGTATAGCTTCTACCAATTCGAAGCCCAGATTGTTTTTGATTAAGTAGTCTTTTGGACCCAGTAAGTGTTCAAAAAATTTTTTGAAAGATAAGGAAGAATTGATATTGGCCTAAGTTCTTGATTTGCCTTAGGGATAGGCAATACTTTGGCAACTTTCCATTGGTCGGGGAAATGGGATGTAGTGACCGCTGTGTTAAAAATATGAGTAATGTGACCAATTATAAGCGGTAGAATTATTTTTATAAATTACGGATTTATGTTATCCAAGCCAGTGGCATTAGATTTAATTTTTTTTGATGGACTGCAACACATCACATTGACTGACATTACAAAAATCAAAACTATTACTACAGGTATTAAATGACCGAGCACACATACAGATTACATACTACTACAGGAACATTGAGGCTTACGAATTTATTATTAAAAACATTAACCTCTACATCACTATCTAACACAGAAGTTGCCTTATCAATTCCCATTCTTTTTAATTCATTCCAAGTGCTGCTGGTGGATTCTTAAGTTTTTAGCTCTGATACAGGCTTTTAGCTTTGCTTATTATTTGGTTAACTTTTCGTCTAAGGCCCAATTTCTCAATGTCCGGTTAAATTTTCGTTTAGCTAAACTCAAATTTAATTTAATGGTAGAGTTATAGTGCATTTACACTGACGCCTTAAGGCGCGCCTTTAGCATTTAGCCTTAAGGCCTTCGAAAAATTTAGCCTTTACCATACAAAATGTGGCCGTTATATTTGAAAATAGCGACTTTTTCGTCGCGCCGCAAGAGCGCCGCTATGCTACGGGCTAAAATAAAGACCTTTTTTTGCCGATGTATCGATATTTTCGGCTTGAATTTTAAAAGGTGGCAACTTTTAACAGCTGATTTTAAACCAAATTGAATGTGCAAGTAAACAATTATTTGTATAATTGTATAAGTTTCCATTCGGAAACTCTATTTAAATGCCATTTTACTTAATTTTGGAACATCCATCTCCCAATAGCAGCCATTGCGCTCCGCCGTCCAAATGCTTCGTGTCCTAATGCAGTCAAGACCTGACATTGCATTATGGGCAAGTACTGCTGCGGTCGCTTCTGAGTTCTCATAATCAACAAAATTGCCAAAAAAAAGTTAACGCAATCATTAGCCGTATTAACAACGCAATCACCTATCTCTTTTGCAGCAATCTTTATTAAATTCAAATTGTGCTCCATTTTACAAAATTCTGCTTGTTCAACAATTACAACCGAAAGTAAACAAAAAACAGCTGATTTTTAAAGACCTTTTGTCAGTGTAAATGACTTTTCGCCCGTATCACTAAGGCGCGCCTTAAGGCGTCAGTGTAAATGCACTATTAAACGATTTGGTTTTCTCAAAGCCAAATTTACCCTTCATCGATAAGTAACTATCGCCTTAACAGCGTTGCCACATATATACACATTGTGCCAAATATAGCGAGCAGTTCAGCTGACTTTTGCTGTTTTCCGGCAACATTGAATGATTTCTGTTTAAAATCCTACATATGATTAAATCGAGCGCAAAAGAACTTAATTGTTTACCTATTATTATGGCAAGCCAATTGATCTACAATCTTTGCAAGAATGATTTTGCACGTAGATTTTGTAAGCCTGAGCCGCTGTACAAATTTGGCATCATCCAGTTCAGTGAAATGCATGGACATAAAACACTTTTATGTGATGCCATTTTGATTTAATAACAAAATAAATTAACAATTCAAAGGACAGCTGTTTGCCTTAACGATAATTCTTAACGATATATCGTGACAAAAAATCAGCTTAAATTTTAAACGCGACCCAGCCTTCCGGTTAGTTTGTTTTTCATTTACTCCTAACCGGACATTGAGAAACTCAAATTTGACTAAACGTCAGTTAGTTTACCTAAGCAGACATTGAGAAATTGGGCCTAAGAATCTTAAATGTACTGTGCAGATTAACAGTCTTGTAACGTTTCCATTTTTCGAAGGCCTCATTTCTAATTTGTATGGCAAACTTGATGTCATTGTTAAACCATGACTTAATTTTAGGCCTGACTTGCTTAGACTTAAGTGGTACATATTTGTCATACAGGTAACCTATGCAATATTGCACTTGATTAATTGGGGTGTCGATAGAGGGAAGTGAGTAAATTAATCTAAGTTTAACGGAGAGCCATGGCACTCTTCGTAAAGGCTAGTGTAGTCTATATTTTTAAAGTCACGATACGTCAAAGTTTGGTCTTTGTAATTAGGAGAGATGTTGTAGGATAGGAAAATAAGGTCATGCTTGGAAAACGAAGGACAGAAAGTTGGTCAAACAGTACGACACAATCACCATTATTGACAAAAAATGAATTTAACAAGTAAAAACGTTAAGGTCGGACGCAACCGACCGCATCCTTCATAACTTTTTTGAAGATATTTTTTTCGGCCTGAAATTTTTACATTTTGCAACACTGTTACATCAAAAAATGACAAGAAGGTTCCCAAAAAATTGACTAAATGCGCTAAAATCTTCAAACTTGTGTTTTTTCCGGGAAAGTTGTGCTAGTTATTTTCTAAACTAAAATATTGAATACTAAATACGTTTCCCAAAACAATTTGACCGCATTTGGCTAAAAATATAATACAAATCCGGCCGAAAGAAAGCTAATATGGGAATATTACGAAAAAAAAAACACAAATATTCTACAAATTTTACATTTTTCGCGTGGGAAATTCAGAAATGCTATTTCATTTTATAAGAAACATGGAACCTGGGAAAATATTCCACGTAAAAAGCCCAGAAAAACCACTTTAAACGACGATAGACGGATTGCCAAAATCAGTAAAGCCGATCCGTTCTTGACTTCGACGCAAATCAGAGGTCAAATGGTGGCAGATTATGGCGTGAATGTGTCCTTTCAGACCATAAGAAGACGTCTAAATGAATTCTGGTTATATGGACGCATTGCCCAAAAAAAAACTATTGCTGTCCATTAAAAATGTTAAGTTAAATGAGTACCTCCCATACAAATCAAGGTCCTGCGTTTATCATTTTACCTCATTTGCGCGAAAATAATTAATCTTGAACATCTTTGTATAGTGGTTGATTTGCTTACTTGCTGCTTATGTAACTCAGACGTAACGTCGTACCACACAAACATTGTTGATATACAATTTCGAACAATTAAGCAAACCACATATGTAAGTTTGTATGTATTTGTAACGTATGGGCGTTTTGGGTATAAAAAGGCAGGCAGAAGGGGTAGGCGTGACATTCAAATTTGTGATGCATATCTGTGGCGGATGGCACCTTCTATCTCCTAATCAAGTTTGGAGACTCTAGCGCAAAAACTGAGAAAGATATTTTGGTGGGCGGTATAAGTGGGCGTGGCATCCAGTATTGCACATTTGTTACGGATGTCACTTACAATGTTTCCAAGTTTGGTGACTCTAGCGCAAAATCTGGGAAAGATATAGAAATTTCAGATTTTACGAGTTGGGTGGAAAAGGTAGGCGTGGCGTATAAAACTTTAATGTAGATCGGTTACGGATGTCGCTAACAATGTTCATTCCAAATTTGAAGAGCCTAGCTCGAAAACTGAGAGAGATATAGCGGTGGGCGGTATAAGTTGGCGTGGAATCCAAAATTTGTATGCACACCAGTTACGGATGTCACTACCAATATTCATACCGAATTTAGTGACTCTAGCTTAAAAACTGGCGAAGATACATGCCTTCCGGTTTTAGTGCGGTGGGGCATGTCCCGTTGTTTGGGAGCGTGGAATCCAAAGTTTTCTTGCATATCTGTGTCAAATGTCAACATCTACTTTCATGTCAATTTTGGTGGCTATAGCTTCAAAACTGAAGAAGATACAGGCATTTTTGTTTATAATTGAAGAGGGGCTGGGGGCGAAATAGGTGGCCGTGGCATCCGTGGCTGGGGGCGGAAGAGGTGGGCGTGGCATCCAAACTTTCGATGCAGTTTTTGAGGAATGTCATCGGCTATCTTGCCCACAAATTTGGTGACTCTAGCTGCTAAAATGTGGGATATATATATATGTATGTGTTTCATCTTTTTGCACATCGAGGTATCGATTTGTTATCGATTTCCCAGGCCCCTTAGGTCGTAGAGCCAAATTTAACACTTTTTCTGACAAGGTATGTACCAAGATATTTGCAAAGTTGCAAAGCTCTAGCTTTAAGCGTGTTGAAAAAAGTTGCGTTCAAACGGACGGACGGGTGGACGGACGGACAGACACCTTGACGGACATTTCATAAACCCAATATAATATGATACCTTTGGTATCAAAAAATAATGACGCGTCTGATTCTCAACCTCAACGGTGGCGTGAAAAAGAGAATATTTAATACTTTGCTAATATGTTGTTAAACATTAACTAATTTATTTATTTTATATGTATTGCTAAAATTTTGTAAAAACTATCGGCGTAGCGAAGCAAGCGGGGCACTTACTAGTCTACTATAAATTTATGCACTAATCACTAAAAGGTAACATATTTGGATTCAAACTTAAATTATACATTTATTTCTTAAGTCATAATTTTACTATTATTATTATTATATTTCTATTGACTAAATTTTACCATAGTAACATTGTAAATATTTTAACTTACTTAATCTTAAATTGTTGCGCGCTGGTGATGGATTTTAAGTCAGACGGCAGGTTATTCCATAGTTGAAAAGCATAAATGTAAAATTGCCTATCAGAGCATGCTAGCTTGGTTCTTATACAAATGAGGTTATGGACTCGGAGATATAGCTAATTTTAGGTGATCAAACAAATACTTAGGCTTTTTTGTGTAAATTACTTTATGTAAGAAGAGGAGGACTCTAACATGTATTAAGGACAGCAAATCATGGCCAAATAATTTCATAGCAGAGCTGGTTATATGGTCGCCCGTTTTAAGACCAAGCACATAACGAGTTATACTATTAAATGCCAATTTAAGTTTATTTTGGGTGCTTGCATCACACTTGGCAAAGATTTCTATACCATAAAATAATATTGTACAACTTGCGCCTTTGCTATCAGCGACCTGATCTTAACTGTTAAATATTGTTGGGTTGAATACAGTTGTCTAAGAACACCATAACATTTTCCAGCAACTTTGTTAATTTGGTCGTTCCATGATAGTGTCCTATTAAATGTTATACCTAGGCTATCTACTTTATCTACATAACTTATTTCTACATTATTAATACTAAGCTTTGGAAAACTGTCAAGATTCAGGTACTTTTTAAATATCACTATACACTTAGACTTTAACAGATTAATACACAGACCATTGCGAGACGCCCAATTACTGACACAAAACAAGTCATCGTTACATTTTCGAATACATTCATTGATTAGACTAACAGGACGACTGACATACATTTCCATACATACATACATTTGGACATCATCAGCATATAGGTGAACATTACAGTTGGACAAAACATAAGGCAGGTCAATTATATATCGTGAATAAGAGAGGTCCCAATATGGATCCCTGTGGGACACCACGGGAGACTGGCAAGAGATTAGAAGTTCTGTTTAGGGCAACAACAGCTTGTCTACGATTATATAAATATGAGGACCATAGTTTGGATGCAGTTTGACTAAAATTATACATCCTAGTAAGCTTCGTCAGTAACATATCGTGGTTAACTTAGTCAAATGCTTTGCTAAAGTCAAGGAGTGTCAAGAATAAAACTTTACTATTGTCCATGTGGAGTCGAATATCTTCGACAACTTTAATCAGCGCCGCTGTATAGCTTCTACCAATTCGAAGCCCAGATTGTTTTTGATTAAGTAGTCTTTTGGACCCAGTAAGTGTTCAAAAAATTTTTTGAAAGATAAGGAAGAATTGATACTGGCCTAAGTTCTTGATTTGCCTTAGGGATAGGCAATACTTTGGCAACTTTCCATTGGTCGGGGAAATGGGATGTAGTGACCGCTGTGTTAAAAATATGAGTAATGTGACCAATTATAAGCGGTAGAATTATTTTTATAAATTACGGATACCATAAGAAGACGTCTTAATGAATTATTAATCAAGTTTGGAGACTCTAGCGCAAAAACTGAGAAAGATATTTTGGTGGGCGGTATAAGTGGGCGTGGCATCCAATATTGCACATTTGTTACGGATGTCACTTACAATGTTTCCAAGTTTGGTGACTCTAGCGCAAAATCTGGGAAAGATATAGAAATTTCAGATTTTACGAGTTGGGTGGAAAAGGTAGGCGTGGCGTATAAAACTTTAATGTAGATCGGTTACGGATGTCGCTAACAATGTTCATTCCAAATTTGAAGAGCCTAGCTCGAAAACTGAGAGAGATATAGCGGTGGGCGGTATAAGTTGGCGTGGAATCCAAAATTTGTATGCACACCAGTTACGGATGTCACTACCAATATTCATACCGAATTTAGTGACTCTAGCTTAAAAACTGGCGAAGATACATGCCTTCCGGTTTTAGGGCGGTGGGGCATGTCCCGTTGTTTGGGAGCGTGGAATCCAAAGGTTTCTTGCATATCTGTGTCAAATGTCAACATCTACCTTCATGTCAATTTTGGTGGCTATAGCTTCAAAACTGTAGAAGATACAGGCATTTTTGTTTATAATTGGAGAGGGGCTGGGGGCGAAATAGGTGGCCGTGGCATCCGTGGCTGGGGGCGGAAGAGGTGGGCGTGGCATCCAAACTTTCGATGCAGTTTTTGAGGAATGTCATCGGCTATCTTGCCCACAAATTTGGTGACTCTAGCTGCTAAAATGTGGGATATATATATATGTATGTGTTTCATCTTTTTGCACATCGAGGTATCGATTTGTTATCGATTTCCCAGGCCCCTGAGGTCGTAGAGCCAAATTTAACACTTTTTCTGACAAGGTATGTACCAAGATATTTGCAAAGTTGCAAAGCTCTAGCTTTAAGCGTGTTGAAAAAAGTTGCGTTCAAACGGACGGACGGGTGGACGGACGGACAGACACCTTGACGGACATTTCATAAACCCAATATAATATGATACCTTTGGTATCAAAAAATAATGACGCGTCTGATTCTCAACCTCAATGGTGGCGTGAAAAAGAGAATATTTAATACTTTGCTAATATGTTGTTAAACATTAACTAATTTATTTATTTTATATGTATTGCTAAAATTTTGTAAAAACTATCGGCGTAGCGAAGCAAGCGGGGCACTTACTAGTCTACTATAAATTTATGCACTAATCACTAAAAGGTAACATATTTGGATTCAAACTTAAATTATACATTTATTTCTTAAGTCATAATTTTACTATTATTATTATTATATTTCTATTGACTAAATTTTACCATAGTAACATTGTAAATATTTTAACTTACTTAATCTTAAATTGTTGCGCGCTGGTGATGGATTTTAAGTCAGACGGCAGGTTATTCCATAGTTGAAAAGCATAAATGTAAAATTGCCTATCAGAGCATGCTAGCTTGGTTCTTATACAAATGAGGTTATGGACTCGGAGATATAGCTAATTTTAGGTGATCAAACAAATACTTAGGCTTTTTTGTGTAAATTACTTTATGTAAGAAGAGGAGGACTCTAACATGTATTAAGGACAGCAAATCATGGCCAAATAATTTCATAGCAGAGCTGGTTATATGGTCGCCCGTTTTAAGACCAAGCACATAACGAGTTATACTATTAAATGCCAATTTAAGTTTATTTTGGGTGCTTGCATCACACTTGGCAAAGATTTCTATACCATAAAATAATATTGTACAACTTGCGCCTTTGCTATCAGCGACCTGATCTTAACTGTTAAATATTGTTGGGTTGAATACAGTTGTCTAAGAACACCATAACATTTTCCAGCAACTTTGTTAATTTGGTCGTTCCATGATAGTGTCCTATTAAATGTTATACCTAGGCTATCTACTTTATCTACATAACTTATTTCTACATTATTAATACTAAGCTTTGGAAAACTGTCAAGATTCAGGTACTTTTTAAATATCACTATACACTTAGACTTTAACAGATTAATACACAGACCATTGCGAGACGCCCAATTACTGACACAAAACAAGTCATCGTTACATTTTCGAATACATTCATTGATTAGACTAACAGGACGACTGACATACATTTCCATACATACATACATTTGGACATCATCAGCATATAGGTGAACATTACAGTTGGACAAAACATAAGGCAGGTCAATTATATATCGTGAATAAGAGAGGTCCCAATATGGATCCCTGTGGGACACCACGGGAGACTGGCAAGAGATTAGAAGTTCTGTTTAGGGCAACAACAGCTTGTCTACGATTATATAAATATGAGGACCATAGTTTGGATGCAGTTTGACTAAAATTATACATCCTAGTAAGCTTCGTCAGTAACATATCGTGGTTAACTTAGTCAAATGCTTTGCTAAAGTCAAGGAGTGTCAAGAATAAAACTTTACTATTGTCCATGTGGAGTCGAATATCTTCGACAACTTTAATCAGCGCCGCTGTATAGCTTCTACCAATTCGAAGCCCAGATTGTTTTTGATTAAGTAGTCTTTTGGACCCAGTAAGTGTTCAAAAATTTTTTTGAAAGATAAGGAAGAATTGATATTGGCCTAAGTTCTTGATTTGCCTTAGGGATAGGCAATACTTTGGCAACTTTCCATTGGTCGGGGAAATGGGATGTAGTGACCGCTGTGTTAAAAATATGAGTAATGTGACCAATTATAAGCGGTAGAATTATTTTTATAAATTACGGATTTATGTTATCCAAGCCAGTGGCATTAGATTTAATTTTTCTGATGGACTGCAACACATCACATTGACTGACATTACAAAAATCAAAACTATTACTACAGTTATTAAATGACCGAGCACACATACAGATTACATACTACTACAGGAACATTGAGGCTTACGAATTTATTATTAAAAACATTAACCTCTACATCACTATCTAACACAGAAGTTGCCTTATCAATTCCCATTCTTTTTAATTCATTCCAAGTGCTGCTGGTGGATTCTTAAGTTTTTAGCTCTGATACAGGCTTTTAGCTTTGCTTATTATTTGGTTAACTTTTCGTCTAAGGCCCAATTTCTCAATGTCCGGTTAAATTTTCGTTTAGCTAAACGCAAATTTAATTTAATGGTAGAGTTAAACGATTTGGTTTTCTCAAAGCCAAATTTACCCTTCATCGATAAGTAACTATCGCCTTAACAGCGTTGCCACATATATACACATTGTGCCAAATATAGCGAGCAGTTCAGCTGACTTTTGCTGTTTTCCGGCAACATTGAATGATTTCTGTTTAAAATCCTACATATGATTAAATCGAGCGCAAAAGAACTTAATTGTTTACCTATTATTATGGCAAGCCAATTGATCTACAATCTTTGCAAGAATGATTTTGCACGTAGATTTTGTAAGCCTGAGCCGCTGTACAAATTTGGCATCATCCAGTTCAGTGAAATGCATGGACATAAAACACTTTTATGTGATGCCATTTTGATTTAATAAAAAAATAAATTAACAATTTAAAGGACAGCTGTTTGCCTTAACGATAATTCTTAACGATATATCGTGACAAAAAATCAGCTTAAATTTTAAACGCGACCCAGCCTTCCGGTTTTTCATTTACTCCTAATCGGACATTGAGAAACTCAAATTTGACTAAACGTCAGTTAGTTTACCTAACCAGACATTGAGAAATTGGGCCTAAGAATCTTAAATGTACTGTGCAGATTAACAGTCTTGTAACGTTTCCATTTTTCAAAGGCCTCATTTCTAATTTGTATGGCAAACTTGATGTCATTGTTAAACCATGACTTAATTTTAGGCCTGACTTGTTTAGACTTAAGTGGTACATATTTGTCATACAGGTAACCTATGCATTATTGCACTTGATTAATTGGGGTGTCGATAGAGGGAAGTGAGTAAATTAATCTAAGTTTAACGGAGAGCCATGGCACTCTTCGTAAAGGCTAGTGTAGTCTATATTTTTAAAGTCACGATACGTCAAAGTTTGGTCTTTGTAATTAGGAGAGATGTTGTAGGATAGGAAAATAAGGTCATGCTTGGAAAACGAAGGACAGAAAGTTGGTCAAACAGTACGACACAATCACCATTATTGACAAAAAATGAATTTAACAAGTAAAAACGTTAAGGTCGGACGCAACCGACCGCATCCGTCATAACTTTTTTGAAGATATTTTTTTCGGCCTGAAATTTTTACATTTTGCAACACTGTTACATCAAAAAATGACAAGAAGGTTCCCAAAAAATTGACTAAATGCGCTAAAATCTTCAAACTTGTGTTTTTTCCGGGAAAGTTGTGCTAGTTATTTTCTAAACTAAAATATTGAATACTAAATACGTTTCCCAAAACAATTTGACCGCATTTGGCTAAAAATATAATACAAATCCGGCCGAAAGAAAGCTAATATGGGAATATTACGAAAAAAAAAACACAAATATTCTACAAATTTTACATTTTTCGCGTGGGAAATTCAGAAATGCTATTTCATTTTATAAGAAACATGGAACCTGGGAAAATATTCCACGTAAAAAGCCCAGAAAAACCACTTTAAACGACGATAGACGGATTGCCAAAATCAGTAAAGCCGATCCGTTCTTGACTTCGACGCAAATCAGAGGTCAAATGGTGGCAGATTATGGCGTGAATGTGTCCTTTCAGACCATAAGAACCCGTCTAAATAAATTCTGGTTATATGGACGCATTGCCCAAAAAAAAAACTATTGCTGTCCATTAAAAATGTTAAAAAGCGCCTTCAATTCGCCAGAGAGCATATTCAAAAAGGTCCCAATTTTTGGAACATGATTGTTTGGATCGACGAATCCAAGTTTAATATCTTTGGGAGTGATGGTAAAGCATATGTACGACGTCCTCCCAACAAACAATTGGACCCCAAATACACGAAGAAGACCGTTAAACATGGTGGCGCTTCGATTATGGTCTGGGGCTGTTTCACCGCATCGGGCGTAGGTCCCCTAGTGAAGATAGAAGGCATTATGAACGGCGAAATGTACAGGGACATCCTTATTAACAATTTATCTGGAGAATATGCCGATAGTTTGCCACTTGCCTGGATATATCAACAGGACAACGACCCGAAGCACACCAGCAAGATAGTCAAGTCGTGGCTTAACCAAGAGGCAATCAATATTTTGCAATGGCCACCGCAGTGCCCCGACTTGAACCCTGTAGAGAACTTGTGGGGAATTCTTATACAAGTCGTTGCCCAAAAAAAAAAAACACCAAATAAAAACGATTTGCGGCGAATTTTGCAAGAAGAGTGAAAGAAAATCACCCCTCTACAGTGCGCACGTCTTCAATGCCAAAGCGTTGCTCCGCTGTTTTAAGCAGAAAGGTCATCCCACTCAATATTAAAGTAATTTTTTTTAAAGTATAAGGAATATTGGGCAAATTTTAACTTTTTCAACCATTTGATGAGATGAGATGGTCCCAGATATTTAAAGTTTTTCGTTGAATATATATTTTTATAACTTGGTTATTCTTATATAAGAACACTCATATATAGAACCATACCTGTTAAGTTGCCATTAGAATTACTAATCAATTAAATTATTTTTGGAAAATAGTCGTAGTGATTAAATAGTTGGCTAGTGAAAAATTTATGATTATTTAATGATTGGGATTACAAATAATCGAAAAATAATGGAAAATTACCATAAATTATGAAAAATAATTGAAAATAATGGAAAATAATGGTTTTAATATTTTCCATTATTTTCAATTATTTTCCATTATTTTCCATTTTTCCATTTTTTCGACTATTTGAGACTATTTTGAGAAAAACAAATTATTTTCAATGTTTGTAAGCCGATCTCGTACAGAAACATTGTTGTTATTAAATGTGATGTTGAAAATAATTTGTTTTTCTCAAAATAGTCTCAAACAGTCGAAAAAATGGAAAAAATGGAAAATAATGGAAAATAATGGGAAATAATGGAAAATAATGGAAAATAATTGAAAATAATGGAAAATATTAAAACCATTATTTTCTATTATTTTCAATAGTTTATGGTAATTTTCCATTATTTTTCGATTTTTTGTAATCCCAATCATTAAATAATTGTGTGAAACCAAAAATAATCGTAATTTAATCATTAGTTCAACTTTTAAACAAAACTAATCTAATTAATAATGACTACCATTAATAATCATTACTTAACAGGTATGTATAGAACTAATGTGACACAAAAAATTGGAGCTGTGAAATAAAAGCTTTTCTTAATTTTCGTTTGAATTCTTGTTTAAAGTCTTGTGGCTTAAGTCTATGAGCACCTCTGTATGTGTTTTTATCGATTTGTACATCGAGGCGTCCCGACTTGTTGTCGATTTCCCAGGCTCCCTGAGGTCGTAGAGCCCTAAATTTTACACTTTGTCTGACGAAGACATACGAACATTGCACAAACCCAATATACTATGATACCTTTGGTATCAAAGTATAATAATGTATTCGTTGTAGCTGTAAAGTGTGTCGGTGTGGAGGAGTAAGCCAGCGTTAACCTAAGCAACTTCATTTTATTAGAAAAATGTTTCTCCTTAAGTATATTACTATTAAGGTCCCCAGTCAGTATGATGTCTGTAGAAGTCAGTGATATATTAGCGATTGTATCAATTATACTAGAATATTCAATAAGTCTGTTGGGTCGATACAAGCAGCCAATAAGCATTTTAATATCCCCGTTCATATTTAAAAGATCAATTAAAAGGTATTCAATTAAGCTCTCATTCGGCTGCTTAAGGATGACTGCATTTAACCCTTTCAGGACTACTGGGACAATACGTCCCAGCAATTTTAAACTTCTGTATTTTGTTTAATTTTAAAGCTACCAATAACGTAAAATATCCCAAATGCAGCACTTAATGTCAATTTCACCATGTAAACAAAAATATAACGGTAAAGTGCCGACTGTATACGCAAATTGACAATGAATTTCACAACCTCGGTAACATTTTATAAAAATGGGACATATAATCCCAACAAGTTTTTTGGGTGGGATATATAATCCCAATCAACATTTCAGATGTCGAAAAGGGCATTAAGTTATGAGGAAGTCGAGCGAGTTTTGCTAGAAAAAATAGGTATTGGGATTATATGTCCCAGGATAAAAGGACGATTTCAGGATTTTTAAGTACGCAGAACCACATTTTTTTGTCCCCTTTCAGAATATGCAAAAAGTTTTAAGACAACCATCTTGGATTTCAAAATAAAACTCCGTCCCGAAAGGGTTAGGTCTTTGATTCACATATATTGCAACTCCCATGACCAACACGATCAGAACGATACACACTATAACCACTACAATCAATAGACGAATCACGAAGATCAGGGACAAACCATGTCTCAGACACACATATAACATCAACATCAGAATTTACAAACAAATAACGAAACTCTTCTATCTTGTTAATTAAGCTCTGAGCATTAATATGACATATCTTCAGTCCACCCCTTTTGCATAAGACCCTAACAATGGCATGGCTGTTCATTATGGTATTTGCCAAAGGCATTGAGTTGAAATGGATAAGAATAAAGCATCATCGAGTGCACATCAATTAATTCAATACTTAATCCAAAGCCCATAGAAACATAATCGCACAAGTTTTAGAGTTAACATTTAAGAATTCAGATAATAATACACCTATCCCCCGAATTACACGGTACTTGTTTTACTCGTTTTCGCTTTTACACGGTTTTCCAAATTAGTTTTTTTTTTGTTTTTATCGCACTCTACTAAATGCTACTTTTTTTGTTTTTATCGCACTCTACTAAATGCAACTGTGTTTGAACACGTGCGCTGTGTACATATCTCACGGGGAATCCCGAGCTTATGTGCTGACTTGCTGCCAGAGCTCGCAAACAACCGTCAACCATTTCAAAGTGTCCAAAAAATACAAATCATCTACGGACACTTTGAGTATGGAGAGAGAGCAAACACACTCAATTGTTTTCGCTCAACAACTGTTCTTCTCAGAGCAAATCTATAAATCGCTGCTTGGCTTAATATGAAGAAGTTTACAAAGATCTTAAAAAAAAATCCGAAGCAATTGTTAATAACCGATTTTATTACCATCTCTCAGAATGAAAATATTTATGCTTTAAAGGCGGGTTTACAATGTCAGCGTGAGATTGGATTAAAGCTTTTAACAATCTGAGACGTACACTGGTAGATTACATTGTCAGCGTGAAAGTATGTTCGAATTTTCGAAATCAGCTGTTAGCTGTCAATTAGCTGTGAACAGCTGATGTTCATTTTATGTTTGTGGCAAAAATTGTACAGAAGTGTATTAAAATTTATTATAAATCATGGAAAACAAACAAGCTATTGTTTTATCATATAATAATATGATGATGCAGGCAGTTCTTGCTGCTGCTGCTGTACTCGCGCGTTAACAATGTCAGCTGAATTGTGAACATAAATGCAATTCGAACAATCAGTTGATTGTTTTTCGAACTCGGCTAACATATGTGAAATGGTGAAAAAATTATCGATTTGCTTTTTTATAAAATATGATTTTATTGTTATATATTCGTTAATATGCACTAAATGAATGCTAAATTGTGATTTATATTATTATTTGCCTCTATATTGAGTACATACCTGTTAAGTTGCCATTAGAATTACTAATCAATTGAATTATTTTTGGAAAATAGTCGTAGTGATTATATAGTTGAATAGTGAACAATTTTTGATTATTTAATGATTACGATTACAAAAAATCGAAAAATAATGGAAAATTACCATAAACTATTGAAAATAATGGAAAAAAATTAAAATAATGGAAAATAATGGTTTTGAAATTTTCCATTATTTTCCATTATTTTCCATTATTTTCCATTTTTTCCATTATTTTCAATAGTTTATGGTAATTTTCCATTATTTTTCGATTTTTTGTAATCCCAATCATTAAATAATTGTGTGAAACCAAAAATAATGGTAATTTAATCATTATTTCAACTTTTAACAAAACTAATCTAATTAATAATGACTACCATTAATAATCATTACTTAACAGGTATGATTGAGTAAAATAGAGGTAAAAACTGTGGAGCACATGTAACTAATTTCGAAAAAAGCCATCTATTGAGAGCTTTTAAAACTAAATTTTCGTAAAGTTTTTTTCCACTCCAATCTGAGATGCAAGTGAGGTCGGTTTGAGATTGGAAATGAGTGAGACGAACTTATGTGAAAAATATTTGTGTCAGACAGGGACAAAACATTTTCCAATCTCACGCTGACATTGTAAACCCGCCTTTACGCACTGCTCATTGAAAGAGCGAAAGGGCTCAACAGAAAACATAAATGAAGACAGCAAGAGTCTCTTGCTCAGAGCGAGTGCGAGAGAGTATGATCTTTTTCGGTTGTGCTCGCAACGAGAGCGCAAGAAGAAACGGTCAACAGTTATTTGCACGCTATGCTCATTTCCAATCTCAAACCGATCTCACTTGCATCTCAGCTTGGAGTGGAAAAAAGCTTTCGAAAATTTAGTTTTAAAAGCTCTCAATAGATGGAATTTTTTTTCGAAATTAGTAACGTGCTTTAAAGCTCCAAAGTTTTTTCCTCTATTTTACTCAATAAAGAGGAAAATTATAATATAAATTACAATTTAGCATTTATTTAGTGCATATTTACGAATATATAACAATTAAATCATTGTTATATAAAAAAGCAAATTGATCATTTTTGCGCTATTTCACATGTGTTAGCCGATTTTGTAACAGCTGATTGCATTGTTCGAATCGCGTTTATGTTCACAATTCAAATGCTCCCACGCCCAACACCGTTTAGCACTTTTTTGCGGCTTCTCTTCTACGACAGCAGCGAAAGCTACCTGTGCATCATAGAATTATAAGCTAATACAATTGCATTGTTTTTTTTTCCATTTTTTAAATTATTCCGACTTTGATTCACTTTTGCACAATTTTTGCCACAAACATAAAACTTTCATCAGCTGTTCACAGCTCATATACAGCTAACAGCTGATTTCGAAAATTCGAACATACTTTCACGACGTTTCAAATATGAAACATGAAACAATGAAACGAATTGGTGAATACCCCAATTATCATTTTCCTCTGTATTGAGTAAAATAGAGGAAAAAACTTTGGAGCTTTAAAGCACATGTCTAATTACTTTACTAATTTCGAAAAAAGCCATCTATTGAGAGCTTTTAAAACTAAATTTTCGAAAAGCTTTTTGCCACTCCAAGCTGAGATGTAAGTGAGATCGGTTTGAGATTGGAAATGAGTGAGACGAACTTATGTGAAAAATATGTGTGTCAGACAGGAACAAAACATTTTCCAATCTCACACTGACATTGTAAACGCGCCTTGAAGATTGACGGAATTCTAATTTTGACAAATTTAGGATTTATATCATCCAGTCCAACTGCATTTGATTTGACATTTAACATCGATTCAAGGACTTCATAATTTCTGACACACCTAAAAAAGCTAATATCACAGTTAGGAGGATCACAGTTAAGGTATTCATTGGCTAGGGCCTCAGGTACAGCGCAGTTGACGAACTTTTGGTTAAGCTCTTCAGCATTAAATTCGACACTAGTTTGAACGTTTGCTTCCCACTCCAATTTCATTTATAATTCTCCATTTATCTCTTGACGAGATGGATTGTTGAAATTTCTGGGAATAATTATCATCATTAATCATTTTAACAGCTGCACGTTGAAATCTTTTGAAGGTATCGTACAAAAAGTCAGTCTTAATGGACCAGTCCGCAGAGCAACAGCTTCAACGGGGGGAGGATGTTCAGAGCAGCAACAGCATCAATAACCGCCGTCACCCTATGTATTTAAGTCTTAGCATAAAACATAGTCTTTATCATCTTCTTGATATGCCTTTATCCGCAATTCATCGGATCGCTCTGCATGTCACCGCTTTGCTTGCTTCGTTTCAGTTGTAATAACACATTCGGTGCGATCAATTCATAATTACTGTTGTTGATAAGGCTACGCAGATAATTTTGTTTGTTCTTGGTCAAATAAATAAATACATTAAAATACAAAATGTCGTATTTTGTATTCAGTTTCTTATATCGAGTTTTTCATTCGGAAAAACCAGCGTTAAAAAACATTAGCACTACAAACCATGAAAATTGGTTTATTTCTCGCTGTCAAAAAGTTACTATAAGTGAATGATTTATTTATTCAAAAAAAAAAAAAACAAATTATCATTATTTGCAGTCCCTGATTTCAAAAATTGCTAGATTTAAGTTTTGTTTGTATAATAAGGTTAAACGCTGTCGCTGTCACTATGGCAAAGAGGGTTTTTGTTTTTGTTTATCTTTGCCTTTTGTTTATTCTGACTTTCATTTACTAAGGAAAGTCAATTGATCTATAATCCTTGCAAGACTGATTTTGCATGTGGATTTTATCAGCCTGAACCGTTGCACAGATTGTGTATTAATTTGGATGCTTTTAATATTTTAAGATTTTATTGTGCGCTTGTTTTATGTCGACAATCTCAAACAGAGGCTAGATCAAGAAGGCCATTTAGAGATGCACCTTCATCGATTGTAGCTTAGAATTATCGATGCTTCTTTTTACTTAGTTCTTCAACAGTATCGAGTACTTAATACAATAGTTAATCTTATGTGCTACAAAACTATCGCTAACTTAATAATATTACAATATTATTACACGCTTTGTTTTATTCGAATTTTTTTGGTTTTTTAATTTCTCTACCGCTTCTAGATTTTACAATATTATTTTCAGGTGGATTCGGGTTTTCTGTTTTGTAATTATAATTTTGAATGAGTAATGGATCTTCATCCGAGCTGGCCTCATCTGCTGTTTCAAACAAGACAGATGTTTCCGACTCAGATTGTTCTTCCTCTAAGTTAATATGTTCTTCTTCATTGTTTTCCTTACTTGCTAAATCCTCTATCGGATGAGATACATTTGTTTCAGTATTGACATTGTTTTAATCACAGTTATTAACATTATTGGTTATATCCGATTCAATGTCAGTTTCTTCAGTACAATTATTATTATTAAGAGATACATTCGTTTCTATAGTCTTATCTTTACATATTATTTTTTCTTTATTAGGCTCAGAATTATTGTTATTTCTTAAATAATCAAATATCGATAGATCTTGTTCTTCATTTTTTGTTTGTTTTATAAGTGTTCTATTTCTTCTAAAATATTTATTGTTACTATCTTTTAAAATATATGACCTTTCATTTACCTTTCCTTCTACTGTTCCATAAGTCCATTCATTCATTTTTTTCTAAACATAATTTTTTCCCCCACTTGGCAAGGTTTGAGCACTTTTGCGTTACGGTCATAGTATTGTTTTTGTTTTAACCTTTTCTTTTCTATTTTTTTCTTAACTTCTTTTTCTTCCAAATTGTTACGATGTAAGTTTGATTTCGCAATTGGAAGCTTTGTTTTACAATTTCTTCCAAAAAATAGTTCACACGGCGATGCTTGCATACTAGCTATAGGTGTGTTGTTATATTCTAGAATGTTATATTGGTACAATTCTTTTTCTTCAGCACAGCGCTTTAGAATGTTTTTTGCTATCGCTACCCCTTTTTCCGCCAATCCATTACTTTGTGGAAAATGTGGGCTGGAAAATTGTAGTACTATGTTATAAGCATTTGCAAATGTTCTAAAATCAAATGAGTTAAATGGATTGTTATCGCATTTTATTTTCGTTGGGTATCCTATACTATCAAATACCTGTTTCAATTTAGTTGTAACTTTACAAACGGACTTGTTACTTAATTTTTTGACAATAAGAAAATTTGAGTAGCTGTCAAATATTGACACGAAATCACTTCCCTTTAATTCAAAAATGTCTATTCCCACCATATGAAATGGATATTCCGGCATTTCATCCTCTATTAATGGCTCTTTTTGGTTTTTTCTTCTAAATTTCTCACATACCCGACACGATTCAACTGTTTCTTTTACTTCAGTACTCATATTAGGCCAGTAATAGCATTCTCTTGCTCTAGCCAGAGTTTTCTCTATTCCTAGATGCGGACTATGTACCTGTTTCAATATTTGTGCTTGTAACCCTTTTGGCACAATCAATCTGCACGTTCTCATTAATAGCCCATTTTCCACATGAAGTTCATCTTTGATTTTATGGAATATCTGAGAAAATTTGTCTAGCTTGTGATATGATGGCCAACCCTCTACAACAAAGTTTCCTATTTTGCTATAATTTTCGTCAGCCATTAGTATTTCTTTATAAACATTAAAATTTGATTCAGATAAACAAACCGCTTGAGTTATTGTATGAATAACATTTGACAGTTCCTGAAGTTCATTTTCTTCTGCTAGCTGTGCTCTTGAAAGGCAATCAGCTATGAGCATCTCTTTCCCGGGTCTATATTGTACCTTCATATTTGGATATTTAAGCAAATATAGCAGCATACGTTGCAGTCGCATCGTTACTGAGTCTATATCCTTTTCCACTAATACTTCCAAGGGTTTATGATCGCTTTCCACTAAGAATTCTCTTCCATATATAAAATAGTGAAACCTCTCACAGGCAAACACTATTGCTAGCAATTCTTTCTCTATTTGAGCCCATTTTTGTTCGCTCTTTGATAGCGTTCTAGATGCAAAACTCACAGGACGACCGTCCTGCATCAAAACACATCCCAAGCCATCCTTTGAAGCATCAGTCTGTATTACCACTTTCTTTTGCTTATCATAAACTGCTAACACTGGCTCTTCAAGGATGACTTTTGTTAACTCTTTAAGTTCCTTTTCCTGATCCTCACCCCATTTAAATTTTACATCATTTTTTGTTAATTCTCTAAGTTTAGCCGACCTAGCTGATAAATCTGGGATAAACTTAGCAAGATACTTAAACAGGCCCAAAATTCTTAAGACTCCTGCTTTGTCAACTGGGGTCTTTATATTCCTGATTGCTTCCAAATGTTTCCTTTGCGGCTTTATTTCACCCTCTGAAATAACATGCCCCATGAATTCCACTTGTGTTTGTCTATATTGAACTTTCTCTTTGTTAAACTTTACTCCATTTATTCTTGCTCGTTCTAGTACTTGATTGAGTGTTTCATCGTGTTCTTCTAACGAATTACCCATAATGCCAATGTCATCAAAATACACAATAACATTTGGAATATCTCCAAATATTTTAACCATATTTCTCTGAAACATTTCAGGTGCACTATTAATACCAAATGGTACTCTATTAAACTTATACCTCCCAAAAGGAGTCATGAACGTGGTCAATTCTGAACTATTCTTGTCTAGTTCCATTTGCCAAAATCCTTTTGATAAATCCAATATTGTAAAGAACTTTTTACCTATCATTTGTATTGTAAAGTCTTCTATAGTAGGTATTAAGTAGTGTTCCCTTTTGATTGCTTTATTTAATGGCTTAGGATCCAAACATAATCTAAGTTTTCCGTTTGGTTTTTCCACTATTTGTAAGTTATTAACCCAATTGGTAGGATAAGATACTGACGATATGATATTTTCTTTTTCCATTTCATTTAGCTCCCTTTTTAATGCCTCTAACATGCTCTGGGGAAATCTCTTTCTATAATGTATCACAGGCTCAATATCTTCCTTTAACACAATTGACTGTTTCCACGGCAACTTTCCTAGCCCTTCAAATAATACTTTAAATTGTTCCACGAAAGACTCTTTAGACGATGGTAACATTGTAAGTGTATCTATATTTATGCATCTGATTAATTTCAAGTTTACAGACGTCTCTAATCCCAATATGGGTTCACATTTTTTATCAACAACCAAAAAAGATATATTATGCATAACATTTGTTTTCATATCTAAGCATTTTAACATAACTGTGCCATAAATCATTACTTTGGCCTTATTGTAATCAAAAATAGTTAATACTTCATTTTTTTCTTTAACATTTAAGTTTTCAATTAAATTTAATGGAATGCAATTAACATCTGCACCCGTGTCTACTTTAAACGTATAAATTTTTTCATTAATTTTTAAAGATTTTTTCCACTTGCTGTTCCCGAATCCACACTGACTTATGCTATAGTAATGATCTTTATTAGAATTTTTTATTACGGCTAATTCCTTGTTACACATACCTGGTTTACTCCACTTCACTGACGGACCTCCTTCTTCTTCTTGTTTCTTAGCTTTGCAATATTTGATGAAGTGACCCGTCTTTCCACAGCTGTAACATTTGACCTCCTTGGCTTTGCATTCGTTGATATGCCCCTTGTTGAAGAGGGCTCCACAGTTGTAGCACTTGCGTGCCTGCAAGCTACATATCCAGTTTCCTTCCTGTTTGTCTCCTGTTTTTCCTTCCTTTGATTGTTGATTTCCACTTTCCATTAATATTTCTGTATTCTTTGTTGTTGCTTCGAAAGCCTTGCAATCCCGCAAAACCTCCTCCAGTCCTTTGTTCTTGTCGTCCAAAAGTCTTAGCTGCAGTTTTTTATCACGCACTCCAATTATCAGTCGATCCAATAACATCCTGTTTTGAAATGATTTGCCACATTCGCAATTAAATTCTCAAAAACTGGCTTGTTTGCGTAGATTTGTTTCGAAGTCAGTTATTTGTTGGCCTTGGTGCTGCACGATGTTATTGAACTTGAATGTTTCCATTGTGACGTTCTTAAGAGGCGTTGCGTGTGCGTCGATTGATTTTATAACCTCTTCCAGCGTGCGTATGTGTGCCGCTTCTTCGCCCTCACCCGCCACAACTCCCACCATGCTGTTTGCGCTCCCATCATTCGGATATATTGTGTTGTAGATTTCTGTCACTCCAGGGCCAGCCAACCACAAAAAGGTTGCGATTTTCTTCGCTTCCGAATGTCGCCTTCCATTTTGGCCACTCATATATCAGCATTGAGCAGTCCAGCTCCGGCAATACTCGCTCCGACATGTTTGTAACTTTTGTTTTTATGTTATTTTTACTTCTGACACCATGTATTAATTTGGATGCTTTTAATATTTTAAGATTTTATTGTGCGCTTGTTTTATGTCGACAATCTCAAACAGAGGCTAGATCAAGAAGGCCATTTAGAGATGCACCTTCATCGATTGTAGCTTAGAATTATCGATGCTTCTTTTTCCTTAGTTCTTCAACAGTATCGAGTACTTAATACAATAGTTAATCTTATGTGCTACAAAACTATCGCTAACTTAATAATATTACAATTTATTATGTTTAATGCTTATGTTGCTTACAGAATTTGTTTTCTACGTTTATACTTGAAAATCTGTTTTTAATAATATTCCTTACAATATTATGTTACAGTTATTGGGCTTCATCCTAGATCAGTGAAAATAATTTTTAATCTTTTTTTTTTTTTTCAACCCTATGTTTCCCTATAAATTCTACGAATTATTTACTCTTCTTAAATCGAATTATTTACTCTTGGCTCTATTTCCTCATATTGGAAAAAAAAAACTGTTTATGCAAGCCATTTTGCTTAAATTAAAAAATAAACATACAATGCAAATGACAGCTGTTTACCTTATCGATGATTCTTAAAGGTATATCGTGAATTAAAAGCGTAATATATTTAAAATGAGACCCAGAACTTCGTTTAGTTTCTTCCTCAAATACTCCTTACCAAACATTGAGAAACTCAAATTTGACAATCCTAAGGTTAGTTTATCTAACCGGACATTGAAAAATTGGGCCTTAAGCATTTATACATATATTTTTACATACCCAGTTTTTTCCAGAAAACTCATTGTTGACGGAAACGATTTATCATTGAACATGTAAAAAACAACGCCATCGTTACAGTCACTTAGTGGTAGATTGGAAAGAATATTTTTATAAAATTTGTCATCACAAAAGTCATGCATTTCCCACCAAACCTTTCCTTCATCTTGTTTCTTTTTTAATATTACTGGTCGATGAAATTTACCTGTCACAAAAATAATAATATTTTTATTTTACTTCAACCGTTTATAATAATAAAATACTTAATATATTAAATTGTTGTTTGTGTTGGTCTTATTTAAATATCGGGTCTAGAATACAGGTACTTGAAAATGCAATAAAGTTTCTAGCCTAAAAAATTATATTCTTTTGCATATTGTTAAATTATTCAGTTTACACTGCATTAAAACAGTAACAAGTAAAAACGATGCAGTCGGATGCAAACGACTGCCATATAATCTTTGCAAATAGATATATGATATGCAAATAATATATAAGATTTTGGATATAAAATGGCAGGCGGAAGGGGTGGGCGTGACATACATACATATGTGGCGGATGTCACTAACAATATTCCCACAAAATTTGGTCATTCTAGCGCAAAAACTAAGAGAGATTTTAAGAGTTGGGCGGTATTGGTGGGCGAGGCATTTCATTTTTCCATTTAATGCAGAGCCATGGTGGATGTCAGCATCTTGCTTCCAACTGAATTTGGTGGCTATAGCTTTAAATCAGTGGAAACAAGTAAAAACGTTGCAGTCGGACGCAACCGACTGCGATATATTTTGATACCAGTTTACATAGCTGTGTTTAGGATTCTGAGTGCAAATATATATGAGGGTTTTGGGAGTAAAAATCAGGCAGAAAGGGTAGGCATGACATTTATCTGTGGCGGATGGCACTTTCTATCCCCCTATCAAGTTTGGAGACTGTAGCCCAAAAACTTACAAAGATATAGAGGTGGGCGGCAGACCCGTGCACAGGGGGGGGTTTTGGGGGTTCTAACCCCCCATAGAGAATTTTTCCACATAATTTTCCACTAGCAATATCCTTATTCTACGAAAGTCAAACCGACTTGATAATTAATATTTTGTTGTCAATTTTTGTTTTCACATTCTCAACTTACTCGATCTTGTGCACGTTTGTTTTTGAATTTTCCCACCTTTTGTACCTCCTATTATCAGTGTCATTGTGAATGCAACCATCGTCATTGTGAACGCAACTAGTCAGCTGTTTGAGCTGTGCGGATATGTGTTGACATTGATTGATTTTCGATCCTTATATTTTTTACCATGGACATTCGTCGCTTTTTGTGTAAAAAACCGCGGATTGAACACAAAAATGTAAGTATCGAATGCTGTTGATTTCAGTAGATTATCAATCACAGCAAGGATTTGCAGGTTATTGTGCTACAGTTTATAGTATTGAAGATACCTTTTGTTTATTGATAGGACGTGGGTGAATTTAATCAAGATAAAGTTATTCCTGAAGTTTCGAAAAGTCCATCTTCAAACTTTGGCGTCAACGCATCGCCGGAAAGAACGTTAAAAATTCGCTTGAAGCACTCGATGTGTGCAATGGAGATGCGTTTCCAAATGTTCATCAAAAGCTTCGCATTTTGGCAGTTCTGCCTGTAACGACAGCGACGAATGAACGCTCCTTTTCAACATTGGGTCGCCTCAAGACTTACCTCAGGTCAACAATGTCTGAAGATCGGCTGAACGGATAAGCCTCGCTCAATATACATCGCGATGTTGAGGTCGATCCGCAACGAGTTTTGGAGAAGTTTTTTTCTACACCTCGCAGAGTTAATTTATTATATAATAACTGAATATCAAGTCAAGACACAATAAAATGTCTTCATTTATAAGAAAAGTTTCTTATTCTTTTTTTATAACTTCATAACCTAACATGATACACATATGTCAAAACCCCCCCCATAAACGAATTCTGCGCACGGGCCTGGTGGGCGGTATAAAAAATTTTTATGCACACCTGTTACGGATGTCACAACCAATGTTCATACCAAATTTGGTGACTCTAGCCCAAAAACTAAGAAAGATATAGAGGTGGGCGGTATAAGTGGGCGTGGCATCCAAAACATTGATGCAGATCTGTTACGGATGTCACTTACAATGTTCATACCAAATTTGAAGAGCCTAGCTCGAAAACTGAGAGAGATATAGCGGTAGGCGGTATAAGTGGGCGTGGTATCCAAAATTTGTATGCACACCTGTTACGGATGTCACTACCAATGTTCATACCAAATTTGGTGACTCTAGCTTAAAAACTGGCAAGATACATACATACCGATTTTTTTTTTTAGGGCGGTGGGGCATGTCCCGTTGTTTGGGGGCGTGGCATTCAATGTTTTGATGCAAAACTTTGTCAGATTTTAGCACCAAATTTGGTGAATCTAGCGCAAAAACTGAGAGAGATATAGAGTTTTCAGATTTTGGCATCCAAACTTTTAATGCAGTTTTTTGGGCAATGCTATCGGCTATCTGACCCCAAATTGGGTAACTCGAGCTGCTAAGATGTGGGATATATATGTGATTTATCGATTTGCACATCGAAGTCTATCGACTTGCTATCGATTTCCCAGGCCCTCTGAGGTTGTAGAGCCCTAAATTTAACACTTTGTCTGACGAAGACATGTTTGAAAAGTTGCCAGGCTCTAGCTTTAGGGTGTCGAAAATAGTTGCGTTCATAAAAGACAGACAGACGGACGGACAGAGAGACACCATGACGGACATTGCACAAACCAAATATCTCTTGTGTTGTTTTTCTGATTTTCGGCTAGGTCCACTTGAAACAGATCACAAACAGACGCACTTGCAAATGCGTGTATATGTATATATATACATATGTATGTGTGTATATATGTGTGTGTATACATACGATCGCTGGCATAGCAGCGCATACATAAAGGGAGTGGGTTGCTTGATGTGGTCGCGGCGAAAGCCAGCAACACAATGCCTTGTCTTCCCTAGCGCCACGCTACGCCTGCAAATTAAGCGGCGCACTGCGTTCAGCTGGCCTCTCTCAACACCCGAGAGAGAGGTGGCGCCAGAGATGCGCACAGCGATTTTGCGCTCAGCGGCATGTCTATTAGTAAGTAGTCGGTGATACAATGCATGTTTGTAACTCTGTTAATATTCATGTACATATGTATGTTAATATTTTATGTTTATTTCTGAGCACATATGTGCAGTCTGAACACTCGCTCTATTACAATAGTTTTAAGCGGTTGAATAGCATAGTGTTGATGTTGAGTTTATATTAAGTCGCGGAATGACCATGAAAATAAAGCGAAGCATAGGCTCAGGAATGTGGTCGGAATATGAAAGACAGAGCGAGATTCGAGAGCGATACAGTAGCCCCAACCGCACATGGCGCAATTAGTTGTCGAGAACAAAAGAAAGAAGGAAAATGCAACGGCAGTGCGAATGGGACGAGCAGAAAGACAAGAGCGAAACGAAGCTGTGTTAGAAGAAGTCAAGTTCAGTTGAATTGTAAAAGTAGAAGCGACAACACAAACTGCGACTCGCGGCGTTCTTAATTTAAATTTTTGGCTATAAACAAAACGATTTAATAATAATGACGACATAATCGACTACTCTCCGACATCAGAAGTGGGATCACCATAGCCACAAGATCATGGTAACAGCAACCTGCAAGCCATTTTGGATTCGCAGAACCAAAAATTAATGGAGACGTTTAAGGCAATGCACGCTGCAGGAAGTCATCGTAAAACATCGTTGGCAACATTCGACCGAGATGCTGCTGGAGCTGATGCTACCGCGTGGTGTAAAACCGTGGTTCTAATCTTGGCCGAACATCCACTGAAAGGAAGTGCATTAATTATATCACTCAGCAAGGCGTTAGTTGGAAGTGCGTCACAACGGCTCGCCCAAATCAGTTATAATGGATTGACATGGCAAGTGTTTAAAGATTTATTCACACAACGCTTCGATGGGATAGAGACACCAGCCGCCAGCTTGTTGAATATTTTGAATTAATTTAAGACCAACGCTGAGACTTACAAACTCAGCAAAAGATAAGCTAGACTTAAGGGATGATTTTATGCATGAGTCAGGGTATAAAAACCCTGGCTCAGGAGAAAAAAATACAGTACCTAACAACATCTCAAATACTCAATTACATTTGGTCCGGATCTAGTACAATTCCAAACAACATCTGAAGAAACAACATCTAAAGAATCACACATCGAAACAACTGCATTTAAAATAAATACAAATGCTTCTACTGCAAAAAACCCGGACACAAGATGATGGATTGCCGCATGAAGAAAGCAGACGAAAAGTCTAAATTGAAGACGAACCAGCAATACAATAAACATGGCGTTAGTTTTTACCAGTGCAAAGAGCAGCCGCAACGGGCAATAGCCAAAGCAGCGAGAAATGAGTGGACATGTGCTTAGTTCTGGAGCCAAAAGGAGAAATGCGTCAACTGGGTGAGCTCTTTCCATTTTAAGGAGCCGAATGTTCATTAAGAAAGAGTCAATTAGTAATAAGCTTACTGGCAAGAGAATTAACAGTTTGATTATTTTAAGAGGCATTGGTGAAAACATTGTCAGAAGCAACTTACAAATTTTGGCAACTGTACAGATTTCACAATTTAGTATTAAAATTATGTTTCACGGGGTGCCGAATGATTGTCTAATTCACAACATAATGATAAAAGTAACTCACCATTCGCTAGTCCGATGTTGTTGGTAAAAAAGAAGGACGGTAGTGACAGACTCTGTGTTGACTATTGAGATCTAAATGCGAAAACAGTGTGTGAAAAGTATCCCTTGCCTTTGATATCGGACAAAATCGCGAGATTGCGCGATGGAAAATATTTCTCAAGTCTTGATATGGCAAGCGGATTTTACCAAATCTCGATTCACGAAGAATCTATTGAGCGCACGGCTCTTGTGACTCCAGAGTGTCAAGATGAATGTTTAGTGATGCCATTTGAACTGAAAAATGCCTCATCAGTATTTTTACATAAGAGACGGCAAAATAAAACCAAATCTTGGAAAAAATAAGCTTTATCAGATTTGTCAAGCTCGAATACAGTCATTCAACTAATTCAATTTATTGGGTTGGCAACCTATTTTCGGCAGCTTGCGATTCTCAGAACGGATGAAGCCATTGTATCGATTGACATCAGAGGTCAACAAATTTGTTTGGACAGACAAACAAAAATAAATACGACAATATATTATTTGTGTCCTCACTAGTGATCCAGTTCTAGTTATCTTTGATCCACAACTTCCTATAGAACTACATACCGATGCCAGTTCGCTCTGTTATGGTGCGATACTAATACGAAAGATTGAAGACAAGCGTAAGGTAGTCGAGTAATATTGCAAACGCACTTTGGGGTCAGATTCAAAATACTACTTGTACGAATTGGAAACTTTTGTGGTGTATTATGCTATCAAGTACTTTCGACACTACCTGCATGTTCAGAAATTTGTAGTATTTACTGATTGTAGCTCACTGAAAGCAAGCCGTACAAAGACTGAATTAACAACCAGAATGCAACGCTGGTGGGCATACTTGCAGAATTTAGATTTAAGTATGGAGTACAGAATACGGAGTCAAATGGCACATGTGAACTTTCTATCACAAAATCCGATTCCATAAGAGACAACTAAAGCCAATAGTGTGAAGGAAATTCGTGTTGATCTAGCAGGAATTACGCACAATTGGCTGTTGGCTGAACAACGACGAGATCCAAACATAACTAAAATAGTTCAGCAATTAAACAATGCGAGCCGGACTTTTACACCGCTCAATTCAGAGAAATAATAGATCTCGTTGTTTACCCGTGATTCCTCGGGCATTTAAGTGGTCAGTGATCAACCATGTTCAAGAAACGATTATGCATTTATGGTGGCGAAAACATTAGACAAGGTATACGAACAAAATTGGTTTGAGAATATGTCCAGGTATGTCAAGAAGTTTGTTAAAAACTTTATAGCCTGCAAATTGTTCAAGACCGCATCGGCAAAGGTGCAAATGGAAATGCATCCGATACCGAAGGTGGCAATACCGTGGCACACCATTCACATTGACATTAGTGGAAAACTAAGTGGCAAGAATGATTTGAAAGAGTACGTCATAGTTCAGGTAGATTATTTTACTAAGTTTTTCCATTTATAGCACACTCTAAATCTAGACACCTAAAATTGCATACGGGCTGTAAAAGTGAGTTTTGTTTAGCTAGCAGAATAGACTTACATTTGATCGCAACAGGTGCTGGTCGAGCAAACGAATAGGTAGAACGGGTGATGGACACTATAAAAAATATTCTAACGGCGGTGGAAACAAGTGAACGTTCTTGGCAAGAAGCTTTAAGTGAGGTGCAATTGGCCATGAATTGTACTACCAATAGGGTAACAAAGTTTAGCCCAATAGAATTGTTGATTGGTAGAGAGGCAAGGCCATTGAGTTTAATCCAGAGGTGGGCACAAGTCGAAATTCGTATACACGCGTGCATAGGCCCTCTGCAGCGGCAAGCAGCACAAAATTACACGTACACTATAAGCATCCGCTGCTCTCGCGCAAATTACGCATACTAATGCGTTTAAAAACTTTGATAGTATGTGAGCTTGCCCACCTCTGGTTTAATCCAATAGGTGACGAAATTTAAATTGATTCTGCCAAAGCAAGAATTCAAGCCAAAGAAAACATAACAAAAATGCTGTATACAGGAAAAGTATATTTGATAAGAATAAGCAAAAATTATGAGACATAAGGTTGGTGATCACGTTTTGCTAAAAGGTGAAGAACGCCACCAAACTAAGTTGGACGCCAAATTGAAGGGACCATATGCGGTAATTGAGTTACTTGATGGTGACCGTTACCTTTTGAAGTCGTTGACTAGTAAAAGGACATATAAGTTTGCACATGAGAGTTTGCGTTCGTTGCCAGATCAGCAAGTTGATCTTGAGTTTGATGATAAAGTTGACCACAGTGAAAAAGACGATGGTCAAGGAGTCACCTCTGATAAGTGCAATACAGAGGACATTACACGCAGGGGCTAGGTCCTGGAAACAATTGGCATGCCAATGATGGATCTAATTGATCGTGGACGTGCGATCCGTTGAGGGATCGTGGAACGTGAGGAACATTTCGTCACTGGTGGTGGCAAGAGCCTGATAACTGTGTTGTGACTTGATGAAGAGCCAAACGGGCGAGTTTGAGTGAAAATCTGACGTTTGAAGACACATGCAGTATATGTAGTACAAGCGGCCCGATACGTGCTTTGCTACGTAATATGTATGACGTTTTACGTACCTATTAAAATAATTTTTTTTTATCATCAAATTTATTTATTATTTTTTTAAAAAACTGCGAGCAATTTTTAACTTAATCTAAAACATTTTGATAAACAATTTGTTTTTCCATTTTGGTCATGAATAAACAAACGACTGGGGGTTCCTACTCTTGAACAGGCAACATAAAGTTTGTTTAAGCCGAAAAGTATGCACCGGCACCTGTAACTCCCCATCCAAGCAGTGTTCTCTCTTCGTAACTCTCTTGTAATTATGTTAACCATAATATTGTATTTATGTTAGCAGCCTTCTGGGCTAGCTCAACAGGCTGTTACATTTAGTATTCAATCCAACATTAAAGAAGTTACAACCGACACAAAAACCGCGCGTTATTCTTTAAACCGTTTTATATCGTTCATTTAATACAAAGGTATAAAATACTTGTTGTATAGTGAGTGCACATATTGTTTCACCCCTCCACGATTTTACATGGTCCTTCGAGCCGGATCGATCAACGCACGAGCTTTATAACTAGGGCCAAGGTGGCATATGTTAATTATGGCTGTGCCTAATACAACACCTTGCGTGTTCGACGTGAAATAATTGTGGATGTTTGCCGAACTTTGATCTGGAGTGGACTGTATTAAAACGTTAAGTATGGAGCAGCAGCAGTACTTAATGACGACCTAGTGGTCGACTGACTGGGAGGGTCGCCATGATGCAACAGTGTATTGTGGCGACCTTTGCACGTATAGCAGTTATGGCTACTTATGCATTATTTCAGCTGATGTCCTCTGGCGAAACAGTTTAGACAAAGCTGCTGCTGCAGCATTATTTATATAGATTGCTGTGAATAATGCCAGCGCAGATAGTCTCCATCAAAGACTTCTGTCTCAATTGGGGGAAGACTACATCCTCTTGACATGGAAGGAGAAGAGGATAAGAGGTTGCTTATTTTGCGTGGAAGCTGCGTCAATGCTTTCGCTTAACTGGGCTAAGCACCGCTCATATATAGAATAGCAATGCTCATATTTATTGGTCATAATCGCAAGATCGTCGCTGGAACCGGCGCCTTGCGTTATGGTTTGGGAGCCTTGCTCGAACGCAAGCTCTATCTTTTCCCATAAGGATCGGATTTGATCCCGACGCACCTGTAGTGTAAACAGCGATACGCCTGCTGAGCTCGCAAATCTCGCTTCAAATTGGCTCAATCTGTCCGAAACGGCAATAAAGGCATTCAGCGCCATTGTGGAATTGTCAGTTATTTTTTGTGAAGCTTGTCTTGTTACACGGGCGCTGTCTTGATTTGCTAAACTCTCTGCCTTAAGCTTGGATTGAGTGTTAGCTGGTGATTTGGATCGGACAGCGGACGGTTTTGATTCAGACGGAAGTTTGACTTGGCTTTTTCGCTTGGCGCTGAAGAGCTGCGACTTGACAAGGAACAGCGACGGACGGTTGAAAGGGAAAGACGGCGTGTCGCTTGTTGCTACGAGCCCTCTGACATAACATGCTCACTACGGAGCCGAAAACGTTCACACGAGGTACAAAGAATTCACGGGACTTTATTTATTCGTCAGAACAGAAAAGGCCGAGAAAAAATACCAAAAATATACCAAAAATACTGAAAAATACCAGATTGGGTTATTTTGCAATGGAAATGATTATTTGGAATAATAAAGACAAAAAAATTTTTATTTATTTTATTTTATAATTTTTTTTTATATAAATAGAGTATTGCCCAGTCGGATATTTCTCACTTATCAAACAAGGTGGAAAAATGTATTTGGAACAATATATAAATAAAAAATATTTTATTTATTTAAGTTTTTTTTGTATTACAAAGTATCTGGATGCAGTGAAGATGTTTATTTGGAGCAATAAAAAAAAAAAATATATTTTTATTATTATATTTTTATTAACAAAGTGTCTCGCATTCGGATATGCCACACTTATCAAGCAAAGTATTGCGCGGACGGATATACCCCACTTGCGGAAGGATGTCGGAGAAATTTTGCAAGTTGACTCGGAAACTCATATACCCAACTTATTTAAAAAAAAAGTGCAGGGTATACTTAACAGCGGTAAGCACACTTGGACAGCTGCAGCTGGCTGGAGTCAGTGACCAGAGCATATGTACGAATGTACGTATATATGTGTGTGTGAGTATGCGCGGAGTGTCACCATTGATTTGGATATGTATGAGTGCTTTGGTTTGACCTACTGGCTGCGCCAAGTTTAACGTTTTGAATGTAAAATACACTTATCCCTCGCTTTGCGTCGTTTCGTTTTGCGTTTTTTCGAAGTTGCGTCGCTTCTTAATTAGAACTAATTTTCATTGTGCGTCGTTAGATTTTCGATGTTGCGTTGTTTTGGAATGAAGTCGTTGATATGTTTTTTAAAGGGTGGCAACACCTTAATTGCGCTACGCAATTAAAACGCGGGAATTCCCCTTTTTTGTTTCGGCTCACTTATTCAATTTGCTTGCTTGATGTAGTGTCATTGTAAAAGTCACTTGGGAGAAACGCGCTCAAAATAAGGTTACTTGTGAAATAAAATCAAATCAACCCGAGTCTACAAAATCAGGTAAATATTTTTCCATTTTATTTTTCATAAAGCTGTACATATTATCTTTTACATAAACTTTTTTTTTTTTAGCCAAATGAGTGAAAAGAACACTGCTGGTAGAATTACCAAAAATAAAAAAAAAACTATCAGCTTGGAGACAAAATTAGATATTCTGAGGCGATTTAATAAAGGCGAAAAAGCTGTGGAGATAGCAAAGGCTGTTGGTCTGGCTCCAACAACTGTCAGAACTATTAGAGATCGAGATGGGGATAAAATAAAAGAGGCTGCAAAGTCTGCAACATTATTAGATGCTAAAACGATGATTCGTACAAGGAGTGCTTTGATGATCAAAATGGAGTCCTTGCTTTCTATTTGGATTGAAAATCAAGTCGCACAGAGAATACCATTGAGTACAAGAGTAATTCAGACGAAAGCCAAAAGCATATTTGATGACATAAAAAGTCAAGCAGTATCCAGTGATAATGCTAGTGATAGTAATACAACCAAGAACGAAACATTTGAAGCTAGTCAGGGCTGGTTTGAGAGATTCAAGGTTCGAGCAAATCTGCACAACATTGCTTTTAAAGGTGAAGCAGCTAGCGCTGATATAGCTGCTGCAGAACTCTACCCAAAAGAGTTAAAAGCATTAATTCATGAATGTGGCTATGATCCGAAACAAGTCTTTAATGTTGACGAGACTGGATTATTTTGGAAACGTCTACCTCGCAGAACTTTTATATCTAAAACAGAAAAATCGGCGTCAGGATTTAAAGCTAGCAAGGATAGACTGACTCTTCTTCTTTGTGGTAATGCAAATGGTGATTTTAAATTTAAACCATTTCTTATTTATCAATCAGAAAATCCAAGAGCTATGAAAGGTTGCTCAAAGAATCTTCTTCCTGTCCATTGGCGTGCAAACAAGAAAGCATGGATGACAGCATCTTCAATCTATCATCTATTTCAAAACTGGGTTTCAACGTGTGCTATTCCAGAAATTAAAGCTTATTGCAACAAGGAAAACTTAAGCTTCAAGGCTTTGGTTTTAGTGGACAATGCTCCTGGCCACCCAGTTTACATTGATGAGTTGTCAGAAAACGTGAAATTTGTATTTTTGCCGCCTAATACGATATCAGTAATTCAGCCTATGGATCAGGGAGTAATATCGACTTTTAAAAGTTATTACCTTCGACGAACCTTTGAACTTCTTATAAGTGAGACTGATGCTGATGGACAAGATAAACCTACCATGCTAGAGTTTTGGAAAAAGTTTAATATTATGAAAGCCATACAAATTATATCCGATTCGTGGGAGGAGGTTAAACCATCTTGCATGAATGGTGTTTGACGCAAAATATGGCCTGAATGTGTTCAGCGAAAATGCACTGTAGTAGTTGATGATACACCAGCTGTTTGTCATGAAATTTCTAATTTTGCTAGAGAGTCCAATTTTGAAGGTATGGAGAAGACTGACATAAACGAATTGCTAAACTCGCACAACCAAGAATTCTCCAATGAAGAACTTTTGCAACTGGAATTGGAAATTGCTAATGAAGAAGATGACTCTGACAGTTCAAAAGAAATCTCAAAAGAACAAAATTTAACCTCCCAACAAATTTCCAAAGCGATGTGTTTGATTGACGAAGGCTTGGATATTTTATTAAAAAACGATCCCGACAGCGAAAGGAGTCTTAAAGTGTCCCAGGCGGTAGCTACGAATATCAATTGCTACAAGGAGATGTATTTCACGCTTAAAAAAAAAAATGTTCAGCAAACATTGAACAAATTTTTTTTAAAAGAAAGCCGTCCTACGGCATCAGACTCGTCAGAGTGATTAATTCTAATTTTATTTTTGTTGAAGAATTTGTTGAAGAATTTATTTTGTTTTAAATGAATTAGTTTCTTTTTGTTTTTATACTTTGATACCAAAGGTATCATAGTATATTGGGTTTGTGCAATGTCCGTCATGGTGTCTGTCCGTCCGTCCGTCCGTCTGTCTGTATGAACGCAACTTTTTTCGACACCCGTAAAGCTAGAGCCTTGCAACTTTGCAAATATCTTGGTACATGTCTTCGTCAGACAAAGTGTTAAATTTGGGGCTCTACGACCTCAGGGGGCTTGAGAAATCGATAACAAGTCGATACACCTCGATGTGCAAATCGATAAAACACAAATATATCCCACATTTTAGCAGCTAGAGTCACCAAATTTTTTGGCAAGATAGCTGGTGACATTCCCCAAAAAACTGCATCAAAAGTTTGGATGCCACGTCCACCTATTCCGCCCCCAGCCCCTCTCCAATTATAAACAAAAATGCCTGTATCTTCTACAGTTTTGAAGCTATAGCCACCAAATTTGGTAGGAAGGTAGATGCTGACATCTGACAAAGTTATGCATCAAAACATTGGATGCCACGCCCCCAAACAACGGGACATGCCCCACCGCCCTAAAAAAAAACCTTAAGGCATGTATCTTCTCCAGTTTTTAAGCTAGAGTCACCAAATTTGGTATGAACATTGGTAGTGACATCCGTAACAGGTGTGCATAAATGTTTTAGATGCCACGCCCACTTATACCGCCCACCGCTATATCTCTCTCAGTTTTCGAGCTATGCTCTTCAAATTTGGTAAGAACATTGTTAGTGGAATCCGTAACAGATCTGCATCAATGTTTTCGATGCCACGCCCACTTATACCGCCCACCTCTATATCTTTGTCAGTTTTTGCGCTAGAGTCTCCAATTTTATACCCAAAACCCTCATATATTACTTTTTGCTCTCAGAATTCTTAACACAGCTTTGTGAACTGGTATCAAAGTATATCGCAGTCGGTTGCGTCCGACTGCAACGTTCTTACTTGTTATATGTTTAATATGTAATAAAATGAAATGTTATTTTGGTTTTTTTTAATGATCACTTTGCTCAATTTGCTTTTTAAAAAGTAGTATTTTTGTAACCCTGGAACCCATCTTCGAATTTTACATGGTTTGCTATAGAAAATCCTAATTCACTTTGCGACGTTTCAATTTGCGTCGTATTTTTTTTGGAACGTATCCCCGACGCAAAGCGAGGGATAAGTGTATAATCACTTGTAATTAATATGTTATTTTAAATAATTTAATGTTGTGGAGGTAAAAGTGGTGGCGGATTAAGAGAGAACACTTTTTAGTTTCTTCTGCCCTTTTATGGTTAAAATATATGTATGTATGCATATGTTAACAAAAAGGCAAATTCTGGAACTTGGACACACTTAAAACGCACATAAACATGACGCGTTTATATATTTTGGAAGAAATTGTGAGCAAAGGTCTTGGTCCACGTACATGTTTAAGTGGCGCCAGAAAAAACGGATGAGTGCGGATAACGGAACGCAAGAACAGACAGGAAACGGAAAATGTGCAAATACCAAATATATTGGAAAATATTAAACTGCGTTTAATATTTAAAAGATTAAATGCACATGGACAGTAATATGAAATAAAAGGCAAATTATATTACTTATATATTCTTGTTTTGTGGTGTAGAGATGTTGTATGTATGTAGTGATGTGTGTTGTCCACCGTAGCGTGCTGGGGCGAGGGATAATTTCCAAAAAGTCAAATTATCCGGCTCGAAGGAGGGGTGAAACAATATATGCACTCACGATACAACAAGTATTTAATACCTTTGTATTAAATGAACGATATAAAACGGTTTAAAGAATAACGCGCGGTTTTTGTACCGGTTGTAACTTCTTTAATCTTGGATTGAATACTAAATGTAACAGCCTGTTGAGCTTGCCCAGAAGGCTGCTAATATAAATACATTATTATGGTTAACATAATTACAAGCATAATGACAGGAAAGTTACAGAGAGAGAACACTGCTTGGATGGGGAGTTACAGGTGCCGGTGCATACGTTTCGGCTTAAACATTCCGCCCCCTAGCAATATAATTGCAAGAAAAATTAATGGAGGGGGGGAGCGGATGTAACTGACTGTAAACTCCGGACAGGATCCACCCAAACACGGTATTCTGGATCACTAAGTCGCACCTCTCTGTCGAAGGGACCACTGATGGATTTAATGCGAGCCGTGGATCGTTCACCCGCATTGAGCCAGGTTGCGGAAAGACCCAATGCCTTTGCAAAAGAGGCGTCAATGCGGCTGACCCGGCTGCACGGATCGATCAGTGCTCGCAGTCTAAAGGGTTTTTCACCTACCACAACGATAGCCGTCACAGTAGGCAAAATTGTGATCCCTCCGACTGGCGTTGATGGACGCACTCGGACGGGTGAATGGTTCCTGGGCGATGCGCTTCTTCTTACGACGGGCGATTTGGATCTGGAGCGGGGCAATCTGCTCGTTGGCGGGAAACGGGGCGAGCTCTCCTCCTCCAGATGGAGCAAGGTTTGATGCTCACCACCACAAACGCGGCATTTGTCGCCGCTCTGGCAAGAACGCCCCGAGTGCTGGTGTGCCTGGCAATTAGGGCAGTACCTTTTGATAAGCACTGCCCGGAGAAGCTTCTCTACAGTTAGATGCATAAAGCGCTGGCACTTTTTTAGGGCGTGGACCCCCCGGCACACGCGGCAACGGAAAGATGCTGTACTCCGCAGCCTCTGTGCTACCGTCTTTGCTTTTGTTGGTGCCATGTTGCGTCGTGAGGAGTTTCTGGAAAAACATAAAACACACATATTAGTAAGTGAACCGGCTAGTCACGATTTTGACACAGAAATTGGATTGAACTTGGAAAGGAGTGGAAGGAGGATAAGTTTGGCCACTGGCCTCTTAATAGCTCCGCAGGTCGTAAGCACGTCGACCACTCGGACCTGGTCATCTTGTCCCGGGTAGGTTTCCTTGACGCGTGCCAAGCGCCATTCGTGTGAGGGAAGGTTATCCTCCATGATAATTACCATGTCACCTTGCATCAGGTTCTTTTCAGGTAATTGCCATTACTTTCTTTTGTGCAACTCATTCAAGTACTCTTCCTTCCAACGGAAACAGAAGTGTTAGTTGAGAGCCTTAAGTCGCTGCCATCTATTGAGGATTGATGCCGCATTTCCTTCTATCTCTGGCTCCGGCTCGGAAAGAAGTGGGCCCCCTACTAAGAAGTGCCCTGGAGTCAGAGCCTACAAATCTGTCACGTCCTCGGACAGAGGGGAGATTGGTCTCGAATTAAGGCAGGCTTGAATCTTGGAGAGTTCTTCAAAAGTGTATTTAAATGATGAGGTCGACTTGTAAAATAGCGTCTTAAAGCTTTTGACGCCGGCTTCCCACAGGCCGCCCATGTGAGGCACACCTGGCGGATTGAAATGCCACAAAAGACTGTGCTTTGTTTCGACTTGCCTTTTGGTAGCCTCCAGGAAATCTCGTGCAAAGGCTCTTGAGGCTCCAACAAACGTATTTCCATTGTCGGAGTAGACTTCGGACGGGCAGCTGCGTCTTGCTATAAAACGAGCAAACGCTGCTAGAAATTTGTCCGTTGTTAAGTCGAATGTTGCTTCAAGATGGATTGCTTTTGTGCTGAAGCTCACAAAGACACATACGTAGCCTTTGGTTATAAGGCACGCACGACCGGTGTAGTTCTTAATGTCGAACGGCCCAGCAAAGTCAATACCAGTGTGCGTAAATGGGCGTGAAAAAGTCGACCTCTCTTCCGGCAAACAACCCATGAGCTGAGTTTGAAGCCTTTTTCGGTGCACCACGCTGACTCGACAGGAATTGGTCATAGATGTAATAAGCTTCTTCAGCTTCGGAATCCAGTAGTTGAAACGAATAAGGCAAATCATTAGTTGATTTCCGCCATGCAGCGAGATCCGATGCATGAATTGGACGAGTAAACGACTAAACGCACAGGAGTATGGAAGGATAATAGGATGCCGTTCATCGTAATTTAAATTGCATGATCTGCTGATTCGACCGGAAACTCGCATGATTCCCTTTGGATCAAGGAATGGGTTAAAATTCAGCAAGGGACTGGAAGGTGGCAAGCCATGCTTGTCACGAAGGCACTTATACTCCCTTGAGTATGAGTTGCGTTGTGTTAAAGCAATGAGTTGCTCTTGAGCTTATTTAAGCTCACTGTTTTGTAGTTGCTGCGATGGAAACAGCATCGAAGGGTTACGACTCCGTTTGGAAAATCTAAAAACATAGGCGAGAACCCGTAAGGCTCTGCGGAAGTCGGAAAAGCGGTCAAGAGGATGGAGACAGCTCCGCAATGTGGACTTTAATGGGACGCTGCTCTAGGTCAGTCTCCAGACACGAGTCTGCTGGGACTGGCCATTGCTCTTGAGGCAAGCCTAACCAATCAGGTTCATTCCACCACAGATGGCTGTCCTTCAGCTCCTGTGGCGAAACTCCGCGGCTGGCTAAGTCAGCTGAATTGTCCTCTGCCCGCACGTGAGACCACGATTGACAATCGGTTGCTTGGACGATCTTAGAAATGCGGTTGGCGACGAACGTTGTCCAGGAACATGGAAATTTGCGAAGCCAGGCCAGAACAATTGTTAAATCCGTCCAATGGATTAATTTGCAATTCTCAACTGGCATTTGAGGGATGAGGGCTGAAGATAACTCTGCGAGAAGAACGGCTCCACACAGCTCGAGTCGCGGCAGTGACACTGTTTTGACTGGAGCTACTCTGGTCTTGGACGTTAGGAGGTGGACTGACACTTGGAGACCCGCTTCCATGCGAACATACAGCGCTGCTCCGTATGCCTTTTGGGAGGCGTCGCAGAATCTATGGATTATCGTGGTATCCGAATATCACCAAGACGGGGATGACCGGAGAGGAATTCTTCCCGTCGCTGAACCAATTCAGACGGCAACGGATCATCCAGCCAAGCTCGTGAAGCCAGATTTCCTGCATGAAAATCTTCTCGCGAACGATGACAGGTGCCAGCCATTCCGCTGGATCGAAGAGCTTGGCTATCTCCGAGAGGACTTTACGTTTTGTGAACAAACCCTTTGTCGCTATCTTGGAAGGCGCAAAGAAGAACTCGGATCCCTAATGTCTTAGCAACGCTGGCCTCTTCAAATTCAAGAAAATCTTCCCTTAACCGGAGGTCTTTAGGAATGTCGCGAAGCAGCTCCATTTCATTGGAAGTCCACTTGCGAAGTGGAAAGCCCGCTGAACCCATAGCTTCTTGTAGTTCCTTGATACTAGAAATCGCGCATTGCTTGGAGTGTGCTCCTGCTAGTACATCGTCAACATACATGTAGTTGGAAATGATGTGACTTGCACGCGGAAACTTAGCTGACACATCTTTAGCGAGCTGCTGCACGCGAATTGCCAGGAATGGCGCGCCATTTACCCCAAACGTGACAGTCTTGAGCTCATAATCACAAAGCTCTTGGTTGGAATTTCCGTAAAGGATCCTCTGAAAAGGCGTGTGGATTGGCTTTACTAAAATCTATATACATTTTAGTAATGTCGGCGTTGAAGCCGTAACGGAAAAACGCCATTTCAAGATCTGAATAGTTAGATCGGATTGTAAAACGGAACCAGCATGAAGGACATCATTCAGGCTTTTACGGTTTGTGGATTGAATGGAGGCATTGAATACTACGCGAACTTTTGTCGTAGTGCTGTCTGGTTTAAAGACAGCATGGTGCGGAAGGTAAAAGTTCCCAGTATCTATAGAAGGGGACTTGTTTCATGTGACCTAAGTCCAGATAGTCCTGGATCACGGAGTCGTACTGGTCTTTCAATGGAATGTTTTTGTTTAAACGGTTCTCGTTTCTCAGAAACTGAGCCAGTGCGATTGACCTTGAATGTCCTAAGTTGATGTGATCAGGATTTTTAAAGGGGAGTATGACAATATATATACCACTCTCATCTCTAGTTGTGGTGCGCATAAAGATGTCTTCGCAAATGGCATCAGACTCTTTTACTGGCTTCCTTGGGAGATCCTCCACCTCCCAAAACATTGTGAGGAGGTTATCCAACCGTTGGTCTGCTTTGACCGTGACACGGGTTGAAAACGCGGAGATAGAGGATGAAGCACAAGTAGGTTTTGGCCCGGTAAGAATCCAACCGAAAATGGTTTCTTGACCCAATAGCGCGCAGCAAATATTAGGAACCGAGCCGCCTAGTAGGATTTATGGAAGGATATCTGCACCTAAAAGCACATCTATCTGCGAGCTCTTGTAGAAGAGAGGGTCAGCTAAAGGAATATTAGGCAGTTCTCGCAAGGCACTTCCGGGAATCGGATGCGAAGGGAGAATTCCTGCCACACTAGGAAGAACAAACGCCGATGCTTCAATGCGAACTCTCGGCTTTGTTGGGGCAACTTGGCAACTTGGGCTGTCACACGTTTGAACGGGAGGTTGATGATTCTAAACATTCGTTCCGAAATGAATGTGGCTTCGGAGCCAGAATCAATCAACGTCCCGTTCAAACGTGTGACAGCCCAAGTTGCCGGACTAAACCAAGCGGTGTCAGCGAATCCTGAGAAGTTATGTCACTTCAATATTGGATCCCCATGTAAAAAAACTTGGTTCCTCCAAATTCACACCACAAACATTAGGTGTTTGCCCTTGGGCCTTGTTAATGGTCATTGCAAATGATAAGCGCACAGGAAATTGTAATCGTTTAACTTCAAATAGAATGTCATTTGTAATCATTGGTATACGCGGTATAAAACAAACTTCTCCTCGTGACTTAGCAGTTAAGAACGTTGTTTTAATCAAATTTGGCAATAGCTTTTTCACTGCCAATCTGATGCCATTACACAATTTTGGTAGATTAATATTTCGCATTAATATTATCACAGAACCTACTTTCATATTCAAGCAATGAGGTGGCATACCAGCCGGTTCCAATGAATTTAAAAATTCAATTGGATAATTCTTAATTTTGCAAAAATTTATGATCAGCGTCAGGATATAGCAACAACGAACCAGCTTGCTGATAAATTTGTCCCTGAATCTGTAACATGTGTACAATTTTAGGAAAATTGTATCATTATTTTTAACATTTTCACCTTAAACGTCGGCATAAATATATCTCTAATAATTTTAGTTGCCCCAAAAGACGTAATTTGAAATGCCGAATTGTATTGTTGAATTTGACTCAAAAAAGTGCTTCGACTTTTGAGATGTCCCAAAAATTAGGGAATACAATGGTTCGGGTGGGGCTTCTAATATTGTCAATCTCACTTTGCCATTAGCACAACCATGCCGGGCGTCTCGCCTTTAAAATTAGCCGCATCACAATATGGACATATTGCGTCCATTTTCCCAATTTGTTCGTACATACTATAATCTCTGTCACTGTTGTGATTAAAACCAGCACATATAATATCAGCCAAAACTGCACGACCTACTCGTGATCGCCGAGCAAGACTCAGTGCAGGTACAGGGTCAACCAATCTACTTCGTTTATTTCGCGCACGCTGCAAAGCATTTGCTTGTGTGCGTTCATATTCAGTCTGACTTCGTCTTTGTATTGCCACATAATTTGTTATACGCGTTCGGTGCCCTATATTTGCTCGCCTGGCTCGTGTCATTTTTGCTTTTTTCTCAAAAAAAAAAAACTTTAAAAGCTCAAAGCTAAAAGTTTTTTTAAAATATTTGAAACACCGCAAAAATATATGAGAAAAGTTCGCGCACAATAATTATCGAATCACGTACAAAATAAAATGACAACATAAATCACAAACAAAATAATGTTTACTGTCAACTCTGAAAAATTTTAAATTAAACAGCAAAATATCTGTTTTCTATTTACAAAATTTCTTTCCATTTATTAAACTCATTATAAAAAATGAGATAAATGAAGAGCCGGTACACCGATTTGGGTCGAACTTCACACAAACCATCCACTAAATAGTCCGAACAATGCCTAAAAATTTGGTTTCAATAGGTGAGCTCATTCTTGCGCTATAAATGAACAACGAAAAGTGCCACTTATTTTTATATATATAGATATAAGTGCCACTTATTTTTATATTTGAAAACTACTGATCCAATTTTGACACACTATAAAATGTCAAAAGTCAGTCAGGTCAAAGCTTGGTTTTTTCTACTTTTTATGTTGATACCATACCGCGATCGCGAATAAAATCGGTTTTATAGAATAAACGTTTCACAGTAGGATTTTAATAAAATGCCTAGGCATTACTTTGAGAGCAAAAATAAAATTATTATTCGTTTCATGCTTGAAGCGACAACAACCAAAAATCTCCAAAATTTCCTTATTTATAGTACACTAGCTGTTACCCGGTGCACTTCGCTACACCTATATCGATTAAAACTCTTTTTAGTTTGTGTTTTACTTATTTTTTTAAAACTGTAACTTATAAAACATTTTGGTAAACTACATTTTTTGTTTTTCCACCTTGCGCGTAAATGAATAAACTCCTTGGTGTTCCCACTCTCGAGCATGCGACGTAAAATTGGCCGTGGGAGAAGCACGGTTCTTCCAAATTGACGCCACACACTTGAAACGTTTGCCCTTGCGATTTGTTGATAGTCATCGCAAAGGCAAGACGTACTGGGAACTGCAAGCGCTTAAATTCAAACGGCATGTCCGTTGGTATCATTGGAATGCGTGGTAAGGGTACAACTTCTCCTGCTGCCTTTCCATTTAGTATGGTTGCTTCAATCAAATTTGGCCACAATTTTTTTACTGAAAGTCTTGTGCCATTACACAATGTCGGTGGCTTCAGATTTTGAAGAAGTATAATGGGTGAACCGACTTTCATGACTAAACGATGCGGTGTCAGTACGGAGGGATCCAAAGAATTCAAGAATTCAGTTGGATAATTAATTGCTTCATCTTGATTTAAAACGCTATCAATTGATGTATATATTGTAGCTTCTCCTGGCAGTTTTTCCAGAATGGCAAAATTGATTTCGGAGACGTGTATATTTTTTGGTGACAATAATGCGCGTTCACTTAAGTAATCATGGCGTTGATAGTTTTTGATTTTGAACAATCGAATCAATTCATTTTGTTCATTTTGCAAATTCAGTACGATTTCTCTCCTTCTGCCGGTCCCAATTGTACACCGTTGATTCAGTTGGTCATTTCCATTACCGATAAAATATATTTGCAAAAATTTATAGTCAGCATCGGCAAATGGTAAGAGCAAGCCTGCTTGATGGTATATTTGTCCCTGAACCTTGAACGTCGGCATAAATTCATCTCTAATGATTTTTGTTGCTCCAAAAGAAGTCATTTGAAAGCATGAATTGTATGCTTGAATATTCTTCAAGAAATGCTTAGACGTCGGCGATTCTCCAGTGATCAAGGAATGTAATGGATCGGGTGGCGGCTCCAATGCTGGCAGTTTCACTTTGCCATTGGAGCAGCACATGCCAGCTGTTTCTCCTCGAAACTTCGCTGCATTGCAATGCGTACAGATAATACTCATTGCTCCAATGTCACCATGCAGGCTGTGGTCGCAGTCAGGATCGTATTGAAAGCCAGCATATTCCATTTGATCGCGAAGGCGAAACGGAACTCTCCCTTCACGATAATTTGTACCTACTCGTGATTGCCGTGCAAGACTCTGTGCAGGTACAGTGTTAACCGATCTATTTCGTTCACTTCGCTCACGCTGCGATGCTTTTGCTTGCGTGCGTTCATATTCAGTCTGATTTTGTCTTCGTATAGCCACATAATTTGCTTCACGCGTTCGGCGCCCTATATTTGCTCGCTTGGCTCTTGGCATTTTTTTTATGTCTCAGAAGAAAAAAAAACTTCAAGAGCTCAAAACTAACGTTTTTATACTTTGATACCAAAGGTATCATAGTATATTGGGTTTGTGCAATGTCCGTCATGGTGTCTGTCCGTCTGTCCGTCCGTCTGTCCGTCCGTCTGTCCGTATGAACGCAACTTTTTTCGACACCCTTTAAGCTAGAGCCTTGAAACTTTGCAAATATCTTGGTACATGTCTTCGTCAGACAAAGTGTTAAATGTAGGGCTCTACGACCTCAGGGGGCCCGAGAAATCGATAACAAGTCGATACACCTCGATGTGCAAATCGATAAAACACAAATATATCCCACATTTCAACAGCTAGAGTCACCAAATTTGATGGCAAGATAGCTGGTAACATTTCTCAAAAACCCGCATTAAAAGTTTGGATACCACGCCCACCTATTTCGCCCCAGCCCCCTCCAATTATAAACAAAAATGCCTGTATCTTCTACAGTTTTGAAGCTATAGCCACCAAAATTGACATGAAGGTAGATACTGACATCTGACAAAGTTATGCATCAAAACATTGGATGCCACGCCCCCAAACAACGGGATATGCCCCACCGCCCTATCTTCGCCAGTTTTTAAGCTAGAGTCACCAAATTTGATATGAACATTGGTAGTGACATCCGTAGCAGGTGTACATCAATGTTTTGGATGCCACGCCCACTTATTCCGCCCACCTCTATATCTTTGTCAGTTTTTGAGCTAGAGTCTCCAATTTTATACCCAAAACCCTCTATATTACTATTTGCACTCAGAATCCTTAACACAGCTATGTGAACTGGTATCAAAGTATATCGCAGTCGGTTGCGTCCGACTGCAACGTTTTTACTTGTTTTTTTTAACTATATGAAACACCGCAAAAATATTTTTTGAAAAGTAAACGCACAATAGTTATCGCAGCACGTACAAAATAAAATGACAACAGAAAAAAATATTGTTTACTTTCAACACTGAAAAAATTTTAAATTTGACAGCAAAATTCCTGTTTTCTATTTTCAAAATTTGTTTCCATTTATTGAACTCATTATAAAATATGAGATAAATAAAGAACTGGTATACCGGTTTGAGTCGAACTTCACACAAACCATCTACTAAGTAGTCCGAACAATGCCTAAAAAATTGGTTTAATAGGTGAGCTCCTTCTTGCGATTTTTAATGAACAACGAAAACTGCCACTTATTTTTATATATATAGATAAATAATATAATCACAAAAAGAAAGAGTGAGAATGCGCGTTTCAAATAGAACTGCGGAAGAGCGGGAATTGGTGAGAGAGACGGATCGGTTATGGCAAAGGCAGAGGACTATCATGGAACCAGCAGGAAGCCGTGCGATTGCGAGCACGAGAGTCAAGTCTGCAGCATTAGATTTGATTCGCTTGCAGAGGAATGAACAAAATAGGATAAGGGTAGCTGAACTTCTTACACAGATTACAGTAGATCGTACAATACCATCGTCTTGCATTTCGATATGACCCAGCAGTTGATTCTAGCTCCAGTCGCCATGTCGGGATTGGCCAGATGAGTCATGTCTGCACTGACTGCCATGCTCTAAAGTTCGAAAATGAAACAAAAGGAATGTGTTGTGCAGGCGGTAAAATCAAACTACCTCAACTTGAAGCACCACAGCAAACTCTACTTTCTGGATCTACTGCTGAATCGAAGCAGTTCCTATCAAATATTAGGAAATATAATTCTTGCTTTTAAATAACATCATTTGGTGCAATGGCACGCGACTCGCGGTCAAAAAATTGATGACCAATGTGGTGGAAGCAACGATCTGAGCTGGTCCGTTCAAAGGTGAAGATGTCTTCTTCCGATGATCCCGACTGATACACCATTTAAATTCAAAAGATTGCAGTTTCCTATTCGATTGGCATTCGCAATGACAATTAATAAAGCTCAAGGTCAATCTCTGGAATTATGTGGTGTAGATTTAGATGCGGATTGTTTTTCACTTTGACAATTACATGTTGCGTGTTCCCGTGTCGGTAAGCCAGATAGCCTTTATATTTACGCGAATAATGTAGAAACAAAAAATATTGCATACGCACAAGTATTACAAAATTAAACGTATTTACAAATTATGATTTGTTGTGTTCATTTCTTATACGTGGACTCACAATATGCCACAGCGAAGGGTTGCAGGGTACAGCTAGTTTATCTATATATATAAAATAGTTTGTCCTGACTGACTGACTGACTGATTGTTGAGAGACCCACAGCCTAAACGATAAGAGCTAGAAGGCTGAAATTTTCACAAAATATTCCATTCAGGTTGAAAGTGAGCACTAAGAAAGGATTTTTAATTTGGAGTACCTCCCATACAAAACAATGTCCTGACTTTATCACTTTACCTCATTCCACCACTCTGTCGCCTCATTGTCGCACAGGCTGTGAGTTAGACCGCGACCGAGTTTACAAAAACAAAACACATGACCCATTCCACTACTGCCGTCGTGTGTGTATTTACCCAGTGACCAATATGGCAAAATTGACAAACTTTAAAAATACGATATCTTTGGTGTTTCTTAATCGATTTTAATCAAATTTTTTAAAATGTTCATTATTCTATCAATAGTTGTTTTTACAATTTTGAAATTCAAGAATTTTTTGTTATCGATCACATGTGTATATCGGAAACCAGAAGTGTTATCGAAAATTTAAAGCAAACTCAATCTGCGCATGGTATAAGAGGTTTAAGTTTCAAGTTTAAAGTCTTTAGCTCATATAGTCTCTGAGATCGGCAAGTTAGTACAGACAGACAGACAGACAGACAGACGGACAGACGGACATGGTTAGATCGACTCGGCTGTTGATGCTGATCAATAATATATATACTTTATAGGGTCGGAGATGCTTCCTTCTGTCTGTTACATACATTTGCACAAAACTATTATACCCTTATTTACCTATTTTATGGGTTAAGGGTATAAAAATGCAAGTGCAAATACATATATGTATATACAGTGCTAAAACAAACGCACTAACAAATAGAAACTTTAGAAAATGTAATCCGCATATATGTATATGTATATATAATGCAAAAAAGTTGTATAGATATGTACATATGTACATACATTCAATTTGGATTTGTTTTTTATATCGAGCCATTTGCGCGAAAATAATTAATCTTGAACATCTTTGTATAGTGGTAGACTTGCTTACTTGCTGCTTATCTAACTCAGACGTTTCGTCGTACCTCACAAACATTGTTGAGATACAATTTCGAACAAGCAAGCAAAGCACATATGTAAGTTTGTATGTATTTGTAAATTATGGGGGTTTTGAATATAAAAAGGCAGGCAGAAGAGGTAAGCGTGACATTCAAATTTGTGATGCATATCTGTGGCGGATGGCACCTTCTATCCCCCTATCAAGGTTGGACACTCTAGCGCAAAAACTGAGAAAGATATAGAGGTGGGCGGTATAAGTGGGCGTGGCATCCAATATTGCACATTTGTAACGGATGTCACTAAGAGTGTTTCCAAGTTTGGTGACTCTAGCGCAAAATCTGGGAAAGATATAGAAATTTCAGATTTTACGAGATCGGTGAAAAAGGTGGGCGTGGCATATAAAACTTTGATATAGATCGGTTACGGATGTCACTAACAATGTTTCTACCAAATCTAATGACTCTAGCCCAAAAACTAAAAAAGGATATAGAGTTTGCAGATTTTAGAAGGTGGGCGGTATCAGTGGGGGCGTGGCATCCAAAGTTTTGAAGCATATCTTTGTAAGACTTCAGCATCTTCCTTCCCACCAAATAATGTGAGTATAGCTTTAAAACTGTGGGAAATACAGTCAGTTTCGATTATAACTGAAGGGGGGCTGGGGGCGAAAGAGGTGGGCGTGGCATCCAAACTTTCAAAGCAGTTTTTGAGTAATGTCATCGGCTATCTTGCCCACAAATTTGGTGACTCTTGCTGCTAAAATGTGATGTATGTTATATATATATATGTTTTATCGTTTTGCACATCGAGGTATCGTTTGTTATCGATTTCCCAGGCCCCTGAGGTCGTAGAGCCAAATTTAACACTTTGTCTGACGAAGGTATGTACCAAGATATTTGCAAAATTGCAAAGCTCTAGCTTTAAGGGTGTTGAAAAAAGCTGCGTTCGAATGGTCGGGCGGGCGGACGGACGGACAGACACCATGACGGACATTGCATAAACCCAATATAATATGATATCTTTGGTATCAAAGTAAAATGACGCGTCTGATTCTCAACCTCAATGGTGGCGTGAAAAAGAGAATATTAAATACTTTGCTAAAATGTTGTTAAACATTAACTAATTTGCCCACAGCCTAAACAAAAAGAGCTAGCAAGCTGAAATTTTCACCAAATATTCCAATCAGGTTGAAAGTGAGCACTAAGAAAGTAATTTTATTTTTGACAACTCCTTCGAGTACCTCCTGAACACCTAAGTCCTTATTTCCCCAACTTTTGTACTAGAGCTATGCTTTAAAACTAATCAATCGGAACGAAGCTTGGTCAGGACGTGAGGACGTGTAAAAAAATTAAGGATGCAAAATTTGGACTCGATCCGAAAACTCCTTGGGGCACCTCCCATATACTTATGTCCTGGAGCGTGCTCAGTTTGACTCATTTCACTTTTTAAAACTAGGCGCCAGACTATTGCACACACTGAGGGTTTGATCACGAGCGAGTTTACAAAAACAAAACACATGCGCTGTGACGTCTCGCGTCGCACTTGCAGATAATTGTAAAAACAAAATACATATAGTGTGCGCCTGGGATTTTTTTCTTTTCTTCTTTGTGCCTTTGACAATTTTTTTATGACCCAAGTAGCGTTTGTTGTTGTTGTAAGCGTTGTTGTTGGGCTCGCACTGCTACTTTTTGTTGGTGTCGTTGATTTAAAACCAATCAATTTAAACATAGCTTGGTGCGTCTTGAAAAGTTTTGAACACCAGAATATGTTACGGGGGTGGTTTTACTGCTGAGGCTGAAGCGGCGGCAAAAAATATTGCTGTGGTGGCAAAGGAACCCAGTTATTATAACCATTCATGGTCAGTCACTTTTGGAAATGAAATAAGCCAATATGAAAATGACACACTGAATAAAATATAGAATACTTTGCTTTTATATGTTGTTAAAAATTTTTTAACTTATTTATTTTATATTTATTGCTAAAATTTTGTAAAAACTATCGGCGCAGCGAAGCAAGCGGGACACTTACAAGTCAAATATAAAACACGTATGTTAGAATTGTTTTAATCGGTTGAATAGCATAGTGTTGATGTTGAGTTAATGTTAAGTAGCGGAATGACCATGAAAATAAAACGAAGCATAGGCTCAAAGGGGCATTGCAAAATAACTGCATGTGGCTCAGGAATGTGGTCGGAATATGAAAGACAGAGCGATTTTCGAAAGCGATACAGTAGTCTCAACCGCGCGTGGCGCAATTGGTTGAAGGAAGAAGTCGAGAGAAGTAGAAGCGGCAACACAAATGGCAACTCGCGGCGTTCTTAATTTATATTTTCGGCTATAAACTAAACGATTAAATAATGACTGACGACGTAATCGTCTACTCTCCGACATATACATATATAGAAGAGTTTGTCCTAAATGACTAATTGTTGCGAGACCCACAGCCTAAACGAAAAGAGCTAGAAATTTTCACCAAATATCCCATTTAGGTTGAAAGTGAGCACTAAGAAAAGAATTTTATTTGGACAACTCCTTCGAGTACCTCCTGAACACCGGTCTTTTTTTTTCAACTTTTGTACTAGAGCTATGCTTGAAAATTAATCAATCTGAACGAAACTTGGTTAAAACATGGGAGCGTGTAAAAAAATTAAGGATGCAAATTTGGACCCTATCCGACAAATCCTTGGGGCACCTCTTAAAAACTTATGTCCTGGAGCGAGCTTATCTGTATATGTACATCTAGCACTGCTACTTTTTGTTGGTGTCAACTAATCAATTTAGGCCCAATTTCTGAATGTCCGGTTAAATTTTCGTTTAGCTAAACGTGACCCATAAAATGGGTAAATAAGGGTATAATGGTTTTGTGCAAATGTATGTAACAGACAGAAGGAAACATTTCCGACCTTATAAAGGATATATATTCTTGATCAGCATCAACAGCCGAGTCGATCTAGCCATGTCTGTCTGTCCGTCTGTCTGTCTGTCTGTCCGTCTGTATGAACGCGCCGATCTCAGAGACTATAAGAGCTAGAGACTTCAAACTTGAAACTTAAACTCTCCTATACCATATGCAGATCAAGTTTGTTTCGGATTATCGATAAAAAAAAACTAGAATTTCAAAATTGTGAAAATGAGGTTTGAAACTATGAACAAAATAATAAACATTTTTAAACAAATTTAATCAAAATCGGTTAAAAAACACCGGAGATATCGTAGTTTGAAGTTTGGTCATATTGTGCACTAGGCAAATACACACAAATGACTGTACGTATTACATATGGGGTTAAGGGTATGTCCTAGTCGGGATTTCTCGACTAGAGCCTTTTTACTTGTTCTTTATACATATCTAAAAATTTACCTTATTAATCAAAACAATGTTAAGCCACAATACAAAATGCTTATGTTATTGTTTCTTTTTTACTAATTTCATACATTTATTCAACAATTTGAGGGCAAGATAGCCGATGGCATTCCCCAAAAAACTGCATCAAAAGTTTGGATACCACGGCTACCTGTTCCGCCCCTAGCCCCCCTCAAACTATAAACAAAAATGGCTGTATCTTCTATAGTTTTGAAGCTATAGCCACCATATTTGGTATCGTTAGTGACATTCGTAACAGGTCTGCATAAGTTTTGGAAGCCACGCCCACCTTCTAAAATCTGAAAACTCCATATCTCTCTCAGTTTTTTGGCTAGAGTCACCAAATTTGGTGATCATATTGTTAGTGACATCCGTCAAAATTTTGGATACCACGCCTACCTATACAGCCAGTTTTTGCGCTACAGTCTCCATACTTGATAGGGGGCTACAGACTGCCATCCGCCGCAGAAATGCAATTTGGATGTCACGCCTACCCCTTCTGCCTGATATTTATACTCAAAACCCTCATATATTACTATTATATTTGCACAAAAAATCCTTAGCACAGTTATGTAAATTGGTATCAAAGTATATTGCAGTCGGTTGCGTCCGACTGCAACGTTTTTACTTATTCATTCTTAGTAGTGTAAGCTTAATGCCATACCTACCATCGTAGTCTTTAACATATTCGACGTGCACAATCATTCTTTGAACTGTAATAAACTTTGATAGTATATCGGGCACAATAACTTGTTCGTTGCTGTTTTCATTAGACAACGTTTTTATGAGAATTTCCCGTGTTAACTCCTTATTTTTAGTTAGCGTATAGGCTGTTTCGTAAATAATGTTATTTGTCATTACGCCACAGTTAAAAGACATCCTCATTCGAATATCCATTTTTTTTCCTGTGAAGAGTTACATAGTAAAAAAATTCAGATTTTTCTTATCTTTCAACTTACCAGACTTTAAATCATTTAACAAACTTTTTTTATTTGGTGGTGACATATTCCACAATGTCACAGAGTTGGCGTCAAATTTGACTGCTGTTACATCAACAGGGTCATAAATAGTTATATGGTCGGTTGCAAACATATCAAAGTTAAAACTTTTCACTAGAGTTTTGTAGTCATCTTCTGTAAACTGGTGTATACCGGAATAGCTTTGTGAAACAAAGAGAGGTTCATAATGAGCAATTTTAAACGATATGTCAGCTCGGCGAGGAACATTTGGTTTGCCCACGGTTCCTACCACAGCAAAAAGGAAGAGTGGGCTCCATATAAGGGCAATCAAAACCATAATGATAGTTCCACCAATTAAGCATTTAACATAAAATTCTTTTGGCTCTCCCCGCAAAACAGGAAAGTCTGAATCCATTTGTCTGTAGCAGCGCACAATGAAAACCGATTGAAAAATATCTTCCATTTTAATCCACTCCATAACAGTAAGCGTGGTATCAATGCAAAGCCAGTCAAGCATTGTTCGAAGAATAAATAGAAAAGGTATTTCCATATAGCTGAATATAAACAAAAACAAGATAAATCTTTCCAGTCGGGCGCAACCGGCTGCGATATACTCTCATAGCAAGCTACAAAGGCGTGACATCAAAATGTGATTAGTGACGGATGCGGCATAGCGACATAAGATCGACGACATAAGATCGCCGTTTTCAAAACGACATAAGAAGCTCACGCCACTGCTAAGGCACTGTTTGCTATGTTCCGGAGCAGATCACACTATCTCGCCGTTTTCAACACGTCATAATATCGCGCGAACTTATGTCGTTTCAAAACGACATAAGTTCGCCGAGAAAAAAACGACATAAGATCGCCGACGGCGAACTTATGTCGCTTTGAAACGACATAAGTTCGCCGAGAAAAAAACGACATAAGACCGCCGAAAAATTTTACTGGCGAACTTATGTCGTCGATCTTATGTCGTTACCCCGACGGATGCCACTCATACCACATTTGATAATCTAGCGGAAAAACTGAGTAAGATATGAACGTTGCCGATTTTAAGAGGTGGACGGTATGGTGGGTATGGGCATTGAAAACTTTGATGCAGATCGGTGGTGGATGTCACTAACAATATTCCTACCCTATTTCGAGTCTGAAGTGTAAAAACTAATAAAAAATATAGTTTTTAGATTTTAAAAGGTGGGCGGTGTAGGTGGGCGTGGAATCCAACTTTATTCATTCAATGCAGATCTTTGGGGGATGGCGAGTTCTGCCTTCCTACTTCAACTACTGCATTGCCGTTTTTTTAAGGCGGTGGTTCGTGGCTCTTAGTGGCTCATCAACTGATGGATTTGGTGCAACTTAACTTCAGCGATTTGATTAATAATTGCACACTGTATTAAGCAGCAGTTTAGGTTATCTCTTTTTGTTGAAAAGACGGTCCAATAGTGAAGAGCTTTATAAAATGCATTATTACAAACAAAAAGCTTGGTAATGAGGAAGGATATATTTGCTGTATTGACGAAGGTGTCCAACCGTTCCAGACTTCACGTCGATCAGCTGGAGCTAATGGACGCAATGTCAAGAAAAATTACAAATATAGTTTTGAAATGGTGGATGCATTTTTCAATATTGTATGGCTTCTTTCAGTAGAATTAACTAGTTGTGAGGAAGTGTTAAAGAAATTAAAGGGTGGTTAAATTGTAAGGGCCGATGTTGAATTTGAACCACACCTAAACGCCAAGTTTTTTTCCGAATTTAATTTGACATTTCTCTATTTCAGCCTTACTCAATTTGAACCATGGAGAGATACACAATCCAACAACGTGTTAAAGTTATCCAGACTTATTATGAAAATGGGCGTTCAAATCAAAATGCATATCGTGCACTTCGTGATTTTTTTGGTCAATTTGATCGTCCAAATATGCGTACAATCACAAAAATCGTGGACAAATTCGAGCAAACCGGGTCTGTAGAAGATGTGAGAACACCAGTGCATGCTCGTACAGCTCGTACTGCCGAAAATATTGCTGCTGTTCGCGATAGTGTGGCTGAAGGGCCGTCCACCTCAACTCGTCGTCGTGCCAACAATTGCACCTCTCACGCTCGTCGTTGATGAACATTATGCATAAAGACTTGCATTTACACGCTTACAAGGTGCAATTGGCTCAAGAAGTAAAGCCTCTTGACCATTCCATACGTCGTAAATGGGCAGAATGGTTCCAAGAAATGGCAACAGTGGATGATCAATTTTCGAAGAAAATCATCTTCAGTGATGAAGCACATTTTCACCTCAGTGGATTCGTCAATAAACAGAATTGCCGCATTTGGGCGAATGAGAATCCAAGAGTGATTGTCGAAAAACCAATGCACCCACAAAGAGTGACTGTTTGGTGCGGTTTATGGGCTGGCGGCATCATCGGGCCGTATTTTTTCCAAAATGAGGCCGGTCAGGCAGTTACTGTGAATGGTGTTCGCTATCGTGAGATGATAACGAACTTTTTATGGCCACAATTGGAAGATATGGATGTGGAGGATATGTGGTTTCAGCAGGACGGCGCCACTTGCCACACAGCTAACGAAACAATGGCTCTTTTGCGCAACAAATTCAATGGCCGTGTTATCTCACGTAATGGCGATGTCAATTGGCCCCCAAGATCATGTGATTTGACACCGTTGGACTTTTTTCTTTGGGGTTATTTGAAAGAAAAGGTGTACGTCGATAAGCCAGCAACAATTCAAGAGCTAAAGGATGAGATTATTCGGCACATTAACGGCATAGAACCTCCATTATGCCTCAGCGTCATCGAAAATTTGGACCATCGTATGGAGGTGTGCCGACGAGGTCGCGGCGCTCATTTGGCCGATATTTTGTTCCATACATAATTGAGTAATACCAATATATCATAATAAAATAAAATTACAATAATTTCCTAAATAGTTTGTGTTTTATTCAAAATCAACATCGGCCCTTGAAATTTAACCACCCTTTATGTGCACTTTCTTTCCTGAAATACAAGGCTGCTTTTAAAAGCTAACGGCATAAAATGCTATTGACTCTATCTGCCTTATCAACACCATTTACTACTATCTAAGTTAAAAATTACCAATCCGATTACTTAATTGATTTTAATAGCAAAAATATTTGTACTGGGATTGAGATAATGATGTCATTAGTCTCACCGGTAAAAACCGGCTAATTGTATTTGAAAAAAAAAATAAAATAAAAACAAATTCTGTGTGCAAATAGTAATATATGGGGGTTTTGGGTATAAATATAAGGTAGAAGGGCTAGGCGTGATATCCAAATTTGTAATGCATATTTGTGGCGGATGGCACCTTCTATTACACTACAAAGTTTGGAGACTCTTGCGCAAAAGCTGACAAAGAAAGAGAGGTAGGCGGTATAAGTGGGCGTGGCATCCAAATGTTTCGATGCGGGCGGTAAAGTTGGGAGTGGCATCCAAAACTTTGATGCACATCTGTTACGGATGTCACTAACAATGTTCCCACCAAATTTGGTGACTCTAGTGCAAAAACTGAGAAAGATAGATTTTAAGAGGTGGGCGGTATAGGTGGGCATTGCACTTAATTCTTTGCAGATCCTTAGAAGATGGTGACTTCTATCTTCCGACCACATTTGGTGGCTATAGCTTGAAAACTGTACGAAATACAGGCATTTTCGTATTTATGTGTGTTTTATCGATTTGCACATCGAGGTGTGTCGATTTGTTATCGACTTCCCATGCCCCCTGAGGTCGTAGAGGCCTTAACTTAGCACTTTGTCTGACGAAGGCATGTAGCAAGATATTTGCAAAGTTGCAATGCTCTAGCTTTAAGGGTGTCGTAAAAAGTCGCGTTCATACGGAGGGACGGACGAACGGACAGACACCATGACAGACATTGCACAAAGCCAATATACTCTTCATACCTTTGGTATAATAACCACAGCTCGTAAGATGTGTAATGCAAAGTGCAAGGCAGGGAAAGCCCGTTGCGTTGGCATGACTAAATGCACTGTGCATCAGGCCATGATCCGATGGGGTTGTTAGCCGTATAAAAGTAATAATGTTACGGTGAAATAAAGACAATATTTACTTACATTTTAAATATAACGTAGTTAACCATTGAGAAGCTTCTTGTGAACACATTTCCTAAAATTCTTTTTGGGTAACCACAACGCATCTGATAGGCTGACAACAGCATATGGAGGCATTTGAGGAGGTAGAATACTGTTGGGGCATTAGCCCCAAAGCTGTGGGCCGTCACATATGGCACTAAAAAAAACATCCATAGGTGTATTCCAATTATTGTTATAAAATGAAACACAATCTTGACTTTTAACGCTTTCCGTAAGTATATTGCGCGCTCGGTTACAATAGTTGCAAACTGAACAACGAGCATAAAAAGGAAACTGAATGGCACTTTGTTTCCTTGTATATACGTTTCCAGAACGCTTGCGCTATGGCGATACTTAAATGTAAAAAACGTTATTATATTTTTAAATACATTTAGATCCAAGCCAAAGTGGCTAGTATCTAGCGCTGTGGCTTTAAAAAAATATTTGTGTTTAGTATACAAAACCGCCCATTCAATTTAAATAAAGTAAAAGGCTTCAGCGTCACTTAAGCGGCGTCAGCCCACTAGAGCATACAGTGAACATTTTTTCAAGTAAGCTGATATTTTCAGTTAAAAAACAAGTAAGAAGGCTCTAGTCGAGAAATCCCGACTAGGACATACCCTTAACCCCATACGTAACGCGTACAGTCATTTGTGTCTATTTTTCCAGTGACCAATATGACCAAAATGACCAAATTTCAAACTGCGATATCTCCGGTGTTTCTAAACCGATTTTGATCAAATTTTTTCAAATGTTCATTTTTTAAACAAATAGTTTGAAACCTCGTTTCACAATTTTGAAATTCAAGATTTTTTTGTTATCGATAACATGTGTATATCGGAAACCAGAAGTGTTATCGAAAATTTAAAGGAAACTTGATCTGCTTATGGTATAGGAGAGTTTAAGTTTCAAGTTTGAAGTCTCTAGCTGATATAGTCTCTGAGATCGGCGCGTTCATACAGACGGACAGACAGACAGACGGACATTTCTAGATCGACTCGGCTGTTGATGCTGATCAAGAATATATATACTTTATAGGGTCGGAGATGCTTCCTTCTGTCTGTTACATACATTTGCACAAAACCATTATACCCTTATTTACCCATTTTATGAGTTTAGGGTATAACAAATGGCTGCAATAAAAACCGAATAGTTAAAATTAAATCCCGGCTAGGACATACCCCTTACCCGTTACGCAACGTAACGTAGCGAATAGTTTTTTGTATACTAAACAATGGCGCACGCAGGGGGGGGGTTTTGGGGGTTCAAACCCCCACTTTTCGGAAAAGTAATCAAACTGCATAATTACCGCAAATTCATTCATTTTAAACTAAAGAGGTTGCAATTGCAAAGAGCTTTTTCGTCTCAGGCACCCCGTCTCAGAAAGTGTATATATGTATGTGAGGCAGCTCACACAGTCTGCGTGAGCTAAGTTTTTATGAATCGGCTGCACTTCCGGAAAAAAAAAAAACAAAGTACAGATACATATGTACGTACACTCAGAAAAAAAGCCAGTTCTAAAATCATAACCATTAGGTTATGATTTTTACCGGCACCGGTCATAAATTTTCGTTCTTGAATTAAGAACAATGGTAATGAATTAAGAACGCTAGCAATGAAATGTTCTTGATTTGGTACAAAAAGAACGGATTTGGTAGATTTTTACCAAATTAAGAACGATGTTCTTATTTATGAATCCGTGAATCGATACTCGCTCTCTCGCAAACATGAAATGTGTATGCAACGTAACGGGACCGCTCTCTCGTATCTGCGAAGTAACGGAATGTCTCTCATTAGAGCAGTGGTCGGCAGAAAGGCGTATTTAACAATTATACAAGTCATTCAAAGACGCCTGATGGTCGTGCTGTCTAAGACGCCGCTCAAACCGAAAGTCCCCGGTTCAAATCCTCGTTGGAAAAAAAAGGTAAGTAAAAACTGCATTATTTATAATAAGCATATTCACATTAACATTAACTGCTAACATTAACATTAACACAATTAATTAATTAATACATTAGAGGGACTGTTTGTTATACACAATTGTATGAAATATTATAATTAGACGTAAAATGAAATAAAATGTTGTTAATCTTGATAGTAAAAAAAAATTTTTATTTTTAACAAATTAATAACGAAATGTTCTTAAAATAAGAAAAATTGTTCATAAATTAAGAACGAAATTTTCTTAATTTAGGAACAAATTATGACCAAACACAAAAAAGCGTTCTTAAAAAATTCATTAAAATTCGTTCATTAAACATGACCGGCGTTCATAATTTAAGAAAAAACGTTCTTAGCGTACTATCATGACCGAATGGTAATAGTTTGGTAATGATTCGGTACAATTAGAACGAGTTTTTTTTCTGGGTGTATGTATACCGCGCTTGGTTCTTGCTGGCCTAGCTTTGTCCAAATTTCAGTTCTGCATTTTCTTGTGCATACTCTTTCTTATTTTTTTCGATGACACTAGCAAACAATGTTGTCAACGCTTTCACCATACAAATGTTCACGCATGCAGATAAATTCTGATTCAGAAAATGAATGACAAGATCTTTAAATGCTTTGCTATTATTGTTGAGATTTTCTGTGGCCTGCATTTACATGTGTGTGTGCGTGTATGCATGCACATCATATTTAGTTGTGTTAGTGGCAATTGTTTTTATACCCTTAACCCATAAAATGGGTAAATAAGGGTATAATGGTTTTGTGCAAATGTATGTAACAGACAGAAGGAAACATCTCCGACCCTATAAAGTATATATATTCTTGATCAGCATCAACAGCCGAGTCGATCTAGCCATGTCCGTCTGTCCGTCTGTCTGTCTGTCTGTCTGTCTGTCTGTCTGTCCGTCTGTCTGTATGAACGCGCCGATCTCAGAGACTATAAAAGCTAGAGACTTCAAACTTGAAACTTAAACTCTCCTAAACCTTGCGCAGTACAAGTTTGCTTCGAATTTTCGATAACATTTCTGGTTTCCGATATACACATGTGATCGATAACAAAAAAATCTTGAGTTTCAAAATTGTGAAAATGAGGTTTGGAACTATGGATAAAATAATGAACATTTGAAAAAATTTGATCAAAATCGGTTTAGAAATACCGGAGATATCGCAGTTTGAAGTTTGGTCATATTGGTACTGTGGTGGCGTTACGTATAGGGTTAAGGGTATGTCCTAGTCGGGATTTCTCGACTAGAGCCTTCTTACTTGTTTCCATTTATTATCCTGCCTCAACTTTGGCAATTTATGAGGAAGTTAAGAAAATTAAAAATACTTAGACAAAAATCAAAATATAATACATATATAAATAAAATTTTATTTATAATACAGTCAAACTTCCATAACTAAGTAGTATGAGGAGTACTTCTACAGAAAGACATTACTTTACATTTAGAACAATTTAAATTAAGTTGGTTAAAGTTGCACCAATCAGATATTGCACTTAGATCAGACTGTAGGAAGTTACTGAAAGAAGGTTCATTATAGATAAACATAATTTTACATCATCAGCAAACATGTACAAGTGCGAGTTAGATATTACCGCAGGAAGATCATTGATAAAAAGATTAAATAATAAAGGCCCTTGGGGGAAACCTGATGTTACATAAATTGGTTTAGAGACAGATGATTTAAAGACAATTTTTTGTGTACGGCCACACAAGTACTCGGAAAGCCATGAAAGGAGGTTTGTTGGGAGCCCAATAATGTTTTATTTAACAGTAACTCTGTAACAAGAGGATTTGATATGTAACTGTAACTACATATACAAATAAAAATATTTATATGCATACAAACATGCATTTCAGTAATTGTATTGTTTTTCGCCAAAATCTAGAGTTTTAATGAGGAATTCCTTAACTTGAAGTCTCCATAAGTCGAGTTTTTTTCATGGATAATGGTGATTCGAGTTATGGAAGTTTGACTGTATATCAAATTTCAAAAAAATAAAATACAAGAAATTGTCCAAATACTCGCATAAAAAATGTTTGGGATTATTTTCTTTCAAACCCCCCCCGAAAATATTTTTTGCGTGCGCCCCTGATACCAAAGTATTTGCTAAGTTGCTTTAGCTTTAAGGGTGTCGAAAAAGAAGCGTTCATACGGACGGACAGACACCATTGTGGACAAAGCAAAAAAAAAAAAAAAAAAACAAAGGATAAAAAAAATACGGAAGTTCTCGACGAATAGCTGCAAAAAGGAAGTTTACGCATTTCTCGTCGCAATAAATTTGTTTCCTGACTTCCTTCGCTATTTTTTGTGCCCATCTTTAATCAAACGCACGCATGCACCTTTTTGAGTAGTGTGCTCTACAATAAGAAGTATTAATTTGTATTCTTTAAGGCCTCTTCCTGTACTAAACAGATCCATCTTCCATTATTTTTTAAGTCACAACCACTTACCACTAATAAAAGCACTGATGTGGTTGGGGTTATCTGGATTTTTTCTTGTTGAATTTACCAAATTTATTTTTTTAACTTTTGCCTTAATTTTTCACTTGCTTGCAGACTAAAATAAATACTGTAAACATACTCCTAAATAATGTTTAGCTTAAGCTTCATTTTAATATTAATTGATATATACTTTCATACCAGTTTACATAACTGTGTTAAAGATTCTGTGTGCAAATAGTAATATACGAGGGTTTTGGGTGTAAATATCAGAAGGGGTAGGCGTGACATTCAAATTTGTCATGTATATCTGTGGCGGATGGCACCTTCTGCCCACCTACTGGAGACTCTAGCGCGAATAAAGATAGATAGATAGATAGAGATAGATAGAGTTTTCAGATTTTAGAAGGTGGGCGGTAAAAGTGGGTGTGGCTTCCAAAACTTTGATGCAGATCTGTTACGGATGTCACTAACAATATGCCCACAAAGTTTGGTGACCCTTGCTTAAAAACTGGCGAAGATACATTCATTTTAGTCTTTGCACCAGAGTCTCCAAAATCTTTAACTCCAGAATCCTTAACAAAGTGATAAACTGGTATCAAAGTATATCGCAGTCGGTTGCGTCCGACTGCAACGTTTTTACTTGTTTTTTTTTTTAACTACATTAACAAAGTCAACATAGCTCTTGATTCTCTTTTTCAACGAGTCGTCTTTGCATAAAAGCTTTCGGCTTAATACTCATTTGCCACTAAAATTTCCAAAATTTCAGCAAAGTTAATATAGATATATAAAATAGTTTGTCCTGACTGACTGACTGACTGACTGATTTTTGAGAGACCCACAGCCTAAACGATAAGAGCTAGAAGGCTGAAATTTTCACAAAATATTCCATTCAGGTTGAAAGTGAGCACTAAGAAAGGATTTTTAATTTGGACCACTCCTTCGAGTACCTCCCATACAAACAATGTCCTGACTTTATCACTTTACCTCATTCCACCACTCTGGCGCCTCACTGTCGCACAAGCTGAGTTTGACCGCGACCGAGTTTACAAAAACAAAACACATGACCCATTCCACTACAGCCGTCTGCGCACAAGCTATCGCGACCAAATTTACAAAAACAAAACACATGACCCATTCCACTACTGCCGTCTGTACAAGCGATCTCCAGCGAGTTTACAAAAACAAAACACATGCGCTGTGTATGTGTCTCCGTTATTCTCTTTTCTTCTTTGTGCCTTTGACAATTGATTTACGACCCAAGTAGCGTTTGTTGTTGTAGTAAGTGTTGTTGTTGGGCTAGCAATGCTTCTTTTTGTTGGTTTCATTGATTTAAAACAAATCTATTAAAACATAACTTGGTACGTCTTGAAAAGTTTGGTACACCAGAATATGTTACGGGGGTGGTTTTACCTACATACTTGCTAATTATCTAACAAAACTTAACACGCAAACGCAAATACCTATTGCCATTGTTGTTGTTTTGATATAATTTTCGAGCTGACATTTGTAACTTTGGTTGGTGTTGTAAATGCACGTATGTACATATGTACATACATACATACACATGTATGTACGTACATTTAACATTGTTTTGTACATACATATGTATAACAAAAAATGCAAATGCAAATATATGTATGTATATACCGTACAAAAACAAACGCACTAACAAAAAGAAACTGAAGAAAATGTAATCCGCATACCTATGTATGTATATTTAAAGCAAAAAAGTTGTATAGATATGTACATATGTACATACCAGAGACCGGCAGCGGTGTATCGCAACTACTAGTGCACCGCACAAACACATGGTATTTTTCATACCAAGTAAAAAAACTACGCATCATTTTTTGATGCGGTGGTATTTTTACTCCTCATTTTTTTACGCGGTGGTATTTTTACTCCTCATTTTTTTACGCAGTGATATTTTTACTCATCATTTTTTTACTCATCATTTTTATACCCGGTGTTTTTTTTACTCATCATTTTTTTACTCATCATTTTTATACCCGGTGGTTTTTTTACTCATCATTTTTTGAGCGTCACATATTGCACTGGTATATTTTTGAGTATGTGTTCGGCCACCGCGTAAATGCAAAACAACCCCTAAATGATAAGTATATTTTCTACCTGTTTTTCGTTGCCTTCGTTTTGCATGTCACTTCTGAATGTGTGTGTATGTATGTAAAAATACTTTGAAAATGTGCTCATATACATATATGTACATATGTATGTCAATGAATGCGTTTTTTTTATATCAAAAGTAAATTTAGATAAAAATAAAGCAAAATTATGTACATGTATTTTTATTTTCTTTAGTTATACCTTTAAAGCTAATAATTAATTAATAATAAAAAATAATAATAACATTTCTTTAAGTTAACTTATAACAGATTTATTTTTATAATATGAATGTAAAAACATTAAACTATCTAGGGCATTGGGTCCTAATCCTAACCATCACGTATTTTTTGCGACGCAACTGCATTGACGCGGTGCGTGTACCACCGCCAACGCATTTTGTGCGATGGTAATCATACTACCACCGCACTTTTGCGGTGGTAATCATACTACCACCGCACTTTTGCGGTGGTAATCATACTGCCACCGCACTTTGTGCAGTGGTAATCATACCGCCACCGCACTTTGAACGAGTACACTAGTAGTGCTAAAAACAGGCACCGCTGCAGGTCACTGGTACATACCAGAGCTGCAAACCCTTGAAAAAACGGTCAGGGTTCGGTTCGGGTTCCGAACCCTAGGTTCAAAATTCGCAGAGGTTCCAAAACCGGGTTCTGAATATTTTGAAACCTCGGTTTCGGTTCCAAACCCGGGTTCGTCGAGTAAAAAAAAAATGAAAAGACATTTGTTGACTTTTAATCAAACCATTTTTATTTAATTATTGTTAGCTTATTTAACAGGCCAACATAGCAGAAGTTTCGCTTATGCGCAAATAAAGATCAATAAAGAGCACACACTTATTCCATGTTGTATTTCTATGTTTGCACTCAAAACTAACTCAGTTCTGTACAGAGTGCCGGGTTTATTTTTTGTGGCTTCAAGCTGACGCACAAGCTTAAACAGATCGTTACAAATGTATGTATGTACATATGTATGTACATGCATAACCTTTTTCCACGAAATTGTGCCCGAGCTTCGGGCTTCATGCCGGGCGCGCACAGCCTGTATACAAAATGCTTGTACTTAGTATTTGCTTGCTCGCTCTTGATCAGACCCTCAGCTTGTGCTTCAGTCTAGCGACAGATGCACATATCTAGTAAGTAAATACAAATGTATTTATGTTATTCGTGTTATTTTGTCTCCTCTTTACTCAGTAACATATGGAAATTCGACTGTAACAAAAATAACACTCAAATAAAAAGCATTTTTTTTTTTTGCCGAACCCTTAAATAAAAATGGAACCGGTTTGGTTCACGGTTCCGATACATTGCTTGGGTTCGGTTCAGGGTTCGGTTCCACATAGCGAGGAACCCGCAGAGAACCGGTTCCACTGGGTTCGGTTCCGGACCGGTTTGCAGCTCTGGTACATACATTCAATTTTGATTTGTTTTTTTATATCGAGCCATTTGCGCGAAAGTAATTAATCTTGAACCTCTTTGTATAGTGGTAGATTTGCTTACTTGCTGCTTATCTAATAGTGTATTTCCTTTATCCAGTTATTCTCAGTTATTACCATTTTGAGTAACTGAGGTTAATTTTGCGTGTATTTTCCCATAAGGAATTTACTGCAGTAAACCTTCAGTCAATGATAACTGGGAATAACTGGTAATCGGCTATCGTTATTTTTCGATGAACATCGCTGAAATATCGCTGTTAATGAATAGCATTACGTTAACATAGCTAAAACAGGTGATTGAAATGTGCAAAGGTTAGCGCAATATTTAAATTTGTATATTGTTCCTGAAATACAAGCAACAGAGATTGCAGGCCATGCATGTTTGCCAATAAAATTCGACAAAAAGGCTTTTAATAGTTCAAAAGTTTAGTTTTAGATTATTATTCTTACTTTTAATCATCAAACTCAGATCAAAACAGCTGATTTATTTACTGAACTTTCAGTAACTGCATAATGGAAATAGGATTGGCAAATGTCCGATAAATTTTACCATAACTGGATAAAGGAAATACACTATAACTCAGACGTTACGTCGTACCACACAAACATTGTTAATATACAACTTCGAACAAGCAAGCAAAGCACATATGTAAGTTTGTATGTATTTGTAAATTATGGCGGTTTTGGGTATAAAAAGGAAGGCAGAAGAGATGGGGGTGAAATTCAAATTCAATCAAGTTTTGGAGACTCTAGCGCAAAAACTGAGAATGATATTGAGGTGGGCGGTATAAGTGGGCGTGGCATCCAATATTGCACATTTGTTACGGATTACTAACAATAGTGGTGTTCACAAAGTGTAGTATCATGGCATAAGAGCAAAAGCGCAAGCATCTCCAACAACAATTTGTACTGAGTGTAGTTTGCACTTTGTGCTAGACCCCAACCCTTGACTACAAAAATCATGGCAAGTATTGCATAGAAACTAGTGCTAAACAACAGTAAAAACTTGAAAAGTGTTGCAAAAGTCGCCAAGAAATCAGACGATATTTTGGTATTTTTTGGTATAATTAAGTGCTTTAGGTGCTAAATCAAATCAAACAGCTGTCAATTGTAATCCCGCCAACAAATTGACTTTAACTATATCACCTCTGCGGCTTTTATAAATGGAATTTACATCATGTACAAAATCATCCCAAATTCGACCGATGCAGAATCGGCCTTTTAAATGTTCAATAATATGTGCAATAATAATTAACTGACGTACTTAAATTACCACAAAATGCATTTTAACCTATATTCCTTTAGTTGCAGGAATTTCCTCAAATGCTTGGGATGCTTTCCATTCTAAAAGAACTGATTTTATGCTTTTAAAAGAAATTTTTTTATTTATTCCTTATTTATTAATCAACTAGTGGCCCAGTGCGTGCTTCGCTACGTAATATTTTTTCTATTTATTTTCTTCCAATCACTCCCTCAAACTACACTCACAATAATAAAATTAGAGATAGCAAGCTTGCAACACAATTGTGCACAATTGGGTGTTCACGATGGCAGTGTTGTATCGATACACTTATGCCATGATACTACACTTTGTGAACACCATAAATGTTTCCAAGTTTGATGACTCTAGCCCAAAAACTGAAAAAGATATAGAGTTTTCAGATTTTAGAAGGTGGGCGGTATCAGTTTTGATGCATATCTTTGTAAGACTTCAGCATCTACCTTCCCATCAAATTTCGTGAGTATAGCTTTAAAACTGTGGGAAAAACAGTCATTTTCGATTATAACTGAAGGGGGGCTGGGGGCGGAAGAGGTGAGCGTGGCACAGGGGCGCACGCAGAAACTATTTTCGGGGGGAGTTTGAAAGAAAATTATTCCAAACATATTTTATGCGTGTATTTGGACAATTTTTTGTATTTTATTTTTTTGAAATTTGATATATTGTAAATTAAATTTTATATATATATGTATTATATTTTGATTTTTGTCTAAGTATTTTTAATTTTCTTAACTTCCTCATAAATTGCCAAAGTTGAGGCAGGCCAATAAATGGAAAAAACAATTGCCACTAATACAACTAAATATGATGTGTATGCATACATGCATACACACATGTAAATGCAGGCCACAGAAAAAAAAGAAATATACAAAGTCTCAACAAAAATAGCAAAGCATTTAAAGATCTTGTCATTCATTTTCTGAATACTCTATCAGAATTTATATGCATGCGTGAACATTTGTATGGTAATAGCGTTGACAACGTTGTTTGCTGGTGTCAACGAAAAAAATAAGAAAGAGTATGAACAAGAAATGCAAAACTGAAATTTGGACAAAGCTAGGCCAGCAAGTTCCATGCGCGGTATACATATGTACATACATATTTATCTGTACTTTGTTTTTTTTTTTCTGGAAGTGCAGCCGACGATGCGCACATTCATAAAAACTTAGCTCACGCAGACTGTGTGAGTGTGCGGGGTGCCTGAGACGAAAAAGCTCTTTTGAAAGCTCTGTGCAATTGCAACCTCTTTAGTTTAGAAAGTATGAATTTGCTACTAATTCCTCAGAATTTTTGGGTCAGCGCAAAATTTTTCATCGAATTAACTATTTCTGTTTTGCGCTGTGATAATTTTAAACAATTGATGATTGCTTTTTTTCTTTTTCTTTTTGCTCATTTCGGGGGTGCGTGCGCCACTGGCGTGGCATCCAAACTTTCGATGCAGTTTTTGAGGAATGTCATCGGCTATCTTGCCTCCAAATTTGGTGACTCTTGCTGCTAAATTGTGATATATATATGTGTTTTATCGGTTTGACCATTTATATCGACTTTTGTTATTCGATATTATTTGGAACCCTGGGGTTTAGAGCTCTAAATTTAACCTTTTGCTGATTTGGTAGTCTTGCAAGATTTTTGCAACTTTACATCTCTGGACTTTTTAAGGTGTCGAAAAAGGTTGGACGTAGGCAGACGGAGGCACGGACATCTTTCAGTATCCTATGACTTTGGTATAAAGAGGAATTCCTGGAACAGGCAATGTGGATCTCAAATGTATCTAGCAAGTGCTCGCTACGGAATGCTAGCAGTAAATGGGGGCTCGATTAAAAATGCGTCCGAATTAACCATTTCATATAGTCGCTTGATCAAAATTAATAATGCTTTTTTCTTTTTGTCAATTTCACGATGCAGAATTTTTTTATGGCTCCTTCGGATACATTTTTGTCATCAAAAAAATGGTCAGTAAAATACTTCCGGATGAGCAAAATCAATTGTTGATGACATGTTTTATCGGTTTGACCGAAGATTTGGGGTAAAATCGCATCGTTATAAATTCTGCTGAAGCTTATTGAATGTAACCTTTGAGTGAGGACATGTACCAAGATATTGGCAAAGTTTTAAAGGCTCTAGCTTTAAGGGTGTCGAAAAAATTTGCGTTCATCCGGACGGTGATGTCGTACGTCAGGAATCCTTGACATATTCAAGCTACTGAAAGATATCCTGCAGTGATAACTTTGTATCCAAGTGTATGAGCAAAGGCCCGAGAAGACGTAACGGCACACGAAAGTCGGACAAGAACCAAAAATGAATGCAGAGGAAACTTGGTTGGACTGCTGGTATAAGGAAGCGCAATTAAACTGCAGATTTAGCAGTAGTGCGCTGGATGAGTCCGGATTAAATCTTAGATTTCGGGAATCCCACAAGGGAAGCGCACTTTTTGTTGCGGTGTTTTTTCTAAGCCGGTAAAAATGCAAGATTGCGAGAAAAATTCGGTCACCAGTGCAATTTGATGACGCTGCCGGTCTCTAGAAGAAGAACAATTCAGGGTTGCTATCATAACATAGAATAAACAGTGGCGATTATGACCACTTGTATCAAATTTCAGCTGATGCTGTTTAGGGTTGCCGGACTGTTAGACAAATGCAACTGCCAATTCGAAAATTGCAACGGCCGTTATGATTTGAATCAACCTAAATAAATTGCACCCTCACAACATCAGCATCTACCTTTATGCCAATTTTGGTGACAAGAGTTTCAAAACTGTAGGAGAAACAGGAATTTTTGGTTATAATTGGAAGGGGGGCTGGGGCGGAAGAGGTGGGCATGGCATCCAAACTTTGGATGCAGTTTTTTCAGGAATATCACCAGACATCCTGCCATCAGATTTGGTAAATCTAGATTAGAAACTGTCGAAGATACATGCATTACGGTTTTTATTAGGGCAGTGGGGCATAGCCCGTTGTTTGGGGGCGTGGCATCCAAAGTTTTGGTTCATATCTCTGTCAGATGTCACCAATCTTTCAACCAAGTTTGGTAGCAATAGCTTCAAACTGAAGGAGATACATGCATTTTTGCTTATAACTGGAGGGGGTCTGGGTTCGGAAAAGGTGGGCGTGGCATCCAAACTTTTGATGCAATATTTTGCGGAATGCCATCGGTTATCTTGCCCCCAACTTTTGTGACTCTAGCTGCTAAAATGTGTTATATATATGTGTTTCATCGATTTGCACATCGAGGTGTATCCACTTGTTATCGATTTCCCAGGCCCCTGAGGTCGTAGAGCCCCAAATTTTACACTTTTTCTGACGAAGGCATGTACCAAGATATTTGCAAAGTTGCAAAGCTCTAGCTTTAAGGGTGTCGAAAACAGTTGCGTTCATACAGGCGGACGGACAGACGGACGGACGGACACTGCGCAAATCCAATAAACTATGATACCTTTGGTATCAAAGTATAAAAATTATGATGAACGGCAGCCCTGTTAGCTGGCGAATATAAATCGTATGCCAAAAACGTAAAAGTTGCTTAAAACGGCGAACGTAAAACTGAATTTTTACAAATTTAGTTGTTTGATTGATAAATTGTAAAATATATCGACAAGCGGACAATGGTTGGAAAAATTTAATATTACGATGAATAACAACGGTCGGAACAACCCATAAACAGCACACAACGCAAACATTGGACACTGACCTACAATAAAATCAAATTTGTTTTATTTTTTCATGAGCAGCTGTACAAATGCACTGAGATTTCGAGACAAAAAAAAAAAAAATTTCGGGTCCTACGAATCGAACTGCATCATTACTTTTTTGAGTTATAATCATGGTTTCATACAAAATTTTTTGTTGAAGTTTTTTATCAAAGTGGTCCATTGTAAGAGAAAGGCACATTTTCTTCGGTCTCTAACTTTTTTAATGTTGACTTTTTGGTAAATTTTCTTCGGCAAAGTTTCTCAGAAAAGGTCCGTCTTTAAGTTCTTAGATGACTGTAAGCTCCAAAATCAATGTTTTGGGTGTCATTTTAACCAATATGTCGAAAAAACTGAAATTTAACCCATTTTTTTAATGTTTTTCCCTCACGTTTGGTCAGTATGCTAATTTACCCTTTGATACTTATACATTAAGTGACTTCTTGTAATAGTAACAAACTTAAGCAAAGACAACGTTCTAAGCAAACTAACCATAAGAAAAAAAAACTTAACAAAATTTGTATTTTCTAAAAAGGCTGCACTAACTATGATTGTGTGCTGTTTTATTTTTTCTTTGTATCTTATAAGTTTTATTAATAAGTATTATTAATTTGTACAGAATATTTAAATTAAATTTAATTAACTTAGATCTATCCAAATCATTGGGATGCCGAATTCCATTTCCCAGTCTTTTTGACCAGTTATGCAGGTTGTTGTTGCATTGCGAGCAAATGGTATTTGGTACCCAATCTACGTTTTTATAACGGGCAAATTTAAATATTTCTCGTAGATGCAGGCAGTTCCAGAAGATATTTTGCGTCTTCTCCGAGAGCTTGTAAATTTTCCACATACGTAGCAGAACATCGATAGGCCAATTGGACACTTATTCATTTTAATATATTTTCTTAATATGCAAGGCACTAAATCAATGTTCTCTCCGTGAATTCAAAGTCAAAATAACTACTGCAATCAATGCTTAAATTTTGACTCTTAGGCAAACTAACATCAGGTTAGATAAGATGATAAGATCAGCAGCATTAAACGGTTCTTTTAACCGTTACTTGTTGTTATTTCTTATCAGTGCTGTGGTTAAAACCTTGATTTGTTGCATGCTGACTTGTATTGGACATTGGTCGATGAGTCTTATTAAATTTTATTTAAATATTGTGTACAAATTAATAATACTTATTAATAATACTAATAAGGTACAAAGAAAAAAAAAAGAAAAAAGCACACAAACATAGTTAGTGCAGCCTTTTTAGAAAATACAAATTTTGTTAAGTTTCTTTTTCTTATGGTTAGTTTGCTTAGAACGTTGTCTTTGCTTAAGTTTGTTACTATTACAAGAAGTCACTTAATGTATAAGTATCAAAGGGTAAGTTAGCATACTGACCAAACGTGAGGGAAAAAACATTAAAAAAATGGGTTAAATTTCAGTTTTTTCGACATATTGGTTAAAATGACACCCAAAACATTGATTTTGGAGCTTACAGTCATCTAAGAACTTAAAGACGGACCTTTTCTGAGAAACTTTGCCGAAGAAAATTTACCAAAAAAGTCAACATTAAAAAAGTTAGAGACCGAAGAAAAATGTGCCTTTCTCTTACAATGGACCACTTTGATAAAAAACTTCAACAAAAAATTTTGTATGAAACCATGATTATAACTCAAAAAAGTAATGATGCAGTTCGATTCGTAGGACCCGAAATAGGGGGAAACCGTCGAGTCCGGTCTTGTCTTTTTTTTTTTTGAAAAAAACTATCACAGTGTTATTATTATATTAAATGTATATATCATTTAAAACAATTACAAACCATTTAAAATAAACATTTAAACTTACCACAAACTTTGGAAATCCAAACAACAAGACAAAAAAATTTATAAAGTCACAGAGAAATATTAAGGTGTATACATCGGTCGATAAGCGTGCCTTATGAAGTAATGCTAAAAAAAATTTTTTTATACCGCAACAAAATCCACCCTCATGCCTAAATGTTGTTTCAATACACATATATTTATATTGCGTGTTTTTTTTTATACTTACTCCAAATTTTTCATTGCATGGCGATAGTAATCTGATTCAATTTTATTATACACATACTGATTTTCCATTCCAGGTCGTAACAAATCATCCACGTCACGTTCAAATCCACTTGTACTAGTTGAACTAGAACGACGAGTATGTTTTGCACCATGCTCACTGCCTGACTCTTCCCTTGAAAAAATCATTAACATTAAAAATCTTAATCATTAAAATGCCATCCTTAAAATGTTGCATAGCAAAGGAAGCAATCGACTTTGACTTGGTGGCTCTAGCTTAAAAACTGAGAAAGATTTTAAGTGTAAGCGTTAGTGAAAGAGGTGGCGAGACGTACATCTGCGGCAGATGTCACTAGGCATCTTCCCAGCAAGTTTGGTGAATGCAGAGCGAAAGCTAAAAAAGATATTGAGATTTCCAATTTCAAGAGATGGAAGGTATAGGTGACCATTTTCCATTAAAAGCAAAACTCTAGGGGACATTTACCGTCAACAAGGGGATACAGCACATTTGCAACACACGTCCATGCATATCGACCATATGCGTGCACGTTGATGAAGTGCGCTCCTGCCTTGTGGCTCACAATTGGTATTGCGACTATAGTCTCCGCGCAAGTTCGGCTGGGAGCAGACCCTTGGTACGGTCATGTTTCTACCAAAGGTGCTGACCAATTGTAGTCGGGCGAAAGAAGAAAACTCTTAAAAATTACCCCAGTCCAAGGTGAAACAGCATTGCATCATTGTGCCATGAGACTCGTGGCCGATGAAAAGCTCGGTCTCTATTTGCGAACTCTGGATACCTCCCGACCTCTAGTTTAACTAGGCTCCCACGATACACGAGCTATGTCGCAGCTGACCGTCCTTCCCGTCTACTTGTGGGAATACAAATTAACACTTTAAATGACAAATGATGATGATTGAAACCGATTTACAGTTAACCTTATGGAGCACTCCAACGGCGCAATGGTGATCCACATCATCAATGAAAAGTTGACTGAAGCCCTAGCCGAATCGGTCGGCACGGCTTACTAATCCGCGTCAACAAATCAAAGCTAGCATGCTTAAATTGTGTCAACCGCTAAGACATGGGGTGCACCAACGACAATCACCAGCCATGCCACGAAAGCAGAGACGGCGAATGGGAAGAAGGCCGGCTATCATTCAGACAGCTCTGACCCAGTCAACGACCTGGCTAAGATAGCCAACTTCTTGAGGACACCGATTAGAAGGCTGACCTGCCGGTGGTAAAGCGTCGACCTGAAGGTGTCCTCGAGACTTCTTTAGATTAGCCTCCACCACTGTGCAGCAGAGCTCTCTTTCGATCGACAAAACTAGCACTGTACAAGACGCTCATACTACCCGTGCTATTATATGGCGCTGAAGCAGGGGTAGTGTCCCAGGCGGACGCAGCAGCTCTTTGCGTGTTCGAGAGAAAAATACTGCGCAAAATCTTCGGTTCACGACGGGGACGACTTTCGTGTACGTATGAACCACGAACTGTTTGACCTCTACGGCGATATCGATGTAGTCCGGCGCATTACGATACAACGTATGCGCTGGGTTGGACATGTCGCACGTATGGACGACGAAGCTCAAGTAAAATAGGTGCTCGAAACGACGCCGTCGTTGAACGGCGAAGGGGACGACCTCGGCTCCGATGGATGGACCAAGTAGAGGAAAGCCTATCTGCGCTTGGTGTGGTCAACTGAAGAAGGCGCGCAAGGAGGCCGTAACCCGATAACCGGTTATTATAGCCACCTTAGTAAGTAAGTAAGTACTAGAGAGTTCAAACTGGAAACATAAACTCTCCTATACCATGCGCAGTGCAAGTTTGCTTCAAATTATCAATAACACCTCTGGTTTCCGATATACACATGGAGTCCATAACAAAAAAATCTTTAATTTACATAAATAAAATAATGAACATTAATAAAAATTTCATCAAAATCGGTTAAGAAACACCGGAGATATAGCTGTTTGAAGTTTGGTCATGTTTGTCACTGATTAAATGAGCTCCGGTTCCAAAGTTGAGCATAGGAATAAAACTTTCTATTAGAGCTAGATAGTTTTGCTCTAAGCGGAACAATTTTCTTGGTTCGCTATGATGAGGATTGTCTAACTATGCCATATGATTAGTCAGGTTGTTTGGTGTAAATAATTTAATGGATATATGATCTATCCATGTCTTGAAATTAAGCTGTAAGATGCTTTTGGCATAACATGTAGCATGGTCAAATCTTTTAAAGTTAAAAATATCTAACTATACTATTTCACGATTCGTTTAGTTTATTTTCCCTGGCAGTATCACAATTTTCAAAAAACTCAATTCCATAGAACAATACAAACGTTGCACAAAGTTTTGCCACCAAGAGACGAATATGTGTGAGGAGGTATTGCTGGGTTAGGAAAAATTTTTTAGGATACCTACACTTATTAACATGATCAGACCATGAGAGAGTTATAAAAAGTAATGCCGAGATTTTCAGCCCTAAGGAAATACATACTTAATTGCTCAGCCTTTAATAGACAGTTTTGGAATTTTTCTGGTATATAGATTCTTTTCATAAATAACTGGAAATTTAAACTTAGCCGAACTAAGATTATTATTACTAGACCACTTACTAACACAAGATAATTCAAAATAAGTTACAATTGTCTAGCTTTAAGAGTGTCAAAAAAAGTTGCGTTCATACAGACAGACGGACGGACGGACAGACACCATGAAGGACATTGCACAAACCCAATATACTATGATACCTTTGGTATCAAAGTAAAAAAGTAAGAGTGACCGCTTTTATATTTAATTATAGTTTAAAGTGAATTCTGAAACAAAAGAAAAATAATGTGCTGCACGCAGTTTCTATCGAACGAATTCAACAGTTGATGCAATCAACTCGCTCTACTTGACTGTGACAAGATCTATACCACACCAGGCAAATAACCTTTTGTATGTTAGCGTCTGTGTGTGGTTCGCTTTTAGCAAGCCGTCAGTTGTGGGTGAAACAGCGGCGATGCGTCTGTTTGTGCTCAGCTTTAAGAAACCTAGCCGATAATCAGCAAAACCAACAAAAGAGCGTATGTTTACCTACATGCATATATGTGTAGGTATGTGTCTGCATTATTTTTTCTTGAACAGTAACAGAAACAGTTAGTTACTCCATAGACATAGATTTCGTCGATATTTTTTGTACTTTTGCGCGATTTCACTATTGGCAAAGATACTTGAATTTCTTGTCCTTACTCTGGTGCTATGATCGCCATGGCTTCAAATTAATTTTTAATTATATATATACTTGGGATGTGGTTAGCCCAAATAAATGACAAACACAAAATTTTTTTTTTAATGCTTGAGTTAATTTTTATTTAGGATCCGTCCTCAAATCCGTTTCCCGATCCCGAAAACGTATATTACCCTACCTTGATATACAAGTCGATAAAACATACATTTAAGCAGCCTGAGTCGCCAGAATTGGTGACAAAAAATCTTCGTCAAAAGTTAAATGCCACGCACACCTTTTCGACCCACGCCCTCCTCAAACTATAAACAAAAATGTGTAATACATTTAAGGATCATTTTTTTTATCTTTTTTATATTATATGGCCTCCGGCCTCTGGGAGACGGAAGTCTCCATTCCCCAAAGATCTGCTTTAAATAAAAGGATTTTGATGCCACGCCCACTTATACCACCCACCTTGTAAAATCGGAAAACTCTATATCTCTCCCAGTTTTTTCGCTAAAGTCACCAAATTTGGTGGGAACATTGTTAGTGACATCCGTAACAGATGTACATCATGTGGTTATGGATGCCACGCCCACTTTTAAAGCCCACCTTGTTCAGTTTTTACGCTAGAGTCTCCAAATGCGGTAGGGGGATAAAAGGTATCATCCTTACACAAATCATCCATCCATCCGTATCAAAAATTTGGATGTCACGCCTACCCTTTCTGCCTGATATTTATACCCATATATTACTTTTTGCACACAGAATGCAAAGTTTTTACTTGATTTTTTTTAAATGTTTATTATTTTCATTTTATCCATAGTTTAAAACCATTATTTTCATTTCAAGTTTATTTGGTTACTGATCACATGTGTGTTTCGGAAGCCAGAAGTGTTATCGATAATTTTAAACAAACTTGTTCTGCTTATGGTATAGGAGAGCTTAAGTTTCAAGCTTAAAGTCTCTTGCCATAATAGTCCTGACATCGGCGCGTTCATACAGACAGACAGACGGACAGACAGATAAACGGGGCTATATCAACTCGGCCTTTTTAACTCATTTTATGGGTTAAGGGTATAAAAATATAAAGTACAAATCCAGTACACTTGTAGTTTGAGGGCATTTGTGCAGATCTCTGTAATATGTATATGTATGTGTATATATTTTTTAGTTATAAGTAGCAATATAATGTATCAGTATAAATACCTTAGCCGTCGAATAATGTCGGTTGGTCGTTCCCTGTTAAAGGTTTTGCTATCTAAAGTAAATAAATTTATAATATTTTAAAACATACAATATAACAATAACTTAAACTTACTCGTTTTGTTTAATAAAAGCGCTTCCCTTTCCGAACGTGGTATATTCCAAATCCCTTGCTTCTTCAACATGTAACGATGCCAGAAAAGAACGACTAACAGCAAAAGATCGTATACCGCCTTGCCATGCTTCATAAAATATTCAAAATTGGTTGTTTTTGCTAATTTGATAAGCTTATGATCAAGAACAATTTTCTGATGGACTATACATTTTAAAAATATCATTGCTAACGTGTAGGTAATCAGCGTTATCCAAAAAGATTTTGTTGGGCGCGGTAATGTTAGGGCACCCCAGAAAAGAACAAGAAACGGCATTGGCAAAGAAATTATGGAGGAATTTGCAGCTTGATTTACAAATACAGCACAATAACTGACTGCTTCAGTATTTGCAATAATAGCATACCACAATGAAATAAGCATTTGTACAAAATCACTATGATCAAGTTTGGTAAAGTCTTCGCTTTTTGTCACGAGATTAAGCGTCGATTCTCTTGTAGAATGACTGATAGCATCTAGGTGTTTACTAAAACAATAAATAAAATAAATTAGGACGCATGTACATGATATTCATCATTGGTTTGTCTTTACTTACTCATAGAGTGATTGATTTAAAAAGCTAAACATTGCTGCAGTATTAACGAGTCCCAGACGGTTCATTGTACTTATATCCTGCAACGTCTTTTTCTCTGCAGACAGCACCTTGTGCACAAACCGGTAGTTACGTGACAGCCGGTTAAGCCGAAGCGTCATAAGCATTATTAATTCACTTGTTAATTTAATTACTGGATGCGTTTCAAAGTCTATCTCAGACTCCGAGCTATAACCGCTTATATATTCTCCAGTTCGCCTTAGGTCCTGTTGCCTTTTTCTAGACTAAAAATGTACGTATTTATTGCTATAAATTCAGATATATTGTCGGGGGTGTCGCAAATCCCCTTAAGCATGTGAAATCAATTCATCGCCAAAATCTCAGCAATGCCACAGAACTTCTAATGATTTTACTTTTGTCAGTGTTCACCAACCTATTCGAACTTGGCAACTAAGACCTAAAACTTTTCCAAATTAAATTAGCCCAATGTTTGGTAAGCAATATATTTAATTCAATTATTGATTAGCAAGAGGTTTTATTTGGACGTAGACGTACTAACGAACAGTACCATCAAGTGGCCCAACGATACCAAGCACCGGCTTGTTAACGCGCGGACCCAAGCAAAAATGCTACCACCTCCCGCCCCACCGACCGAGAGGCACACCGCATAACGAGCGGTTACGTAGATCGCGAACATGTCGACAAATGACATAAGACTAGCTTTTTAAGAGAACCAATAGAAGTGGCACCATTTAATTTTTATCATATTGATTTTACTTGATTTTATTTATATATGTTCATGAACATTGATTTTTATAGTTAAAATATAAAAAAAAACAAGTAAAAACGTTGCAGTCGGGCGCAACCGACTGCGATATACTTTGATACCAGTTTACATAGCTGTGTTAAGGATTCTGTGTGACATAGTAATATATGGGGGTTTTGGGTATAAATATCAGGGAGAAGGGGCAGACGTGATAACCAAACTTGTGATGCATATCTATGGCGGATGGCACATAGAAGTGGGCGGTATTAGTGGGCGTGGCATCTAAAATTTTGATGCACACCTGTTACGGATGTCACAACAATATGCTCACCAAATTTGGCGACTTTAGTGCAAAAACTGGCAAAGATACATGCATTCCAGTTTTTATTATATCGGTGGGGCATAGCACGTTGTTTGGGGGCGTGGCATCAAAAGTTTGATGCATATCTGTGTCAGATGTCAGCATCTTTCCTACCAAATTTGGTGGCTATAGCTTAAAACTGTAGAAGATACAGCCATTTTTGTTTAAAATTTGAGGGGGGCTGGGGGCGGAAGAGCTGGGCGTGGCATCCAAACTTTTGATGCAGTTTTTTGGGGAATGCCATCGGCTATCTTGCCCCCAAATTTTGTGACTCTAGCTGCTCAAATGTGGGATATATTTGTGTTATATCGATTTGACCATCGAGGTGTATCGACTTGTTATCGATTTCTCAGGCTCCCTTTAACACTTTGTCTGACGAAGGCATGTACCAAGATATTTGCAAACTTACAAGGCTCTAGCTTTAACGGTGTCGAAAATAGTTGCGTTCATACAGACAGACGGACAGACATTGCACAAATCCAATAATTATTTTGGCACAAAAAAGTTGTTAATATAATCGTATACTAGCTACTTTGAAGGATTGAGTGGTGAATTATACCACACAAAATAAGTGTGCGGATTGGTCTGTGCCACCGCGGAGTGGAGATGAATTCAAATTCATGCGGAAGTGATTTCTGTGGCACCCCTGTATTGTTTTACTGCTATAAGCGATTGGCGTGCGTGAAAATCCTCTTTCTCTAGAAAATCGCTTTCTTCGTAGACAATTTGGTCCTCAACCTCTTCTTGTTCCTCAAACATATAGTAGTCTCCGTCACGTACGGCATGCGGATGAAGTCGTAAATCGCGCTTTTTTGATGGCACCCATCGTGCGAAACTTATTCTTTTTTGTTTGGGGGCTCTTGTTTCCTGCTGGGGCGAACTGGTTGCAGAGCTCGGTCCAAGAATATGTTCTTCTATACATCGAATAAAAAGAAAAACAAGTAAAAACGTTGCAGTCGGACGCAACCGACTGCGATATACTTTGATACCAGTTTACATAACTGTGTTAAGGATTCTGTGTGCAAATAGTAATATATGGGGGTTGTGTGTATAAAATGAAGGCAGAAGGGGGGGCGTAACATCCAAATTTGTTTTGCATATCTGTGGAGGACGGCACATTCTATACCCCTACTAAGTTTGGAGACTCAAGCGAAATAACTGACATAGATAAAGAGGTGGGCGGAATAATTGGGCGTGCAGTTTTTTGAGGAATGTCACCAGCTAACTTGCCATCAAATTTGGTAACTCTACCTTAAGAACTGGCGAAGATACATGCATTCCGGTTTTCCGGACGGGTATGTCCCGTTGTTTAGGAGCGTGGCAGCCAAAGTTTTGATGCATATCTGTGTTGAATGTCACCATCTACCTTTATACCTACTAATTTGGTGGCTATAGCTTCAAAACTGTCGGAGATACAGCTATTTTTGTTTATAATTGGAGTGGGACTGGGGGCGAAAGAGGTGGGCGTAGCATCCAAAATTTTGATTCAGTTTTTTGGGGAATGCTATCGGCTATCTTGCCCCAAAATTTTGTGACTCTAGCTGCTGAAATGTGGGGTATATTTGTGTTTTATCGGTTTGACCATCGAGGTGTATCGACTTGTTATCGATTTACCAGGCCCTTGAGGTCGAAGGCATGTACCAAGATATTTGCAAAGTTGCAAGGCTCTAGCTTTAACGGTGTCGAAAAAAGTTGCGCTCATACGGATAGACGGACAGACGGACGGACGGACAGACACCATGACGGACATTGCACAAACCCAATATACTATGATACCTTTGGTATCAAAGTATAAATAATCAAAAAATCCCTTCAAGGAAATATCCTGAACCCTTTATTTTAATGTGTGTATGTGTGTGTTCTTAATTACTTTGTCCTACTTTCAGAAAAATAATATTTAAGAAGAATTGAATGTTATCGGCTATATATCTAAGAAGCAAGAGTCATCGATCATTTGGAAAAAAAAATTGTTTAAATAGGGCGAACGCGTCTGGTGTTCCATATTTGGAGTCTCTAGATCTTATTGTTATTTAGGTCGACGCTTGCTTATAAACACCAGTCAAAAGGACCTTATATACTTCGGCTTTTGATGGTGATCAAGAAATTATAAACGATTTAAAGACTCTCGGAAGCGCATTAAGAGATGATTTGTAATTGCATATATTCAAGTAAAGGGAAAATGAGATGCGAAAAGACTATAACACTCACTTTTGTAGTTATTTTTATTGATACTCCTTATTAGTTCCATTTTGGCCTTGACTCTTTCTAGAACATGCTTTTCCGATTCTCTTCGATCATATATCTGCTTATAGTGCAAATTCTCAATAATAATGGCACCACTACGGAAATTGCATGCAATAAAAATAAAGAATTTTTTAGAAGCAATACACACATTATAATGTATGTACAACACAAAAAAAAGCAAGTAAAAACGTTGCAGTCGGACGCAACCGACTGCGATAAACTTTGATACTAGTTTACATAGCTGTGTTAAGGATTCTGAACGCAAATAGTAATATATAGCGGTTTTGGTTATAAATATCAGGCAGAAGGGGAAGGCGTGACATCCAAATTTTTGATGCAAATCTGTGGCGGATGGCATCCTGTAACCCTCTACCAAGTATGGAGACTTTAGCGCAAAAACTGAGAAAGATATAGAGGTGGGCAGTATTAGTGGGCGTGGCATTTTTTGCACATTTTGATGCACATCTGTTATGGATGCCACTAACAATGTTCCCACCAAATTTGCTGACTCAAGCGCAAAAATTGAGAGAGATATAGAGTTTTCGGATTTTACAAGGTGGGCGGTATAAGTGGGCGTGGCATCCAAACTTTTGATGCAGTTTTTTGAGGAATGTCACCAGCTATCTTGGCATAAAATTTGGTGACATTAGCTTAAAAACTAGCGAAGATACATTAGGGCGGTGGGGCATGTCCCGTTGTTTGGGGGGCGTGGCATCCAAAGTTTTGATGCATATCTGTGTCGGACGTCAGCATCTACCTTTGTGCCAATTTCGGCACAAGCAGATTCTGGTAGAGGGGCTCAAAAAAAATATACGTGTATTGGCGTTTTAAAAGTTTACCTCTTATTCTCATCCTTCTGTCCGTCCGTCTGTATGAACGCAACTTTTTTCGACACCCTTAAAGCTAGAGCCTTGCAACTTTGCAAATATCATGGTACATGCCTTCGTCAGATAAAGTGTTAAATTTACGGCTCTACGACCTCAGGGAGCCTGGGAAATCGATAACAAGTCGATACACCTCCATGTGCGAATCGATAAAACACAAATATATCCCACAGTTTAGCAGCTAGAGTCCCCAAATTTGGAGGCAACATAGCCGATAACATTCCCCAAAAAACTGCATCAAAAGTTTGGATGCCACGCCCACCTATTCCGCTCACCGCTATATCTCTCTCAGTTTTCGAGCTAGGCTCTTCTAATTTGGTATGAACATTGTTAGTGACATCCGTAACAGATCTACATCAATTTCTTGGATGCCACGCCCACTTATACCGCCCACCTCTATATCTTTCTTTCACCAAATTTGGTATGAACATTGGTTGTGACATCCGTAACAGGTGTGCATAAAAATTTTTTATGCCACGCCCACTTATACCGCCCACCTCTATATCTTTGTCGGTTTTGCGCTCGAGAGTCCAAACTTGATAGGGGGATAGAAAGTGCCATCTGCCACAGATAAATGTCATGCCTACCCTTTCTGCCTGATTTTTATACCCAGAACCCTCATATATTACTATTTGCACTCAGAATCCTTAACACAGCTATGTAAACTGGTATCAAAGTATATCGCAGTCGGTTGCGTCCGACTGCAACGTTTTTACTTGTTTACTTTTTTATTTCAAACCGGTATATGAAACCATGCTATCCTTTTGTTTTAGGTGTAAGGTGTGTTTGGGAGTCTTTTGTAGAATTTTGCGAGGAATATTTTTGTAGAACATCGCTTTTAAGAAGTGGGTCTTTTTTGCCCTTTTCTCGGAAAAGGGTAAAAAAGTCGCACTTTTCAGTGTTTGGTGATTCACAGTGAAGTGAAATTTTATCAGGAACCAATTAGTTTTTTTAAGTATTTTCAGCTTTGACTTATTTCTGGCTTCCACGTTGAAGTTAGAGTTTTGGTATGTTCTGAAAGTTGAAGCATCATTTCACGACAAAAATTTTTGTGGACCATTTTAACCCTCTATCGCATCAAAAAGTTCGAATTTTTTGCCCTTTTTCGAAAAAAGTACAAAAAAGACCCACTTCTTTCAGGCGATGGAGGGTTAAAATGTTCAACAAAAAAAATCCTCGTAAAATTCTACAAAAGACTCCCAAACATACCTTACACCTAAAACGTAAGGATAGCATGGTTTCATATACCGGTTTGAAATAAGAAAGTTAAAAAGGGAGGAAACTTTGACCCCCTCTAAAATGAGAATAAGAGGTAAACTTTTACAACGCCAATACACGTAAATTTTTTTTTTGGCCCCTTTACTAGTATCCGTTTGTCGCACTTTGTTATTTTGGAAAAAGTTGGATTTTGTTGTACAGTGCTATTTATGCAGACAGACCGTATTTGATACGGCCATTAATTGAGTCGAGCCTAATAACAATATGAAACAAGTAAGAACGTTGCAGTCGGACGCAACCGACTGCGATATACTTTGATACCAGTTCACATAGCTGTGTTAAGAATTCTGAGAGCAAATAGTAATATATGAGGGTTTTGGGTATAAAATTGGAGACTCTAGCGCAAAAACTGACAAAGATATAGAGGTGGGCGGTATAAGTGGGCGTGGCATCCAAAACATTGATGCAGATCTGTTACGGATTCCACTAACAATGTTCTTACCAAATTTGAAGAGCATAGCTTGAAAACTGAGAGAGATATAGCGGTGGGCGGTATAAGTGGGCGTGGCATCTAAAACATTTATGCACACCTGTTACGGATGTCACTACCAATGTTCATACCAAATTTGGTGACTCTAGCTTAAAAACTGGAGAAGATACATGCCTTAAGGTTTTTTTTAGGGCGGTGGGGCATGTCCCGTTGTTTGGGGGCGTGGCATCCAATGTTTTGATGCATAACTTTGTCAGATGTCAGCATCTACCTTCCTACCAAATTTGGTGGCTATAGCTTCAAAACTGTAGAAGATACAGGCATTTTTGTTTATAATTGGAGAGGGGCTGGGGGCGGAATAGGTGGGCGTGGCATCCAAACTTTTGATGCAGTTTTTTGGGGAATGTCACCAGCTATCTTGCCATAAAATTTGGTGACTCTAGCTGCTAAAATGTGGGATATATTTGTGTTTTATCGATTTGCACATCGAGGTGTATCGACTTGTTATCGATTTCTCAGGCCCCCTGAGGTCGTAGAGCCCCAAATTTAACACTTTGTCTGACGAAGACATGTACCAAGATATTTGCAAAGTTGCAAGGCTCTAGCTTTACGGGTGTCGAAAAAAGTTGCGTTCATACAGACAGACGGACGGACGGACGGACAGACACCATGACGGACATTGCACAAACCCAATATACTACGATACCTTTGGTATCAAAGTATCAAAACGTTTCCGCTCCCGTGTTTCTCGACCGATTTTAATTAAAATATTACAGATTTTCAGAATCAATTTGTGAATCTTAAATTTTAATTATTGCGGAACACAGTGATGCCACAATAAAAACATATGTTAAGAATTCTGCTTGCAAAAAGAAGGATTTAGGGATTTTCATTATAAAAAGGTATAAAATAGATATCTGCGTGACAATTCATTTTTTTGAAGCAGAACTTTGTTGAATTTTGCTTAAAAACTGTAAGCAATATAGACGATTTCAATGGGGCGCGTCTTTACCATTATTTGAAACAGTCTTAAGCTATTCTTTTCTTTAATTTTGTAGGTCTACCAGCACAGTGTAGAAAATATGCAATGTAGAATATGCGATGTAGAAATTGAAAAGTTTAAATTGCCAAGATGTACGGGTGTCGAGATAAGTTGCAGTCACTCAGAACGACAGAGGGACAGAAAGTATGACAGACATTGATACCACAGTCTTAAAATTGTTTCTTAAAAGCACTTACCGCGATGCCAATACTGTGTTAGCCTGAGTATCCATTATAATGTGACAAAAATAGTATGATCGGAATATACGATGTTGAAAGATAATAAAAGAAAAAATAATCGCTTGCCAAACCAGACGGTTCTGAAAGATCAGGCTGTTAGGACCGTAGTTGTAGGTCCCATTTAATTCGGATTGCTTATAGGCTTCAGGCTGCCTTAGTGAGTGATCATAGTCCATTACTGCGAACAAACTTTGATAATCCAGTTTATCCTTTATGTTCAACATATGTCCAAATACAATTATATTTACTTTAATAGAAATGTTGAAAACATTAAATGCTATAAGCAAATTCCAACGACATATGATGTAATGAATATTTTGCAGATAAACTTCCGAGCCTTGAAGTAGAAAAACCAAAGCAAAAATAAGATATCCCAATGATAGCATATCCATACTGCATATGCCGCCCATAAAAACAATTGCCAGGGCTACCCAAAAGAAACTACAAAAAACTACTGTCTTAAAAACATCCGAATAGTTGCGAACAAAGGAGCAAAAATCATGCGTTGGATTTCTAAAGTATACATGTCCGAGCTTAGCAATGTTGCTTACAATATTTCCGTTATCCCCGCCGGGGTACAAAAAATTGTTTTTTTGGCTTAAGTCTGCTTTGAATGCTCTTCGCTGACGAGCTATAAGTACAAGAACTAGAAAATCCAACAATAGCTTTGATCTAATTGAATCATCTAAAAGTGTCTGAAAGGTATTGTTTTCTGTTAAACGTTGCGTTTTTGGAGATGATCCTGAAAAAGTTAATGTAAGTGTTTTCGTACCGATTTGTCGATGTTAAAATACTCACCAAGGCATAAGTTTGGTGGAAAATGAATTATGTACAAGTACTGTACAAAAATCGAGAGTACAAAATATAGTTGAAAAATATACCATATACGTGCACACTGCATACGAGGTAAAGAAAGAAGCAGTATAAACCAAAATAAATAAGTAACGGCGAGTACATCACGTCTATGGACAATAGTCGAGGCCAGGGCAATAAGAGTTATTTCCAAACCAAACCGAAAGAATCCATAATTAAGCAGATACTTTAAAAGACCAGGAAAATGTTGCTCTGCGTCCTTGCGTGAGATTTGGGGAAATAAAATTGATCGGTCCCTTATTTCACCCCTTGACAATCGTATTAAATGATCACGTAGCTTTACTACAGAATGAAGGGAACTTATGATCATATATATAAGGTAAGGTGCTATGTAGCGTAATAGTGCACCCCAACGATGATCAGTTTTTCGAAGACCCATCCAATCGGCGAAATTCACAGTATTGTTTTTCTAAAAATGGAATAGTTTTATAAGTCATATATTATTGGTGCCACACAGATCGTAGCTGAATTGATTTCCGCCAAAGCGACAATTTCAGCGGCGCCACAGAACTTCGAATGCTGAAATGTTTTAAGCAGCTTCACAAACCACTTCAAAGTTTGCTGGCCTGGGCAAACACCTTGTCAGATTATTTCATTACAAAATTGTGAAATTCATTTTTTTTTAAAAGTAGAGTTTCAAAATATTTCTTCTTTAAATAATCTAATTTAATTGATGTTTTTGCATTGTGCTAAAAACATTTTTATCAATAAAAGCAAAAAATGTGGCAATCCATACCTTTTAAGTAGTGATTACTTATTGTAGTTAAAAAAATTTTTGTTGAAAAGTTGAACTAGTCATAGTAGCATAACGACTATTTTTGGAGTTACACATTTATATAATGATTACGCGATTACAAAAAATCAAAAACAATCTAAAATTATCGCAAATTGTCAAAATAATCAAAAATAATCGGATTGATTATTTGTTGTTAGGTTTTTATACTTTGATAACAAAGGTATCATAGTATATTGGGTTTGTGCAATGTCCGTCATGGTGTCTGTCCGTCCGTCCGTCCGTCCGTCTGTCCGTATGAACGCAACTTTTTTCGACGACCTTAAAGCTAGAGCCTTGCAACTTTGCAAATATCTTGGTACATGTCTTCGTCAGACAAAGTGTTAAATGTAGGGCTCTACGACCTCAGGGGGCCCGAGAAATCAATAACAAGTCGATACACCGCGATGTGCAAATCGATAAAACACAAATATATCCCACATTTTAGCAGCTTGAGTCACCAAATTTGATGGCAAGATAGCTGGTAACATTCCTGAAAAAAAAGGGCATCAAAACATTGGATGCCACGCCCCCAAACAACGGGACATGCCCCACCGCCCTAAAAAAAAACCGGAAGGCATGTATCTTCGCCAGTTTTTAAGCTAGTCACCAAATTTGGTATGAACATTGGTAGTGACATCCGTAGCAGGTGTACATTAATGTTTTGGATGCCACGCCCACTTATACCGCCCACCGCTATATCTCTCTCAGTTTTCGAGCTATGCTCTTCAAATTTGGTAAGAACATTGTTAGTGGAATCCGTAACAGATCTGCATCAATGTTTTGGATACCACGCCCACTTATACCGCCCACCTCTATATCTTTGTCAGTTTTTGCGCTAGAGTCTCCAATTTTATACCCAAAACCCTCATATATTACTATTTGCACTTAGAATCCTTAACACAGCTATGTGAACTGGTATCAAAGTATATCGCAGTCGGTTGCGTCCGACTGCAACGTTTTTACTTGTTTGTTTTTTTTTTTTTGGAAAAATACTTACAAATAGTCATAAATAGTTAAAAATAATCAAAACAAGTAAAAACGTTGCAGTCGGACGCAACCGACTGCGATATACATTGACACCAGTTTACATAAGTGTGTTAAGGATTCTGTGTGCAAATAGTAATATATGGGGGTTTTAGGTATAAATGTCAGGCCGAAGTGGTAGGCGTGATATCTAAATTTGTGATACATATCTGTGGCGAATAGCACCTTCTATCTCCATACCATGTTTATTGAATCTAGCGAAAAACTGAAAAAGATATAGAGGTGGGCGGTATAAGTGGGCGTTTCATCCAATGTTACTAGGTGGGCGGTAAAGGTTGGCGTGGCATCCAACTTTGATACACATCTGTTGCCAGCGATGTTCCCACCAAATTTGTGGACTCTAGTGCAAAAACTGAGAAATATATAGCGATTTTAGATTTTACGAGGTGGGCGGTAAAGGTAAGAGAGGCATACAAAACTTTAATGCAGATCTGTTACGGATGTCACTTACACTGTACCCACCAAATTTGGTTGGAGCGCAAAATGAAAGATAAAGAGTTTTCAGATCTTAGAAGGTGGACGGTAAAGGTGGGCGTGGCATCCAACTCGCTTGATTTAATGCAGATCTTTGGGGAATGGCGAATTCCACTTTCCTACGAAATATGGTGACTCTAGTGTAAAAACTGTTAAAGATTTGGTATCGGAGTAAAATTAAAATAATTAGAAATAATAAAAAAATAGTCTGGTTGATTATAATCAAAAAATAATTATTTTTGATTATTTTAAAAATTTGCAATAATTTTTGATTAAATTTGATTTTTTGTAATCGTAATCACTATATAATCAAAAAAAATTACCAGCGAACTATACTGTCATTACGACTACTTTTCAAAAAGAATTTAATGTATTAGTAATTGTAAGCGAATTTTAACACGTATGAATCAAACCATGTGAAAATACCAACAAAAGAAACTGATTAAGAGCTGAATTATCCAGCCCATAATAAGTAAGCTGATTGCTCTGTGGAATAGCTTTGAACGGTAAATCAAGTTGAACGATTAGGGGTGCACCCTGATTGTAAATAATCTTACACATAAAAAATCGTAATGGGTATGGTCCAAATATTTTAATTGATAGATCATTTTCATCAAAATTAAAACGCAAATCCAAAATGTGACTATTCGAAAAATCACACGCCGTATAATACGATTAACGCAAACGCTGGATAGAGAAAATACTATAAGCACTAGATTAAAGCAGCAAACCTCGGAAATAGCACACATAAAAGTCGTCAAAATTACTGCTTTAATCATATGCATTTCAAGAAAACGCCAAGCAATCTGTTTACATGGCCGGAACCATCGTTTTAACTTGGTGCGCAATCTTCTATGACCTGCGGAAAAAAACGATTTCCATGATTTTTTCCGCACATTAGTAGGTTTCTGTTGATTTCCTGTAAAATTCACTTGCGAATATCGGCTTTTTTGATCGCTTGGCCTTGGTTGACGTACCGATTCCATAAATCGTCGATGAAAATAATGAAGTTGTATTACAGTGAAAATTACGGTTAATGTAGGTATGAGCAAATGTAAAAAAAGGTCTTTTGTTTGATAGCGATGTAAACCAATGTCATTTTGTCTAAGGAATATAAAGCAATATGAATAAACCGATTACAAAATTCTAAACCTAAAACTTACAGAGTTGAATGAACATGTAAAAACTTTTCCCAGTAATGGTCAAAGTAGTCGAATTGATATGTATATATAATGGTTAATATAGTCATTGCATAGAATATAACAAATATCCAATAGCCGTATAGAAACTTTATCCAGAGCTGTAACGACATTTGGAAAACCATTAAAAAAAGAAGGAATAGGGACATGTAACAAATCCGAAATCCGTTCATATCTTGATCAAGCATTGCACAAAGAAATATTAAAAATATCAGCATCCACATCCAAATACGGGTTATAAAATTTGAAACACTCTCGAAAATATAGATAACTACACGGGGTGCCTTGGACTTTTCAAACAACGTGTGTTCAGAGCGTGTATGTCTTGTCCCGAAAATTTGATGCAATAAATCACTTTCAACTTTGTCCAAAGCTTTTTCTTTAAAATACTGATGCGAAGTTATCCAGAAAATGAATAGAAATAGGGTCTTTACAGCTAAAGGAATAAAGGGATGCATTCCATTATCCCTTGGATGAACAAATCCGATTTGTTGAAGGTTTAATCCGTATATCTATGGATAAATTGTGTAAATTAATATTCAACAAATAACAAAACATCATCGATTTGACTGTGCCTAGGATCGCGACGCAACCGCAAAGCGAACAGAAGTAACGAATGAACGCAAGTTTCCATAATGCCGAACTGCACGTCGTTGTTTGTCTGTTTGTGTATAAACAAGTATGTGCACAAGGCCTATCGAAGCATTCTGCATTCGTTCAATAATTGTAAATGATCAAATATTTGTTTAAAACTAAGTTCAAGTGCAGACGGCAAATTTACAGAAAAATCAATACCAAATTGACGACAGAAAAGATACTAACAACAACAACAATAATGCCACCAGAGATAAATAGACTTTTTAATCAATTACCACTGACGCTAAATTCAAAAACATAGTTAGAACAGACGATCAAACATTCAAAAGTGTATCCATTTTGCCTAAATAAAGACAAGTAAAAACTTTGCATTCGGACGCAACCGACTGCAATATACTTTGATACCAGTTTACATAGCTGTTTTAAGGATTATGTGTGCAAATAGTAATATATGGGGGCCTTAGGTATAAATATCAGGCAGAAGGGGTGGGCATGACATCCATATTGATGATGCATATCTTGGTTGCCACGCCTGCTTTTACCGCATACCTCTATATCTTTCTCATTTTTTGCGCTAGAGTCTCCATACTTGGCAGGGGGATAGAAGGTGCCATCCGTCACAGATATGTACCACAAATTTAAATGTCACGCCTACCCCTTTTGCCTTCCTTTTAAACACAAAACCCCCATATATTACTATTTGCACACAGAATCTTAACAAAGCTATGTACACTATGTAAGCTTACTAAATTGTGCATAACTTTTTTTGAATAATCATACATCTATATATATAAAATAGTTTGTCCTGACTGACTGACTGACTGACTGATTGTTGAGAGGTCCACAGCCTAAACGATAAGAGCTAGAAGGCTGAAATTTTCACAAAATATTCCATTCTCGGTGAAAGTGAGCACTAAGAAAGGAAACATAACTTGGTTTTGTACACCAGAATATGTTACGCGAGTGGTTTTACCTACTTACTTGCTAATTATCAAACAAAACTTAACACACAAATACCTATTGCCATTGTTGTTTTTATATAATTTTCAAACTGACATTTGTAACTTTAGTTGGTGTTGCAAATGCACATATGTACATACATACATTCAAACATACACATGTGTGTACCTACATTTTACATTGTTTTGTACATACATATATTTAAAAAAATGCAAGTGCAAATATATGTAAATATGTATATACCGTGCAAAAACAAACACCTTGGGGTGTTCACCAGCTCGTTTCATCGTTTCATGTTTCAAACTTGAAACGTCGTGCAACAACAACTCACATACAAAATTTCTTGAAACGCTTGAAACACCTCAGCCTATGTATACAAAAAGTGTTTCAAGTTTCAAGAAAGTAGAGATGGGAAGAGCACGAGTTTTAATCGGTATTTGCTATCGATGCTCAGTATTTTTCAGTATAATTTGGTATAATTTTGTGCAAAAAAGTGTGAAAAAATATGATTGATGACCGCCGCAAACAAAAGTAAATTTAAAATGTTAAAAGCATGTATTGAGAAACTTATTTAAACAACCAGCTCTTCTCACTTTCAATTTCCTCTATTTCCCTAACACTTTCAATTGCCATTTTTTATAAATCTAGGCAGTATAAGCGGAGTAAACAGTAACAGTGACAAAAATTTAAGTAAAGTAAAGTAAACAACAGCTGACTTTTCAAGTATGAAACGTCATGAAACGATTAATTCTGTTCACGAGCTAAGCGTTTCAAGCATGAAACATGAAACGATGAAACGGATCTGGTGAACACCACAACTGTTAGTGTAGAAACTTAAGAAATGTAATCAACATCTACATATGTATATACGTAATGCATAAACGTGGCATAGATATGTACATATGTACATTCATGTAATTTGTATTTGTTTTTTTTTATATCGAGCACTTTGTGCGAAAATAATTAGTCTTGAACATCTTTGTATTGTGGTAGATTTGTTAACTTGCTGCTTATCTAAATTAGACAAAACGTAACACACAATCATTATTGATACACAATTTCGAACAAGCAAGCAAAGCACATATGTAAAGAATGGGGGTTTTGGGTATAAAAAGGCAGGCAGAAGAGGTAAGCGTGACATTCAAATTTGTGATGCACATCTGTGGCGGATGGCACCTTCTATCTCCCTATCAAGTTTGGAGACTCTAGCGCTAAAAATGAGAAAGATATTGAGGTGGGCGATATAAGTGGGCGTGGCATCCAATATTGCACATTTGTTACGGATGTCACTAACAATGTTTCTACCAAATTTGGTGACTCTAGCGTAAAAGCTGGGAAAGATATAGAAATTTCCGATTTTACGAGGTGGGTGGAAAAGGTGGACGTGCCATATATAACTTTGATGTAGATCGGTTACGGATGTCACTAACAAGGTTTCTACTAAATTTGGTGACTCTAGCCCAAAAAATGAGAGTTTTCAGATTTTAGGAGGTGGGCGGTATACGTGGGGCGTGGCATCCAAAATTTTAATGCATATCTTTGTAAGATCTACCTTCCCATCAAATTTTGTGAGTATCGCTTCAAAACTGTGGAAAATACAGTCATTTTCGATTATAACTGAAAGGGGGCTGGGGCGGAAGAGGTGGGCGTGGAATACAAACTTTCGATGCAGTTTTTGAGGAATGTCACCAGCTATCTTGCTATCAAATTTGGTGACTATATGCTAAAATGTGGGATATATATGTGTTTTAACGATTTGCACATCGAGGTGTATCGATTTTTATCGATTTCCCAGGCCTCTGAGGTCGTAGAGCCAAATTTCACACTTTGGCTGACGAAGGTATGTACCAAGATATTTGCAAAGTTGCAAGGCTCTAGCTTTAAGGGTGTTGAAAAAAGTTGCGTCCAAACGGACGGACGGACGGACAGACACCTTGACGGACATTGCAAAAGCCCAACATAATATGATACTATTGGTATCAAAGTAAAATGACGCCTCTGATTCTTAACCTCAATGGTGGCGTGAAAAAGAGAATATTAAATACTTTGCTAATATGTTGTTATTATTAACTAATTTATTTTATATATGTTGCTAAAATTTTGTAAAAACTATTGGCGCAGCGAAGCAAGCGGGTCCCTTTCTAGTATGTTTATATATTTGTTTTTCGAGTTAGTTTCTGCCAAAATACTTGCATACGTACACACATATGTATATTCATATCAATGCAATAAACATTTTAAATTCATTGATATCTCGCTCTTTTACTTTAAGACGCTGTAAGAGAGCAAAGCGCGTATTTAGTGTTTGTATAATAAAAAAGGGCAATGTAGAAAAAAGGAATGTAAAAAACAAACATGCAACAAAAAAAAAAAAACCAAAACATTAGCGCGCACCGTTTTGCATTACATGCTAGTATGCGCATAGAGGAAAGTATGTAAAGCAAAACGACCAGACAACACCGGCGGAGAAGCAGCTGCGTAGGGAAAAGTAACTTCAGAAAAACAGGATAAATAAGGCATCTTTTAACCAAAAAAAATAAACAATTTTTATTTATTACTAGAAAACCCGGCGAACTCCGTTACGCCACCTCGTTTTTTTCAACATATCGTTTGGGGATTAAAAGATGAAGAATGAAATTTTTGTAAAGCAAAATTTTTATTTCATTAAGTAACAGCAAGAAGTGTAAAGACAGAACTTAAGCGAAGAAAGCCAAAATATAATAATAGAAAATGCCCGATTGAGTACGCGAAGATCATTGGCACCATACAATCGCATTCCAATATGATATTGATATTGGACCAATGACGACTGTATGTCGATTTTGCAATGCGTTTAAGTTTGAAAGAGAAACGGCAGGATTGTGCTGCGCAAGTGGAAAAGTCAAACTGGATCCATTACTTACACCACAACATCCTCTAGACATTTTAGACTATGGACAGACTGGTGAATGCCTCAAATGCACAATCCACATATGATACACAGATCAACTTACCACCTTGCTGTTGAAATTGAATAAAAGTTTGTTAACAAACGAATAACTTTAACCTCAAAACTGAACAGATTACAATAAGAAGCTGTCAAACAATGTAACGACATGTAATCGCATGATTACTTAATTAGGGATTTTTGCTAAGGGTGTAAAAAACTTTCCCGGTTTTCCTGCATTCCTGTTGAACATTTTCCTGAATTTTGTTTGTCATAAACCTCACGGACCCCGAGAAATTTTCAAAGAATGCAAAACCGTGGAAATCGGTTCTTGCGTTCTGGAGTAATATCGTCAGTAAAAATTCAGACTTATTTTTATATATATAGATAAAGAAACAAAATCACTAAGCAAAGAATAGTAAAGAAACTTCAAACAGTACAACGCACTCTCATCAGAAAAAAACTTGAAAAGCTTGAAAATTCATTTGCTGTCTCAAAGCTTGCTGACCAAGTGTGCTTTGTAGAAAATGCAAGTCATTCTATTTCTGATATTGTACGCGAGATGGTAAGCAAGAGGGTCTTTGGATCAGATCGTGAATTATATGTATGTGAGTCAGCACACAGTCTGTGTGACCTCAGTTTATATGTATAAGTGCATCGACGTTCGCACTTCTTGAATAAACAAACAACAAAGTATACATACACCGGCTGTGTTCTTGCTGGCCCAGCATTGTCCAAGTTTCAGTTTTGCATTTTCTTTCTTATTTTGTTCGATGACACTAGCAAACAATGTTGTCAACGTAATCACCATACAGATGTTCACGCATGCATATTAATTCTGAAGGAGTATTCAGAAAATTAATGTCCAGATCTTTAAAATGCTTTCCTTTTTTTGTTGAGATTTTTTAAATTTCTTTTTTTCTTTGGCCTGCTTTTACAGGTGTGTGTACGTGTAAATTACAAACAAGAGCGGTGATCCGCGTTGTAACATAAACGTTATGCTGGTTAAGTGTGCGTGTTCTTCCTTATGTCCCACGCAGCAGTCAGGCAGTCTGTTGCCGCCGCTCCTGTATTCAACGTAGTGATCTCTTGTGTTGATATTAATTGAAGATTATGATGCGAGGGTTGACTGACCCTCTATCGCTAGCCTTGGGCTTAGACAATAATAATGCAATATGTGTTTTACGACTGGAGTCGGAGTAATATATTTATTCTTGCGTGTTATACTTTGCGCGTTTCACATAGAACTGAAGTCACTCGATGTAACGAGCTGGGGAATAAGCTAAATTAAACATACAAATATCAAAGCTTATTCTACCCACCATAGCTGACACAGCATAAGCTACAATGTGACAGCCGGCAAGCCGACTTCAGCATAAGCGATAACGCTGCTCTTGCGACATGCGCAAGGGATCAGGTTACCGCCGCTGACCGTTGCGATCAGGGCACCGAACTAAGGCATTCGCCGCGTCAGCACCATGCGCGCAATTGTCAGCCAACAAATGCTTAAATACAAAGTCTTAAACTGCTATGCGCGAGGGGCACTCGTTAACTACTCCCCCTTTAGAACCATGAGCGTCCTCGTTCATCCTGAAGCTGTTGACAATCCTTCGCATCTCCATCGATGTCCGTCTTCTTCTCAAACCTTGGTAGAGTAGAACGGAACCGCAAAATAGGAGGCTGAGCACCACTCCAATACCGAACCACACCTTAGGCGACCCTGCAGCCTCGACCTTTTCCTCCAACTCCCGGATGACATGAAGATTGTTGTTGTTCATTCTGTGAAGCAATGGCATGCTAAGTACCGGATCATGGCTAGTGATGTTGATCAACGGGGAAGCCGCTATGCCAGGGATTTTTTCCAGAGTTTCGCGCCAGTTTGTATATTTTGTGCCGTTTATGATGGCCATGCGTTCAAAGGTGATGAGGTAAGTGCCGTTGACTTGTATCTCTGGACCGTCGTCGGTGCTAACTCGTGCTGGGCTTTCGTTTATTACCATAATGCCGTCATCCACGTAGGTGATGGGTGTCAAGTGGCTGGGTTGCGTATAACAGTGCGCTTTGCCGCCCGCATGTAGAGCCCGTGCGCAGGTGTCGTGTGGTGCTATTTTGCAGAATGATGTGTATGTTGTTGTAGTACAGCTGTTGACCGCTAAAACGCCGCTTTCGCATTCTTCTACGGTGTCGTCTTGGAGTTGAAGAACGGTGTGCTCGTGTGAAACCGGAAGAATGCTGACCTTTCTACATACAAATTTAATTCTAGGGTAATCTATTAGTACATGAATTATATTTTCGGACTGGAGTACTTTAATATCGGATGCTTCCAACAAACTAACTACAGGGATATCTGTGGGGTGCTCAACTAAAACAGATTTTAAGTCGTCGTGGTCAAATACCGTGGGATTAATTATGTTTGATTTAGCAAGTGTGATTGTAAGCATTAAATTTTGAACTTCAGTTATCAACATTCTATTCCTGGCCAAAAGTGCCTCGTATAAATGTGAAGTGTCGATAAGCTCTTTCTTCTTTACTTTAACTATCTGATTTACTGTATCGGTTAATTGGTTTATTTGTTTTTGAGTTTCTGTATTTATTTCTACCTGCCTGTTGTTTGACTCAATTAATTTTGACTCTGTTATTTTTATTTTTTCCAAATCTGATGCGTCTGGTGTGCCGGCCACGACTTTGAGCACTGTCCCTAAAAAATCTAAACTTCTGGCTATCCTGTGGTGAACTTTCAATACGGACAAAAGGTTTCTAAGGTGGTCGGTATCGACATCTAATAACTTCCTCATATGAGATTGAGGGAACAATTCGGACAATTTTTCTGTTTCTTTTAACATCATAGAGTATTCTGTGAGGTTGCTAGTGTGCCTAACATAGTCCCGTTGTTCCCATACCAATACATTCCCGTCTATAACCGGTATGTACTTGGAATGAGAATAATCGGTGATCCGAGCATTTACCGTCACCAGTAAGACTAAAACTGGTGTAATGAACCTGTGAGAGGAAAGAAAATTAAATCTATGAATTCCTTAGTTTACTATTGATTGCTTAACTGCTACTTTAAATTGTCCTTGTGGACCACTCTCCCCTTTATAAGAACAGACGTTCCTAGGTCTGCCTGAACAGTTTCTTCGGCGCATAATGGGGTCAGTTTGTTACCTAACCTTCTGTTGGTCTTAACGAATACCTTTTCTCCCACCTCAAATACCTTGTTCTGCCTGCTTGGGTTGTTTCTGTCCAGTTGCACTTGCTGAGTTTTTTCAACTTTGTTTTTGATTGCATCTTTATACTCATCGGTAGACGCATGTATTACCTCAATCGGTTTTTTGCCTACTACCGAATGTACCGATCGATTATATTGCACCGTGGCATGAATGATCAGTTCGACAGTGTCATCTATTTTTTTTCTCAATTTTGAGGCACCGTGCAATTTCCAACAACGTACTGTGGAAGCGTTCCACTTGGCCATTGGAGGTACTGTGAAGTGGTGGTGCGTTCACAATGTCTATTCCATATCTGTCTTTTAATAACGAGGTTATTGTCTCCGAATTGAAAGACGCCTCATTATCACAGTATATTATTTTGGTTTTTGGAAAGAAATTAACGGCTTGAACTATAGGGGTTTTCACATCGGTTATTGTACGTGACAATATTGGTTGTACTATTGCAAATTTTGAAAATTTGTCGACACACGTTAAAAACTGCTTTTTGTCAGTTGAAAAAATGTCGATGTGAAGGATCTCGCCCGGGTATGATGGAATTGGTGTTTTTCCAAGGACATGTTTTTTGGGATGCCTATCATATTTGGCCTTAGTGCAGGTCTTGCAGTTCGCCACTATTTCTGTCGCTAGCTTAGTCATTTTCGGGAAGTAGTATTCCTCTAAGATTTGTCTGACGTTCTCTTGGGCGGCTCTATGCGCGCGGTTATGTTCTGTCATGACTATTTCTCTTTGTTCGTCTTTGTCCGTTATATCAGCTACTACATTTTTGCAGTAACGGAACTTAGTGGAGGGGAAGCTTTTCACTAATTCGTGTTGGATGAATGCCAGCATTGGCAAGTCGCAATTGATTGCGTTTACTACAGTCGGTTTTACGAATGATTTTACCTCATCTAATGCTTTATTTTTATCTGTGTAGTGGAGAATATGACGAGTTTTCTCGCCGAAAAATATGAAGTTCTGCCTCAGAGGGAAACGTGCTTCTTCCAACACTATTTGATTCTTAAAACAGTTTAACGGTTTGTCCGTTGACTCTATTGTGTACGTTAGCGACAGCTCACTGTGGACGGTGGCTGCGTCTGACGCTATTTCTTCCTGTAAGGCGTTAATATTTTGTCGAGACAATGCGTCTGCGACGTGGTTTTCTTTACCGGGCTTGTAGTGGATTTTTGCGTTATGTTCATCGATATACGCTTTCCATCTTTTAATTTTAGCATTGGGGTTCCTATCCGATACAGCAAAGGTAAGAGGTTGGTGATCTGTATAGATATTAATGTCTCTTGTACCATACAGGTACTGCTGTAGTTTACCTAGCGCCCACACAATAGCCAACAGCTCTCTTTCATTGGTGGCGTAATGGGTTTCGCTATCTTTCAGAGTTCTGGATATCATAGTAATTGGTCTGCCGTCTTGTGAAAGTACAGCGCCAATACCATATGCTGAAGCATCCGTCGTTAAATCGAACGGCTTCTTAAAATCCGGATATCTAAGAATGACGTCTTCTGAAGCTAAGATATTTCTTAGTCTCTCAAAAGCATGCCATTGAATGATCTAAGTTCGAATAGGTTTTTCGGTTCCGGATATTCTTGAATAGCCTTAACTTTTTCCGGGTCGGTTTTCGCCCCGCCTTCAGTTACTATAAACCCCAAATATTCTACTTCCTTTTTAAAAAAATGGGTCTTTTCCCTGGAAACTTTCATGTTAGCCTCACATAGCTTTGCCAAAACCCAGTTTATATGCGTCACATGGTCTCTTTCGTTTTGTGAAAAAATTATGACGTCATCTACGTACACATAGCAAGTTTTGCCGATTTGTTCACGCAGGACGTCGTCGATCGTTCTTTGAAAGATGCTTCCCGCATTCTTCAATCCGAACGGTAGTCGACAAAACTCATACTTTCCTCCGTTTACAGAGAAAGATGTCTTCTCTCTGTCTTGTTCCGCCAGGAAAATCTGGTGGTAGCCGGATTTTAAGTCTAGAGTTGTAAAGTATCTAGCCTTTCCCAGATTGGCTAAGATCATGGGAATGCTCGGCATTGGGTATTTATCTGCTATGGTTCGCTCGTTTAGCTTTCTAAAATCAATAACTAGGCGTTTATTTTTGTTGCCATTTTCGTCACGACCTTTTTTATCGACAACCCATGTCGGGTTGTTGTACGGCGACTTTGATGGCCTGATGATGCCATTTCGCAATAGTTCTTTGATTTCGTTTTGCACAAAATCAGCCACTCCCATGGGATGTGGGTAAAGTTTTGAGTAGACCGGCTCACTGTCTATTGTGCGTATTGTGGCCACTACAGAAGTATTGAACGGCAGTGCTTCGTTAGAAGCTGAAAATGCCTTTACCTTGTTTCGCATCATGTTGCTAAATTCGGCCTTTATGGACTCTGGCACGACAATATCATCGACATTTGTGAAATTCACATTGTCGCAAATGTGGTGCTGCATCTTCTCAGATGCAGACCCATAGTTGACTGTGCCATTTTTAGCGTTCAAGGTTGCCCCTATCTGCGCAAGCAGGTCGAAGCCTATGATGCCGTCGAACGGAGTCAGGGAGTCTAATAGGAAAAATGAAGTTGTTACACCAAAAATGTTAATTAAACACTTCTGATGGATTTTGTTAGAGCCATGAATGGAACTAACACTGAAAGGGGTGCTGACTGGCGTTACATGTTTTAGCCCTGTTAAGGGTCTAATATAGTTCTTGGCCGCCCCCGTGTCGATTAAAATTCTTACTTTTTCCCCTGCCAGCTGCCGTTCGACAAACGGTAGCTTGGAGCGTTCCCTAAAAAATTTACCGAGTCATCCCCAGCAACAGAGTCGGAGTCGTCATCGATCTCTGCAACCTCTTTGGAGGCAACTTTATTAAAGCCTTGGTCATCATTGTCGGTGTTTTGTTGCACAGTGTTATGCACCCGCTGCCGCCTTTGGCCTGATACGCGCTCAGATGAGTTCGGCCTCTTTTGGCCTTGCCCATTTACTTGTGAATTACTAGCCTGTTCTTTGTTGTACCGCGTCTGCTGTCTAAACTTTGCTGTTGAAGCATCAACTTCCATAGGCTCCTGTTGTTGGCTTTGGTCTGCTTTGTTGCTACTGTTCGCATAACCTTTCTGTGCTTGGTGTTTACCCTGTTTTTTGGTATAGTGAGGGTTTCTTTCCTGGCCTCGTTCGGCATCATCATTTCTACCCTGTTTCTCATACGAGCGTTTTTGGTTCCTGTTTCCCTCAGTCACGTGGGCTTTATCTTCCAAAACTCTAGCATACGTGGCCGCAAACGTACTTCGCTCCATGCTAGCCTCTGCCTCTCTGGCCAAAGCCAGAGCAGAGGGCAGGTCTTTCGGCTGCGCAGGAAACACAACTGATCTCAGGGTCTTCTTCAGACCTGAGACGAAGGAATGCAGTGCATCGCTCCTAACCTCTTCATTTAGCATTTTTGCTCTATCTTGGTCATGGGTCATTACTACCTTGTTCGTGACCAGAGTTAGCTTGCGCTCGACCTCGTCATAATACTGCATCAACGTGGAGTCGCCCTGTCGAACCATCTCTAGTTGCTGCCGCAAGAGTCTAAGCGATGTCCTATCAGCATACGTACAGTCCAACCTAGCAATTATCGCATCGAAATTTAGGACTGTGTTGTACGAAGACAACAAAGCTCTTGCTGTACCCTTAATTCTGTTTCTTATTATATTAACCGCTTGGTAGTGGGCATTACTGCCTACGTAGGGTCTGAAAAGTTCGTACGCATCCACAGCGGATTGTCTCCAGTGGACATATTCGTCATGCGTACCATTGAATTCGGGTATAGATTTTACACAGTCAAGGGATATATTACACCCTACATCGGGGTTGATTGAGATTCTTTGATACGCTTCGACCTGCGGTGCCTCAATACGTAAACTATCTACCCTTTGATTTACCGAAGCTAACATTGCGTCAAATTCTGTTCTTAGTCTGGCCTCTTGCTGTGCCAACGCCTGGCTAATGAGTGTTTGTATCTGATTAGGCTCCATGTCTGTTGCGTTTTCTAAACTGGCCTCTGAGTTTGTGTCCCAGTCTTCGTCACTAATATATTCACGTTTAATCTCCCTATAGGGTCCTGGGAAGCTCATTAGCTTGTACCCTTAACTTATGTTTGACACTTTATTTATAGGGTTTCACTATAGCCACTGCTAATCGGCATGGATAGAACGGGATACTATCGAGTTTGACCAAATAATTTTTCACAACTTGCTTTACTCAATGCCTTTGTTTTTTATTTTTCACTTAAAATCATTTTTTAGTTAAACAAACCACTTACATGTTATCTGTAGGGCCTGCTTATCCTAACTGTTGTTAAGGTCGCGGGTTAATCCGCTGCTGGGCGCCAATTACAAACAAGAGCGGTGATCCGCGTTGTAACATAAACGTTATGCTGGTTAAGTGTGCGTGTTCTTCCTTATGTCCCACGCAGCAGTCAGGCAGTCTGTTGCCGCCGCTCCTGTATTCAACGTGGTGATCTCTTGTGTTGATATTAATTGAAGATTATGATGCGAGGGTTGACTGACCCTCTATCGCTAGCCTTGGGCTTAGACAATAATAATGCAATATGTGTTTTACGACTGGAGTCGGAGTAATATATTTATTCTTGCGTGTTATACTTTGCGCGTTTCACATAGAACTGAAGTCACTCGATGTAACGAGCTGGGGAATAAGCTAAATTAAACATACAAATATCAAAGCTTATTCTACCCACCATAGCTGACACAGCATAAGCTACAATGTGACAGCCGGCAAGCCGACTTCAGCATAAGCGATAACGCTGCTCTTGCGACATGCGCAAGGGATCAGGTTACCGCCGCTGACCGTTGCGATCAGGGCACCGAACTAAGGCATTCGCCGCGTCAGCACCATGCGCGCAATTGTCAGCCAACAAATGCTTAAATACAAAGTCTTAAACTGCTATGCGCGAGGGGCACTCGTTAACTTGTACGCATACACATCATATTTAATTGTATTAGTGGCAATTGTTTCACCATTTATTGGCCTGCCTCAACTTTGACATTTGATGAGGAAGTTTCGCATATCGCGCGAGATTATGTCGTTTTGAAAACGGCGAGTTTGTGTAATCTGCTCCGGAACATAGCAAACAGTGCCTTAGCAGTGGCGTGAGCCACTGCTTTAACGGCGTTTGAAAGTTTTTACGGCATTTTAAACTCGCCGTCGGCGATCTTCAGTCGTTTTGTGAGTGTGTGTGTCGAGTGCCATGGCACTACTTACTCATCACCTCTACTGTAATATCTACTGTAATGTAATGAAGTAATATTTTTCTTTATGGCGAATTTTTTTTTTTTTTTTATTGGGTTTTATGGCGTCCCCCACCATAATATCCCATGGGCTACCATATATTAGTGATAAAAAACATTTAAAAAAAATTTGAAGCACTTTTGGGCTGCAGCCCCACTTGTGCATATTTACCGATTCGCGAATGGGTAAAAGGGATCGATTTTCATATAGGTAAAAGGAATGCAGAGCGGAATCAATTCATACCGTCCAAAAACATGCCCATGTTAAATTCTCCGATATTTTACACCCGTATTCATCCAAGCGAGAAGCAGTGGTGGTGAAAATGGATCGATAAATGAACAGTTGATTCATCGATTCTTCAGACTTCAGGTACCTAGCCGAAAATTAACAAAAACATCAAAAGAGCGTATTTATACCTACACGCATACTTACAGTGGCGAGCAGTGGTGAGTTTATGTTTTCGAAACTGATTTTCGTCGCTAATAAAAAATATATCACACAAGCAAATGTATTCGTTGGATAGGTAATTTAAATTCCGTTTTTATGATACAATACTCTTCTTAACCCATTAAGTACCCATTGAAAGTTTTCAACTCTTGTAAAAGTCTACTTTTTCACTTTTTTCCCCGGGCTTGAACAAAAAATGTGTTGATGCAAATAGATGAGTTAAACAATTCTAATAGTGTCTGAAAAAAAAAATTTTAATAAATCTCTTCGCATGTATTTTTTATGATTTTTTGAAAATGGCAAAAATGACCATTTTAACCCTTTTTTCATCAATTTGCAATTGACAACGCACAGGAGCGGTCGTTCCAGTCGACAAGATTGACCCCAAGATATGGTTGCTCAGGAGGAGACGGCGACGCCTGCTTCGTAGACATCTTCCTCACCAGGCGGGTCCCAACAAGTTCAACAAACACACTCTGCTGTTGAGATGCTATCATTATTGATAATTCCTTTTTATTGTTATTCATGTTTTTTTTTGTATTTATTTATCAAAATACAACGAGAAATATACACACTTGCTTTTCACTTTTACAATAGAAGAAGATGACAGTTGATGTAAGATGTAAGATGTTGCAATGTGAACACGAGTTTCACATCTTCTCATCGTTCCTATTGATGTGCGATAGTGTGAATAGGCTATTAGAGGTGGAGCACCATCGATAGTGGGCGCCATCGATATTCGAAGATTGTAAATTCTGAACCATCGATAGTGTCGATAGTGCCATCGAAAGTGTCGATAGCGCCATCGACAGTACAGCCCGACAAACACATTTAACGGGATTAAGAAAATTGTGGTTTATTTAAGCCAAAAATTTCGATTTAAAAATAAAAGGATGTTAACATTTTTCTCCTTAAGTCGGGTCCGCCTTTCCGAAATAATTTGGCCTGCCGTGCTGAATACTCTTTCAGATTATACGGACGTAGCGGGAATGCAGAGGTATTTGCAAAACAGGCCTGGCAAAATAGTAATATATTAAATTATGTAAATCTTACAATTCGTTTTTAAGGCATACCTTTATCCATAATAAGTCGTGAATTTCCAACTTGGTTCATAGATCGCTCACCCAAAAAATTAAACAAAGTGTTCTGGGAACTCGTATCCGCTGCGACGGACTAATTAATTAAGGACTCTTTGACGGGGAAATTTGCCAGTTCGTTTTCAAAAAATGTTGCTGCTTGTTCAGCGTTTGAGCTGCGTTAAAATCCATTTCTTTTCAAGCGCGGATCCAAAAGCGTAGCCATCCTGCAGACTGTCCTTTGCTCATATATGAAAAGGCGTTTTTTTATTGACTCCATTACTACTTTGTTCATAGTTTTTCCTTGCAAAGTTTGTAGATGAGATGACACACCATCGATTTTGCGAAAAAGTCCATATGCCAGGGGCTATAATTAGGGATATGATTACATACTTTCCACCAGAAGTTTTTTCACTTGCTTGATGAAAGAAAGCCAATACTTTTTCGACATCTTTTAGTACAAGTATTTCCGCAGCAGTAAATGGCTGCGGTGCATTTGCTGTTGACAATAATATTTTGGCAATTTCGTCGTTCGTTTTTAAAATGCGCTCAATCATAAAATAGAAACTATTACATCTAGTGGGTGTTTCTTGCAACAAAGTATTCTCCGAGACTTCTTGAGCTAATTTAAAATTTTCATTCGCTATCGTGCTTTTTTTTTTAAAGACTAACAATTGTTTTACACTTAGTAAATAAATCTTGAAGTACAATGTTATCAACTTTTAAAGCATCTTGCACCACCAGATTGATCGTATGCGCAAAGCATGGCATATTGCGAATTTGTAATATTTCATTATCTGTTACAATACATACCGTTTTATTCTGGATGTCCTAATCAATAAATATTGCTCGCAATGTATCTGCAATGTTGTGCGAACAGTGATTAGTTTTGCTTTACACCCGTGACAGTCAAAAAACTAGCATTGGCAGTTGATGTCCACAAGTCACAAGTTATTGCAATATTCGAAAGATTTTGAAGTATTACTGTAAACTTGGCTGTGGATTCCTTGAAATAATTTAATATTAGCACATTTCGTAAGTGTGTCTTGCTTGGTAGTTTGTACCTAGGATCTAATACATGAGTGTATTGTACAAACCAGAGCTGCAAACCCTTGAAAAAACGGTCAGGGTTCGGTTCGGGTTCCGAACCCTAGGTTCAAAATTCGCAGAGGTTCCAAAACCGGGTTCTGAATATTTTGAAACCTCGGTTTCGGTTCCAAACCCGGGTTTGTCGAGTAAAAAAAAATGAAAAGACATTTGTTGACTTTTAATCAAACCATTTTTATTTAATTATTGTTAGCTTATTTAACAGGCCAACATAGCAGAAGTTTCGCTTATGCGCAAATAAAGATCAATAAAGAGCACACACTTATTCCATGTTGTATTTCTATGTTTGCACTCAAAACTAACTCAGTTCTGTACAGAGTGCCGGGTTTATTTTTTGTGGCTTCAAGCTGACGCACAAGCTTAAACAGATCGTTACAAATGTATGTATGTACATATGTATGTACATGCATAACCTTTTTCCACGAAATTGTGCCCGAGCTTCGGGCTTCATGCCGGGCGCGCACAGCCTGTATACAAAATGCTTGTACTTAGTATTTGCTTGCTCGCTCTTGATCAGACCCTCAGCTTGTGCTTCAGTCTAGCGACAGATGCACATATCTAGTAAGTAAATACATATGTATTTATGTTATTCGTGTTATTTTGTCTCCTCTTTACTCAGTAACATATGGAAATTCGACTGTAACAAAAATAACACTCAAATAAAAAGCTTTTTTTTTTTTTTGCCGAACTCTTAAATAAAAATGGAACCGGTTTGGTTCACGGTTCCGATACATTGCTTGGGTTCGGTTCAGGGTTCGGTTCCACATAGCGAGGAACCCGCAGATAACCGGTTCCACTGGGTTCGGTTCCGGACCGGTTTGCAGCTCTGGAACAAACCCTTTATTTTTTACAATATTGTAGGGCTGCACATCTTTGGAAACCATCTCAGTTAAGGCTCTGTCAATGTCGGTCTTTCTTTTAGAATTAGAATCGTACAAGACGGCTCTTTTGAAGTAAGATGCTACAGAGTTCATACTCGATCTGCATCTGCTGCTTGTAGGGTCGTTCCTCTCAGCACGTACAGTTTGTGTGCTTGAGTCTGCCTTTTTACTTTCAAAGCCAGGATGAAACCATTTCAAGTGGTCGTGCAAGTTTGACGTACTGCCGTCAAGATATTTTGCAAATTTTCTGTCGTCGGACCTCTTGAAATACTTCCAGACATGAGAAATTTACTTTTTTTTTGTAGTGCTCTTCTGAACTCTTGGTTCAGAATCCTTATGTCCTAAGTCCTGCGTGTTGGTACTTGAGGTGGGCACTCGACGATAACCTTAAATTCGACACACCATCAATTAAATCACTTATGTTTAATATATATTTAACATACCTATTTTTAAAAAGCAATCCATATCTATTTTTTTTTTTTTTTTTGTGATTGCTGACACAGAAAAAGCGGGAAAATCATTTTTGGTGATGTGAGACGCCCGCTATCGGTCGCACCATCGATAGTGGATGGGCCACTATCGACAAAGTCGGCTGCTATCGATTGCTGCTCGATAGCGCCCAACCATCGATAGTGTCGACAGTCCCATCGATTGTTCTCCACCTCTAGTACATACATATGTGTAGGTACACATACATACGTCAGCATTTGATTTATATTTGTCGAACTCAGGCTTCAAAACGTTTTTTGATATTTTTCTTCATCTTGTCCTGCTTATGAATGCATACTCTTTCTAACATTGTTATTCTAAGACACCTGTAAGTAACTTTGTCAGCGCAGCACATAAATTCAAAAAGAGTATTTACAAGTGCGTTTGTGTCATGATCTAAGAATGCGTGTGTGCGTTCATGTAGGTAGAGAAATGGTTGGGCGGCGTTTGTCTATACGTGTTAATGTAGTCATGCTCCCGCAGCACACAACGCGCAGTTTCTGGGTTTCACTACATGCCCAGCTCTGCTTCAATCTCACTGACCACTTTCGGAGCGGACAGTCTCGGGTTTTCCCGAATTTTACGGACAATATAACGCTCTTCCGTTGCGTTGAAAATTTCATTGGGAGCGCTTCTACCCTTATCGTCGTTCTATTTTCGCGGACAAATCGGTATATTATGCTCTGGACTGTAGAATCACTCAGTCCAACCATCTCGCCGATTTTCCTGCGCGAATGACCGTTTTTAAAGAGATTAAGGACAATTTCTCGCTGCTCAATTGTTGTTCGTGGTCGCATTTTAAAAAACTAATGTTTCTCTCGTGTCAATACGTAAATTTCATCATAAATTGCTTTGAAAGCAAAGCGAATAAAATGACTAAAGCATTGAAAGAGAATTTACCGTTTTTTTTTTTGCAAAAATAACGGATCATAGCACAGTTGCTAAGCAACTGGTTGAAATAAGCTGTGGCACGTATTTTGGGTGTTTTTATACCCTTAACCCATAAAATGGGTAAATAAGGGTATAATGGTTTTGTGCAAATGTATGTAACAGACAGAAGGAAGCATCTCCGACCCTATAAAGTATATATATTCTTGATCAACATCGACAGCCGAGTCGATCTAGCCATGTTTGTCTGTCCTTCCGTCTGTATGAACGCGCCGATCTCAGAGACTATATGAGCTAAAGACTTTAAACTTGAAACTTAAGCTCTTCTATAATATGAGAAGATCAAGTTTGCTTCAAATTATCGATAACACTTCTGGTTTCCGATATACATATGCGATCGATAACAACAAAACCTTAAATTTCAAAATTGTGAAAGCGAGGTTTTAAGCTATGGATAAATGAACATTTAAAAAAAAATTGATCAAAATTGGTTAAGAAACATCGGAGATATCACAGTTTGAAGTTTGCTCATATTGGTCATTGGGTAAGTACACACAAATGACTGTACACGATACGTATAAGGTTAAGGGTATGTCCTGGTCGGGATTTCTCAACTAGAGCCTTCTTACTTGCTATACCCTTAACCCATAAAATGGGTAAATAAGGGTTTAATGGTTTTGTGCAAATGTATGTAACAGACACAAGGAAACATCTCCGACCCTATAAAGTATATATATTCTTGATCAGCATCAACAGCTGAGTCGATCTAGCCATGTCCGTCTGTACTAACTTGCCGATCTCACAGACTATAAGAGCTAGAGACTTCAAACTTGAAACTTAAACTCTCCTATACTATAAGCAGATTAAGTTTGTTTTAGATTATCGATTACACTTCTGGTTTCCGATATAAACATGTGATCTATAACAAAAAATTCTTGAATTTCAAAATTGCAAAAACGAGGTTTCAAACCATTGATAAAATAATGAACATTTCAAAAAAATTTGATTAAAATCGGTTGAGAAACACTGAAGATATCGAAGTTTTAAATTTTGTCATTTTTGCCATATTGGTCACTGGGTAAATACACACAAATGACTGTACACGATACGTATGGGGTTAAGGGTATGTCCTAGCGGGGATTTCTCGACTAGAGCCTTCTTTCTTGTTCTTAGCTTAAAATTGTTTAAAAATACTTATCAAATTCAAAAATATATAAAATTTTGGTATTTAATATTGTTAAATGTCCCTCTAACATTGTGCGTTTATATTTTAATATTTTTGTACTTTGATATCAAAGGTATCATAGTATATTGGGTTTGTGCAATGTCCGACACCAGTCTGTCCGTCAGTCTGTATGAACGCAACTTTTTTCGACACCCTTAAGGCTAGAGCCGTGTAACTTTACAAATATCTTAGTACGATACCTCGTTGTTAATAACGATGAAATATATATATATATATATATATATATATCACATTTTAGCAGCAAGAGTCACCAAATTTGTGGGAAAGATAGCCGATGACATTCCTCAAAAACTGCTTTGAAAGTTTGGATGCCACGCCCACCTCTTCCACCCCCAGCCCCCCTTCAGTTATAATCGAAAATGACTGTTTTTCCCACAGTTTTAAAGCTATACTCACGAAATTTGATGGGAATGTAGATGCTGAAGTCTTACAAAGATATGCATCCAAACTGATACCGCCCACCTTCTAAAATCTGAAAACTGAAAACAAATTTGGTAGAAACATTGCACTATGGGAAATTTTGCCAAAAATCGGGCATTAATTAATAACTCGCGAACCATGCAAGATATTTTGATTTGGTTTTTTGCGTTAAGTATTTAATCTCTAAAGGAAAATATTTGTAAAAAATGGGCGTGTCACCGCCCCTTTTACAAAATATAGGTTATGTATTTTCTATGTTTGTCAACCTATCACGACCAAACTTAGCAGTTTTATTAGTTATTATAATACTAACATCGTTGCAAAAAATGAGCAACATCGGTCAACTATATCGTATAGCTCCCATAGAAACAATCGGGAAAAATGTGATTTTTTGTATGAAAACCTTTTTGTTTTTGAAGATATTTGGCTTAAACTTTTTGAATATCAGTATATTAATGTTTCTTACATTTTGGGTAAAAGTTATAAGCATCGGCTTACTATTTCATATAGCTCCCATAGAAACAATCGAAAAGTCGTAAAAAGAAAAATGTACAAAATTGCTTATTATGTCCCAAATATAAGGCTGAAACTCAAATTTATAAGCGTTCTTATGATATTATTATGTATTTGTAACAAAACATCATCGTGTGACTGAATAATGACATTTTAACAGTTTCATCATTTTGAACAGAGGTTGTGCTCTTAAAACTTGAATTTCTCAAAAAGTGCACAAAAGTGCACATTATGATTATATGCGCTGGATTCAGAATCAATAGACCTACAAAACGGTGGTATACTCACATTTACCAACCGCTAACATTTTTTTAAAAGTCTATGCAAAGTTAAATTTTGTTTCTAAAAATTACTGGTGAAAGCCACTTTTTAAATATACAAGCAAATACAAATACACGAACAAAACATTAAACTAATGATGCAAAACACACAGTACAAACACGTATTATTAACTGCCATTGCCAGTTTTTTGCTTAAATTTGGTTAACTTTTAGTTTTCTTTACTTTTTTAGAACCTCTAAATTTGCTGTTGAACGACTCACGTGCTTTTCTGTTACAACAGCTGACTTTGACTGTTAATAACATGACCAGCGTCTGTTAACTTAACATTTCCGTTATGCAACACTAAAGTCCAATGTTTTTACAACATGTTTGCATAATCATTTAGTTAATTTAAGTATATGTAAAATTCGAATAAATGCCCGATTTTTGGCAAAATTTCCCATAGTGCATTGTTAGTGACATCCGTAACCGATCTACATCTAAATTTTATATGCCACGCCCACCTTTTCCACCCACCTCGTAAAATCTGAAATTTCTATATCTTTCCCAGCTTATGCGCTAGAGTCACCAAACTTGGAAACATTGTTAGTGACATCCGTTACAAATGTGCAATATTGGATGCCACGCCCACTTATACCGCCCACATCTATATCTTTCTCAGTTTTTGCGCTAGAGTCTCCAAAACTTGATAGGGAGATAGAAGGTGCCATCCGCCACAGATATGCATCACAAATTTGAATGTCACGCCCACCTCTTCTGCCTTCCTTTTTATACCCAAAACCCCCATAAAGGGGTTTACTCCCCTTGCCAACAAACAAGAGAAATTCACCAAAAAACTTCAGCGTGTAAATGCGGTCTTACATATGTATGTGCTTTGCTTGCTTTTTCGAAATTGTATTTCAACACTGTTTGTGTGGTACGACGTAACGTCTGAGTTAGATAAGCAGCAAGTAAGCAAATCTACCACTATACAAAGATGTTCAAGATTAATTATTTTCGCGCAAATGGCTCGATATAGAAAACCAATACAATGGAATGGAATATTTTGTGAAAATTTCAGCCTTCTAGCTCTTATCGTTTAGGCTGTGGGTCTCTCAACAATCAGTCAGTCAGGACAAACTTTTTTATTTATATAGATAATGTTAATTACATCCAACAACAACTAAACGCACTATTATTTTTTCTTGCAATTGCATTCTCATTCTATGTTAACCGCTTACTTATTATCTTGCATTGCATGCCCTTTTGTATTCGGCTTTGGCGAAGCCACAGTTAGTTATGTTATGATTGCTAACCATTCAAGTTCGTTATCGCTGCGCATCGATCACTTCGGATCGACTTGCCAACAAACATTGTTTGGTAATTAGCAGAGTCAACTTCGAGCCTGTCTGCTGATTTATATACACCCAAATAAACTACGTTAATAATTATTATTAACGTTCGTTTTTCGGTAGTCTACGGCTAGTGAAAAAGCTCCCTAGCCCAACAGTCTCCATACTTGATAGGGGGTTACAGGGTGCCATCCGCAACCGATATGCATCACAAACTTTGATGGCACGCCTACCCCTTTTGCCTTCCTTTTATACCCAAAACCACCATATATTACTACTTGCACATAATTTCCTTACCACAGTTATGTAAACTGGTATCAAAGTATATCGCAGTCGGTTTCGTCCGACTACAACTTTTAAATTTGCTTTGGCAGCGGCTCCGTAAATTTGCAGCGCATATTTCCATATTGGGCTCAATATGGATTTGAATATAGCTACTTTGTCAGTGCCGGCTTATCCCTTGGTGTAAGTATCCACTGCGTAGTTTTGGCCTTTTCCATAATTAAATAAAGAAGAACCTATAAGAAGAAAATATAAGATATCGCGAAAAAGCCCAAGTCCACAAAAAATTAAAACCAATGCAAACACACCCTTATGCGCATACACTCAGAAAAAAAGCCAGTTCTAAAATCATAACCATTAGGTTATGATTTTTACCGGCACCGTTCATAAATTTTCGTTCTTGAATTAAGAACAATGGTAATGAATTAAGAACGCTAGCAATGAAATGTTCTTGATTTGGTACAAATAGAACGGATTTGGTAGATTTGTACCAAATTAAGAACGATGTTCTTATTTATGAACCCGTGAATCGATACTCGCTCTCTCGCAAACATGAAATGTGTATGCAAAGTAACGGGATCGCTCTCTCGTATCTGCGAAGTAACGGAATGTCTCTCATAAGAGCAGTGGTCGGCAGAAAGCCGTATTTAACAATTATACGAGTTATTCAATGACGCCTGATGGTCGTGCTGTCTAAGACGCCGCTCAAACCGAAAGTCCCCGGTTCAAATCCTCGTTGGGAAAAAAAGGTAAGTAAAAACTGCATTATTTATAATAAGCATTATTAAGCATATTCACATTAACATTAACTGCTAACATTAACATTAATACAATTATAATACATTGGGGGGACTGTAATACACAATTGTATGAAATATTATAATTAGTCGTTAAATAAAATAAAAATGTTGTTAATCTTGATAATAAAAAAAAAGTTTTTTATTTTTTAACAAATTAATAACAAAATGTTCTTAAAATAAGAAAAATTGTTTATAAATTAAGAACGAAATTTTCTTAATTTAGGAACGAATTATGACCAAACACAAAAAAGCGTTCTTAAAAAATTCATTCAAATTCGTTCATTAAACATGACCGGCGTTCATGATTTAAGAAAAAACGTTCTTAGCGTACTATCATGACCGAATGGTAATAGTTTGGTAATGATTTGGTACAATTAGAACGAGTTTTTTTTCTGGGTGTACGCACTTTTGTAGTTTTTGCTGCTTTTCGGCTATGTCCTCTTGAAACTGAACACAAACAGACTCACAAGCAAATATGTGTATAAGTAGTATGAACCAGCGCATGCATACAAAAGGGTTGTTTTACAGATTATGTCGTAGCGAAGCCAGTAATGGAATACCTTGCATGTTCATGTAGCTGCCTGCGGCAGGTTGTGTTCGGCAGGCCTTCTTAACCAGCGACTGCGATAGAAGGGACGCTGGAGAAACAACAAAAAAGTTGCTGAGTGAATCTAATGTAATCTATCCTTCGCGGATCTATATTTAAACAAACAGGGGCGTTACGTAACGTTGTGTCCTAGAAGGGATTTCTCGACTAGTGTCTCCTTAATTGTTTTATATAGAGTTTGATAGCGAGTTTAATATAATATTTCTAGAAGCTGTTTACTAAACTCGACCCAAAGTGAAAGCGTTGCAGTCGGACCCAACCGACTGCAATATACTTTGATAACAGTTAACATATCTGTGTTAAGGATTCTGCGTGCAAAAAGTAATATATGGGAATTACGCATATAAAAAAGCAGGCAAAAATGGTAAGCGCGACATCCCAATTTGTGATGCAACTTCTCCCAAATTTGGTAGCTATACCACAAAATCTGAGAACGATATTTAGGTTTTCGATTTAGAATTGGACGGTATAGATGAGGCATCCAAAGTTTTGATGTGGTGGATGTCACCATCTATCTTCCGTCGTTGCGCCCTCACAATGACACTCCGTTTGATGCAGTAATGGAAGAAGACAAAGACCTTAGCGCTTTTATACAGGCAGAGAAACGCTCTGGGGGTCATTGCACAAAACAAATACAGGGTGCGCCATCTGTTCCTCTGGTATGTAAAAATTTAATTACTTCACCGATTGTCATTTGATTTGCTTTCTTTGACAAACTTTGAAAACTTCAAACCAGTACAATTTAAATCATGAACACCTAAAGAACGCACCAAAGGTAGTAACTATGTACATTGAAAATAGTTGTTCAATTGTGCTAAGGCGAAAACGTCGATGGTGAACGATATTGGTGGATGTTAGAAAATTTGGTGTGTCCGGAAATGCGTGAAAAGTATCTAACTGACTTTTAATTTCAACAAGACGGGGCGTCAGGGCAACAAAAATTCCCTGGACTCAAAAAGAGGCGATATTGAGTGGCCACCAAGATCCCCCGATCTAACCCCCCCAGACTTATTTTTGTGAGGTTATTTAAAAAGTTAAGTTTACACCAGCAAGCAGAAAACCACTGACGAGCTCAAGAGCAATATTCGTGCCGAAATAGCTGCCATACCGACCGAGATGCTTGAATAAGTGATGGAAAATGCCCGAAAAAGAGCACAGTTAGCAGTGGTCAATAAAGGTGGTCATTAAATCGATGTTGTTTTTAAATAGTGGTCCATATAAATTGTAAGGATTGAACTAAATAAAAAAGAAGCTAATATTTGCAATCCATGTTTTTTTAAATTATTATTCAACTTTCTCAGACCGGAGGAACTGATGGCGCACCCTGTATACTACAAGCACTTACACCTTTGATATAAAAGTATAAAAATAACAAAAACTATAGGTCGATATGTCTGACTTAATAAGCTACATTTTGTAGGCAATAGTTGATAAAATGCTATTTTGGCCAAGTTGCTTAAGCCCAATTAAAGAAATTTTTAGCGTGTTTAGTGTAAATATATTATAAGCGGACAAAAGTGTCTTTTTGTCGTGTAGTTTTATGCTTGCGTGACTCTAGTATTAATATTAACTAATATTAATATTAATATTAAGATTTATAGTTTGAGAATATTTTTTGTTGTAAATATGCATTTATCAATTACCTTATTTGGAAACTCTGTCTCATATAAATTTAGTCCATAAATGTACTGTGCAATAAGAAGAAACTCTGCGTACATGACAACAAAAAAACTCGTACGCATCATTGATCGACGCTGGTTGGGAATCATCCACAAAATATTCGCCCAAATAAGCAACACAAATGTAAGCCAGCTGTGATAAATGATTGACCAGATCTAAAAAGTTTGAGATTTTAAAAATGATGGTTAAATAGTTAAAATAAGTTAAAACGTTGTAGTCGGACACAACCGACTGCGATATACTCTGATACCATTGTACATATCTCTTAAAAGGGTTCTGTGTGCAAGTAGTGTGGGGAAATCAAAATTTGTGGTTCAGATCTGTGCGGATGGCAACTTCTATCTAATACCAAGTATTTTGACTCTAGCGCAAATTCTATGGAAGATATAAGGATTTTAAAATTCTAAGAGGTTTGCGGTATATTTGGCGTCCAATTCTTTACATTTTTTGCAGATTATTGGGGAATGGCGACGTCTGCTTCCCCACTAAATTTTGTGACTCAAGCTTTAAGATACATGCCCTAGCTATTTTTATACCCTCAACCCATAAAATGGGTAAATAAGGGTATAAAGGTTTTGTGCAAATGTATGTAACAGACAGAAGGAAGCATCTCCGACCCGATAAAGTATATATATTCTTGATCAGCATCAAAAGCCGAGTCGAGCTAGCCATGTCCGTCTGTCGGTCTGTCCGTCTGTCTGTCTGCCTGTCCGTCTGTCTGTCTGTATGAACGCGTAGATCTCAGAGACAATAAGAGCTAAAGACTTCAAACTTGAAACTAAAACTCTCCTATACCATAAGCAGATCAAGTTTTTTTTCGGATTATCGATAACACTTCTGGTTTCCGATATACACATGTGATCGATAAAAAAAAAATATAATTTCAAAATTGTAAAAATGAGGTTTGAAACTATGAATAAAATAATGAACATTTAAGAAAAATTGATCAAAATCGGTTAAGAAACACCTAAGATATCGCAGTTTGAAGTTTGGGCATATTGGGCACTAGGTAGATACACACATATGACTGTACGGATTACATATGGGGTTAAGGGTATTTCCTAGTCGGGATTTCTCGACTAGAGCCTTCTTACTTGTTAAAGGTAGTGGAGCGTAGTTTGGTGGCGTGGCATCTAAAGTTTTGATTCAGATCTTTGGCGATTGTCACCACCTTTTTACCAAATTTGGTGGCTAAAGCTATTTTATTGTGGAGGGGGTGGATAAGGTGGGCGTGGCATATAAACTTTTGATGCAGATTTTTGGACAGTGCCACCAGCTATTTTTCCATTAAACTTAGTGACTCTAGGTACTAAAATGTGAAATATATACATAAGTGTTTAATCGATTTGCACATCGAGCTGTATCCACTTGCTATTTCCCACGCTCCTTGAGGTCATAGAGCCCAATAGTTACTTACGCTTGCTTGAACCCCTTTGAAAAAGGAGCCATTGCATAGTGGTCGGTCTTGCATGGAATCAGCGCCAAAAATAATTCTACTGCCTATATCAAAATAAAAGTCTTTCTGAGCTTTTCAAAAAAATTTGGAAATAAATAAATCGCTCCAAACCCAGGACCTTCCTCCAGGGACCGCAAATAAGAGTTATGGTGTTGACAAAACTCAAAGCTAAATATAGGAATCAGGTTCATGCAAAAATGGCCAAATAACTTTGTATTTAGCTGGGAATCCAGAAATTGAATAAACTTTTATTTTCAATTTAAAAAAAAAAATTAATACCAAAATCTTAAAAAAACGTTGCAGTCAGACGCAACCGACTGCGGTATACACCCAACTCTTTTTTTACACGGTTTTTTTTTACACGGATTTGAAGTTACACGGTTGAAAATTTTTTTCAAATTATTTTTTTTTTTTATCTAGTACGGTTTCGTAATTATGTTTGTTTTAACAACACTTGGCACCATTGCTGAAATGAACATACATAGTAGTAACTGGGAAAATCCCCTTGTTCGAAATTTCTTAGGGCGCGTTTACAATGTCAGCGTGAGATTGGAAAATGTTTTGTCTCTGTCTGACACACATATTTTTCACATAAGTTCTATAAAAGATTTCTTAATATAAAAAGTCGATGGCACAAGACCTCTCGGAAATTAGTCCGACAGTTCAAAACTCTATTACCGGAAGACACTCACCATTGGATTTGATGAATATCTCCAGTGGTGATACCGCCTTTAGTCCAGATCGTCGCAAACAATTGGTCTTGTTATCAAATAGCGACGAATAATTATGTAGCTATGTAAATATTTTTTCTTTATTTCCATTCTAATTTTTCTGCTCTTTAATTCTGGATTAACAGATTCCAATATGAATTAAGTATTTTAAGTTTAAATGCTCATTAAAATGCCATATGAACATACAATTTGTATGAAATTTTATAGTTTTCAACTTTTTTTACACGGTTTTTCGAAGTAAATATAGTTCTTTATTTCATCTTACACGGTTTTCAAATCACATGGAACGTATCCCCCGTTTTACTATAGGAAACGCCTCTTTTTTTACACGGTTTTTTTTACACGGATTTCTGAGGAACGTATCTACCGTGTAAAAAAAGAGTTGGGTGTACTTTGATACCAGTTATGTACCATAACTGTGTTAGGGATTCTGTGTGCAAATAGTTATATATGGGGTTTTGGGTATAAATATCAGGCAAAAGGGGTAGGCGTGTCATCCAAATTTGTGATGCATATCTGTGGCGGATGGCACTTTCTATCCCCCGAAAAAAGTCGAAAAAAGTTGCGTTCATACGGACAGACTTACAAAGTGTTAAATTTAGGGTTCTACGACCTCAGGGGGATTGGGAAATTGATAACAAGTCAAAACACCTCGCTGTGCAAATCGATAAAGCACATATAAATCCCACACTGGCGTTTCCTCGGATTAACACATGCTGAACCGGATGGGTTAACTACTACACCGATTATGCGCGATCACAGTCTGTCCGGTATTTTCTTTGATCCTGACAAGGTCAGGTGGGCAGTCGAATTTTTTAGCCTTTTTAAAGCCCCGGGGGCGATTAGATTTTTTCAGCCTAGCTACAACATAGCATTGAAAAAATTATCTCACCACTTGTCAGTCTGCTTAGAGCCAGCTTTGCATGGGGATTTATAACACAATCTTGCAGGAGAGTCAACGTGGTATTTATTACTAAAAAAGGCAAACGAGCACTTGACCAACCCAAGTCATACATACCGATACCATCAAGACTGCGCAGCGGCTGGTGGACTTGCACGTGAGGTGCACTCTCCAGGCCACCAAGCCGCTACACAAATTATAAGGACTTCGTTCAATAAGTAGAAGAGTTAGACCCACGATACAAGCTACCTAGCCGGACTTACCGTGAGGTGGTTCTACCCGCGGAATACTCAATCAGACCCTTCTAGAAAGTATCGAGTTTGTTGATATTACAACCGAACTTTGGACATCGTGTGCCAATGATGGCTATATTACCATAACCTGCCATTTTGTCAATAAAACATTTGATTTAAAGTCGGCAGCTCTCGCTGCTCAAGAATTATTGGACCCCCCCAACCAAACAGACGCTAATATTGCGGATACGATTAAGACTGTATTGGTTAGGTGGAATGTGTTCCAAAAAGTGACCTCTATTGTTACAGACAATGCTGTCACCATGATGAAGGTCAAGTTTATCAAAACGCAAGCGTGTGGTACAATCTTCCAACAGAAGCACAGTTGCCCACGAAAAATATATAATCACAGTGGCGCTGATAAACTCGCGAAATGCGCCATCGCCATTGTCCGCAGAAAAAGCAGACGTCTTAAAAGACCTTGCCGTGCTGCTGGCTCCATTTCAAGGAGCCACATTTTCGGTATCTTCAAATACTAAAGTATTAGTGTCATTGATTATACCAGAGATTTGCGAATTTGGAACACAAATTAAAACGGACGAGGGCAATTTGGTATTGGAGTTTCTAAAAAAACGCTTGCCCGAAAAGCTGCGTGGATTTGAGCTGCGGACGATCCCACGTATCGCCACAATTTTAGATCCCAGATTCAAGAAGATTTGGTTTCAATCCACTTTGAATTCGGACCAATAAGCTATGGCTTTGAAGCAGGAGCTCGTTACCAGCAGAAACAAACCACCCGAAGTTTTCCTTTCTGCAAAACGAAATGATCCAACGAATTCAATTACCCAGGGCAGATACAATTCTTATTTTACGCCAACATTTTTAAAAAGATTTGATGCCTGAGCATTCCGGTCCATTGAAAAATTGGTAGGTAGGAATTACATAAATTTATATAAATATAACATTATAATATATATTTTCTTTATATTTATCTTTATTTAGACAAAGGGTGATGAAAATCAAATACAAACGCTTGTAAAAAAATATTTTTGCGTTCTTGCTTCGCCTTGCCAGTCTGATCGCGTGTTTAGCAAAGCGGGGCAGATAGTCTCTGAGCGCAGGACGAAGCTAAAACCATCTGTGGTGCACAAAGTTTGGTCCTTAAGGACCCCATAAAGTATATATATTCTTGATCAGCATCAACAGCCGAGTCGATCTAGCCATGTCCGTCTGTCCGTCCGTCTGTCTGTATGATCGCGCCGATCTCAGAGACTATATGAGTTAGAAAGTTCAAACTTAAAACTTAAACTCTCCTAAGCCATGCGCAGTACAAGTTTGCTTCAAATTTTCGATAAAACTTCTGGTTTCCGATATATACATGTGATCGATAACAAAAAATTCTTGAATTTCATAATTGTAAAAACGAGATTTCAAACCATTGATAAAATAATGAACATTTCAAAAAAATTTGATTAAAATCGGTTGAGAAACACTGAAGATATCGAAGTTTTAAATTTTGTCATTTTTGCCATATTGGTCACTGGGTAAATACACACAAATGACTGTACACGATACGTATGGGGTTAAGGGTATGTCCTAGCGGGGATTTCTCGACTAGAGCCTTCTTTCTTGTTCTTAGCTTAAAATTGTTTAAAAATACTTATCAAATTCAAAAATATATAAAATTTTGGTATTTAATATTGTTAAATGTCCCTCTAACATTGTGCGTTTATATTTTAATATTTTTGTACTTTGATACCAAAGGTATCATAGTTTATTGGATTTGCGCAGTGTCCGTCCGTCCGTCTGTCCGTCCGCCTGTATGAACGCAACTGTTTTCGACACCCTTAAAGCTAGAGCCTTGCAACTTTACAAATATCTTGGTACATGTCTTCGTCAGTCAAAGTGTTAAATTTAGGGATCTACGACCTCAGGGGGCCTGGGAAATCGATAAAAAGTCGATACACCTCGATGTGCAAATCGATAAAACCAGGGTGTCAAACCGAACCAGAACCAGAACCCGGAGCCGCTAAGAACCAATTCAAACGAGGAACCGATACCTGTACCGGAACCGATATTCTTAAAGGTTCTAAAACTCGGAACCTGGAACCAATATAATTTGGTACCGGTAAAAATACCAGAAACGTTGTACCGGTACGGTTTCGGTTCTGAATTTTTTTTTTTCCCTTAGTAGCTAGCAACTGATTTTTACCGCGTTGCATGCGAATGAAGTAGAACAAAACACAAGTACGGAATGTATGTACGTATTCTACTTAGCTATCATTGATTCTGCATCGCCTCATTCTAAGAACAGTTTTGGCGCGTTTTTTATCCTTTTAGATGTATGCATGTACATACAGACATATGTTTGTACAACATGCCGGGCGAAATTCTCTTTGCAGAGAAAGAATTCTGCCCACGGAGCTACAAGCGCATAACATCACATATACCAACAGCCAAAAAACCTATATGTTGGTTTTTCGCTCACTCCTTTTTTCTTTGTACATAGACTGGTCGGCATAGGTATTTTGACAAAAAAGAAATCTTTAACTTCTGATTTTGGTTTTTTTTTTGTATTTATTTTCTGTTTTTCATATTAGTGGTGTTCACAAAGTGTAGTATCATTGCACAAGTGTATCGATACAACACTGCTATTGTGAACACCCAATTGTGCACAATTGTGTTGCAAGCTTGCTATCTCTAATTCTATTATTGTAAGTGTAGTTTGAGGGAGTGATTGGAAGAAAATAAATAGAAAATGCCTTTAAAAGCATAGCCTTCTTACTTTTTTCAGTTTTGCTCAATGACAGCTAATTGATTTGATTTAGCACCTAAAGCACTTAATTATTTAAAAAAATACCAAAATATCGTCTGTGTTCTTGGCGACTTTTGCAACACTTTTCAAGTTTTTACTGTCATTTCTATGCAATACTTGCCACGATTTTTATAGTCAAGGGTTGGGGTCTAGCACAAAGTGCAAACTACACTCAGTACAAATTGATGTTGGAGATGCTTGCACTTTTCCTCTTTTGCTATGATACTACACTTTGTGAACACCCTAATTGTTTTCAAACTTAATAACATGTCAATTGAAATATGTATGCAACTAATACAGCTAAAAAAAAGGTATATCAAAATATAAACATAATCTTTTTTTTTCAAAATAATTATGCCGACCAGTGCACTATGGGTAATATTTCAATTTATCGGGTATTTAGTCATTTTTTACATTTACTTAAATTAACTAAATGTTGATGCAAACATGTTGTAAAAACATTGGACTTTAGTGTTGCATAACATAAATGTTAAGTTAACAGACGAATGTCATGTTATTAACAGTCAAAGTCAGCTGTTGAAATAGCAAAACACATGCGTCGTTCAACAGCAAATTTAGAGGTTACAAAAAAGTAAAGAAAACTAAAAGTTAACGCAATTTAAGCAACAAACTAAAAATGGCATATTATAATACGTGTTTGTACTGTGTGTTTTGCATCATTTGTTTAATGTTTTGATCGTGTCTTTTGTATTTGCTTGTATGTTTAAAAAGTGGCTTTCACCAGAAATCTTTAGAAACAAAATTTAACTTTGCATAGACTTTTAAAAAAATGCTAGCATTTGCTAGATGTTAGTGTACCACCGTTTTGTAGGTCTATTAATTCTGAATCCAATGCATATAGTCTCAATGTGCACTTTTGCGCACATTTCGAGAAATTTAAGTTTTAAGAGCACAACCTCTGTTCAAAATGATGAAACTGTTCAAATGTCATTATCGACAGACTTCTTCCTGTCAAAAAGATTTGTAATATTGAATTTGATTTGTTTCTACGTATTTTATAGCCGGGCAAAAAATTCTACTACTATAACCCTTTAGTAAGGCCGTCAGCCGTCAGGTACTACAGGGGGATGATCGCCCAGTGTTTAGTGCTGGTACTTGTACTGGTATCTAAGCTGCGTGCCGTATCTGTAGTGCACTGGCGGAAGTGCGACTATACTCTCCTCGTGAGGGCGGCTGGAAACAGGCTCTTGGTAAGGTCATGTCTCTGCCAATGAGTGCTGGCTAATTGTAGTCGGGCGAGAGAAGACAACTCTCCAAATCACCTCAAGCCAAGGTGGAACAGCATATGCCGATGGTTGCGTGGCCGAGGGGAAGCTCGGTCTCTAGTATGCGGACTCAGGGGGAACAGCCGACCCACCCTGTTTTAATTAGGCTTCCCGCGGTACATGGGCTCTGCCGCGGGTGCAATCCCCTTCCCTACTACTCGTGGGAATAAAAACTATGAATCCGAACAACAACCAAAACAATGAGGCCGACACTCGCCCAAAGTCGGATGGGACTAACACTCCCTCAACTTCTGCGCTGCCCGGTAAGCCAGCGGGCAGTGCTACACCAGCATCACGGGGCATGGCTCCAGTCAGGCAGCCGAGTCGTGGGGCAAGGCCCGGATATAAGGTGCCAGCGAGAGCTCCGCAGAGCAGAAATGCGGCGGGCTCAAGCTCCACCCCAAACCGAGCCTCAACCTCGACAAGGTCTGGCACGGCTGGACCACCAAAGCCCTCTTTCTCCGATAAGAGACGCGCTGCGGGTATTCTCACCCGGAACTTGTCTGGCACAGACACATCGCCAGAAGGTTCGCAGCTGGTGGAGTGGGCAAAATCCGTTTTGTCCGATTTCAAGCCAGCGCCAGCGAAGGAGTCGACTGCCGCTAAGCCTAAGCGACAGCAAGCGGAAACAAGCTCACCGCAAGCCAAGCGGCCGCGTCAGCAGCTAGGAGTTAAAACCTACGCCGAGGTGACGAAGGGTAAGGTCCTTCTCGGTGTCCTGGACAAGGGCAAAGAGGGGGGCCAAATCCCGAGGAACCAGTGGCCGTCACCATCATAGAGAAGGGATGTTCACCGCCCGTTTGCCAAGATGCCGGCTGGCATCAAGGCTGCGTGAAGGTCATGGCATGTGCCGACGTACAATCTGCCCAATTGTATAAGGAGGCCATTTCCGCCCTGGGTGAGGTCTACCCTGGGGCCAAACTGGAGGCTGTCGAGTGGAAGGCCGAGATCGTCAAGGTCTTCCAATTCTGCAAACCTCAGTTGCCGTCAGGCGACTGGCGGGTGGCAAAATTGGAAAAGGCAGACGGACCCCTGCGTCAGATCATCATGGTGCTGAACGAAAAGACGGTCGAGCAACTCGCCAAGTCGGGTACACTCCAGTACGGCTTCAAAACCGTGGCTGTAAACGTGTACCGTTCCGACAGTAAGAATGGGTCGGTCGCTCAAGAGCCGGAATTGGATCTGGAGAGCGACCAGGACGAAGACACGTCCCCAGAAAATGAAGGCTACGTCTCCGAGACATCGGAGCTAGTTCGCGATCTCTCCCGACTAAGCCACAGCGGGAATGATCCTGTGGTCGAGGACGACGAAGACGCGGATGTTACTGTGGTGGAGAGGGATTTGGAAGATGTCCTTGAGACTCCTTCAAATAAACCTCCACCACAGAAAGGCAGCATCTGCCGCCCTCCCACTGTACCTGGAGAGGGGTACAGTAGACTTAGTCCTTATTCAGGAACCCTGGGTGTGTGGTGGCAGGGTTTCTGGAATGAGGACGCAAGACTATAAGCTACTAGTAGCTGGATCCGAAGGTAGATATAGAACCTGCATACTCGCAAAAAAACATTTAAACATATTTTTGCTCCCAAAATACAGTGACCTAGACAACACTGCAGCATGCCTGGAGCTGGAGAAGGAAAAAATCAGGCTAGTCTCTAGCTACTTCGCCCACGACCATCAGGGTGATCCTCCGCATCCACTGCTACGCCAGCTGATTGCTGACTGTGAGCTGGGAGACCTCCGGCTAATAGTGGGTTGCGATGCAAATGCCCATCATCATCAGTGGGGAAGCACTGATACAAATGCAAGGGGTGAGTTGATTTTTGACTACCTTCTGAATACAAATATGCTCTTATGCAATGATGGTCGGGACCCGACCTTTATTGTTAAAAACCGCAGGGAAGTTCTAGATCTTACTCTAGTCTCTGCCTCTTTATGGGATCAAATTCTCTCTTGGAGGGTGCTAGATGAGCACTCCTTCTCAGATCATAGGTATATTGAAACTATACTACAGATCCGTAGTCCCAGACCAATCCAGTTCAGAAACTGAAGAAGAACTGATTGGAAGACCTTTACTGTTTCACTGCAAAGACAGCTCCCTGAAACTCCGCCTGAAGGGCCAGACACCGCCGAGTATGCAACTCGGCTCATAGAAGTATTCAACACAGCGTGTGAAAACGCCCTTAATGAATCTTGCCCCGTTAGCAGACCAAAAAGGAAAAAGAAACCCCCTTGGTGGACTGCTCAAATTGGAGAGTTGAGGGCAGCAGCTAGGAAACTCTTTAATAAAGCCAAGGCTAAAAATGATGAACAATCATGGGCTGACTATAAGACAGGGCTCTCCGTTTTCAAAAAGGGGCTTCGCAAAGCAAAGCGGACCTCTTGGAAAACCTTCTGTTCGGAGATAGAAAGCACTTCCGAAGCAGCCAGGCTAAGGAAGTTGCTAAGCAAAACTCCTCAGACTCTAGGGTTCATTAAGAACGCAAACGGTGCGTGGACATCATCCAGTGAAGAATCACTGACCCTACTCCTGGACACACATTTTCCGGGGGGAAGCAGATCACCAAGACCTGGTGATCTGCATTTTAGCGGGGAGACACAGAAGCTCTTGCTACTGCTCAGCGATAGGAATATCCATTGGGCAATCAAGAGCTTCAAACCCTACAAATCGCCAGGGACGGATAATATCATTCCTGCTCAACTACAATCCGCGGGGAAAACGGCCATCAGCTGGCTAAAAGACATTTTTTCCAAGATTTTCAAAAGTGGTACAATTCCAGGGCTATGGCTGGAATCGAAAGTTGTATTCATTCCAAAAGCCGGAAAACCCTCACACACAACAGCCAAAGATTTTCGACCTATCAGTCTCTCGTCTTTTCTCTTGAAAACGATGGAGAGCCTGCTCTGTCTCCATCTGAGAAGTACTATCCCCATATCGCTTCTTTCACCTGTTCAGCATGCCTACTCTAAAGGCAAGTCGACCGAGACTGCATTGCATGCGTTTACTGCATACATCGAAAAGTCTCTACATAGGAAGAACTACACGCTAGTAGCCTTCCTAGATATAGAGGGAGCTTTCAACAACGTCACTCCTAAGACTATCACTGACTCGCTGACGGATTTGGAGGTCGACTCCCTGACAGTGCACCTGATCGATCAGATGCTACAATGCAGGATCGTAAAGGCCACACTGGGGGCAGCGACTGTCACCAAGTCCGTCCATCGTGGAACCCCACAAGGCGGAGTCCTCTCGCCTCTCCTATGGAACGTAGCAGTCAACCAACTGCTACGATCCATGGATGGGGGAGGGTGCAAAGTGGTAGCTTATGCAGATGATGTTGCTATCGCCTTTTCATGCAAATTCCCGCAGACGCTATGTGACCGTATGACGGAATCTCTTGCTAGGCTTTCCAGCTGGGCGGAAAGATCTGGGTTAGGAATCAACCCTGCTAAGACGGAACTGGTCTTGTTTACAAGGAAATACAAAATTCCGTCTCTTCAACCTCCGACCCTCAATGGGGTTGAATTGTCCTTTAGTGACTCAGCTAAATACCTAGGTCTAATTCTAAACAAGAAATTGGACTGGAACCTCAATACTGAGGAGCGTATAAAAAAGGCAAATGTTGCCCTATACGCCTGTAGGAAGTCAATCGGACTTAAGTGGGGCATGAATCCACAAGTCGTCCATTGGCTTTACACTGCGGTAGTCAGACCGATACTGTTGTATGGAGTGTCTGTCTGGTGGCCGGCACTTGACAAAGTGACAGTCACCAAAAAACTAGGAAGGGTGCAGCGAACTGCTGCACTTTGCATTACAGGAGCCTTACGTACAACCCCGGGTAACGCTCTCGACGCCATACTGCATCTCCTACCTGTCGAAATGATGGGCCGGAAAATAGCAAATATGTCAGCGCTTCGGATGAGGGAAGCCAAACAGTGGACAGGTCAGGGTTTTGGACATGCAAGAATCTTGGAAGATAATCCACTCATACCAGACAATACAGACTATCAGATCTCACAGGTGTATTTAGACACTCCCTTTAATACCTTAATCCCTTAACCCGCGGAAGCCGTAGAAATCTTCACAGACGGCTCTAAGTTGGACAGCAAAGTAGGAGGCGGCATCTTCTGCGCCAGATTTGACCTACGCAAGGCTTTCAGACTCCCTGATCACTGCAGCGTCTTCCAGGCTGAAGTGCTAGCAATTCAGGAGTCGCTAAATTGCATTCCACATATGTGCAATGCCAATGAAATCTACATCTTCACAGACAGCCAGGCAGCAATTAGATCGCTGGAGTCAAACACATCGAACTCTAAGGCTGTTCATAACTGCCGCAAATCTCTATGCGAGATGGCAAACCAGTTTAACATATGCCTGATATGGGTCCCAGGACATAGGGATATAGAAGGTAACTGCATCGCGGATCAACTGGCCAGATTAGGAACTACCATGGAACTTCTTCCAGACAAAGAGGGCATTGGTATACCTATGGCATCTTGTAAACTCAAATTAAGAGACCTCTTCGAGACAGAAGCCAACAAAGTATGGCAGGTCTCCAACCACAACTCACGCATTGCTCATCAGACCTGGCCAACTAGATGCCGAAATAGATCAAATGAGCTCTGCCTTTTAAGCCGAAAAAAGTGCTCAAATGTCACCAGAGTGATGACCGGGCATTGGCTTGTGGGGGCACATGCGGCCAGAATACTGGTCCCACACAACGACTTCTGCAGAAGTTGTCGGGATGAGGAGGAAAAAGAAACAGTCCTTCACCTTCTTGGCACATGCCCAGCCCTATGTAAAACTAGGCGAAGAATCCTTGGTGACTTTTTCTTCGATAATCTATCAGAACTCGCGAGCAAAAGACCCAAAGATGTAGCAAGGTTCATCCAAGCCTCAGGATGGACTCTTGAGGCGGATTCATACCAAGAGTAATAGAGGGGTCTCAGAGCCTTCGCAGCATCACAATGGGCCGAATGCGGCCTAAGTGCGCTAAGGGGGGTATCCCTCCTTGGTAACCAGGTTAGAACAATGAAATTATTTACGAACAAAGACGAAAATGTTAAATTTTTAATGTAGTTTTAAAATTACGTCCATCGATGCACGATCGCAAATTTTAGTTGCCCTAAATGACGTCATTTGGAAGCAAGAATTAAATTTGCGTATCTTACGCAAAAATAATTTGGAATCATCTGAATTGCCAGTAAGAAGGGATAAAAAGGCTCCGGCGGATCGGGTAGAGGTGACAGCACAACTTTTCCTGATGCGCAGCACACGCCAGCTGCTTCATTCCGAAATTTCAATGCCTGACAGTATTGAAATACTTTATCCATTCCACCGATAGCAATTTTTGAATGCGCTGAGTAGTTAATATCTGGTGCATATTCAAAGGCAAGCCGAACGAATGATGCACGTGTTAATGAGCGGCTGATCCGTTGCCTTTGTCGATCTAGTACTCGCACTGTATCTATGTTTCGATCTCGTGCCGCTCTTTGTCTCGTAATATTCTGTTGCAGACGTTCGTCACGCTGTTCTTGAGATTCTTGTGCACGACTTTGTGCAGTCCTGATTCTTTGAGCTGCAAATCTTGTTTCGATTTGGTATGGTAATTGCTGAGCTCTTTCAACACGTTTGTGTCGTGTCCCATTGCTGATCGCGTTGTTGAGGTTAGCTCCTCTGCGTATTGCAGGCATTTTAAAAATATACGATTTTAAACAGTAAAAAAAAACTGTTTTGATTCAGAAGCTAAAATTTTTTTAAAATCGGTTAAGTGGTTTAGGAGGAGTTTGAGGACAAACATCGTGACACGAGATTTATATATATTAAGATGATAAGAACGCTTATAAATTTAAGTTTCAGCCTTATATTTGGGACATAATAAGCAATTTTGTACATTTTTTTTTTTTTAAGTACTTTTCGATTGTTTCTATGGGAGCTATATGATTGCTTGAACGGATGACGCTAATTTTTTGTAAATATAGAAAAAGCTTGATAAAACACATTTTTGTAAAGTTTGGTGGAGATATCTCAAGAAACAAGACAGCTTTGCATATAAGGAACTGAATTTTTAAGTACTGTTCCTATGGGAGCTATATGATATATCTACCGGATGCTAATGATATTTTTACACGCATTTAGGATTATGAAAAGAAGCTTAATTGTCAAGTTTGGTTTAGATCCGTTGATAAACAAAAAAAATACATATACTATCTTCTATGAAAGGGGCGGTGACACGCCCCTTTTACTAAATAAAGTTGTCTTTGCTTTGTCAAAACTTAACGCAAAAAACGGAATCAAAAAATCTTGTATGGTTCCCGAGTTATTAATTAATACCCGATTTTTGGCAAAATTTCCCATAGTGCAGTGTACGAATAAAGAAAAGAGGAATGAGCGAAACAACCAACATAACGGTTCTTGGTTGTTAGTATTAGTGAGAGAGACGATCTTGCGACTTATGGCAATGCGCGGTGCAATTCAGTATGTCACTTACAAATTTACATGAGATGAGAGCACACGCATATTTATATTAAAAATGCCGCGTCCAAAACATAGTAATATTCGCGGATACTTTTTTATATGATTTAATAACAAATTATAGTCAGTGCAAAATTAACCAATGTGGACTAAAACTTAAGGTAAGTTAGAATGAAAATTTATTATGAATGTTTTTCATGTATGTATGTAGTTACATATGTATGTATAAGAAACAGTGGCTGTTCACATAAATACATATACGCTAAATGCAATTAAATACATATGTATGTATACACATACAAACATAAATGCATACATGAAAATAAGAAAGGCTTAACTACGTGAAACAATATTCTCATTTAATTTTTTTTTAGGAAGATCACGTGACAAACTTAAAAAAACATATTTCCAGATTCCATAGTGACGTTTTCGCTAAAATTAGTATTGAAAATAAAACTCAACAAGGAAACAAGTAAAAACGTTGCAGTCGGACGCAACCGACTGCGATGTACATTGACACCAGTTTACATAGCTGTGTTAAGGATTCTGAGTGCAAATAGTAATATATGAGGACTTTGGATATAAAAATCAGGCAGAAAGGGTAGGCATGACATTTATCTGTTGCGGATGGCACTTTTTATCCCCCTACCAAGTATGGAGACTCTAGCGCAAAAACCGACAAAGATATAGAGGTGGGCGGTATAAGTGGGCGTGGCATCCAAAACATTGATGTTCATACCAAATTTGGTGACTCTAGCTTAAAAACTGGCAAAGATACATGCCTTCCGGTTTTTTTTAGGGCGGTGGGGCATGTCCCGTTGTTTGGGGGCGTGGCATCCAATGTTTTAATGCATAACTTTGTCAGATGTCAGCATCTACCTTCATGTCGGGGCGGAATAGGTGGGCGTGGCATCCAAACTTTTGATGCAATTTCTTTGGGAATGTCACCAGCTATCTTGCCATCAAATTTGGTGACCCTAGCTGCTAAAATGTGGGATATATATGTGTTTTTATCGATTTGCACATCGATGTGTATCGACTTGTTATCGATTTCCCAGGCCCCCTGAGGTCGTAGAGCCCTAAATTTAACACTTTGTCTGATGACGACATGTACCAAGATATTTGCAAAGTTACAAGGATCTAGCTTAAAGGGTGTCGAAAAAAGTTGCGTTCATACAGACGGACGGACTGACACCATGACGGACATTGCACCAACCCAATATACTATGATACCGTTGGTATCAATGTATAAAAAGCATGAAAAAGCTTTAGATTGCCAAAAAATCGTGCATATATACCAGCCGTCGGTTCGCGTTTCAATAACTAAGCAAGTTTTAAAAGATGCAGCCGTTCTATTGTGCACTGTAGATGGAAGGCCTTTTTTCATGATGAGCGACGTGGGATTTCGGAAAATAGTTGACCCAATTTTAAGTGGCATGGAGTGCGAAAATTTTCTTAATCCACAAGCAGTGCGGAATGATGTTCTTTTAAAGTCTGAGCAAGTAATTGAGCTTATGAAAAAAGAATTTGATGGCAAATTGATTTAATGAAAAGTTGACGGCGTGACTCATTTAAATCGTTCATTTATTGGTTAGTTATATTTGTTATAAAATTAATATTTGTCGTATTAAATATTTTTTATTGAAAACTTTTTTGTTTTTCCAGGCTTTAATATTCAGCTTGTAACTAATGGGAAGATTTTATTACACACACTGGCAACAGAGGAAATATTCGTAACTCATACAGCTCAGAACCTGAAGACCCTTATTTTGAATATGCTAAAAAAATTTGACATAGATCAGAATCAAATTTATTCATGCACGACAGACAATGGACGAAACATGTTGAAAATGGTTGAGCTGTTGGGGGAGCTTGAGGAGACATTCGATGACATCGACGAAGACGATGATTTGGCCGTTATATATGATTTGACATCGACAGCAAATGTATAGGTAAGTGAGACTGCGTACACACGGTGCCTTTTTAACGCTGCAACTTTGGGCTTGTAGGCAAGGGAGGTGATGAAAGCAGTGTTGGTAAAAAGTTGCACTATGATGAAAACCTGCAACTCTTAACGTGCGTTCCCTTTTGTGCTTATTCCGATTTGTTGCCTGCAGGGTTGTAATTTTCAATAATCACTTGGCTTCAGGGCGGTTTATTTTGAAAATTATTTACAATTACGGTTATACAAATGTTTATAAATAACAAAAGTATGTGGAATCAAGCGAACACGGAATTGTTGCTGTCAAAGTATGTGCAGTACGAAAATCTTTATAATGTACGCCATATTGATTATAAGGATCGCATTAAACATTCATATGAATAAAATTGAAAAAATGATTAGCCGTCAAATTTTAACTTTTTCATTAGAAAGTTAAAAGACCCACTGGTTGGCCGACTTTTCCGCCAATCTTTTATCCACTCTTTCCTTTCCTTTTTTTTCAACGTTTCAACGCAATCCAACAAATCTAAAACGATTTCCACTTCTTCCGAATTTCTGAAGTCAATTGCTTCCACTGCAAGCATTGTAATATCTAAAAGTTCTTCAGCAATTTCGTATTTTTTACACGTTTTTATACCCTTAACCTATAAAATGGGTAAATAAGGGTATAATGGTTTTGTGCAAATGTATGTAACAGACAGAAGGATGCATCTCCGACCCTATAAAGTATATATATTCTTGATCAGCATCAACAGCCGAGTCTATCTAGCCATGTCCGTCTGTCCGTCTGTCTGTCTGTCCGTCTGTCCGTCTGTCTGTATGAACGCGCTGATCTCAGAGACTATAAGAGCTAGAGACTTCAAACTTAAAACTTAAGCTCTCCTATACCATAGGCAGATCAAGTTTGCTTCAAATTTTCGATAACACTTCTGGTTTCCGATATACACATGTTATTGATAACAAAAAATTCTTGAATTTCCAAATTGTGAAAACAGGGTTTTGAACTATTTTTAAAATAATGAACATTTGAAAAAATTTGAATAAAATCGGTTAAGAAATACCGGAGATATCGCAGTTTGAAATTTGGTCATGTTGGTCACTGGGTAAATACACAGTGTGTAATACACACCAATGACTGTACGCGTTACGTATGGGGTTAAGGGTATGTCCTAGTCGGGATTACTCGACTAGAGCCTTTTTACTTGTTTTTTAATTTTATTTGATGCAATTTGAGCTATACCCCGATAATCAAAATATATCAGTGCGGCACAATCGAAAATTTTATCGAAAAGAAGCAGCAACTAAAAGCATCGTGTGTACGTGAGTTGCAACTCGAAGCAACTTTCAAAAGAAAATCAACAAGAATGCATGCGTCAAAAAGGCACCGTGTGTACGCAGTCTTAAACTATACGCAATATATTCAATATATTTATTGAAATACAATATTTTGTCCTTTCAGGAGTGCGCTGTGCAGCTCACACGCTTCAGTTGGCAGTTACTGCGGCGTTAAAAGACGAGCAGTTTATCGGATCTATTCTTAGCGCCAGAGCCTTGGCTAAAAAGCTTCGTACGCCGACTATTAGCCACCTTTTAGCGGATAGAAAGATCAGAAAGCCGCCAATTGACAGTCCTACTCGTTGGAGCTCTATGTACAGAATGTTGGCGTATTTAGTTGAAGAAAGAGTTCAAGAGTTTTGTTCAGATTTTGCAGCTGCGAACACAGATTTCTTTTTAGAATTAACAGTCTGGGACAATATTAAAAATATTATTTATAACCACGAAATTGCAATCCGAACAATTAATTTTAGGAGATTTTTATGCCACATGGCTAAATTGTAAACTTCAAGTCCAAAAGAATACGTCAGAACTATCAAAAGTTTTGTATACTGAAATGGAAAAACGAGAAACAAGTCTTTTTAAAAATAATGCGTTTCTGTGTGGCCTATTTCTTGATCCAAGATATAAAGTAATGTTAACGCATGAGCAAAAGAGACTCTGCATAAATTTATTGACGGATATATACTATAGAATTAAGTCTCTTGTTCAATCAAACGAAAGCAGCTCTGACACTACTTTTTCTGAAAGCGGAGATGAAATTGACATGTATATAAATTTGTTTGGAAAAAAAAAAGGTTCCAACAATTCATTAACATCACAAAATAGTTTATTAGAATCTATAAAAATGTTTTTAAATATAAAACGCGCTCAAAGTAAGGAAAATGTGCTACAATGGTGGCAACATAATAGCAGTACCTATCCAGAATTTTTCGAAGTCTCAAAAATGGTTCTTGGGGTACCAGCTACTCAAGTGAGCGTTGAATGCCATTTTTCAGGTGTAAAGTTTATTATGTCTCCTACAAGAAATAGATTGGACTCTAAAACTTTATCAGCGATTATGATAGTACGCAATAACTAAATGTGTTTAAACTTTATATGTAAAAAATAATAAAAATAAATTTAATTTAATTTTACAGAAGATTTTTCTTATAAAAAAAAAAAACAATTAGGCTTTTCTAGTGTATATAATAAACATATAAAAAAATTTTTAGCGGTACGGAACCGGTACAGAACCTGTATAAACTTGAACCCGAACCGGGAACCTAAATAAATGAAAACCAAAACAGAACCTTGTACCTAAATATCGTTTCGGTCCGGACCAGAACCCGAACCAGAACCGAAACTTGTTCGGGTTTGACACCCTGGATAAAACACATATTAATCCCACATTTTGGCAGCTAGAGTCACCAAATTTGGGGGCAAAATAGCTGATGACATTCCCTAAAAAACTGCATCGAAAGTTTAGATTCCACGCCCACCTCTTCCGCCCCAGCTTCCTCCAATTATAAACAAAAATGCCTGTATCTTCTACAGTTCTGACATCCATTTATTTGGACGTAAACGTAACTTCATTAAATTTTACACAAGTGGTTCGTTCAGCTGCCAGATTTGAAAAGACAGAGCCGAGCGGAGCAAGTAACGATCACACCTCGGTACAACCTGAAACCAAACATGCATTTCCGCAAAAATAAAGATGCAAAAACGAATTGCAGTTGACTTAAGACTTAATTGCTTAGAACGCGTTCTATTTTTCTCATTTTTGCGTCGGTTTATTTGAGCCACTAACATGTATACGTAAAAAAGGCGTTTTTGGTGTTTTTAAGGAATTTTTGGCACAAATTCAAGCAATTAACTGGAGAAAGTGACCAGATTTTGTGACAGAACAGAAAGTGGCGGGATTTTGGATTTAACCGATGCGAATAATGTGAATGGCAACATTTTCGGTCGGTTAAAAAAAGCTACAGAAAAACCGACCGTGTGAAGGCAGCTTAAAGAAAATTTTTCTAATTCAATGTCAACAGGCATGGTTCTTCTAGATATTAAAGCCGCATTCGACTCAGTGTGGCATGACGGTCTGATTCACAAAATGTTATGCTTTAATTTTCCCCCTGCGGTCATAAAAATAGTGCAAAGTTATCTAAAAAGCAGATCCTACATCGTATATTTAGGAAATGCTTTATCTACACCAGTTAATATTTCAGCAGGCTGCCCCCAAGGTTCTTGCTTATCGCCTATATTATATAATATATACACTTATGATCTCCCAATATTACCCCATTGCACAACATCGGTCTTTGCGGATGACACAGCAATTTTATGTGGGGGCATTCTCTCTGCAGATATGTCTCGAAACCTCCAAGCAGCATATGACTGTCTAGATACATATTTCTCCCAATGAAAAATTCTAGTCTGTCCAAAAAAAACCAAGACAATATTTTTCACAAAAAAAACGAAAGTAAATCTACGTACCAAGAACAGACATCAGATTGGGCTCGGAATATATTCAGTGGGAACCAAATGTCAGGTATTTGGGAGTTACTCTAGACAAAAGACTTACTTTCAAGGACCACATAACCAATACTAACAAGAAACTCAGACATATAGTCCGTACGCTTTATCCGTTTATTAACAGAAACTCAAGATTAAATATAGAACACAAAATGCTTTTGTTTAGGTACATTGATCTACATTGTCGTGCCAAAGCTAAAATGGTAGATATTAGATTATCGCGGCTATCTCAAAATTTTATAACTAAAGGCCCATTCCCAGCAAATAAAAATTTCATTTATAAAAAGTGCTTATTATTTCGTTAGGTTCCACTTAAAGTTAGGGTGACTAGATGTACTAAATATTTTTATGGAAACTGTAAATATTTGTTGGTCACCATACTTGATTACTTACAAAATAAATCGGTCATTGTGACAACTAATTCAAAACGCTTGCGTTTTAAATTTTTTTTTCATCCATTTTTACTCGTAGCTGCCCGTAATAATAGTAAACTTAGAATTCCATTTTTAAGAACAGCTGAATATGACATCCACACTGGTTCCACTATCGAAACTATCGATTAACTTTACTGATTCTTGATGGGAATTTAAAAAAAATTAACAGGCTGGGAAATTTCTGACAACTGTTTTTTTTATATAGAGTTGAACATAAAAATTCCATTCCGGGCCTGCGGGGAATGGGCCTTAAGTGTCAAGAATCAACCTTTTCGCATATAAACGATCTGGCATAGCCATTTAGTTTTAGTTTTAATTTAGTTTGAAAGATTCCTTGGGGTTTTCTATTTCTTTGATGTTGCCCCCAAATAGTTATGTCATCGTATACGCTAATGTTATATTTGTAAGAAAATATTTAAGTAGAAAAGGCTTAGTTTTTAGTTTTAACTCTTAAATTATTGTAAGATACCATTCACAAAACTCTGTAATTATAAATAATATTTAGAGATTATGGAAATAAATTGAAAATTGAAAAAATGTTAATTTATTTGGACGTAGACGTACCAACGAACAGTAGGGTAGATTCCCCGGTTGCGATCCACATGACGTTTCTCGCTTGTCATTCATCGTAGTGCTGTCAAATTCTGTACAGCGTCTTAACTTTTCATAGGTTAGTTTTTAAGTGCAAGTCAAGCCGGAAATACTTACTCTGAATTTTTTTTTAAAACTTTGTTAAGATTTTGCTCAAAAAGTTATTTAGCCGATTTTATCAAATCAATGAGTACAGTTTGCATACACTTAGTTTTCGATCTCTTCTTGATCATACAAAAAGAATTTCCGAAAAATTCTGCGCTTCGAAAAAATTATGAGCTGTTGAAAAAAAGGCGTCATCCCCGGTTGTGTTCTACGCAATGTCCCCAGTTGTGTTCATATTTATTGAATTTGATAGTTATTAAAAGCAAATAACAAATTTTGGAGTAATATTTCCCACCTCATTGCAGCCATCGAATGCAACCGCTGGATGTATCAGTTTATGGTCCTGTGAAGACCTATTATAAATCACAATGCAATACATGGTTGAAGAATGATGAAAATAATAAAAATTGAGCATCAAAATCTTCGTTTCTGCTCGTTGAGAGCACTCAAATTGAATAAATGTTTTTAAAATTCAAAATCAAATTTTTTCAGGTGGAACACAACCGGGGACGTTTTTTTTATCGTCAAAAATATTCTCCGAAAATTGAGCATATTTTTGTTTTTTGTTTTTAAAGGAATCTTTATACTTACTTTAGCAAAAAAAATAGGCTAATCGATTGTCTTTCCAGTGGTATTCTTGATTTTACGGATTTTATGAGCAAAATTCAAAAGGTGGATCACAACCGGGGAACTTCCCCTACCATAAGGTGGCCCAACGATACCAAGCACCGGCTTGTTAACGCGCGGACCCAAGCAAAAATGCAACCACCTCCCGCCCGACCGACCGAGAGGCACACCGTATAAGAGAACCAATAGAAGTGGCACCATTTATTAGGTAAGATAAATAAATTTAGTTTGAACATAAAATACGGAAAGGATTATGAATTGTATAGTTAGAGTGACAAGCTTGAAGAGCAATTGGTAGAAAATTCCTTGTCCATCTGATCGGAGCAGCAAAACTAATCTGCCTGATTAATTCCGAGGAATCAATTTCACCATTTATTAGTTAATGTGAAAAGATTACACCTAGCGTTATTCTCCGATCAGCAAGTGAAGGAAGATTTATTAGTAAAAGCCTACTGTGGTAGGAAGGTAAGTTAATGTTAGTACCCCATCTAAGTCTCCTAAGCAGTAGTTAGTTATAAGTCTTCAGGAGTGGATATGTGAAGGGATCTTGACACAGATAGAGTGGAAGGATCCACAACAAGAACTAAATCAAGCATTTACCAAAAGAATTTGGTATTCCATTGATCTGACTCAATGACATTTCAAATAAACCAACCAGAAAATCAGTCTGCACAGTGGAGGTCAACACGCTTGAGTCCGGACTTGAATTCCAAGTAGCTTCAGCAATATTAAAATCCCCAAGAACTAGAAAAATATCACGATCAGAGAGCATAGAAGAAATGGGAATATTACAAAGGTTCTTAAGAAAAAAAAAAGTTAAACCGAAGCAAGTAAAAACGTTGCAGTATGGATGATGGATGACACTTTCTATCTCCTATCTTTGCAGACTCTAGCGCAACAACTGAGAAAGATATAGATGTGGGCGGTATAAGTGGGCGTGGCATCCAAAACATTGATGCAGCTCTGTTACGGATGTCACTAACAATGTGACCACCAAATTGAGAAATGGAAAGTAATACCGACAAATGTGCATTGCAAACAGAGTTGTCGGATAAAGGTGGTATATAAGTAGGATCAAGAAATATAAATACCAACACCATTAATATTTAGCTTCACAGCAACAAATTCAATATCTATAGAACCACTTAATATAACTGCCTTAAAGGGAAAGTCAACATCAACAGCATCACATGTCAGCATCTACCTTCCTACCAAATTGGTGGCTATAACTTCAAAAATGTAGAAGATACAGCCATTTTTGTTTATAATTTGAGGGGGGCGGGGGCGGAACAGGTAGGCGTGGCATCCAAACTTTGATCCAGTTTTTTGGGGAATGCTATCGGTTATCTTGCCACCAAATTTGTTGACTCTAGCTGCTAAAATGTGGGATTTATATGTGATTTATCGATTTGCACATCGAGGTGTATCGACTTGTTATCGATTTCCCAGGCCCCTTAAGGACGTAGAGCCCTAAATTTAACATTTTTTCTGACGAAGGTATGTACTAAGATATTTGCAAAGTTGCAAGGCTCTAGCTTTAAGCGTGTCGAAAAAAATTGCGTTCATACAGACAGACGGACAGACACCATGACGGACATTGCACAAACCCAATATACTATGATATCTTTGGTATCAAAGTATAAAAAACGAAATGCTTGTATCTTCGCCAGTTTTTAAGCTAGAGTCACAAATTATTGTAAGTGACATCCGTAACAGATCTGCATCAACGTTTCTGATGCCACGCCCACCTTTACCGCTAACCTTCCAAAATCTGAAAACTCTATATCTCTCAATTTTTGCGCTAGAGTCACCGAATTTGGTGGGCATATTGTTATTGACATCCGTCACAAATTTGCATCAAAATTTTGGATGGCACGCCCAATTAAAAAAGTTTACAAATCTTACAAGTATTACTTAGTAAACTATTGTGGTACAAATAGTTGGTGGCCGCGTACCTCAACTCATCGTTGGGTCGGAATATCATTACGACGAAGACGGGATCGGCTGGTTGAGTTTGAGAGTCCTCTAGCAAGATAGTTTGGGTGCGGTGACAGCTTGCCAAGGTAATTTTTCTTGTAGTCCGCAATTACTTTGTTGATTGGTGGGACGTTTAAAGCATCGCGCACACCGGAGGGAACAATCCGCAGCGGCAGCGGCACGAATATACCGCGTATACATTAGTGTATGTATGTATGACAGCAAATGACAGCCATGAAGACATTGCGCATAAACAGTGTGAAACGTCACATGTGATGATTTTTAATAAATATTTTTCAATAAAAGTGAATGATTATAAGTTAAAAACTGCTTCTCTTATTGTATGTATTATTATTATTATATTGTAATAAAAGCCAAAATATAGTAATTTAACATGTAAATAAGGAAAAATCTTAACACATGCATCACATGTGACGTCATCAGCGCAGAACATGAGCAAGTTTCTCCGCAATCTGAGTTTTATCGTTCTTGGCGGCAAGCGAAAAAACGCTGCATGCACGGTTGTCAATGTTCAGCGGAAAAAAACGCTGCAGATTCGCTGTCAAAACGAATTCGCCCCGCTTTGGTGTGCGTACGTTCATAAGACGTAATGTAATTGTATATTCGTGCCGCTGCCGCTGCGGATTATTCGCTCTGGTGTGCGCGATGCTTAAGTCGTTTTGAATGTTTTCGTTGCGAACGTACCACGGTGCCCCGGTGCCATAGCTGGCATCCATAGGTCCAGATTGGTTTAAGAACAGAGTTGTAGAGCAGGACCTTGTAGTCAAGGCTTAGCGGGGAGCGAGCGTTGATAAGCCAGTGGAGGCTATTGGCTTTAAGTTTTAGTTGTGTTCTCTTGGCTTCAATGTGCGTGCGCCAAGTAAGCCTTCTGTCCAGGTGTACTCCTAGGTACGTTACTTCGTTTGCTTTCGGGAGTGGGGTATTATTTAGCGTAAGTGGTGGACAATCTTTCTTGTTAAGGGTGAACGTTACATGTTTACATTTTTGTTCGTTAGCTTTAATTCGCAAGTCGAATAGCCATTTTGCCACGTTAACCAGATGACGAGCGAGTTGCGATGTGGCTTGCAGTGGACATCTAGATCGGCTAAGAATAGCTGTATCGTCAGCAAAGGTTGAAGTTGTAAGTCCTCTGCATATTGGAATGTCTGCTGTGTAGAGAACGTAGAGTGTCGGCCCAAGTACGCTTCCCTGAGGAACGCCGGCTTCAATACGGTGTTCGCTTGATGTTGCAGTGTTGCATCTTACTGCAAACTTCCTTCCAAACGACTTTAACAGTTTATGTGTGTTTGCTGGAAGCGATGATTTGATCTTATACATCAGCCCTTCCAACCAGACTCTGTCAAACTGAGCCACATCCAGAAAAATTGCAGTACAGTATTCTCGATTTTCAATCGCGCCTCGAATTTCTGAAGTTATGCGATTGACCTGTTCAATAGTTCCGTGTTTTTGGCGAAAGCCGAATTGGTGCGATGGGATTATGTTGTGAAGGTTCAGAAATGCATTAATCGGAGTCATCAAGCATTTTTCGAAGAGTTTTGATAGACACGATAAAAGGCTTATAGGTCTTTACGACTAGGGGACTGTTTGATCCTTTCCCAGCTTTGGTATCATTATGATGATAGACTTTTTCCATCTTCCTGGGAAATGCCCGAGTCGTGTGATCGCATTGAATAACTGGCAGATAACACAGACGGCACAATAGGGAAGCTCAATAATCTTCTTTGGTGTTATTTGGTCTGGACCCGGAGATTTTTTGGGGTTTAGTTTCTGATTAATAACTCTTGCGACTTCGTTCGGGCGAAATTCAATGGGCTCATGTTGTGAGTGGGTGTCGTTTAATACAGTCGGTAGAGTGAACGAGTTTGTAGCATGGTTCGGTTGGAAAACTTTTTGCAGGTGAACAGCAAACGTGTTGGCTCTTTCTTCATCGCTTCGGGCCCAGCCGCCAGCTTGGTTTCTTAGGGGCATCTCTGCTTTTGTCGGTTGGCTGAGAGTTGGGTGAGCTTTCCACAGTGAGTTTTTCGAGCTGGATGTTGATAATTGCTCAATGTATCGTCGCTGGGCATGTTCTTCTTCAAGTGTTATCGCTTTGGTTAGTTTACGTGTAGCGTTTTTAAGCTTTTGCTTAGCTGATGGCGATCTTAGACATTGCCACTCCCGTCTTAGTCGCCGCTTATCAAGAACGAACTGTTCAATTTGGTGATTTGTTTTCTTTGGGTGGGTGCTGCAGTTTTCGCTTCCGGTATTGACATACGAGCTGCTTCGACGAAGACTGACTCAAGTTTGTTTGCAATAGAATCAATATCAACTTCCACTTTCAGATGCGGATTAAGTTCGATGTGTGAGCTAACATATTTCTTGTATCTTAGCCAGTAAGTTTTTTGTGATGTCAGCTTACCGGAGCGATTTGCAAACTCTGGGTTTCGTTGAAGTTGAATTAGTACAGGCAAGTGGTCAGACGATAACTCCGAGAGACATTCGGCGCTTATCAGGTTGTGCGGAATATTTTTGGAGACTGCAAAATCAATTAAGTCGGGCAGTTTCTTGGGGTCCGTGGGCCAATAAGTTGGTGTGCCAGGAGAGACGTGGCTGAGCCTGTTCTTTGGTTTTATAATTGCGTTGTACAGCTGCTTTCCTCTTGGAGTCACAAGACGAGATCCCCAGTGAGTGTGCTTGGCATTATAGTAACCTGCTGCTATAAAGTGTTCTCCTAATGAGTTGAAAAGTTCCATGAATTGGTCTTCAGATATGGGGTATCGCGGTGGGCAGTAAATGTCAGAAAGTGCAAGTTGGTTACCACTATCCAGATGTATTTTTAAGGATGAGGCCTGTAGATAGTTTTTGGCAAACTCTTTGTGGAAGTGGTGCTTCAGCCGGCTTCTTATCAAGATACCAGTCCCGCCGTGCGCCTTGCCATCGGGATGGTTGGTTCCGTAGAATGAGGTGTGTTTCGGAAAGTAAGCATAATGTCAATGTGGTTGTCGAGTAGAAATTGAGCTAATTCAAGTTTATGCTGTGACACGCCATTGGCATTCCACGTTGATATACGTAGCGAGGCCATTGATTATTTCGATTGTACAAAAGTATTTTGATTTTGTAGTAAATTTTGCATTGTTTCTTGCATAAATGACATTAACTGTGTTAAACTCTGCTGCATATTACATATAATTGATTCATTGCTTAGGTGCGGTTCCTGCTGCTTGTTGTCTCGTTCGTCGTTGAGTTCATTCCTGATCTTAAGGCGCTTGCATAGGTCGCGTTTTTAATAACAGGTGCGGGACCAAAAGATAACCTGGCTGCAGTCGAAAAGAAGACGTCAGGGTTGGTCTTCGATGAAATGTATGATGGCGGTGCGTTTTGAGAGCGTGCTGTGTTCACGCGATGATGGATGCGAGACTTAAGCTCCTTGTAAATTGGGCAGCCTCTGTAGTTAGCTGTGTGGTTGCCTCCGCAGTTGCTGCACTTTTTTTTGCTGGAGTCATCCTTGTTTGCTGGGCAGCTCGACGAGTCATGAAGATCGCCGCAAACCACACATACAGGGCGCAGCTTGCAGTAAGACCTTGTGTGGCCATATTCTTGGCAGTTCATGCATTGTACCGGGCCGTTACGTTTGTGTGGCTCTTCAACGGTGATTCTGCGGTGCAATAGGATATTTTTCCTACTGAATTTTAAATGTAGCCTACTAAGATTTTGCAAAACACAGCTCTAGGACTGTCAGACAAATAATTAGCAATAAATTAAAATTGCGACAATAATTTGAGATTTAAACTACCTTATCTTTCAAGTTGGATCGAACTGCACATGGTGTGCGAATTTTATTAAAATCGGTTAAGTGGTTTAGGAGGAGTTTGAGGACAAACATCGTGACACGAGATTTATATATATTAAGATATGTTTTATATATATATTTTTTTATAGATGTGTGCATTTTTACTGCACAAAGCGTCTTTCCGCGTTAATTTTAATTTTTTTATTTATTAATTTATTGTTTTAGCGTTTCTAGCCGGAGCAGAAAGAAAACACGTCTGCATGCGATAAGTGTCACTTGTCGCGACAGATATGCATGTCAATTTTTTATGTCACGCCTACCCTTTCTTCCTGATATTTATACCCAAAACCCCTATATATTACTATTTGCACACAGAATCCTTAACAAAGCTATGTTAACTGGTATCAAAGTATATCACAGTCGGTTGCGTCCGACTGAAAAGTTTTTACTTGTTTTTTTTATAGCATCCTGAGCTTGATTCAGGCTACAGACTATAGACGCGGAGACTTGAACAAAAGGATTGGGATCAGATAAGACAACATCCATGGCTTTTACTACGTGATTCGTTATTATTAGAGGTAGGGGTAAATAAGGTATTTTTTAAATAAATTGTTTGGTTTTTAGACTGAAGGGGACCCAGTGAACTTCTCACAGAAGTTTCTCTGCGGGGTAACGACATAAGATCGACGACATAAGTTCGCCAGTACAATTTTTCGGCGGTCTTATGTCGTTTTTTTCTCGGCGAACTTATGTCGTTTTGAAACGACATAAGTTCGCGCGATATTATGACGTGTTGAAAACGGCGAGATAGTGTGATCTGCTCCGGAACATAGCAAACAGTGCCTTAGCAGTGGCGTGAGCCACTGCTTTTACGGCGTTTTCTTTCGGCGAACTTACGTCGTTTTTTTCTCTGCGAACTTATGTCGTTTTAAAACGACATAAGATCCCGCGAACTTATGTCGTTTTGAAAACGGCGAACTTATGTCGTCGATCTTATGTCGCTATGTCTTCTCTGCACCGCTGAGTACTTTTCACAGTTATTGCAACTCGCTTAAAATCGTCTCTAAGCCTTGGTAGGTTCTAAATAAGCGAATAATGTCATTCTTTATCTACATATCTTTATAATTAAGACCAACAAGTCCACTCAATATTGGCACTTGTTTTCACTTGGTTGGCAATTTTGAACCGCTCTACTTACCATCATAACAATATTGAGCAATATATAGCAATTTTTATATATGAATGCTGTTACATCACAAATCATATAAAAAAATTGTTCCAGTGAAGATGGACCTTCGTTTTCAGTATTTGCATATTGACCAGAATCCCTTGCAATCAAATATGATTGTTGTTCAGGTTTTTCAATTATATGCAATCGCATTGTTGTAAAAATAAGCTTGTAACGGCCATGATGTTTAATATTAAGAGTCACAATAAAATAGGACATCATCAATGCAACTGGATTAAGATATGAGTCCACAAGTAGTTTATTATTTAATTTTAACATCATACCATTATGGTTTTCATATAAAAGTATAAGCAGAGGCTCGAATCCCAATAGTCTAAGATTACTGTGTTATAAATGTGTTTACAGTTAAGAAAACTGAACTTACCGTGCCCAAACGGAATCACTGTCCAAATATTTTTGCATTACTGGCAGCTGATACGAAACAAATCCAGCTATTTGTGCTGTCAAGGCTATACCAAGAACAATAAGGGGATAATGCATACCGCTGTAAATAATTTGGAGGTACGTTAATTAATAAGTTAAGCTCATAAAGCTTTAAGGAGCTAGTATTTTTTGTCAACTTTTAACACCACAAGGCAGCGTATTATTTTTTCAACTACCTAATTACCTTTTTTCAACAATGCTATGTAGGTGACTCCTAAAAGAATTTGTATACAAAAACTTTCAAACATATTCTTATCCAAAAAATGGGTAAATAAGGGTATAATGGTTTTGTGCAAATGTATGTAACAAACAGAAGGAAGAAGAAAGTATATATATTCTTGATCAGCATCAACAGCCGAGTCGATCTAGCCATGTCTGTCTTTCCGTCTGTCTGTCTGTCCGTCTGTCTGTATGAACGCGCCGATCTCAGGACTATATGAGCTAAAGACTTCAAACTTGAAACTTAAGCTCTCCTTAACCATAGGCAGATCAAGTTTCCTTCAAATTTTCGATAACACTTCTGGTTTCCGATATACACATGTGATCGATAACAAAAAATTCTTGAATTTCAAAATTGTAAAAACGAGGTTTTAAATTATTGATAAAAAAAATACACACAAATGACTGTACACGATACGTATGGGGTTAAGGATATGTCCTAGTCGGGATTTCTCGACTAGAGCGTTCTTTCTTTTTACCACATACGGGTGTCAAAGTCGGTTGCGACCGAATTCAACATTTTTTGTTGTGTTCTTTTATAAATAAATACCAATGTTTTTCTCGGTACAGCGCCCAAAATGTGCCAGCTACAATGAACATTATAAAGTAAAGGCTTCCAGGTAACGATGGTCTTAAAGTCGCAGTTATGTACAAAACAATTAATGAAAAAACTGGAGCTGTATCAATAAAAATAATTAGTTTTTAAATAATACAGTATGAAAAATGTGCTTACATGATATTAAAACAGATCGCATGTATGCAATTATCAGAAGTCTGTTAACTTCGGAATATTTTAGGTATGCTGATGGGCTTTTGACATTATTTGCATCTGAATGTTCAGATTCCACATAGTTCTTAGATTGAAATCGTTTCTTCGATATTATTATGAAAATAAGTACAACCAAAGCCACAATTGCTACCGAGACATCTGGAATAATCCAGTAGAATATTGAAACTGGTCTAAGAGAAAATGTATGTTACCGATATTCAATATCTTTTTTCGGATTTCTTTTTACCGTAACCCGACAAAATTAACGAGCCCAATTTGGCGTAAAAATTTTGTTATTGATGGTTCCACCTCCAAGTAAGGAATTATTATACCTAAAAAGTTCATTAAAAGATGGCCGACAGAGAACAATAAACTTAATGTACAAGATAAAGCTAAAAATATTTTCTGAAATCTTCCTTGGGAAAGCCATGGTGACACAAAAAACATTAGGAGATATAACATTGATATTCCGACAGGACGCGCTAATGTAGCTAAATAAAAGTTTTGTTAGTGACATTAAAGCGATTTTTAGGGTGCTTACCGAAGGTTAATGTTAATGGTAGTAACAAACGCAACAGCAAAAATAAAACAATTTCAGTCATATTGCTTTAATAATAATTTTTACGTGATTGTCAAACGCTTTTACTTAACGCCTTTCTGACTTAACTTTTTCAGGTGACTATTCATATAATGAGCTAAAAGCCTGCTTGTTGTTTTTGTGTTAAATGTGAGTGCTACGGCACCAGGGCACTATGGGAAATTTTAATAATTTTAATAATCGCCCGTATTCACGTTGTCGTCGTCGACGACGACGTCGATTCAGAGTCGTTTTCAAATCACATCAACATCGTATCACGTCGACACTAAATCCGTATTCTCTAACAGACTTGTGACGACGACGTCTCGTTATCGATAGTTTAATCGAAAAACACACTTCACTAAGAAATTTGACAGTTGTTTGCCGTTAACTTGATTTCTTTAGTTAAAGATTTGAAGATTTGAGCTCAGTGCAAAGCGCCATCTGTCTTTAATTTTCAGTGCACCGAATGCATTATTTTATATATTTGTAAATCATAAACGCCATCTACCCAATTTACAATGTAAGCACAAACATTTCATTTTCACTAATTTTCTCGCCCTTATTAAGGCGCCATCTATCATGATTTGCCATCAAAACGGTAATACAAGTAAATTGTTACGTTATACAATCACATTTTCGTTTCAATGGTGGCCGTTAACTTCATTTTTTTGTTAAAGGTTTGAAACATATTTTCGCTTAAACAAAGAAGCATTTAGAAATTGGTCAATTTACGTTGGAAACGGTGACATTGACCATTCATTAATTTTAATTATTTTTATTTAACAGTTTTAGTTTTGTTTTTATGGATTTCAGATCTTTTATCTCCTATCTTTAGCGTGTTGCTAGTTCCCGTTTCCTTTTATAGTTAGTTTTTTTTTATATCAATTAATTTTTAGCATGGTTCTCCACAGTCGCTTTATAGATGTTAAGCTCTCAATTTCAAGCACCTTTTGCATAACACTTGTTTCGTAAGATCTTTGTTGCTTTTTTCCCGTTGTTTTTGAATCGATGTTGTCGTTTTGTCCTTTTTACCTCTTGTAATGGTCTGATTCTGTACTCGTACAAATGTCCGTTACTGTTACTGTTTCCAACACAACAGAATTTACACCATTGCACTTCCTTCGGCTTAGCTGTTTTCAATTGCAGAATTTGCAACACTCCTCCAACAGCTAAGCGCAACTTTTTATTAATGCCACTCGTAGCTCTACCTCTGCTTTTTCCATTAATTTTTTTTCTTTAAACTTTAAATCTCTCCAAACCTGAAATTTAATCATTTGTTGAAATCGGAATCTAATGAGTAAACCAAAATACCTTTTGAGCATCCATTTTTATCGTCAAAGGTTTATATTGTACTTATTTTTTCCATTCTTCATTGAAGTTGAATGGCACATGTCCTCTCTTAAACCCCTTTGCCAAGAAGGATTTTTCCATCTCTTCTAGTTTTAATTGTTTCATTTGTATTTTTTTGAAAATTTTTTTTCTTCCTGTCTCGAACAAGTCGACGACAAAAAAGTCTCTCAAACAATATCGTCTTCACTTTAGTTACAGATACGGATAATGACATATTGTCAATATATCATAACGACAACGAATACCATTTATTGTGTCTCAGACACCTTTTTGTCACACGACAACAGGCGAATGAATAAATGCCCGATTTTTGGCAAAATTTCCCATAGTGCAGGGGGAGAGGGGGGGAATCAATAGCAAATCAGGTGCAAATATATCCCACATTTTGGGATTCTTCTTAAATTATCTGTACTAAAACTTTGAATACCAGGTCCTCTTCTTCCGCCCCAGCACCCTACCAATAATAAATAAAAATGCCTGTTTTTACCAAAGTTTCTAGGCGTTAGCCATTAAATTTGATAGCAAGGCAGATGGTAAAAGACAGCAGAATTTCGAATGCCCCGCCTCTTAGCTATGCTTCACGACATACCGCCTACAAAAAAAAGGGAAAACATGTATTTTCGCCAGTTTCTAAACTTGAGTAATTAAGTGGGGAGGTATAAATCGATAAGCGATAAAAAATCCTGTACCGCCTACCTTCTGAAACCGGAGATCTCCATATCTTTCTCAGTTGTTGCGCTAGAGTCATCAAATTTTGGGGAAAGATTGCTAGTGACATCCGTAACAGATCTGCAGAAGAATTTTGAATGCCACGCCCAACTTTACCGCCCACTTCTTAAAATCAGAAATCTTCATATTTTCATATATATTAACTAGTAAGGGCCCGCTTGCTTCGCTGCGGCAATAGTTTTTTATAAAATTTTAGCAATATATATAAAATAAATATATTAGGTAAATTAGTTAGTTAAATAAAGTATTTAATGGCTGGTGAAAATCCTCCAACTGAACCCTCCCCGAGGATGCCGGCTGGACAATGGGCACTGTACTGCCACTGAGCAGACGGGCATTGTCCTACGACTCCGCGCGACTGCACCCATGGTGGTACAGTGCCTAACTCCTCAACGTGTCGCCAGGTCACACGTCTGCGGTGGTTGGAGCAGGCCACAGCAGTTGCATCGCTACTGCCAAAAAACCCACGCTTTGGAGAAGCAATGCGGAATTCGGCTCAGAATCCGATTGCGAGCCAAGCAAACTTTCAGATAACGAAGCCGATGAAAAGCTTCTACCCAGCCTGAACCAGGAGGATGCCAAGGCCACTAGTATGGCAGGGTCCAAGCGGTCAAATTAGGGTATGAGAGCGAAGGCACATTACAAGGCGGCTCTAAAGATCAGAGCTCGGCTACAGAGCAGCAGCAACCTCACCCCCGAGGAGAGGAGCAAGCTGCAATGGGCCGAACAGAAGATTGAGGAGGGCAGGCGGCATTTTGCGCAGAAACCGCAGATGCAGGCCACCACCAGCGCCTACGCAAACAGGGTCGAGGAGCAGCTGGCAGCTAAACGACAGCGTTCCTTGGAGACGGCTAAATCGGAGGTGCCGGCCAGCAAGCGGTCAAAGCACCCAAGAGCCAAGAAGCTGCAAGGATGAGAGCACTCTCAAATGGGTCACGCAGGCAGTGGCAGCCATGGCGGCTCCGTGGGAGGGCGCCCAGCTGGAGGTAGTGGAGAGAACGAAGATTCCCTCCGTTCCAAAGGCGAAGGTGCCGTCGCCCAGACACGAGCCCTAGGCCTGTTGGCCACGTCCTTCCAGTCTACAGCCTCCAACTTGGGCCCAGGGTAGACCTCACCCAGGGCAGAAATGGCCTTATTGTACACATTGGCTGAGTGTACGTTAGCGCATGCGATCACCTTCACGCATCCTTAATACCAGCCGGCATCTTGGCTTACGGGCGGTGGACCTCCATTTGCCAGCATGGTACGCATGAAGCACCTTGCAGCTTGCTTTTCACCCACGGCCATTGGTTCCTCGGGATTTGCCCTTATCCAGGACACCGAGAAGGACTTTACCCCTCGTCACCTCGGCGTAGGATTTTACACCGAGCTGCTGACGCGGCCGTTTGGCTTGCGGTACGCTGATCTCCACTGGTGGCTGTCACTTCGGCTTAGCGGCAGCTGACCTCTTCGCTGGAGCTGGCGGGAAATCGGGCAAAATAGATTTGGCCCACTCCACCAGCTGCGAACCTTCTGGCGATGTGTCTACGCCAGACAAGTTCCGGGTCAGAATACCCGCAGCGCGTCTCTTATCGCAATACGACGGCTTCGTTAGTCCAGACGTGCTAGGCCTTGCCGAGGTTGAGGCTCGGTTTGGGGTGGAGGTTGAGCACGCCGCATTTCTGCTCTGCGTAGCTCTCGCTGACACCTTGTTTCCGGCCTCGCCCCACGACTTGGCTGCCTGACTGCAGCCATGCCGCGTTTAGCAGGTGTGACGCTGCCCGCTGGCTTACCGGGCAGCGCAGAAGTTGAGGGAGTGTTAGTCCCATCCGACTTTGGGCAAGTGTCGGCCTCATTGCATTCGTTTGTGTTAGTATTCAGATTAATATTTGATTCCCACGAGTAATAGGGAAGGGGATCGACACCCGCGTCAGAGCCCATGTACCGCGGGAAGCCTAGATAAAACAGGGTTGGTCGGCTGTTCCCCCTGAGTCCGCATACTAGAGACCGAGATTCCCCTCGGCCACGCAAGCATCGGCATATGCTGTTCCACCTTAGCTTGAGGTGATTTGGAGAGTTGTCTTCTCTCGCCCGACTACGATTAGCCAGCACTCATTGGCAGAGACATGACCTTACCAAGAGCCGTGGCCAAACTTAAAATAGTCAAAAAAATTTAATTGTTTTTTAAAAGCTCCGACATGAGCAATTATAATTAATACAAAACGATTTGGAAGGCGGCGATTTAGCTAAAGGCCGAGGGCAAGCATTAGAAAAATGCAATATAAAACAAGTAAAAATCGTTGCAGTCGGACGCAACCGACTGCGATATACTTTGATACCAGTTAACATAGCTGTGTAAAGGATTCTGTGTGCAAATAGTAATATATGGGGGTTTTGGGTATAAATATCAGGCTGAAGGGGTAGGCGTGACATCTAACACAACTTCCCACTATATAAAATGGCTTACTTTCCTGTAAATGTAATATAATAAATATGTAATTGATTACAAAAGAATCAAAATATACGCTCTAGTAAAGTAGTATTTTTTTTTCAAATTTTAATTTTAACATTTCTATATTAAAAATAAGACTCCAAAAATATCAATATTTTTGACTTCAATATTGATAATAAGCCAAAAACTAAGAATTATTATCAAATTCTTGCTTAGCAAGCCGACCTTTTTCGACACGGAAGCCATTTCTTATAGTTGCTGCGTATGTTTGGTTGGTGCAACCTTCTGTTTTAATAGCATCTGTAAATTAAACATTATTAATTTGTTTTTATTAAAATCTAAAAAAGATGATTTATACATACCAAACGCCGCACAGTGGGGCCTCTGCCGAAAAAGCGTTGCATAAATCATTTTTTTCATGAACGCGTTTGGCAAAAGTAAAACATGTAATCGACAGAGAATACTTCAACAATGAATCCAAAAGATTTTTGAAATCGGTTAAAAATTATGGCTGCTAGAGCTTATCAAAATTGAGAAATATTGTGAGTACGAATAAATGACAATTTTTACGAAAATTCGCCACTTTCAAAGTGACTATTGGGTGATATAAACAACCGATCTTCGATCTTTTTTTTTTATATGAAAAGTATGTTCAATGTAAGTATTTTGTTGTTTAAAGTTTGAATATAACTGAAATACTTATTTAACTAGAAACGTTTAAAAAATACACTAAATTTTCCTTATTTTTGAACTTTCGTGGAATAGAACTCACAGGGATAAGACGGGATAAGTGTGGGACCACTTGCATGTGATAGATTAAGTATATACCTATCATATGTTTTTGGTTGCAATCTGCGGAAATCGAGATAAATCCAAAAAACTAGGTGTACCTCGCGTTAAAAGCACGCGGCAGGTATAAGGAAGAAGAAGAGCGCATGCAAATTTGGCTGTAGCGGGTGTGTTGTTTATTTATAACATTGCTATATGTTGTATAATAAGTACTACCTGACTATATGTACCCCCTTTAATAAATGTTGAGTTTATAATTACCGGCTTGAAAAGGGTGTGAAAGGCAGATAAATATAGTTTTAGTTGATGGAAAATTGAGGAAATACAGGTAATTTTTTTTTTTGGAATTTCCCCGTTTACCTATTTTGAATGAAAATCAATACCTCATGTTTTTTGGTTTTTTTTTACCAAAAACATTGGAAAAGGGTTATACCAATTTTGCCTTTTTACCTAGCTAACCCAAAATATATGCTATATAGTGCAAAAAATTGCACTTTATTGCGACAGTTGTTTTTTAAATTCATAAGAGAAAACACTACAACCAATTTCCCGGTTGAATAGTATTTTTATACCCTTAACCCATAAAATGGGTAAATAAGGGTATAATGGTTTTGTGCAAATGTATGTAACAGGCAGAAGGAAGCATCTCCGACCCTATAAAGTATATATATTCTTGATCAGCATCAACAGCCGAGTCGATCTAGCCATGTCCGTCTGTCCGTCTGCCCGTCTGTCTGTCTGTCCGTCTGTCTGTATGAACGCGCCGATCTCAGAGACTATAAGAGCTAGAGACTTCAAACTTGAAACTTAAGCTCTCCTTAACCATAGGCAGATCAAGTTTCCTTCAAATTTTCGATAACACTTCTGGTTTCCGATATACACATGTGATCGATAACGAAAAATTCTTGAATTTCAAAATTGTGAAAACCGGGTTTCAAACAATTGGTAAAATAATGAACATTTGAAAAAATTTGAATAAAATCGGTTTAGAAACACCGGAGATATCGCAGTTTGAAATTTGGTCATTTTGATCATATTGGTCACTGGGTAAATACACACAAATGACTGAACGCGTTACGTATGGGGTTAAGGGTATGTCCTAGTCGGGATTTCTCGACTAGAGCCTTCTTACTTGTTTAATATAATTCACTAACTTTTTATTTAAAAGTGCAATAATGAATTTAAAAAATTCTACGATTTTTGAACTTTTTCGTGCCTCAGAAAATAAAAACGATTTCGAAATGGCATTGCTTAAAGAGATGGGCGTACTCGAAAACGTTAGTACGGAGCTTAAAGCAAAAATTAAATCTATTCACGCTAACTTGAAGCTAAAATGGAACTTGGTCCATAGACATTTTTTCCTAAATGTTATAAACTGCAAGGAAATGATAAATGGTGCAAAATTTGGCGAATACACATCGCAAACAGCTCAACTTTTTACTGATTTGTATCCTCAGAAAAAACTTACTCCCGCAGTACATAGGATTTTGGCTCATGGAAAGGACTAAATAGAGTATCAATGCTTACAAATTGGAGAGCTGTCTGAAGAAGCACAGGAATGTAAAAACAAGGACTACAAAAGGTTCAGATACACAAATACGCGCAAAATTTCTCGGGCTCGACAAAATGAAGACCTTTTTAACATGCTGGCAGCCTCATCGGATCCACTTCTTGCATCGCTTAGACATGTGCGATCACGAAACGATTTGGAAGGAAGCAACTATAGTTCCGAAATGTTAAGTTTATTAGATATGAACATTAATGTTGATGATCATTTTGTTGAAAATCAGTCATCAATAGCAAATATTCAAAATTAACCTCAAAAAATCGGCAAAAATACCAATTTAAATGTAATGTATTTAAAGTTTGAAAATCGAATTAAAACAACTAAAAATGTTAAATAGTTATTGAAATCATTAAAAAATTTCAGTTATAATGAAAAAAAAAATTTATTTGAATTTTACAGGCAAAATATGCTCAAAAATATTTCTTCACTTTGACCTTGAATATTTAAGCAGCACGGATACCTAGAACTCTCTCTCTCATTTTAAAGCTTGAGAAGTTTTCTATCAAATGCTTTTTAAATTTTTGAAATCGCTTCATTAGTTTAGAAGTTATGATTTTTGCAATGTAAAATGAGCAAAGGCCCCACTGTGCGCCGTTTAAGATTTCTAGGAGGATGATGTGGGGTGGACGTTTGCTCTTCAAACGTACTCATGTCTCATATGTCCTCATATTGTGGCGCCTTCATATCTGAACTATTAACATCTTCGACAAAATTAATGTTCATATCTTGTTCTTCATTGTTTTTTTGGCATCATAAATTTCCGGAAGACTGACGGCACTTTATCTGGTCCTTTATAAACATCATGGACTTGAAATGACACCATTGAGAACACATCTCGTTGACTGAATAAGCTCCAGCGTCGCTAAAACGTTCCGGTGGACATTTCCTTAATTCAGCTTGAAACGTGTCCTTCAATTGTTTCCATTTTTTTTTTTCAAAGCCATAACTAAACAAGAAAGAGGGCTCTAGTCGAGAAATCCCGACTAGGACATACCCTTAACCCCATACGTATCGTGTACAGTCATTTGTGTGTATTTACCCAGTGCACTATGGGTAAAAACCCTGAAATGTTGGCATTAATTGTCCCCGAAGAGATAGAAGCTTGAAATTTTGCATACACATTAGTATGAATTTTATATAATTTCAATTTTTATACCCTTAACCCATAAAATGGGTAAATAAGGGTATAATGGTTTTGTGCAAATGTATGTAACAGACAGAAGGAAGCATCTCCGACCCCATTAAGTATATATATTCTTGATCAGCATCAACAGCCGAGTCGATCTAGCCATGTCCGTCTGTCCGTCCGTATGAACGCGCCGATCTTAGAGACTATAAAAGCTAGAGACTTCAAACTTTAAACTTAAGCTCTCCTATACCCTGAGAAGATCAAGTTTGCTTTAAATTTTCGATAACATTTCTGGTTTCCGATATACACATGTGATCGATAACAAAAAAATCTTAATGAGGTTTGAAACTACGGATAAAGTAATGAACATTTAAAAAAATTTGATCAAAATCGGTTCAGAAACACCGGAGATATCGCATTTTGAAGTTTGGTCATATTAGTCACTGATTTAATATACATAAGTAACTGTAATGGTTAAGTATCGGGTTAAGGGTATGTCCTAGTCGGGATTTCTCGACTAGAGCCTTCTTACTTGTTTTTTTTTTTCAAAATTGAAATATGCCTACACCCTCTCCCCCTTCATACAAATTCTTTAAAATATAAAAAAGAAGATTGTTGCTTACATATACGTTAACATTTTATGCTATATACATTTTATATATATTTTACTTTACATTATATATATTCAGTAGGATGTCCACATTAGTGTTAGTTTTGATCAATCTCATTTGGTGTAAGAAACATAAAAAAATTGCATAGATGAGCATAGGTTAGGTTAGGTTGAGGTGGCGCGGGCGTTGCCGCCCGACTACGTAAGCCATTGAGGCCCATTGTACTACCACATAATCTCCTTTAAAACTACTACATCTTTCCCCTCTCAAACCATTTTGAAGCCCTTAAAAACTTTATAAGCTTGGTTAGCTCTAATTCGGACGTGTCCGATAATGTACTCAAGGTGGGTTTCCCTAGATATAGCATTCGTCTACCGCTAAGCGCCGGACAGTTGCAGAATAGGTGTTCTACACTCTCCTCTTCCTCTGCACATTGGCAGCTCCTACAGAAGTCATTGTGTTGGACATTTAGTCTACTGGTGTGTGTGCCGATCAGACAATGGCCCGTAAGGGCCCCTATTAGAATAGAGATATTCTCTCTGCTCATACGCAGTAGGGTATTAGTGCGTTTCAAGTTATAGTATGGCCATGTGCTTCGGGATTTCGCACACGACATGGTCGTTTTCCACCTTTGGGTTGCTTTACGCAGGGTGAAATTCCTATTTTGTAGTCTGAACGAGGCTAGTGGCATACCAACGTTACTACTCTTCGGTAGAAGAGCCTCGCAGGTACCCTTTCTAGCCAGCTCGTCAGCCATTTCGTTACCTTCGATGGTTCGGTGACCAGGCACCCATATCAGGCATATACTGAGGTGTTGAGCTATCTCATTAAGAGATTGGCGACACTTAGTCAGCGTTTGTGCGTTATTAATTTTCGAGTCAAGTGCCTTGAGGGCTGCCTGACTGTCTGAGAAGATAGTTACACTCCCAGGACGGATTCTGAGCGACTTTAGGTGAATTTTGGCTTCCTGGATAGCTCGCACTTCCGCCTGAGAGACGCTACAATGGTCCGGGAGTCTAAAGGAGATTTGTATACCTAAATCAGAGGAATAAACCCCCCCTCCAACCTTGTCGTCGAGTTTCGATCCATCAGTATAGATGGATACCGAGTTCGATTTAGGCTTATATTGACTTTGCCATGCCTCCCGGCTGGGTATAGTCACGCTGTACTTGTTGTTAAAGGCGAGCTTGGGGACACAGTAATCAGTGCGAGATGGAATGTTCGCTTGGAGACCTAGTACTGAGGTATGTCCCAGATTGCCTCCTCTCCATTCCATCGCCTCTCGAATCCGCAGGGCAGAGTTAGTAGCCAACTGCCTGGCTACGAGATCAAGAGGTAGCAGGTGAAGCATGGTGTTTAAAGCTTCATTTGGGGTGGTTCGTAGTGCTCCGCTTATGCAGATGGACGCACTTCTTTGCACCTAATGCAATGCTTTGAGATTAGCAGGTTTTGCTAGAGCTGGCCACCAGACTAGGTTACCATATAATAGAATTGGTCTTATCACGGCTGTGTAAAGCCAGTGTACTACTGACGGAGAGAAGCCCCACCTCAATCCTATTGATTTCTTACAAGCAAAAAGTGCCGTGTTGGCCTTGGTTATACGTTGTCTAATATTTTCGTCCCAGTTTAGTTTCCTGTCCAAAACTACACCGAGATATTTGGCACTGCTGCACAGCGCGAGGCTCGTGTTGTCGAGCTTGGGGAGGGTGAAGCTCGGCAGCTTATACTTCCTTGTGAAGAGCATAAGTTCTGTCTTACTTGGGTTTACCCCTAATCCACATGTTGTGGCCCAATTTACCAATATATACAGTGCGTGCTGTTAACGATCGCTCAGGGTTTGAGCGTATTTACCTTGCACTATTATGGCACCATCGTCAGCATAGGCGATTGCTGTGTGCCCCTCCCTCTGTAGCAGTCGTAAGAGTTGGTTGACCGTCACGACCCAGAGAAAGGGGGACGACAAAACTGGACTGTCCAGGTTTGACATTGGGCGTGCAATGCCTGGGTGTGCTCGGGTGAGAGCCTGTAAAGACGGAGCTGGTTGCTCCCTCCGGTTTTTTATGTGTGCCGGACACCGTTCGTTTTGTTGTTGTTGTTGTTTTAAGTTGTTCAGAATTCATAATTGGACCCACGAGTGGCGGAGAAGGGGATGACTCACGACCCAAAGAAAGGGGGACAACACCCCGCCCTGAGGGGTACCTCTACTGACATGTCTCTGAGCCTCCGAAGCCCCTAGTTTGGAAACAACAACCCTGCTGGTAAGCATGGTGTCGATAAGTTCCACTATTGGCTCGTCGACCCCGAGTACAGTCAGCGCTGCAGTAATGGCCCTTGGGAGAATGTTATTGAATGCCCCCTCAATGTCCAGGAATGCCACCATGGCGTATTCCTTACAGTCAAGTGAATACTCTATTCAAGAGACTAGTCCATGAAGGGCAGTTTCTATGGACTTTCCTTTGGTGTATGCATGTTGAGTCCTCGAAAGTGAATCTGGTCTGATTAACTTTCTTAGATGAATGTCCAGCAACCTCTCCAGGGTTTTGAGTAGGAAGGAGGAGAGACTTATTGGTCTTTAATCGTTTGGTCTAACATGGGATGGTTTGCCCGCTTTGGGTATAAAGACTACTTTAACTTTTCTCCAGGTATTTGGAATGTAGTTTGCCTTCAGGCATCCTAGAAGGATAGCCTCCAGCCATCCACTTATGTAGGGTAGGCTGTGTTGCAACTGTGCCGGAAATATCTTATCCGGGCCAGGCGATTTGAAGGGCTTGAAGGAGCTAATAGCCCATTTAATCTTTTCTGCATTAACTATATAGTGCATTTACACTGACGCCTTAAGGCGCGCCTTTAGCATTTAGCCTTAAGGCCTTCGAAAAATTTAGCCTTTACCATACAAAATGTGGCCGTTATATTTGAAAATAGCGACTTTTTCGTCGCGCCGCAAGAGCGCCGCTATGCTACGGGCTAAAATAAAGACCTTTTTTTGCCGATGTATCGATATTTTCGGCTTGAATTTTAAAAGGTGGCAACTTTTAACAGCTGATTTTAAACAAAATTGAATGTGCAAGCAACGAGAATGAATATATATATTATATTCATTTTCGTTGGTGCAAGTATGTAATCTGAATGTTGTACAGGCTAGCACTTGATATGCCAAACAGACTGGCAACTGTTCTGTACTCTGCAGATGAGCCCAGGCTATACAGAGCTTTGGCTACCCGCTTTGCCAGAGGAATGGACGAAAGGTGTCGCAAAGCTGGAAGAGGTGTCTAAAGGCCATCTCACTCAATTTCGGGACATCCATCTCCCAATAGCAGCCATTGCGCTCTGCCTTCCAGATGCTTCGCGTCCTAATGCAGTCAAATCCAGACATTGCATTATGGGCAAGTGCTGCTGCGGTCACTTCTGAGTTCTCATAATCAACAAAATTGCCAAAAAAAAGTTAACGCAATCATTAGCCGTATTAACAACGCAATCACCTATCTCTTTTGCAGCAATCTTTATTAAATTCAAATTGTGCTCCATTTTACAAAATTCTGCTTGTTCAACAATTACAACCGAAAGTAAACAAAAAACAGCTGATTTTTAAAGACCTTTTGTCAGTGTAAATGACTTTTCGCCCGTATCACTAAGGCGCGCCTTAAGGCGTCAGTGTAAATGCACTAATAGATTCAGGGTTATGAATAGTTGAGCAGTTTCGCTGGGTGTGGGTTGTTGTATGTGTGCATCCTGGGAAGTGGGTGTTGAGAAGCAAATCTAAGGACTCGCCGCTGGACTGAGTCCATTTGCCCCTCTCGTCCTGTAGAAGTCCTGGTGGACTTGGTGTAGAAGACATTATCTTTTTAAGGCGGGAGGCCTCAGAGGTACTCTCTATATTGGTGCAGAAAGTCTCCCACGAGGTTCTCTTCGCCGGTCTGATCCGTTTCTTATAGGAATATAATTCTTTCTTGTAAAGGTCCCAGCCCCTGTCTGTACCTGTTCTTTTGGCGAGGTTAAAAGTTTGTCTACACTTCTTCCTTGCGTTTTCGAGACTTTTTGACCACCATGGTGGTTTGTGGGTCTCTATGTATCTACTTAGAGGGCAAGCTTTGTCCAGTGCCTTATTACACGCGGAGGTAAATTGGGTATTTATATTTTCTACGTACTCCTTGGTCAGGAGTTCCGTAAAGGGAGGTTTTCGGAAGGGTTTCTCGCAGTATCCTCATATACATTCCCCAATTTGTCTTTTTTAGGTTTTGGGACTTTTGGGGGGTTGAACAGGGTGCTGAGATGGTCATCTCGATATAGCGATGATCGGAAAAGGAATGATCGCTTGAAACCTTCCAGTTATCAACTTGACTACTGATGTCAATCGATACAAGGGTTAAATCAAGGACCTCAGATCTATTCTTTATAACAAAAGTGGGTTCTGTACCCCTATTACATAAATGTAGGTTAGTGGTAAGAAGGTATTCAAAAAGAGACTCACCCTCTCGTTGATATTGGTGCTGCCCAACTGTGAGTGATGGGCGTTGGCATCGCCTCCGATGATGAGGCTTTGTTTGTGCATGACACTTTGTGCAACCACCTCCTGGAATGTCCTGGAGGGAATCGGGCCCTGGGTGTCATTGGCCAAATAGAAGGATGTCAGTCGGAGGTTTCGGGTTTCTAACTCCAGACTGATGGTTGTGGTGTCCCCGTCACTAAATTGAGGGAGAAGAAATGCGTTGAAATGTTTTTTAGTTAATATGCAGGTGCGCAGCTTATCCTTACCGTTACCGTGGAAAATGGTGTACTTGGGAGTCCGCAAGCCGCAGATCCTGTTGCCAGGGATCCACGGCTCTTGGACAAGGACCATGTCTACTTCACCCTGTGCCAAGCGAAGTAGAAGTGCACCCGACGCTGCCTTACTATGATGCAAGTTTATTTGTACTATCCGCATCATGTAAGGCAGCGCTGCCCTCCGTCAGAGTGACCTCCGACTCGGCCTCCTCACCTACTTCGCCTAGCATCTCCTCCTCCGTGTACATGCGCCCAAATGCGGTGCCGTACTCGGAGCCGGAGGAAACGTCGTCATCGAGGACATCTGGTGCAGCGTCCTCTCCGACATCCATCTCCTTCTCCCCGTCGCCAGTTGGTGCGTCTTCCGGCTCAATGTCGACACCGCTAGCCAGGTTGTGCTGCGCCCCAGTTTCTGTCTTGTACACCTTCTAGGCTACCTTGGCGAAGCCGTAGTTCACGACCCCCCCGTAGCAGCGAATGTTCTCCGCGCTCGCGCCGTCAATCTGGAAGACCACCTGCATGCTAGCCCGGTTCGTCTTCTCGACCTTAAGGACCCTCCTACTGTTTGTACCCAGGTGCGGGTTAAACAGTTTGAGAGCCTCCAGGATCTCCGCTGGCTCCGATGGTTCACTCGGCAGCCACGCCCTCGCTCTCGGCCTAGACGGGATGTCCTTGGCATCCACCGCCTCCAGTTTCGCTCCTGGGTAGACCTCCTTTAGATGAGCTACGGCCACTTTGTATAGCGTCACGGAACGCGCATCGGCACACGCGATAAGTTTAACGGACCCTTGGTACCAGCCCGCGTCTTCGCAAGAGGGCGGCGGGCCAGGGTTCTCGCGCCACATTTTGATTGCTATGGGTGTCAGTGCAACCTGGATCCATCTCCACTGGTGTTTGGGGATTCGTCCTTCCGCGTTTTGTTTATCGATCACGCCAATTATGATTTTGTCCTTAGCCACTTCCGCGAAGGATTTCTTGGCTGGCGTCGGACCTTGACGTGGTCTTTTTGAGGTGCTCTGCACCTCCAGGGACGGCTTCCTCTTTTCAGCCATCTTAGGCTTGGTGGGGGTTTCCAGCGAGAAGCCAGGTAGTACGGCCTTTGCCCACGCTATATCCTCCTGTACCTTCGCGAAGTCTTGCTCAGACGTCTGCTCCCTGGTAATTGGATTAGTGGCATTCCTGGTGAGAATGCGCTTGGCTGTGCGCCTGTCATTTGGCTTAGCCTTGGCCTGGTCCGTCCTGGTGAAGTCGGCGGCTCTTCTGCTGATCACCGGCTCACCCCCATTCAGTATCGCGGCAGACACGCCAGCTACGCTGGTGGCTTTGATGCCGGATCCCTCTAGGGGTTTGCCAGGATTAGCCTTCTTGCTTTGGCCCACGGCTACCATGCTACTTCCCGGTGCAGATCCCGATCGGCCGGCTAACACGCCAGCAGCCGAAGGCTTACTGGTGGCTTTGGTGCCGACAGAACTGGACTGTCCAGGTTTGGCATTGGGCGTGCAATGCCTGGGTGTGCTCGGGTGAGAGCCTGTAATGACGGAGCTGGTTGCTCCCTCCGGTTTTTTAGGTGCTCCGCACACCGTACCTTTTGTTGTTGTTGTTTCTTTGTTGTTAAAATTCATATTAGGACCCACGAGTGGCGGAGAAGGGGATGGTCCACCCGGGCAGAGATCCGCAGTACCCGGGTAAGGCTCTTGATAGAACAGCGGTTGCCAAGCGCTGAGCCCTCGCGTTAAAGACTGAACTATTTTTGGTAGACCTGGGCCTTCAGCCAGGCTGACTCTCGGCACGGGTCGGATAACACCTTAGTCCAGCCCAGGTATGAGATGTTTGGGATGGGATTGGTAGGTATATGTGTGGGAAGTTGGGTGTGTGTAAGACTGCAATTTTGAAGGCCGTCAAACAAACGCCTTATCACCAATACGTTAACATCCGCATGGCTGCTGCTGTCCGGGACTGCTTATTTGCCAAAAGGCTTATTCGCAGCTAACACTAAATCTAGAGGCCGTTCGCTATCCGCAACCTGCGACCCGTCCGGTAGCCCCAGCTGGCCCTTCAGAACCATCTTGGTGTCTGTCCGTCCGTCCGTATTAAGGCTAGAGCCTTGCAACTTTGTAAATATCTTGGTACATGCCTTCGTCAGACGAAGTGTTAAATTTAGGGCTCTACGACCTCAGGGGGCCTGGGAAATCGATAACATGTCGATACACCTCGATGTGCAAATCGATAAAACACATATATATTCCACATTTTAGCAGCAAGAAAAACCAAATTTGGGAGCAAGATAGCCGATGGCATTCCCCAAAAAGCTGCATCAAAAGTTTGGATTCCACGCCAAATTTGGCTGTAATGCCTAGCCCTTCTGCCTGATATTTATACCAAAATCCCCCCAATTATTACTATTCGCACACAGAATCCTTAACACAACTATGTAAACTGGTATCAAAGTATATCGCAGTCGAACGTATTTCCTTGTTATACCCTTAACCCATAAAATGGGTAAATAAGGGTATAATGGTTTTGTGCAAATGTATGTAACAGACAGAAGGAAGCATCTCCGACCCCATAAAGTATATATATTCTTGATCAGCATCAACAGCCGAGTCGATCTAGCCATGTCTGTCTGTCCGTCTGTCCGTCTGTCTGTCCGTCCGTATGAACGCGCCGATCTCAGAGACTATAAGAGCTAGAGACTTCAAACTTGAAACTTAAACTCTCTTAAGCTATGAGCAGATCAAGTTTGCTTTAAATTTTCGATAACATTTCTGGTTTCCGATAAACACATGTGATCGATAACAAAAAATTCTTGAATTTCAAAATTGTAAAAACGAGGTTCAATACTATTGATAAAATTATGAACATTTGAAAAAATTTGATTAAAATCGGTTAAGAAACACCGGAGATATCGCTGTTTGAAATTTGGTAATTTTGGTCATATTGGTCACTGGGTAAATATACACAAATGACTGTAAGCATTACGTATCGGGTTAAGGGTATGTCCTAGTCGGGATTTCTCGACTAGAGCCTTCTTACTTGTTTAATTCTGTTGCGTTCCTAATGTTGTATATTGTATGTTCTTGATAATGTCACCTATATACTTTGCTAATCTGTAGCATGGTACCTCAGTTGATGAAGATATTGGTCTGAGTGGAATTCCAGTTTTGTAAATTTTCGGCAATCCGTACAGTCTGGGTGCATTAGCTCCTGAACAATTTGTTCTTAGTTTTGTTTTGATGTCTATAAATTCGTTCTTGTACAGATTGTTAAATATTGTGTTGTTCTTCGTAATAAGCTTTTGAGTTGGGTCAGTTCTTATGGCTCTGTATGTTGTTTTGTCATCAAGTAATAGTTGCATCTTGTCATTGTTATTATCTATATATATAAAATAGTTTGTCCTGACTGACTGACTGACTGATTGTTGAGAGGCCCACAGCCTAAACGATAAGAGCTAGAAGGCTGAAATTTTGACATTATATTCCATTCAGGTTGAAAGTGAGCACTAAGAAAGGATTTTTAATTTGGATTAAATTTTGAACAACTCAATTAATTGCATTAATCACTTTACCTCATTCTACTACTCTGGCGCCTCATTGTCGCACAAGCTGTGAGTTTCAACGCCGCCGAGGTTTCAAACAAAAAAACTAAAAAAATGACCCATTCCACTTTTTGTCTCTCTCCGTTATTCTCTTTTCTTCTTTGTGCCTTTGACAATTGTTTTTCGAATTAAGTAGCATTTGTTGTTGTTGTTGTTAGTAAGTGTTGTTGTTGCTTCTTTTTGTTGGTATCATTGATTTAAAACAAATCAATTAAAACATAATTTGTTTTTGTACATTAGAATATGTTACGCGATTGGTTTTACCTACATACTTGCTAATTATCAAACAAAACTTAACACACAAATACCTATTGCCATTGTTGTTTTGATATTATTTTCAAACTGACATTTGTAACTTTAGTTGGTGTTGCAAATGCACATATGTACATACATACACATGTATGTACGTGCATTTTCATTGTTTAGTACCTACATACATATGTATTAACAACAATGCAAGTGCATATATTGGTTAATGCACGCACACATTGTTGCATCTGTATCAAGCTAATCTATATATATAAAATAGTTTGTCCTGACTGACTGACTGACTGATTGTTGAGAGGCCCACAGCCTAAACGATAAGAGCTAGAAGGCTGAAATTTTGACATTATATTCCATTCAGGTTGAAAGTGAGCACTAAGAAAGGATTTTTAATTTGGATTAAATTTTGAACAACTCAATTAATTGCATTAATCACTTTACCTCATTCTACTACTCTGGCGCCTCATTGTCGCACAAGCTGTGAGTTTCAACGCCGCCGAGGTTTCAAACAAAAAAACTAAAAAAATGACCCATTCCACTTTTTGTCTCTCTCCGTTATTCTCTTTTCTTCTTTGTGCCTTTGACAATTGTTTTTCGAATTAAGTAGCATTTGTTGTTGTTGTTGTTAGTAAGTGTTGTTGTTGCTTCTTTTTGTTGGTATCATTGATTTAAAACAAATCAATTAAAACATAATTTGTTTTTGTACATTAGAATATGTTACGCGATTGGTTTTACCTACATACTTGCTAATTATCAAACAAAACTTAACACACAAATACCTATTGCCATTGTTGTTTTGATATTATTTTCAAACTGACATTTGTAACTTTAGTTGGTGTTGCAAATGCACATATGTACATACATACACATGTATGTACGTGCATTTTCATTGTTTAGTACCTACATACATATGTATTAACAACAATGCAAGTGCATATATTGGTTAATGCACGCACACATTGTTGCATCTGTATCAAGCTAATCTATATATATAAAATAGTTTGTCCTGACTGACTGACTGACTGATTGTTGAGAGGCCCACAGCCTAAACGATAAGAGCTAGAAGGCTGAAATTTTGACATTATATTCCATTCAGGTTGAAAGTGAGCACTAAGAAAGGATTTTTAATTTGGATTAAATTTTGAACAACTCAATTAATTGCATTAATCACTTTACCTCATTCTACTACTCTGGCGCCTCATTGTCGCACAAGCTGTGAGTTTCAACGCCGCCGAGGTTTCAAACAAAAAAACTAAAAAAATGACCCATTCCACTTTTTGTCTCTCTCCGTTATTCTCTTTTCTTCTTTGTGCCTTTGACAATTGTTTTTCGAATTAAGTAGCATTTGTTGTTGTTGTTGTTAGTAAGTGTTGTTGTTGCTTCTTTTTGTTGGTATCATTGATTTAAAACAAATCAATTAAAACATAATTTGTTTTTGTACATTAGAATATGTTACGCGATTGGTTTTACCTACATACTTGCTAATTATCAAACAAAACTTAACACACAAATACCTATTGCCATTGTTGTTTTGATATTATTTTCAAACTGACATTTGTAACTTTAGTTGGTGTTGCAAATGCACATATGTACATACATACACATGTATGTACGTGCATTTTCATTGTTTAGTACCTACATACATATGTATTAACAACAATGCAAGTGCATATATTGGTTAATGCACGCACACATTGTTGCATCTGTATCAAGCTAATCTATATATATAAAATAGTTTGTCCTAACTGACTGACTGATTGTTGAGAGGCCCACAGCCTAAACGATAAGAGCTAGAAGGCTGAAATTTTCACATAATATTCCATTCTCGGTGAAAGTGAGCACTAAGAAAGAATTTTTAATTTGGACCACTCCTTCGAGTACCTCCTGAACACTTAAGTCCTTTTTTTCTCAACTTTTGTACTAGAGCTATGCTTTAAAATTATTCAATTATTACAAAACTTGGTCACGACATGGAGGCGAGTAAAAAAAATTATGGATGCAAAATTTGGACCCGATCCGACAACTCCTTGGGCCACCTCCCATACACTTATGTTATGGAGCGTGCTTATCTATATATATAGAACAAGTTTGGTGAATGGTATAGAAATTTCGGATTTTAGAAGGTGGACGGTATCAGTGGGGGCGTGGCGTTTTGATGCATATTTTTGTTAGACTTCAGCATCTACCTTCCCATCAAATTTTGTGAGTATAGCTTTAAAACTGTGGGAAATACAGTCATTTTCGATTATAACTGAAGGGGGGCTGGGGGCGGAAGAGGTGGGCGTGGCATCCAAACTTTTTATGTAGTTTTTGAGGAATGCCATCGGCTATCTTGCCCCTTAATTTGGTGACTATAGCTTCTAAAATGTGGGACATATATATGTTTGATCGATTTGCACAACGAGGTATCGATTTGTTATCGATTTCTCAGGCCCCTGAGGTCGCAGAGCAAAATTTAACACTTTTTCTGACGAAGGTATTGACCAAGATGTTCGCAAAGTTGCAAAGCTCTAGCTTTAAGGGTGTTGAAAAAAGTTGCGCTCAAGCGGACGGGCGGACGGACGGACGGACAGACACCTTGACGGACATTGCATAAGCCCAATATAATATGATACCTTTGGTATCAAAGTAAAATGACGAGTCTGATTCTTAACCTCAATAGTAGCGTGAAAAAGAGAATATTAAATATTTTGCTAATATGTTGTTAAACATTAGCTAATTTATTTTATATATATTAAAATTTTGAAAAACTATTGGCGCAGCGAAGCAAGCGGGTCACTTACTAGTCTATATATATAAAATAGTTTGTCCTGACTGACTGACTGACTGATTGTTGAGAGGCCCACAGCCTAAACGATAAGAGCTAGAAGGCTGAAATTTTGACATTATATTCCATTCAGGTTGAAAGTGAGCACTAAGAAAGGATTTTTAATTTGGATTAAATTTTGAACAACTCAATTAATTGCATTAATCACTTTACCTCATTCTACTACTCTGGCGCCTCATTGTCGCACAAGCTGTGAGTTTCAACGCCGCCGAGGTTTCAAACAAAAAAAACTAAAAAAATGACCCATTCCACTTTTTGTCTCTCTCCGTTATTCTCTTTTCTTCTTTGTGCCTTTGACAATTGTTTTTCGAATTAAGTAGCATTTGTTGTTGTTGTTGTTAGTAAGTGTTGTTGTTGCTTCTTTTTGTTGGTATCATTGATTTAAAACAAATCAATTAAAACATAATTTGTTTTTGTACATTAGAATATGTTACGCGATTGGTTTTACCTACATACTTGCTAATTATCAAACAAAACTTAACACACAAATACCTATTGCCATTGTTGTTTTGATATTATTTTCAAACTGACATTTGTAACTTTAGTTGGTGTTGCAAATGCACATATGTACATACATACACATGTATGTACGTGCATTTTCATTGTTTAGTACCTACATACATATGTATTAACAACAATGCAAGTGCATATATTGGTTAATGCACGCACACATTGTTGCATCTGTATCAAGCTAATCTATATATATAAAATAGTTTGTCCTGACTGACTGACTGACTGATTGTTGAGAGGCCCACAGCCTAAACGATAAGAGCTAGAAGGCTGAAATTTTGACATTATATTCCATTCAGGTTGAAAGTGAGCACTAAGAAAGGATTTTTAATTTGGATTAAATTTTGAACAACTCAATTAATTGCATTAATCACTTTACCTCATTCTACTACTCTGGCGCCTCATTGTCGCACAAGCTGTGAGTTTCAACGCCGCCGAGGTTTCAAACAAAAAAAACTAAAAAAATGACCCATTCCACTTTTTGTCTCTCTCCGTTATTCTCTTTTCTTCTTTGTGCCTTTGACAATTGTTTTTCGAATTAAGTAGCATTTGTTGTTGTTGTTGTTAGTAAGTGTTGTTGTTGCTTCTTTTTGTTGGTATCATTGATTTAAAACAAATCAATTAAAACATAATTTGTTTTTGTACATTAGAATATGTTACGCGATTGGTTTTACCTACATACTTGCTAATTATCAAACAAAACTTAACACACAAATACCTATTGCCATTGTTGTTTTGATATTATTTTCAAACTGACATTTGTAACTTTAGTTGGTGTTGCAAATGCACATATGTACATACATACACATGTATGTACGTGCATTTTCATTGTTTAGTACCTACATACATATGTATTAACAACAATGCAAGTGCATATATTGGTTAATGCACGCACACATTGTTGCATCTGTATCAAGCTAATCTATATATATAAAATAGTTTGTCCTGACTGACTGACTGACTGATTGTTGAGAGGCCCACAGCCTAAACGATAAGAGCTAGAAGGCTGAAATTTTGACATTATATTCCATTCAGGTTGAAAGTGAGCACTTCGCACAAGCTGTGAGTTTCAACGCCGCCGAGGTTTCAAACAAAAAAAACTAAAAAAATGACCCATTCCACTTTTTGTCTCTCTCCGTTATTCTCTTTTCTTCTTTGTGCCTTTGACAATTGTTTTTCGAATTAAGTAGCATTTGTTGTTGTTGTTGTTAGTAAGTGTTGTTGTTGCTTCTTTTTGTTGGTATCATTGATTTAAAACAAATCAATTAAAACATAATTTGTTTTTGTACATTAGAATATGTTACGCGATTGGTTTTACCTACATACTTGCTAATTATCAAACAAAACTTAACACACAAATACCTATTGCCATTGTTGTTTTGATATTATTTTCAAACTGACATTTGTAACTTTAGTTGGTGTTGCAAATGCACATATGTACATACATACACATGTATGTACGTGCATTTTCATTGTTTAGTACCTACATACATATGTATTAACAACAATGCAAGTGCATATATTGGTTAATGCACGCACACATTGTTGCATCTGTATCAAGCTAATCTATATATATAAAATAGTTTGTCCTAACTGACTGACTGATTGTTGAGAGGCCCACAGCCTAAACGATAAGAGCTAGAAGGCTGAAATTTTCACATAATATTCCATTCTCGGTGAAAGTGAGCACTAAGAAAGAATTTTTAATTTGGACCACTCCTTCGAGTACCTCCTGAACACTTAAGTCCTTTTTTCTCAACTTTTGTACTAGAGCTATGCTTTAAAATTATTCAATTATTACAAAACTTGGTCACGACATGGAGGCGAGTAAAAAAAATTATGGATGCAAAATTTGGACCCGATCCGACAACTCCTTGGGCCACCTCCCATACACTTATGTTATGGAGCGTGCTTATCTATATATATAGAACAAGTTTGGTGAATGGTATAGAAATTTCGGATTTTAGAAGGTGGACGGTATCAGTGGGGGCGTGGCGTTTTGATGCATATTTTTGTTAGACTTCAGCATCTACCTTCCCATCAAATTTTGTGAGTATAGCTTTAAAACTGTGGGAAATACAGTCATTTTCGATTATAACTGAAGGGGGGGCTGGGGGCGGAAGAGGTGGGCGTGGCATCCAAACTTTTTATGTAGTTTTTGAGGAATGCCATCGGCTATCTTGCCCCTTAATTTGGTGACTATAGCTTCTAAAATGTGGGACATATATATGTTTGATCGATTTGCACAACGAGGTATCGATTTGTTATCGATTTCTCAGGCCCCTGAGGTCGCAGAGCAAAATTTAACACTTTTTCTGACGAAGGTATTGACCAAGATGTTCGCAAAGTTGCAAAGCTCTAGCTTTAAGGGTGTTGAAAAAAGTTGCGCTCAAGCGGACGGGCGGACGGACGGACGGACAGACACCTTGACGGACATTGCATAAGCCCAATATAATATGATACCTTTGGTATCAAAGTAAAATGACGAGTCTGATTCTTAACCTCAATAGTAGCGTGAAAAAGAGAATATTAAATATTTTGCTAATATGTTGTTAAACATTAACTAATTTATTTTATATATATTAAAATTTTGAAAAACTATTGGCGCAGCGAAGCAAGCGGGTCACTTACTAGTATATTATATATATATTATATATATATATATATTATTTTGTCGTTGCGCTCCTTCAATAGATTTTCTGTGTTTTTGCAATGTTTAATATGAATTTTTTCTTTTTGGTTTAGTTTTGTTGAGTGCTTGTAGTTGTTCAGTCAACAATAGATGCCAGCGATTTCGCAATCGGCGCAGTTTTGTCAGAACAAGGGCAACCAGTAGGAACTTAACAATAACATTAAATAAACACGAGAAGCAATACAGCGCATCTGACGACGAATTTTTACCCATTGTTTATGAAGTAGATCATTTCTGACATTATTTACATGGATCACAGTTTCAAATCATAACAGACCATCAACCAATAAAATACTTAAGTAAAAAATACAAAGGAAAGGATTTAAAAGAAAAACATAGAAGATGGATTTGAAAACTTTGAGAAATCGATTATGACATTAGTAAAGGAAAAGACAATAAAGTGGCAGATTTTTTGAGTAGGAATAAGAACAATAAAGATGAATCTAATCTAGAACTATCAGACACAATGCATTCAGCAGACGAAAACGAACCAATCAGTTTTTATATAAAAGATGAAATAATAAACAAATTTAATACACAAATCATTGTAACATATTCAGCAAGAGACAATATCATAAAGCACCAAGGAAAAAAGATTATAGAAATTAATCCAGCAGATGAAACACTTAAAATAGAACAAAAGTTAGAAAACAATATAAGTAAAGGCACAATCGGTATATATTCAGAGGTAACGGACTCAGTATACTACAAAATACAATGTATTTTACCAGACCTCTTTAGAGACACTAAAATATACAATTTATTAAATGCACAAAAAGAGCTGTTGATATAGACAATGAAGAACTTCATAAACAAATTTGATTTTATCATACAAAAGAATCCCTACACAGTGGCAAAGACCATGTAATGTATAGACATGGCAATTCGCTCTCAAATGTTAAAAATCGAATTACGTGCGGGCACAATCAAGTTAACAGAAAACTGTTCTGCTTGCGTTTTCGTTGTGTGTTTGGTGCTTTTTCTTGTGACTTTGTTTTTTGTGTCTTTGCACATTTTTGGGCTTTTCCTATTGCGCGCCCTTGCTTGCTTCATATTCTAGCATCCAGTAGGTGCATAAAGAGAAATAGCAAACAAAACCGGTTTTAGATTTTTGTGTCATCGCCTTTTATTTTGGGCGCCTTTGCTTGCTTTATTTCTGAAATCCAGCAGGTGCATAGGGAAATAAGCAAACATGACATTCATTGAAAAGTGCGTTGTTGTTGTCAACAACAAGTTGAACTTGCCATTGCTTGAGCTTGGCAATTTTTGACTTTTGATGATCGACAAAAATTAAAGGGTATCATTTTTTGACTTTTTGCAAATGTCATGAAATAAACAATTATGGTGTTCACAAAGTGTAGTATCATGGCATAAGTGTATCGATACAACACTGCTATCGTGAACACCCAATTGTGCACAATTGTGTTGCAAGCTTGCTATCTCTAATTTTATTATTGTGAGTGTAGTTTGAGGGAGTGATTGGAAGAAAATAAATAGAAAAAATATTACGTAGCGAAGCACGCACTGGGCCACTAGTTGATTAATAAATAAGGAATAAATAAAAAAATGTCTTTTAAATGCATAAAATCAGTTCTTTTAGAATGGAAAGCATCCCAAGCATTTGAGGAAATTCCTGCAACTAAAGGAATATAGATTAAAATGCATTTTGTGGTAATTTAAGTACGTCAGTTAATTATTATTGCAGATATTATTGAACATTCAAAAGGCCGATTCTGCATCGGTCGAATTTGGGAAGATTTTGTACATGATGTAAATTCCATTTATAAAAGCCGCAGAGGTGATATAGTTAAAGTCAATTTGTTGGCGGGATTACAATTGACAGCTGTTTGATTTGATTTAGCACCTAAAGCACTTAATTATACCAAAAAATACCAAAATATCGTCTGATTTCTTGGCGACTTTTGCAACACTTTTCAAGTTTTTACTGTTGTTTAGCACTAGTTTCTATGCAATACTTGCCATGATTTTTGTAGTCAAGGGTTGGGGTCTAGCACAAAGTGCAAACTACACTCAGTACAAATTGTTGTTGGAGATGCTTGCACTTTTGCTCTTATGCCATGATACTACACTTTGTGAACACCACTAATGTTATATGATTATTGCCTTTAAATATGATTACCCTTACTTTTGAAACTAAACGTTGCATTCATTATTAAGCAAAATAAATGCAAATGACTTTCAAAACGAACACTCAATCTAACTTATTGAATATCCTATAGCTTGAATTGAAATAGTCATAATACTAAAAACTATATTTAAAGTTTTTTAGTTGGCAATATTAAATATTGCGACACAGGGTATTTTAACATCGATCATCATTAAGTTGTGCCAAGCAAGCAAACGTTCGAACAGTTTTCCTTATGTTCCTTGCACTTTCTGGTGTCGCATATGCGTATGCGTATCAGAGACCGGCAGCGGTGTATCGCAACTACTAGTGCACCGCACAAACACATGGTATTTTTCATACCAAGTAAAAAAACTACGCATCATTTTTTGATGCGGTGGTATTTTTACTCCTCATTTTTTTACGCGGTGGTATTTTTACTCCTCATTTTTTTACGCGGTGGTATTTTTATACCCTTAACCCATAAAATGGGTAAATAAGGGTATAATGGTTTTGTGCAAATGTATGTAACAGGCAGAAGGAAGCATCTCCGACCCCATAAAGTATATATATTCTTGATCAGCATCAACAGCCGAGTCGATCTAGACATGTCTGTCTGTCCGTCCGTCCGTCTGTCCGTCTGTCTGTCTGTCCGTCTGTCTGTATGAACGCGCCGATCTCAGAGACTATAAGAGCTAGAGACTTCAAACTTGAAACTTAATCTCTCCTTAACCATAGGCAGATCAAGTTTCCTTCAAATTTTCGATAACACTTTTGGTTTCCGATATACACATGTGATCGATAACGAAAAATTCTTGAATTTCAAAATTGTGAAAACCGGGTTTTAAACAATTGGTAAAATAATGAACATTTTAAAAAATTTGAATAAAATCGGTTAAGAAACACCGGAGATATCGCAGTTTGAAATTTGGTCATTTTGATCATATTGGTCACTGGGTAAATACACACAAATGACTGAACGCGTTACGTATGGGGTTAAGGGTATGTCCTAGTCGGGATTTCTCGACTAGAGCCTTCTTACTTGTTACTCATCATTTTTATACCCGGTGGTTTTTTTACTCATCATTTTTTTACTCCTCATTTTTATACCCGGTGGTTTTTTTACTCGTCATTTTTTGAGCGTCACATATTGCACTGGTATATTTTTGAGTATGTGTTCGGCCAGCGCGTAAATGCAAAACAACCCCTAAATGATAAGTATATTTTCTACCTGATTTTCGTTGCCTTCGTTTTGCATGTTGCATGTTGTATGTAAAAATACTTTGAAAATGTGCTCATATATATGTACATATGTATGTCAATGAATGCGTTTTTTTTTTATATCAAAAGTAAATTTAGATAAAAATAAAGCAAAATTATGTACATGTATTTTTATTTTATTTTTTTTCTTAAAAGCTTATAATTAATTAATAATAAAAAATAATAATAACATTTCTTTAAGTTAACTTATAAAAGATTTATTTTTATAAAATGAATGTAAAAACATTAAACTATCTAGGGCATTGGGTTTACAACAACAAACGCTGTAAGAATAACGGAGTAAAAATTTGATGTGTGCGAGGCTGACGCATCAAAAAACTACCTGCTGTATTTATGAGTGTGTGTTTTACCATCCCTTTTTTTTTTCGACGCAACTGCATTGACGCGGTGCTTGTACCACCGCCAACGCATTTTGTGCGATGGTAATCATATTACCACCGCACTTTTGCGTTGGTAATCATACTACCACCGCACTTTTGCGATGGTAATCATATTACCACCGCACTTTTGCTTTGGTAATCATATTACCACCGCACTTTTGCGATGGTAATCATACCGCCACCGCACTTTGAATGAGTACACTAGTAGTGCTAAAAACAGGCACCGCTGCAGGTCACTGATGCGTATGTGTATGCATACACGTACACACACATGTAAGCGCAGGCCGAAGAAAAAAAGAAAAAAAAGATCAACAAAACTAGCAAAGCATGAGGAAAACATGAAATTAATTTTCTGAATACTCTTTCAGAATTTATATGCATGCGTGAACATCTGCATGGTGATTGCGATGGCAACATTGTTTGCTAGTGTCATCGACCAAAAAAAGGAAGAGTATGAAGTTGAAAATGCAAAACTGAAATTTGGACACAGCTAGGAAAGCAAGAGCCCAGCGCAGTGTTTGGGTGCTTTGTTGTTATACCCTAAACCCATGTATGAAACAGATAGAGGGAAGCATCTTCGACCCTATAAAGTATATATATTCTTGATCAGCATCAACAGCAGAGTAGATCTAGCCATGTCTGTCTTTTTGTCTGTATGGACGCGTAGATCTCAAAGACTATTCTATTACTCAGTATTTATCCAGTGGTAAATACACACGAATGACAGAATGCGTTACGTAAGGGGTTAAGGGTATGCCCTAGTCGGGACAAGAGCCTTCTTTCTTGATACATATTGCTTTGGCACTGATCAGCTGAAAATACCAGGCGCTCAGCTAGCAGGTCGCCAAGTGCGCAAAGGAATCACATGAAGAATGAAAGAAAACATAAACAACGCCGGCCGCATTTGCGCTGTGCCTTTGCAAAGACAGGTCGCCATTTTCCTTTGAACGTGCCCGCACGTATTTAACAGAGCCTTAACAACAAAGTGCGAATTGCCATGTCTATACATTACATGGTCTTTGACAGTGGAATGAACGAAATATTTTATATTATACTAGTAAGGGACCCGCTTGCTTCGCTGCGCCAATAGTTTTTACAAAATTTTTGCAATATATATAAAATAATAATTAGTTAATAATAACAACATATTAGCAAAGTATTTAATATTCTCTTTTTCACGCCACCATTGAGGTTAAGAATCAGACGCGTCATTTTACTTTGATACCAAAGGTATCATATTATATTGGGCTTATGCAATATCCATCAATGTGTCTGTCCGTCCGTCCGTCCGCCCGTCTGTTTGGACGCAACTTTTTTTAACACCCTTAGAGCTAGAGACTTGCAACTTTGCAAATATCTTGGTACATACCTTCGTCAGCCAAAGTGTGAAATTTGGCTCTACGACCTCAGGGGCCTGGGAAATCGATAAAAATCGATACACCTCGATGTGCAAATCGTTAAAACACATATATATCCCACATCTTAGCATATAGTCACCAAATTTGATAGCAAGATAGCTGGTGACATTCCTCAAAAACTGCATCGAAAGTTTGGATGCCACGCCCACCTCTTCCACCCCCCCTTTCACTTATAATCGAAAATGACTGTATTTTCCACAGTTTTAAAGCAATACTCACAAAATTTGATGGGAAGGTAGATCTTACAAAGATATGCATTAAAATTTTGGATGCCACGCCCCACGTATACCGCCCACCTCCTAAAATCTGAAAACTCTTTATCTTTTTCAGTTTTTGGGCAAGAGTCACCAAATTTGGTAGAAACCTTGTTAGTGACATCCGTAACCGATCTACATCAAAGTTTTATATGGCACGTCCACCTTTTCCACCCACCTCGTAAAATCTGAAATTTCTATATCTTTCCCAGTTTTTACGCTAGAGTCACCAAATTTGGTAGAAACATTGTTAGTGACATCCGTAACAAATGTGCAATATTGGATGCCACGCCCACTTATATCGCCCACCTCAATATCTTTCTCATTTTCAGCGCTAGAGTCTCCAAACTTGATAGGGAGATAGAAGGTGCCATCCGCCACAGATGTGCATCACAAATTTGAATGTCACGCTTACCTCTTCTGCCTGCCTTTTTATACCCAAAACCCCCATTCTTTACAAACTTACATATGTGCTTTGCTTGCTTGTTCGAAATTGTGTATCAATAATGATTGTGTGTTACGTTTTGTCTAATTTAGATAAGCAGCAAGTTAACAAATCTACCACAATACAAAGATGTTCAAGACTAATTATTTTCGCACAAAGTGCTCGATATAAAAAAAAACAAATACAAATTACATGAATGTACATATGTACATATCTATGCCACGTTTATGCATTACGTATATATGTAGATGTAGATTACATTTCTTAAGTTTCTACACTAACAGTGTGTTTGTTTTTGCACGGTATATACATATATTTGCACTTGCATTTTTTTTAAATATATGTATGTACAAAACAATGTAAAATGTAGGTACACACATGTGTATGTTTGTATGTATGTATGTACATAATTGCATTTGCAACACCAATCAATGTTACAAATGTCAGTTTGAAAATTATATAAAAACAACAATGGCAATAGGTATTTGTGTGTTAAGTTTTGTTTGATAATTAGCAAGTATGTAGGTAAAACCACTCGCGTAACATATTCTGGTGTACAAAACCAAGTTATGTTTTAATTGATTTGTTTTAAATCAATGATACAAACAAAAAAAAGCATTGCGAGCCCAACAACAACACTTACAACAACAACAAACGCTACTGGGGTCGTAAATCAATTGTCAAAGGCACAAAGAAGAAAAGAGAATAACGGAGACACATGTACAGACGGCAGAAGTGGAATGGGTCATGTGTGTTGTTTTTGTAAATTCGGCCGCAATAGCTTGTGCGCAGACGACAGTAGTGGAATGGGTCATGTGTTTTGTTTTTGTACACTCGGCGGCGTTAAAACTCACAGCTTGTGCGACAATGAGGCGCCAGAGTGGTGGAATTAGGTAAAGTGATTAATGCAATAAAAAGATTTGTTTGGGAGGTACTCGAAGGAGTGGTCCAAATAAAAAATCCTTTCTTAGTGTTCACTTTCACCGAGAATGGAGTATTTTGTGAAAATTTCAGCCTTTTAGCTCTAATCGTTTAGGCTGTGGGCCTTTCAACAATCAGTCAGTCAGTCAGTCAGTCAGGACAAACTATTTTATATATATAGATATACATTTTATGGAGATAAATTTTTTTTCCAAAACTAAGAGACCACATTAATTTAGTATAATCAAATTGTAAAAAATGTAGAGCACTGAAATACTACAGAAAACCAATGAAACCAAAGTTAAACATAACTGAACCTCACAAGAAAATAACCAAATAATTCATGTAGATATTTTCCATATAAAACACAGAACATTTGTAACAGTAAACGACAAACTAACAAAATTTGCAACAGCATATAATATAAAAGACAAAAATGGGAGAGCAAAGTTACAAAACATAATAGATCAATTCACAAAGTTTGGTAAACCAAAGAAAATTAGTACGGACAACGAATTTAGAGCAAAAACAAATAGTAAGTTTTTTAAACAAAGAGGAAGTAGAGTTACACTTGACAAAACCAAATTCACACACTGGAAATGCAGATATAGAAAGAATTCATTCAACTTTAATAGAAATTGTTAATAGTTTAAACGAGGATATTTCAATAGAAACAAAAATTCAGATTTCCATAGGCGTATATAATAAAAGGTATCATACTACAATTCAATGTTCACCCAATGAGGCAAAGAATGTTAAGAATGCAAAAGAATTTCAGGAAACAATAATTAATCATAAAAAAAAATTATACACAATTTAAATGGAAAAAGAGAAGATTGTGAAGAAAACAGAGAAGATGGTCATATAAAAAACTATAAACGGCTTAGTCACAAAGACGAACCGAATTTCAGAATTGCAAAAAAAAATTGCAAAGATGTCAATCCTTGTTCTTTCAAAAGACCATTAAAAGTGGAAGAAAGTTGAAAAAAAATAAATAAAAATATATAAAAAAATAAAATAAATAAAAAAATAATTTAAAAATAAAAAAAAAAATAAATTAATTATAAGATATTTTGTCTTTGAGAGAGTTTAGCAATAGCTGTTCTGTTCACTTAGGATTTTTTTTTATATATAAAACCATATAAGCACACTTTTTTTTATATATATACAACTAGTAAGTGCCCCGCTTGCTTCGCTGCGCCGATAGTTTTTACAAAATTTTAGCAATAGATATAAAATAAATAAGTTAGATAATGTATAACAGCATATAATAGCAAAGTATTTAATATTCTCTTTTTCACGCCACAATTGAGGTAGCATATTAGACGCGTTATTATACTTTGATACCAAAGGTATCATAGCATATTGGGTTTGTGAAATGTCCGTCATGGTGTCTGTCCGTCCGTCCGTCTTTTTTCGACACGCTTAAAGCTAAAGCCTTGTAACTTTGCAAATATCTTGGTAGATACCTTCATCATCAAAGTGTTAAATTTAGGAAATTCCCCAAAAAACTGCATCAAAAGTCTAGATCCCACGCCCACCTCTTCCGCCCCCCATCCCCCTCAAATTATAAACAAAAATGCCTGTATCTTCTACAGTTTTGGAGCTAAAGCCACTTTAGATACCACGCCCCCAAACAACGGGCCATGGCCCACCGCCCTAATAAAAACAGGAATGCATGTATCCCCGCCAGTTTTCGCGCTAGAGTCACCAAATTTTGTGGGAGCATTGTTAGTGACATCCGTAACAGATGTGCATCAAAATGAGCCACGCCCACTTATACCGCCCACCTTCTAAAATCCGAAAACTCTATCTTTCTCAGCTCTGGGCTAGGTCACCAAATTTGGTTGGCATATTGTTAGTGACAGCCGTAACAGGTGTGCATCAAAATTTTGGATACCACTCCCACTTATACTGCCCACCTCTATATCTCTGTCAGTTTTTGAGCTAGAGTCTCCAAACTTGGTAGGTGTATAGAAGGTGCCATCCGCCAAAGATATGCATCAAAAACTTGGATGTCACGCCAACCCCTTGTGCCCAAAATTTATACCCATAGCCCCCATATATTACTATTTGCACACAGAATCCTTAACACAGCTATGTAAATTGGTATCGAAGTATTTCGCAGTCGGTTGCATCCGACTGCAACGTTTTTACCAAGTATGGAGACTCTAGCGCAACAACTGACGAAGCTATAGAGGTGGCATCCAAAATTTGATGCACATCTGTTACGGATGTCACTAACAATATGCCAACCAAATTTGGTGACCTAGCCCAGAGCTGAGAAAGATAGAGTTTTCGGATTTTAGAAGGTAGGCGGTATAAGTGGGCGTGGCTCATTTTGATGCACATCTGTTACGGATGTCACTAACAATGCTCCCACAAAATTTGGTGACTCTAGCGCAAAAACTGGCGGGGATACATCACTTTTTTACGGCGGTGGGTCATGGCCAGTTGTTTGGGGGCATGGCATTCATGGCGTATATTTGCAAGATGTCAGCATCTACCTGACTTTTTAATTTGGTGGCTATAGCTTCAAAACTGTAGAAGATACAGTCATTTTTGTTTATGATTGGAAGGGGGCTGGGGCGGAAGAGGGGGCGTGGAATACAAACTTTTGATGCAGTTTTTTGGGAAATGCTATCGGCTGTCTTGCCCCCAAATTTGGTGACTCTAGATGCTAAAATGTGGGATATATATGTGTTTTAACGGTGTCGAAAAAAGTTGCGTTCATACGGATGGACGGACAGATACCATGACGGACATTGCACAAACCCAATATATTGTGATACCTTTGATAAAAAGATGCAACATACTTAGAAAGAACAGATGAACTAAAAATATTATAAAATTTAAGGGGGAAAACGCACTATATATAAAAGAAACCGCTCTACCACTAACAAATCAAAAATTACAAACTGTTCTACAAAACACTTCTACACATGTACGTACATAAATAAGAATCTACATTAACACTACAGATTTTTTAGTTTGTGACCACAGTCAACCACACGCCTTGCATAGGTGGAAAGCACCAACTAGTAAACACAAAAAAACAATTTGGGAGCACACTCAACATACCTAACCGACGCTCTTAAGCGAAAATTTCTCCAAACCAGTTTAACAGCTCAAAGAGCCGAAAATGTGTCTGAAATCTGCTTACTTGAACTCGCGTTGTCAGTATTGTTTATATGTTGCTGGAAAGTGCACGAAACTCCACTTGCTAAATAAAATTTTGATATTATTGTAATTGGTAATACCTACCCATACCTCTGGACTTGCGGAATTTCACAAAATACAACATAAATAGTATACTTTCTTCGTGCGTGTCAAATTTTAATAAGCTACTTCCTTAACTATCTGTTTATAGATGTATGTACAGTGTACACATGTATAACATATATATATATAACATATAACTTACTCCAACAATTAATATCCACAAGTTATGGAACCGAATTACACATTTATACAGTCCATTTGAAAAAAATTTTTTATGTGTTCGTAAATATACTCATAATAACTTACAAAGAAAATTAAACTAATAACACATGCACATTCGCTGTTACATTTGTATGTATGTAAGAGTTTTAAGTGATGCATATCTAGGTGAAAGTTAGACAAGAAGAGATACAAACAAGTAAAAACCGACTGCGATATACTTTGAAACCAGTTAAGGATTCTGTGTCCAAATAGTTATATATGGGGGCTTTGGGTATATATATCAGACAGAAAGGGTAGGCGTGACATCCAAATTTGTTATGCATATCTGTGGCGGATGGCACCTTCTATCCCCCTACTAAGTTTGCAGAATCTAGCGCAAAAACTGACAAAGATATAGAGGTGGACAATATAAATGTTGATGCAAATCTGTGTCAAATGTCAGCACCCACCTTTAAACAAAATTTGGTGGGAATAGCTCAAAAACTGTAGAATATAGAGGCATTTTCGATTATTATTTGAGGGGGCTGGGGGGGCGGAAGAGGTGGGCGTGGTTTTTTGGTTTTGTTTTTTGGTTAATGCCATCGGCTATTTGCCCAAATTTGGTGACTTTAGCTGCTAAAATGTGGGAAATATGTGTTTTATCTATTTGCACATCGAGGTGTATCGACTTGTTATCGAATTCCCAGGTCCTCTAAGGTCGTTGAGCCCTAAATTTAACACTTTGTCTGACGAAGGCATGTACCAAGATATTTGCAAAGTAACAAGTCTCAAGCTTAAAGGGTTGCGTTCATACAGGCAGACGGACGGACGGACAGACACCATGAAGTACATTGCACAAATCCAATATACTATGATAACTTTGGAATTAAAGTATAAAAATAAATATAACAATCTATACAAGTTGTAGATATCCAGCACCAGTACAGTAATTTTGTCACATATTTCATGGGCCTGGGGAATAAAATCTTGGAGTGCTTAAGTAGAGAATTCCCGACTAGGAGATACCATAATGGTTTACCATATAAGTATAACTTAACTTTGACTAGCATCGTTACTTTGTGTCAAAATCTTAAGATTTAAAACGCTTAGGCGAATAATGTTTTTCACATTTATAATTACTTTTAAAATTGAATTTCGCTCTAAATAAATTACTTTTAAAATTGAATTTCGCTCTAAATAAATAAATGTTGAATAAATTTGTTCTGCCTATGTTGTAGGAAAGCTAATGAACCAAATCTGAAGTTTTTATTTCTAAGAAACTTTATTGGGTCGAATGTGACTCCTTTTATAAGCTGTAAATTTTTACAAAACCAAATAACAATTTTCAACAATGGATTCATGCTATATTGTGCGTCAAACTGGCATGGTCACAGTGTAATTAATACCTTTTTGATTTGAGTCTTCATAAAACTTTAATAATATAAACTTTGATAATAATAAAAATAATAATATAAATTTTGATAATAATAATAAATTTAAATTGTTACAAATAGAAACAAGTAAAAACGTTGCAGTCGGACGCAACCGCCTGCGATATACTTTGATACCAGTTTACATAGCTGTGTTAAGGATTCTGTGTGCAAATAGTAATATATGGAGGTTTTGGGTATAAATATCAGGCAGAAGGGGTAGGCGTGAAATCCAAATTTGTGATGCATATTTGTGGCAGACGGCACCCTGTAACCCCCTATTAAGTATGGAGACTCTAGCGCAAAAACTTTGAAAGATGAAGAGGTAGGCGGTGGGCGTTGCATCCAAAATTTTGATGCAGTCTGTAACGGATGTCACTAACAATGCTCCTACCAAATTTGGTATCTCTAGCTCAAAAACTGAAAAGTTAGATGTATTTGGGTGTTTTTTTAGGACGGTGGAGCATAAGCCGTTGTTTGGGGGCGTGGCATCCAAAATTGTGTGTATCTGTGTCAGATATCAGCATCAACCTTCCTACAAAATTTGGTGGCAAAAGCTTCAAAACTGTAAAAGATACAGCTGTTTTGTTTATAATTGGAGGGGGCTGGGGGCGGAAGAGGTAGGCGAGGCATCCAACTTTTGATGCAGTTGTTTGAGGAATGTCACCAGCTATCTTGGCCCCAAATTTGGTGTTTCTTGCTGCTCAAATGTGGGATACATATGTGTTTTATCGATTTGCACATCGAGGTGTATCGATTTGTTTTCGATTTCCCAGGCCCCCTAAGGTCGTAGAGCCCTAAATTTAACACTTTGTCTGACGAAGACATGTACCAAGATATTTGCAAAGTTACAAGGCTCTAGCTTTAAGGGTGTCGAAAAAAGTTGCGTTCATACGGAAAGACGGACAGACGGACAGACGGACAGACAAACCTTTGATACGTTTGGTATCAAAGTATAAAAATTTTAATTTAATTTAAACTTAAATCTTAATTTACAGGCTATGCCACAAAAAAAAGCTACTTGTAGGAAGGCTTTCAGCGTTATTGACTTCGGAACATGTTATTTCTTATTCATAGTGACCTTACGCTTAGTTTCTTACTGTAATGCACATGGAAGACTTATTGAGCCGCCAAGCAGAGCATCAGCTTGGCGCTATGGATTTCAGACACCGGCAGACTATAACGATCATGAGCTGTATTGCGGAGGACTTACACGGCAATGGAAACGCAATGGTGGAAAGTGTGGAGAGTGCGGCGATGCGTGGGATTTACCTGAGCCGCGACCCCATGAACATGGTGGTCAATGGGGACAGGGTATTATTGTTCGACGCTATTTACCCGGCTCGGAAATATCAATTCGTATAGAGCTGACTGCTAGTCACATGGGGTGAGGGAACATTTGTAATTATTTATGTACTTATTTATCCAAGTAAACCTATTTTACTTACAGATATTTTGAGTTTAAAATATGTCCAAAGCCGAGTGCAAAACAGATGTGCCTTGACCAAAATGTTCTGCATATAACTCGAGGCTTTCCGTCGCTTCATGATGAAAAAGACTTGAAAACTCGGTTTTATCCTCGCAATGGCAGCCGTATATATGAAATCACGGCTCGTTTGCCAGGTGTGTTTTCTTCTCTTATTCGCTTGAAAAGTAATTCAACTATGTCGTGAATGAGGAACACACGTTTGAACACACAAACATGACTGCACGCGTTACATAACTGGTTTTTCCTAGTCGGGATTTATCCACTAGCGCTGTCTTACTTGTTATTCCCTTAACCCATAAAATTGGAATAAGAGGGTATAAAAGTTTTTTGCAAAAGTAACAGACAGAAGGAAACATCTCCAACCCCATTAAGCATATATATTCTTAACCAGCATCAAGAGCCGAGTCGATAAAGCCATGTCTGTCTGTCCGTCTGTCTGTCTATAAGAACTAGCCGATCTCAAAGACTTTAAGAGCTTGACACTTCAAACGTGAGACTTAAGATCTCCTATCTCCAGAACAAGTTTGCTTCAAATATTGATTATACTCCTGTTTCCCGATATACACATGGGATCGATAATAAAAAATCTTGAATTTCAAAATTGTGAAAACGATGTTGAAAACTATGGATAAAAAAATTAACATTTAAAATTTAATCAAATCGGTTAAGAAACACCGGAGATAATACAATTAGAAGTTTGGCTATATTGGTAACTGGGTAAATACACAAAAATGACTGTAGGCGTTAGGTATGGGGTTAAGGTATGTAGTAGTCGGGATTTCCCATCAAGAGCCTTCGTACTTGTTTTTAAACTGGTACGAAAGCATATCGTATTCGACTGCAACGTTTTCACTCTATTTGTATTGTTTCAGATCTCTTGTGCAATCACTGTGTTCTTCAGTGGCGTTATAAAGCAGGAAATAATTGGGGGCTATGTGAAGACGGTCAAGGTGCAGTTGGATGCGGTCCTCAGGAGGAGTTTCGCGCATGCTCGGATATAGCAATAACTATAGATGCGCGTCTTCACAATCTTGCCACTCGACCCATTCATCATACAACGTCACCACCCACAGCTCCCAAGAACGACCAAACTGAATTGAATATTGAACACTTTTTCTCGCTAACAGTTTTGATCAGCATTATTTTCTTACTTTTGATTTTACCCGTCTTATTAATATGTGTTGTGTACATTATATTCAAACCTGCCATGCTTAGCGATTGGAAAGAGTTTTTATTAAATAAATGCTGCCAAAACTCAAAAAATGCCTGTGTAGTCAACCAAAGCAAAGTTTTAAAGTCCATTATGTCCATCGGTGAGTTAAAAAACGATGCCGGTAGGGTCACTCAGTTGGCAAATATCCAGACCGTCCCGCCTATTCCACCACCTAGAACTAAACGAGATACTCGTGTACGGGCAGTTTCTATTTGTTTCTCAAATCTAAATCAAAGCCGGTAAAACCAAAAAAAAATTTATTTTAATTTTATGTTAAAAAAAAACTGATAGTTTTAAGACAATTTTGTATTTGATGCTTGCCTATGCATTGCGAAAATTTTAAGACTAGATAAATTAGCTAATTTTATTTTAGAATAAATTTTATTTATGTATTCGTTTACAATAAATTAACCATGCAAGTATAATGAAATGTATCTTTTTTAAAAACTACTTTTTGCATTGTTTGGATAAAAACTAGTTAAAACGTTGCAGTTGGACGCAACGACTGCATTTACTCTGATACCAGATTACCCGAGCTCGCAAATATCTCTCAACACTTCAACAGTGTCTGAAAAAAACAGTTATGTACGAACACATTCAGCAAAGGGTAGGAGAAGACACTTTATGCAAAGACCATACAAAGTATAGACATGACAACTCTCTCTGGAGCTTAAAGGTGGGTATCCAGTACAGCAAAAAAAAAATTTTCCATACAAAATCGTCGTAGCAGGAATTGTTTTTTTTGGCTGCGTGTGTTTTGGGTATCCAGTAACGTAGCAAAAATACTAAACTTCTTATCGATAGTAGCAAATAAATAAATAGGTACACACTGGCGCTCGGCTCAGGAAATACCAAATCATATATATTTTTGTGCCGAGAGCAACAACAAACACTTCATGAAAAAAAAAAATGGAAAAGAAATCTAAAAAACGGTTGGAAATTTGTAACCACGACGGAAATTTTGGATGGATTCCATTGGATTCTACACCATATTATTAAACTATAAGTGCATACAATTTTTTAATAAGTTTTATAAAATATGTGTATTTTAATTTAAATGCTTGCGTCGTTCACAAGTCTTCCTTTCTGATGCCTTCGCTGCAAATATGGGTTGACCCACGATTTGTGCTGTCGGCGTTGACGGTTTCGATGCTCTTCTTTCTCGCTCGTTTTTGCAACATTATATGCTGCCAACAATGGAATAAGCATACTCGCATTGTTTACTTTTTTACTTTTTTAAATTTAATGCCTCAGTGTGACCATGTATCTCCTAAGATATTATGCAAAATGGCATATTTTTACCACACATTGGGGGACGACCATGGTCACACTGCCCACGCTTCCAAAATATATCACAAATTCCGGCCAGGAATTTTTTGCTGTACTGGATACGCACCTTAACCCTCTAACGCTTAAGAGTGCCTTGAGGCACTTATTACATTATTCACTTTAGCGAATAAACTAAAAGCATTTATATTATTTTAATATTTTTTGGCAGTTCATAACAAACACCAAAATCCGTACAGAAGCTTTGAAAGCTCTGAGAAGCGTTTAACAGTACTTTTTATTTTCGTACGCACAGAACATCTGTTTTTTCACTCGTGAATTTCGACCAGTTGCGTGTTGTGTTTTCCTTTGCTAATAAAAGTTAATATATTAAATCTATTTGTCCCATAATTTTTTGAGTAAAAGGTATGTTTATTTACTATTAAAATAAAGTTACAGAACAGAAATTACATAAAAGATGTGCGTTTTAGCAACGAAATAGTGATAAGTGCCTTGAGGCACTTTTGGGGCTCCACGCTAACTTTTGTTGCTAGCATCTAGTTCCGACTGCGTGCAATTTTTGTGTTGTTTTTAGCTTTTTGTGTGATTTCTCTAGAAATTTGGAAGAAATGACAGCGCGTATTCGTTTCAAGTTATTCGACTTGACTGATGAACAGTTGCTGTAACTAGGCATCCAATATTAGACCTGCGGTTTGCCCAAGTAAACCATTTTCCGGAATGGTTGGATCGAAACAGTGGAAAAAGATGGTGTAAGCACTGCAAAACTTCGCAAACGCAATGTTTTTGCCTAAAATTCAATTTGTATTTGTGCTGCGCAGCCAACAAAAATTGTTTTTCACAATATCATACAAAAAAATAAAGTAAAACTTAGATTTTTATAAATGACTTTTTTATACTCAAAGCCCCAAAAGTGCCTTGAGGCAACGAGCATTGAATCTAAAGAGGTTGCAATTGCCGAAAGCTCTTTCGTCTCAGGGTAGCATTATCAGTCATTGGTTTTGATTTGCTTTGCTCTGTATACCACAAGAATGCCCTTTGTTTTTAACATGCTTTATACAAATACCTTTCTCGTCTGCGATCGGACACAAGCTTCGTGGTTCAGTGGTAAAGTGCTCGCCTGCAACGCGGGTGCAAATATTTTTTTATTTTTTCATATCTAGTTGAAAATATTAAAAGCAGAAACCAAGACAAGAAAAAGTGATTGAACCATAACGGGACTTTCTTGTAGGAGCGGGGGCGCTGTAAAAATGCATTAGTGTTCGTAATTTTTTTTCATTTCTTGCTGGCCTAGCTTTGTCCAAATTTCAGTTTTGCATTTTCCTATGCATACTCTTTCTTATTTTGTTCGATGACACTAGCAAACAATGTTGTCAACGCAATTACCATAAAAATGTTCACGCATGCATATTAATTCTGAAAGAGTATTCAACAAATTAATGTGAAGATCTTTAAATGCTTTGCTATTCTTGTTGGTATTTTTTATTATTTTCTGTGCTCTGCATTTACATGTGTGTGTACGTGTATGCATACACATCATATTTAATTGTATGAGTGGCAATTGTTTCACCATTTATTGGCCTGCCTCAACTTTGACAATTTATAAGAAAGTTAAGAAAATTAAAAACAAAAGACAACAATTAAAATATAACATAATATTTAATATATTAAGAAAGGCTCTATCGTGATTTTGGCAAATTATGAACAACTTATAAATTACATTAGAATTTCATAAACAAAACATTCTTTATCAAAATAAATAATTTAATCAAGCACATTTTCTATATTTAAAACATTTTAAAAATTCTATATAAATTAATTTAAAATAATTATTAAATAAATATACAAAAACTTGTTAGAAAATTGCTTTTTTATTAAGTGTCTGCCCTTCAAATCTGTTTATTATTGTAATATTTGAGGCAGGTCAACAACTGACGGCAGCAGCTTGCTGATCCAAACATAAATCTCGGCAATGCTAGTCCACCAAAAAATGAAACAATGCACACGCATAGGAACACTTATGCATTTTTACAGCGTCCCCCTCTTCAACAAGAAAGTCCCGTTGAAAGTGAACAACAATATGCTTTCCGCTTAGGTTCCCTCTCTTTTTCTTATTTTAGTTTCTGCTTTTGATATTTTCAATTCCATATGAAAAAAAATTTGCATCGACCGGGAGTTGAACCCGGGACGCCCGCGTTGCAGGCGAGCACTCTACCACTGAACCACGAAGCCTGTATCCGATCGCAGACTAGAAAGGTATTTGTATAAAGCATGTAAAAAACAAAGGGCATTCTTGTGGTATACAGAGCAAAGCAAATCAAAACCAATGTCCCAGAGCGCTACCCTGAGACGAAAAAGCTCTTTTGAAAGCTCTTGTCAATTGCAACCTCTTTAGATTTAAAGGCGGGTTTACAATGTCAGCGTGAGATTGGATTAAAGCTTTTAACAATCTGAGACGTACACTGGTAGTTTACAAAGTCAGCGTGAAAGTATGTTCGAATTTTCGAAATCAGCTGTTAGATGTCAATTAGCTGTGAACAGCTGATGTTCATTTTATGTTTGTGGCAAAAATTGTACAGAAGTGTATTAAAATTTTTTATAAATCATGGAAAACAAACAAGCTATTGTTTTATCATATAATAATATGATGATGCAGGCAGTTCTTGCTGCTGCTGCTGTATATTTGTATATTTTTTTAAGTTAATTTATTTTTACCCGCGCGTTAACAATGTCAGCTGAATTGTGAACATAAATGCAATTCGAACAATCAGCTGATTGTTTTTCGAACTCGGCTAACATATGTGAAATGGCGCAAAAATTATCGATTTGCTTTTTTATATAACAATGATTTTATTGTTATATATTCGTTAATATGCACTAAATGAATGCTAAATTGGGATTTATATTATTATTTGCCTCTGTATTGAGTAAAATAAAGGTAAAAACTGTGGAGCACATGTAACTTATTTCGAAAAAAGCCATCTATTGAGAGCTTTTAAAACTAAATTTTCGAAAAGCTTTTTTCCACTCCAATCTGAGATGCAAGTGAGGTCGGTTTGAGATTGGAAATGAGTGAGACGAACTTATGTGAAAAATATTTGTGTCAGACAGGGACAAAACATTTTCCAATCTCACGCTGACATTGTAAACCCGCCTTAATGCTCGTTGCTTGAGGCACTTATTCACTTTTTCTCAACTTACAGGTAAACGAAAACTCCCACACTATTTCTGAATACATATTTGAGTTTAGAAGCCACAATTCACTATAAAAAAAATTATTCTAAGAATTTTCTTCAATTATTTTGGAAAATAGTCTTAGAGGGTTAACTCAAACAAAATGTAAATGCGAGTTGTCTTTGCAAACACACAGCGCAAATGTGGCCCGCGTTGTTTGTGGTTTCTTCCATTCTCCATTTGATTCCTTTGCGCACTTGGCGACCTGCTAGCTGAGTGCCTGTTATTTTCTCTTGTCGAGAAATCCCGACTAGGGCATACCCTTAACCGCTTACGTAACGTGTACTGTCATTCGTGTGTATTTACCACTGGATAAATACTGGGTAATACAATAGTCTCTGAGATCTACGCGTCCAAGAATATATGTATGTATATACTTTAAAGGGTCGGAGATGCTTCCCTCTATCTGTTTCATACATGGGTTAAGGGTATAACAACAAAGCACCCAAACACCGCGCTGGGCTCTTGCTTTCTTAGCTGTGTCCAAATTTCAGTTTTGCATTTTCAACTTCATACTCTTCCTTTTTTTGGTCGATGACACTAGCAAACAATGTTGCCATCGCAATCACCATGCAGATGTTCACGCATGCATATAAATTCTGAAAGAGTATTCAGAAAATGAATGTCAAGTTTTCCTCATGCTTTGCTAGCTTTGTTGATTTTTTTTACTTCGTTTCTTTGGCCTGCGCTTTCATGTGTGTGTAAGTGTATGCATACACATATGCATACGCAAATGCGACACCAGAAAGTGCAAGACACATCATTAAAACTGTTCAAACCCTTGCTTGCTTGGCACATCTTAAAGATGACCGATGTTAAAATACCCTGTGTCGCAATATTTAATTATGTCAACTTAAAACATAAAATGAAGTTTTTAGTTTTATGGCTATTTCAATTCAAGTAATAAGATATGAAATAAGTTAGATTAAATGTTCGTTTTGAAAGTCATTTGCATTTATTTTGCTTAATAATGAATGCAATATTCAGTTTCAAAAGTAAGGGTAAACATATTTAAAGGCAATAATAATAAAACATTGTTCATTTCATGACATTTGCACAAAGTCACAAAATGATACCCTTGAATTTTTGTCGATTCATCAAAAGTCGAAAATTGCAAAACTCAAGCAATGTCAAGTTCAACTTGTTGTTGACAACAACAACAAGAAAAGTGAAAAGCGGCAATGTATAATTATTGTCTCGCACTTGTCTATCATGGATATGTTTGCTATTTGACTTATGAACCTGCTGGATTTCAGAAATAAAGCATGCAAAGGCACCCTAAATGAAAAGCGCAAAAATTTGCAGTCTTATTTGTTTTGTTTTGATTTGTTATCCTTTATACACAAGCTGGATGTCAGAAATTAAGCAAGCGACGGGTGACCAGAGCTAAAAGCAAAAAAGTGCGTTTCGAAACGGCCAAAACAAACGACGAGAAAACAAACACACAATCCAAAGAACCAAAAACACAAATGGAAAAATTCAAACACAAAAATCTAAAATCCCAATCGTAGCCTCATTTGTGTCGTTTGAGTTAAACTCAAGAGAGAGTTGTCATGTCTATACTTTGTATGGTCTTTGATTACAGTCATTTTTTCAACTAAAAAGTCAAAAAATATGATTTTTTTGCATGCGAAAACTCTTTTTTAACAGACTGTATATAAAATAGTTTGTCCTAATTGTTGAGAGACTAACTGACTAAACGATAAGAGCTAGAAGGCTGAAATTTTCACAAAATATTCCATTCAGGTTGAAATTATTATTATACATTGTTGGATGGCGACTTCTGCCTGCCTACTAATTGTCAAACTGTTAAATTTTTTAGAATACAAGGGGAGCAGCAAACAAATAAGCAGCGTACAGCATATGCAGAAAAAGTCAGTCGAGACAGAAGTCGCGACTGCGACTTGCGGCGACTTGCAGAAGTCGAACAGTTGCTGCTGCTTCAACTTGCGTTGCTGATCGAAAAAAGAAGCATAGCAAAATCAAAAATTCTTTTCGTCAAAGATCGCTTTCTGCTGTTGCATCGACTGCGACTTTCGTTTTTCTCAGAAGCATAAGCAGAAGCAGCAGCTCATATTAAACAGTTGCAAACAGTCAAAGCAGTAATAAGTCGAAATTTTGTAAATTTTGCTGCTTCGACTGAACCATTTTAAACACTGGTTTTATCGATTTGCACATCGAGGTGTGTCAAATTGTTATAGATTTTCCAGGACCCCTGGTTCATAGAGCAGCTATGTCCAAGCTGAGAGGATTTGACATTTTTCAGTGCATTGGTGTGCGTTAAACTGCGCAAATAAAACGTGATGTTTTTGTCGAATGCTTTGAAAAGTAATGCGATAATTATCGATTTTATGTTTTAACTAATAAACGTGGGAAAAAAATTATCATCTTCGCATTCATTGTTTCGCATTTTATCAAAACAAAACTCGCATAACCAAATGCAGCTCATATTCGTAGGCCCTGTACGAGTTAAAGCTTAAGCCATTTTAAAATTAAAAGCCCAAAAAAGAAAAAGAAAAAAACATTAATCAAACCTAAATTTATACACAAAGCATAAGTACATCATTTTATGTCTTTACGTGTATCAAATTTACGTAAATTGAAAATGCGTTGCAAAGCGACACAAACTGGCTCCGTTAACTGCCGCATTGCGACTGAGTGCAATTTGCTGTGGAAAATACTAACTTGGGCTGTTGTTACTGCTGTTACTTAACTTGCTTTGACTTGTGTCTGTGTGAAACAAAGTGCCAAAGTGGACATAACATACGTAGCTGTCATAGAGCCCTCAATTTAACACTTTGTCTGACGACGACATGCACCAAGATACTATTTGCAAAGTTGCAATGCTCCAGCTTTAAAGGTTTATACAGACAGACGGACAGACACCATGGCGGACATTGCACTAAGCCAATTCACTACTGATATCTGATATCGAATAAATAGTTGGATGCCACGCCCAATTATACCGCTCATCTTTCAAAATTTGAAAACTGTATATCTTTCAAAGTTTTTTAACTAGAATTACCAAATTTAATTTGAATATTATTATTGACATCCGTCACAGATCTGCATTATTGTCTTGGATGCCACGCCTTTACTGCCTACCTCTATATCTTTCTCAGTAAAAGGATTGAAGGTGCCATCCGCGACAGATTTGTATCAAAAATTTGGATGTCACACCTACCTCTTCTGCCTGAATTTTTTATACCCGAAACCTTCATATATTACATAGACTTACCGAAAACCATCAATGTTATCCTGCCATAATTAAATGAGTTACATGGTGGGAGCAGCATAGCTTGCAAATAACTGTTGACCAGCTATGTCCACAGAATGCCCATTTTGGGCACTTTTGGCACTTCGTTTCACACAGACACAAGCCGAAGCAAGTCAAGCAACAGCCGAAGTTATTATTTGTTCAGTGTTACGCATACCAATGCACTGACAGCTCTCTCAGCTTGGACATAGCTGCTGTTGACCGTTTTTTTTCTTGCGCTCTCGTTGCGAGCACAACCGAATAAGTTCATACTCTCTCGCTCTCGCTCCGAGCAAGAGACTCTTGCTGTTTTCATTTATAATTTCTGTTGAGCCCTTTCGCTCTTTCAATGAGCAGTGCGTAAAGAGTGGAACGAGAAACGCTCGCACAATGAGAGTCAGCAGAAGACCGATTGACTGAAAAACGGTCTTCAAATTTATTTGCGCTGTTACGAAAAAGAAATAATATAATTTGTTTAACAAAATAAATTAAATTTATTTTCAAATATTTATGTTTTTTTTCATATTCTATTTAGAAAACCATATTTTGTTAACAATTAATATATTTCGTCTGCAAAACAGGCGCTTAACGATTTGCTTGCCTATGCGTGTGAATGTATACCAATACATACGCAAAAGACCTTTTGCTTCACTGAACACGACAAAACGGTCTTGGAACAACCAAAACAGAATTGAAAAAAACGGTTTCGCTCTGAGCGCGAGCGAGCTCATTCAAGAACCCATAAATCGGTTGCTCTCTGAGTCTTTTCGTAAAGAGTCAGAAAAAGACACTTATTTGCAGACAACGAGAAACGTTCGACAGTTATTTGCGAGCTCTGGGGAGCAGTGGACGGCCTCAAAAAAGTTTATAACGACCAATTAAGATAAAATTCCGACTTATTTGCTTCTGAAAGGCTTAAGGAAGAAGTAAAATTTATTACAAACATGCATTTCCAAAGGTAAATTGGGTAGGAATATCGGTTTTTACGAAGATTGCGTCAGTGGTGCTTTGGTTTTGATCGATGATTTTGCTCCTTTCTGAAACAACCTAATAAAATAAAATGTATTAATACAATAGGACTTTTTGTCAAGGGCATACAATCAGCTTCTCATAAAAAATAAACATTAAAAAGTATTCGTTTACAATATTTTGGCTTTTTGACCTCTAAGAAAGAAAAGATATGCGGTGCTATTATTTGAACATCCTACTACTATTATAAAGGCGAAAGTTTGTATGTATGGATGTTTGTTACTCTTTCACGTAAAAACTACTGAATGGATTTGAATGAAACTTCACCACAATATAGCTTATACATCAGAATAACACATAGGCTACAATTTTTTGAATTTGGACCACTCCTTCGAGTACCTCCTGAACACTTAAGTCCTTTTTTCCCAAATTTTGTACTAGAGCTATGCTTTAAAATTAATTAATTATTACAAAACTTGGTCAGGATATGGAGGCGTGTAAAAAAATCATGGATGCAAAATTTGGACCTGATCCGACAACGCCTTGGGACACCTCCCATACACTTATGTTATGGAGCGTGCATATCCTACTTCCTAAAAGTATGCCACACATTTTATTATTTGCAAACCAATGTAGCCAATGCAGTAACCTTTAGATATTCAGGTGCGTGAACTTGCTAGCATCGCGAAAGAGAAAATTTTATTTAATAGAATTTATCCTGATTGTTGAAAGACCCACAGCTTAAACGAAAACAGCTAGAAGGCTGAAATTTTCACCCAATATTCCATTCACGTTGAAAGTGAGCACTAAGAAAGGGAAATGTGTGTCTCGAACGAGTTAACAACCTGGGTATAGGAAACAGGCCCTACAAAAATTAGTTCACTATATCCAGCCACGACTGTATTTATTTTATATCTAAAAGCTAAAATGTTGTAAAAAATATCGGCGCAGCGAAGCAAGCGGGTCACTTACTAGTATAAAATATAACAAACATATAAACATAAACAATATAATGCAATAAGTAGCATCACCGACATAATATATAATAGACTTGCCAAAGTGCTCATACTCACGCGAAAAAAAAATATCGAAACCCTGGCGCCACCTCTCTCTCGGGTGTTGAGAGAGGCCAGCCGAACGCAATTTTGCTAATTTTCGGCTAGGTCCACTTGAAGCAGATCACAAAAAGACGCACTGGCAAAAGCGTGCATATGTATATACATACATATGTATGTGTGTATACATACGATCGCTGGCATAGCAGCGCATACATAAAGGGGGTGGGTTTTTTGTTGTGCTCGCAGCGAAAGCCAGCGACACAATGCCTTGTAATTTCCTAGCACCACGCTACGCCTGCAAATTGAGCGGCGCATTGCGTTCGGCTGGCCTCCCTCAACACCCGAGAGTGAGGTGGCGCCAGGGCTTCGATATTTTTTTTTCGCGTGAGTATTAGCACTTTGGCAAGTCTATTATATATTATGTCGGTGGTAGCATTATAGACGATAGCCGAACCATATACGAAAATTGGCAGCACCTTTTTAATCAGTCGAATGTTACTTGGATATACCCAATTAGATCCGAACTAAATTTAATTTCATAGCACAACTATTTGAAAAAAAGCTTGTTGTCATTAAACACAAGTCTATACACGAAATTAGTAAGAACGCCTTATTAAAACCATTCAGTTTAAAACAAGTCGAGTTGCCTTTAGCATTTAGCCTTAAGGCCTTCATAAAATTTAGCCTTTAGCATACAAAATGTGGCCGTTATATTTAAAAATAACGACTTTTTTCTCGCGCCGCCAGAGCGCCGCTATGCTACGGGCTAAAATAACACAGGCTAGCACGTGATATGCCAAACAGACTGGCAACTGTTCTGTACTCTGCTTATTAGCAGAGGCTATACAGAGCTACGGCTACCCATTTTGCCAGAGGAATGGACGCTCTTAAGTTAGTGTCCATCCTTTCCATTTCAGGCAAGGTGTCACAAAGCTTTTGGAAGTGGTTTCTTTCCATTTGGAAACTCTCCCTAAAGGCCATCTCACTCAATTTCGGGACATCCATCTTCCAATAGCAATTATGGGCAAGTGCTGCTGCGATCACTTCCAAGTTCTCGCATTCAACAAAATTGCCAAACCCAGTCACCGACTAGCAGCCGCTATCGTTCATTCTTTTCTGTTTCGCACTATTTAATAATTCGCTCGCACACGTGCATCAACATATATATTAAATAAGAAAAAGATAAACATAAAGCTCTGCTGATACCACTTACCGAACATGGCCCCGGGCCCCCTAATCTCGGGGACAACCGCTTTGAAATTCTTAGCGGTAGCCCCAAAACAAAAAAAAAAAGACAATTCAATAAACTGTCGGAAGAGTTCCCAGATCTACCAGTTTCTATTCAACAAAACCCCAAATTTTTGAAAGTCGCCTCAATAGATAGTGAAAAACTAATCACCGAGTTCTCATGCTTCGCAGTGGACCGCGCCCTCCGCATGATCAGCAAAGACATAATTAAAATCAACCCACTACATGATGGTAATCTCCTTATGTTAGTCAAAAACAAACAAACGGCAGACAAATTCGTAAACACCACCAACCTGCCTGGCATTTGCCAAATGAAATACAGCCTCCACGACGCTCTAAACTAGGTTAAAGGAACTATCTACGCTCCGTATCTGATAAACATCCCCGACGAGGAAATAGTTGCTGAGCTAAAACTCCAAAGCGTACAGTCAGTATATAAATTTTCCAAGAAAATCGAGGGCAAGCCTAAGGCCACAGGCGTCATCTTAGTAACTTTCGATCTTTTCACCTTACCTAACAAATTGGACGTTGCTTGGCAAACTGTCAAAGTACGAGAGTATATCCCGAACCCAATGCGGTGCAAAAACTGCCAACTATTAGGACACACAGCAAAACACTGCAAAAATTCCGCGATGTGTGCTTCCTGCAATCTCCCTCCACATACCCCCGAGCTCTGCACTCGCACACACTGCGCCAACTGCAACGGCGAGCACGCTGCCTCTTCTTCATCATGCCCAAAATACCAACAGCAGAGAGATATACTCCGCATCAAAACCACAAAAAAATGCAGTATGAGAGAAGCCAAAATATTATTAAAACAACAACTACCGAACAATGCAATCATGTCAGAAACAACATTTGCAGCGATCGCTGCTCATAGTACACCATCGTCACCTCTTACGGTAAACTCTTCAACAAACTTAAAAACAAAAGCAAAAAGCACTGACGAAAGCTTTCCTACCCCCCCTCCGCACGCAGCTCCTACCCTTACCACCTTATCAGCAGTTTTGTCTGCTGTTCGCTCTCGCGCTTCTAACGAAGAGCGGGCTCACTCAAACACAAATTTATCAACGCCAAGCACATCTTCTGCTGCTCTCCCAGCAGCACAAGAACACTCAACAAAAACAAAATCGCACAAAACAAAACCAATTAATAAAAATAACTTAACTTTCATCGATGATCCTCATATTTCTGACATCTCAACTTCGTCCGTCGAATCAATGGTTGAATCTTGATTTATAATCAAGATTTTCAATCGTATCATTTCGCTGCAAACATAATACATAACAATTAACCCTAACCATGTACCTGAAAATTTTGCAATGGAATATAAACGGAATATTTAATAACTACAACGAACTCTCACTCCTCATAAAAGACCACTCTCCTGATGTGATTTGCTTGCAAGAAACTCATTTACACCATAATTTTAATACTTTTATTTGCCCCAAAGCATACAATGGGTATTTTTACAATCACCCACATAACACATCGGCCAAACAAGGTGTAGGAGTGCTCATAAAACGCACCATCCCACACACCCACAAAACCATTAATGCAAACATACTTTGCTCTATACTTCAACTAAATTGGGTTATCTACCAATCAACATTATTAACACATATATTCCTCCCTCTGAAAACTTTACAAGTGAAGACTTAGAACATATTATATCCCAAGTCGCAGAACCGCTTATATTACTAGGTGATCTTAACGCCTGGAGCACTTTATGGGGATCACATCAAGCAAACACACGTGAAAAAAAAGTAGAACGCGTGATTAGCACCCACAACCTTATAGTTTTAAATGATGGCTCACCTACCCACCATTCCACGCATAGCTCGTTCACCAACGTTGACGTCACACTAATTTCACCAATAATTGCACACAGATGTGAGTGGTCAATTTTTAAAAACCTTCACGGCAGTGATCATTACCCAATAGTTTTAAAACTAACATATAACTTTCACCGGGACCCAACTCTTCCATTACCAAAGTTTAAGACCGACCTCGCTAATTGGGAACTTTTTCAAAAAAAATGCAGTGAACACTCAGAAAACTGGTCTGTCGGTAGCCTGAATCATCAAGTTGCCAAAATTACCAAAGTCATAAGAGCTGCGGCCAACTGCAGCATCCCCCAAACAAAAAGATTATCACATAAGGCGAAGGTCCCGTGGTGGAACCCCCACCTTCAGCAACTAAGGAATACGAAACAGCGTCTTTTTCATTTGTATAAAATGCAAATGACACTTAACCACTTGTTAGAATACAAGAGAGCAAATGCCTTGTTTAAAAAAGCAGTCATCTCTGCCAAACGGACATGTCTAGAAAACTTTACATCCAGAATCTCACCTCTTTCTACCTCAAAAAAAGTCTGGGAGGATGTCAAACGCCTAGCTGGTGTTCCGTCGAGCCCAATTAAATTTATAAATTCCGCTTCGGGTATAGTAACCCACTCCCGAGTAATCGCAGAGGAATTTGGCCAATCATGGTCCAACTACGCTGCTGATGCCAACTTCTCGGTCGAATACATACAACAAAAATGTACTTCTCTTTCCGAATCTTATCTCCCTAACGCTGTTTCTACCGATGCCAGCCACCTTGAAGAAACTTCACGCTTAACGAAATCGATGTAGCACTTAAAAATACAAAAGGCAAAAGCCCAGGCGCTGATAGGTTATCTTACCCAATAATCAAGAACATCCCCTACACACTAAAAGTAAAACTACTAAACATATACAATAAAATGCTGGAAACTGGGGCATACCCACATACATGGACCTTAGCCATTACTATCCCTATCGCTAAGCCCAATAAACCTACACATGAGATCACCAGCTACCGCCCAATATCTCTTCTTCCTTGTCTTGGCAAAACTATTGAAAAAATGATTGCACGCAGACTTATGTGGTACATATCAAAACATAATCTTGTCTCCCATAACCAAGTTGCATTCAAACAAAAACATAGTACCACGGACGCTTTATTGCGAATACAACACTTCGTGTCTAATGCCATTTCATCCAAAAATCACGTCACCATTTTGGCGACTGATTTTGAAAAGGCGTTTGATCGCGTGGGGCCACATGCAGTGCTCAATAAACTCAAGCTTTGGGGTATTGGTCGTAGGTTCTTTAAACTTATAAAGGCCTTTATGACCAATCGCACATTCAGGGTACGGGTCAACAACATCACCTCGTCCACGTATAAACTACTTAACGCCATCCCACGGGGTTCACCCCTTTCTGTTGTGCTGTTCATGATTGCGTTTGAAGATATAAATAACATATTTAGTAGATACAAAAACATAAATGTATTTATCTATGCTGACGACGCGATAATATATACAAAAATCAAAGATAAAAAATTGGTAAAAGAAACACTATTAAAGATCCTAGCTGACCTTGAATCCTGGGGTGCTACTTCAGGTGCTACGTTGGCTATAGATAAAGAGCTGCGGCCAACTGCAGCATCCCCCAAACAAAAAGATTATCACATAAGGCGAAGGTCCCGTGGTGGAACCCCCACCTTCAGCAACTAAGGAATACGAAACAGCGTCTTTTTCATTTGTATAAAATGCAAATGACACTTAACCACTTGTTAGAATACAAGAGAGCAAATGCCTTGTTTAAAAAAGCAGTCATCTCTGCCAAACGGACATGTCTAGAAAACTTTACATCCAGAATCTCACCTCTTTCTACCTCAAAAAAAGTCTGGGAGGATGTCAAACGCCTAGCTGGTGTTCCGTCGAGCCCAATTAAATTTATAAATTCCGCTTCGGGTATAGTAACCCACTCCCGAGTAATCGCAGAGGAATTTGGCCAATCATGGTCCAACTACGCTGCTGATGCCAACTTCTCGGTCGAATACATACAACGAAAATGTACTTCTCTTTCCGAATCTTATCTCCCTAACGCTGTTTCTACCGATGCCAGCCACCTTGAAGAAACTTCACGCTTAGCGAAATCGATGTAGCACTTAAAAATACAAAAGGCAAAAGCCCAGGCGCTGATAGGTTATCTTACCCAATAATCAAGAACATCCCCTACACACTAAAAGTAAAACTACTAAACATATACAATAAAATGCTGGAAACTGGGGCATACCCACATACATGGACCTTAGCCATTACTATCCCTATCGCTAAGCCCAATAAACCTACACATGAGATCACCAGCTACCGCCCAATATCTCTTCTTCCTTGTCTTGGCAAAACTATTGAAAAAATGATTGCACGCAGACTTATGTGGTACATATCAAAACATAATCTTGTCTCCCATAACCAAGTTGCATTCAAACAAAAACATAGTACCACGGACGCTTTATTGCGAATACAACACTTCGTGTCTAATGCCATTTCATCCAAAAATCACGTCACCATTTTGGCGACTGATTTTGAAAAGGCGTTTGATCGCGTGGGGCCACATGCAGTGCTCAATAAACTCAAGCTTTGGGGTATTGGTCGTAGGTTCTTTAAACTTATAAAGGCCTTTATGACCAATCGCACATTCAGGGTACGGGTCAACAACATCACCTCGTCCACGTATAAACTACTTAACGCCATCCCACGGGGTTCACCCCTTTCTGTTGTGCTGTTCATGATTGCGTTTGAAGATATAAATAACATATTTAGTAGATACAAAAACATAAATGTATTTATCTATGCTGACGACGCGATAATATATACAAAAATCAAAGATAAAAAATTGGTAAAAGAAACACTATTAAAGATCCTAGCTGACCTTGAATCCTGGGGTGCTACTTCAGGTGCTACGTTGGCTATAGATAAATGTCAAAGCCTTCACATTTGTCGTAAGCAAAACTGCAAATTCCCAGACTTTAGTTATAAGAACAAATGTTTAAAAAATGTTAATTACTTAAAAATACTAGGTATAATATTCGATTCAAAAATTACTTTTAAAGAACACTGCCTCCATTTAAGAAAACAGCTCGATTCGAGATTAAATATCATTAAATTCTTAAGCTGTAAATACTCATATGTACATACTAATACCCTCATAAACATCACACGTGCCCTTTTACTCTCCAAAATTGATTACGGACTCCCGATATTTGGCTGGATTGCTAAGTCTCACATCAAAAAATTCATACAACCATATCACGCTGCAGTACGGCGCTCAATCGGCGCTTTCCCCACGTCGCCCATCCCCTGCATTCTAGCAGAAAGTGGATTACCTACAATCCCGGATAGACTCATTCAAACTACAATGAATCTTATCCCGAAGCTGTATACTACAACTAACCGAATACTTTCAGACGATTTCAAGGCTATTTTTAAACAAAAAAGAAAATATAAATGCCCATCCACGCTGCGGCGCTGTGCCGAGTACTGCACACAATTTGGATTGGGTATCCCCAACCACAAATCCCAAAAATTAGACCCGCCTTGGTCCCGCCCTCATCTTAACGTCAACACGAATCTCTACGACGGAACCAAAAATAACACGCCAAACCACGTATACCACTCTCGGTTTTTAGAAGAAAAATACCACCTTGGTACAAAACGCTGGCTATACACGGATGGCTCTAAAAATGCGGAGTCTACCTCTTTTGCCGTAGTTGACAGTCAAAATAAACTTATTGCCGGAGGGCTTCTACCAAATTACAACTCCATTTTCACCGCCGAGGCATTAGGCATATTAAAAGCTTGCCACTTTGCCAGCATCAACGCAGAAGCCTTCGTAATCTGCACGGACAGCCTATCAACGTTATTTGCCACTCTCAACCCGGAACACGCCGATCCTACAATCCGAGAAATCCAAAAAATCATTTCGAAAAACAATAGAAAAATTACGTTATTTTGGGTCTCTAGTCACATAGGAATCCCAGGGAACGATAACGCCGATAAAGCTGCTAACCAAATGTGTAAGGTACCAACTTTCCTGTTCAAACCAACTAATTTCAAGGACATAAGAAAACTTATAACAATACACACAAACGAGAATAAACATGAAAATTGGGCTCGGTTCCACCATCGATACGGGACAATTAATCCAGCCTGCAGCAAATTTATTCTGCGGGTATCGCTTCATAGACGCTGTGGCAGTGTATTCACCCGTCTACGGATCGGTCATACAACGCAAACCCACGAACATCTCCTAAAAGGGACCGACCGGCCTCACTGCCCCCTCTGCGGGGAACATTTGAGCGTGGACCACCTACTAGACTCATGTACCGAGCTAGACGCAATAAGGGTGAACATCTTTGGTACCCAACCTCCCTCTTCCCTCCTAAACACGCCTTCAGTCAAAAACATATCGAAATTATACCAGTTTGTAAATACCTCAAAACTTAAAATTTAAGTATTAACAATATTGATAAACATTGAGTCGAAGGCCTTAGTTGCTAGCACTCTTAAGCCTGCATTAAATTTAAAATTTAGTTTTAGATTTAATTTGTTAAAATAAAATAAAAATTGCCAAAAAAAGTTGATGCAATCATTTGCCGTATTAACAACGCAATCACCTATTTCCTTTGCCAGCATTATTAAATTTATATTTTGCTCAATTTTGTCAAATTCTTCTTGTTCAAAAATCACAACCAAAAGTAAACAAGAAGCAGCTGATTGCTAACGACCTTTTGTCAGTGTAAATGACTTTTCACCCGTATCACTAGGGCCTTTTTAAAGGCTTCAGTGTAAATGCACTATTAACCCCATATGTAACCCGTACAGTCATTTGTGTGTCTTTACCGTGACCAACATGAGCAAACTTCAAACTGCGATATCTCAGGTGTTTCTTTACAGATTTAAATCAAATTTTTTAAGTCTTAATTATTTTATCTATAGTTTCCAACCTCATTTTCACAATTTTAAAAAGATTTGTTCGTCATCAGAAGTGCTATAGATAATTTGAAACAAACTTGTTCTGCTTATGCTATAGGAGAGCTAATGTTTCAAATTTCAAATCTCTAGCTCTTATAGTCTCTGCGATCGGTGCGTTCGTACAGACGGACAGACAGACATGGCTAGATCGACTCGGCTTTTGATGCTGATCAAGAATATATATACTTTATAGGGTCGGAGATGCTTCCTTCTGTCTGTTACATACATTTGCACAAAACCATTATACCCTTATTTACCCATTTTATGGGTTAAGGGTATAAAAAGAACCGCTGGCAGGTTTTGAGCGGTATGTTAATCGCAGCGATTTGGATGGCACGCCTAAATAAAAATTAAATGTATTATTTACCAAATTACATTAATCAGAATTAAATAATTAAATAAAAATTTTAATATTAAATCGATTTTCCATTTTTTTAATGTCGCTTGAATACAAAAATTTTAGAACAAATATCAATTAAGGTATTTAATTAAATTTAATGCTAAATTTTGTTTACGTTAGACATTTCCTAATTGTGTTTGTCCTTAAACTTGGCTGCAGATCCTGTTATTCCAGATATTAATTGATTTGTAAATTTACGCAGTTCTAAGGGATCTTCGTTATTAAAATCATCCAAAACCGACTGCATTTGTTTCTTAAGCCCATCGGCAATTGATGTTGTTATCCGATCCTTAAACAGGTTTGTAACTGGACTTAAAATCAGTCCTGTAAATTCACGAATTAAACGAGCTTGATCCAATTGTACGTGAATATTGCTGTCGAGATGTTAAGATTGTTATTAAATTTATATTTACATCATGTTATACTTAAAAACCTGAATTCGATTATACGAAAATCATAAAGATGAAGCTTTAAAGTTATGACATCCACAGCAAGCTCTGCGTAAACGATTGTGTCATCTAAAGTTCCAATCACTTTTCCATATCCCTCAATCGCCATAAGCTTGAGCAAAAAGTTGTATTCAAACTGAAAAAGAAACAACTATATCTTAATGAAAATAATATTTTTTTTAATATGGTACCAAAGGTATCATAGTATATTGTGTTTGTGCAATGTCCGTTATGGTGTCTGTCTCTCCGTCCGTCTGTCCGCCTGTCTGTATGAACGCAACTTTTTTCGACACCGTTGAAGCTAGACACTTGCAACTTTGCAATTATCTTGATACATGCCTTTTTCAGACAAAGTGTTAAAGGCTCAACGACCTCAGGGGGTCTCTGAAATCGATAACAAGTCGATACACCTCGATGTGCAAATCGATGAAACACACATATATTCCTCATTTTAGCAGCTAGAGTAACCGAATTTGGGGGCAAGATGGCCGATGTCATTCACCAAAAAACTGCATCAAAAGTTTGCATGCCACGCCCACCTATTCCGCCCCCAGCCCCCCTCAAATTATAAACAAAAATGGCTGTATCTACTACAGTTTTGAAGCTTTAGCAGTAAACAGTCATTTGTGTATTACATATTCCCAACATGACCAAACTTCAAACCACACCATCTCTGGTGTTTCTAAACCGATTTTAATGAAATTTTTTTAAGCGTTCATTATTTTATCCATTGTTTTGACCCTTAGCAATTTTGTTCTTCTCATGCTAAAGAAGAGCTTAAGAAGAGCCTTATAGCCTCTGAGATCGGTGCGTTCATACAAACGGACAGACAGACGGACAGACGGACATGGCTAGATCGACTCGGCTGTTGATGCTGATCAAGAGTATATATACTTGATAGGGTCTGAGATGATTCCTTCTGTCTGTTACATACATTTGCACAAAACCATTATACCCTTATTTACCCATTTTATGGGTTAAGGGTAAAAAAAAAGAGTTTTCTTGTACAAGTAGTAAGAACTATTGTTATTTTTGGATTCGGTGTCTGCTAAGGAAGGTTTATACTTGGCTGATCCCCGATATCGCAGAAATTTATTAATTCTGCATTGTTTAAGACCCATTCCTCACCGTTCAGTAGACACGTAGTTTCGAGAAAAACGCATTTAAAGTTCCAATTTCAGTCATTTACTCAACGGATTTTCTCTTACAACAGAATGGCTATATATTAATACATTCAATATGGACCATCCTTCAACCGACCTTAGCTGACACCGACTCCAAAAATACCAATAGTTCTTATTACTTGTACAAGAAAACTCAATTATTTTTTACTTTTTAGGGCATTTTAGTTATTTTGAAGTTGGTTTTTATACTTTGATACCAAAGTTATCATAGTATATTGGATTTGTGCAATGTCCGTCATGGTGTCTGTCCGTCTGTCCGTCCGTCCGTCCGTCTGTATGAACGCAACTTTTTTCGACACCCTTAAAGCTAGAGCCTTGCAACTTTGCAAATATCTTGGTACATGTCTTCGTCAGATAAAGTGTTAAATTTACGGCTCTACGACCCCAGGGAGCCTGGGAAATCAATAACAAGTCGATACACTTCGATGTGCAAATCGATTAAACACTTATATATACCACATTTGAGCAGCTAGAGTCAACAAATTTTGGTTCAAGATAGCCGATAGCATTCCACAAAAAACTGCATCAAAAGTTTGGATGCCACTCCCACTTCTTCCGCCCCCAGCCCCCCATCCAGTTAGTAAGAAAAATGGCAGTATCTTTTACTGTTTTGAAGCAAAAGCCACCGAAATTGGCATAAAGGTAGATGCTGACGTCTGACACAGATATGCATCAAAACTTTGGATGCCACGCTCCCCAAACAACGGGACATGCCCCACCGCCGTAGTAAAAACCGGAATGCATGTATCTTCGCCAGATTTTAAGCTAATGTCACCAAATTTGATGGCAACATAGCTGGTGACGTTCCTTAAAAAACTGCATCAAAAGTTGAGATGCCACGCCCACTTATACCGCCCACCTTGTAAAATCCGAAAACTCTATATCTCTCTCAATTTTTGCGCTAGCATCAGCAAATTTGGTGGGAACATTGTTAGTGGCATCCGTAACAGATGTGCATCAAAATGTGCAAAAAATGCCACGCCCACTAATACCGCCTACCTCTATATCTTTCTCAGTTTTTGCGCTTAAGTCTCCATACTTGGTAGAGGGTTAAAGGGTGCCATCCGCCACAGATTTGCATCACAAATTTGGATGTAATGCCTTCCCCTTCTGCCTGATATTAATACCCAAAACCACCATATATTACTATTTGCACTGTGCACTGTGAATTCTGGCACCACCAGCTGCGGGAGAACACACCTTAGCTAGCCATTTGTGATATCCATCCGAACGTTCCCAAGGAAGAAATTGAACGCACGTTCACTGAAAAGGGTTTTTAAGTCAAGAACATATACTGCCCCAGGAAACCGAATTGGCCTAACATTGAAATCAGTGAAGTGGATGACCCAGAAATAAATAACATTAAAACTAGACAGAACAAGTTTTATGTTAACTTGCAGAAGATCCCAAATGTTGCAGAGGCGCTTGAGATAACCCAAGTTGGTAGGCACAGAGTCTTAGTGACGAAGGTTAAACAAAGTAAGGATCTGGTACAATGTTTCAGATGACAAGATTTTGGGCACACTACTGCCTTAAAAACCCATTTTGTGGAATATGTTCAGACGACCACCTTAAAAAAACGTGTGCTTGTATGTGCCGATTGCGGCAAGAAACAGTAAAAAGCAGTATAGTCAGAATTGAGCTGAGTAGGGAACTCAAACCAGCAGCTAGACTACCAGAAAACGGAATGCCATCTAGTAGTAGAAACAAAAGTCATCAAGCCAAATCACAATTTATTTCGAATGTTGCTGTATGGAGTGGCTTCTCTTATGCAGACATGGCAAGACCACGCAAAATATACCAAAAGGTGAACACAGCACAGGATAGCTCTTGCCTTTTTGATTCCACAGAAGATCAACATTTCAATAACAAATTTAAATTACTGGAAAAAGCTTTTAACGAGCTTGACTGCAGAATGGACCAAATGTTCAAACTCATTCAGGATACGGTGGAGGCAAAAAAAAAGTCTTTCTGGTGCAGAAACTAATCTTAAAATGAACAACCTGCAATTAAAAATCGGATTATGGAATGCGCGGGGATTAGTAAAAAACTTTGAAGAACTTTGACTTTTCCTAAGTGCTTATGCTATTGATGTAATGCTTATAACTAAAAAGCATATGCGCCCTGGCCTGAAAGCATTCTTGCCAGGTTATGAACAAATATATACCAATCATCCCAGTGGAACCGCTAAGGAAGGATCTGCTGTTATTATACGATCGACTTTAGCTCATTCCCAAAACGAACCAACGTCAAGACTGGATAACCAAACTGCCAGTGTGAGTGTGCATCAAAATCGCGTCCATATACCTCCCACCAAATCAACCTTGGTCTAAAACGGACTTTGAGCAACTCATACTAAGCTTGGGCGATAAATTCATTGTAGGCGGAGACTTTAACGCAAAGCACCAATGGTGGTCATGCTCACGAGGGAAGCGACTTCAAGAAGCCATAACCAAGAGTACATGCGAGATTCTTGTTTAAAAACATTAGGCTGGCTGCGTCTTGCGCTACGCCGTCCTCTCAACGCTCACCAAGCCAACAAAGACAAATCTCTCTGCCTCCAAGCGCTGATGCTCTCCTACGTCTAAAAAGAAGAGTAAGAAGGGAATATGCAAGAACGGGTGATATTCGTATCCATCAAATCTACGTTGGACTATCCAACCGGTTGCAAAAGGTTCTTGCTAGAGTCAAGCAAAGTAGAATTGACGAAATTTTAGAAAATGCAGGTCCGGCCGCCGACGAGCCGATTCAAAAGAGCTGTTATCCCGAAGTCCCCACTAAAAGACCCGGCAGGCGGGTGGTGTTACTCCAACCAGCAGAAGGCAAGTCTTTGCAAATAGCCTCCAAGAAAGATTTAAGCCGTTTTCGTTTACATCTGCGGATACCCAAAGTTGCAGTTAAGCTTCAACTGAAAATGCCATTTCAAATGTTACTCCCGGCCAATCCAGTCACACTGCAAGAAGAAGGAGCAACAAGTAAAAAAAACTTAAGGCCAAAAAATCACCTGGTGATGACTTGCTGGATAACAGGACGCTGAAGCTGCTTCCCAAAAAAGCCATTCTGTTTATAGTTCTGCTCCTAAACAGCATTCTTAGGATAGGATATTTTCCTAACAGCTGGAAAACTGCACTTATTACTATGGTACCAAAACCAGGTAAGTGGTATATTGTAAAATCTTGAAATGGCGTTTTTTCCGTTACGGCTTCAACGCTGACATTACTTAAATGTATCGTCAGATTTTAGTAAAGCCAATCCACAAGCATCAGAGGATCCTTTACCGTAATTCCAGCCAAGAGCTTTGTGATTTTTTGCCATTCCTGGCAATTCGTGTGTTCCAGCAGCTCGCTAAAGACGTGTTAGCTAAGTTTCCGCGTGCTAGTGACATCATTTCCAACTACATGTATGTTAACGATGTACTAGCAGGAGCACACTCCAAGCAATGAGCGATTTCCAGTATCAAGGAACTCAAAGAAGCTATGGGTTCAGCGGACTTTCCACTTCGCAAGTGGACTTCCAATGAAATGGAGCTGCTTCGCGACATTGCTAAAGACCACCGGTTAAGAGAAGATTTTCTTGAATTTAAAGAAGCCAGAGTTGCTAAGACATTAGGGATCCGATGGCAAGCGAACACCGACGAGTTCTTCTTTGTGCCTTCCAAGATACCCACAAAGGGTTCGTTCACAAAACGTGAAATCCTGTCGGAGATAGCCAAGCTCTTCGATCCAGCGGGATGGCTGGCACCTGTCATTGTTCGCGCGAAGATTTTCATGCAGGAAATCTGGCTTCACGAGCTTGGCTGGGATGATCCGTTGCCGTCTGAATTGGTTCAGCGATGGGAAGAATTCCTCTCCGGTCATCCCCGTCTTGGTGATATTCGGATACCACGATGGGTCGCCTATCAGCCAAAAGCGACCATCCAGATCCATGGTTTCTGCGACGCCTCCCAAAAAGCATACGGAGCAGCGCTGTATGTTCGCGTCTCCAAGTGTCAGTCCACCTCCTAACGTCCAAGACCAGAGTAGCTCCAGTCAAAACAGTGTCACTTCCGCGACTCGAGCTGTGCGGAGCCGTTCTTCTCGCAGAATTGTCTTCAGCCCTCATCCCTCAAATGCCAGTTGAGAATTGCAAATTGTTTCATTGGACGGTTTCAACAATTGTTCTGGCCTGGCTTTGCAAATCTCCATGTTTCTGGACAACGTTCGTTGCCAACCGCATTTCTAAGATCGGCCAAGCAACCGATTGTCAATCGTGGTCTCACGTGCAGTCAGAGGACAATCCAGCTGACTTAGCCAGCCGCGGAGTTTCGCCACAGGAGCTGAAGGACAGCCATTGAACTGCATTGAACTGTTTTTGAGAAAATTAACTATGGATAAAGTTGCAGTTGCATTATGTATTTTGTATGTAAACGTCGTTGGCTGGCGAAAACCCTCAACTGAACCCTCCACGAGGGTGCCGGCTGGGCAATGGGCATCATGCTTTCTCGAAACAAACGAGGGGTTAGTGGTGCCATTTGCCTTGCAGAAGGGAAGAGCGGCGTCCGGCAACGGGCATCACTGCCTGACTAGGGGGAGCTCTACACCCCTCAAAGGCCTCGGCACTACGAGGGTGTGGAGCGAACCTATGTTAGGCATGGATGACTGGCGGAGGGGAGCCCCAAACCACTCAAAGGCTTCGGCACTGCGAGGGCGAGGGGTGAACTAATGCAACCGATGCCACTCTTCCCTAAAACAAACAAAGGTACCGCTTATCTACTCACCTGCGTAGCGGTAGTATGATGCTTAGCTAAGCTGAGCGCATTGCCACTCAAAGGCTTCGGCACTGCGAGAGCAAGGCGCAAACTGTGGTCTGAGGTCCTTGGCAGTAGGGATTAAATGCTATGGGTAGACTCCCCAGACATAAAAATCATGATGGATACGACGGACGGTCACACACGGGCTGGGATGTCAACCCAAACGTCGGTGGGAAAGGGAGCTACCACCGGCGGGTACGGGGGGAGAAATCCTCTCTGCGTGTCGCCAGCAACCCCTCCGTACTGGTTGGAGCTGGCCAGGACGGTTGCATAGCTACTGCCAACACGAACTCGAATACGAAAAAGCCCAAAATGTGGCGCGATACCGCTGTCCTTGGAGACTCGGATTGCGACTCACGAGGGTCTCTTACGTCGGAGGTGGAGGTTCCATGCTCTTCTGGCCCAAAGAGTACCAGTACCCCTAGTAGGGTCGGGCTCAAAAGGTCAAAGGAGGGCATGAGGGCCAAAGCCCAGTATAAGGCCGCCCTTAAGATCCGAGCGCGACTCGCAGATTGCAAGCGTGAACTCACGCAAGATGAGATCCGCAGCAAAAAGTGGGCCGACGAAAGGATCGAAGAGGGTAGGTCTCACTTCGAGAAAAGGGGGAACATGGCGCCCGAGAACGCCGGTTTTGCCAACAAGGTGGAGGAGCAACTGGCCGTCAAACGCCAGCGCTCCGCTGAAACCGCAAAAGCAGAGGTACCAGCTGGCAAGCGGCCCTGCAAAAAGCCAATGTCGCGGGCAAAACCGACGGCCAGCGATGTAGCGAGGCGACATCCCGTCGTCGCGCTCATCGACCGGAGCGACCCAAATGGCAAAATGAAGCCCGAACAGTGGAAGAAGGTGGAGGCGCTGCTGTTCGATGCGCTTCTAAGCCGGATGGGCGAACCGGAGTCGCTTCCCATCTCTTTTGATGGAGCGGGCTGGTTCTTAGAAGTCAAAATCCTGAGCTGCAAGGATGACCACATTTTGAAGTGGGTCACCGGCGTCGTGGCTGCTATGGCCGCCCCGTGGGAGGGTGCTCAGCTGGAGGTAGTGGACAGAACCTGCATTCCGTCCGTGCCAAAGGCAAAGGTGCTTTTCTCAAGGGTCGTCCCAGCGGTTAGGCGTTGCAGCTATTGAAGTGGCAGAATCCGGACGTGCCAACGATTGATTGGAAAGTGATCCATGTTGCGAAACCCGATACCTAGGGCCAGCAAATGGTCATTCAGATCAATAAGGAGGCCGACGATCTGCTATACGCTTGACACGGGAAGATGGCGTGGGGCGTAGGGAGCGTGTACCTGCGTCTCAAAAAACGTCATCCAGACGACAAGGACGAAAATACGCTGGCGATTGGTGAAGTGGTGAGAGACCTAGCGGAGGTCACCCACGCCACCAAGAGGACGACGAGGAAGCAGACATCACCGTAGTGAAAGTCGCATCCGTGGAGGACACCACAGCCACTAATGGAGCTAAGGGTCATCCAGGTCAACTTACATAAGAGTAAGTTGGCTTCGGCGGAGCTCCTGCTAACCCTGGAGACAGGGCCCGTCGACGTCGCACTTATCCAGGAACCTTGGATAGCTTCGGGAAACAAGGTTTCTGGTCTAAGACACCCAAACTACAACGCATTCTTTCCAACAACAGTGAGTAGAGCAAGGACCGCGATCCTAGTAAGAAAGGGTATGTATGCTTACTTATTGTCTAATTACAGTACTGACGATCTCACGGTGGTAGCGCTAGAAGGTGGCAAGGATGAGGCTATACTGATGGCATCATGCTACATGGCGCATGACACCAACGCACCCCCTCAAGAGCTAAGTCGACTGGTTATGGAGACCGAGACGAAGAAGCAGTCCCTCACCATCGGAGCAAACGCCAACGCACACCATTCTGTATGGGGAAGCAGAGACATCAATGCTAGGGGTGAGTCACTGCTAGATTTTATCTTACAAACTAATCTTAAGATTGCGAACGAGGGGGAAGAACCAACATATGTGGGTCCTACCTCCTCCAACGTCTTAGATTTAACCCTCGCGTCGGTAACGAATACCGTGGTTAAGGATTGGAGAGTCCTTAGCAGACAATCCTTCTCAGACCACAGGTACATTCAATTCCGAGTTAAGTACAGGAACCCGCGTAACACAGACTGGGAGCAGTTTGAAAAAGAGGTTGAAAGAAACCTGTCTCGACCGCCTAAGATAGCCTCACCTGATAAATTAGAGAAGTCCCTGGAGACACTCAATAAAAATCTTTTGACGGCCTATCATAAGACGTGTAAACCATCCCGAGAGAAGAAGAGACACAAGCCCCCGTGGTGGACTCCAGAACTCAAAGGACAAAGGGAAGATGTACTAGAACACTTTAAACTAGCGAAACAAGCAGAAAAAGAGCTAGTATGGAACGAATACAAAGTACGGCTACGTGACTTCAAGAAAAAAGTCCGAGCAGCCAAAAGGCACGCATGGCAAGACTTCTGTACAGGCATAGAAAAGACAGCTGACTCCGCAAGGTTAAGAAAGCTGCTTGCTCGCCAACAGACAGTACAAAGCCAACTAAAAACTGAAGACGGCCGATGGACAGAAAGCAGTGAAGATGCGGCAAATGTGCTCCTAGAGGCCCATTTCCCTAACTGCACAGAAGTCCACTCAAACGGACAAATGATATCTCCAACCACTAGAGTGGAAACTTCCGAAGATATCATAACAACACAAAGGATACTGTGAGTAATAGACTCCTTCGAGAGCTACAAATCGCCAGGTCCAGACGAAATATTCCCAGCCATGCTGCAGAGGGTCAAACATACGATCACTCCATGGCTAAAGGAAATATTTAGGGGATGTCTGAATCATGGCTATGTGCCGGTGACCTGGAGGACAGCGACGGAGGACGGGTGATATTTCTTCCGAAAACGGGGAAATGCAGCCACGTGCTGTCTAAAGACTACAGACCCATTAGCCTGACCCCATTCCTTTTAAAAACACTGCCAGACCTCCATATCAGAAAGAATACAGGGATGTCTCTAGAACGCAAACAACACGCGTACACAAAGGGTAAATCGGTGGAAACAGCGCTACACTCCCTTGTAGCATCCATAGAGAAGGCACTTCACCACAAAGAATACGCCCTAGGTGCATTTCTAGACATCTCAGGCGCATTTAATAACGTGTCGACGGAATCAATTATGCACAGCCTCAGAGCTGTTCACCCAACAGTAGCACTACAATCCTGGGTGCATAATCTACTGAGCAACAGGAAAATACTAGCGGAATGGGGAACCACAACCACTATCAGGGAAGCAAAATGCGGCACTCCCCAAGGAGTAGTGCTATCTCCCCTACTGTGGAACTTGGTGGTAAGCGGCCTCCTAAAGAAATTCAAACGGAAAGCGCCAAAGATAACTGCCTATGCGGACGACATAAGCATAATTATCACGGGAAAATGTCCATCGACAATCAGCCATGTCATGGAAAACACAGTAAATGAGATACTTGCATGGGCAACGGAAGCCGGTCTAAGTATCAACGCGGACAAGACGGACTTCTTCCTCTTTACTAAGAGATACAAGGTACCACGCTGGACGCCCCCCAAAATAAACCATAAACAGCTGATACCTAAGGATAGTATCAAATATCTGGGAATAGTATTGGATAGCAAGTTGAGCTGGAAGTTCAATGTAGAAGATAGGCTGAAGAAAGCCACCAATGCTCTCTACACATCGCAAAGATATTGGGTAGCACTTGGGGACTCTCGCCAAGACTAACACATTGGATTCTGATCTCAACTGTGCGCCCTATTCTACTCTACGGAATACTGGTATGGTGGAAAGCCTAAAACGATTGGAAAAAAACCCAGCGACATGCAGTGTACTGCGCCGAACCGCCCTTGAGCCTGTCCTATAAATTACCAGACCACTGCAGCATATTCCAGGCGGAGATATTCGCAATAAGGAAAGCAGCGGAATCAGTCTTACAAACGAATACAGCACTTAACAAGGTTCGTTGACAGCCAAGCAGAAATAAAAGCCTTACAGTCGCACTTCCCTGGCGAGCAGGGAGGCACTCAGCACGCTTAAAAACGTGCGCATCTATTGGATTCCCAGCCATCAGGGTTTCGAAGGCTATGAAAAAGCCGACTCACTGGCTAAACAAGTAGCCACGGGACTCAACAGCCACCCGGCAGAAATTCCGATCTCCCTGCGAACATACAGCGACAAAACATACAGCGACAAGCTATCGCAATACATGCTGAATCTACAAAGGCATGATTGCCGCATGCTTACGGGACTCCTGACAGGCCATTGCCTCATGGCAGTACATGCAAAAAGGCTAGGTATGACAGACAACGATGAATGCAGGAAATGCAAGGAATCAGGTGTCAAGGAAACACTAGAACACCTACTTTGCAGCTGCCCCGCACTGGCAGCAAAACGCTTACAACACATCCAGGTTCCCTTCCTGGCATCTCTAGAGGAGGCCAGCAAGCTGGAGCAAAACAAGCTTCTAGCGCTTGCCCGAAGAATACAAACGCCGCAGGACCACACAACTAGATAGTCCAAGATATCCAACCGCCGGCCTCACTAAGGACCCTCAGCGGTCTATGTGTGACACATCCTCCGGGATGGGTCAGCCGGTCCTACCTAACCCAACCTAACATCGTTGCATTATATAAACAGCAGGGAGAGCAGAAAAAAGGAAGTATCAAAATCGGAATAATTATAAAGTGGAAAAAAATACATGCAATTGTATAAGCTTTTAATTTTATGATGCGCAGTCAGTTTTTGCTGCTGTAGTAGAATAGGAGAAGCCGCAAAAAAGTGACGGTGTTGGGAGCGGGAACATTTGAATTGTGAACATAAGCGCGATTCGAACAATGCAATCAGCTGATTCGAACTCGGCCAACACAAGTGAAATAGCGCAAAAATTATCGATTTGCTTTTTTATAAAACAATGATTTTATTGTTATATATTCGTTAATATGCACTAAATAAATGCTAAATTGTGATTTATATTATCATTTGCCTCTGTATTGAGTAAAAGAGAGAAAAAAAACTTTGGAGCTTTAAAGCACATGTCTAACTACTTTACTTATTTCGAAAAAAGCCATCTGCTGAGAGCTTTTAAAACTAAATTTTTGAAAAGTTTTTGAGACGAACTTATGTGAAACATATGTGTGTCAAACATTTTCCAATCTCACGCTGACATTGTAAACGCGCCTTAATGGTTTTGTGCAAATGTGTGTAACAGACATAAGAAAGCATCTTCGACCCCATAAAGAATATATATTCTTGATCAGTATCAACAGCCGAGTCGATATCCATGTCTGTCTGTCTGTCTGTCTGTCTGTCTGTCTGTCTGTCCGTCTGTCTGTATGTCCGTCTGTCTGTCTGTCCGTCTGTATGAACGCGCCGAACTCAGAGCCTATAAGAGCTAGAGACAAATTTGAAACAAACTCTCCTATACCATAAGCAGAAAGAGTTTCTTTCAAATTATCGATAACACTTCTTGTTTCCGATATACACATGTGGTCGATGACAAAAAAAACAGCTTGAAACTATGGATGAAATAATGAACATTTCAAAAGTTTTGATCGGTTAAGAAACACCGGAGATTCGCAGTTTGAAGTTTGGTCATTTACCTAGGGGTAAATACATACAAATGAAAGTACGCGTTACGTATGGGGTTAAGGGTATGTCCTAGTCGGAATTTCTTGACTAGAGCTTCCTTACTTGTTTTTAATTATATTTTTAATGTCTTTTGAATTTTTTTGTATACAACAAACTTTGATTTTGAAGTAAAATAATTAGCTTATGCTCATCCAATTGAATATTTGAATTTGTAAACGTTTGTAACGTCTTGCATCACAGTTTTTGATCAGCTGTTTGATTTTCACGTTAAACAACATTGCAACCTGCAGGTTCAAAATTGAGTTACGTTAAGTTGAGAGTAAACGCTTACATTGAGAGCCATATGTTGAATTAAGTCAGGTCACTCTTAAGTTAATTTAAGTCAAGAATAAACAGCGCTTTAACTATTTCAGCGCCAATTTTTTAATGTGCGATATGTGTTTATGGATAGCTTGATTATTCACACAAAACATTGAGCTACAGCCAGCACAACTCTGTGCTCACATTCTATTAGAATAAGCTAAATAAAGCTAAATGAAAAGGAAAATCACGACTTCAGAAGTGCCGAATTCTTGCTTGAAGTCTTCACCCCACTACTCCCCTTTCCCAAAAACAAAAACGTAATGAAAAACTTTAGCTTGTAAATGTGCTCTTACAAATTTTGATTGCTCATATCTGGCAGCAGGTAATAAACAATGTTTATTAAACATTTAATTTGAGCCTTACTTACCTGAAGTTTATTTATTTTCAAATAAAATTTGCTAAAGAACGATTTGCCTTCATATGTCATAAATGCGTTGTCATATCTTTGTATGCCTGCAAGATTATAGACTATTCCATTTGTTAGGTGCAGACCAGCCTCATAGGTGATGAAGAAAGGCTTCTAATGAAAATGTATAAGTAAATAACTCCTAAGCAAAAACTTTTTAAATTGAAAGTTAACATACGATCGCAATACTCTCTTTCATATCTGGAAGATCCAAATGCTCTACTCCAAGCTTTTGAAGATGCGAAAGAACCATGGGCGTCACTACGTCTACTTCGGCGTTGATATTACTCCAACCGACATCTTGTTTTTCAAAACTGCTATCAGGTTGTGTGGTATTTGATTGCGGATATTGCCAATCTCTGAAAAGAAGCAAATGAAATATTATATTTATAGTTATTAATAACAACCAAGTACTTAGTTTAAGTAAGGTTTATTAAAAAACTAAACAATACCAGCTGTGTACTCCAAATTCTAGAATGTTTGTAATTAGTTTTATTGCTTTGGAAAAAAATGTACTAGGAAACGGCTTTGTGTTAGGTTTGAATGTTCTAAGCTTGTAAGTTTAGAAGAAGTATGTTTGTGATTATTGGCATAAAAAGCGAGCTAAGTAGTCTGTGTGTTTCTATGCAAACTTCTACTACAGTTTTTAAGCTGCCGAAATGGAAATTTGGTCATTGTCTTCTTATATAAGCAATTAGGAAGGCTCTAGTCGATAAATCCTGACTAGAACGTACCCCTAACTCGATACGTAACGTAACAGTTAACGATTTTGTATATTGACGAATCTTCAATCTTAGATGTATCCGATGAATTTTAACTGATTTTGGCCAAGCTTATGCAGATGCGCATTATTCAATAGTTCTTATACTCATTTTCACAAAAGTATTTCCATGGTTTTCAAGTCTGCTTATGTAGGAAGCGTTTGTTCTAATAAACTGCTGAAGAGCTGAGTCTACGCCAGGTGTACACGACACTAACCGATTATTCAGTGTTTATGCTGCGTACAGCGTTAAGTTTGAACAGCACACCCTGGTACCAAACCCTGACTTAAGCTTGTCTGACGTCTAAAAAAGCTGCCGTGCAGTACTTTTTGTTAACCAAGGCGTCAGTTATGAATCGGACATCTCTTAACTTTGTCAGGCAACTGGGCTTGTTGTGCAGATATACTATTAAGAACCCAATGCAAGTGTTTCGGTTTACACAAAAAGTACCTTACTACTGACAACCTAAATAATAATAGAGATTTTTTTTATAGATTTTGTTGGGAAGGCTGTAAATATCGGGATAACTGTTAAGAGCCTGGCTCGGAAAGACCATGTTAATAAAGCTGTGGCTAGCACGTATGGAGCCTTTTCCATTTTTTCTTTAACAGCAATATTACCAGTAAATACAACAATAACGATCGCAAAAACTTTAGTGATACCACCGACATCATACTAATAGACGCACCGGGGCGTGCAAAATGCGTACCAGGCTCTGGCGCCACGTCTCTCTCTCGTGTGTTGAGAGAGGCCAGCCGAACGCAATGCGCCGCTCAATTCGCAGGCGTAGCGTGGCGCTAGGGAAAAGCAAGGCATTGTTGTGCTGGCTTTCGCTGCGAGCACAACAAGAAACCCACCCCCTTTATGTATGCGCTGCTATGCCAGCGATCGTATGTATACACCCATACATATATATTTATATACATACATATGCAGGCTTTTGCCAGTGCGTCTGTTTGTGATCTGCTTTAAGTGGACCTAGCCGAAAATCAGCAAAAACCACACCAGAGCGTATGTATACCTACATACATGCATTCATATATATGTATGTGTGGGTATACGTCAGCATTTGTTTTCATATTCTTGGACTCAGGCTTCGAAGCGAATTTTGATATTTTACTTTTTCTACTCTTTCTAATATTTTTTTTCTGACACATACCCACACATACATATATATGAATGCATGTATGTAGGTATACATACGCTCTTGTGTGGTTTTTGCAGATCACAAACAGACGCACTGGCAAAAGCGTGCATATGTATATACATATATATGTATGTGTGTATACATACGATCGCTGGCATAGCAGCGCATACATAAAGGGGGTGGGTTTCTTGTTGTGCTCGCAGCGAAAGCCAGCACAACAATGCCTTGCTTTTCCCTAGCGCCACGCTACGCCTGCGAATTGAGCGGCGCATTGCGTTCGGCTGGCCTCTCTTAACACCCGAGAGAGAGGTGGCGCCAGAGAAAAAAAATACGATGCGCCAGCCAACTTTGTACTCCGCAGCGTGTCTATGAGTAATAGGTCGGTGGTGATACCCACCCTGTTTTGTGGAACTAAATTTTGGCAATTTCGATGCAGTGTATTTAATATTATAATTATTAAAGACACTATCTAATGAATAAGCTTCAATTTTCGATATAGCCGGTGTTTATCAACCAATTTTATTCGTTAATTTATCAATTATTTTTAATTTGAATTTTTTATTTTGGAAATTTATGTTAAGCATTTAAAACCTGAGAAGTTGTCAATAATTTGAAACAAACTTCAACTGCCTAGGGCTTTGATTTTATCATATTTTTTTACTTTGATACTTAAGGTATCATAGTATATTGCGTTTGTGCATTGTCCGTCAAGAAGTCTGTCCGTCCGTCCATATGAACGCAATTTTTTTCGACACCCTTAAAGCTGGAGTCTTGCAACTAAATATCTTGGTACATGCCTTCGTCAGACAAAGTGTTAAATTTAGGGCTCTACGAACTCAATGGGCCTGGGATATCGATAACAAGTCGATACACCGCACTGTGCAAATCGGTAAAACACATATATACCCCACATTTTAGCAGCTAGATTCAACAAATTTGAGGAAAGATAAACAAAAATGTTAGTATCTTCTACAGTTTTAAAGCTATTTCCATCAAAAATGCATAAAGGTAGACGCTGACATCTAACAAAAACATCCGCCACAGATTAAAACTTTGGATGCCACGCCCGCAAACAACGGGACATGCCCGATCGCCTTAAAAAAAAACTCGGAATGCGTGTATCTTTGCCAGTTTTTAAGCTAGTCACAAAATTTAATAGGGAGGCGGAAGTTGCCATTCCCAAAAGATCTGCATTATATGAAGGGAGCTGGATGCCAATTTGAGGACTCCAAATAATTCTTTAAATGCTTGGGATGCTGTCCATTCTTAAAGTGCTGCGTGAACACCACAAACATTTGTTTGTAAGATTTTGATAGTTTTATTATCGACAACACTGGAGTTAGCGTCGGATTCTGACAAATTGTCGCCTTTTTTCTTTTTGAAAGAAAAGAGGAAGATACCAAAAAAACAATATGACAGTAACAGTGGAACATTGTTGCCATTTATTCCTTTTTTATTCCATCTATATAAACAAGTAAAAGGCTTTAATCGATAAATCCCGACTAGGACATACCTTTAACCCCATATGTAACCCGTTCAGTCATTTGTTTGTATTTACCGTGACCAATATAGTCAAACTTAAAACTGCGATATCTCAAATGTTTCTTAACCGATTTTGATCAACTTTTTTTAAGTGTTCATTATCTTATTCATAGTTTCAAACCGCATTTTCACAATTTTGAAATGCACGCTTTTTTTGTTATCGATCCCATGTGTTTATCAAGAACTAGAAATGTTATCGATAATTAGAAAAACAAACTTGATTTTCGGATCGTATTGGAGAGCTTAAGTTTTAAAATTGAAGTTTTCAGCTTTTATAGTCTCTGAGATCTACGCGTTCATACAGACGGCTGACAGAAATGGCTAGATTGACACGGCAGTGGATGCTGATCAAGAATATATGGTAATTATGCAGTTTGGTTACTTTTCCGAAAAGTGGGGGAATTTTTTTTTTTTTTTTAGGCACCTTCGATTGGTTGCCGCTAATGATATTCCATGGGGGGAGGCTGAAATTTCCCATAAACTCCATGAGTTATGGGGTTTTGAAATTATCATGAATATTCGTGATTTTGAAGAACGCTAGGGAGAGGGGGGGGTGAACACACATGAAAAACATGTGCCCGATAGTGTGATCTGCTCCGGAACATAGCCAATAGTGCCAATAGCAGTGGCGTGAGCCACTGCTTTACGGCGTTTGAAAGTTTAAAATGCCGTAAAAACTTTCAAACGCCGTAAAAGCAGTGGCTCACGCCACTGCTAAGGCACTGTTTGCTATGTTTCGCATATCGCGTGAGATTATGTCGTTTTGAAAACGGCGAGTTTGTGTGATCTGCTCCGGAACATAGCCAACAGTGCCAACAACTAAACTTTCATAACTAAACTGCATAATTACCGAATATATATACTTTATAGGGTCGGAGATGTTTCCTTCTGTCTGTTACATACATTTGCACAAAACCATTATACCCTTATTGATCCATTTTATGTTAATTACTTATTTAAAGTGGGACCTTTCGGCGGCACGCCTTCTTCTTGGGAATATTTTGAGAGAGTTGCAAGTGTTCTAAGCATGTCGGACACTGTGTGATAACATCCAAAAGACGATAGCCAAGGTAATATATTAAATAAAAACTATTGCATGTATTTAATAAAATACATACAATTCTTACAGACTACTAGCGGTTAATTGAAAGGGAGCCAACTAGCAATGACACTGAAAACTCCATGACAGAGACGTCATGTTCAGGGCCAAAACGACGGCGGGTTGACAACTACGCAAAATAAGTTGCCATAGAAGAGCGGAAATTGGCGGCAATAGAGCAATTGGAGGAGGATTCAGCCAATTTTAAAAAAGAAGTGCTGAATCTTACAAGCCCGTCATGCGGAATAAATTACAATAATATTTAAAAGATTGATAGTATTAATTAACTAATAAATTCCCTTGACTTAAATTTGAATTGTTTATTTAATTGGATTATTAATTAAAAACTTTTTAGTTAAAGCTTGACGAACTGCTTCGGCACTACCATTCATATTGCCCAGGAAGACATTAAACTACGGTTGGACATGCCCAGAAGCAGTTTCAGCTTCTTGTTGCCAGTTCTCGCACACGGAGCTGTTGTGCACATTACAAAATTTATGCAAATGCAACAAGCAATTATTTGGAAAATTTTGTCAATGCGGTTGTCCAATCTTTTCCCAATCCTCCGAAAGCGTGCAGTGAGATGGCCAAACGCGTTCTCCACCACACGTCTGACTTTTGATTAGTTGTAATTAAAGGCACGTTGCTGTGGTGTTGCTTCAACGGAAAATGGGTAGAGCTTCATAACATTTCGTAAAAGTTTAAAAGCAGAATCTCCAACAACAACCACTGGAACCGCTACACCTCCTTTGCATTATTTTGCAGCAAGTCTGTATTAAGTAGCTTCGTTTTAAGGCTAGAAATTGCGAAAATTTTTCAATCATGACATCTTCCAGGACTGCCAACGCTAATGTAATGAATACAAGAAGGTTTTGGCTTACAAATGCTTTCGACGCACCAAACAATCCTTCCATATTGCGATACTCAGCCGATAATCCTAATCACTGTGATATATGTAGCAATTCTTTTTTCTAACGGAACTGCCAAACGCAAAAAAGTATCCTTCTTTCTAAAAGGAAGCTCTTCTTAAAAAATGCGTGCAAATTATTTGGAACGTCACTCTCCTAAAAACTTCCATATCGTGGCTTGGGATATTTTAAGGAAAACAATAATATGTAAATAAAAGATTATTGGCATGAATAAACTATTTTTTTTCTCACAAGTGTCCAAATGGGTCACCCAAAAAATCAAATTTTGCTGCAGACGTTAACGCCATATTTATACATTTTGCAACCATTGCCTTATTCTGCTCAATCGCACCCGAAAATTCCTAAAGATTGTTCGAATTCATATTATTTATTTTTTATGATTATTTTTTAGCACCAAAATCAAAACAAAGTAGCTGCAGCAAACTTTAAGCATAACGCACTTTTATGCCAGTGTGAACACCAATTCTGCGTGTTGCGTTTATAACGATATCGAAAGCAAACGCGCTGTAGTATAAGCGCCACATAAACACACTAAAAAAAACAGTGCAGAATAATTTAGTGTAAAAAAAGGCCACCTAGTGCTGCTGTCGACCAAATCTCATGTTTACAAAGTTTCCAACCTATATTTTATGTGACTATTCTCATTGTTTTATGAAACGTTTTGTAACTGTACTATTTATTTTTATCTTATTATTTTGCAATGTGTATTATTTTTTGTTTTAAAGGGTATACGTATTGTTTCGCATGGCTTTACAGACGATTCTTCTAATTGGGCAGAAATGGTTCCGCTCAATTTTACAAAATATGTACATACGTATGTATATGTTTAACTAATATACTAGTATTGTCCCGTGCGTGTTGTTGCACCCAAAGACACAAAGCTTAGAATTATGCAATTGACTTTTTATACTCTTAGCCCATAAAATGGTTTCAAGCAAGTGTATGTAACAGAAAGAAAGAAGTATCTCCGACCCCATAAAGTAAATGTCGCGGATGGCAGTTGATTAGGCCCTTCTTTCATTTTTGTGAAGTATCTATATGACAGTAGTAGCACAGCAAGTCTGCTGGTGTGTTGCCTTCTTTTCTCTATACTGACGCTCATTAGATCCTCCGGTCACGCAACAGCCACCCAGGAGCCATGCTCATTTGATTCAAATCTTATAGTCGTACTCAAATGGTGCTCTTACTGTACAGGGAAACATTACAGCAGGGTTCTGTTACTCTTTCGATCTTTTGTTATTTATCGATTGCTTAACATAATTCCAAACTCAAATCTTAATCTCCGACATATATATATATATTATTGATCAGCATCAACAGCCGAGTCGATATAGCAATGTCTGTCTGTCCGTCTGTCTGTATGAACGCGCCGATCTCAGACTATAAGAGTCTCAAGAAAATTATCGATATACACATCCGATCGATAACAAAAAAAGCTGGAATTTCAAATTGTGAAAACAAGGGTTTAATAGGGTTTAATACAATAATGAACATTTAAAAAAATGTGACCAAAATCGGTTAAGAAACACCTGAGATATCGAAGTTTGAAGTTTGATCATATTGGTCACTGGGTAAATACACAATAATGACAGTATGCGTTACGTATGGGGTTAAGGGTATGTCCTTGTCGACATGAGCATTCTTATTTTTACATGCTTTATTTGAACTTGACTTGTCTGTTTTTATTTTATTATTACATGTTCAACAGACTTTTCTGTTTGTCCCGAAATCTTGAAATCAAATTTTCACCAAGTTCCCGACTAACTGGAGCTCTGCTAGGCTCTGGGTAAATAAGGGTATTATGGTTTTGTGCAAATGTATGTAACAGACAGAAGGAAGCATCTCCGACCCCATAAAGTATATATATTCTTGATCAGCATCAACAGCTGAGTCGATCTAGCCATGTCCGTCTGTCTGTCTGTCCGTCTGTCTGTCTGTCTGTCCGTCCGTATGAACGCGCCGATCTCAGAGACTATAAGAGCTAGAGACTTCAAACTTGACTCTTAAACTCTCCTATACCATGAGCAGATCAAGTTTGCTTTTAATTTTCGATAACATTTCTGGTTTCCGATATACACATGTGATCGATAACAAAAAAATCTTGAATTTCGAAATTGTGAAAATGAGGTTTGAAATTTTGCATAAAATAATGAACATTTAAAAAAATTTGATCAAAATCGGTTGAGAAAAACCGCAGATATCGCAGTTTGAAGTTTGGTCATATTGGTCACTGATTTAATATACATAAGTAACTGTAATGGTTACGTATCGGGTTAAGGGTATGTCCTAGTCGGGATTTCTCGACTAGAGCCTTCTTACTTGTTAAAGTTTTCGGCGTGATAAAATGTGTAATATCACGTAAAAACCACGAAAAACAGTTTTCCCTTTTCCTTAAGTTACTAATATGGCTGCCAAAATTCACAAGCTCAGGTGGCATGGAGGGAAGACTGCCGCTTCACAGGCCAAAGACCGTGGATTCGAACCCCGACCGAGACATACTATTAACATGCTTTTATTTGCTTTTTTTTTTAAATTACAAAAATAATTTTAATATTTGGGTATTGCACGGATGATGGTAAAAAATCTAATAAAAATGTATGCAAGAAAGCATGTCTTCAAAATTTTTTTTGATTTACTTGTTTGAATATTTTAAATCAGAGGTGATAGTTGAGAACGATAGGCAAAAGTGGGCAGTTCCTTATAAGTCAGTCCAATGTATTAGTTACTTAATCGAATATACGCAACAACATCCAAGCCAAACTTAACTTTTTGTCACCACTAGGCCCCTATGATATTTGTATGGGCAAGAAGCTGCTTGTGCACATTTAACACTACACGCAACCGTAGTGTAAACACCGTACAACATTTTTCTACACCAATAATAATCAATAGAAGAAAAGTGTAGAGCTACAAAACAGCTGTTTTGTGTCAGTTTTGTTCTGTATGTGAATAAACAACTGTTTTTTTATCAGTTAAGCTTTTGAACACTTTAATTGAATTACAAACGCTGCATTTAATAATAAACAAGTTAAAACGTTGCAGAAGGGCGCAACCGACTGCGATATACTTTGATACCAGTTTACATAGCTGTGTTAAGGATTCTGTGTGCAAATAGTATTACTATTAGGGTTTAGGGTATACAAATAAGGCAGAAGGAGTAGGCGTGACACCTTCTATCCCCCTACCAAGTTTGGAGACTCTAGCGCAAAAACTGACAAAGAAATAGAGATGGGCGGTTTAAGTGGCCGTGGCATCCAAAATCATCACTAACAATATGCCCACCAAATTTGCTGACTGTAGCCAAAAAACTGAGAAAGGTATTGAGTTTTTGGTTTTTAGAATGTGATCGGTATAAGTGGGCGTGGCATCCCAAATTTGGATGCATTTTTAGAGAAATGTCACCAGCCATCTTGCCATCAAATTTGGTGACTCTAGCTCAAAAACTGGTGAAGATACATGCTCTCGCTTGCTGTCGTTTATTTTCGTTTACTAACGAAATAACAATAACACCAATAGTAATATTACTGCCCTCCCTAGAAGTAACCCACTTCCGTCTACATCCGTATCAAAAAACTAACTGAAGTAATTAGTCTAGCCTATCAAAATGTAAGAGGCCTCAATACTAAACTTTCAAAACTTTACGTTAATAGCCTATCTTTTGATTCACAAATAGTTGCGCTTACTGCGCTAACCTGGTTAAAACCTGATATTTCTGATTACTCTGTTTTTCCAAATAATTATAACTTATACCGATGAGATCGCACAACCCGTAAGGGTGGTGGGGTTCTTATCGCTGTTGATTCCTGCATTTCTCCTGAACAAATTCAATCCAATGATCTTCCGGATACAGAGTTTGTATGTGTTAAAGTATCTTATGGTAGTCGTTCACTTTTTATTACCTGTTCCTACATTCCTCCTAATTGTGATACTAACATTTATTCGTCCCGTTTAAGTGCTTTGCAACATGTTTCGTTCTTATTGTTAGACATGGATCATCTAATTGTGGTTGGTGATTTCAATCTGCCAAATGTAGGATGGTGTGCATGTGACTCATCTTCCACACAATTACCAACCAGATCTGATGATTTTATAGATGGTATCCTGGAGTTGGGGCTATCGCAAGTAAGCGATATACTTAATTGTAGTGGTAGAATGTTAGACTTAGTATTTGTTTCTGATGTTGATTGTTGGAACGTAAACAGAGTACCCCCCTTAGTGCAGCCGGAAGACTCTTACCATCCCACTTTAGAACTTTCCCTTGAAATACTAAACCCTAACTCTAATACTTATATTTCTGTAAAATCACGATGTTTCCGTAAGACTTACTTCACTAAATTAAATGCAACTGATTGGTCTCAGCTTTATTCCTGTAGTGATTTAGAAACTGCTATTGCCATATTTTATGGGACCTTGAATTCGCATTTGGACAGATGTGTTCCCCTCTGTCACTCCTCAAGTGATAACAAACCACCTTGGTTTACAAGGGAATTATCAAAACTGAAAAATGCGAAGACAAGATCTTATAAAAAATTCAGAAAATCGGGAAATACTATTGACTTATCAACTCATATTATAGAAAAGTCTATTTTTCTTTCTGTTAACTCATCCTGCTATAATAACTATCTTAATAAATGTAGAATGAATTTCTCTCGAGATCCTAAACAGTTTTATAAATTCGTTAACTCTAAACGTTAATCCTCCTGCCTGCCATCCTCAGTTTTTCTTGATAATACGAAAGCAACTACGGATCAGGCTGTGGCCGATCTATTTGCTGAATATTTTCAATCAGTATATTCTTTGAGTTCTCATAGTTCCAGTAATACTTATCCCTTCCAAATTTAAACATCAAATTGCATATTTGCCCCGGTCTTAACTGAGTGTTCGCTGCTAAGTGACCTTAACCTGATCAAACCTGGCTTCTCGCCTGGTCCTGATGGAATGCCCGGTTGTGTACTTAGATATTGCGCTGATACACTGTGCAAACCTTTACTAAAATTATTCAAATTGTCTGTTGAATCTTCAGTATTCCCTGATATGTGAAAGCAATTTTTTATTATTCCACTTCATAAAAATTCTTCAAAGTCCAATGTTAAAAATTATAGAGGGATTTCGAAATTGTCTGCCATTCCGAAAGTATTCGAAAAACTTATTTGCTCTCAATTGCAACACTCATGTAGTGCAATTATGTCGCCTTATCAACATGGTTTCGTGAAGCGTAGATCTACTACCACCAACCTTCTAAAATTTACGTCGCTTGTTATTAAAGGATTTCAGAGCAAAATGCAAACTGATGTCATTTATACCGATTTTAGTAAGGCATTTGATTCTGTTAGTCATTCACTTTTGCTTCATAAATTAAACATTATTGGGCTCCCAACTAAAATCCTTTCATGGCTTTCCGAGTACTTGTGTGGCACATACTTTTATTCATGTTATAGGTACAGGCACTTAAAAAACTTGTATTGAGACTTCAAAGAAAACAAAGCTTACTGTGCTAATCGTGTATGCTTCGCTAAAAGGTACGAAACAGCACAAACTCGAGTCTTTGGATCTGATCGTTGTTTGCATATATGTGAGTCAGGACACAGTCAGTGAGCTCAGTTTAAATACAGGTGTGCATCGTCGGACGCACTTTTATACTAGAGGTAGGGCGCGCCAAGGATACGAATGTGTATTTGATTGGTTTCCGTGCCTTTTCACTTTTATCGGCTCAACTCTTGTAGGTCAGCAAGTAACGGTAAAAATAAAAAAGTATACATATGCCGCGCTAGTTTCATTTATTGCTGCACTAACTTTGTTAAAAATTTTGTTTTAAATGTTTTTCTTATGCATTTTCTTTTATATTTTTAGTTTGATGACAATAGCAAACAATGTTGTCAACGCAATCACCGTACAGATGTTCACGCATGCATATAAACAGATACCTTTTCAAAATATATGTATGTTTATCGGTGTAAATGGACGTATGGTAATTGCGTTTCCAATATTGTTTGCTGTCTCATCTATGTCTAAATAAACAAGTAAAAACGTTGCAGTCGGACGCAACCGACTGCGATATACTTTGATACCAGTTTACATAGCTGTGTTTAGGATTCTAAGTGCAAATAGTAATATATGAGGGTTTTGGGAATAAAAATCAGGCAGAATGGGTAGGCATGACATTTATCTGTGGCGGATGGCACTTTCTATCCCCCTATCAAGTTTGGAGACTCTAGCCCAAAAACCAACAAAGATATAGAGGTGGGAGGTATAAAAAATTTTTATGCACACCTGTTACGGATGGCACTACCAATGTTCATACCAAATTTGGTGACTCTAGCTTAAAAACTGGCGAAGATACATGCATTCCGGTTTTTTTTAGGGCGGTGGGGCATGTCCCGTTGTTTAGGGGCGTGGCATTCAAATTTTTGATGCAAAACTTTGTCAGATTTTGGCATCTACCTTCATGTAAATTTTGGTGGCTATAGCTTCAAAACTGTAAAAGATACACCCATTTTTGTTTATAATTTAAGGGGGGGTGGGGGCGGAATAGGTGGGCGTGGCAATCAAACTTTTGATGCAATTTTTTGAGGAATGTCACCAGCTATCTTGCCCCCAAATTTGGTGATGTTAGCTGCTCAAATGTGGGATATATATGTGTTTTATCGATTTGCACACCAAGGTGTATCGACTTGTTATCGATTTCCCAGTCCCCCTGAAGTCGTAGAGCCCTAAATTTAACACTTTTTCTGACGAAGGCATGTACCAAGATATTTGCAAAGTTGCAAGGCTCTAGCTTTAAGGGTGTCGAAAAAAGTTGCGTTCATACTGACAGGCGGACGGACGGACAGACACGATGACGGACATTGCACAAACCCAATATACTATGATACCTTTGGTATCAAAGTATAAAAAGAGTTTCCCTAATTCTTGAGAGACCCACAGCCTAAACGAAAAGAGCTAGAAGTCTGAAATTTTTGAATAATATTCCATTCAGGCTGAAAGTGAGCACTAAGAAACTATATTTATTTTGGACAACTCATTCGAGTTCCTTCCATACAAATTTGTGTCACTTTACCTCATTCCACTACTGGCACATTGTCGCACAAGCTGAGAGTTTGACCACGAGCGAGCTTACAAAAACAAAACACATGACCCATTCCACTACTGCCGCCTGAATGTCGCACAAGTGATCGCGAGCGAGTTTACAAAAAAGAAAAAACACATGCGCAGTGCGGATCATAACTATTATAATTATTATTATACGCATTGTGTGCGCATGGGCTGCAGCTCGACACTCGGCCGCAAAGTCATAAAAAAAAGGGCGTACACTTGCAAAAAAAAAACGTATTTCCGCTTCTTAATGGTACATTTCACAAACAAAAGTGATTAATGAGCTTTAAAAATTAAAAATTTCAAATTTTGATTACATGTATCACATTGCACAGTGCACAATTTTATATACCCTTAACCCATAAAATGGTAAATAAGGGTATAATGGTTTTGTGCAAATTTATGTAACAGTTATAAAGAAGCATCTCCGATCCTATAAAGTATATATAATATATATAAATCCGAGTCGATCTAGCCATGTCTGTCTGTCTATCTGTCTGTCTGTCTGTCTGTCTGTCCGTCTGTCTGTATGAACTCACCGATCTCAGAGACTGTAAGAGCTATAGACTTCAAACTTAAAACTTAAGCTCTCCTATACCATAGGCAGATCAAATTTGTTTCAAATTATCGATAGCACTTATGGTTCTCGATATACACATGTGATCGATAACAAAAAAAAGCAAGAATTTTTAAAACTGTGAAAATAAGGTTTAAAACAATGGATAAAATAATGAACGCTTAAAAAATTTCATCAAAATCGGTTTAGAAACGCCAGAGATAGTGCGGTTTGAAGTTTGGTCATGTTGGGAACCTGATTTATACACAAATGACCATAGCTCGCAAAAAAGTGTTGAGCCTTTTTTCTTCACGCTCAATGTCGGAGAAGAAGCGAAAAATCCAAATAAATTCGCTCTCACTTCAAGCAAGAGACTTTTTTCCATTTTGCTTTGGTTTTTGCTTGAGCGTTGTTGTTGAATATTTTGTGTTCAGCACTTTTACCGATTCTCTTTTCGGGGGCAATAAAATTGTCGTTCGCGAGTTGAGACTCTGTAAGTGAGTTAATGAATGAATAACTCAAAGCGAAAAGTCTTTTAAACACTCTATGCAGCAGCTGTACGTGTGGCAGCGCTGCAGCAGAGCTAATTCTAGCGCCCATAGGCCCCTGCTTAACATTTATTTTAAATGTTTGTTTTTAACGGCAAGCGACCATACGGTATGTCGAAGTTATCAATGTTTCTATAAAGTTCAACAAGTCTTGAAGAAACAGGCTCTTCCGTGCTTTGTGACACTGTCTGAACTTAATCTAAAAAGGACAAAAACAGCAAAAACACAAAATGATTTTTGCGTTGCAAATTAATATGTATCAGTCGCTTAAAGACGTTTTGCTTTATTTCAGTAAAGCAATCACTCTCGGTCTGAGTGTGAGAAAAGAGAAAAGAAAACAAGTAAGAAGGCTCTCGTCGAGAAATCCCGACTAGGACATACCCTTAACCCCATATGTTATCCGTACAGTCATTTGTGTGTATTTATCAGTGCACAATATGAATAAACTTCAAACTACGATATCTCCGATGTTTTTTAACCAATTTTGATCCAATTGTTTGTAAATGTTCATTATTTCGTTCATAGTTTCAAACCTCATTTTCACAATTTAGAAATTCTAGTTTTTTTGTTATCGATCACTTGTGTATATCGGAAACCAGAAGTGTTATCGATAATCCGAAACAAACTTGATCTGCTTATGGTATAGGAGAGTTTAAGTTTTAAGTTTGAAGTCTCTAGCTCTTACAGTCTCTAAGATCGGCGCGTTCATACAGACAGACAGACGGACAGACAGACAGACAGACAGACAGACTGACAGACAGACATGGCTAGATCGACTCGGCTGTTGATGCTGATCAAGAATATATACTTTATAGGGTCGGAGATGCTTCCTTCTGTCTGTTACATACATTTGCACAAAACCATTATACCCTTATTTACCCATTTTATGGGTTAAGGGTATAAAAAACGATCATTGTCAAATACTCAGTAAAGAGACTTATTTGAAGACGACGCTCAACTTTTATTTGCGAGCTATGCAAATGACCGTTTACGTTACGTATCGGGTTAAGGGTATGTCCTCGATGGGATTTCTTGACTACAGCCTTCATACTTGTTATTCAAATTATTTTTGTTAAGGAAAGACAATGTTAATACGTATATGTGCCGCAATCACTTATACAAATTCAGGAACTCTAGCTGATGTAACATTTCTTTTTCAAATGGAACAAGTAAAAACGTTGCAGTCGGACGCAACTGACAGCAATATACTTTGATACCAGTTCACATAGCTGTGTTAAGGATTCTGGGTGCAAATACTAATATATGGGGGTTTTGCGTTCTTAACATCAGGAAGAAGGGGATCGCGTAACATCCAAATTTGTGAAGCATATCTGTAGCGGATGGCACCTTCTATCCCCCTACCACGTTTGGAGACTCAAGCGCAAAAACTGAGAAAAATATAGAGGTGGGTGGTATAAGGCGTGGCATCGAAAATTCATGCACAAAATGATGCATATCTGTTACGGATGTCACTAACAAGAAAAAGATACATGCATTCCGGTTTTTATTAGGGCGGTGAGGCATGGCCCGTTGTTTGGGGGCGTAGCAACCAAAGTTTTGATGCAGTTTTTGGGGAATGTCATCGGCTATCTTTCATCAATTTCCACATCGAGGTGTATCGACTTGTTATCGATTTCCCAGGCACCCTGAGGTCGTAGAGTCCAAAATTTAACACTTTGTCTGACGAAGACATGTACTAAGATATTTGCAAAGTTGCAGGGCTCTAGCTTTAAGGGTGACGAAAAAAAGTTGCGTTCATACAGACAGACGGACGGACAGACGAACAGACACCACGACGGACAATGCACAAACCCAATATACTATGATACCTTTGGTATCAAAGTATAACAAACTAACTATTAAATCAAAATGGCATCACATAAAAGAGTGTTTTATGTCCATGCATTTAAATGAACTGGAAGATGCCAAATTTGTACAGGCTTACAAAATCTACGTGCAAAATCATTCTTGCAAGGATTGTAGATCAATTGGCTTGTCATAGTAATAGGTGGACAATGAAATTCTTTTGCACTCGAATTAATTATTTGTGGGATTTTAAACAGAAATCATTCAATGTTGCCGGAAAACAGCAAAAGACAGCTAGACCGCTAGCTATATTTGGCACAATGTGTATATATGTGGCAACGCTGTTAAGGCGATAGTTACTTACCGATGAAGGGCTATTTTGGCTTTGAGAAAACCAAACCGTTTAACTGTACCATTAAATTAAACTTTCGTTAAGCTAAACGAAAATTAAACCGAACATTGATAAATTGGGCCTTAGTGAATCAGGATCACTTCCATCACTTTCTGTGGCTGTTGTGGTTTAAATAATGGATTCTGGTTGACTTTTTCACTTGCGCAGCACAATCAGGTATCTGGTATTTTCCCTTATTATATTTAGTCTTTCTTCGTTCTGTGTATACACTTGTTGCTGGTTTGCACTTCTAGTGTGGCCGATGTTCGCACGTCGTCCTCTAGGAATTTTAGACTATGGACAGACGGTAAATTTTACCTCAAATGCACAATCCACATAATTTACACAGTTCAACTTACCACCTCAAAGAAAAATGCCTGCAGTTGAAATTGAATACAAATTTGCACACTAATCGTGATTGTTTTGATGGTTTCCAATCGAACTGTTAATAAACGAATAACTTTAACCTCAATTTCACAATGTCACATGAAATATACTGAACATATTACAATTAGAAGCTGTCAAACAATGTAACGACATGTAATCGAATGATTACATGATTAGGGATTTTTGTTAAGGGGGTCTGACGTAGGAGAAAAATGTTTTTCCCGGTTTTTTGTTTGCTATAAACCTTACGGAGTCCGAGACGTTTCCAACGAATGCAAAACCGTGGAAAGCCGTTCCTGCGTTCTGGAGTTATATGGTCACTAAAAACCAGACTTAATATACCCTTAACCCATAAAATGGGTAAATAAGGGTGTATTGGTTTTGTGCAAATGTATGTAACAGACAGAAGGAAGCATCTCCGACCCTATAAAGTGTATATATTCTTGATCAGCATCAACAGCAGAGTCGATCTAGCCATGTCCGTCTGTATGAACGCGCCGAACTCAGAGACAATAAAAGCTAGAGGGTATGTCCTAGTCGGGATTTCTCGACTAGAGCCTTTTTGCTTGTTTTTATATATATAGATAATTTGAATTATTTTTAAGCTTTCTCAACTTGGGTAATTACCGAAACTTATTATAATTAGGGTGGGTCAATAAATAGTGAAACAATTGCCGCTAATGCAATCAAACGCGATGTGTATACATACACGTAAATGCCTTCTTCTTGTTCTAAAATGCGACCGACGATGCACAAATAAAAACTCACCTGAAAATGACTGTGTACTGACTTACATCAAAGAGATTTGGTTCTAAAGAGGTTGCAATTGACAAAAGAGCTTTTATCCCAAAAAAAAAAAAAAACACTTTCGGTTCTTATGATTTGCTTTGCGCTGTAATATACCAGAGCATTTTTATACCCTTTATCCATAAAGTGGGTAAATGAGGGTATAATGGTTTTGTGCAAATGTACATATGTAACAGACAGAAGGAAGCATTTCCAATCCTCAAAGTATATATTTTCTTGATCAGCATCAACAGCCGAGTCGATATAGCCATTTCTGTCTGACCGTCGACAACACTCCTAGTTCTCGACATACACATATGATCGATAACAAAATAATCTTGAATATCAAAATTACGAAAATGAGGTTTGAAACTATGGATAAAATAGTGAACATCTGAAAAAATTGATAAAAATCGGTTAAGAAACATCTGAGGTATAGCAGTTTAAAGTTTAGTCGTATTGGTAACGGTAAATACACACAAAAGTATGTACGGGTTACATGTAAGATTAAAGGTATGTCCTAGTTGGGATTTCTCTCTTTCTTGATAAAGTTCATTTACTGCTTAATAGGGTGGCAACACATCTTTTTTAATTGCAATAAATCGCTAAAAATGGGTATATAAGGGTATAATGGTTTTGTGCAACAGACAAAAGGAAGCATCTCTGACCCCATAAAGTATATATATTCTTGATCAGCATCAACAGCCGAGTCAATAAAGCCATGTTCGTCTGTCTGTCTGTGCGTCTGCATGAACGCGCCGATCTCAGAGACTATAAGAGCTAGAGACTTCAGACTTGAAATTTAAGCTCTCCTATACACAGTGGGCGATTAGGCCTCGCTAGCGGCATTTAATAAATAACTTCTAAACGAAAATAGATATCTTCAGACGGTTTTTTTCACTGCTCAGAAAAAAGTCATAGAATTTCTTAAAAAAAAAAAAATTTCGTTTAAATTTTTTTTTTAATTTTTAAAATTTTTTTAATTTTTTTTAATTTCAAAATTTTTTTTAAACATTCAATAAACAAATTTTATAAATCAAAATTATCTTCGGAATCAGAATCAGGCATATCTAGATGCTTCATTTAAAGCAAGCTCTATCATCGTCTATAATAATATTTTTTCAGACGAAATTGAAGACCCATTTGACAATGAAGATATCAAAGGGTCAGACGAAACTAATAAAGCATTTATGATATCTTCCATTGTATTTTTCTTGGAATTTTTTCTTGTATTGCTCTCGCGTATATTTCGATAGTCTTTGTTCCTGGCTTCAAGAGCTTCTTCGGACATCATACCAATCGGAAGGGAAAAATGGTTTATAATATCTGCTCCATGAGGTAAAATTCTGTGAACAGACGATGGCATGTAAAACCAGGGGTATGCTTTAACAAAAATTTCGGCAGTTTCAAATGCGTAAGATCCGAATGCGTCCGAATTTATGTCGTATCCACAAGCCAATGCTCGTAAGACTACGCTGAATCGATATATTAAATCATAGCTTACTCCTGTTATACGAGCAGCAAAATGTGGTTGTTTTAAAAACCTCCTTGCAGTGTTTCCGTTGTTCGTGCTGCCAGTACCAGCCATTGGTATATCCACCAACAAATGCATTTCTTCCCTTAGCTTCTGCTGAATACTTCTTTTATTTTGCTTAACGACATCATTGTCAGCACCACGAGCTTGCAACTTTTGTATTGGTATTCTATATGCAATGTGCAAAACACACTCGAAAAACCCAATCCATGCGTGGAGACTTGATAAGCCATATTAAAATAGGTTTCCATTAATAGGAAAGCTTTTCACCAAGTTTAGATCGTTCATATTTTTGGGAGTCGCTCTACAGACTACAGACTAAAAAAAGTACCCGTTTTGCTACCGACATTGCTTCTAAAAAGTGCCATGATTTAAAGGTTAGCAGGTAATAGCAGTTCATATTACACATTTTGGACGCACAATGACTCATACTTCCAGCTAAAAAAAAGAGTTAGACCGAATCCGTGCGAATCTTGTAAGTTCTACTCCACGAACGACAGGTGCACGCTAGTGCATGCTAGTTGTTAATATACTTAATTACCACTACGTTTTATGAGCAACAAATTTATAGACCGGTCACAAACACTGATTTTTTAGGTAATACATACCTTGAAGTTATTAAAAAGCTACACTTTTAATAAGACAAGTAAAAATTGTAAATTTCCCAGGAGCTCGAAATCAATGCGCACGACAAAGAAAAAATATTGTAAAGCACTTGCTAAAACATATGTTGTGTTTGACAGCTCACAGCTGATGATCAGCTGATCGTAGAGCTTATAAAAAACCGCCAAAAATCTAATCAAAGCATCTGTTATCGATTTGTGAAACAAACTTAACGCGTTTTCAAATTTGAAAATTTGAATTAAATGCCGCTAGTGAGACCAAATCGCCCACTGTGCTATACCATGAGAATAACATTTCTGGTTTGTGATGTACACTTGGGATCGACAACATAAAAAAGGTTAAGTTTTAAAATTGTGAAAGGGAGGTTTGAAACTTTGGATAAAATAATTAACATTCACAAAAAATTTGATGAAAATCAGTTTAGAAACACCTTCAAAACTGGCGAAGATACATGCCTTCCGGTTTTTTTTTTTTAAGGCGGTGGGGCATGTACCGTTGTTTGGGGGCGTGGCATCCAATTTTTTGATGCATAATTTTGTCAGATGTCAGCTTCTACCTTCATGTTAATTTTGATGTCTATAGCGTCCAGCATTTTTGTTTATAATTTAAGGGGGGCGGGGCGGAATAGGTGGGCGTGGCATCCAAACTTTTGATGCAATTTTTTGGGGAATGTCATCGGCTATGTTGCCCCCAAATTTGGTGACTCTATCTGCTTAAATGTGGGATATATTTGTGTTTTATCGATTCGCACATCGAGGTGTATCGACTTGTTATCGATTTCCCAGGCCCCCTGAGGTCGTAGAGCCTTAAATTTAACACTTTGTCTGACGAAGACATGTACCAAGATATTTGCAAAGTTGCAAGGCTCTAGCTTTAAGGGTGTCGAAAAAAGTTGCGTTCATACAGACAGACGGACGGACGGACAGACACCATGACGGACATTGCACAAACCCAATATACTATGATACCTTTGGTATCAAAGTATAACAACAAAGTACACATACACCGCGCTGGGCTCTTGCTGGCCTAGCTTTGTTCAAATTTCAGTTTTGCATTTTATTTATACTCTTTCTTACTCTTTCTTACTTTCGGTCGCTGACACTAGCAAACCATGTTGCCATTGCAATCACCATGCAGATGTTGAAGCATGCATATAAATTCTGAAAGAGTATGCAGAAAATTAATGTGAAGATCTTTAAATGCTTTGCTATTCTTGTTAATATTTTTATACTTTGATACCAAAGTATATTGGGTTTGTGCAATGTCCGTCGTGGTGTCTGTCCGTCCGTTTGTCTGTATGAACGCAACTTTTTTCGACACCCTTAAAGCTAGAGACTTGCAACTTTGCAAATATCTTGGTACATGTCTTCGTCAGACAAAGTTTTAAATTTAAGGCTCTACGACTTCAGGGGGCCTGGGAAATTGATAACAAATCGAAACACCTCGATGTGCAAATAAATAAAACACATATATATCTCACATTTGGAGCAAGATAGCCGATGGTATTCCACAAAAACCATCGAAAATTTGGATGCCACGCCCACCATTTCCGCTCCCAGCCCCCGATTCAGTTATTATCGAAAATGACTGTATTCCCCACAGTTTTAAAGCTATACTCACATTATTTGGTGGAAAGGTAGATGCTCAAGTCTTACAAAGATATGCATCATAACTTTGGATGCCACGCCCCCACTTATACCGCCTACCTTCAAAAATGTGAAAACTCCATATATTGTTCAGATTTTGGGCTGGAGTCACCAAATTTGGTGGAAACATTGTAAGTGACATCCGTAACTGTCTACATCAAAGTTTTTGATGCCACGCCCAACTTTCCACCCGCCTAATTCCACATTCGTAACAGATGTGCATCTAAATATTTGATGCCACGAAAACTTATACCGCCCACCTGTATATCTTTCCCAGTTTTTGCGCTAGAGTCTCCAAACTTGATAGGGAGATAGAAGGTGCCATCCGCCACACATATGCATCACAACTTTGAATGTCACGCCTACCCCTCTCCTTTCTCTTTACCTTCTTTACCTCTTTATAACCCCGTATATTACAAATACATACAAACTTACATATGTGCTTTGCTATGCTTGTTCGAAATTGTATATCAATAATGTATGTGTGTTGCGTTTTGTCTGAGTTAGATAAGCAGGAAGTAAGCAAATCTACCACTATACAAAGATGTTCAAGATTAATTATTTTCTCGCAAAGGGTTCGATAAAAAAAACGAATACAAATTACATGTATGTACATAAATGCATATCTATACAACTTTTTGGTATTATATATACATATATACATATATACATACATATATACATATATTCATATATACATATATACATATCTTAATATATATAAATCGCGTGTCACGATGTTTGTCTACAAACTCCTCCTAAACCACTTAACCGATTTTAATAAAATTCGCACACCATGTGCAGTTCGATCCAACTTTCAAGATAAGGTAGCTTAAATCTCAAATTATTGTCGCAATTTTAATTTATTGCTAATTATTTGTCTGGCTACATTTAAAATTCAGTAGGAAAAATAATTCTATTCAACGTATAAATGAAATTATTTAGTTATCCGGCGCGCGTTGCTTCGCCAACAACTAAAATAAATAAAAAAAAATTTTTTAAAAACAGTAAGGTTTAGCTTCTGAATCAAAACTGTTTTTTTTTTACTATTTAAAATCGTACATTTTTAAAATGCCAGCAATACGCAGAGGAGATACCATAAAATCTAACCTCAACAACGCGAGCAGCTATTACCAGAACAAATCGAAACAAGAAATGCAGCTCAAAGGATCAGGACTGCAGAAAGTCGTGCACAAGAATCTCAAGAACAGCGTGACGAACGTCTGCAACAGAATATTACGAGAAAAAGAGCGGCACGAGAACGAAACATAGATACAGTACGAGTACTAGATCGACAAAGGCAACGGATCAGCCGCTCATTAACACGTGCATCATTCGTTCGGCTTGCCTTTGAATATGCACCAGATATTAACTACTCAGCGCATTCAAAAATTGCTATCGGTGGAATGGATAAAGTATTTCAATATTGTCAGGCATTGAAATTTCGGAATGAAGCAGCTGGCGTGTGCTGCGCATCAGGAAAAGTTGTGCTGTCACCTCTACCCGATCCGCCGGAGCCTTTATTATCCCTTCTTACTTTTGCGTAAGATACGCAAATTTAATTCTTGCTTCCAAATGACGTCATTTGGGGCAACTAAAAATTGTGATTGTGCACCCGATGGACGTAATTTTGAAACTACATTCAAAATTCAACATTTTCGTCTTTGTTCGTAAATATTTTCATTGTACTAAAGGGTTATAGTAGTAAAATTTTTTTGCCCCGGCTATAAAATACGTAGAATCAAAACAATTCAACATTACAAATCTTTTTGACAGGAAGAAGTCTGTCGGCTCCGCCGCTGCAACGCGTGGCTGAGTTAGCTAGTATACATATAAAGATTACATTTTCTTAATTTTCTATTTGTGAAAGTGTTTGGTTTTGCACGGTATATACATACATATACATATTTAATGGTCGTACAAACATGTGTATGTACATACACACATATGTACCTATTAAAATAATTTTTGTTATCAAATCATTAAAGCATTTTGAAAAACAATATTTTTATACTTTGATACGCAAGGTATCATAGTATATTGGGACTGTGCAATGTCCGTCATTGTGTCCGTCCGTCTTTCCGTCCGTCTGTCCGTATGAACGCAACTTTTTTCGACACCCTGGGAAGTCGATAACAAGTCGATACACCTCGATGTGCAAATCGATAAAAACACATATAAATCCCACATTTTAGCAGCTAGAGCCACCAAATTTGGGGGCAAGATAGCCGATGACATTCCCAAAAAATCTGCATCAAAAGTTTGGATGCAACGCCCACTTATACCGCCCACCTCTATATCTTTCTTAGTTTTTGGGCTAGAGTCACCAATTTTGGTATGAACATTGGTTGTGACATCCGCCCACTTATACCGCCCACCTCTATAATTTTGTCGGTTTTTGCGCTTGAGTCACCAAACTTGGTGCCATCCGCCACAGATAAATGTCACGCCTACCCTTTATGCCTGATTTTTATACCCAAAACCCTCATATATTACTATTTGCACTTAGAATCCTTAACACAGCTATGTAAACTGGTATCAAAGTATATCGGAGTCGGTTGCGTCCGACTGCAACGTTTTTACTTGTATTATTTCTTTTTTCTTTGGCCAGCGTGTACATGTGTGTGTACGTGCAGCATACACATCATATTTAATTGTATTAGTGGCAATTGTTTTACCATTTATTGGCCTGCCTCAATTTTGACATTTGATGAGGGAGTTAACACATACATGTCGGGACAAGGTTTTCATTATTGTTGTCCATAGTCGTTTTTAGTTGTATTTTGTAGATTTATTTGTCGTTAACGATTATTGTTTGTATCAACGTACTTCAGTGCAGTGAGTCCCTCCTCGTGGTTGCCGCAAAGTGCCGTCTCACTTCCGCCTCTCGACCGGCCACCACCATCAGGGCCACACTCGGCGATACTTATCGAAATATCGCCACACTGCCAAGCAACACTGTCTCAAGCAACACTGTCTCAAGACAACACTACTCGCCTCAAAGGCGATAAATTCAAGAATAGTAATCGAAATTACTTTCGCTCCGACACGGCCATTCTGACGAAGACACGTCCTCGTGTGGCGTCTCAATATCAAGGATCTCTCGTGTCCCTAATCCACGTGACGCTTCTAGTTACTGAAAACCTTCGTCTCTCGTAGACGGATAACACTAATCTGGTTCAAAAACAATTCATCGTTCCTCTTGAACGGATAACCATCGTTCCACCGAACGGATAATCATCGTTCCTCTGAACGGATAACCATCGTTCATCTGAACGGATAACCATCGTTCCACTGAACGGATAACCATCGTTCCACTGAACGGATAACCATCGTTCCACTGAACGGATAACCACAATATACTTTGCTTATCAGAATAATTTATTGTTTCGTCAGACATATATCGTTTACTAAAATTTAAACTTAATTTATTAGTTTTGTAGACTAGTCCTATTCGGTCTCATTTAAATTCAATGACGAGTCGTCCTGTACACTGTCAATGTCAAACTCACTTAGAACATGACCGTCGGGAATCTTTCTAGTATTTTGTGGCAGTATTTGTACAGTCTGTTACCTTTTAAAGACTTCAACGTATATCTGTTACCGTCTAGAACTTCAACAACTAAAAATGGTCCCTTAAACTTAGGGTCCAGTTTAGTCTGGTGCCTTTCCTCTTTTTCAAAGAACATAATCACCGATACTATGTCGATTAACTACAGCCTTGGTTTTATCAAACGCTCCTTATCTAAGACGCTACCGTCTTCTATTATCCAAGCACGCGATCTGACACTATCTAAATCAACAACTGATTCCGTTTCTAAAGGAGTAACTAGGCCAAAGGGTCGAGCTTCTTTCCTATCAACATTTTCTTTATTATCTCAATATTACTATCTTGTTTTATTACATAATTGGATATCTTAACATTTTAGTCATTTGCATATTAAGCGTTCACAATTGCCTTTAGTTATACTCTCTATGATTTCCTTTTGATTATGAGCAAAGTCCCGTCAAGAGCGCCACACGCCATGTTCCAACTTTCGTTTTTCACTTGTGCTTGCCCAATGACGTAGATATCTCAAATCTCAAAACCATATTTCAGAATCAACAAAATATTACTTTGCCACTACAATGCATCAATTATACATTCGCCAGGTTATTTCCACTCGAATCACTTCCGCCATTCACAAAAATTTCCATATCTAACTATTGCAACTCCATTGCCACTAACCACATCATAAATGGACAATTTTTCTCACACATTATATCCTCTCACACGGATATCTGTCAAATCTCAGGCGGGTATTCCAATTCCTCCGGAACATAACCATCTGGCATCTTTCTCAAATTCTCTGGCAATATTTATATGTTCTCTTATTATGCAATGACTTCAAATGTATCTGTCGCCTTCTAAAACTTCACTTACTAAAAGTGGTCCTCTAAACTTTGCATCCAACTTGGTCTGATGCCGCTCTTCGTTTTTGAATAGCACATAATCCCCAACTTTGTGTTACTGACAGCTGACTTATTTTTATCGAATCTGGTTTTGTCGTAAATAGCCTGGTTATTAATGTTTTCTAATGCCCTATCTCTAATATCTGTTTTGTCGATCTCAATCTCTGTGTCGCACGGTGAAATCAAACCCAGGGGACGTGCCTCTTTGCCGATTAGCAACTCTACAGGACTTGCTTTGGTTACACTACTAACTGTGCAATTCAACGCAAGCTGTATCTCGCCAAGAGCATTCTGCCACGACCGAGGACTTGATTCAACCGCGGACAAAAGGTTTTTAAGGGTGCTTATAACGCGCTCAACTTGTCCATTCGCGCGACTTCCTCCTGTAGCTATAAGATGTGTTTTACCTTCTGTGACGCACAAAACTCTGAAAATTTTCCACTAAGCTTTCCTGTAATGTCGATATGGACGCCTCTGCACCGTTTTGTTGGGGTTAATCAACCTAATGGTCATTTCCCAGTATTAACCTTTGTGCAAAGGATTCCATCAATAAATGCTGCAGAATAATTTTTAAGTAATTTAATCAAGTTTTCTTTATCGTTACCAAGTAACTCAGTATCAATATTAAATGAAAGAGCAGATGGCTCAGACACTGCACAAGAATTTACAGACTTTGTCTTAACAATTTCAAATTTATCGGAATTTAACAAAATTTCATATCCTTGAGTAAGGATTTCTCTACCGATTACTACATCATTGGTAAGATGCTTGTCTGATATAACATGGAATAGTATTTCTATGATATTTTTGTTAATCGAACATTTACATAATTTTTGGTGGGTGCTGTATATGCCAGCGTCGCCAATACCCCGTATTATGACAACATTATTAACGAGCTTGCCATCAAATTTATCGGCAACACTGCTTCGAATAAGCGAGCATTTCGCTCCGGAGTCAAACAAATCGGAAAGGTCTCACCTCGGTGTGTCTAACTCCCTTTGGCTCAGACACAGAGCACTGATTACATTTTTGTCTCGAAACCGCTCCAGATTTTGTTGCATTACCCGTGCAGCGATTTGCAAGATGTCCAAGGTGTCCACATCAGTAACAGGTTACACTCCGCAAGTCCGCTGTGGTTTATTTTCCGATCCAGAACGTTTGATTTTACAGTCTGCCAATTTGTGTTCTGTTTCCTTGCATAAGTGCACACAATTTTTGTCTTTTACAGTCGCCAGTAGCTCCATCAGAACCTTCAAGACTGCGCTCATGTCAAATGAAAACGCCTTCAGTTCCATTTGAAGCTGGCTTCTCGTTTGTGTATTGGACGAAAACACCATGCGCTGCAAACGACTGTCGAAATTTGCCATGTGCGCAAGCACAGTCGTACAGCTATCTCCTCTGTATTCATGTTTCGCCATTTTGAGGTTAGGGACGTAACCATGCGGCTTGCATATTGTGCGAGACACTCGCTAGGCTCTGGACGGCTATGCAGCAGGTTCAAGAATGAAGCTGCTACAGTTTCCTTAATTTCGAAACGCTGCAAAAACAATTCTTTGAACTGTTCCCAATTGAACCAGGATAACAGATCTGCGCAAGCCACTGTGAAGCACTGCCCTTCATACAACTGCTCAACAACACAATAAGCGCGCTTCCATCAACCGGCTGCTCATCCATAATTATGCTTGCTGTTGCACACCATTGAGTCGCATTAGCATCAGTTGCATCGGGATTAAATTTGGGTAAAACCACATGATTTTGCGGACGCGCAGACGCCTGCATAGCTTTGCACATTTCCATAAAATTTCGATTTTGCATTTCCAAAATAAAACGCCACTGCTCTGTAGACAATGCAGGAGTTGGCACTGATCCCACTTCTGATGTCGGGACAAGGTTTTCATTATTGTTGTCCATAGTCGTTTTTAGTTGTATTTTGTAGATTTATTTGTCGTTAACGATTATTGTTTGTATCAACGTACTTCAGTGCAGTGAGTCCCTCCTCGTGGTTGCCGCAAAGTGCCGTCTCCTTCCGCCTCTCGACCGGCCACCACCATCAGGGCCCACTCGGCGATACTTATCGAAATATCGCCACACTGCCAAGCAACACTGTCTCAAGCAACACTGTCTCAAGACAACACTACTCGCCTCAAAGGCGATAAATTCAAGAATAGTAATCGAAATTACTTTCGCTCCGACATACATATAAACTGAGCTCACACAGACTGTGCGAGCTTCCTACATATATATGAATCGCTATAAGATCCAGTCAATGTGTGCTCACGCTCACATACATATACATAACAATAAGATCCAGTGAATGTGTGGTAACACAGACTGTGTGTACTGTCTCACATAGACACGCATATAGCGCATTTACTTAAGGCGCACCTTAAGCATTTAGCCTTAAGGCCTTCGAAAAATTTAGCCTTTAGCATACAAAATGTGGCCGTTATATTTTTTTTTCCTTTTTCCTCGCGCCGCAAGAGCGCCGCTATGCTACGGGCTAAAATAAAGACCTTTTTGCCGATGTATCGATATTTTCGGCTCGAATTATAAAAGGTGGCAACTTTTAACAGCTGACTTTAAACCAAATCAAATGTGTAAGTAAGTAATCTGAATGTTGCACAGGCTAGCACTTGGTATGCCAAACAGACTGGCAACTGTTCTGTACTCTGCAGATGAGCCTAGGCTATACAGAGCTACGGAAACTCTCCCTAAAGTGCTGCTGCGATCACTACTGAGTTCACGCAATCAACAAAATTGGAAAACAAGTTGACGCAATCATTTGCCGTATTTACAAAGCAATCACCTAATTCCTTTGGCAGCATTATTTAATTTAAATTTTGCTGCTTTTTTCAAAATTCTTCTTGTTCAACAATCACAACCAAAAGTAAACAAAAAACAGCTGATTACTAAAGGCTTTTTGTCAGTGTAAATGACTTTTAGCCCGTATCACTAAGGCCTTTCTAAAGGCTTCAGTGTAAATGCACTAATACATATAAACTGCGATCGCATACAGTGAGTAAAGTATGAAAGTGTGCTTGCTCATATACGCTCGAATACTTACAAGCTCGCGCTCTGGATCTGTTGTCAATGATGAAATTTCGAGGCCTTTTGAAGTCTTTTTTTGTTTTTGTAATTGCTCATGAGATAGGAAAGCTATGAGCGTATACATGCACGGCACCAAGTATAGGCAAACACAACACATGCACACAATTACTTGTGTATGCACTGCACCGTTATAATTCCCTTCTTTGTATTGGTCTGTAAACGTGCAAGCCAACTGGCCAACAACAATTTCAATGATTTAGTTTTTGCTTACCCAAATTCGTTGTAATTTTGTTGGTGTCTTGTCTTCGAGTTTTTTAACCTGCCGACATTACTCTGATCTGCAAGGGTAACTTTGAGAGCACTGTGTGCGACAGGATAACACTGGGTCTAAAACTCAGCTTAGACTGGTGCAGAGACGTGGGGCTGAACATCAATCCAGCGAAAACCACAATTGTAGCCTTCACCAATGGCTATAAGCTGAAATCCATTAGGCCCATAACCATTGGGCGTGTAGTAATACCGATCTCCACAGAAGTCAAATATCTGGGTGTCATCCTAGACAAGCGATTACTGTGGAGACAACATGTGGAACATGCTGTTCGCAAGGCCACTATGGCCCTAATGAGCTGTAGGTCTCTTGCAGGGAAGAACTGGGGGGTGTCTCCAAAGATTCTGCTGTGGATGTACATTGCCATGGTGAGGCTCATAGTCAGCTACTGGGCTGTGGTTTGTGCAAAGCGCGCTGACCTTGATGTCACGAGAAGGCAACTGGGCAAACTCCTGAGACTTGCCTGCTCGTGCATCTCGGGCGCTATGCGCACTTGTCCATCCACAGCTCTGGATGTGCTGCTCGGACTCCCACCACTGCATTTGTATATCAAACACAGTGCGCGTAGATCTATTATGAGGTTAACAGGGGCAAGACCAGCTGATTCGGCTGCGACTGCAACTGACCTGTTGCTGGAATATCCGCAGGATGTTCAGATAGCCCAGTTTAGTTTTGATAAACTCTTCAAAACAGAACTTAGTAACAAGTCGGAGTAGACCAACATGTCTACCACCTATGCTGTGAAACCACACGCTATTAGATGGTACACTGACGGCTCACTAACAGAGGACGGGGCGGGTGCGGGTGTCTGTGGACCTCGACTCAAATACCACGAACCTCTAGGGAAATTCGCCAGCATCTTTCAAGCTGAAGTGCCTGCGATTGAGAGATGTGCCTCCTTCAACATTGAGAGGGGCTACCATCGTAGGGACATAGCCATTTTCTCAGATAGTCAGGCAGCAATCAAAGCACTCAGTGCACACAAGATTGTTTCCAGACTAGTATGGCAATGTATAGGAACACTCAATAGGTTGGGTAGTAATAATAAAGTTACCATCTACTGGGTACCAGGGCATGCGGGGATTCCCGGCAATAAAGTGGCCGACATCATGGCTAGAAAGGGGGCTAGTACTCCTCTTCATGGTCCGGAACCTTTCTGTGGGCTGGGCCCAGGTCATCAGTCAGAGCAGTCATGCGGATTTCATGACTGCTTGCGAGAACTTTTGGCGATCGTCGCAAGGGGCAAGGCAGAGTAAACGTCTGCTAAGTAGTTACAACAGCAAAAGGACCAAGGAATGTTTAGAGTTGAGCAAAGAATCTCTCCGAATAGTCACGGGTTTCCTGACCGGGCATTGCAGATTGCGTAAGCATCTGCGCAATCTTAAGATAGGGGAGGAGAGCTTTTGCAGACTCTGCTTAGAGGAAGACGAGACTCCTGAACACCTACTAGAGGAATGCGCAGCCATAAGCCAGTCGAGGCTGCTCCATTTGGGGGGTCTTACACTTACCACACAGGAAATGAGGGCTCTTCGACCGGGCGAATTTTTGCCTTCGATTGGCCTGTTTGAGGAGCTTTAGCTCAGAAACTAGGACGAGGGCACAATAGACCCTAGTGGTCGCAGTGCACCACCCTCAGACAAACCATTATTATTATTAACTTGCCGGCAAAATGTTTAGCATCGCAACATGTAGACTATGTTTACTTTTTTTTTCCAGTGCACAAATTAAACTACAAAAAATTTTTCTCTTCTTGGTATTGGTGTTTTTATGTGTGAGTATTGGTGAGTGCTCTTCCGTATGCTGGATTTGGGCACCTCTGCTCTATACTATTCTTTGCTAAGTTAGGATTACAAAGCAAAGAAAACCCCAAGAACCTAACCTGGGATGCAAAAGCTCATTTTAAATTCTTCTGGCAATTGCAACCTCTTTAGAATTAAACCTTTTTGCTCACATACACACGCACACATATAAACTGCGATCACATACAGTAAGTAAAGCATTAATTTTGGTGGCTCACAGACGCTCGCGTAAATACAAGCTGCGCTCAGATCCAATGGACAAAGAGCGAATGACTTGCACTTCTGGACGTGCAAGCAAACTGACCAACAACAATTTCAATTGGGGTGTTCACAAAGTGTTGTATCATAGCACAAGAGCAAGTGTGCAAGCTTCTCCAACAACAACACTTTGTGCTAGACTCCAACCCTTGACTACAAACATCATTGTAAGTATTGCATAGAAATGAGTGATAAACAACAGTAAAAACTTGAAAAGTTTTGCAAAAGTAGCCAAGAACACAGACGATTTTCTGGTATTTTTTGGTATTATTAAGTGCTTTAGGTGCTAAATCAAATCAAACAGCTGTCAATTGTAATCCCTCCAACAAATTGACTTTGGTACATTAACTATGTCATCTCTGCGGCTCTTATGAATGGAAATTACATCATGGAAAAAATCATCCCAAAATTCGACCGATGCAGAATCGGCCTTTTGAATGTTTAATTATATCTGCAATAATAATTAACTAACCTGCTTGAATTACCACAAAATGCATTTTAACCTATATTCCTTTAATTGCAAGAATTTCCTCAAGTGTTTGGGATGCTTTCCATTCTAAAATAGCTGATTTTATGCTTTTAAAAGGCATTTTCAATTTATTTCTTATTTATTAATCAATAAATACACAATAGCAAATTTAGAGATAGCGAGCGTGCAAGACTCGTGCTGTGCAATTGGGTGTTCACGATAGCAGTGTTGTGTCAATACACATGTGCAATGATACAATACTTTGTGAACACCACTAATGATTTTGTTTTTGCCTTACCCAAATTCGCTGTGATTTTGTTGGTGTCTTGTCTTCGAGTTTGCACTCTGCAAAAATCCGGATTGAGTTTAACCCTCCGGTAAAATGTTTAACATCGTGAAATGCTACCTATGTATACTTTTTTTCCAGTGCACAAATTGAAATACAAAAAATTTTTCTCTTCTTGGTATTGGTGTTTTTATGTGTGAGTATTGGTGACAGCTCTGCCGTATGCTGGATTTGGGCATCTGCGCTCTATACTAATTTTTTTTTCTGAGTTTTAAGTAAGTAAGTAAGTGGTTAGTAACAAAGTTGCAGTCGGACGCAATCGACTGCGATATACTTTGATACCAGTTAACATAACAGAACAGGCAGAAGGGTAAGCGTAACATCTAAACTTGTAAATATTCTTTAAAAATTTGGTTCCTCTAGCGAAAAAACTGAAAAATGGGTGAAATATTAAGATTTTAAGAGGTGGGCGAGGCATTTAACTTTTCCATTTAATGCAGAAGTATTGCCGCCTTTGAAAACAGGAAATTTGTTGACTCTAGCTTTAAAACTGGCGAAGATAAATGCATTCCCGATTGGCTTGGCGATCAGTTTAAGGACGGTGTTTCCAAAGCTTTAATGCAGATGTGTCAACATGATACCTTCAACATTTACCTTCCTACCAAACTATAGCTTAAGAACTTTGGAAGATAAAAAAAATACAAATTTATAAATGATTGGAAAGGGCTGGGAAAATTGTTATCGATTTCCAAGCCGTTAAATAAAATTTTGTCAGACGAAGACATGCATTGCAAGGCTCTAGCTGTAATGGTGTCGAAAAAAGTTGAGTTTATTTAGACAGACGGACGGACGCCATGACGGACATTGAACAAAGCCAATATACTATGATACCTTTGATATCAGAGCATAAAAACTAACTAAAGATATTAGGCTAGCCTGTCAAAATGAAAGAGGCCTTAATAATTTACCTTCCAAATTATAAGTTAACAGCTTATCATTCGATTCACAAATAGTTGCGCTTACCGAATCCTGGTAACACCTGAGTAAGCAAAACTTATTCACGAGCAATCGCACAACGCGTAAGGGTGGTTGTGTTTTTTATAGATGTTGATTTTTGCAGTGCTTCGGAAAATATTCATTCCAATGATGTTCGTGACATACAATTTAGATGTAGTAATTGACTTTTTCCTGTATTCCTTCCCATTGCACAGTGGGAGAAACGGTTGATTTAGCGGCGATTTATTAATATCTTCTGCAATAATGATGATATTTTTGTCCGGATAATTTTTTTTGGTAGAGATTCGACCCCCAATAAAAAATTATATACAAAAAAATATTTTTTTGCTGAAAGTTTTTTTTATTTATTTTTTTTTTTCGTTTTTAATATTTAACTGGTCTAATCGGTATCTGATGAAGAATCTCACGATAAGTCTTCCTCTACATCTTTATTTAAAATAAGACTGATAACATCATTGTCTACTATTATATTGCTTTTGGAAGAGGAAACTGAGCCTTTTGATAGCATGGTAATAAATGGATCCGATGAAATAAAAAGTGTATTGGCCAAGTCTTCCATAGTATTTTTTCGCGAATTTTTTCGAGTGTGATGTAAACGATATTTCCGCAAATCTTTATTTCTGGCTTCGAGAGCTTCTTCTGACATCATACCAATCGGAAGGGCAACATGTTTTATTATTTCTGCACCATGCATTAAAATTTTATGGTCAGATGTAGGCATGTAAAACCAGGGATACAATTCCACAAATACTATTGCGGTTTGCAATGCATAGTGTTGAAAGGCTTCTGTATCAATTTCATATCCACATGCTAATGTGCGTAAGATAACGCTGAGCTCATCGCACGGAATTGCTTTAACGATGTCCGAAACTTTTTTTTTTTTGTTTTCTCCTGGCTGTCGGTGAAAGTCAGTTCGGGTCGTCCAGCATTTGATCTTAGGTCCACCAATATAAGATCACGATCTAACCATTCTTTGTTGCCCATTTCGATGCCAATTTTTTTGTAAAATTTTTTATTTTCTCATTTATTTTGGCGCAGGCACTATCATTATACATATTTCTATTAATAAAATTACTGTCGACGTATGTCTGCACAGCAAAACATTTGTTTGAAGCATCATTTTCCATGAGCCATACTAAAAAAAGCACGCACTGACATTAAGGATACAAAAACAAATTGAAATGTAATATGCGGAAATATGCAGCTCATGTTGGACATTTTCACAGCGCTAAACATTGACTAATTTTTAGAAAAAACATTGATACCGAACCCAGTCGAACCTTAAAAGTTTTAGTCTACGAAAGTTTAGTTTGTTAGTAAACATTATATCTCTTACGTGCACTACATCTATACAATATTGGGACGAACACAATCACAGGTCACAAACACTTATTTTTTAGTTAATTACATACCTTTTTCCATATTTAATAACAAAAAGTTGAATTATAGTGAATAAAAACAAATTATTTGCAAATTTCAGCAAGTGGTCAAAATTGGCGGGAGAGCGGTTAGAGTCAGCTGATGAAACGCATATGTTGTGTTTGAAGCTTTACAGCTGTGCGAATATTGAGAGAAAAGCGAAATGAAAAGTTGTTTTGGCCTATCGGATATATTAGTTTTCGATTACAAAACATTTTTGGCGCCAATATTTAAGTTGAAATTTGAATTAATCGCTGCTAAATCAGTCATTTCTCCCACTGTGCATTGTGATAATAACGTTCACTCATCCTATTTGATTGATTTGCAACATCTTTCGTCTTAATTGTTAGACATGGATCATCGTATTGTGGTTGGTGATATTAATCTGCCAAATGGTGGATGGTCTGTATGTGACTCAGTTTCAGCAAAATTACCAACGACTTTTGTATACGACATCTTTCGTGTCAACATTTTTTTTGGATGTCAATTATTTTATCCGTAACAAGTTAGTGTTCCGCTTGCTTCGCTGCGCCGATAGATTTTACAAAATTTTAGCAATAGATATAAAATAAGTTAGAAAATATTTAACAACATATCATAGCAAAGTATTTTATATTCTCTTTTTCACGCTAGCTGGCTAGCTACCTCGAAACAAACGAGGGGTAAGTGGTGCCATTTGCCTTGCAGAAGGGAAGAGCGGCGTCCGGCCGAGGCAATCCGCAAACCACTCAAAGGCTTCGGCGATGCGAGGGTGCGGTGAGTTGAGGCAACGAGTGAGGGGTGAACCAATGCAACGGATGTAACTCTTCCCTAAAACAAACAAAGGTGTCGCTTATCTACTAGCCTGTGTAGCGGTAATATGATGCTTAGCTAAGGTGAGCTCTTTGCCACTCAAAGGCTTCGGCACTGCGAGAGCAAAGCGCTAATTATGGTTTGAGGTCCTTGAAAGAAAGGCTAAAATGGGTAGACTCCCCAGAAATAAAAATCAAATGGATATGACGGACGGTGAAACACGGGTTGTGATGTCAACCCAAACGTCGGTGGGAGGTCACGGTGACCTAGCGGAGGTCACCCACGCCACCAAGAGCCTGGAGATAGAGGACGACGAGGAAGCAGACATCACCGTAGTGAAAGTCGCATCCGTGGAGGACACCACAGCCTCTAATGGAGCTGAGGGTCATCCAGGTCAACTTACATAAAAGTAAGTTGGCTTCGGCGGAGCTCCTGCTAACCCTGGAGACAGGGCCCGTCGACGTCGCACTTACCAAGGAACCTTGGAAACAAGGTTTCTGGTCTAAGACACCCGAACTACAACGTATTCTATCCAACAACAGTGAGTAGAAAAGGGTTTCTATGCTTACTTATTGTCTAATTACAGTACCGACGATCTCACGCTGGTAGCGCTAGAAGGTGGCAAGGATGAGCCTATCCTGATGGCATCATGACACCGACGCACCCCCTCAAGAGCTAAGTCGACTGGTGATGGAGATTTGCTTGAATTTCTCACACAAACTAATCTTAATATTGCGAACGAGGGGGAAGAACCAACATAGTCCCTAGTCCTTAGCAGACACTCCTTCTCAGAATACAGGTACATTAAAATTCCGGGTAAATTTTGAAAGAACAGTGCAAAAGAAAATGTACAGGAACCCGCGTAACACAGAATGGGAGCAGTTTCAGAAAGAGGTTGAAAGATACCTTTCTCGACCGCCTAAGATAGCCTCACCTGATAAATTAAAAAAGTCCCGTCTTTTGACGGCCTATCATAAGACGTGTAAACCATCCCGAGAGAAGAAGAGACACAAGCTCCCGTGGTGGACTCCAGAACTCAAAGGACAAAGGGAAGATGTACTAGAGCACTTTAAACTAGCGAAACAAGCAGAAGAAGAGCAAGTATGAAACGAACACAAAGTACGGCTACGTAACTTCAAGAAAAAAGTCCGAGCAGCCAAAAGACACGCAAAGCAAGACTTCTGTTCAGGCATAGAAAAGACAGCTGACACCACAAGGTTAAGAAAGCTGTTTGCTCGCCAACAGACAGTACAAAGCCAACTAAAAACTGAAGACGCCAGATGGACAGAAAGCAGTGAAGATGTGGCAAATGTGCTCCTAGAGGCCCATTTCCCAAACTGCACAGAAGTTCACACAAACGCACAAATGATATCTCCAACCACTAGAGTGGAAACTTCCGAAGATATCATAACAACACAAAGGATACTGTGAGTAATAGACTCCTGCGAGAGCTACAAATCGCCAGGTCCAGACGAAATATTCCCAGCCATGCTGCAGAGGGTCAAACATACGATCACTCCATGGCTAAAGGAAATATTTAGGGGATGTCTGAATCATGGCTATGTGCCGGTGACCTGGAGGACAGCGCGGGTGATATTTCTTCCAAAAACAGGGAAATGCAGCCACGTGCTGTCTAAAGACTACAGACCCATTAGCCTGACCCCATTCCTTTTAAAAACACTAGAGAAGCTGCTAGACCTCCATATCAGAGAGAATACAGGGATGTCTCTAGAACGCAATCAACACGCGTACACAAAGGGTCAATCGGTGGAAACAGCGCTACACTCCCTTGTAGCAACCATAGAGAAGGCACTTCACCACAAAGAATACGCCCTAGGCATTTCTAGGCATCTCAGGCGCATTTAATAACGTGTCCTCCCCAAGGAGGAGTGCTATCGTCTTCAATATTTCGACACGACTGCGGCGAAGGGAGCTCATCGCTATATTACTTTAAATAATAAAAAAAAGAAGCATGTAAGTGATTTGTATAGTGAGAGTTAAAAATAAAAATAAATAAAAGTTAATAAATAAATAAAAATCTTTTGAAGTCACGAGATACCCATTTGTGTCATTAAAGTAATATAATAAAATAAGAAATCCGAAATCGTCAGTACGTCAGATGTTTATTTGTATACGCTCAACGCGTTGTTAATTATTGTAAAATTTTATTTACGGTCGAATGAGTAACAGTGATAACGAAGAATACGAACAAGTGCACTAAGACAGTGACGACAGTGTGTTGGTAGGATTAATAGGGGGTTTCGACACTTTGCAGGTGTCAGAACATGAAGATCAGGCTTTAACAAGCTCACAAGCAGCACCAGCCATGGACGCTGAATTAATAAAGACAGCTATACAGAACACTGTACAGATCGCGTTGCAGCTCAATCGCGAGAACTTTTCGATAGGCAAGCTACCCTAGAACAGGAGTTTGAACGCAAGATTGCACAAGTCATTTCTAAAATAAGAGATTACCAGATTTCAACCCCTGGAATAAAAGCGTATCAAAACGCTGAGATAAGTGGTGAGGTTAAAAGTGACGAGCCACTTGACGCGGTCAGGTGCCTACCGGAGTTTAATGGTAATAATACGTTGCCTGAAGGCAGGCAGCACACGCCTCATACAAAGTATTCAAAAAATAATACGGGAGCTCCGTCACTATCAGGCGGTAGAATTAATACGAAGTAAATTGAGGGGACTAGCAGACGCGGTTCTTGCGTCGTTTAACACGCCCTTAAATTTTGAAGCGATAATTGCAAGACTCCACTTTACATATAGCGACAAACGACCAAACCAAGTGATTGAACAGGAAATGGGTACCCTTAGGCGGGGTTGTATGTCTATTTAACAATACTACGATGAGGTGTAGAAAAAGCTCACCTTATTGACAAATAAAGCTCACATGACCTATGACAAAAGTTTGGCCCTAGGCATGTGCGGAAAATTCAGGGGTGACACACTGCGTGTGTTCATCTCGGGGCTGAAGCGCAACGTTACTGATGTGTTGTTTGCAGCCCATCCCCCAGATCTACCGTCAGCGCTTGCTTTAGCGCAGGAGGTGAAGGCAAACTACGAGAGGTATGCCTTCGCAGCAAGTTTTGCCAGAGGGCAAGAGGATAGGGGGCGTCAAGAGCAACGCCAGCAGCAGCAACCATCAGATAAGAAACAGTATACCCAGGGTAATCAGGGAAAAAATCCTCATTTAAAAGGCGGAATCACCAACCCTCTGATAAATAATATGTGTGTAGACCCATCGTCTCCCAAGTTCAGGCAGCTTATTTACCACCAACAAACACAGGGCTCGGCGAAATATTCAGGCAGGCCAAGGCAGCACAAGAAGCTGCAAATTAAATAGAAGACGAAAATGCGCCGGACTACGAAAGCGATAGTGCTAATTTTTTAAGGGAAGGTCCCTGCTGCCGTTCTTTCGGCGGCGGGTAGAGGGGGTAAATATGACATTTTTAATCGACACGGGCGCGTCCAAAAATTACATCAGGCCACATAAGTGCCTCAGAAACGTGGTCCCAGTCGAATCCCATTCCATTCAGGGTTCGAACAACGTTGCTCACAAATGTAAACTGCAAATGCTCGGTTGCAACGCATTTTTTTATACTTGATTCCCTGTCCACATTTGATGGAATTATAGGACTGGACCTGCTGAAGCAGGTGGGCGCAGTCCTGTGCCTCAAAAAAGGCACGTAAAGAATTTTTGACACTTCGGTATCGTTGCAATACTATGAGTGTACGAACGTCAACCACATAAGGAATAAAGAGGTCAACGCACTACTTGCAGTGAAGGCAGATTTCCAGCGGGTACTTCATCAAAATAAAAAGGTCTTTGCGGACTCTAACGGAGCGCTGCCTGTCATTTTTGTCATTTCGGAGGTCAGCGACATTCTTAAAAACGGCATTATCAGAAAGTCGAGGTCGCCTTATAACAACCCGGTTTGGGTTTTTGACAGGAAATGTAGGGACAGTTTGGGCAATAGAAATAAGCGTCTAGTTATAGACTTTAGAAAGCTCAATTCAAAAACGATAGCCGACAAGTACCCGATGCCAAGCATCTCGATGATATTGGCGAATCTTGGTAAAGCCAAGTTTTTTACGACGCTCGCTTAAATCAGGATATCACCAGATCACTCTGACAGAGCAGGATCGCGAAAAAACTGATTTTTTAGTCAATGGTGGGAGTTTCGAATTCTGTCGACTTCCCTTTGGTCTAAAAAATGCAGCGAGTATTTTTCAGAGGGCCAGAGCAGATCAGAAAATCCTGTTACGTATACGTCGACGATGTCATTATCTTCTCGGAGAACGGGTTGGATCACGTTAGGCACGTGGACTGGGTTTTAAAAAGCTTGTTAGACGCAAATATGCGCGTCGCTCATGAAAAGTCACAGTTTTTTAAAATGGCCGGCCCATAACAATGATATCCAGGGCTTTAAGAGATCGAGAGGCTAACTACGCTACTAACAAGCGGGAGTTGCTCGCGATCGTTTGGGCCTTAGGAAAGTTGCGACATTTTCTATATGGGGTCAGGGATATAAACATTTACACCGACCACCAGCCGCTTACGTTTTCGGTGTCCGAAAACAATCCGAACGCAAATATTAGGCGTTGGAAGGCGCGCATTGATGAGACAGGGCCAAGCTTTTTTACAAACCAAGAAATGAGAATCACGTAGCTGAGGCACTCTCGCATCAAAACGTAAACGCCCTCCACGTTGAAACTCAGTCTGACGCAGCTACGGTTCATAGTGAGGAGTTCCTAACTTACACGATCGAGTCGACGAAAAAGCCGTTAAGCTGCTTACGAAATCAGATTGTGTTAGAGGAGGCACGCTTCCCTTTAAAAAGAAGGTTTATAATTTTTGGCGAAAAAACCCGCCATTTAATAAGCTTCACCGGAAAAGACACCCTTATCGAGACACTTAAGTTACTCGTTAACCAAAATGTGGTTAACGCAACCCACTGTAGCCTCCCAGTCTTAGCCAGTTTCCAGCACAAGCTGGTGAAAACATTCCCCTCCATAAAGTTTTGGCACTGTAAAAATTTTGTGGCCGACGTGCTCAACATCAGTGACAGAATAGAGATCGTCACTAAAGAACACAATCGGGCACGTAGGGCAGCGCAGGAGAATGTCAAGCAAGTTATGAAGGAATATTACTTCCCAAATATGACCAAACTGGTTAATGAAGTGGTTCTAAATTGAAGGATTTGCGCGAAGGCAAAGTACGATAGGCATCCGATGAGACAGGAACTTGGCCAGACGCCGATTCCCTCTCAAACTGGAGAGATGTTGCAAATTGTCATTTTCTCCACATATAAAAAAAAATCCTCACTTGCGTTGACAAGTTTTCAAAGTTCGCAGTGGTCCAGCATATCGCAACTCGAACAGTAGAAGACACTAGGCTGCCTCTGTTGGTATTAATGAACATCTTCCCTTCGGCGCAACAGTTGTATTGTGACAATGAATTTGCGTTTAAGCCAGAAGCCATCAGGTCGCTACTTTTGAATAACTATGGCGTGAGCTTTGTAAATAACCCACCCCTGCATAGCACGTCTAACGGACAGGTGGAGCGCTTTCATACCACTCTCTTAGAGATAGCTAGGTGACTGAAGCTGCAAAGGGGAATCGTCGATACGGTCGTCCTTATACTGCAGGCAATAATCGAATACAATAGCTTCATTCACTCAGTCATCGGGAAAAGGCCAAAAGACATCTTAACGATCTCTTCACCAGAATGCGTTAACGATGTTAGGCAAAAAAAAAAGCAGAGCCCAAATCAAGCAGAATGCCAGAGAAAACGAAAAACGGCAGAATAGTATTAATAAAGGCAAATCGCAGTTTGGGTAATAAACTATCGCCTCTATGTGCAGAAGAGATTGCGGCCGACTTGGGGACAACGGTCCTCGTTGAGGGGAAGGTGGTCCATTAGGACAACCTCCGTTAAAGTAAAAATAAAAATATAAAAACAAAAAATACAACAAAAAATAGACATCTTACTATGGGACAGTTACGGGTACTTACATCACACAACCAACCTTACGGACTACAGGACAATGACGGAGGAGACTCAGAAACTGACAACATGAGGAAGCTGCTGGAAATTGACACAGAGCACGTAATGGACATGTTGTCCGCTCTTGATATGCACCTTCGCAGGGTAAGAAGCCTTGACTTTTTGGGAACAGCCCTTAAAGTTGTAGCGGGCACTCCGGACGCAAACGTCTTTAGGAAGATAAGGACGACACAGACGCAGCTGGTCACTGCAAGTAATAGGCAGATTTCCATCAATTAAAAAAATGCAGGAACAAATTAACCAATTGACCGATACCGTAAATAAGATTTTGAAACTGTCAGAAAATAAGCAGGCTGACACAGGCCACCTTTTCGAAACCCTTGCAACACGAAATAGATTTCTAATAACGGAAATGGGAAATCTAACGTAAGAAAAAGTTAACGTCATAAGTCCAGCAATTATAGATCATTCGGATCTGATAAACATCCTCACTGACCAAGTCACAAGGACACCTATCACTGACATTTTAAAAGTATCTAGCATTAAGGTAGAACGTAAGGATAATATAATCCGTTTTGTAATTCAATTTAATATCATAAGCAAGCTATGCAAAAAGGTGACGATTTTTCCAGTCGTCCACAATGGTTATGTACTTCAGCCTTACGACAACGTGGTGGCCGATTGAGATGGTCAGATGTTGGCCGTGGCAAACTTTTCATACACCGCCACCGCGACGTTCTGCATGCAGGCCAAAGTCAGCAGCTGCGCACAGGGTCTCCTCTCAGGATGCACGACTCATTGTCAAACACAGCCGAGCCATCTTGACCCGGTCACCGTAGTGGACGACGGCATCATATTCATAAAACATATCAATGCTTTCCGTCGTCATCGTGTTGTTAGTTTGTACCACCGGTGCGGGATTATATTGCTGTTATCGGTCGGCAGTCAATCGCCGAAACTCTCGTCAAACCTTGGAAGGGTTAAGCAACTTCAACTCGACCGAGGACGGTCGGACTTCAAGAGGGGGAGCAGTTAACACATAACAACGCGACAGAGTCGTGTTTGTAGCCGCTAGCCGTGGGAACACAGCGTCAGCGAATTTTCGGTCAGCGGTCCGAATGCAGCGCACCTGCAAGTGCCGTTGCACTGGACGCAACCCAACACCACACACGCGCAGCAGAAGAGTTGTCGCTGGCAGCGCTGCTTTTTGTCGAGGGTTTGCTTAAGATCATTTGTATACCCTTAACCCATAAAATGAGTAAATAAGGGTATAATGGTTTTGTGCAAATGTATGAAACAGACAGAAGGAAGCATCTCCGACCCCATAAAGTATATATATTCTTGATCAGCATCAACAGCCGAGTCGATCTAGGCATGTCCGTCTGTCTGTCTGTCCGTCTGTCTGTCTGTATGAACGCGTGGATCTCAGAGACTACAAGAGCTAGAGACTTCAAACTTGATTACTTAAGCTCTCCTATACCATGAGAAGATCAAGTTTGCTTCAAATTATTGATAACATTTCTGGTTTCCGATATACACATGTGGCCGATAACAAAAAAAAGTAAGAATTTGAAAATTGTGGAAAAAAGGTTTGAAACTACGCATAAAGTAATGAACATTTAAAAAAATTTGATCAAAATTGGTTAACAAACACCGGAGATATCGTAGTTTAAAGTTTGGTCAAATTGGTCACTGATTAAATACACACAAGTAACTGTAAGGATTACGTATTGGGTTAAGGGTATGACCTAGTCGGGATTTCTCGACTAGAGCCTTCTTACTTGTTATATTCAATGTTAAGTTAGTAATAATTAATCAATGGAAGCGCATCGTATCGCTTCTTTCCGGTTTCTATTCACTTAAATCAAATAATTAAAGTTTTTGCGCTTGAGTTACCAAATTTGGTGGAAACATTGTCAGTGACATCCGTAGCAGATGTACGTCTATGCATTGGATGCCACGAACACTTATAACGCCAACCTCAATATCTTTTTCAGTTTTTGCGCTAGAGTCTCCAAACTTGATAGGGGGATATAAGCTGCCATCCGCCACAAATATGCATCACAAATTTAAATGTCACGTCACCCCTTTCGCCTGCCTTTTTATACCCAAAACCCCCAAATGTTACAAATACATACAAACTTACTTATGTGCTTTGCTTTGCTTGTTCAAAATTGTATATCAATAATGTTTGTGTGTTACGTTTTGTCTGAGTTAGATAAGCAGCAAGTAAGCAAATCTACCACTACACAAAGATGTTCAAAATTATTTAATTTTGCGCCAGAAAAAAAAAAACAAATACAAATTACATGTATGTACATATGTACATATCTATCCCACTTTTTGCACTAAATATATATGTAGTTAACATTTTCTTAAGTTTCTTTCAGCTAGTGAGTTTGTTTTTGCACGGTATATACATATATTTGCACTTGCATTTTGTGTAATATACATACATATATGTACAACAATGTAAAATGTACGTACATACTAGGTCTGTTCGTTAGTAAAAAGTGTAGGGTAGTGCAGTGCAGAACAGAACACTAAAAATACAACCCTGAAAATTTTCAGTGCAAAAAAGTGTAGAGCTACTATCGAACAAAAATGGTGTAAGTTAGAGCAAATGAAGCAAACAACAGCTGACCGCGACAGGAAAAATCAGGTGTTGAGCAAATTTGAAGTTTTAAAGCGTTTTTATTGAAGTGCAATTTAAACATGAGTTTGAATGACAATGAGTATTTAACTTTAAGTGAGTTAATTGATGATGAGAGTGACGATGAAATGGTTGCAACTTGCAACGTTTTTAATTCAATTTAATAGCTTAAAGACGTAACTGACAGAAAACAGCTCTTTAGTCACATATCGAACAAAACTGACACAAAACAGTTGCAGCTATCGAACACTTTTTTGAGAACTAGTGTACACTAGGGCAACCTAGTGCAGCTATCGAACACATATATACATATGTATATGTAAATATCATCAAATGTCAGCTCGAAAATTATATCAAAACAGCAATGGCAATAGGTATTTGTGTTTGTGTGTTACGTTTTGTTTGAGTTTGATAATTAGCAAGTATGTAGGTAAAACCACCCCCGTAACATATTCTGGTATGCAAAACTTTTCTAGACGCACCAAGTTATGTTTTAATTGATTAGTTTTTAACCAATGACACCAAGAAAACGTAGCAATGCGCGCCCAACAACAACACTTACAACAACAACAAACGCTACTTAAGTCGTAAATCAATTGTTAATTGTTTTTGTAAACTCGCTCGCGGTCAAACTCCCAGCTTGTGCGACAACAAGGCGCCAGAGTAATGGAATGAGGTAAAGTGACAAATTCAGGACAAATTTGTATGGGAGGTACTTGAAGGTGTGGTCCAAATTTATATTTTAAATTTCTTAGTGCTCACTTTCAGCCTGAATGGAATATTTTGTGAAAATTTCAACCTTCTAGCTCATTTTGCTTAGGCTGTGGGTCTCTCAACAATAAGGACAAACTCTTTTATATATATAGATGATTACAAACCTCATTTTCACAAACAAAATATTTAATTTTGTTCGATATCGGTACCGTGTCTTTATAGGGTCGGAGATGCTTCCTTCTGTCATATACATACATACAAGCCGTTTCATGGGGTACGGGTAAGACAAGTAAAAACGTAACAGTCAGACGCAACCGACTGCGATATAACTGTGTTAAGGATTCTATGCGCAACAAGTAATGTATGGGGATTTTGGGTATAAATATCAGGCAGAAGGGATAGGCGTGGCGTCCAAATTTATGATCTGTGGCAGATGGCACCTTCTTTCCGCCAACCAAGTTTAGCGCAAAAACAAGTAAGAAGGCTCTAGTCGAGAAATCCCTACTAGGACATACCCTTAACCCCATACGTAACGCGTACAGTCATTTATGTATGCCCAACATGACCAAACTTATATATCTCCAGTGTTTCTTAACCAATTTTGATCAAATTTTTTAAAATGTTCATTATTTTACCCATAGCTTAAAACCTCGTTTTCACAATTTGGAAAATCAAGAGTTTTTTGTTATCGACCACATGTGTATATCGGAACCCAGAAGTGTTATCTTTAATTTAAAACAAACTTATTCTGCTTATGGTAAAGGAGAGTTTAAGATTTAAGTTTGAAGTGCCATGCACACAGACGGACGTGGCTAGATCGACTCGTCTGTAGATGCTGATCAAGAATACATATACTTTATTGGTTCGAAAATGCTTCCTTCTGTCTGGTACATACAATTGCACAAAACAATTTTACCCTTATTTACCGATTTTAAGGGTGTAGGGTATAATTGCGTTATATGCAGAACAAAAAACCAATGAAAATTTGACCAAAAAGCAGTGTTCAGGAAATGAATTCGTTCTATTACAGATCGTTACATGGTATTTCGACTGTATTTGGTAAATGGTTTTAAAATTTAAATAAAAACAAAGTATACAAAAAAATTAAGTATATACATACCTGCTTGGTTCCACTTGAACATCGCCCTTTGCGGTCATTACGACAGACAGTAATCCAATTAAATAAATATTCATTTTACTTCCAGTCAAAAGCAAAATGAATTGTTGGCATTTGTATGTGTCCAGGTTATTGGTATTCGATAGTTTGTAGCCTGCTGATCTTAAATTGTGTCCTTTGATAAAACAATGCAATGCAAAAGATACAAAACAATCACGTATGTTTGATTTAACTTTACACTTCATGCTTCTAAACAAGTATTATTCAATTGCAAACTTTTTAGAAGAAAAACGGAAAAAAAGCTCTTGTCAAAAAATTCCGAATATTACATACTCTTAACCCGTTTTGTAATTTGAACTAAAATTTAGACAGCCAATATCAGAGAATAGGCATTTAATGCAGACCTTTGCCTCCCTACTAAATTTGGTGACTCAAGCTTAAAAGCTGGCGAAGTTACTTGCATTTCGGTAGATGACACCATCTACCTTTATGCCAATTTTGGTGGCCATAGCTTCAAAGCTGTAGAAGATACAGGCATTTTTGTTTATAATTTGAGGGCGGCTGGGGGCGGAACAGGTAGGCGTGGCATCCAAAATTTTGATGCAGTTTTTTGGAGAATGCCATGGGCTACCTTGCCATAAATTTGGTGACTGTAGCTGCTCAAATGTGGGATATATAAGTGTCTTATCGATTTGCACATCGAGGTGTATCGACTTGTTATCGATTACCCACGCCCCCTGAGGTCATAGAGCCCTAAATTTAACACTTTGTCTGACAAAGACATGTACCAAGATATTTGCAAAGTTACAAGGCTCTAGCCTTAAGGGTGTCGAAAAAAGTTGCGTTCATATAGACAGACGGTCAGACACCATGTCTGACATTTCACAAACCCAATATACTATGATACCGTTGGTATCAAAGTATAAAAATTATATGCAATACTGATTTACTGCTCAGTTCACATACATAAATGCTAAACCAAATACTGATTTTAGTCAAATTTTTCATGCCTCATTTTTTTCAAACTCAATTTACCAATTTTTAAACTTTAACATCCTAATAGTATTGTTTCCATTTGTCTATCAAAAACGGGAAGAGTAAGAGCAACGAGCATATAAACTAAAGAGATTGCAATTGCCAAAAGCTCTTTTTCGTCTCAGGCGGCAATTTTAGACCCTGTATATATATGTGAGACAGCTAAGTTTATATGTACATATGTGTGCATCGCCGGCCGCACATCTAGAAAAAACAAGTAAAACGTTGCAGGAGGACGCAACCGAATGCGATATATTTTGATAACAGTTGACATAGCTGTGTTAAGGATTCTGTGTGCAAATAGTAATATATGAGGGTTTTCAGGCAGAAGAGGTTGGCGTGACATCCAAATTTGTGAAGCATATCTGTAGCGGATGGCACCACCTATCCCCCTACCAAGTTTGGAGACTCTAGCGCAAAAACTGACAAAGATATAGAGATTTGCGGTGTAAGTGGGTGTGCCATCCAACATATGTTACGGATGAAACTTTTTTCTTAGGGTGGTGGGGCATGGGCCGTTGTTTGGGGGCGTGGCATCCAAAGCTTTAATGCGTGTCTGTGTCAGATGACAGCATCTACATTTATTCCAATTTTTGTGGCTGTAGCTTCATAACTGTAGGAGATACAGGCATTTTTGTTTGTAATTGGAGGGGGTCTGGGGGCGGAAGAGGTGGGCGTGGCATTCAAACTTTTGAAGCTGTTATAAATAACAGTTATAAATAGTTATAAAGCAGGCCCGTGCGCAGGGGGGGTTTTGGGGGTTCTAACCCCCCCATAGAGAATTTTTCCACATAATTTTCCACTAGAAATAGTCCTTATTCTACGAAAGTCAAACCGACTTAATAATTAATATTTTGTTGTCAATTTTTGTTTCCACATTCTCAACTTTCTCGATCTTGTGCACGTTTGTTTTTGAATTTTCCCACCTTTTTTACCTCCTATTATCAGTGTCATCAACCATCGTCATTGTGAATGCAACTAGTCAGCTGTTCGAGCTGTGCGGACATGTGTTGACATTGATTGATTTTCGATCCTTATATTTTTTACCATGGACATTCGTCGCTTTTTGTGTAAAAAACCGCGGATTGAACACAAAAATGTAAGTATCGAATGCTGTTGATTTCAGTAGATTATCAATCACAGCAAGGATTTGCAGATTATTGTGCTACAGTTTATAGTATTGAAGATACCTTTTGTTTATTAATAGGACGTGGGTGAATGTAATCAAGATAAAGTTATTCCTGAATGTCTGAAGATCGGCTGAACGGATTAGCCTCGCTCAATATACATCGCGATGTTGAGGTCGATCCGCAACGAGTTTTGGAGAAGTTTTTTTCTACACCTCGCAGAGTTAATTTATTATATAATAACTGAATATCAAGTCAAGACACAATAAAATGTCTTCATTTATAAGAAAAGTTTCTTATTCTTTTTTTATAACTTCATAACCTAACATGATACACATATGTCAAAACCCCCCCCATGAACGAATTCTGCGCACGGGCCTGTTATAAAGCTATAGCCACCAAAATTTGGATGCCACGCTCACTTATACCGCCCACCTCTATATTTTTCTTAGTTTTTGCGCAAGAGTCTTCAAATATGTATATTTGTATATGTATTAGCGAAATAGTTATCTTGGGCGTCCTAACGATATCCCTAGGCCCTTCGTACCAGGGAAATCGTTAGCGATGACTCGCTAGCGAAATAGTTAGCTTGGGCGTCCTAACGATATCCCTAGGCCATTCGTACCAGGGAAATCGTTAGCTACTGGGTTTGCACCGCCGTACCGCTCGGTACGCTCTGCGGACATCGTCTAGTTAAATTCGTTAGGTAAATACATTGCTGGTGGTGCGAGTGTGCACCAGTACCCATCACTGAGTTCTAGCGATTTCGCTAGTCTTGTACCGGGACCGCGGACTGCAGGGTTGTTTTGGTGGCAATTGTTTCACCATTTATTGGCAAGCCTCAACTTTGGCAATTTATGCGGAAGTTAAGAAAGTTAACATTAGAATACTTATGTGTAGTAATCATGCAAATGTATATGTACATATTAAAATTTTAAAAACTTTAAAAATATTTCATTTATTTTTAAATAAATTTGATAATTTAGCCAAATTTTGACATTTGTTTGGCGCGTGAACTTATTTCTTTTATTTAATTTTAGAAATGTTTTCAATATTTTATCTAATTTTTAATGTAATTTAACAGTTTATTTATTACATGAAATAAACGAAAAATTTTAATTTTCTTAACTTCCTCATAAATTATCAATGTTGAGGCAGGCCAATAAATGGTGAAACAATTGCCACTAATACAATTAAATATAATGTGTATGCATACTAGAGCTCGCAAATAATAGTTGACACTTTCAGCGTGTCCGCAAAAAACAGTTCTTTCACGAACAGAACGAAAATAAGGAGCGAAACGATATGTTCATTTCTGTTTTTGCTCAATACATAATGCGCTCAAGCAAAGACACTTTTTTTCGATTTCCTTTTGCTCGTGACCGTTTTGTCGAGAGCAAGCCCCGAAAGTGTCTTTTGCGTATGTATGCGTGACATTGAGTGTGGTGCATGTATGTTTTTTTTTTTTTTTTTATTGCTGGTTTTATTTTTTGAATCTTTCCTTATAATAGGGAAACTAACAAAAAGTTTACAAATCTTACAAGTATTACTTAGTTAACTATTTGTTGTTGTACAAATAGTTGGTGGCCGCGTACCTCAACTCATCGCTGGGTCGGAAAGTCATTACGACGAAGACGGGATCGGCTGCTTGAGTGCATGTATGTGCGACGATGTAAATTAAAATCAGCGGGAGCAAAAATGAAAATGGCATAATTTGATTCAAACTTGCCGCCTACACAGCTGAATAGATAGACAGGGCTATGCAAAAATGGATATTTGCTAATGTATGTATATAAATATATACATAAATAAAATACAAATAAATAAATTTTCCATATTAATCGGCTGAAAAGTTCACATCGCTTTGCGGAAACTTTTTGTGTTTTGCTCATTTGCTAACAGTTGTTTTGTGAGCGCTCGCTTAAAAGTGTTTCTGTTGGTTGTTATTCGTGGACATTTTCGTTTTTAATATTGAACAGAAAATACGAAGCAGAGAGCACGAACATAACGAAAAAAGTGTTCAGCTCAGAGCAAGAGCGAGTGCGCATCGGTTTTTAGTGTTTTTTCAGTGAGGAGATCGCATTGTAAAAAAGTGTCAACTGTTATTTGCGAGCTCTGATGCATACACGTACACACAAATGTAAATGCAGGCCGCAGAAAAAAAGAAGTACATATATAAAAATCTCAACAAAAATAGCAAAGCATTTTAGGATCTTGACAATAATTTTCTGAATAATTCTTTCAAAATTTATATGCATGCATGAACATCAGTAAGGTGACTGCGTTGACCACATTGTTTGCTAGTGTCATCGACCGAAAGTAGAAAAGAGTATAAAGAAAATGCAAAACTGCAATTTGGACAAAGCTAGACCAGCAAGAACCAAGCATAGTATATGTGTGCTTAGTATGTTTTTTTCTGGATGTGCAGCCGGCGATGCACGCATATGTACATATAAACATATACAGGGCCTAATACTGCATTTACACTGAAGTCGCTAAAAAAAAAAAAGGCCTTAGTGATAGCGGCGAAAAGTCATTTACAATGACAAAAAGCCTTTAGTAATCAGTTGTATTTTGTTTACTTTTGGTTATGATTGTTGCACAAGAAGAATTTTGAAGAATGGAGCAAAATTTAAATGTAATAATGCTGGAAAAGAAAATAGGTGATTGCTGTGCAAATACGGCAAATGATTGCATCAACTTTTTTTTTTGGCAATTTTGTTGATTGCGCAAACGTAGAAGTGACCACAGCAGCACTTGCCCATAATGCAATGTCTGGATTTGACTGCATTAGGACGCGACTGCATTAGGCAGAGCGCAATGGCTGCTATTGGGAGATGGATGACCCGAAATTGAGTGAGATGGGAGAGTTTCCGAATGGAAAGAAACCACTTCCAAAAGCTTTGCGACACCTTGCCTGAAATGGAAATGATGGACACTAACTTAAGAGCGTCCATTCCCCTAGCAAAACGGGTAACCGTAGCTCTGTATAGCCTAGGCTCATCTGCAGAGAACAGAAAAGTTGTTTAAAGTCAGCTGTTAAAAGTTGCCACCTTTTGTAATTCGGGCCGAAAATATCGATACATCGGGAAAAAAAAGGTCTTTATTTTGGCCGGTAGCATAGCGGCGCTTTTGCGGCGCGAGGAAAAGTCCCTATTTTCAAATATAACGGCCACATTTTGTATGCTGAAGGCTACATTTTTCGAAGGCCTTAAGGCTAAATGCTAGCGGCGCGCCTTACGGGCTCAGTGTAAATGCACTATAAAATTACCGCCTGAAACGAAAGAAAGCTTTTGGCAATTGCAATCTCTTTAGTTTATATGCTCGTTGCTCTTACTCTTCCCGTTTTTGATAGACAAATGGAAACAATACTATTAGGATGTTAAAGTTTAAAAATTGGTAAATTGAGTTTGAAAAAAATGAGGCATGAACAAATTTGACTAAAATCAGTACTTGGTTTTGCATTTATGTGAAGTGAGCAGTAGATCAGTATTGCATACAATTTTAATACTTTGATACCAACGGTATCATAGTATATTGGGTTTGTGAAATGTCAGACATGGTGTCTGACCGTCTGTCTATATGAACGCAACTTTTTTCGACACCCTTAAAGCTAGAGCCTTCCAACTTTGCAAATAGTTTGGTACATGTCTTTGTCAGACAAAGTGTTTAATGTATGGCTCTACGACCCCGGGGGCCTACGAAATTAAAAACAAGTCGATACACCTCGATGTGCAAATTGTTAAAACACTTTCATATCCCACATTTTAGCAACTAGAGTCACTAAATTTGTGGGCAAGATAGCCGATGACATTCTTTAAAAAAACTGCATCAAAAGATGGGATGCCAAGCCCGACTATTCCGCACCCAGCCCCCCTCAAATTATAAACAAAAATGCCTGTATCTTCTACAGTTTTGAAGCTATGGCCAATAAATTGTCATCTGACACAGGTATGCACCAAAACTAAGGATGCCACGCCCCCAAAAAAAGGACATGCCCTAAAAAAAAAACGGAATGCATGTATCTTCGCCAGTTTTGAAGCAAGGGCCACCAAATTTAGTAGAGAGGCGGAAATCGCCATTCCCCAAAGATCTGCATTAAATGAAGGGAGTTGGATGCCACGCCTACCTTTACCGCTCACCTCGTAAAATTGGATGCCACGCCCACTTATACCGCCCACCTCTAAATCTTTCTTAGTTTCTGCGCTAGAGTCTTCAAACTTGGTAGGGGAATTGAAAGTACCACAGATATGCATCACAAATTTGGATGTCACGCCTACCCCTTCCGCCTGATATTTATACCCAAAATCCCTATAGATTACTATTTGCACACAGAATCCTTTAATCAGCTATGTAAACTGACATTAGAGTATATCGCAGTCGGTTGCGTCCGACTACAACGTTTTTACTTGTTTTTAATTGCATTCTGGTCACGCAGTAATGATGGGTTTGAATGAAACGACTTCTTAAAAGCATGTCATGACGACAAAAAATAAAAGTTAAAACGTTTTCGTCGGATGCAACCGACTGCGATTTAATCTGACGATCTTCGATTTTAAAAAGTGGGCGTGGAAAATTGTAGCATCGTATCGTAGCATGTATCGGTCGTCGTGCAAAATTTCTCTAGCACAAAAACTTAAAAATATGTAAATATATATTTCCGATTATATGAGATTTTTCATTAATTGCAGACCTTTAGGGGATGTCGCCGTTTTCCTTCCTACTACTCTTGCCTAAAAACGGTCGAAGATGCATGCATTCCCTTTTTTTTTTAAAGCGGTTGAGCGTGGGGTGTGTTTTTGGGCGTGGCATCTGCAAGTAACCATCTACTTTCCTACGAAATTATATGGTGTGTACCCTAAAAGATGTGGAAGATACATGCATTTTCGACAATTATTCGTAGGGACTGAGGCGGCAGAGGTTGGTGTGGCATTCAATCCTTTGATGCAGATTTTTGCGAAATGTCCACAGGTATCTTGCTGTCAAATTTTGTAACTTTTTCCTTTTAATTGTATGGTATAAATGTGTTTTATCGTTTTCACCTCGAGGTGTCGCAGTGCTCCACATTGACAAGTTTGTCTTTCAAATACATGTACTATTATATTTGCTAAACTGCAAGGCTCTAGCTTTAAGGGTGTCAAAACACGTTGCGTTCATACGAGAAGACACCATGACATACATTGCACAAAATGAATATACTCTTAATAAGTTTGATATCAGTGTATATAAATTACAGGTATACATACGTCCGTTAATAGCAACATTTATTTACATATGCACTTACATGTACAATATACTACTTTGTTCATCAGTAACAATTACAAATATACAATATATATGTGTACACACATATATACATGTATAAATATTAATAGGGTAATTGACAACAAATTTTAAATTTTTATAAGCAGATTTTAGTTGCGTTTAAAGTTTAGCCAAAAAAATTAAAACCTGTTAAAGTGTTCTTTTTCGCTTAAATAGGCACACAGCATTTTAATATCAGAGTCCGATGTATATATAGTTAGCTTCGAATTTTGTTATAAAAAAGATTAAATCTTTACTCGCTGACGTTCTCATGGGAGCGGTTGAAATTAAACTACTACCGATCGTAGCAGCGTCAGAAATAGAGACGATAACTGAGCCTCATAAAATATTAAAGCACAACAGCCTTGATCTTATTGAGCTTTTGAGGTGTGTGCCGTTTGGTTAAGCTTGCCTGACTTTTTGAAAAAAAGCTTTTACAAAAAATGAAATCAAATTACCAGGTAGACTGCTTAAATGTGCAGGGCTTGTGTCATTTATCAAACATTTTTATTGAGCTTAAATATATTTATATCCTCATTAAAATAATTATTGTTATTATTGGACGACGGAGATGTACTAACGGGCAGTACATTGTTAAAGCGCGGACCCAAGAACAAAACAGCCCACCCCCGTCCCACCGATTGGGGGACGACTAACGTGCGACTCCGAAGATTATGAGCATGTAATTTGTATAACAACCCATAATACTAATTCTTTAAGAGAACAATTGGCGTTTGCACCATAAATTTAGTAATAAATAACATTATAGATATAACATTAGGCCCACAAAGGGTTATACCCTCAACCCAAAAATGCGTAATAAGGGAATAATGGTTTTTCATTTTAAGCGTCACTGCAGAGCTAATTTTGTTGGTCCGAAAAAGAAACTTCTCTCAATTTCACAAATGGATTTCGGAGTTTTTATGTTGGGGGTGATTACACTGTGACCTTAATAATGCATAGAAGCAAGATATTCTCGAAAACAATTTTTTCCTCAATGAGGCTATGCATTCTGCAATAAAGTTCAAGGTGGTTTCTCCATCATGTCGAAAACCCGCATATTCCGTTATTGGCCATTCTTAGATTTGCTTGGTCACGTTTCGTCAAGAGACCGCTAAGTATCCTAATCCTTTTTTTACACAAGAATATTATATGCTTGAACCGTTTAAAGTTAAAGCTGCCCAAGAGAAACTTTACTTGTCAGTCCTGGTGTTCTTTCCCATTACGTGCTACGCGGAATTGTCCCTTCGTTTCTTAGTTCCTGCCGTATTGTGCTTTTCCCTATATCACACTATAGCCCGAGCACAATGAGGAGTGTAACTACGCCAAGGACAATGTAATTTTTGCGAAAGTATATGGGCAATTCCACTGAAAGGTCCACCGCGGCCAAAAAACTAGAACTTCTTAAAAATGTTTTTATACTTTGATACCAAAGATATCATAGTATATTGGGTTTGTGCAATGTCCGTCATGGTGTCTATCCGTCTGTCCGTCCGTCCGTCTGTCCGTCCGCCTGTATGAACGCAACTTTTTTCGACACCCTTAAAGCTAGAGCCTTGCAACTTTGCAAATATCTAGTTACATGCCTTCGTCAGACAAAGTGTTAAATTTAGGGCTCTTCGACCTTAGGGGGCCTGGGAAATCGATAACAAGTCGATACACCTCGATGTGCAAATCAATAAAACACTTATTTATCCCACATTTTAGCAGCTAGAGTCACCAAATTTGGGGGCAAGATAGCAGATGGCATTCTCCAAAAAAGTGCATCAAAGGTGTATATGCCACGCCCACCTCTTCCGCCCCCAGCCACCCTCAAATTATAAACAAATTCGGCTGTATCCTCGACAGTTTTGAAGCTATAGCCACCAAATTTGGTAGGAAGGTAGTTGCTGACATCTGACACAGATATGCATCAAAATTTTGGTTGCCACGCCCCCAAACAACGGGCCATGCTCCACCGCCCTTAAAAAAACCGAAATGCATGTAACTTTGCCAGTTTTTAAGCTAGAGTCACCATGAGCATATTGTTAGTGACATCCGTAACAGATCTACATTTTTGGAAGCCACGCCCACCTTTACCGCCCACCTTCTAAAATCTGAAAACTCTATATCTTTCTTAGTTTTTGCGCTAGAGTCACCAAATTTTGTGGAAACTTTGTTAGTGACATCCGTAACAGTTGTGCATCTAAATATTAGATGCCACGAACACTTATAGCGCCAACCTCAATATCTTTTTCAGTTTTTGCGCTAGAGTCTCCAAACTTGATAGGGGGATATAAGCTGCCATCCGCCACAAATATGCATCACAAATTTGAATGTCACGTCACCCCTTTCGCCTGCCTTTTTATACCCAAAACCCCCAAATGTTACAAATACATACAAACTTACTTATGTGCTTTCTTGCTTGTTCGAAATTGTCTATCAATAATGTTTGTGTGGTACGACGTTTTGTTAGATAAGCAGCAAGTTAGCACATCTACCACTATGCAAAGATGTTCGATAATAATCATTTTCGCGCAAAGATCTCGATATAAAATCAAATACAAATTACATGTATGTACCTATGTACATATCTATACAAGTTTTTATACTTTGATACCAAAGGTATCATACCAAAGGTATCATAGTATATTGGGTTTGTGCAATGTCCGTCAACTTTTTTCGACACCCTTAAACTTTCCAATTATCTTGGTACATGCCTTCGTCAGATAAAGTGTTAAATTTAGGGCTCTACGACCTTAGGGGGCTTGGGTAATCGATAACAAGTCGATACACCTCGATGTGCAAATCGATAAAACACATAAATGTCCCACATTTTAGCAGCTAGAGTCACTAAATTTGGGGGCAAGATAGCCGATGACATTCCTCAAAAAATTACATCGAAAGTTTGGATGCCACGCCAACCTATTCCGCCCACAGCCCCCCTCCAATTATAAACGAAATGCCTGTATCTACAGTTTTAAAGCTATAGTCACCAAAATTGCCATAAAGGTTGTGAGGGTGCGATTTATTTATGTTAATTTAAATCATAACGGCCGTTTGTGAGGGTGCGTTTAAGTTTAGGTTGATTCAAATCCTAACGATCGTTGCATTTTTCAAATTGCATTCTGTCTAACAGTCCGGCAACCTTAAACAGCATCAGCTGCAATTTGATACAAGTGATCACCACTGTTAATGCTATGTTATTATAGCAACCCTGACCTTCTTCTTCTTATTGAGACCTGCAGCATCACCAAATTGCACTGGTGACCTAATTTTATCGCTCTCTTGCATTTCCGACCACCAAAGAAGCAATACGCCAAAAAGAGTGCGCTTCCCTCGTGAAGCAAATAGGTGCTTCGCGGGTAGACTTCCTAATCGAGAAGCATCCAACGCATCCCGGCAAAATACGCCGTTTACTTGCTTTGCACTTGGACAGCAACCCCTGCGCAACTTAATGATGCGAGTATTTCGTGGAGCGTCGTCGGAACCCCAACGCTGGAGGCGTGTGCAAAAACGCTGTTTCGTTATACGCACATCGTGCTGATGCTTGTGGTGCGCGTGCAAACATAGTTTTGGTCAGCACCGGCCCAAGTAGCCGCCCGCACAAATTTGGTTGCAGAAGCGTGCGCAGAAGAGCAAACTTGATGCTTGCCGATCTTGGCCTGCTATAGGAAAGTTACCGGAGCAGCAAGGCGATCCATTTATATCAGCCAGCTTCAGCAGCGAAATGCCGCCCGGGATTTACCTACGCCTAAATAAGGGCTAAAGCCAGCAAGGGCACAAGATGCGTTAAGGCAAATCAACCCCGCCCGAGCATCAATATTATCGTCTATAACCTCATCTCTATTAAGAGACTCGTGCGTTTGCAACAAAAAGGTCTTCGTAGTGGTTTGATGCCCCCTTTCTTCACTGACGGTGGTCAAGAGAAATTTTTTGAGTTTATTATATCGTCACAGACAGAGTTTTGAATTTAATTATAGTTAAAGTTTTGAATTGTTTATACTTATAATTTTCTTCGATCTTATTTTAAAGCTATGCGCATGTTGTTGTAATAATAACACACCCACACACTTCATCACATCTTTACACACAATCAGATATATTAAAGTTTTACAGACACCTCTTCGTCATCAGGCCTGCTGACTTCGGTGGATTTTCAGAGTAATTTTGCGTGAGTACGGCCTAGCCGAAATTAAACCAAATAAGCAAGTGGATCAAACTTAAAGAGTAATCAAGTGTGTTTCCTTTTTGAATAATATGATAACTTTTACAACCAAAATGCGCGTCGCCAATTAACTTTTGTTCATAGTGAATCAATTATTTATCAGTTGTTAAGAAGTTTGCATATCATTAATAAGTATAAATCATATTTGCGCTTATCGAATTATTATGAAGTTAAATGAAAATTATTTTAAGTCATCTTGAAGATATTTAGGGTATTCACTTGCTGTGCTATTATCGTATAGTAATATATATAATACAGTGTAGCTAGTGAGTGCACATTTTACGTTTCTTTTGTCGTATTTGTGCTATGTCAGCTGTTTGACAGTTCAATGACAATACAATCGGTTGAAAATCAAATTCAAATTTCTTATGCGATTGAACCTAAACAATCATTTTATACACATCATCGTTCTTTTTGTTTTATTCGCTTCTGCCACTGTTATTAACATCAGATTAATCTTAAAAGTTAATAAACAATCAAATTTACTTACTTTTGCAAACAAAACTCGCCCAGTGTCACCAAATTTCATTACATCAGTAATCTCGAAAACGGTTGTTTTTATTTGTAGTCTGGCAGCCCCTAAATAACACAAATGGCACAATAATAGCAAACATACCCAGGGGCATGTTATGATGTGTTATGCTATATTATAAAAGCTCTAGTGTGTTTGTTGTAAGCTCTCAAATATCACTTTATTACTATACGCACATATCACAGCAAGTGAATACCCTAATTATCAAAATGTTTAGATTAAATGTATTAAGACTCACGATGAATTAATGTGTTATATAATGGGCACCTGATCGCTTATCACAGCCCAACATTTATAGGGTAGAATCATGCATATTTCTTAGATTCTACAGGTAGAGAGGGTAACGACAGAAGAACAGCTCCACCTTAGTTCTTCTAACTCACATATCTCTTGAGTGAATTTTAATTGACTTTGGTTCTCCTCAATATACCTTATCTGTCTACGACTTTTATTCTAGTGACGCGTATGTCAAGGCATTTCCAAAGATCCCACCCCAATAGCCCTGAGCACGGCCGGAACCGAATAGTAGACAGGGAATTGCCGAAACATTACTGTTGTGCACGTTACAAGGTAGATGCTGACATCTGATACAGACATGCATCTAAACTTTGGATGCCACTCCCCCAAACGACGGGACATGCCCCACCGCCCTAATAAAAACCGGAATGTATGTATCTTTACCAGTTTTTCCGCTAGAATCGCCAAATTTGGTGGGCATTTTGTTAGTGACATCCGTAACAGATGTGCATTAAAATTTTAGATGCCACGTCCACTTTACCGTCAGTTTTTGAGCTAGAGTCTCCAAACTTGGTTGGGGGAGAAAGGTGCCATCCGCCACATATGTATATGGTTGTCACGCCTACCCCTTCTGCCTGATATTTATACCCAAAACCCCCATATATTACCAATTGCACATAGAATCCTTAACACAGCTATGTAAACTAGTATCAAAGTATATCGCAGTCGGTTGCGTCCGACTGCAACGTTTTTACTTGTTTGCATTATATATATATGGAGATTACATTTTCTTAAGTTTCTATAATTCTTGCGGGAAAGAAGTGTAATAAGACGACTGAAGCGCAGGACGTTCAGGAGTCTTCTCCTTCTTCCTCCATCCAATCGACTTAAACGAGTCCAAAGACGATAACGCCTGCTAATTTAGGCTTGGTGATTTGTAACAGTACGAATAACATGTTGTTATAAAAATAATTGTATTTTTGATCCCACATGTAATAAATAAAAAAAAAAAAAAAAAAAAAGTATGATTTTATTCATTTTCACATAACAGGAAGACAAGAAGAAGAACAAGAAATTAATATATTGGTTATCATTTTAGTATTTACAAAATTCTTAATTACATAATATGGTTTCTTGCTTAGAATAAGCGGCTCTTGCTGCTTTCACCCCATTATAAGTGGATGATTAATTATATTTAAAAATGTAATTTTCAATATCTCCTGTTGACATTTATAATAAGTTTATGCCTTTAATATGATGTAAAGCACACTGATAAAAAGAAAATGCATCCGGTAAAACAATACTTCTTGATTTAGTTATCAGCCAAACTTTTCGTTTTACTACTGCTCCAACTCCATCAGCAGCTCGTTTTCCATGTAGGACATTCTAATAATTCGACTATATCAAACCAAATTTCATAATAAATTTCATAGTATAAATTTATTTTTAAACTGCGAACAGCTTCCATCAGAAAACATAAATATTTTTGATAAGCTCCCATATGATTTAAGAATTTCTTTTAAGATCCTAATCAAAAAACAAAAACGTCCTGCTTATTGTGTGTTAGCTTATCACTTATGACAGCAAACGACTTTTTAACTCCTGCCAGCCATGCTGCACAATTAAAAATGCTCACCTGCCGATAGCTTAAATGAGCACTTTGTATCCCATTATACTTTGATACCAAAGGTATCATAGTATATTGGGTTTGTGCAATGTCCATCATGGTGTCTGTGCGTCTGTCCGTCCGTCCGTATGAACGCAACTTTTTTCGACACTCTTAAAGCTAGAGCCCTGAATCTTTGCAATTATCTTGGTACATGCCTTCGTCACACAAAGTGTTAAATTTGGGGCTCTACGACCTCAGGGTAGATTTTTTTATACAAATTTTCATTATTTCTTGCTTGCCCTTGGAATTCACTAAGGGCAAGGCAGCTGCTTCAATTCGGCAGCTAATTAGTTCTGTTCGATCACTTGAGAATTCAAGTCGAATTCGTTTTTGTAGATTTCATTGCACAGCTCAATTCGGAGCCTGCAATTAACAATTAACATTTGTAATACATTTAAGTTTGGCCACGAAGGCAAATAAATCAAATTTATATTAATGCAAGTTTCGTCGCATTTATATTTATTAAATTTTGTGGAAACTCGATAGCTATTGAAAAGCTCAATAGCTCAACATTTGGTGACCCCGACGTGATACACTCTGTTTTGTTTAAATAAATAAAATTTATTTAAATTAAAGAGTTAATAAAGCGCGCGGCCGCGCTCTCTACCTCGTTTTCGCTGTTTAATTCGTTTTGTGTTCGGTTTCGCTTCAGGTGTTTGACCTGCATTCGCGCCTGCGCTGTCGATTCTCTTGTCGTTTGTTGCTGGAACCGTTGCAGCAGCCGTTTCTGCATAGTTGTTGCTTCTCCCGTTTCGTTTTGCATTCTCTTGTGACAGAAGTGTTTGCCCTCAAATTGACATTGCGAATTCGGTGCATTTTAAATTACGTTTGAACAGCAGCATTGCCATTGGCATTACGTCGTTTGAACGCCAGTACATTTAAAACTGTGATGTATTAAAGCGTTAGTGGAGGCAATAGAATGACAGTGTTTGACATTTAGTGAACATTAACATACACCGTGCAAGTGCTTCACAGCCAATGCACCCAAAACTGTATACCAAAAGTGTATTACAGTCAGTGACTTCTAAACTGTAATCAAAGTGCAAATATATAAATAAAGGAATAGTTAAAAATGCAAAGCACTGCTGCAGCTCAATCTCCTGGTGCACCGTTTTACAAAGCCAAGGTCAAAGCTATTGACGAGCAAGTTAAACGGATGGCCAAAGCAATCGCTCCAGAGCAAATTGTGCATCTCAGCGAAGAAGAGTTGGCTGTTCGGCTTAAGGCGCTAGAAAATGCTCAGCAAGCGTTTAATAAAATATGCATAACACATTGGAGGAGCTGGATTATGATGAAATCGGGAGTGAGTTACATGAATCTTTTGAACAACTTTCAATATTGGTTGAAGCTAGCTTGCGTCGCGAAACCAACAAACGAAAGCTATCGTCACCTTTCTGCTCTACTATGAGGCAAGATACATCTGTTGACAATCACACATTGTCTCAAAGCCGGATTCGATTGCCTGAGATCAAACTTCCAGAGTTTAGTGGAGGATATACAAAGTTTGCAGATTTCATAACTATGTTCTCGTCAATCATTAATGCGGATTCAGGACTGTCTGATGTGGAGAAGTTTCAACATTTGCGATCGTGCCTGAAAGGACCAGCCTTAGACAGTGTTTCTTCGTTGGAAATTAGCAGCGCCAACTATCCAGTTGCATTAGAGCTCCTTAAAAAACGGTTTAATAACAAACGTCTTATTTTCCAGGCACATGTCGCTGAGATTTTGGGTTTGGATTGCATCGAGTCATCGTCAGCTGTACAACTTCGAACCCTTTCGGATACGGTCAACGCCAACATCCGCGCTCTACAAAGCCTGGGCACCGTTTAGCAGATTGCGGGCTTTATTATCGTGCACAGTTTTCTGCAGAAAGTGGACAAGGCAACGAAGACCAGTTGGGAGGAGACAGCACCGATGGATACTATTCCGACCTGTGAGCAGTTCTTGGCATTTCTGGATCGACGATGTCAAAGATTGGAAAATGTGGAGCACGCTATGGCAACGTATACGCCTAGCTCGAAGGTGGGAAAAAGTAGCAAAATCTCTAACACCAGTAGAAAAGCCTTTGTCGGTACTAACTCCAGCACAAATGAATGTGTGTTTTGTGAGACCTCTGGAAACTTAATTTACAACTGTTCCCGTTTTGGAAATCTGTCTCCGCAACTGCGTCTACGCGAGGTAAAGAAACTTTCTCTTTGCACTAATTGCCTGCGCAAAGGTCATCGGCTAAAGGAGTGCAGCTCCATTGCCTGCAACCGTTGCAAGGCCAAGCATCATACGCTTCTGCATTTTGAGAATCAGATTGATGGTTCTCAGTTTAACTCCGCTCCGCATCCGCCTGCGACAAAACCCTCTACAACACTTGTAGCCCAAAATCTCAGTCAAGACATAGTGCCCTTGGCAACTGCTGTAATTAACGTTAGAAGTCGTACTGGAGTGTTGGTTCCTTGCCGAGCTCTTCTTGATTCTGGGTCGCAGGTGCACATTATAACGTCTCGTTTAGCTCAACACCTTCAGCTGCGCAAGTATCGCTCACCTACTTTGATTTCTGGATTAGGGGAGTCTAGTGTTGCCTCAGAGGGTTCTTCAGCCGATATAAGTTTTCAATCGCGAGCATCTGAGTACGCTGCTAAAATTTAAGTTCTAGTAGCTCCGTCTATAACTGGAAATCAGCCTAGTTACGATATTAGCACTGATTTCTGGAACATACCCTCAAATATTCGCTTAGCTGATCCCGAGTTCTTTAAGCCGCAACAAATCGACATGTTAATTGGAGCTGGCCTGTTTTTTGAATTGTTGTGTGTTGGTCAAATCAAAATCGATCCTGGCTTGCCTATTTGGCAAAAAACTCAACTGGGCTGGATAGTGACAGGAGGAACGTCTTTGACGAGCCCTTTCTCATTGACGGTCACTCGCTCGGTTCCTATGGCAAATCCCAGCCCTGATCACAAGCTTGATGAAATCGTTCGTCGGTTTTGGGAGGTAGAATCTTGTTCTCGTTTAGTTAACGAATCTACCAAGGAGGAACTTGATTGTGAAGCGCATTTTAAACAAACTTTTGCTCGTTTGGATACTGGCGAATATTCGGTTCGCCTTCCAGTCAAGCATGGTGTGGATCTGATTGGGGATTCGTATCAGCAAGCATATCGTTGGTTTTCTAACCTGGAACGCAAATTAGAGCGTCATCCTGGATTAAAATCTCAATATACAGAATTTATCAAGGAGTATGTGGATTTGAACCACATGTCTCTTGTGGAATCGCACATGCTAAGTCGCTGCAAGTATTATCTTCCTCATCATTGTGTTCTTAAGGAAGACAGCTCAACAACTAAGCTTCGAGTTGTTTTTAAAGGTTCAGCCGTGTCTTCGTCTGGTTATTCCCTGAATGAAATCCTCATGGCAGGCCCAACTATTCAACGCAAGCTGTTCAGTACAATGTTGCAGTTTAGGACGTTCCCAATAGCCCTAACTGGCGACATTTGCAAAATGTGTAGGTGCGTTAGGATGGCTGAACCCGATTCCTATTTGCAATGTATCCTGTGGCGTGATTCTCCTCATCAGGAAATTCAAGTTTTCAAGCTGGATACTGTCACCTATGGCACGAAGCCAGCTTCCTTTCTGGCTGTTCGTTCCATGCAGCAATTGGCTATTGATGAAAGAAAATCGTTTCCTGTTGTATCTAAAGTGATCTTGAGCGATTTTTATGTAGATGATCTTATTACTGGAGGTGACTCTGCTGAGGAAGTATTTGACATTATGGAGCAAACAGTCAGTCTGCTTCGAAAGGGAAATTTTAAGCTAAGGAAGTGTTGCTAAAATAATCTTAACGTGCTTCAACATATTCCTGATGAGGAAAAGGCAACTTTTCTAAAGTTTGACGATGGCACAGATGTAACGAAGACTCTCGGACTTGCATGGGAAGCAGCTTCTGACTGCCTTCTGCTCAATTTTTCTCCTATGAAAGCGCCTGGAAAACCAAGCAAACGGTCTGTGCTGTCTACCATTGCTCGTTTTTATGACCCACTTGGACTTATCGGACCCGTGGTAGCCAAGGCAAAGAACTTTTTGCAGCGCATTTGGAGAGAGCGATTGGATTGGGATGAAAGTCTTTCTGCATCTTTGCATTCTTCTTGGAATAGCTTGTGTACCGATATTTGCAATACAGAGCAAATAAAACTCCCTCGACTTGTCATCGTTCCAAAAGGCATCATCGAAGTTCATGGTTTTAGTGATGCAAGCATTGAGGCTTACGGTGGATGCATTTACGTCGTATCCATAACAGAGGGACGGCGCATAGCTCGTTTGTTGTGTCTAAGTCTCGAGTGGCACCCTTGCGAACTCTGACAGTACCAAAGCTGGAACTATCTGCTGTTGCATTCCTATCTCAACTCATTCGCGAAGTAGCTCAAATGTTGGTCGGATTCGGCAGTTGTTTTATCCTGGATACGTGATGAGCCTTCGCGCTTCCAAACGTTCACAGCTAATCGCATATCTTTAATACAAGAGCTAACGACAGAAATGGAATGGTGCTACGTACCGACGGCATGCAACCCGGCAGACATTCTTTCTAGAGGAGCTCTTCCAAGCGAACTTATAGAATCATCGTTGTGGTCTAATAGTCCCGATTTTTTAACCACAGAAGAGTGGGACTGGCCTGCATCGTGTTTACCGGCCCGGACGCTTCTTAAGCTGCGACAAAAGGTGCTAGTTGGTATTTCTAAATGCTCTGATGTCAGCATAGGAGGCAAGTTTGCAAACTCCTTTCATAACCTGCGTCGTGTCTTCGGTTACATATATAAATTTCGGAATCGCATCAAGCATCCCAGTCTCACAGTGGATTGGATACACAAGGGCACTCAATTACTCTTGCGGAGCATCCAGAAGGCGAATCTGAGTGATGATTATAGGGCTCTTCAAGACGGAAGAACGATCAAATCATCCAGCTCTATCGCCTCGCTTACCCCATTCATGGATGATTCTGGACTTCTTCGTGTTGGTGGCCGTCTATAGCACTCGAGCCTTGATTTCGATGCTCAACATCCGATCATACTTCCGAGTTATCATCCTGTCACACGCGCCATCATCATGCACTTTCATAGGCGTCAGCTGCATGCTGGACCTCGGTCTCTGCTTGCTCATATTCGGCTCCACTATTGGCCTATTGGTGGCCGTAAGACTGTCTCCAGTGTAACAAGCAAATGCATCATGTGCTTTCGAGCTAAACCTGTTTTGGCTGAGACTATCATGGCGGATCTTCCTCGGGATCGTGTAAGTGGCTCGCATCCTTTCGCTGTTACTGGAGTGGACTATTGTGGACCGTTTTACTACAAGAGTGAGATTCGTAACAAAGGACCCGTAAAATGCTACATCTCAGTCTTTATTTGCTTCGCAACAAAGGCAGTGCATCTCGAACTGGTTCCTGATTTGTCAACAGCAGCCTTTCTTAATGCTCTTAAGCGGTTCATTCTCACCAGATGTAAACCTATTCGCATATGGTCAGACAATGCGACAACTTTCGTTGGAGCCAAGAATGAACTAGCTAAACTTGAGCGACTCTTCCTCAGCGAGAAGCACATCAACTCTGTTCGAGAGTTTTATGTCGCTGATGACATCGAATGGGAATTCATCCCACCTCGCTTCCCGCATTTCGGTGGTCTATGGGAGGCGGCGGTGAAAACAGCAAAATACCACTTTTATCGGTCGGTCGGACCCTCGCTTCTGCCCCTGGATGATCTGCGCGCTCGTTTGCCACATTGGCGCCATAATAAACTCTCGACCTCTTTTTCCACTTTCAGAGCACCCTGCAGATCTGGATGTGTTAACGCCTGCACACTTCCTTGGCACTGCGCCACTTGCGCTTTATCCGGAGCCTGATGTCACCACGCTAAACTTTAGCCGCCTAGATCGCTGGCAGCGTACAGCGTACTATCAGCAAATTTTCTGGAGTCGTTGGCGTAATCAATACTTAACGCTTCTTCAGCAGCGGTCCAAATGGAGAACATCCCAGCCGGGCGTGCTCGTTAATGATGTCGTCCTTGTAAAGGATGAAATCCTGCCACCCCTTAAATGGCCACTGGCTCGAGTGGTCGAGCTTGTTGCTGGTTCTGACGGCGTTTCCAGAGTAGCTGTTCTCAAGACGTCAACTGGAACCATTAAGAGAGCTGCGCGCAAATTGTGTGCGCTTCCAAAAGAAGATGTTGCTGAAAGCCCGTATCTTTCAAAGGGGGGAAAATGTTTGTTTACGCAGCTACTTACACCAAACAACAACAAAGCAGCTTCATCTCTTAATGTTTAATCTCTTTTATAAGTAGTGCTCTGCTCAGCATAAGAGCAAATTAACTTTACTCACATAACTGTTGTTACGCTCATCGTAGTTCTTTACCTTGCATTTTTCTATTGCTTGCCCTTGGAATTCACTAAGGGCAAGGCAGCTGCTTCAATTCGGCAGCTAATTAGTTCTGTTCGATCACTCGAGAATTCAAGTCGCGGCACGGTTTTCGACACCTGCCAATTCGTTTTTGTATATTTCATTGCACAGCTTAATTCGGAGCCTGCAATTAACAATAAACATTTCTAATACATTTAAGTTTGGCCACGAAGGCAAATAAATCAAATTTATATTAATGCAAGTTTCGTCGCATTTATATTTATTAAATTTTGTGGAAACTCGATAGCTATTGAAAAAGCTCAATAGCTCAACAGTTATAAATAGTTTATTTTACTAAAAATCTTAATTTAAAAACTTGACAAATTTGCATTTAGGTGTTTCCGATATTTACATTTATATGCATTAAAATGGTAATTTTATTTATAAAAAGGCAATAATCTGAACAAACATAACAAAAAAAAAAAAAAATTGGGGTGTTATTTAAAATAACACCCCAATATTTGGGGCATTATTTCATTTTTTTTGGGCCTTATTTTATTTCATTTCTTTTTTTGGGGACTTATTTCATAATGAAATAAAACCCCAAATTTGGGGCCTTATTTCATTTTACCTTTTGGGGCCTTATTGCATTGAGGCCTTATTTCCAGCACCCGAGCTTGCCATCCAAACTTTTGATGCAGTTTTGAAGGAATGTCACCAGCATTCTTGCCCCCAAATTTGGGAGCTGCTAAAATGTGGGATATATATGTATTTTATCGATTTGCACATCGAGGTGTATCGACTTGTTATCGATTTCACAGGCCTCCTGAAGTCGTAGAGCCCTTAACACTTTGTTTGACGAAGGCATGTACCAAGATGTTTGCAAAGTTGCAAGGCTCTAGCTTTAAGGGGGTCGAAAAAAGTTGCGTCTGTGTGTAGCGCGATCGCTTCATACGCATAGATTACGGTCCCAGCAAGTGACCATTTCACTCTATCCTCACTCTTTCAAGCTTTGCCTCTGATGAAATAAAGCAACAACGAAGCACTAACTAAACAACATCAAACAAGTAAGAAGGCTCTAGTCGAGAAATCCCGCCTAGGACATACCCTTAAACCCATATGACCCCAAAATGAACAAACTTCAAACTAAGATATCTCAGGTGATTTTTAACCGATTTTTTTTTTTTTTTTATTGCTGGTTTTATTTTTTGAATCTTTCCTTATAATAGGGAAACTAACAAAAAGTTTACAAATCCTACAAGTATTACTTAGTTAACTATTTGTTGTTGTACAAATAGTTGGTGGCCGCGTACCTCAACTCATCGCTGGGTCGGAAAGTCATTGCAACGAAGACGGGATCGGCTGCTTGAGTTTGAGAGTCCTCTAGCAAGATAGTTTGGGTGCGATGACAGCTTGGCAAGGTAATTTTTCTTGTAGTCCGCAATTACTTTCTTGATTGGTGGGACGTTTAAGTCGTTTTGAATGTTTTCGTTGCGAACGTACCACGGTGCCCCGGTGATAGTTCTCAGGATCTTTGACTGGGCTCTTTGGACGATGTCGATGTTACTGCTGCACGCATTACCCCATAGCTGGCATCCATAGGTCCAGATTGGTTTAAGAACAGAGTTGTAGAGCAGGACCTTGTAGTCAAGGCTTTTAGTTTTAGTTGTGTTCTCTTGGCTTTAATGTGCCTGCGCCATGTAAGCCTTCTGTCCAGGTGTACTCCTAGGTACGTTACTTCGTAACCGTAACCGATTTTGATCAAATTTTTGTAAATATTCATTATTTCATCAATAGTTTCAAATCTCATTTTTAAAATTTTGAAATTCAAGATTTTTTGTTATCGATCACATGTTTATATCGGAAACCAGAAATGTTATCGATAATTTGAAGCAAACTTGATCTTTTCATGGTATAGGAGAATTTATGTTACAAGTTCGAAGTCTCTAGCTCTTATAGTCTCTGAGATCTACAGACGAGTCAGCTTTTGATGCTGATCAAGAATGTATATACTTTATAGGGTCGGAGATGCTTCCTTCTGTCTGTTACATACATTTGCACAAAACCATTATACCCTTATTTACCCATTTTATGGGTTAAGGGTATAAAAAGACACTTTGTGCTTTAACGCAAATCGTTTTGCTTAGTTGCCGACGCTTAGTTGAGGAGCGCCGAGCAAAAATATCCTATTCAAACTGTTGTCGCAAGAGCGCTTCGCGTGTTCTCTCACCGATCAGCATAAAACAGAAAAGACGAGAGACACAAATTTTAAGTGTTCTGTTCAGAGAGTGAGCGAGTCTTTCTAATTTTTCCCTGTTATTTCAGTGAGCAGATAGCTTGTAAAATTTTGGTTCAGCATATTTTGGAAGCTCTAATATAAACGCTTCGATCTTAGACAAAATAAACAAGTAAAAACGTTGCAATCGGCCGCAACCGACTGCCATATACTTTGATACCATATTACATTGCTGTGTTAAGGATTCTGGCAAGTTTGTAGACTCTAGCGCAAAAACTGACAAAGATAAAGAGGTGGGCGGTATAAGTAGGCGTGGCATCCAAAATTTTGATGCACATCTGTTACGGATGCCACTAACAATGTTCCACAAAATTTGGTGACTCTAGCCCAAAAAATGATAAAGATATAGAGTTTTCAGATTTTGAATGGTGGGCGGTATAGGTGGGCGTGGCATCCAACTCCCTTCATTTAACGCAGTTCTTTGGGGAATGGCAACTTCCGCCTCCATGGTGACTCTAGCTTAAAAACTGGCGAAGATACAGGTTTTTTAGGGCGGTGGGGCATGTCGCGTTGTTTGGGGGCGTGGCATCGAAAGTTTTAATGCATAACTTTGTCAGATGTCAGCATCTACCTTCGTCAATGTTGGTGGCTATACTTCAAAACTGTAGAAGATAGGGACATTTTTGTTTATAATTGGGGGGGGGGCGGAAAAGGTGGGCGTGGCATCTAAACTTTTGATGGAGTTTTCGCCATCAAATTTGGTGACTAGCTGCTAAGATGTGAGATATATATGTGTTGCATCGATTTGCACATCGAGGTGTATCGATTTGTTATCGATTTTCCAGGCCCTTGAGGTCGCAGAGCCAAATTTAACACATTGTCGACGAAGGTATGTACAAAGATATTTACAAAGTTACAAGGCTCTAGCTTTAAGGGTGTCGAAAAAAGTTGCGTTCATAGGGGCGGGCGGATGGACAGACACCATGACGGACATTGCACAAACCCTATATACTATGATACCTTTGGTATCAAAATAAAATGATGCGTCTGAATCTCTACCTCAATGGTGGCGTGGAAAAGAGAATACTAAATACTTTGCTTTTATATGTTGTCAAACATTTTCTAACGTATTTATTTTATAGATATTGCTAAAATTTTGTAAAAACTATCGGCGCAGCGAAGCAAGCGTGGCACTTACTAGTGCCAACGAGTATTAAATATTAGAGCGGATGATAGCGAACGATAGTTCGTGCATTTTTAGTTGGCGAGCAACCGTAGCTCATGCGGCGAATTCGCTCGCTCTTCGCCTTTTGCCAAGCAACTGATGCATGGGGAACAGAGACCGGCAGCGGTGTATCGCAACTACTAGTGCACCGCACAAACACATGGTATTTTTCATACCAGTAAAAACTACGCATCATTTTTTGATGCGGTGGTATTTTTATCCTCATTTTTACGCGGTGGTATTTTTATCCTCATTTTTTACGCGGTGGTATTTTTACTCATCATTTTTATACCCGGTGGTTTTTTACTCATCATTTTTTATCCTCATTTTTATACCCGGTGGTTTTTTTACTCGTCATTTTTTGAGCGTCACATATTGCACTGGTATATTTTTGAGTATGTGTTCGGCCAGCGCGTAAATGCAAAACAACCCCTAAATGATAAGTATATTTTCTACCTGATTTTCGTTGCCTTCGTTTTGCATGTTGCATGTTGTATGTAAAAATACTTTGAAAATGTGCTCATATATATGTACATATGTATGTCAATGAATGCTTTTTTTATATAAAGTAAATTTAGATAAAAATAAAGCAAAATTATGTACATGTATTTTTATTTTATTTTTTTTCTTAAAAGCTTATAATTAATTAATAATAAAAATAATAATAACATTTCTTTAAGTTAACTTATAAAAGATTTATTTTTATAAAATGAATGTAAAAACATTAAACTATCTAGGGCATTGGGTTTACAACAACAAACGCTGTAAGAATAACGGAGTAAAAATTTGATGTGTGCGAGGCTGACGCATCAAAAAACTACCTGCTGTATTTATGAGTGTGTGTTTTACCATCCCTTTTTTTTTTCGACGCAACTGCATTGACGCGGTGCTTGTACCACCGCCAACGCATTTTGTGCGATGGTAATCATATTACCACCGCACTTTTGCGTTGGTAATCATACTACCACCGCACTTTTGCGATGGTAATCATATTACCACCGCACTTTTGCTTTGGTAATCATATTACCACCGCACTTTTGCGATGGTAATCATACCGCCACCGCACTTTGAATGAGTACACTAGTAGTGCTAAAAACAGGCACCGCTGCAGGTCACTGATGGGGAAGTGCTTGAGAGCCAGCGTCTATAGCTGTAAAGCGGCGAAAATTGTTTGAGAGCTAGAGAGGCAATTATGGTGTATGGCTTTTGCTTCGATTGCCAAATGCAATATGTGAAAGACAACGACTAATTGTTGCCGTTCTTATCTTCTCCGTTGTTGTTGTTATGACAGAGCTTGACTTCTTTGACAATTTTAGACTTTTGATGCAGTCTACGTGCTGCTAAGTGACATGGAAGGGTAGTTTGGTTCAATGTGAATTTTGCACAAGTAAATAAGTGAATGCCAAACTACTTAAATATGATTTTCGTTGTTAAATGTTTTAAAATATTATGATAAAGAAAATGTGGCTAACAAAGTTTTTTAAATAGCTTTTTTTATGATTTCATAATATATTTAAGCTACAACTTAATTAACTCATTTTTTTACCTAAAATAACTAACATGTAACGAGACTTAAAATTTAATTACCACGTAAACACCGTCCGGCAAAGATGCCAGCATACTTCCTTTTACGCTGGACCAGTTTTGTAACAAGTCCCAAAAACACATATTAAGAAAATATTACTTACTGAAAGACAAATTTAAAAGGCTATTACCAAAACGTTTCGAAGCGTAGAATGGCATTACACACAAATTCTGCATAAAAATAGCACTATATTTACACTTGATACACAACTAAATAACCATTCAATGAAGTTCAACGATAAACTTTAATAAATAAGTATACTGCTAAAACGAAGGTGTGATAAACATAGATTATGAAAGCAGCAAACCACCTATATTTGTAGATTACAATCAACGACTTGTTAGCAACAATGATCTTTGAGATTACACTAATTTATTAACAGTACCACAGTACAGAAATACCACTTAGAAAATCAATTAAACTTTTAATGATCAAAACAAAAGATATTCTTCAGTTCAACTTGATCGCGCTTTAGAAAAATGATTTTATCATTATTTTATTAAAGTTTGATTTACATATATTGTGCATGGTTAATAAAGCCATCAATGTCGATGGTTTCACCAAGTGGTGTTCAAAATAGTTAAACGATTCCGACACTACTAAAACATTTTAAACACCCTAGTGCAACCCATCCTTGAATATGGATTTTGTGTGTTGTCTCCGCAATAGAGGATTAATCAGGATAGAATCAAATCTGTTTAGAAGACATTTTTGTTGCACCTTAAAGTTTTAAGTGGGTTCCCGAGTTGATTTGCCTTCGTATTCTAGCAGACTTCTATTAATTAACATTCTTCCTTATTTAAACAGTTTAACTATGCATGGGGTGTAATTTATTACTTATCTGCACAATGGTAAAAACGACTCACCCATTTTATTAAGTCGAATGAACCTTGCTGTCCCTATTAGATCTTCTCGTAACTTTGTACATATTAACCTTGATCGTTGCTCTACAAACTATCTAATGCATGAACCGTTTCGTGTAGTTTGCGCTGACTACAATAAGATGCTTTCACTTGTTTCCTTTGAGGCCTCCATTCCCTTACTTAAAAGATCCATACTGCTTTACTTATCTAGTCTAGTCACTAATCACTAATCTTATGATCCGATTGGGTTTTTCTGGGTTTTTCCCAATCCTTGCAACAAATGTTGGATCATTAACTTTTGTTGAATTCCCAGAGTATTTTAATTTATGAAACTTTTTCATTTCATTTACTTTAGATTACAATAAAATATTGTTAAATATTTTGTAGTGTAAGCTCTTTATTTTAATTTGATTTAATATTAATTTTAGGTCGATTGATAGTTGTTAATAATAAACCAAAAATAAATATATACAAGTAAAAGGGTCTAGTCAAGAAATCCCGGCTTGGACGTACCTTTAACCCCATACGTAACGCGTATAGTCTTTAGTGTGTACTCTTCCATATACCAAATTACCGAACTTCAAACTGCGATATCTCCGGTGTTTCTTAACCGATTTTCGATCACATGTGCATATCGGAAACCAGAAGTGTTATCTATAATGTGAAGCAAACTTGTTCTGTTCATGGTGTACAAGGGCTTCAGTTTGTAATTTGAAGTCTCTAGCTCATATAGTCTCTGAGATTGAAGCGTTCTACAGACAGACATGGCTATATCGACTCGGCTCCGATCAGGAATATATATATATATTATACTTTATACGGTCGGTGATGCTTCCTTATGTCTGGTACATACTTTTGCAGAAAACCATTATACCCTTACTTACCCATTTAAAGAGTTAAGGATATAATAATGAAATGAGTCTTAAAACGTACACTTACAATAGCAAAAAGAAAGCACTCAAAATTCACCGCACAAATAACAAACAATTTCAAAAAAAGTCTGGCGCAACATAAGACGCCTCTGTGTATTTAACCCAACAAAAACATCCTCAGCATCTTTAACCCATCCGCTAAACAATTTACCACCAACAAATCAGATGTGGCAGACCTGTTTTGAAAAAGCTCCGCAGACACATCGTCAGACACCAATAATCCCATGAAATTTACATTTAATATAAAAGGAATAGCACACTTAGCTCCTTAAAAGGTAACACTCCTGGAGTAGACAGGGTCAACTACCCAATCATTAAAAAATTTGACAAATGAACCAAAGTTCGCATTATCAACGTAGAGAACAGCATTTTAAAATACAACATACCACAAGCTTATAAAAACAGCTTTATTATTCTGGTTTAAAAACTTAAAAACCACAATTAATGACTCTCGACCATTTTCTTTTAACCCTCGCTTATCAAAAGTCATTGACCAAATTATACGAAACGTCTATGGTGGTTTGTCACAAACGTCAAAGTTGTCCATTTCACTCAAATAGGCTTTTAAAAAATTATATCAACTTTAGACAGTCTTTTATTTATTGACCACCTAATAACAGAGTTCTCTCAAAAAATTCAAAACTAAACAAAACATCAAATTGGTTGTAGAACATCAACCATAAGCAACTAACCATCTAAAACTTGTTTAAGGATAGTGAACAACATTTCTCTTGAATAGATCAAACAAAATATCCAACATTCCAATACAAATCGTCTCCAGCCCTACACCATCAAACATTTCTTTAATTTTAAATATTTTAAAAATTAACACCTATATCACCTTATGTAACGAACTTAAAAATAGTTACAATCTTATTCTACTAGAAACATATTGAAAAACCACACACAACATCTTACAGTAAAAAGCCGAAGACCTGAACCAATCGTATTTGTGCGTTAATGAATAATTGTTAAGTTTAATTTTTTTAATTGGCATTGTTTTTCTGCAGTATACTTGGTGTGCTACCGTTGTGTCGTTGGCTACTTATTACTTAAAAATTGTATTTAAATAATTGAATAAATATGTAAAACTGTAATATTTCATTTAAAAATACATTATATCTGAAAATAAATATTGAATTACAAAAATTAATTAAAAACTGTTTCTTCGCGGTGTTGAATCCCGGACTTCAGAACATAAAGCTTAATATGCGCAGCAACATAACCACTCAACCAACGACCAACTTTGCTTGTTGGTAAGAAAATATCACGTTGTTGTATGTGATGCGATTTTTTCGTTGCTTATTCTTAGCTTTAGACCATAAACAGACAAGGATGAAAGGAAAATCAAAAGATAATGGTAAAACATTAGCAAGTACCACGTTTAATTGACGAACGCATAATCAACACGTGGCGGTTATTTTTCGTAATTGGGCTTAAAAAGTGAAGCAATTAAGTGAATTTTCTAATTTGAAAACCATGGACAACAATAAAAAGTGTTTAAGTGTAACGTAAAAGGCTGTATAAGCGGCGCAAAACTTTTTCGTATACCCAAAAAAATGAATTGGAGTGGTGTGAAAATTTAGAATTGAATATTGATGGCATAAACACTCGCACTAGAGTGTGCAATATTCATTTTGAAAAGGGATGTGTTTTAAAGAAACACCTCAAACTTGGCTCAATGCCTACTCTGCACCTGGGTAAGTTTAAATGCATTATGCATATACATATATGTATATATATTTAGGGTATTCACTTGCTGTGATATGTGCGTATAGTAATAAAGTGTTATTTGAGAGCTTTACAACAAACACACTAGAGCTTTCATAACATATCATAACACATCATAACATGCCCTGGGTATGTTTGCTATTATTGTGCCATTTGTGTTATTTAGGGGCTGCCAGACTACAAATAAAAACAACCGTTTTCGAGATTACTGATGTAATGGAATTAGGTCACACTGGACGAGTTTTGGTTGCAAAAGTAAGTAAATTTGATTGTTTATTAACTTTTTAAAACTAATCTGCTGTTTTTTTACAGTGGCAGAAGCGAATTAAACATTTTGGATACACGTAGCATCTGCAGAAATGGATCGTCATTAAAATGCGGCAAACTTTTTGTTCGCCAAATAAATGATTTCGGCACATGATAACGTGTGCCCCGTCGAGACGATGATATTATTGACAAGTTCTCCATGAGCTTGTCCATAACTGCATCGTGCGCTGCATGGTCATCATCTGGAATTTTACAATTGCTTTAGCTGTTTTTTATGTTTTTGGCATAGCTTCAGCCGTACCATCGACAAACTCCAACTCCAATAAGGCGAAATCGATCTTCCGCAATATCAATTGATTTTTAAGTCCTTCTCTTGGCATATTGATGATAATAAACACTTTTATAATTTAAATTACGCCTTTCAGCTAAACAATTGCTTAATTCAATGTAGCTATCGATTGTATTGACATCGAACTGTCAAACAGCTGACTTAGCACAAATACGACAAAAGAAACGTAAAAGTGCACTCACTAGCTGCACTGTATTATATATATTACTATACGATAATAGCACAGCAAGTGAATACCCTAATTATATATTGTCGGGTGCATGCAATAACTAAATAAATACCAAGTTTGGAGACTTACAATATGCACACCAAATCTGGTGACTCTAGCCCAAAAACTGAAAGACATATAGAGTTTTAAAGTTTTGGAAAGTGGGCGGTATAAGTGGGCGTGGCATCCAAACTTTTGATGCAGTTTTTTGGGCAATGTCAATAGCTATCTTGCCATCAAATTTGGTGACTCTAGCTGCTAAAATGTGGGATATATATGTGTTTGATCGATTTGCACATCGAGATACCTGTGGTATCAAAGTGTAAAAATAAAGTGAAATTTCGTTATCAACATTTTTTTGCTTTTAATAATGAAAATTTAAACAAGCAAATGAAAAAATTTTGAAGACATGCTTTCTTGCATACATTTGTATTAGATTTTTACCATCATCCCTGCAATACCCAAATATTGAAATTATTTTTGTAATTTAAAAAAAAGCAAAAAAGCAAATAAATGCATGTCAAAAGTATGTCACGGCTGGGGTTCGAACCCACGGACTTTGGCCTTTGAAGCGGCAGTCTTCAATCCATGCCATAAGAGTTTGTGAATTTTGGCAGTCATATTAGTAACTGAAGGAAAAGGGAAAACTGTTTTTCGTGGCTTTAACATGATACTACAGGGGTAACGACATAGGATCGCCGACATAAGTTCGCCAGTACAATTTGTCGGCGATCTTATGTCGTTTTTCTCGGCGAACTTATGTGGAAAATACCTATTCCTTTTCAATTATTAAATAATCTTGCCTAAAGTGATCATGTACCTTTTGCTTCGGCTACAAGCACAGCTCCTTTGCGTAGCTATGAACCTTTGGTACGCTATGTGCTGGAGATTACTGCTCAGAGAGTACAGGAAATTTGCGAGGAACCAGATTACATATATGTTTGATATAGTAATTATAAAAATAAATAATTAATGAAAAGTTTGCAAATGATAAAATATTCAATACAAAAATAATTGGCGATGATTTGCCAGCGAACGAATAATTAATGCAGTGACAAACAAATTAAGGTTTTGTCAATCACTATTGATTAAAATTTTTTACATTTTAGTGGGCTTTGTCATAATAAAATGTTTACATTTTCTTTTGTTTTTAATAATTTTAAATTTTATATTTCCTTTTACTTAATTACAGTTTTGGGGTACAATTGAAAATCAATAATAAAGGGAAATACATGCACATAAGAATTTTTTTTAATAACAATAAATTGTAGCAATAAGTATATAACAGAAATGCGTTAATAGTCATAGAAATTATTTATTACATTAATTGTATTAGTCTATATACAAAGCAAATCATAAAATACAACGGCAAATATGACGGCAAAGCTTAAATTCATAACAATAAAGCGAACACAAGGGCATGAGCAGCTGGTTGAAGCTTAAGTTCATTGACCACAACAAGAGAAGAGAAAAACGACACCGAATCGTATCATCTCTTCGAGGTCTTACACTTTTCTATGAAAGCAAAACCTAAAAAAGTGAGCGACCCAATTCAAACTTGGCGGGAAAAATCAAACATTAAAACGAATGAAGCGAATACAAGAGCATGAGCAGTATGGGAATTCGCCGCTCTCGTGAATTCGCCATGAGCTCACTTGCGTTCGCCAAATGAAAAAAAGGCACGAACTATCGTTCGCTATCATCCGCTCTAAGGTTTAATACTCGTTGACTAGTGCATGATAAATTTGGATGTCACGGCTACTCCTTCTGCCTTATTTGTATACCCTAAACCCCAATAGTAATACTATTTGCACACAGAATCCTTAACACAGTTATGTAAACTAGTGTCAAAGTATATCGCAGTCGGTTGCGTCCGACTGCAACGTTTTTTGACTTGTTTTTTTTTTTTTTTTTTGAAAACAACATATTGTGTACCACTAATTATGTAGCAATTTGAAGGAAAAATGCTACAAACCACACGAGCAAATATAGGGCACGTAGAACAAATTATTCGGCAATATCGCAGCGTGAACGAAATAGATCGTTGACCCTGTACCTGCACTGAACCTTGCACGGCCATCACAAGTACGTCTTGCAGTTTTGGTGAAGAATAAAAAAAATGATACAATTTTGTTAAAATTGCATACATGTTACAGGCCAGATTAATCATCAAGCTGGTTCGTTATTGCCTTACCCTGACGATAATCATAAATTTTTGCAAATTTATTTAAATGATGATGAAAATCGTGAATTGGATTAACGTTGTGCAATTGTTTCGAATACAAGACGAGAAATTATACTTGAGGAACAAATGTTTTTCCATAACCGTAACGCATTAGTTCATTTGTTTAAAATTCAACTCAATCGTAAGCCATCAGTTCATCAAAAATCCTAATAAAAACCCTTTGCGTTAATCACTTGCCTGTTCAAGAGTAGGAACCCCCAGCCGTTTGTTTATTTATGCTCAAAATGAAAAAGACAAAAAATATTGTTTAACCAAATGTTTTAGATTAAGTTAAAAAGTTCTAGCCATCTTTGTTTAAAACTAATAAATTTATTTGATGTTAAAAATTAATTAATTTTAATATTTTAATAGGTACGTAATAAATATTACGTAGCGAAGCACGTACTGGCCACTAGTACATATACATATGTACACTGGCGAACTAAATTATTGGCACAGCAAGCAAGTTCAACTTTATCGATAGATTTTGACCCTTTATTAAATAATTTTCATTGTTGCAATATTTTTCCCAGAAAGATGAAAAACTTCTTAAACAAATGCATTTTATTTTAATTCAATATGTTGTTTACGAAATTTATGAAATTTTAAAAACAAAAAAAAGTACCAAATTCATCTGAACAAAATTATTGGCACACTTGGACTTTTAATAACTTTATTCCCATAATTTCACCAATCTGGCAACTCTTTTTAAAAAATTAACAGTTATTTTCATGTTTATATTTGCGTATTAATAAAATGAGAAACTGCAAGTGGCATAGCGCCTTAAATTTATGAAAAATTAACCGAATTTCTTAAATGGCCGGAAAAAAAAGGAAACGACAGAATCTGAGCGCAAGATTATTCTATATTTGCATAATCAAGGCAAATCCTATGCCGAGATTGGGGAAATGATGGAAAGAAGCCGCTACACCATTCGAAGCATTGTGCAGCGTTTTAATGGAGCGTCAACATTGAAAAGTTCAAAGCACACAGGGCGTCCCAAAGCTTTAAGCAGCCGTGAACGCTCTCAAGTACTCAGAATGGTCAAAGTAAATCCTAAAATATCGTCAACACAGATCGCAGCTGAAGTCAAACAGGATTTTGGAAAAGATATTCATCCCATAACGGTCCGGAGAACACTGCATGAGGCTAACTATTACTGTCGTATTGCTAGACGCAAACCCCACATTTCGAAAGCGAACCAAAGCAAGCGGTTAGCATACGCTAAGCAGTACCTCAACAAGCCCAGTGACTTTTGGGAGAATGTAATCTTCTCGGATGAGAGTAAATTTAATATATTCAGATCTGATGGCCGCCAAAAGGTTTGGAGAAAGCCAAATACTGAATTGCAAAAAGAAAACATTGTTTCTACGGTGAAGCATGGTGGTGGAGGAGTTGTATGAGGATGCATGTCTGCTGCTGGCGTCGGAGAGTTGGAGTTCATTGACGGGATTATGGACAAAACTTATACCTAAATATTTTAAAGAGAAACCTAAAAAAAAGTGCAGAAAAACTGAATATACCGGGCTCATTTTGTTTTCAACACGATAACGACCCGAAACATACGGCCTATAATGTGCGCATGTGGCTTGCACATCATGTAAAGCACACTTTGCCGCATCCGCCACAATCACCTCATCTCAATCCCATTGAGCACTTATGGGATGAACTGGATAGGCGTGTAAAAAAAAACGACCAATTACAACGAAGATCGAATTAAAGGCAGCTTTGACCGAAGAATGGCAAAATATTGGATCAGAAATAACAAAAAAGTTGGTTTCTTCGATGCCAAGACGACTGGAAGAAGTCATTAAACAAAAGGGCTTATCAACAAGATATTAATTATTTTATTATATCGCTTCTGTGGTTATTTTTTTAGTTTTAAATGAAGTGTGCCAATAATTTTGATCAGATTAATTTGGTACTTTTTTTTGTTTTTAAATTTTCATAAATTTCGTAAACAACATATTGAATTAAAATAAAATGCATTTGTTTAAGAAGTTTTTCATCTATCTGGGAAAAATAATGCAACATTGAAAATTACTTAATATAGGGTCAAAATATATCGATAAAGTTGAACTTGCTTGCTGTGCCAATAATTTAGTTCGCCAGTGTATATAACAAATATAAACAACAATTTTAACAAAAAGAAAACCAACTTCAAAATAACTAAAATGCCCTAAAAAGTAAAAAATAATTGGGTTTTCTTGTACAAGTAGTAAGAAATATTGGTATTTTTGGAGACGGTGTCAGCTAAGGTAGGTTTATAGCTTGGCTGCCCCCGATACGGCAGAAATTTATTAATTCATTGATTCATTGTTTAAGACCATTACTTACGGTTCAGTTAAACTGACAAACACAAATTCACAGTTTCGCAAAACGTAGTTTTGAGAAAAACGCTTTTAAAGTTTCAATTTTAGTCGTTTACTCAACGAGTTTTCTCTTACAACAGAATGGCTATCTATTAATCCATTCAATATGGAACATCGATCGACATACCTTAGCTGACACCGACTCCAAAAATACCAATATTTCTTACTACTTGTACAAGAAAACCCAATTATTTTTTACTATTTAGGGCATTTTAGTTATTTTGAAGTTGGTTTTCTTTTTGTTAAAATTGTTGTTTATTTTTTAATTTTTAGTGATAATAATAATATTATTTAAAAAGTTTTCTGAATATGGGTAGACCTACTAAACGTGCTGCTCATATGAGACAGCGTCGTTTAAGTGAAACAAACAAAGGAAGGCAAAAACGCCTAACTCAACAGAGGTGACGCTGTCCCCCAACTTCCCAACAAATCTGGAATGATATCGTCAGCTGTCTTCCCCCCAAATTTTGTGACTCTAGCTCAAGGATTGTAAAATATTACTAAATTCTCGTTTTTAAAAAGTGGGCGGCAGAGGTGGGTGTGGCATCCAAATTGTTGATGCAGATCTTTCGTAGATGTCACCGTCTATCTTCCTACCAAATTTGGTGACTAAAGCTCAATAACTGTTAAAGATATAGCTGTTTTCGATTTAAAAAGACGGGTGGCAATGGTGGGCGTGGCATCCAAACTTTTGATGCGGATCTTAAGGGGACGTCATCACCTAACTTCTTAACTAATCTGGCGACTCTAGCTCAAAAATCGTGCGAGATACGAATGAATAAGAATGTAAATTTAAGAGATATGCGGTTTTCTTAATGAAGCCATTGCCAGAACTGGACCAAAAAAAAATGGGACCACACTGGAAGCACCAGTTTTCAAATACAAAAAAAATTATCGAAATCGGTTCACCCAGTCGCAAGTTCTGAGGTAACAACGCCAAAAAAAAAAAATACAGACGAATTGATAACCTCCTTCTTTTTTGAAGTCGGTTAAAAAAGGCTCTAGTCGAGAAATCCCGACTTGGACATACTCCTAACCACATACGTAACGCGTACAGTCATTGAAGTGACTCGGCTGTTGATGCTGATCAAGAATATACATGTATACTTTATTGGGTCGAAGATGCTTCCTTCTTTGTGTTACATACATTTGCACAAAACCATTATTTACCCATTTTATGTGTAAACACGTTGATTATGTTAATGTATTTTTAAAAAGTTATTTTAAAATAGAGTAATTTTATTTTTTGTTTTTATGAATAAAGTATAAATTAATATATAAAAAAAATCTTTTATTTTTTTGACACTACTGTTTCATATCCATTTCTTCTTTATAAATACGAAGTGTTTGCGTGTTACATACAGAACTTGCAAGGGCGTATTCAGGGGGGGGGCTTATGGGGCAGCTGCCCTAACCTACTGTCGGCGATTTTTTTGTGCGTTGGTACATTATCATAAAAAATTAAATAAATTGTATTTAAATAAAAATATGATTTATAATATTATTAATATTAAAAATGAACTAATAGGCTGTTTCCACTACGGTCGTATCCACGTCCGCGTCCGAAAATCAATAAACGCGCGTTAAAGCCTATACAAAAAGCATAGGCAGTTAGGTATGGGAAAAAGTCGCGTTCATATTGGACGCAAAACACAATAAAAATAGCATTACAAATGTTCGATAAATCGTTTACGCGGACTTGGACGCGACCGTAGTGGCATACATATCGGTTATCGGCGAAAAAGTATTTGTCGGTCGTTTTTTCACCATCAATAGCTTTTGTTATTTTGCAAGCCCTATCATATTTGCTAAACAGATGTTTACCATTATTGAGAGAAGAATATTGGGAGTAAGTTTGATTGGGAATAGTAATATGGATATTAGAAAATTTTTTAATAACCAACCGGTAAGTAATTTTTCTGCGTAAAGTTATTTTTATAACATTTTTAAATACGTATGTGCTTTTTTTGTAGCGAAACTAAAAAGAAGACTGAGCTCGAGTAGCAGCAACTCAAGTGGAGAGAGCCGCGATAGTGACATTACGGTGGATGATTGCCATGTAAACGATATTGGCAAATGGCACGATGAAAGCGGAGCAGAAAAGGAGCTCTTAAAGAATTGTTGGCAGCGCGACCAAAATTATAACTTTGCAGCTGATGCGACTCACTTAAAAAGAAAATTTAATTGGCCCTGGCTGGAATTGTATAAAACGTGGTTGGTATACTCACGCCGGTTGAAAGGAGCATTTTGCCAACATTGTGTGCTATTTAAGCCTCTAAATAAGCCGGGCAAAACTTTGTCGTTTATTGTGCGCCCCTTTACACAATACAAAAACGTGCATGAATACTGCCAAGCTCATGCATCAAGCAATCCGCACACAATCAGCAATGTTATTCTTGAATCAAACGCCTGTTGATTTGCAAATGCAAAGTGGTCATAACAAAATAATTGCAGAAAACAGAAATATTTTAAAATCTATTATTAACACAGTATTGTTTTGTGAAACCCATGACCTTCCTCTGCGTGGTAAATCAAATGATGAAGGTAATACAAGTATTTAACAAAAAATTTAAAAAATATTTTTCATCTTCACACTAAATGTGTCGGGCTTGTCTTCGACGGGTGCGCTACAATGGCAGGCAAGACTAGTGGTGTACAAATAAGATTAAAAGGCACATTTCAAAAAAGTTTTCTTATACATTGCGCCAGTCATCGTCTCAATTTGGTTGTCAATGATCTCAATTCGGTCCCCGAAATCCGAAATACCATTTCTACCATTAAAGATATTATAAATTTTTTCAAAGAGTCTCCCATTCGCAGAAAATACGCTCCAAATGTACATTCGTTTTGCGAAACACGTTAGTCCGAGAAGTACAAATGTATGAGCGATTTTAAATTCTTTTATTGCGATATAAAAGATGGATTGGAAAAGTTGTGCACAGAAGGCAATGCTGGCACAAGAAAAGTTGCCTTTCCAGCTACACAGTGCTGCTACTAAAAGCGTGTTTCTAATTTGTATGTGCATAATTGCAAAATACTACAGTCTTCTCCAACCAGTGGTGAATTTATTGCAGGCCAAAAACAACAATATAATTAAATGCAGAGAACACCTAAATCATATTTTAAATGTTTTTGAAAAACATAGAGCACCATCTGAAGTTGAATTTGAAATGATTTTTAAAGAGTGTGAAAAGTTGGCTGAGAATGCTTCATTCAATATTTGCGTGCCTAGAGTTGTTGAAAAGCAAACTAGAAGAAAAAATCCTCCATTCACGGCAACAGAAGAATATTACCGCCGAGCTATTTTCATACCCTATCTGGATTCACTCATAACATCCATAAGTGACCGATTTCCCAAAGAAAATAATGGAGCTTTCGATCTCGCAGTCCTAAGTCCAATGCATCTTAAAACCATAAGCCTAGACCAACTTCAGGATCAACTTTTGCGTGCAAGCTCTTTTTATAATTTGGAAGGTATTGAAAATGAGCTTGAACTTTGGCATATATATTGAAATGAAAAAAAAGAAGACGACATAGATTTGATATTTGCTTATAACAAAACAGATTTTTATCCGAAGATTAGAGAAGCATTGGAAATTTTGTTAGCAATGCTCTCTACAACTGCAACGGTGGAACGATCTTTCAGTACTCTTAGAAGAGTTAAGACGTGGCTGAGAACATCTATGGGAGAAAATCGTTTAAATGGTAATAAAATGGTAACAAAATTTTGTCTTATTACATGTATTTTTTTTCTCCAGGATTGTGTATGCTAAGCACCCATAGGGCCTTAGTAAAGGAGAAAACGGCTGATCTGGAGGAGAGAATTTTGGAGGAGTTTTCAGCAAATCCAAGAAGGCTGTTATTTTCATTAAAAATTTTGGCCCCACCCTACATGAGGACCTGGCTACGCCCTTGAGAACTTGCATGGAAAGAGTGAAATTTTGTCAGAGCTAATTTCAAGTTTGGCGATTTTATTAAACTTCGAGTGGAAAGGGAGTCTGATAAGGTTTGTACCATATTTTTTTTGATTATTTGGACGTAGACGTACTAACGAACAGTACCATCAAGTGGCCCAACGACACCCAGCACCGGCTTGTTAACGCGCGGACCCAAGCAAAAATGCAACCACCTCCCGCCCGACCGACCGAGAGGCACACCGCATAACGTATGGTTACGTAGATTAATGAACCTTAAGGTACTAGAGGCTCGATTTGCTACTGAAGAGATATGCTTGTGAAATTTAAGTTTTGGGTCAAAAAGGATACCTAAATCATCAACCCATTCAATGCGATCGAGTGGGCTACCATCAAGAAAATATATATTTAAAAAAGGCAGGCGTCTATAAAAGGACATTGCTTTACATTTATTGCAATTAAGATTTAACAAGTTAACACGACACCAAATTTGGAAGTTATCTAAGTCTTTTTGTAATTTTTGAGCAGACAACAGAGTAGTACCTGACATGCATAATTTTATGTAAACATTTGTTCTGTTGATTTAAAAGCGGTCACTTAAAAAAAATAAACTATACAGTTCTTGCATACATAACAATATTACTTATTTATTTATGATAGACATTATTTTGGTAAGTGCGATAACTTCAGTCCATTTACGATAATTCTACGCTCCTGGTACGATAGTCAACTCGCTTCAAGTTGCTAACGCTGTTGCAGACACAAATGGCATTACGCGTTACCACTGATTTTTTGATGCGTAGATCCGCTAAATTTCCCCCAGCAACGAAATTGTTTCTCCAGCGTCATAATTTTCTCCAGTGCTGGAGAAGGCCGGAGGCCTGCCGAGTGCAATGCGCCGCTCAATTTGCAGGAGTGGTGTGGCGCTAGAAAAAAATTCAAGTCATTTCATCGCTTCGCTGCGAAAAGATCTATAATACAATGTATTATGTATCTGAATGTATGTGCTATTATGCAAGCAATATGGTAGCCCGGAAAAACATGTATTTGTGCAGTTCGCTTTCAGCAGCCCGAAGCGCCGAAGCGAACAGCAGTATACACATTTTTGTTTGTGCGTATTTTTGTGCTTAGTTTCGAGGGGACCCAAACCGAAAAGCAGCAAAAGCTACAAGAAAACATGTATTATTATTATTTTTTTTTTTTTTTAAATGCGTTTATTACCTAACCTATATAAATATTTATATAATTTACTAATATGGAATATGGGAGGAACGAAGCATCAGCGGTACGGCCGGAAGGTAATGCGTCACTAATGCCTTTGTTCCACCTACTCTGGTAAACCTCAACGTTCGCGCTCAGTTTTGCGCAGTTTGGTCATGGTGGTCGCCGCAAACGCGCTAAACGTCTCCCATTTAGTGTCGCTAGCCAACATTTGTGTTACCAGGCTGGCCCCATCGATGCTGCAGCCGAAGACCCTCTCCAGATCGTCTCGTAGACTGGTGAACCGCCCGCAGTGAAACAACACGTGCTCGGCATCCTCAATGGAGTTGTCTCCACACGAGGTGCAGAACGGGGCGCTCTCAGGTCCGAATCAGTGCAGGTACTGACGGAAGCAGCCATGCCAGTTTTCCAATGTTCGCGTTTTGGCCGCGGTGCGCACGGCCTGCTTTTGGACAGCAGAAAATTCCTTGCCATGCGTGGCTCTCATGCCGCGAGTGTAGCTATCAAAGCGACAGCCTGGTTGCCATATCGGCGCCGCGTACAGCATCGTCGCTCTTGTGACACTGGAAAAGAGGACTCTTCTGCATTGCTTAGGGCTTCGCGTATAAGGCATGATCATCGAGATTGCCCGGTTAGTTATCGCTGCCTTTGTGCTAGTGTATTCCAAGTGCTCCTTGAAGGATAGCCTTTTATCCAACATCACGCCCAGGTATTTGATGGCCTTCTTAGACCTGACCGGAGTATTTCCTACTGTGATGGTAGCTGTCTCCAGTGCTTTACGGCTGTTAATGAGCACTGACTCTGTTTTTTTGGGGCTATCTGCAGTCCTACTGCAGAAAGCCACTGCACCGTTTTTGCGATTGCTAGGTTGCACTTTTCTTCTACTGCCTTGAGTTCTTTGGCGACTACCACTATCGCCACATCGTCAGCAAAGCTCACAAGGTGGACTTTGTCAGGCATGGGTAAACGAAAAACGCCATCGCACATGACGTAGAGTAGAAGTCCAAGTACTGACCCTTGTGGGACACCTCCAGGTACTCGGTGCTCCTCAGTCGCCTTGCTGGTGTCATATCTTAGGATTCAATCTTCAAAGTAGCTTCTGGTTATCCTTAGAAGGTACTCTGGGACGTTGAGCGTCTCAAGCGCCCCAAGGGTGCAGCCCCATTTAGCATTTTTTACATCGTTTGTCGTCACTAAGCAGTACCTCTTGGCACCGCCTTTCCATCTACTTCCTTCGATCGCTTCTGAGGCTATCTCGACTATCTTACCGATCCAGCGTTGATTTTGCCTTGCGGAAGCCATACTGCTGCGGTGCGACTCCACCAGCAGCGACAATTGGGTGCTCCAGTAGCTTACCAACGGTGTCGATAAGGCATGTATGATATGCTGATAGATCCTCCAGCTGTTTTCCAAACGGTTTGGAAACACTCCGTGTTGTAGGCAGCTGTTAAATATGCTCAAGAAAATATCAGGGCGTAGTACAAGTGCTAATTTAAGCGCTTGGTTGGGAGTCCCGTCTGAGACAGGCGACTTGCTCAGCTTCAATCGCGTTTCTGCGTGACGAATCTCATCCAGTGTGATAGGCTCAGTTACCGGAGGCAAGATGGACAATGGCGGGCGTTAATTGATGTAATCTGCCATGCTGGGAAAGAGTTGTCTAACGATTGCATTTAGCGACACTGGATCCACCGGGTGGCAACGGAAAGTGGCGTCATAGCGTTTTACAATCATCTTGTAGGCATTTCCCCAAGTTTGCTGGTTTCTGGTTTTCGATATACACATGTGATCGATAGCAAAAAATTCTTGAATTTCAAAATTGTGAAAACGTGGTTTCATTTAAATCGGTTAAGCAACACCGGAGATATCGCAGTTTGAAGTTTGGTCATTTTGGTCATATTGGTCACTGTGTAAATACACTCAAATGACTGTACGCGTTACGTATAGGGTTAAGGGTATGTCCTAGTCGGGATTTCTCGACTAGAGCCTTCTTAATTGTTTAAAATTGGTTTTCTGTTTTAACTTATTAAAAATTAAATTAAATGATTAATTTAATGACATAAATGCATCAATTACAATGGCACTGTGATCTCTATCATTATCCCGTATAGGTAGACAATTTAATGAATTGTTTTCTCCTTTAATTTCTAGTCTAGCATCAATAAGTTCTATATCTATGATGGTTTGCATGAAGCGTATAATTTAAGTCTAAATTTACTAGCATAATTTTCTTATCAATTTTTGAGTCTGTTGACTGCTGGATTACAATTTGTATTATTCCACATAGTGTGCTTGCAGCTTAAGTCCCCTGCTATTATAAAAAAGTTGCTGTTTCGCTACAAGTCTAATATTTCGAACAGCTCATTTACCTCTGTATCTATAACCGGATCTTTGTTTCCTGATGGTTGGTAAAGTGACCCTATATACAAAAAGTTATTTCCTTGCATGTGAATTCTAATAACACAGTATTCTATAGAATTCTCTATAGAGAATGGAAATGGTCTATTTTATGATTGCTAATTATGTTGTATTTTATGTCGTTTCTAATAAGAATAGCGGTCCCTCTTCCTTTTGAGTCATATGCCCTATCTTTTCTAATTAAATTATAATTATTGTAATATAGTTTATGATTTTGGTTTAGTTTTGCTACACTTAATAGCAATATATCAGGCTTATGTGTTTCTAAAAACATTTGTAGATAATATCTTTCGCCTTAAAGCTAGAGCCTTGTAACTTTGCAAATATCTTGGTACATGCCTTCGTCAGAGAAAGTGTTAAATTTAGGGCTCTACGACCTCAGAGGGCGTGGGCAATCGATAACAAGTCGATACATCTCGATGCGCAAATCGATAAGACACTTATATATCCCACATTTGAGCAGCTAGAGTCACCAAATTTAGCCCATGGCATTCCCCAAAAAACTGCATCAAAATTTTGGATGCCACGCCGACCTGTTCCGCCCCAAGCCGCCCTCAAATTATAAACAAAAATGCCTGTATCTTCTACAGTTTTGAAGTTATAGCCACCAAATTTGGTAGACAGGTAGATGCTGACATCTGACACAGATATGCATCAAAATTTTGGATGCCACGCCCCCAAACAACGGGCCATGCTCCACCGCCCTTAAAAAAAACCGAAATACATGTAACTTCGCCAGTTATTAAGCTAGAGTCACCAAATTTGGTGGGCATATCGTTAGTGACATCCGTAACAGATTTTGCCACGCCCACTTATACTGACCACGTCTATATCTTTCTCAGTTTTTGCGCAAGAGTCTTCATACTTAGTAGGGGATAACAGGGTGCCATCCGCCACAGATATGCATCACAAATTAGAATATCACGCCTACCCCTTCTGCCTAATATTTACTCCCCCATATATTACTATTTGCACACAGAATCCTTAACACAGCTATGTAAACTGGTATCAAGGTATATTGCAGTCGGTTGCGTCCGACTGCAACGTTTTAAGCCTTTTATTTATAAATTTTTTAATGATGTTTAATTGATTCATTATGTTTCTAATATTCACATCTATTCCAGGTGTCTGACTATTTAATTGACCCTGCATTACTGCTATTTGTTTAGTTAGTTCCACCATTGACTTTTGAATGTCATGAAGAAAAGATATAGAATAGGGCTGTTCATTTTCTGGCTTTCATAAAGTATTGGTATTATTATGTAAATTAGTTTCATCTAATACATTTTTATTTTGTCTGATGACTTCTGCGTAAGTTATGTTGTTTTTTCTTTGGGATAATACTGGACGGATGCGTGTCTGATTGGCTATTTTTTGCTTTCTAGCAAGCATCTTCTGCTGTATCTCCTTGTATTTTTCACATTCTCTAAAAGATGCTGGGTGTCCGTACAGTTTGCCAAGTAACAATAGGTCTTGTCCTTTTCTAATGGGCTTGCATTAGCTGTTGGACATTCAGATGACTTATGCGATTCCTCGCACTTGACGTATTTCGGAGGAAGGTGACAGTTGGCTGCAGTGTGAAAAAACCCATTGCAATTTCGTCATTGTGTTATTTCCGGCATTCTCAGATTTTCCCAACGAATACTTCTATGTAAAATGGTTTTTATAGATCTTATGTGATTTAATTTACTTTTGTACCAAATACATAAGTAATTTAATTCCGTTTTTTCGCTGCTTTGGTCTAGAAAGTGCTCACTTTCACAAATTTTAGATTGTTGTTTTCAAATTTGGACAATTCTGTAAGGATTTCATCTGTATTTATGTCTTTACATATTCCTTTTAGCAACAATGTTTTGGTTTTTGGGTGTGTATAGAATGAATAGAGTTTTGCTTTGGTTTTTACCAAATATGATCTGATTTTAACAAAGTTTTAAATGTAAAAGTGTGTATTGCTTGTTTATTCTTTGTCACTTCTTTTATGTGGAATTCTTAAATTATAAGTCCATCTTTTATTATTATTAAATTATGCTTTTTGCATCATGCGTTTTTTATAAATTTTTTTATGGTTTTTTAAACGGGAATATGCCCCTTTAGGCATATTGTGCCTATTCCTCACTGAGGTACTTGTTTTTAGATTTTTACTTATTCGACAATTGAGCTTGATACCACAAATCACTGCGCTAAATGCGTCCTTTCTTTCCGCCGCACAAAACCGAACTCCTACGTTTTGGTATACTTAACCGCGTACCAGAAGTGCTTGGCTCTTTCCCACAGCTCCATCACTTCTCTAGGAAGGACCGCATCTTTTGCCAGTTGCGATTTATCGTGGCTCCATGGATTTTCAATGGGGCTTATATCTAAAGATTGCGGTGAACACTTCATGGACTGAAATCTTCGCTTTGGAATCGTAGGCGTCACATCCAAAATTATGATTTATATCTGTGGCGGATTCTATCCCCCTACCAAGTTTGGAGACTCTAGCGCGAAAACTAAAAAAGATATAGAACTGCAAAACTGTAACATTTGACATTTTTTAAATTTTTTATTGGTATATTTCTTCCAGCTTATCAAATGACTTAAAAATTTTTGCAAAAGAGATCCAAATGTTGCACCAACAAAACAAGACTAAAGATCTTGAGCATGCATAAAGCAGAAAAGAAACTACAGGCCGTTGTAGGGAGAACATTGAACTTGTGTTACAGTTTTGCTCGTCTGTGCACGTTGGGTCAAATAACCACTTTTACTGTGCAAAATTAATTATTCAAATCAAAACTTGTAAGCATTTCAAGATTAAAAATAATTCTGTTTAAAAAAGGGAAATTAACCCATTAAACACCAAAAATCAATATTTACCCTTTTGCAACCAATTATCCAAACATGAAAGTCATTCGTTTATTTTAATTATAGTATAACATTTAGTACTTGATATAATCTAATTCATTTTCTAAATTTAAATCATAAAGTGACCATTCACATTCATTTATTTCATCGTCTTCGTTGCCAGGTTCAAATTTCTCTATCGTTATGCAGCTACATAATAGGTCAATTAGTTTAGGTGGAAATGTCGATCGCTTCCGGCTTTTGTAATCGTCTCTTTAAAAATGTTGTAGAAATTAATGAGTCTGATGTATCCACGGCTCTATTAAACACGTCTAACATGTTATTGGTGCGTTTGTTTTTGCCTGCGTGATGCAATCTATCGGATTTGTATATTTTATGTCGCGATTCAGCAGCGTGTTTTGCAAACTAACCTATTGGGAGCGCCGTATTTTCTATTATTTGTTTTGAATGCATGAGGACTTTATGTACCGTTGTTTTGCTGTCTCAAATATATTTCAAATTTACTTGAGTTTATTTTGAACTGGCAGGATAAACAAATAAAAAATTTTTTAAATCGAAAAATAAGCTGTCAACACCAGTTATTTCAGAAAAAATGTCATGATCACTAAACGTTCGACGAGCAGTTTTTCCGCCATTTGTGGAACCGGATCCACCTACTCTGGGCATGTCCACGCGAATTCCGAGATTTTTCCAAAAATCGTTTGTCTTTCTGTTTTTCATTTTAAGATTTGTCATCTCCTTTTATCGGCCACTTTTTATACTTTGATACCAAAGGTATCATAGTATATTGGGTTTGTGCAATGTCCGTCATGGTGTCTCTCTGTCCGTCTGTCTGTCCGTCCGTATGAACGCAACTTTTTTCGACACCCTTAAAGCAAGAACCTTGCAACTTTGCAAATATTTTGGTACATGCCGTCGTCAGATAAAGTGTTAAACTTAGGGCTCTACGACCTCAGGGGGCCTGGGAAATCGATAACAAGTCGATAAACCTCGATGCGCAAATCGATAAAACACATATATGTCCCACATTTTAGCAGCTGGAGTCACCAAATTTGATGGCAAGAAAGCTGGTGACATTTCCCAAAAAACTGCATCAAAATTTTGGATGCCACGCCCACCTCTTTCGCCCCCAGCCCCCCTCCAATTATAAACAAAAATGCCTGTATCTTCTACAGTTTTGAAGCTATAGCCACCAACTTTTGTAGGAAGTTAGATGCTGACATCTGAAACAGATGTGCATCAATTTTGGATGCCACGCCCCCAAACAACGGACCATGCTGCACCGCCCTAAAAAACACGAAATGCATGTAACTTCGCCAGTTTTTAAGCTAGTCACGAAATTTTGTGGGCATTTCGTTAGTGACATCCGTAACAGATTTTCATCAAAATTTTGAAAGCAATCTATATCTTTCTCAGTTTTTGCGCTAGTCTTTAAAATCTTTAACTCCAGAAACCTTAACACAGTTATGTAAACTGGTATCAAAGTATATATCAAGGTTATGTATATAGTTATTTAAAAGTATAGCGACATATTATAAAAACAGCAAATTACTTTCCAATTAGCACAATTCAATTATTGTTAACACAATTCGAGAAACACTAGCTTGAAGTTCACCAAACACTACTGAACTTGCAAGCACATTTGTATAACAAATTGCATTGGTTGACTTTGACGCACAGCTGTGTAACGGTACTTTATTTAGCATAAAAAAAAAATCAAAAAAAAAGATATTATGTGTGTGTACGTACGTAAACGTACTATATATATATGTCTGTACGTGCGTTTGTACATACATATTCTATATATATTGATGAGCAGATTGTATATATATACCCAAATATTGTCTAGCTCCCTCCGTTCAAAAGTTATTTGAATTTGATTATAAAACTCTACAAATAATTTATTTTTAAATTTTAAATATAAAAATCACAAATAACAATTATGATTTAATTTGAATATAAAAATCATAAAATAATAAATATTTTCTATTTTTATTATAAAAATTAAATTTAATTATTAAATTTACTTTAAAAATTAAAAATTCGAAATAAAAGTTTATCGTGTTTCCGAGTATGCCATACAATAAAAAAATACTTGTGTGTTTCACACTCATAATGGAGGCTTTTATGGTCTTTAATTTTTTTTCAATTCATAATTATTATTTGCGGTCCCTGCTTTATGGGGTCGTAGATGCTTTCGTCTTTCTGTTATTATACAGAAACACAAAACAGTTAAACCATTTTTACCTTCGTTATAGGTTAATGGTATAAAAAACCTCACTCAAGTACATTGCAAAGGATGCTCGTTGTAAAGCTATGATTTAAATCAATTTCGCGGCTGGATGTGTACACGGCATATGCAACTTTTTATATTGTATAACAAGTAAATCAAAAAAAATTTTGCTTTCTTGCATACATTTGTATTAGATTTTTTACCATCATCCCTTCAATACCCAAATATCAAAATTATTTTTGTTATTTAAAAAAACAAGCAAAAAAGCAAATAAAAGCATGTCAAAAGTATGTTTCGGTCGGGGTTCGAACCCAACGGCCTTTGGCCTGTGAAGCGGCAGTCTTCCTTCCATGCCTACAGGGCTTGTGAATTTTGGCAGTCATATTAGTAACTTAAGTTTAAGTTAAAAGTAAAACGCACTAATACCCTTCTGCGTATGAGCAGAAAGAATATCTCTATTCTAATAGGGGCCCTTCGGGCCATTGTCTGATCGGCAGTAGACTAAATGTCCAACACAATGACTTCTGTAGGAGCTGCCAATGTGCAGAAAAAGAGGAGAGTGTAGGACACCTATTCTGCAACTGTCCAGCGCTTAGCGGTAGACGAACGCTATACCTAGGGAAGCCCACCTTTAGTACATTATCGGATACGTCCGAATTAGAGCTGACCAAGCTTATAAAGTTTTTAAGGGCTTCAAATGGTTTGAGAGGGGAATGATGTAGTAGTTTTAAAGGAGATTATGTGGTAGTACAATGGGCCTCAATGGCTTACGTAGTCGGGCAGCAACGCCCGCGCCACCTCAACCTAACCTAACCTAGTAACTTAAGGAAAAGTGAAAACTGTTTTTCGTGGTTTTTACATGATATTACACATTTTATCACGCCGAAAACTTTAAAAACATGTATTGTCATCTGAAACACATCTTTGGTGAAAATTGCAGAGCTCTAGCTAGTCGGGAACTTGGTGAAAATTTGATTACAAGATTTCGGGACAGACAGACAAGTCAAGTTCAGCATGTAATAATAATAAAAACAGACAGACAAGTCAAGTTCAAATAAAGCATGTAAAAAAAGCATACCTTGTAAGTTGCCATTAGAATTACTAATCAATTAAATTATTTTTGGAAAATAGTCGTAGTGATTATATAGTTGACTAGTGAACAATTTATGATTATTTAATGATTACGATTACAAAAAATCGAAAAATAATGGAAAATTACCATAAACTATTGAAAATAATGGAAAATAATGGTTTTGAAATTTTCCATTATTTTCCATTTTTATCCATTTTTTCGAGTATTTGAGACTATTTTGAGAGAAACAAATTATTTTCATCATCACATTTAATAACAACAATGTTTCTTTACAAAAGTGGAAAGCTTTTGCAGCCACCCGCGCACTTTATGAAAAAGCTTTCAACAGCATACGCACGTTATGCAAAAGCTTTCTTATTGGAGTTTACATTTTTGGGTGCATTCGCAGCTTTGTCAGCTCGTCTGACTTAACGAAACACTGCTTTATGATTATTAGCTGCGTTTGTTTTGATGTTTGCTTCTATGTTTATTCTTGGAGGTTTTCCGCCCTTTTTCCCTGTTTCTTTATGCGAAAAAGAGTATATTGGTGGTGTACAAAAGCGAATTAAGCATCTCTGGCACCATAATATATGTATATATTATTGATCTATCTGTCCATCTGAAAGAACACATCGATCTTGGAGAGAAGCACTTCATACAAAATATTGAAAATCTGTGACAACTTATCATTCATCAAAATCGGTTGAGAAACAGCAAAGATATCGAACACTGAAGTTAAGTCCCAGAATACACAAAACATGACTATACTGTATAATTATAAGTTCAGGGTATATTCTAGTCGGGAACTAGAGCTGCGACTGTGGTTTACGAACCTTGCGACAGACTAACGCACAAGCTGAGAGTATGATCGCGAACGAATACATACATGCTTGCATTGAAAATAGACAAAACACAACAAGTCGTACAAATTGCACAACTAAAAAAATACCCTGTGTCCAATTATTACATTGTAGTCCATGAAATCAGAAATGTATAGTTTCATGAAAAAGATAATATACTATGCATTTGTTTGTAATTAAAGGTATATATCTTGCATTTAGTTGTTTATTAACGAAAAGTTAACTTAAGCTATGGTACCCTTCCGCGTTACGCAGCAGCAATATATGTACATACATGAGCTGCTCTTCCCACAAGCAATGCAAAGTACAAGAACAACTTTGCGTATTTGTTTTTGTTCGTTTGTTTGCTGCCTATGCCAATTCTTATTGGATTTCAAAAAGTTGATGACAAATTAAGAGAGCGGTTTAAGGACTACTTCTTGTTGACGGCAGAAGCACACACAGCAATTGCAGCTGCGGTGCTTACCCCGTGCATTAAATTGAAATGGGTGAAGGTCTTGCACAAACTGAACCCGGCGTGTACTGAGGAAAAAGTTCGGGATATTGTGTTGGACACAATAGCCAATTTTTTTTCAAAACACGCCACAAAATTCAATTTCGACACGAGTGCAACAAGCAATAGTTGTCCTGACTTTGCACAAAACTTTGATTTTGACATTGATGGTGAGTAAATCTGTCTGTTTGCTTGAATTTGTAACAAATTTCAATCTTTTTTTTTTGCAGATGATGAAAACGCAAGTCCTTCTTCACAAGATGAACAACACACAACACAACGATCCTTAATTTGCCATCAGCTCTTCAGCTATTTAAGTGATACTGCTAGCTCTGAAGATGTATGGCTGAAATATGGCATTTTAAAAGAAGCGTCTGTTGCTTTCAACACGCCACTAACATCTTCGGCTCCTGTTGAGCGTTTGTTCTCATTTGCAGGCATTATAAACAGCCCTAGGCGCCATTCATTGTCTGATTTTTCATTTGAAAAATTAGTTTTAATGAAGGCAAACGCTGAATATGTTTAATGTTTGTGTTTCATTTAATGTGAATACATGTAATATTTAATACGTTTTTGTTTATATGTTTGTAAGCCGATCTCGTAAAGAAACATTGGTGTTATTAAATGTGATGATGAAAATAATTTGTTTCTCTCAAATAGTCGAAAAAATGGAAAATAATGGAAAATTTCAAAACCAGTATTTTCCATTATTTTCAAAAGTTTATGGTAATTTTCCATTATTTTTCGATTTTTTGTAATCCCAATCATTAAATAATTGTGTGAAACCAAAAATAATAATAATTTAAACATTATTTTAACTTTTAAACAAAACTAATCTAATTAAAAATGACTACCATTAATAATCATTACTTAACAGGTATGAAAAAAAGTAAGGGGTAGTGTTTTACCAATCTCGCTATGATTTATTTGTTGTGGTTGTTAATTTGGCTAGTTGTTCTAAGCTCATGCCATCAGCTTTTTCTTAAAAAATAACTAAACAATTTAACAAAATCTTCGAATTTGTTTAGTTGACGCCTTGAGAAATAGGATCAATCTTTACATCAGGAAACTTAAACTCGGGAAATTTAAGCATATCAGTTTTTCCATCGCTTCCATACTGCTTGGCAACTCGTTCCAACTCATTTTTCATCTCTCGTTCTATTTCAGGATTAGAATCAACCATTTTGCCACCGCTGTAGAGCATTAAAAATATATACCTACTGGGATAATTCAGTTTATATTTATATTGAGTACTCACGCGCTCTTTTGCTTATATTCGCGAACCTTATCCAAAAACAGCTGCTGAATGGGATCGGAAGCCTTGCTAAGAGCTGGTGCGGCTATGGCAATGTTTCTACGCATTTCCGTGCGTAGCACTCGGACACCACAGATAATTGATTGCGCCAACATCTCTAAAATGGTAGTAAGCTTAGAACGTCTTCTATGTGTCAATTTAATAACCTAAAAAGTTATGTAATACGTTTTGATCATGCGGTTATATCGCGTTTTTACAAACCACTACAAATTGTAAGTGCAGTTGTTAAAATGATACAACCAACAACATTTCGATGGTAATTATACCTTATTTCCTTTTTATAATAACTTTGTGTTGAAAATTGTCGAGTGCCAAAATAGTGATGCAAAATTGTGCATGCACTAGCAATTTTAACAATGGAATTAAAATTAGGAAACTATCGATATTTTAACATTGCTCGGTGTTAGCAACGAGTATATAATACTAACAGAGATGTAAAAAGAACTGGCAAAAAAATTTTACTCGCCCTTGAACAAATCTGACGAAAGGTCGTAGGTAGAGAAAAGACAGAACAGCTGCTTTTGTTTATACTTCTGTGCTGGCCGCCGCATTTGTTGTTTTGATTTTTTGCTGCTTACGTTTTGGTATACTTATTTGGCTGCATGTGAACACAAAACGTATCGCAGGTCAGGCACGTCTTTGTGTATATGCATAAATGTGAACCCAAAGGCTGGCTGTTGTAGCTGATATGTACATATGTATAAGCTGCACAACTAGAAATACCCATTGTCCCAATATGAAATTAATGGCATGTACATTTTTGCAGTATGCCATTCAAATAAAAGGGCTATAAATATATCATTTTGAATACGAAAAAAGTTTATTTTATTGTTAGTTATATATTAATATTTAGCCACTAATAATTAAATACATATAACCAACTAATTCCAAAACTACAAGAAAACGTATTTGAAGGGAATCAAGCTAGGGTATTTCATTTTCAGGTGTGTTGTACAAAGTTACTATATAGTCTGTACCACCCAATTACCACAGGTTAGCTTAAGGCAACTGAAAAGAATAAATATCAAAAATCTCGGCAAAGCAAAGCCAGCACAAAATGAAACGCATCACACGCATACTAATACTTATGCATTTTTTACTGTCCCTATCTTACAAAAGGCGGAAAGCAAAGAGTAAGTGAAACAAAACAGCCGCATACATAAAATGACCAAGCTTAAGTTCTGCGACAGCACAACTACAATAGGCAAAGCTAACAAGACGCAGCAACTGCGCTATGTTCAAAAACCCTTTCTGGCAATATTAGGTGGTAATCAATGAAACCACTTACATATAATTTAAACATAACACATAACTTATTTTGACTATTTTAATGCAAGTACCCCTACTCTAGGATTAGTTAACAAACTCATAATAAAATGTCTTTATTATTCATACATGCCCTACCTAATTAATAAAAAACTTGCAGACTTTAATGCTTAAATTATATTCTAGTATCTTATGATTACCCATTTATTTACGCAAAGTTTATAAAAATTTTATACTACCCTCCCAAGTAGTTAAGCAGCCAGTCGATTGAAGCAAAAGTGTAAAATTGACAAACTCAAGCAAAGACAAGAGTTTGACAACACAAGAAGAAACGAACAGCAACATATTATTGCTGTCGCTTTCTTCGCACACGTTGCCATCAAAACAAAGTGAAAAAAATGATCGCCGTTGATTCTTTGTCACCAGCTGATTTTCAAAAAGGGCGGCACATCATTTGAAAAGGCAGACGCCGCCAACTTAACTCGCTATGTTCCCCTGTTAGAGATGTTCTTTTTCTGTTAAAGTTGCTGTCTCTGGTTACCCCTCTGTTAGTATTATATACTCTTTGGGTGTTAGCGGTTTAAAAATTTACACCTAGGTCACTAAAATAAGTAACCAAAATGGGATCCTGTTAAATGATAACTAAAGCTGCCTTCACACGGTCGGTCTTTCATCGGTTTTCTTTTAAAAAGCCAGCGCTCTTTTTTAGGTCCGGTCAAAAACCGACGCAAATAGGAGGAAAATAGAGCATGTTCTATTGTGTCTCATTTTTGCGTCGGTTAATTTGAGCCACTAACAGTTATACGTGTTTTTTTTTAGTAATTTTTGGCACAAATGGAAGCAATTTACTGGAGAAAGTGACCAGATTTTGTGACAGAACAAAAAGTGGCGGGATTTTGGATTAAAACGATGAGAATAATGTGAATGCCCACATTTTTGGTCGGTTAAAAAAAGGTACAAAAAAGCGGACCGTCTGAAGGCCGCTTAAGCGAAATATTAGCAAAGTGCTTAAATAATATTTTTTTTCCTAAGTTAAAGTTTGAGCGCAATAACTCATCGTTATTGTATTATTTCCCTGATCTGCATGATGCCCAATTCGTGCATCAGTCCAGGCTTTACACCAGGCAAAATTTTGTTTGCGATGATTATCAATTGTCCATAGTAAACGGAAAGCAATAAAGTTCTTTTGCGATTAAACTAATCATGCTGTGTTGCCGGAGAGGAAACACTTATAAGTTTTGCATTTCTACAAACAGCAGCTTCCTTATCATAACGGGTAATTTCCGTGGAGTAAGCGTGCTGAATTTTATTTCCTGTTTTACAATCATTATTTTTTTTTTTTTTTTTTAAATTAATAAATTTGCTAGTCAGCAAATAAAAAAATTACAAAACAAAAGGTGAGCTGCTCGCAAGGTCTGGCAATATAAGGCAACACTGTTAATGCGATAGTTACTTATCGATGAAAGGTTATTTTGGCTTTGAAAAAACCAAATTGCAAATCTCCTACCAACAAGACTAAAACCGAGCTTCCAACTTATTTTTGCTCGCACATGCTTAATCTTGTTGAGGGCTCGTTGGTAGACAAAAAGCCTTATAGCTACTGTTGTATACTTCCGTGATTCCGGCCATATTTGTTTTCGCTTTGTTTTTATACCGTTACCCCATAAAATGGGTAAAAAGGGTATAATGGATTTGTTCAAATGTATGTAACATCTCCGACCCCATTCATAGACGAATTATGTAAAGACTGGATATAAGAAATGTTCTCGCTATGTTAACTAACATAGCGCAACCATAGAGGAAAGTATTGTTGTTACGTTTTGTCTATTCCCGATCGGCACATACCGACTTGAATGTGAGGTCTGTGTGAGCTCAGTTTATATGTATGTGTGCATCGTCGGCCGCACTTCTAGAAAAAAAAAAAAAACAACAACAAAGTACACATACACCGCGCTGGGCTCTTGCTGGCCTGGCAGCTTTGTCCAAATTTCAGTTTTACATTTTCTAATGTTTACTCTTTCTTTTTTTTTTCGATGACACTAGCAAACAATGTTGTCAATGCTATCACAATACAAATGTTAACGCATGCATATTAATTCTGAAAGAGTATTCAGAAAATTAATGTGAAGATCTTTAAATGTATTGCTATTCTTGTTGAGATTTTTTATATTTCTTTTTTCTGTGGCCTGCATTTACATGTGTGTGTACGTGTACGCATACACATCATATTTAATTGTATTAGTGGCAATTGTTTCACCATTAATTGGCCTGCCTCAACTTTGGCAATTTATAAGGAAGTTGAGAAAATTAAAATGCTTAACATTACTTCTTATTATTGTTAACTAACAAATTTTGCGTTTATTTCATGTTTAAATAAACTATTAAATTAAATTAAAAATTAAACAAAATATTGCTAATATGTCTAAAATAATATAAAACAAGTTTGCCTTAAATTATCGTTAACATTTCTGGTTGCCGAAATACACATGTGATCGAGAACATCAAAATCTTGAATTTCAAAATTGCGAAGTTTTAAGCTATGGATAAAATAAACAAATAAGAAGGCTCTAGTCGAGAAATCCCGACTAGGACATACCCTTAACCCGATAGGTAATGCTTACAGTAACTTGTGTGTATTTATTCAGTGACCAATATAACCAAACTTCAAACTGCGATATCTCTGGTGTTTCTTAACCGATTTTAATCAAATTTTTAATTTTTAAATGTTCGTTATTTTATCCATAGTTTCAAACCTTATTTTCAGAATTTTGAAATTCATTATTTTGTTGTTATCGATCACATGTGTATATCGGAAACCAGAAGTGCTATCGATAGTTCGAAACAAACTTGATCTGCTTATGTAATAGGAGATCTTAAGTTTCAAATTTCTCTAGCTCTTATAGTCTCTGAGATCGACGCGTTCATACAGACAGACAGACAGACGGACAGACAGACATGGCTAGATCGACTCGGCTGTTGATGCTAATCAAGAATATATATACTTTATAGGGTCGGAGATGCTTCCTTCTGTCTGTTACATACATTTGCACAAAACCATTATACCCTTATTTACCCATTTATGGGTTAAGGGTATAATAAATAAGTTCATGAACATGCATATGTATGTATACATTTGCATGTTTACTAAATTCTAATATTAATTTTCTTAACTTCCTCATAAATCTAAAAACTATAAGCCGCCAGTCGCAAAATATTGCAATATCAAAACAAACGCTGTGTACTCACATGCATACATACTATGAAAGTGTGTCTATGTATACATGTCAGCGCTCAAGCACTTTAAAGCAAAAGTCACAAATGGGTTAAGCAAAAAACTGTGCAAGGCAAAGGCGTGAGAGAACTGGCATACAATTTGATTCGTTACTTTTCTTTCCTCTACGGTTGCGCTGAGATTTACAGCTCGTTAAGTTACCGTCTCTTATTTCCAGTCTTTACATAATTCGTCTATGGACCCCATTAAGTATACATCGAAGAGTATGTAATACTAACAGAGAAGTAACCAGAGACAGCAACTTTAACAGAAAAAAGTCTGCTCTAGCAGCGGCACATAGGGAGTTAAGTTGCCGTCTGCCTTTTCAAATGATGTGCCGCCTTCTTGAAAATCAGCTAATGACAAAGAATCAACGGCGATCACTTTTTTCACTTTGTTTTGATGGCAAAGTGTGCGAAGAAAGCGACAGCAATAATATGTTGCTGTTCGTTTCTTCTTGTGTTGTCAAACCCTTGTCTTATCTTAAGTTTGGCAATTTTACACTTTTGCTTTAATCGACTGGCTGCTTAACTACATGGGAGGGTAGTATAGAATTTTTATGAACTTTGCGTAAATAAATGGGTAATAGTAAGATACTAGAATATAATTTCAGCATTAAAATCTGCAAGTTTTTTGTTAATTAGGTAGGGCATGTATGAATAATAAAGACATTTTATTATGAGTTTGTTAACTAATCCTAGAGTAAGGGTACTTGCATTAAAATAGTCAAAATAAGTTATGTGTTATGTTTAAATTATATGTAAGTGGTTTCATTGATTACCACCTAATATTGCCAGAAAGGGTTTTTGAACATAGCGCAGTTGCTGCGTCTTGTTAGCTTTGTATATTGTAGTTGTGCTGTCGCAGAACTTGAGTTTGGTCATTTTATGTATGCGGCTGTTTTTTTTCACTTACTCTTTGCTTTCCGCCTTTTGTAAGACAGGGACAGTAAAAAATGCATAAGTATTAGTATGCGTGAGATGCGTTTCATTTTGTGCTGGCTTCGTTTGCCAAGATTTTTGATATTTATTCTTTTCAGTTGCCTTTAGCTACTCTGTGGTAATTGGGTGGTACAGACTATATAGTAACTTTGTACAATAACACACCTGAAAATGAAATACCCTAGCATGATTCCCTTCAAAAACGTTTTCTTATAGTTTTGGAATTAGTTGGTTATATATATTTAATTATTAGTGGCTAAATATTAATATATAAATAACAATATAATAAACTTTTTTCGTATTCAAAATGATATATTTATAACTCTTTTATTTCAATGGCATACTTCAAAAATGTCCATGCCATTAATTTAATATTGGGACAATGGGTATTTCTAGTTTTGCAGCTTATACATATGTACATATCAGCTACAACAGCCAGCCTTTGGGTTCACATTTATGCATATACACAAAGACGTGCCTGACCTGCGATACGTTTTGTGTTCACATGCAGCCAAATAAGTATACCAAAACGTAAGCAGCAAAAAATCAAAACAACAAATGCGGCGGCCAGCACAGAAGTATAAACAAAAGCAGCTGTTCTGTCTTTTCTCTACCTACGACCTTTCGTCAGATTTGTTCATGGGCGAGTACAATTTTTTCGCCAGTTCTTTTTACATCTCTGTTACCTTTACATACTCGTTGGGACCCCATTAAGTATACATCGAAGAGTATGTAATACTAACAGAGAAGTAACCAGAGACAGCAACTTTAACAGAAAAAAGTCTGCTCTAGCAGCGGCACATAGGGAGTTAAGTTGCCGTCTGCCTTTTCAAATGATGTGCCGCCTTCTTGAAAATCAGCTAATGACAAAGAATCAACGGCGATCACTTTTTTCACTTTGTTTTGATGGCAAAGTGTGCGAAGAAAGCGACAGCAATAATATGTTGCTGTTCGTTTCTTCTTGTGTTGTCAAACCCTTGGCTTGCTTAAGTTTGGCAATTTTACACTTTTGCTTTAATCGACTGGCTGCTTAACTACATGGGAGGGTAGTATAGAATTTTTATGAACTTTGCGTAAATAAATGGGTAATAGTAAGATACTAGAATATAATTTCAGCATTAAAATCTGCAAGTTTTTTGTTAATTAGGTAGGGCATGTATGAATAATAAAGACATTTTATTATGAGTTTGTTAACTAATCCTAGAGTAGGGGTACTTGCATTAAAATAGTCAAAATAAGTTATGTGTTATGTTTAAATTATATGTAAGTGGTTTCATTGATTACCACCTAATATTGCCAGAAAGGGTTTTTGAACATAGCGCAGTTGCTGCGCCTTGTTAGCTTGTATATTGTAGTTGTGCTGTCGCAGAACTTGAGTTTGGTCATTTTATGTATGCGGCTGTTTTTTTTCACTTACTCTTTGCTTTCCGCCTTTTGTAAGACAGGGACAGTAAAAAATGCATAAGTATTAGTATGCGTGAGATGCGTTTCATTTTGTGCTGGCTTCGCTTTGCCGAGATTTTTGATATTTATTCTTTTCAGTTGCCTTTAGCTACTCTGTGGTAATTGGGTGGTACAGACTATATAGTAACTTTGTAAAATAACACACCTGAAAATGAAATACCCTAGCATGATTCCCTTCAAATACGTTTTCTTATAGTTTTGGAATTAGGTGGTTATATATATTTAATTATTAGTGGATAAATATTAATATATAAATATCAATATAATAAACTTGTTTCGTATTCAAAATGATATATTTATAACTCTTTTATTTCATTGGCATACTTCAAACATGTCCATGCCGTTAATTTAATATTGGGACAATGGGTATTTCTAGTTTTGCAGCTTATACATACATATCAGCTACAACAGCCAGCCTATGGGTACACATTTATGCATATACACAAAGACGTGCCTGACCTGCGATACGTTTTGCGTTAACGACCTATGGGCGAGTAAAATTTTTTCGACAGTTCTTTTTACATCTTTGTTAGTATTACATACTCGTTGGTATTAAGTGCATTGTGGTTTAAATTGAAATTGTTTATTGAATGTGATTTATTATTTAGGAACTCTTAATCTAAAGCTTGTCTAATTGCTTCCGCACTCGCATTCATGTTGCCAAGAATTCTTCAAACTAAAAGTGTCCTTGAATTAATACTAATACTGTTCTGATGAAAGAATTTTGTATAAGCAAAATCAAAACAAAGCAGCTGTTCACTTAACTCTTAACGCAAACGCACTTTTGTGCCAATGTGATTCTGCGTGATGTGTTGATAACGATTTCGATAGCAAACGCGCTGTAGTGTGAACGCCACATAAGAAATAATAACTTTTTGAAAAACCATCGATTACTTATTGATATTTATATGTTCAGTTAGTTACCACGTCAAAAGCTTCCAAACCGGATGAATATATACTATATTGCAATTCATCAAGAATCATATTGCATTTAATATGGTTAGCTTGCTTCAGGAAATTGACACTGAACATGAGGATATGGTCCATCATGCCGCGCTGGATTTCTACGGATTGCTCTTGGCCACCTGTTCGTCAGACGGTAGCGTCCGTATTTTTCACTCGCGTAAAAACAATAAGGCACTGGCTGAACTAAAGGGACACCAAGGACCAGTGTGGCAGGTCGCATGGGCACATCCAAAATATGGCAACATATTGGCATCTTGTTCTTACGACCGCAAAGTAATTATATGGAAGTCGACTACACCCAAAGAGTGGACAAAGCTGTAAGTGTGTTGTGTTTCCATCTTTTTAAAGCGCATTATGTGCTATAATTGTGAGTAAATGATATGAACACCAAACTCACACTCGTTTGTTGTGGTGTCAAGTGCTTAGAATAACATGTCTAAACGTCAATGCGGACGTCTGTGATAAATCGCGACATGGTCTGAAAATCGATTCTTGTTGACCTCGACAAAATACGACGAAAATATTAAACGAAATATATCAATTACTTGCTTGGTTACTGAAAACCCTAAAAATATTCACGTAGCTAATTTTTTTTTTTATTGTTTGATAGATTAAAAACGAGCTCAATCCCGACTTGGACATGCCCGTTGCTCATCGCTTACAGTCATTACGCATTTGCATTATTACTAAAATTGAATATGCGATATCTCCGGTGTTTCTTAACTGATATTTATTAAAATTGTTCGTATTTTTAATAAATTTATCCATAAGCCCCATTTTCACAACTATGAAATTCACTATTTTATACCCTTAACACATAAAATGGGTAAAAGTGGGTATATTACAGATTGTCTGCCTGTCTGTATGAACGCATTGATCTCAGAGACTATAAGAGCTAGAGACTTTTATCCTTTAACTCCATTTTCACAACTATGAAATTCATGGTTTGGATACCCTTAACCCATAAAATGACTAAAAGAGGGCATAATGGTTTTGTGCAGAAGTATGTAACAGTCTGTTTGGCTGATCGTAGTTGCATCGAAACTTTGAATGCCACGATCCCAAACTTGAATAATCAAATTTAGTAGGGAATTCAGAAAGCAATAGCCTTCAGAGTTCTGCATTGAATTGAAAAAACTAGATGCCATGCCCGCCCATACCCATCACCTCTTAAAATCTAAAATATTCTTATCTTTCTCAGTTTTTGTACTAGTCACCAAATTGTAAGAGACATCCGCCAGAGATCCACATAAAAGTTTTGGATGCCACACCCATCTTTACCATTTCTCATTTTTTTAATGTAACTGTTTAATTTAAGCCATTTTTTCGGATATCTTCATTCCGACCTCTTTTCACTTTTTATAAACAGTTTATTCCTAATTTTTGTTTGTTTATTTGACATATTTTAGATACGAATACATCAATCACGATTCTTCTGTAAACTCTGTGGACTTTGCGCCTTCTGAACACGGTCTGATACTTGCATGCGCCAGCTCAGATGGTTCCATTTCTGTGTTGACTTGCAACACAGAGTACGGTGTTTGGGATGCGAAAAAATTGCCCAATGCGCATACAATAGGAGTGAATGCTATTTCCTGGTGTTCAGCTGACGCACCCGATCCGGCCTTTGATCAGCGTGTGACCTTGCGTAATGTGGCTTTAAAGCGGTTGGTCAGTGGTGGGTGCGATAATCTCGTTAAAATTTGGCGTGAAGATAATGATCGTTGGATAGAAGAGCACCGCCTTGAAGCTCATTCAGATTGGGTACGTGATGTGGCATGGGCCCCTTCGATTGGATTGCCACGCATGCAAATAGCGTCGGCTTCCCAAGATCGTCACGTTATCATTTGGAGCAGTAATGCTGATTTTTCGGAGTGGACATCAAATGTATTACACACTTTTGATGATGCTGTTTGGAGTATTTCTTGGTCAACCACTGGAAATGTACTTGCCGTTACTGGTGGAGACAATAACGTTTCGCTGTGGAAGGAAAACAGTGAGGGTCAATGGATACGCATTAACTTTGAATCTGGCACAGCCATTCAATCGAAAACTCCACATCAATTGCACAAAGCCTCACAGCAACCGCAGCAGCCATTAAATCTGCCACAGTCGTCGGACTCTGAGCATAGCTCGAACTTGTCAAATTCAAATTTGTCAAATTCGCAGCTGTCAACCTAAGAATATTATATTTTCAACGCTTCTAAATTTATTATACAAATGAAATAAAAACAGTCGCCTAGGGAAAAATCTTATAAATACTTTAATTACAGGATATGTTCATATCTTACATAGACGTGCGCAAGTGTCGTTAAAACACTTTGATACTTGAACGACAGATTCAGGCAGGTATTTGTACTTGAAAGTAAAGCGGTGAAAAATTGCAAATATTGTGTGTCGCAGAAATGATTTAAATCATTCCGTCGCTGGCTGAATCTCGATCAGCTCGACCAGATGTATGTACTCTCGTGTACGTAGCTTACATACATATGCATCAGAGACCGGCAGCGGTGTATCGCAACTACTAGTACACCGCACAAACACATGGTGTTTTATATACACGAGTAAAAAAAGGACTCATTATTTTTTGATGCGGTGTTTTTTTACTAGTAATTTTTTAATGCGGTGTTAAAAATAAGCTACACATATTGCACTGGTATATGTTTGACTACGTGTTCGGCCACCGCATAAATTCAAAACAATCCCTAAATCTGATGAGTATTTTTTATACGCGGCGCACACGACTCGTCTTTTCATGTGCATGTTTTTCGTTGACTTCGTTTTGCGGACAACCAGGGTACAAAAAAACATTAACAACAACAACGCGTGGGCTCGCTCAGTGCGTATATTCCAAAGCGGAGTAAGAATAACGAAGTAAAAATTTGATGAGTGCGAGGCTGACGCTTGCAAAAGTACCCGGTGTATTTATGAGTGTGTCTTTTACCACCGCATATTTTTTTGCAGTTTCTGCGCCGCACTCAAACACATGCGGTGTTTAAACACCGCAACCGCATTTTACGCGGTGTTAATACCACCGCCACCGCATTTTGAACGAGTACACTAGTAGTGCTAAAATCAGGCACCGCTGCAGGTCACTGATATGCATAAGGATTTTGCGTGCAAACAGTAATAAATGGATATTTTGGTTATAAAAAGGCTGGCAAAAGGTAGGCGTGATATCTCCTGCCCTCGTAATCAGTCATTAAGGCTCTAGCTTAAGAACTGTGAAAGATACAAGAAATTCCCATATGATTGGAGGGAGGGGGCGGAAGATGATGGCGTGGCATGAAGACTTTTTAATCAGATTTTTGGCGAATGTCAGCATTTATCGATATTTAAATCGAGGTGCCCCCGTTGTCGAAGAGCCTTAAAAATAACACTGTCAGACGAAGACATGTCCCTAGATATAAAGATCTGTGGCAGATGGCACTTTCTACCGAGATTGGTGACTTTAGAGCAAAAGCTGAGAAAGATAAAAATTTCAGATTTTAAAAGGTGGGCATCCAAAGCTTTTATACAGAGCTGTGACGGATGTCAAAATCAGATACATACATAGGTAATCCAACAGCTCCGTTTCATCGTTATATGTTTCATGGATGAAACGCTTAGCTCGTGAACGGCATTTTTCATTTCATTGCGATCCATATTTGTGCAGTCAGCTATTGTTTGTTAACATTTCTTTTACTACATTTTTGACACAGTTACTGTTTACTCGCTTTTTTTTTGCATGGATTTATAAAAAATTCCAAAAGAATGAGTTAAAGATATGCAATGCGATGCTTTAGCAATTCAAGTTATTAGGAAAATAGATGATATTGAAGGTCTCGTTGTTTAAATTATACTTGAGCTAATGGCATTATATAAGCCGCAACTTCTCTTTTTAGATTATATTTTTGAAGTCTTTTGACTTTTTATCATACAACAAACTATGATTTTCAACTAAAATAATTAGCTTATGCTCGTTCATTTGAATATGTAAACGTTTTGCATCACACTTTTTGATCAGCTTTTTGTATTTTCACGCTTATCAACACTAAAAAAATGTAAGAATCTGTGACCTAAGGGTTCAGAACTAATACTACGTTTATGCTTGCAAAAAAGCATGAATTCAGATCATGCTTTTTTAAAAAAATACTAGCATAAACACAAAATCGTGATTTTTTCTACACACGTATTTTGACTATGATTTTTTGGAAAAATCATGATTTTTTGTGAAAAAAGTCTGGCAAGGCTACTGTCAGCTGTCATGCACTGAAGCTAATTTAAACAATGGATTGAGTACGTTACAAATGGGAAGCAATAGAAGCCACTAGACGACTGAGGAATAAATGAGCTTCTCAACATTATTAAATATGATAATATGCTACGCAACTAGTCGGCAAAGCTTAGCATTTTTTTCCATTTTGACGATTTAACCGCTTAACGCTTTGCTTTCGGTCCATGTTTTTGCTGATGTGTTGCCACCTATTTTATATAAAGCTGGCCACATACTTTAATTTTCTCAAGTGGCTCCTCACTTCAAAAATATCATGATATTTATAAAATAGCATAAACAGGCGTATTTTTAAAAGCGTGATTTTAAAAAATCATGATACCGCAAGCATAAACGTAGTATAAATTAAATTAAATTAAATTTTGAGTGAACGCTCACATTGAGATCACATAGGTTTGATTGAGTCAGCTGATTGTAAAATTAAATTAAATAAAATTGAATGTGGAGAAAACAGACCTTAAGTTGTTGCAGAACGCATAAAACATGAAACGATGAAACGATCTGTTGAATACCCTTAATATTCCCAGCAAGTAAAAACGCTGCTGTCGGACGCAACCGATTGCGATATATTTTGATACCAGTTTCCATAGCTGTATTAAGGATTCTGTGTGCAAATAGTAATATATGGGGGTTTTGGGTAAAAATATCAGGCAGAAGGGGTAGGCGTGACATCCAGATTTGTGATGCATATCTGTGGCCGATGGCACCCTGTAACCCCCTATCAAGTAACGCAAAAACTCAGAAAGATATAAATAGAAATATAACAAGTAAAAACGTTGCAGTTGGACGCAATCGACTGCGATATACTTTGATACCAGTTTACATATCTGTGTCAAGGATTCTGGGTGCAAATAGTAATGTATGGAGGTTTTGGGTATAAATATCAAGCAGAAGGGGTAGGCGTGACATTCAAATTTGTAATGCATATCTGTGGCGGTATAAGTGGGCGTGGCACATTTTGATGAACATCTGTTACGGGTGTCACTTACAACATTCCCAGCAAATTTGGTGACTCTAGCTTAAAAACTAGCGAAGTTACATGCATTTCATTTTTTTTTGGGGCGGTGGAGCATGTCCCGTTGTTTGGGGCGTGGCATACAAAGTTTCCTGTGTCATATGTCAGCATCTCCCTTCCTACCAAATTTGGTAGCTATTGCCTCAAAACTGTAAAAAAATACAGCCAATTTTGGTTATAATTTGAGGGGGCAGAAGAAGTGGATGTGGCATCCAAACTTTTGTACAGTTTTTTGGGGAATGTCACCACCTATCTTGCCATCAAATTAACTCTAGCTGCTAAAATGTGGGATATATAAGTGTTTTATCGATTTGCACATCGTGGAGTATCGAATCGGACATTGCACAAACCCAATATACTATGATACCGTTGGTATCAAAGTATTCAAATTATGTGTATGAAGATATATAATTTTCAGAGTTGGGTGGTAAAGTTAGGCGTGGAATCCAATTTGGTGACTAGCTGCTAAAATGTTGGATACATATGTATGAATGTGTTTTATCTATTTGCATATCAAGGTGAATTGACTTGTTATCGATTGCCTAGGCCCCCCAAGGTCGTAGACCCCTAAATTTAACACTTTGACGAACACATATATCAAGATATTTGTAAAGTTGCAGGGATGTAGCGATTAGGGTGTCAGAAAACTTGCGTTCATACGGACAGACACCATTACGGACATTGAAAAACACTAATATACTATTGATATTTTTGGTATCAGATTATAAACACCAACAAAGAAAAGAACAAACTACTTTCTTTTCGATTCGGTCGTTAGCGAACCGTTCGCATGCGAATTTAATTTTAATTCTTTCGCGAGTCAAATGCTTTTCAGTTCGCTAATTTTATTTTTCGATTCGCGAGCCGAATTTTAAATTTGAAAAACCGAAAATGGGGTTCGCTTGCGAATTAAACCAAAAAGAATGGTTTTTTGCAACAAATGCTTTGATTTTGGAAATCAATGGCAGTGTCCAGGCTGACATTGGGTGACCACAAATGGACTTGGTGATTTCAAGCAATTTTAGGCCAAATATTTTGTATTTATAAAATCGCTAGCACAAACGTATTTTGGACATCATTTGATACACTTCACCTAACTGGTGACCACGGACGCACTTGGTAAATTGTAACAAACGCGTATGGGTTCTTTTGCGAGTCGAGCGCCATCAATATACTAGTATAACGACATCAAATGCAGATAAGCCGAGTTGACGTTGCCTTTATTTCCCAGTTGAGAATCACAGTGGGTGAAATTCTACTGAGGCCTTAGCTCTTCGGCGTGGGGTGTGTTGTTTTCTGCTCCTCAACTCTACGGTACATAAACTTTTAATATTAAGATTCCGAAAAAAATGTACAATGGGAGGTTAACTCCACGAATCATTTCACCATCACCATTACTGACGATGATGTTCAACTAGCAATGAACACGTACAAAATCTCATACAAAAATCATTTCATTTATAGGTTCGTTCTTTACCCTTAACAACCATGATCTTCTACGCAGCATTTTGTTGAAGATACCCTAAAAAAACTTCCACAAGATTATTATGTTACCATGTCTTTCCCCCCCGAACGGGACCAGATTTAAGACTTCATGATGATTTCAAAACTCTTCAATATTTATTTACCAAAGAAATAATATTCCAGTTTTCTGCGTTTGTGAACATACGTACTTACTAACTACGCACGAAATAAATCCATTTAAAAAAAAAATTTGTTATAACCTTAGTGTGACATGCGCTGGTATTATATTTAATTGATTAATGAAAAATACACGCTAATAGTGCATTTGGTAATTATGCAGTTTGGTTACTTTTCCGAAAAGTGGGGGAATTTTTTTTTTTTTTTCATGAAGCTGTTGATTGCATCATAGTAAGTAATATTCCATGGGGGGCTGAAATTTCCCATAAACTCCATTAGTTATGGGGTTTTGAAATTATCATGAATATTCGTGATTTTGAAGAACGCTAGGGAGAGGGGGTGAAAACACACACACACACACACACACACACACACACACACACACACACACACACACACACACAGAGTGTTTTCGCGGAGTAAAGGTACGAAAATGTAACAATGAAAATGCTCTCGAATATTTTCGTTTGTTTTGATTTCGGCGATCACAACTGTCCTTCCCCACACTACACTTACGGTAAATATTTACTATCGCGGCACCAGCGATTTTCGGGCTGATTTTTTTTTTCACGCTCCCTTATGACTTGGAAACATCATTGCCAGTCATATTATGCTGGCGCATCGCATTGGAAAAAAAAAAAAATTTTTTTGTCGTTTTACAGATTTTACAAATTTCACAAATTTTGCAAATCCATTCGTTTATGTATGCATAGGTGTGTGTGCGTGCGTGAAAAAAATGTGCCCGATAGTGTGATCTGCTCCGGAACATAGCTAATAGTGCCAATAGCAGTGGCGTGAGCCACTGCTTTACGGCGTTTGAAAGTTTAAAATGCCGTAAAAACTTTCAAACGCCGTAAAAGCAGTGGCTCACGTCACTGCTATTGGCACTGTTGGCTATGTTCCGGAGCAGATCACACAAACTCGCCATTTTCAAAACGACATAATCTCCGCGATATGCGAAACATAGCAAACAGTGCCTTTATGAGAATTTCAAAACCCCATAACTCATGGAGTTTATGGGAAATTTCAGCCTCCCCCCATGGAATATCATTAGCGGCAACCAATCGAAGGTGCCTATAAAAAAAAAAAAAAAAATTCCCCCACTTTTCGGAAAAGTAACCAAACTGCATAATTACCGTGCATTTACACTGAAGCCTTTAGAAAGTCCTATGTGATACAGGCGAAAAGTCATTTACACTGACAAAAAGCCTTTAGTAATCAGCTGTTTTTAGTTTACTTTTGGCTGTGATTGTTGCACAAGAATTTTGAAGAATGGAGCAAAATTTAAATGAAATAATGCTGGCAAAGGAAATAGGTGATTGCGTTGCAAATACGGCAAATGATTGTGTCAACTTTTTTTTTTTTTGGCAATTTTGTTGATTGCGCGAACGTAGAAGTGACCACAGCAGCACTTGCCCATAATGCAATGTCTGGATTTGACTGCATTAGGACGCGACTGCATTAGGCAGAGCGCAATGGCTGCTATTGGGAGATGGATGTCCCGAAATTAAGTGAGATGGCCTTAAAGGAGGGTTTCCGAATGGAAAGAAACCTTTTCCAAAAGCTTTACGACACCTTGCCTGAAATGGAAATGATGGACACTAACTTAAGGGCGTGCATTCCTCTGGCAAAACGGATAGCCGTAGCTCTGTATAGCCTGGGCTCATCTGCAGAGTACAGAACAGTTGCCAGTCTGTTTGGCATATCGAGTGCTAACCTGTGCAAAATTCAGATTACTTAATTGCACTTTTGATTTGGTTTAAAGTCAGCTGTTAAAAAATGCCACCTTTTATAATTCGAGCCAAAAATATCGATACATCGTCAAAAAAGGTCTTTATTTTAGCCCGTAGCATAGCAGCGCTCTTGTGCCGCGAGGAAAAGTCGCTATTTTCAAATATAACGGCCACATTTTGTATGCTAAAGGCCCATTCCCAGCAAATAAAAATTTCATTTATGAAAAGTGCTTATTATTTCGTTAGGTTCCACATAAAGTTAGGGTGACCAGATGTTCTAAATATTTTTATGGAAAATGTAAATATTTGTTGGTCACCTTACTTGATTACTTACAAAATAAATCGGTCATTGTGACAACAAATTATGAAAAATTAAATAAAAACAAATGGAAAACGGTGAATTCATGATGGCAATAGCTGCTTTTATAGTTCTAAGGAGAAGGAGAAAGGCCAATGAGCTGAAAAGCATCATGCCGCGCCTTAGATGTTGGGTCAACTCATAAAAAAAAACGGGGTGAAAAAGGACGCTTCATAAGCGATTTTCGTAACATGATTTACACCCCAACGGTGTTTTATCAAAATTTTCCAAAGTCCATTTTCAATCTTGTTCACTTGCTGCCCGAAATAATAGTAAACTTCTAATTCCATTTTTAAGAACAGCTGATTATGGAATCCACACTGGTTCCACTATCGGAACTATCGATTAACTTTGCTGATGCTTGCTGGGAATTGAATAAAAATTAACAGGCAGGAAAATTTCTGACAACTGTTTTTTTTATATAGAGTTGAACATAAAAATTCCATTCCGGGCGTGCTGGGAATGGGCCTTTAAGGCTAAATTTTTCGAAGGCCTTAAGGCTAAATGCTAAAGGCTCGCCTTAAGGCCTCAGTGTAAATGCACAATAAAAGTTATTAACAAAAAAAGGGGCCTGCTCGAGGTGCCCCTGCTCGAGACAAAATATGGCGGATCTAGAGAGGACAACTCGAAAAAAAACCCGTAATCACCGGTGTTACCGAACCGTGCCCCTGTGATGAATGGCACTACTATGAGGCTCTGCCCCGGGGTACTTCCTTCCTCATCAGTCGTGGGACCAACTTATGGATACACAACCTGAACAACAACAACAACAAACAGGGTGCTCAAACAGCCCCAAGTCGATTGATATTGAACTTACACGGCAACCCGATGTAGCTATGGACATCTGTTCACAAAGCTCTGGGACCGAGACGTTGACCAAGGAAGAGGAAGAAGCCCTTCTCGCCTCTCCCAAGGCCGAGAGACCCAAGAGGGTCGCGCTTTCGGGCGCTGCGAGGAAGAGGTTGCGCAGACACCTTGCGAACGGCATCCCCATGGATAAGGCCAAAAGGCTCGCTCAGAAGCCTATGGACCCTCCAAGGGCGGTGCCCAGCATGAATGGTGCAACCCATAAGAGAGTTAGATCGGCCAACACGACCCCAGAAGAGATGTCGACTAAGGGGGCCCATGAAATCCGCGGCACCTAGTGCCCTGACGAAGGGTGTACCCGCAAGCGTATTGCTTGCCACGGGGGCTCCAGCAGCCTCCACAGCCGCAGTTGCAGCTGGGCAAGCGATACAGGAGCAGGTACCCCAAGTCCGTACAATGGCCTCCGACAGGGATGTTAATAGCTCGACGAAGATGGCAATACTCCCTGCCGACTATCCTAACAGCTTGTTGACAACGCCGCAGCTCAACGAGATTCAGACTGCCATCTTGTCGAGGGTGATGGCTTTGAGACACGGCTCTGTGAAGCCGCTGTTCTCTGGCTGCACCTTCCGACCAGGATGGATGGCCATCACGTGCGGCAATAAAGAAACAGTCGAGTGGCTGAGCTCTGAGGTGCCCAAGCTCCGACTGTGGAAGGACGCCCACTTCAAGGTGGTCCCTGAAGCGGAGGCTCCACATGCCGCTGTATTCAGACTCCAATGGGGCTGAGAGAGGGGAACCCCCCTATTTCTCAGACCGTGTTGGAAACTTGCCCTATAGACTGTTTCATCAAAATAGTGTACAATGGGCTATACAAAGCTTCTGTCCTTACAAATCCCCTGGACCAGATGGAATTTATCCATGCTTGTTGCAGCGGGGACTGCACCAATTCGCACTCCCCCTGGTCCGCTTATTTCGAGCAAGTCTCGTGCTTGGACATATACCAAGCAAATGGGCTAAAGTGAAAGTCGTGTTTATTCCTAAGGTAGGGAAGAAAGATTCCCAATTGCCTAAGTCCTATAGACCGATTAGCCTCAGCTCCTTTTTCCCTAAAACTATGGAGAAGATAATTGACCAGCACATCAGGGAGGTGAATCTCAAGCACCATCCCCTACACAAGTACCAATATGCGTACCAAGCTGGTAAGTCAACTGAGACCGCCATTCATTGCCTCACAACAACCATTGAAAAGGCCATTGGCTCTCAACAAATAGCACTAGCCTTTTTAGATATCTCAGGAGCTTTTGACAATACGTCATATGAGGCTATCCGTGCCTTCCTTGAACAAAAAAATGTCTCCACACCCATCATTAGGTGGATTCTGGAAATGCTTAGATCCAGAACCATAACTTTAGACCTTGAAGGAACCATGACCTCAATCATAGCCACAAGGGGGTGCCCTCAAGGGGGTCATCGACGAGCTACTCCATAAGTTTAACAACTTAGGGTTCTCCACTCAAGGCTATGCAGATGATCTAGTCATCTATATAGTGGGCTGGCATGAGCAAACCATTTCGGATCGCATGCAGCAAGCCCTCAATATATGCCAATAGATGGTGCCAGGACAAAGGATTGTCCATAAACCCATCAAAAACTGTCCTAGTTCCATTTACCAGGAAAAGGTCTCTTTCTCTAACAAGACCCTCCCTAAATGGATCCTCCATTGACTTTTTGATTGAAGCTAACTACTTAGGAGTTACACTTGACTCCAAGCTTAACTGGAACGAACACCTTGAAAAGACCTTAAACAATGCTCGGGCATACTTCGCCTGCAACATGCTCTTCGGTAGAACATGGGGCTTAAGTCCCAAAATGATCTACTGGTCTTTCAACACTGTGGTAAAACCGATCTTAACCTATGCATCTTTTGCTTGGTGGACGAAATCTACCCAGAAGACAGCTGCGGCTGCACTTACCAAAGTACAACGACTTGTCTGCATAGGCATTACTGGAGCTATCCGGACATGTCCCACTGCAGCACTTGGAGTCATAACCGGCATACCGGCATCCATCACCCTGAAAAAGGAGGCCTGCCTGGGGGCACTTCGCCTTCAAAACATCACCAACATAAAAAGTTGTGATCTTATCGGACATCTTCGGGTTCTCGAACCCCTAATAAACGAGCCCATTCTGCGCGTAACGGACGAACAACCTAAACTATTCTTCCACAGAAACTTTTCGATAGTCCTGCATACCAGACACGAGTGGAAAACCAAATCAATATCTCTGCCCAGTGGATCACAAACGTGGTACATTGATGGGTCAAAACTGGAAAATGGTAACACCGGGGCTGGTATTTTCGAACCAAGGCTCAACAAATCCATAGCCATGGGAAAGTCTCCAACCATTTTCCAAGGAGAGATATACGCCATAGAAATCTGTGCTCGTGAATGCCTACGCAGAAAAATGCAAGGTGCACGGATTTACATCTTCTCTGACAGTCATAGCGCTAAGGTCCTTCGTAATCTCCTCCAAACTTGTAGAGAACTGTTTCCATCAGCTGAACACCCTTGCCTCCAAAAACATCCTAACGGTGGGCTGGGTGCCGGGGCACGAAGGCCATATAGGAAACGAGGTGGCTGACTCCCTAGCTAAACGCGGGGCGTCGACACCACTAATCGGCCCTGAACCGTTCTGTGGACTCTCGAAAGGACACAAAAGAGAACTGCTCAGGAAATGGGAGGAAGCAGAAATAACTCGTCACTGGACCGACAGTGCACGGCTGAGACATGCCAAACAATTTCTCGTCCCCCAGATGATGCGATCAAAACGCATCATCAATCTTAAAAAGAGCGAAATTCGCAATCTAACAGGCTACCTAACAGGTAAATGCAACCTAAGGTATCACCTTAAGAAATTAAAACTTTCAGAGATCGACACATGCAGATTCTGTGAGCTGGAGCCAGAAACATCAGAACATGTTCTATGTGAATGCCCCTCGCTAAGCAGACGTCGACTTCTACACCTAGGAGGTGAACTTATCCCCCCCTACAGGATTTGGGAACATATAGACCCTACCAAAGTGCTCTCCTTTATCAAAAGCCTCGGTACAGAGACTCTACCCTAATCCTACAGGCCGGCACAAAAGATCTAACATCTGATCGCAGTGTAATAAGGCCCTTGTAATAATAATAATAATATTAACAAAAAAAAACCTTAATTCAAATAAGCGGGCATGTAATTATAGACATCACCTTTAACAGATGACATTCTTGGGCCGGCAGGTATGATTGTAGGCAATGCATAATCTCAAAACTTTGTTGTTGTGGGATCAAACACATTTTTTTTTAAAGCCATAAATTTAAAGATAGGATATTTATATATTGTTCATATTAAGATATGTCTATCAAGTATTTTAGTATTTGAATGTAAGCGATTGCCAAAACTTGCCGAAAAAAAATACACAGATCCATACACACATTTTTACATGCTAAGCCCGTATATGGTAAGCTTTCGAGCTTTCAAGAGCGAGTGGCATTTATGTGTATGCAGCAGCCCACATATGTATGTATATGTGTATGCCGGGCACATGTTTTAACACTCGTGACCAAAATAATTTGTACACTTGGCAATCTGGCTCTGCTTATGCCAATAAATATAAACAATGCTTAAAATTACTCCCATTTTCGGTACTCAAGCGATGAAAGTTCTTTCCTTGTGGCTTGTTGTTTCGTTGAATGGACGGGTTAAGTTTTATGTCGTTTTAAAATTGTGTTGTATAATTTAAGGTTATGTTTCTATTTCTCGGCTTTGGATATTTATACTTTGATACCAATGGTATATTGGGTTTGTGCAATGTCCGTCATGGTGTCTGTCCGTCCGTCCGTATAAACGCAACTTTTTTCGACACCCTTAAACCTAGAGCCTTGCAACTTTGCAAATATCTTGGTACATGCCTTTGTCAGACAAAGTGTTTAATTTAGAGCTCTACGATATGCACCGAAACATTGGCTGCTCAGCTCCCAAATAACGGGCAATGCTCCACCGCCCTAATGAAAACCGGAATGCATATAACTTCGCCAGTTTTTGTGCTAGAGTCACCAAATTTGCTGGGAATATTGTAAGTGACATCCGTATCAGATGTGCATCAAAATGTGCCACGCCCACTTATACCGCCCACCTCTATATCTATGTCAGTTTTTGCGCTAGAGTCCCCAAACTTGGTAGGGGGATAGAAGGTGCCATCCGCCACAGATATGCATCACAAATTTGAATGTCACGCCCATACCCGGAACCCCCATACATTACTATTTGCACCCAGAATCCTTAAAACAGATATGTAAACTGAAATCAAAGTATATCGCAGTCGGTTGCGTCCAACTGCAATGTTTTTACGAGTTTTTTTTTTTTTTTCAATTAAATTCCATCAAAATTACGTTATAGACACAACTATTAATATAAATTTTTTATACCCTTAACACATAAAATGGGTAAATAAGGGTATAATGGTTTTGTGCAAATGTATGTAACAGACAGAAGGAAGCATCGCGACCCTATAAAGTATATATATTCTTGATCAGCATCAACAGCCGAGTCGATCTAGCCATGTCCGTCTGTCCGTCTGTCCGTCAGTCAAATGAGGTGTGAAACTACGGATAAAATAATGAACATTAAAAAATTTGATCAAAATCGGTTCAGAAACACCGAAGATATTGCAGATTGAAGTTTGGTCATATTGGTCACTGGCAGAATACACACAAGTAACTGTAAGCGTTACGAACCGGGTTAAGGGTATGTCCTAGTCGGGATTTCTCGACTAGAGCCTTCTCACTTGTTTTTTAGTTAAGTTTAAGTTTTGCTATCACCACAACAATTGGCGACGTCAACATTCCTACCTACACATACACCTGCCAATGATAAATGCACTTGTGTATAACGAATTACATGCACTCTTTGTGCTCTTTTACACTTGTTCTTTAAAGTTCTTCAATATTTTTTTTTGTCTCTTAGTTTTTCCGAATTTTAACTATATTCCTAGTATTTTTAATATTTTAACTTCATATTTAACAAATATTCAAAGCCGCGTGCGTTTTGAATGCTCTCCCGATTTGAGCTAACACCACCACGGCTCCATCTGGCAGTGCTTTGGAAAGCTGGTAAGCCCGTGTAAGGCAGGGGGTAAAGGGGTCTTCATCCATATTGCAGCAGAATTGAAAATTCCGTCAAGGCAGAAAAGTCGGCAGGCCGCCTTAATGCTGATTTGATGGAGAGGGTTATAGTGCATTTACACTGAGGCCTTAAGACGCGCATTTAGCATTTAGCCTTTGGCCTTCGAAAAATTTAGCCTCTAGCATACAAAATTTGGCCATTACATTTGAAAATAGCACCGCTATGCTACGGGCTAAAATAAAGACCTTTTTTTTTTACCGATATATCGATATTTTCAGCTCGAATTACACAAGGTGGCAACTTTTAACAGCTGACTTTAAACAACTTTTCTGTACTTTGCAGATGAGCCCAGGCTTTTGGAAAAGTTTTCTTTCCATTCGGAAACTCTCTTTAAATGCCATATCACTTAATTTTGGAACATCCATCTCCCAATAGCGGCCATTGCGCTCTGCCGTCCTTATGCAGTCAAAACCAGACATTGCATTATGGGCAAGTGCTGCTGCGGTCGCTTCTGAGTCCTCGCAATCAACAAAATTGCCAAAAAAGTTCACACAATCATTTGCCGTATTTACAGCGCAATCACCTACTTCCTTTGCCAGCATTATTAAACTCAAATTGTGTTCCATTTTTCAAAATTCTGCTTGTTCAACAATTACAACTAAAAGTAAACAAAAAACAGCTGATTGCTAAAGGCCTTTTGTCAGTGTAAATGACTTTTCGGTCGTATCACTAAGGCCTTTTTAAAGGCTTCAGAGTAAATGCACTATTAGGGACGGCGAAGAGTGTATTTATGTTTATGTACTCCTTCACTCTATGGGTAACAAAAATCTCACTTTAGCACAAGAAAACAAGTAAGAAGGCTCTAGTCGAGAAATCCCGACTAGGACATACCCTTAACCCCATAAGTAATGCGTACAGTCATTTGTGTGTATTTACCCAGTGACCAATATGACCAAATTTCAAACTGCGATATCTCCGGTGTTTCTTAACCGATTTTAATCAAATTTTTTGAAATGTTTATTATTTTACCAATAGTTTGAAAACTCGTTTTCACAATTTTGAAATTCAAGAATTTTGTATTATAGATCACATGTGTATATCGAAAACCAGAAGTGTTATCGAAAATTTGAAACAAACTTGATCTGCTTATGATATAGGAGAGTTTAAGTTTCAAGTTTGAAGTCTCTAGCTCTTATAGTCTCTGAGATCGGCGCGTTCATACAAACGGACAGGCAGACGGACATGGCTAGATCGACTCGGCTGTTGATGCTGATCAAGAATATATATACTTTATAGGGTCGGAGATGCTTCCTTCTGTCTGTTACATACATTTGCACAAATCCATTATACCCTTATTTACCCATTTTATGGGTTAAGGGTATACAAATAATAGCTACTGCGCATACCTTGAATTAAGCCAATCTAATAAAACGAGGAATCTGAACCTGGCGGTCAAATCCGGGTGTGTATGTGGGCCGATTAGGTGCTGCTCTAACATCTCCGTCAGCTTCTTGCCAGTTATGCGGAATTGTATTAATTACCCCCAATGGGATATTTTTAATATGTGTAGTTTTTATTTCTGTGCTTGGGTTTTTTTTTGGTTATTTGCACACGCGACAGCTGAAGCAGTTTATATTTAAGAACAACAGCACGAGATTTTAGCTGTACGACGTTGAGTACTACTTTGGGCTGCGATCAGGAAAAGAGGCAGTCTCGTCATGCCTAAGGGCTTATTATTATTATTATTATGAAGTGGAGGTCTGTGCACTGCGACCAGCCTAAGGGCTTATGTAGGCCTAAATGCCAGAGAACGAGCTCTCTCTTGAAAAAGCTTTCCTGAATTTGGTTGCGCTTGCGCTAATTGCAGCAACGGATAATCCACATTTATCGCAGGCGCCTTTAAGAACTGCTACATTTTCCGGTTCGCGAACGCAAAAAGTGAAGAACTGTATTTTCCGTTCAAGAATTGAATTTTTCCGTATTCTGATTTAAATCGTTACTTAGTAAAAAATCATTAAATTAAAAGACAAAGTATTTGTGCCAGCGTCATAGTTTCGACTGAACATGTTTTAAAGAAACCAGAAACTTGGAAGTATTTGATTACAATTCAAAGTTAAGCCAAACAGGAGTTCCTCACATCCAGATCAGTTATTTGAACGTTTCGAGACTGCATACATGGATATTTAGAGAGCGTAAGAGTATGGTGGGAATACGAAGAGCAATGTAGCACCAGGAGAATGATCCCCCGCCAGTCGCACACTCGAGGTCAACTGTAAAACAAGCGCAAGTTATTGACGTACTCACATATCTCCGGTTATATTGACAAAGAGTGGAGATCATGTGGCATAAAACTACACCGGCAAAGCTGTTTTATTTTAACAAGGGTTTTGTGTTTTGCATTGCTTGAGTTGGTAAAAAATTTGGTTTTGGTTATAATATATACATAGAACATACGACAACTTATCTGTCAACTTATGTAAATGTTGCGAATTGTGCTTGGTTGAGTTAGATGTTGAGCTCAATAGAGTAAAAAAGCTACTTAATTAACTGCCTAGTGGCGCAAATGCCCCTTACAAAAGCAATAAGAAATTAAACACTTTGTGGGCAGTGCTCGATTACAAGCTAGATTACTTTTTGACGGCTATGGCCGCTTTTCCCACTTGTGGTATAAAAAGTAATTAGTAGCCGAATGGCGATCGGATGCCCGTTACAACTGCAAATACGTTTAATGAAATTGTAATAGAGTTTGTATGCAGTCTGCCCACAACTCAACATACGTTTTTGATAAAGTATATTGGGTTCGTGCTATAATACTTGATATACTTCGAATGAAAAAGTATATACAAGTTAACACGATCGGTCAGCAATAGCCCGGTCACACGCTGTCAGCAGTAAAATGCAAGACCAGCGGATATTGCACAACGGCAGCGCGGTTGCAGTCAGCAACAATGTTGCGGGCAATGCTCCGCAGGGCTATCCGACACCGGGCACGAGGCGCAGTGTCAGCAGTCTTAAGCCTAGTACGCTTAACAACCGTTACATTAACCTTCATATAAAACGTCTCTGTACTGTTGACAGACGAAACGTAAAAACTTAACATTTATTTGGTACGCTTGACAAATAAGTTTCGTACAGTGAGTTAAAATTTTAACAGCTGTTAATTTTTCACCACGTAGCCGTAACATAAGTGTCAGCAACTTAATATACGGTTGTGACAAATGAAAATGACTCTGAGAAAAAGTCGTTTTGAAAATTGTGCAAGTGCATTGAATAAAAGAGAATTGATTGGGGCTTTAAGGGACAAACCCGTGAATGAAATGATCAGCCGAGATATGAAAATTTTCATAAAATATGTTTGGACTTTGGATCAAATTTTTAAACTAAAAATGTTTCAAAATATCAAATCTTCCGTTGCGCGATCTGGCCATTAAATATGGATTCACCCACGGACGCCTCTGACAACGTTTCCTTTTCTTTATTTTCTAAATACATGCTGTTGTAATGGCACTACTTTGCAAATAAATGCAAAGTTTAGATTTTTCAACTGTGACTGTTTTCGTTAACGCTAATAATTGATAAAAACCGATTTTAATTACTAAAAAAAACACATACATTTCGTTACTCTGGGCACACACTTTTACGGTCTGTTAACAATGTGCATTTACGTTACGGTTGTCTCTTTTTGTTAAGCGTACTAGGCTTTAAGACATAAGTTAGCTTTGATTATAAGTTATGATGTTCTTAGAGTTTAGTTGACTTTTGGAAATAAAGGCGCGACGTTCGTGTAGTTCTTGTCTTCTCATTTAATACCTTCCAGACTTTATTAATTGGCGCCCATACGCGGTAGAACCTGCTTGAAAATTCGAAGAGTGCATCATACGACCCTTGAGTATGCAGGATTCTCAAAAGTGTTCACAACTCTTAAAGAAAATCCAAAATGGATAAAGTGAAGTAATAATAAAACTCACTTTAAAACGCACCGTAAGACCCTCGGTCGTGTAAAACAAGCAAAGTGAAATAATAACTCAACGTAAAACGCACCGTAAGACCCTCGGTCGTGTAAAACAAACAAAGTGAAACAAATACTCACCATGAAACGCAGCGTAAGACCCTCGGTCGTGTAAAACAAACAAAGTGAAATAATAGTTACGCTCACCGTAAGACCCTCGGTTGTGCTAAGACAATTCAAAACGGACAAAGTGCACCGAAATAAAACACTATAACGCACCGTAAGTACCTCGGTTGCGTTAAGAAAAAAAAAAAAAACAAGTAAAAACGTTGCAGTCGGATGCAACCGACTGCGATATACTTTGATACCAGTTTACATAGCTGTGTTAAGGATTCTGAGTGCAAATAGTAATATATGAGGGTATTGGGCATAAAAATCAGACAGAAAGGGTAGGCATGACATTTATCTGTGGCGGATGGCACTTTCTATCCCCCTATCAAGTTTGGAGACTCTAGCGCAAAAACCGACAAAGATATAGAGGTGGGCGGTATAAGTGGGCGTGGCATAAAAATTTTTATGCACACCTTTTACGGATGTCACAAGCAATGTTCATACCAAATTTGGTGACTCTAGTTCAAAAACTAAGAAAGATATAGAGGTGGGCGGTATAAGTGGGCGTGGCATCCAAAACATGGATGCAGATCTGTTACGGATGTCACTTACAATGTTCATACCAATTTTGAAGAGCCTAGCTCGAAAACTGAGAGAGATATAGCGGTGGGCGGTATAAGTGGGCGTGGTATCCAAAATTTGTATGCACACCTGTTACGGATGTCACTACCAATGTTCATACCAAATTTGGTGACTCTAGCTTAAAAACTGGCGAAGATACATGCATTCCGGTTTTTTTTAGGGCGGTGGGACATGTCTCGTTGTGTGGGGGCGTGGCATCCAATGTTTTGATGCAAAACTTTGTCAGATGTCAGCATCTACCTTCATGTCAATTTTGGTGGATATAGCTTCAAAACTGTAGAAGATATAGGCATTTTTGTTTATAATTTAAGGGGGGTGGGGGCGGAATAGGTGGGCGTGGCATCCAAACTTTTGATGCAGTTTTTTGGGGAATGTCATCGGCTATGTTCCCCCCAAATTTGGTGACTCTAGCTGCTTAAATGTGGGTTATATTTTTGTTTAATCGATTTGCACATCGAGGTGTATCGACTTGTTATCGATTTCCCAGGCCCCCTGAGGTCGTAGAGCCCCAAATTTAACACTTTGTCTGACGAAGGCATGTACCAAGATATTTGCAAAGTTGCAAGGCTCTAGCTTTAAGGGTGTCGAAAAAAGTTGCGTTCATACAGACGGACGGACAGACACCATGACGGACATTGCACAAACCCAATATACTATGATACCTTTGGTATCAAAGTATAAAAAAGTGAAAATAAACAAACACTTGCGCGTTTATAAGTTGCCTATTGTCAACAGTGAAGACACTAATCAAAAAGCAAAGTCACCGATCCAAAAGCAAAGTCACCGATCCAACAACAGCCAAGTCACTGACCAGCAACAAGAGCGAAGTCACCCATAGATTAATAATCTCATATAGATTGGAAAATAGTAGTTGGGCTTTTTTAACAGAAAAGATTTACGGCTGAGTTAAGAGGTGGACATATTTACTGCTTGCTTTTTACTTGGCGGTTTGTTTACCATCAGCTGTGTATGGATAAATGGATAAGGCTGGATACAAAACAAAAGTCCGCTATTATTTTGTTGGTCTTTTGTTTTGATTCCAAAGTGTGCGATGCGAGAGACATAATTAAGCGTTGCCCTTTTTCATTTCTCTTGTTGTTGTTACAAAACTCGAGTTTGGCATTTTAAGACTTTTGCTTCAATCTGCGGTCTGCTACCCTATATGGCAGGGTAGTATAGACTCTATATGAACTTTGCGTAATTATATGTCAAATCGTAAGATATTTAAATGTAGTGTCCATTTTATAAGGCATAATATATTTTACCAATTAGGTAGGGCATTTATGATCAATAAAGCAAGAATTACATGACTTATTAAACTAACACAAAAGTATACGAGTTATGTTTAAAAATACTTAATATTAACTATATAAGTAATCAAATTTTATATTTGTGTTTATCTGAAACAAAATTAAATAGGGGGCAAAGGGTATTTTTTAGTAGCGCAGCTTGCGCGTGCTATGCATATTATTGCCTTGTTGCGTTTTGTCTATTCCCGATCGACACATACACATGAATGTAAGGTCTGTGTGAGCTCAGTTTGTATGTATGTGTGCATCGTCGGCCGCACTTCTGGCAGCTTTGTCCAAATTTCAGTTTTGCATTTTCTTATGTAAACTCTTTCTTATTTTTTTCGATGACACTAGCAACAATGTTGTCAACGCTATGACCATACAAATGTTCACGCATGCATATTAATTCTGATAGAGTATTCAGACATTTAATGTCAAGTCCTTTAAATGCTTTGCTATTCTTGTTGAGATTTTTTATATTTCTTTCCTTCTGTGGCCTGCATTTACATGTGTGTGTACGTATGTATACACATCATATTTAATTGTATTAGTGGCAATTGTTACACCATTAATTGGCCTGCCTCAACTTTGGCAATTTATGAGAAATAGGCTCAACATTAATTCTTATTATTGTTAACAAACAAATATTGCAAATATTTCTAAAATAATAGTAAATAAATAATTTTACCCGCCAAGCAAATGTCAAAATAAGGGATCGCATTTGGCTTAATTATAATATTTATTAAACAATAAATAAATTATTTTTAAAGGTTTTATGTATGTATACATTTGCATGTTTAGTTAATTCTAATGTTAATTATCTTAATTCCTTATAAATCTTAAAACGATAAGTTGCCACCAAACGCAAAATATTGCATAATTAAAACAAACGCTGTTTACTCACATGCATACACATGCAAACAGCTATGCAAAACCAAAACAAAACAGGGATAAAAACAATTGTTAAATGGCGGGACGACTCATACCAGCCAGAATCAAAACAAACGCAGCTGACAATTGTCGATGCGTAAAGCAGTTCTTCGTTAAGTCAAGAGCGCTGGTTTTTATGCGTATAACTTAACAGCGCCTGTAAACATCAAACTGTTATTTTCCAATCTATATGGTTTGTTAGTCTATGGAAGTCACCATCGAAAGCAGCAACGAAGTCACAAGCCCATAGACTAACAAACTCATATAGATTGGAAAATAGCAGTTGGGCTTTTTTAACAGAAAAGTTATTTCACTGAAACCAGCGCACTTGAGGGCAAACTGCTTTTAACGAAAGAACTGCTTGCTCATCTACTCTGGCGGTTTGTTTACCATCAGCTGTGTATGGATAAATTGATAAGGCTGGAGACAAAACAAAAGTCCGCTATTATTTTGTTGGGCTTTTGTTTTGATTCCAAAGTGTGCGATGCGTGAGACATAATTAAGCGTTGCCCTTCTTCATTTCTCTTGTTGTTGTTACAAAACTCGAGACTGGCAATTTCAGACTTTTTCTTCAATCTGCGGTCTGCTACCCTATATGGCAGGGTAGTATAGACTAAAAATAAACTTTGCGTAATTATATGTCAAATCGTAAGATACTTAAATATAATGTCCATATAATAAGACATAATATATTTTACCAATAAGGTAGGCATTTATGATTAATAAAGCAAGAATAAAATGACCAATTAAACTAACACAAATATTTGTGTTTCTCTGAAACAAAATTAAATGTGGGACAAAGGGTATTTTTTAGTAGCGCAGCTTGCGCGTGCTATGCATATTATTGCCTTGTTGCATTTTGTCTATTCCCGATCGACACATACCGACTTGAATGTGAGGTCTGTGTGAGCGCAGTTTATATGTATGTGTGCATCGTCGGCCGCACTTCTAGAAAAAAAAATAACAACAATGTACACATACACCGCGCTGGGTTCTTGCTGGCCTGGCAGCTTTGTCCAAATTTCAGTTTTGCATTTTCTTATGTTTACTCTTTCTTTTTTTTTTCGATGACACTAGCAAACAATGTTGTCAAAGCTATGACCATACAAATGTTCACTCATGCATATGAATTCTGATAGAGTATTCAGACATTTAATGTCAAGTCCTGTAAATGCTTTGCTATTTGTTGGGATTTTTTTCTATTTCTTCTGTGGCCTGCATTTACATGTGTGTGTACGTATGCATACACATCATACTTAATTGTATTAGTGGCAATTGTTTCACCATTAATTGGCCTGCCTCAACTTTGGCAATTTATGAAATATAGGCCTAACATTAATTCTTATTATTGTTAACAAACAAATATTGCAAATATTTCTAAAATAATATAAAAATAAAATAATTAAGTTCACGCGCCAAACAAATGTCAAAATAAGGGATCGCATTTGGCTTAATTATCATAATATCTTCACGATAAATAAAATATTTTTAAAGGTTTTAATATTATGTATGTACATACGTATGTATGTATACATTTGCATGTTTACTAAATTCTAATGTTAATTTTCTTAAAATGCTGATAAATCTTAATGATAAGCCGCCACCAGACGCAAAATATTGCATAATCAAAACAAATGCTACACAAATACATACATACATACTATGAGAAGTGTGTCTATGTATGTATACATGTCAGCGCTCTAGCACTTTAAAGCGAAATTCACATACAGCTATGCGTAACCAAAACAAAACAGGGATAAAAACAATTGTCAAATGGCGGGACGACTCATACCAGCCAGAATCAAAACAAACACAGCTGACAATTGTCGATGCGTAAAGCAGTTTTTCGTTAAGTCGAGAGCGCTGGTTTGTATGCGATTTAGTTAACAGCGCTGTAAACTGAGTGCTGCTATTTTCCAATCTATATGGATCATTAGTCTATGTCACAAGCCGATCAGCAGCGGCAGCGGTGACAACAACCAACGACAACAGTGAGAGCGAAGTCATCAACCAACAACAGAAGCGAAGTCACCATCTACATCAACAGCGAAGTCACAAGTCGATCAAGCAGCGACATCGAAGTCACCGATCAACAACAAGCGACCACGAAGTCATCAACCAACAGCAGCTACGATCAATTAGAGTGTAGACAAAACATGTAAGTAGGGTGTTCATTTACATTTTCCTTTACATGATTATTTTTGTGCAAATAGTTTTGATTAAATATATGAAGAATAAAAACAAAATTAAAATAAAATAAAAATAAAATTAAAATAAAATAAAAAGTACAGTTTCGGGGTTGTGCGTGTTGATCTAAAACTACGAACACAAGGTCAAAAAAATTTTTTAATTTAAAAAAAAAAAAAAAAAAAAACAATAATATAAAAAAGGAGCAAATATTCTTTGTTCTTTGTGTTAATAACACACATGTCCGATAGTGAACTTGAAGAACTGTTAGGTGATTTCAAAAAACTTAGAGCCCCAACACAAATGTCGTGTGTAACGAAACACTAGACATTATGAAGTCCTTGAAACGTACGTCTCATATAGAAAAGCGGCTCATACCGCTTATAAAGTGTACGAACGCTATGAGGGAAGTTCCAAACATTACCAAGCTCTTGGTATAATAAGGAACAAAATAAAAGGTTCAGCCGATATGACCCTCTCGTCATGTGACACCCCTCTTAATTTCAAGGCTATCATCGTCCGTTTAGATTTTACATACGCTGACAAACGTCCAGTGTATTTAATAGAACAGGAAATGTCAACTCTCCGACAAGGAAGCATGACTCTCTTACAATACTATGACGAGGTAGAGAAAAAACTGACCCTACTGATAAATAAAACTATCATGACCTACGATAGCACCGTAGCTGCTCCATTGAACGAAAAATTCCGAGCAGACGCGCTCCGAGTATTTATTTCGGGAACTAGAAAGGCGTTAAGCGACGTTCTTTTTTCCGCAACACCTTCCGATCTTCCTTCTGCTTTGGCATTAGCCCAAAAAGTCGAGGCCAATCACGAGCGATATATGTTCGCTAGTAACTTAGCCCGAAGCATTGACGAAAAAAACCAAAAGTCCGACCAAAGACAACAAGGCAGGGATAGAAACATAGTAGCAACCCAGGAATGAACCAAGAAGGAAAAAATCCACATTTCAATAAAAGACAGGGTCAACCCCCTAAGCAGGATCAAGTCCAGCCAATGGACGTTGACAGCTCTTCTCGATTTAGACAACCCACACAAAACCAGCAAGGTGGTCAGTCTTATAGGCAAGCTCAAGGTTATCAGACACAACAACAATATGTTCAACATGACAATAGTCAGGGGCAAGCAAACAAAAGACCGAACAATGGTAGTGCAAGGTATTCAGGACCGAAGCAACAGAGAATCAACCATATAGCCTCAGATAGTGCCCCAACAGACAATGACGGCAACGAATACCAAGCAATAGCTGAGGACGAGGTAGAAAGCATTGACCATGACCTAACAGAATACGACCAAGTCTATTTTTTAGAAACAACTCCCTGCTCCCGTTTATAGAAAGGGATATAGCAGGGAAGAAAAATTAAATTTTTAATAGATACGGGGGCTTCTAAAAATTATATCAAACCACTAAGTGAATTTAAAAACATAATCCCCGTTAATAAACCATTCAACGTAAAATCAATTCATGGTTATAACACCATTAACAAAAAGTGTGTTATGCACCTCTTTAATACAAAAGCGGCATTCTTTATATTACCAAATCTTACGACATTTGACGGAATAATTGGACTCGACTTACTTAAACAAACTGACGTTGTACTTGACCTAAAGAACAAAAATCTTATAACCAACAACGACACGCAGACAATAACATTTCTAAAATGTGCGGACGTAAATCTTACGAAAGTTGAGGATATAAAGGTACCAACGGATATAAAAGATAAATTCCAATTAATGATAGGAAACAGAACTGGCGTTTTCGCTGAACCAAACGAGGCACTCCCATACAATACAAATATCATAGCTACGATCCGGACAGTGAACGAAGAGCCCATTTATTCAAAATAATACGGTATTATCCGGCCGTCTCGTTCACCATAAAACAACCCCATCTGGGTTGTGGATAAAAAAAGTGCCGATGAACAGGGAAACACAAAAAAACGTTAGTTCATAGATTTCAGGAAACTTAATTTAAAAACCAAAAAACAAATATCCTATCCCCAACGTAGTTTTCATTTTGGCAAACTTAGGCAAAGCACAATACTTTACCACCCTAGATTTAAAAGTTCTTACAGAAGTTATTATTTTTTAAATGTTAATATACCTATTTAATACTTACAAATTGTTATGCTAATAATAGACGTCTAGGGTTTTCTGCAAATTAATTCAATATTTGCTCTTCAATAAGCTGTGTGTTTTCTTTTAAAAATGTGCGATGTACGCTCAACAGACATAGTCCAACCAGTCTGTCTTGTACCATCGTGCTCCTAAGCCACGTTTTGACTCTGCGTAACGTACTGAAGGAACGCTCGACCGTTGCTGTAGTACATGGTAAAGCACACAATATTGTTAATGCGTTTCGAATGGAAGGAAAAAATTCACTTGCCTCTTTGAATAATTCCACAACTTCAATATCCTTTAAATCATTTTCTGTCAAATTCTTTTTTTTCCACAGATTGTACCATAGTACTACCTCATTACTGACATCTAATTCATAATTCTTTTCAACTAATTTTGAATTTTCATAAAGCTTTTTAGGAGAATATTTAAGCATATGCAATGGATGCAGCTGAGTTAGCGCAAAAGCTGGAGTATTTTCACTGGAAAATCTTACTTGCAATGAACAAATTACCGAATCAAGGTATGGTATAATTATACAACGACGCCAATATTCAGTATCATTATTTGACGGAGGATTGCTTCTGTGTTTTTGTTGTCTAGCTATACGAGGCAATGATATTTCTATATTTAGTTCATTTGCAATTGTCCGCGCCTTTTCAAGCAAATAATTTGTTATTTCATCTGCATTGGTACGATCGTTTTTGACAAGTTCCAGTATTTTCGCTATGTGCTCACCAACTGCAATCAAATCTATTGCCTTATTTTGCAATACGTTAGCGGTTGGTTCCAATACCGCTGAGTATTTTGCGATTGTCATCAAAGAAACGATAAATCCTTTTCTTGTCACCGTGGAGTGGAGCTGGTATGCAGACTTTCTTGTGGCAGAGCTTCCATCTGTGTGCAATTTTTTCTTAAGCTTTGACAATTTCAAGAAAATGTTTAGAAAATTTTCTGACTGCCTTGTACTTCTCCGACCACCTCGTTTCACACAAACGTGATACACTAGGCGCACAGTTCCTACGAGTAGTTGATTCACGGAAAAAGTTTATTACATCCTTGACAGTAGAAATAGTGTTTCTTATTTCTGGAACCAGGTTTAAGTCGTTCACTACAAGATTGAGCTTGTGACTAGAGCAATGAACATATTGCGCTCGAGTGTATTTTCTCCTTAAAATGGCTTGAACTCCACCTTCTTTTCCAGACATCGTAGAACAGCCGTCGAAGCCAAATCCAACGCAACATTCTGGTGAGAGGTCATGGTTCATCAAAAACTTATCAATTTCGTCAGCAATGGTTTGAGCATTTTGTGCTGTGAGATCAACAAACCCAACAAATTCTTCTCTTATTTGTCCCTTTTTTCGTCATAAAAGCGCAAACCGATTGAAAGCTGCTCTTTCCCGGATATGTCAGCAGTTTCATCTGCCAAAACAGAGTAAGCATTTGCCTTTTTTACTTCAGATATTATTAGTTCTGTTATAACTTCTCCACACATTTTTATTATGTCATTTTGGATTTTTGGTGAAGTGTAGATTGCGTTGCGACTGCATTTCTGTAGATGATTCTTCTAATTCTCGTCGCCAGATTCGATTCTCAAGTTAAGGAGATCTAATAGTACGCCTCCATCCGACTCTGCCCCCCTGAGTGGCATATCGTGCGTACCACAAAATACAACACATGATATAATGGCTTTTATTATATTTCGATTATGCTTTATGATTTTGTATTTGCACATCCACAGGCACATCGTCATCGACATCGTCGCTGCAGCTGTGGCGACTATGTGCAGATTTGTTCTAGAATGTTTTTTGCAGTCCTCGTGCATATTTTTAAACTTAGTGAATGGCCGGATCATGAATGATCCCAAAACACGTTTCACCGATCCTGGGACAGGCGGAAACAGATCACAATGCTTGCAAAGAGCACCTTTTAAACGCTTTGAATACACTAGCCACGGCGCATATTGGTCTAGCCAATCGTAGTTAAATTTCTTTTGCAAAGCTTGTGCATCAGTTTTAAAGTCGTAGCTAACATCTGGAACCCACGGACGTATCAGAATATCTTTTTTTTGTCTACTGATAGTTGGTTAGCTCGTCCAACATAGCGGCCCACGTCATTTATGTGGCAGTCTTTTGAAAAATCAATTTGTTCATTGATCGCAGAAGCTTCCTCTGTTTGCGACCTTGAAACAGTTGCGGGCGATTGTGGCAAACGAATGCTCACGTTGCCTTCATCACTTCCACTGCTGCTGTCACGACCTTTCTTCCTCTTTACAGAGGAGATGCCTCCAAAATAGTCATTATTAATTTCAATGTTACAATTACTTAGTAAAGCTTACCTTTTTGAAAAAAATTTCTTTTGTCCATTATGGTTTACAAAAGATATTCAAAATAATTTAAACTCCACTTCGGAATATCGCGAAAATAATAACTTTATACATGGTCTAATAATTACAAGGTCTGGTCACTGCAAAAAACAGCTGTTTGTGTGACGCCATTTTGTAGAATTGTGTTATTGTTATGATGTGAAATTCGTTATTATTGATTTATAAAATGAATAAAAAAATGTTTTATTTCTTAATTTATTGTTAAATTAGCGTATAAGTAGCACAATGTTTGAAAATGATTTGAATAAACATCAGCCGGTATACATATTCTACAAAATGACGTCACAAAAACAGCTGTATCATGCAATATGGCAAGCAGTCGTCAGCTGGTAACCAGACCTTGTAATTATTAGACCATGAGTTTATAAAAAGCGGTGTCTAGAATATCGATGTACAATTCTTTCGACGTAATTTCACATTTGAATTTTCTAACATACAAATCTGTTTTTAAAGTGTTGGCATAGCGCGGGTTTAACCATCAATGTTGCATCCTTAGTGTCAGTGCCGGGGCGGTTTTAAGGTATTGTCAGATAAATTACGTAGATTGCGTTTAGGCAAAGCACACAACTGACAACTGTGTTGTTTACATGCAAATGGCACGTAAAAGCGTTACCAGCAGCCACTCTTTTGAGTTTTTCAACTTTTCATTTTGCTGCAGTAGGTACATAAATAAGCTGCTGTTTTACATTAAGCGGCTCACCATTGTTTGCAACTGTTTTCGGCAAGCAGTTTTCATAATGAATGAATGAATAGTTTTTAAATAATCTAAATAATTTAAAACAAATTTTTTTTTTAAATCATTGCTGGGGAGATCGTCTACTGAACATCTTTAATAATGCCGTCTTTTTTCGACGAAGTAAACATGTACTTGCAGATTTAAATAGATTAAAATTTGATTCGAACTGATGATGCTGGGGGGGGGCAGCTACCCCCCTGCCCCTACCTAGTTATGCCCTTGCCTATAAGCGACATTTTAAAAGGCGAGAATGGCACAGTAAGTGCTGGACAATCTAAAAAGATACCAGTCAACTTCGTCGAAAAACAGCGCCATGCATTAGAGAAGCTTAAAGAGGTTCTCGAGTCTGAAAATGTTATGTTGCTCTACCCAGATCATAAGAAGCCTTTCGACTGAACAACAGATGCTTCCTCCTTTGGTTTAGGGGCAGTCCCAAGACGGAAAACCCATAACCATGATATCAAGAACTTTAAAGGATAGGGAAATTTTGCAACGAACGAAAGGGAGCTCCTTGCCATAGTGTGGGCTCTAAAAAACCTTAGAAAATACTTATACGGCGTGAAAAATTTGAATATTTTCACGGATCACCAGCCATTAACTTTTGCCGTCTCAGATAGAAATCCAAATGCTAAAATTAAGCGTTGGAAAGCTTTCATAGACGAGCACAATGCCCAAATTTTTTACAAGCCAGGAAAAGAGAATTACGTTGCAGACGCGCTGTCCCGACACAACATTCACATGTTGGAAGAGGACGCAATGTCTGACGTTGCCAAAATTGACAGCGAATTATCACTTACCTACACTATCGAAAAAACAGAAAAACCGGTCAACTGCCTTCAGAATCAGATAATAATAGAAGAAAGCGGAACTGATTTAGTTAGAACGGTTATTATGTTTGGTAAAAAGATTCGACATTTCTTGTATTTCTCAGACAGAGAAACACTTGTTCAGAGAGTATGTGATGTGGTTAAGAAAGACGTGGTTAACGCAATATTATGCGAACTACCAATACTGGCGTTTACTCAGCATAAGTTGGTAGAAACATTTCCGTCAACTACTTTCCGTTACACAGACCTCTTAGTGACTGACGTCCTGGACGCAAATGAGCAGAGAGAGAATACTACTGCAGAACACAATAGGGCTCATAGAGCCGCTTAGGAAAACGTTAAACCGATTCTGCAGGACTATTTTCTCCCCAAAATGAATCAGTTGGCAAACGAAATCGTTGCAAATTGCAAAATATGCCATAAAGCGAAATACGATCGTCATCCCCAGAAGCAAACCATTGGTGAAACCCCGATTCCTTCATATACAGGCGAAATACTTCACATTGACATTTTCTCAACAGACAAGAAATATTTCCTTACTTGCATTGACAATTTTTCGAAATTTGCAATTGTACAACCAATTGCTTCCAGAACAATAGCAGACGTAAAAATAGCAATACTACAACTCATGAACTTTTACCGACGGACAAAAACAATTTACTTCGACATCGAACCATCGATCAAATCCGAAACAGTCAGGTCGCTCTTAGGTAATCAGTTTAATGTGCAAAATGTCAACGCACCACCACTCCATAGCACCTCCAACGGTCAGGTAGAAAGATTTCATAGCAGTAGTGGTAGAGATCGCTCGGTGCCTCAAGATCGAAAGGTGTATTGGGGACACGGTCGATTTGATACTTCTCGCTTCCATTGAATACAATAGAACTATCCATTCAGTAACAAACAAGAAACCCATTGACATAATTCATTCATCGACTACAGAGTTAAATTTGGAAATAAGAGACAAGGTCCTTAACGCACAAAACATACAGTTAAAAAGATTGAACAATACAAGACGGAACAGAAACTTCAATATGGGGGAGAAGGTCCTAGTAAAATCAAACAAGAGAATAGGAAATAAGCTGACGACGTTGTACACCGAAGAAACAATAGAAGCCGACTTGGAGACCACAGTCTTAATAAGAGGGAGGGTGGTCCATAAAGACAATTGGGGTATTCACAGGCTCGTTTCATCGTTTCATGTTTCATATTTGAAACGTCGTGCAACAACAACTCACATACAAAATTTCTTGAAACGTTTGAAACACCTCAGCCTATGTATACAAAAAGTGTTTCATGTTTCATGAAAGTAGAGATGGGAAGAGCACGAATTTTAATCGGTATTTGCTATCGATGTTCAGTATTTTTCAGTATTAGTTGATATAATTTTGTGCAAAAAAGTGTAAACACATATGATTGATGGCCGCCGCAAACAAAAGTAAATTTCAAATGTTGAAAGCATGTATTGAACAACTTATTTAAACAAAGAGCTATTCTCACTTTCAATATCCTTTATTTCCCTAACACTTTAAATTGCCTTTTTTTTATAAATCTAGGCAGTATAAGCGGAGTAAACAGTAACAGTGACAAAAATTTAAGGAAAGTAAAGTAAACAACAGCTGACTTTTCAAGTATGAAACGCTATGAAACACAAAATTCTGTTCACGAGCTAAGCGATTCAAGCATGAAACATGAAACGATGAAACGGATCTGGTGAATACCCCAAATATAAAATGACCGCAATAAATCTTACCTTTTTTCCTCTCTTCCGTTATCAAAACACTAGGATTTGGACAATACTATTTTTCGCCATTCCAACAATGGCAAAGATAACAGATTAGACAAACTCGAACTACATACCAATCATGGACGGAGACGTAACCATTTGGGAATATATTTAAAACATTCAACTAACTTGACCACGTACGCAACAATAGTAAAGGAGACAGAGGAACTAAAACAACATTTCCCACAATCAAACATTAGACAGATATTGGACTCGGACTCGGAAACGGTAAATGTTCCCCATAGACATGCTAGGAGTAATAACTTGTTAGGCACAGCATTAAAATTCGTAGCCGGAACGCCAGTTTTCGACGATTTTCAAAATTTAAAGTTCACCCAAAGAGAGCTCGTAGAGTCAGAAAATAGGCAGATAAATATTAACACAAAGACCCAAGAGCAGATAAACTCCTTAACAAACACAGTAAATACTTTAATAAAGAATTCAAAAATTAAACAGATCAACACAGCACATTTGTACGAAACTTTACTTTCTAGAAATGGAATTATCATTTCCGAACTAGAAGCTCTGATGTTGTCGGTAACACTGACAAAAATCGGAATTATAAACCCCGCAATTTTGGATTCAAATGATTTGCAGAATTTAATTAATAAACACTCTACAAATACACCCAACTCTTTTTTTACACGGTTTTTTTTACACGGATTTGAAGTTACACGGTTGAAAAAATTTCTTCAATTTTTTTTTTTTTTATCTAGTACGGTTTTGTAATTATGTTTGTTTTTACAACACTTGGCACCATTGCTGAAATTAACATACATAGTAGTAACTGGGAAAATCCCCTTGTTCGAAATTTCTTAAGGCGCGTTTACAATGTCAGCGTGAGATTGGAAAATGTTTTGTCTCTGTCTGACACACATATTTTTCACATAAGTTCTATAAAAGATTTCTTAATATAAAAAGTCGATGGCACAAGACCTCTCGGAAATTAGTCCGACAGTTCAAAACTCTATTACCGGAAGACACTCACCATTGGATTTGATGAATATCTTCAGTGGTGATACAGCCTTTAGTCCAGATCGTCGCAAACAATTGGTCTTGTTATCAAATAGCGACGAATAATTATGTAGCTATGTAACTATTTTTTCATTATTTCCATTCTAATTTTTCTGTTCTTTAATTCTGGATTAACAGATTCTAATATGAATTATGTATTTTAATTTTAAATGCTCATTAAAATGCCACATACAATTTGTATGAAATTTTATAGTTTTCAACTTATTTTACACGGTTTTTCGAAGTAAATATAGTTCTTTATTTCATCTTACACGGTTTTCAAATCACATGGAACGTATCCCCCGTTTTACTATAGGAAACGCCTCTTTTTTTACACGGTTTTTTTTTACACGGATTTCTGAGGAACGTATCTACCGTGTAAAAAAAGAGTTGGGTGTATTACCATAACAGATCTTATGGAAGTAGCTCAGATTAAAGTTTTATTAAATAACAATTTTCTACATTTTATTATAAAATATCCTAAGCCTAGCCTAGCATGTAAAGAATTAATACTACGCCCTGTTCAACGCAATAGCACCATCCTTAATTTTACGAAAAGCAACATCATAGCCGACTGCGGCAATCAAGTAATAGCAATTGGAATTTGCAGCGCCACGCTTACAACAACCTTTTGCAAAAAACTGCCCTACTCAACATGCGCGCAACAACTTCATGCGGGTGGTACCGCACACTGCACTACTCGTCCTAGCCACCTGGAGCCCCTTACGATCATCGACGACTGCGTTATCATCATCAACGATGACACGGCTATTATTAATGAACAAAGAATGACGGGCACATTCCTCATTACATTCGACGAGGAAATAAAAGTCAACGACTCCGTGTTCCGGAACTTAAGGAACTATGTCAAGAAATCCCCAGCGGTAGTCGCATTAACACTCCTTAACATAACGGGCCACCAGGAGATACTAAGCTTGCCTTACCTGCAGAAGCTAAACTTGGAGAATCTCCGTTACATTGGCAACTTAGAAGAGGGCCTCCAAAAACGACCTATTATATTCGGAGTGGTCGCAGTCGTTTTTCTATTTGCGTGCTATACTCTTTTCAAGATCTACCAAAAACACCAAAGGGTCCAACGCCAACACGATCTTCAAGTCATCATTGATGGTTTCAAGAAGTCCGAGGACGTCCTTCATTTAAGCAGGGAAGGAGTTAACACGATCAGTCAGCAATAGCCCGGTCACACGCTGTCAGCAGTAAAATGCAAGACCAGCGGATATTGCACAACGGCAGCGCGGTTGCAGTCAGCAACAATGTTGCGGGCAATGCTCCGCAGGGCTATCCGACACCGGGCACGAGGCGCAGTGTCAGCAGTCTTAAGCCTAGTACGCTTAACAACCGTAACATTAACCTTCATATAAAACGTCTCTGTACTGTTGACAGACGAAACGTAAAAACTTAACATTTATTTGGTACGCTTGACAAATAAGTTTCGTACAGTGAGTTGAAATTTTAACAGCTGTTAATTTTTCACCACGTAGCCGTAACATAAGTGTCAGCAACTTAATATACGGTTGTGACAAATGAAAATGACTCTGAGAAAAAGTCGTTTTGAAAATTGTGCAAGTGCATTGAATAAAATAGAATTGATTGGGGCTTTAAGGGACAAACCCGTGAATGAAATGATCAGCCGAGATATGAAAATTTTCATAAAATATGTTTGAACTTTCAAACGCCGTAAAAGCAGTTGCTCACGCCACTGCTATTGGCACTGTTGGCTATGTTCCGGAGCAGATCACACAAACAAAAAAATTTTTTTATTTTTTTTTTATTATTATAGTGCCAATAGCAGTGGCGTGAGCCACTGCTTTACGGCGTTTGAAAGTTTAAAATGCCGTAAAAACTTTCAAACGCCGTAAAAGCAGTTGCTCACGCCACTGCTATTGGCACTGTTGGCTATGTTCCGGAGCAGATCACACAAACAAAAAAATTTTTTTTTTTTTTATTTATTATTATAGTGCCAATAGCAGTGGCGTGAGCCACTGCTTTACGGCGCACAGTGGGGCCTCTGCCGGAAAAGCGTTGCATAAATCATTTTTTCATGAACGCGTTTGGCAAAAGTAAAACATGTAATCGACAGAGAATACTTCAAAAATAATGGATCCAAAATATTTTTGAAATCGGTTAAAAATTATGGCTGCTGGAGCTTATCAAAGTTGAGAAATATTTCGTGAGTACGAATAAATGACAATTTTTACCAAAATTCGCCACTTTCAAAGTGAATATTGGGCGATATAATCAACCGATCTTCGATCTATTTTTTTATATGAAAAGTATGTTCAATGTTAGTATTTTGTATTAAAAGTTTGAATATAACTGAAATACTTATTAAACTAGAAACGTTTAAAAAATACACTAAATTTTCCTTATTTTTGAACTTTAGTGGAATAGAACTTACAGGGATAAGACGGGATAAGTGTGGGACCACTTGCATGTGATAGATGAATGATATACATTTCATATGTTTTTGGTCGCAATGTGCGGAAATGTGCGGAAATCGAGATAAATCCAAAAAACTAGGTGTACCTCGCGTTAAAAACACGCGGCAGGTATAAGGAAGAAGAAGAGCGCATGCAAATTTGGCTGTAGCGGGTGTGTTGTTTATTTATAACATTGCTATTTGTTGCATTATAAGTACTACCTGACTATATGTACCCTTTGATAAATGTTGACATTATAATTACCGGCTTGAAAAGGGTGTGAAAGGCAGGTAAATATAATTTTAGTTGATGGAAAATTGCGGAAATACAGGTAATTTTTTTGGGAATTTCCCCGTTTACCTATTTTGAATGAAAATCAATACCTCATGTTTTTTGGTTTTTTTACCAAAAACATTGGAAAAGGGTTATACCAATTTTGCCTTTTTACCTAGCTAACTCAAAATATATGGTATATAGTGCAAAAAATTTCACTTGATTGCGACAGTTGTTTTTTGAATTCATAAGCGAAAACACTACAAGCAATTTCCCGGTTGAATAGTATTTTTCAATATAATTCACTAACCTTTTATTTAAAAGTGCAATAATGAATTTAAAAAATTCAACGATTTTTGAACTTTTTCGTGCCTCAGAAAATAAAAACGATTTCGAAATGGCATTGCTTAAAGAGATGGGCGTACTCGAAAACGCTAGTACGGAGCTTAAAGCAAAAATTAAATCCATTCACGCTAACTTAAAGCTAAAATGGATCTCGGTCCGTAGACATTTGACTTCTTTCAAAAAAAGAATGAAAATTGGTTTGAGCAATATACAACATTCGGCTATTCAGAAGAGGAAGAAGTTCAACCATCGACTAGCCGAGGAAGAGGAAGGCCGCATAAAACTATGGAAGAGTGTTCAGCATTTACAAGGAAACGTAAGCTTGAGGATGCAACGGACAGCATTATAACAGAACATCTGTCGGAAGCACTTTCATCGAAGTATGTGAAGGAACAAGAAAGGACAAAAGCGAGAATTACAAAAGCTGTGCAAATCGCCAGTCCTGGACGACTGAGTAGGATGTGGGAAAGTATTCCAACGCCACCACACTCAGTCGCCACGAAGTACACTGATGAAGAAGCGATTTCCCTATTTATGGACTTGGGATTGACTAAGGAGAAATATAATATTTTATGCGGCTCCTTAAAAAACATAACGTCGACGTTCTTCCCGGATATAAAAAGATTGGATCTGCAAAAAAGGAAGCAGTGCCACCTAATACAATAATAACAGAGAAAACTGTAGAAGTAAAACTCCAGGATTTAATGGACCACACTGCGACGCGTCTGATTAAAAGTATGCCAGATGGAGAGATCGAGCTTCTTCCTGAAAACCTGACCCTACTCAATAAGTGGGGATGCGATGGATCGTCTGGACAAAGCGCATACAAACAAATTATACACACAGATGACGAAACTATTTCCGATGAAAATATGTTTATGGCTTCTGTTGTTCCCTTACGCCTGAGGAGTGAAACTTCTGAACATTGGAAAAATCTTCGACCATCATCGATTCATTATTGTCGCCCTATTTTCTTTAAATATGCGAAGGAGTCCTCTGAGTTGATTAAATCAACTGTAAGCGACATACAGAATCAAATTAGCCAACTGAAACCTACTGTTTTTCAAACCAAAAGCGGAAAAACAATCACGATAAACTTTCAATTTTTCCTGACAATGATTGATGGAAAAGTCTTAAATGAAATTACAAACACCTCCTCAACTTCAAGGTGTCCTATTTGTAAAAAACTCAAAAGGACTTTCACAATTTAGACGACTCAACGAGTGACGAGAACTGCTACGAATATGGAATTTCTCCTTTGCATTGCAGAATAAAGTGTATGGAATTTATTCTGAAGCTTGCCTACACACTTCCTCGGCCAGGAGAAACAGCAACGGATAATACACCTCGTGAGGATATACAGAGTAGAAAAGAAATTATACAAGCTGAGTTCTCTCGGAAGTTGGGATTGAAAGTTGACTGCCCAAAGCATGGATACGGAAATACGAATGATGGAAATACTTCAAGGCGATTTTTTGAAAATGATAAAATGACATCTTTGATAACAGGTGTTAATCATGAGATCATTAAAAGGTTGGCTGTTATCCTAAATGTTATAAACTGCAAGGAAATGATAAATGGTGCAAAATTTGGCGAATACACATCGCAAACAGCTCAACTTTTGACTGATTTGTATCCTCAGAAAAACTTACTCCCACGGTACATAGGATTTTGGCTCATGGAAAGGACTTAATAGAGTATCAATGCTTACCAATTGGAGAGCTTTCTGAAGAAGCACAGGAATGTAAAAACAAGGACTACAAAGGTTCAGATACACAAATACGTGTAAAATTTCTCGGGCTCGACAAAATGAAGACCTTTTTAACATGCTGGCAGCCTCATCGGATCCACTTCTTGCATCGCTTAGACATGTGCGATCACGAAAGGATTTGGAAGGAAGCAACTATAGTTCCGAAATGTTAAGTTTATTAGATATGAACATTAATGTTGATGATCATTTTGTTGAAAATCAGTCATCAATAGCAAATATTCCAAATTAACCTCAAAAAATCGGCAAAAATACCAATTTAAATGTTATGTATTTTAGTTTGAAAATCGAATTAAAACAACTAAAAATGTTAAATAGTTATTGAAATCATTAAAAATGTTCAGTTATAATTGAAAAACAAAACTTTTTATTTGAATTTTACAGGCAAAATATGCTCAAAAATATTTCTTGACTTTGACCTTGAATATTTAAGCAGCACGGATACCTAGAACTCTTAACGAACACTCATTTTGAAGCTTGAGAAGTTTTCTATCAAATGCTTTTTAAATTTTTGAAATCGCTTCATTAGTTTAGAAGTTATGATTTTTGCAATGTAAAATGAGTTTGTGAATTTTAATAGATTTTTGAAAATAAGTCGAAAATATTATAAAAAATGTATCGATATCTCACTTAGTTATCGAAATATAGGCACTTAAAAGTCGAAAAATTAACACAATTATGCATACGTGCATAAAATTTTTAACGAAACTAGCAGCGCAACGGTTAATCATACGAAAGTGTTGCAATATTATTTTCGTTGTCTGCAGTGGCATATATGAAAGTCGCGCGATTTTGGTTACAACAATTTTTCCCCGCGACATAGACATATGCCGTAAGCATAGGCATAACGGCATATTTTTTTCACTGCGACATAGGCATATGACGTCGGCATAAGCATAGCGGAATATTTTTCCCTGCGCCGCTTGTTTCTTACTGTTTTTAATTCTATTGCACACTTCATTTTTCTAGCAAACAAACTCTTTACTTGCATAACAAGATTAACACCACAAGTAATTTAAAGGATATCGATGAGCCCAAACTTGTTTGTCCACCTGAAGATGATGAAGACAATATTGATTTTTGTATAGAAACCGCATCTTTGTCAATGCGCCGATGGTGATAAGTCTCCAATGCTTTAATTGCAAAATATGTTTAAATAAATATAATATTTATATTAATATTTATTTGATAATTTTCCGACTTTTATGTGCCTATAATTCGATAACTAAGTGAGATATCGATAAATCATATTTTCGACTTATTTTTCAGAAATCTATTCAAACTTAAAAAAAAATTTTTGAAAACAAAATTTTCCCCGATAACTCAATAACAAGTCTACAAATCGATAAATTGCATTAAATATTTTCGTTTTTTCAGAATTACAATAAACTTCACCAAAAAAATTCACTATTCTTATAGTTTTTCGTCTAATTTTGTTGAGCTCTATAAAAATATATTTTCAAATTTTCACGCCTGAAAAATGCAGACGTGCCAAAAACATCCGTTTAGTCTTTCAAATTAATAAATTATAAAATTTACTATTTATTAAAACGAAAACTCGGCTAGTGTAACCAAGTTTTATTACATCAATAATCTCGAAATCGGCTGTTTTCATACATAGTCTGGCAAACACTCAATAACACATATAAAACAATAGTAGCAACATACCCAAAAGCATGTTTGCTGTGTTAAAAATGATTCTGTGTGTTTGTTGTAAAGCTTTCAAATTACAATTTACTTCTTTACGCACAAAGCATAGCTACTAAATATTCTAAATATTAGGGCGGGTAAATTCTTTTATGCGATAAGCGTATAACAGATATGGAATTTGCGATGAAAAATTTCACGAAGAAACCCCATGTCTAAAGTGAATTCCTACCCCGCTGTTTAATTTTCACGAATTTCATACATTTATTCAACTTAATATAAAATATAATAAATATCGCAAATTTCTTAAAGTGGTTTCTTAACGGTAACAGCGATAAAAGACTGCAAGACAAAACAAAGACTTTCAAAACAAACAAACAAATTTCTGTCTTTTTTTCTTAATTTCAACTTAATATTAAGTTGAATAAATGTATGAAATTAGTATAAATTAATCAATTACATAAGCGTTTAGTATTGTGACTTTTTTAGATATGTATAAAGAAAAACGGCATCTAATGTATATTACGCCTCCTTGCGTACCACGCCCACTTTTTTAATACCTTAAATTTCCAAAGCATTTTAAGTACATATTTCAAGTGCAAACCTATATCTTTAATTGGTTAAAAGTTATAAGCTTTTGGTTTTATTATTATTTTTTTTTAACCGTACAAACCTTAATATATCAAAATATACTGCAACCCTCAATTTTCATGCTTCGCAGGGGCTAGGCATTCATTTAAGATATGGGGTTTCTTCGTGAAATTTTCTTAGAATTCATTGAAGATTTCGAATCTGCTATACGCCTACCACTTTTTTTATTTCCATTCAAATTGACCCGCCCTACTAAGTATATGTAAATTAATAAAGTCTGGAAGGTATTAAGTGAGAAGACAAGAAATAGACGAACGTCGCGTCATTATTTCAAAAGTCAACTAAACTCTAAGAACATCATAACTTATAATCAAAGCTAACTTATGCCTTAAAGCCTAGTACGCTTAACAAAAGAGATAACCGTAACTAAATGCACATTGTTAACAGACCGTAAAAGTGTGTGCCCAGAGTAACGAAATGTATGTTTTTTTAGTAATTAAAATCGGTTTTTATCAATTATTAGCGTTAACGAAAACAGTCACAGTTGAAAAATCTAAACTTTGCATTTATTTGCAAAGTAGTGCCATTAAACAGCATGTATTTAGAAAATAAAGAAAAGGAAACGTTGTCAGAGGCGTTCGTGGGTGAATCCATATTTAATGGCCAGATCGCGCAACGGAAGATTTGATATTTTGAAACATTTTTAGTTTAAAAATTTGATCCAAAGTCCAAACATATTTTATGAAAATTTGGTAAATATTTACTATCGCGGCACCAGGATTTTCGGGCGATTTTTTTTACGAGTTTTTATCACCTGTGAATGATAGAAAAAGGTTTCTCATGCAGGCGCATGACTTTTTTAAAAAAAAAAAAATTTTTTTGTTTGTGTGATCTGCTCCGGAACATAGCCAACAGTGCCAATAGCAGTGGCTGAGCCACTGCTTTTTACGGCGTTTGAAAGTTTTTACGGCATTTTAAACTTTCAAACGCCGCACAGTGGGGCCTTTGCTCATTTTACATTGCAAAATCATAACTTCTAAACTAATGAAGCGATTTCAAAAATTTAAAAGCATTTGATAGAAAACTTCTCAAGCTTCAAATGAGTGTTCTTAAGAGTTCTAGGTATCCGTGTGCTTAAATATTCAAGGTCAAAGTCAAGAAATATTTTTGAGCATATTTTGCCTGTAAAATTCAAATAAAAAGTTTTGTTTTTCAATTATAACTGAACATTTTTAATGATTTCAATAACTATTTAACATTTTTAGTTGTTTTAATTCGATTTTCAAACTAAAATACATAACATTTAAATTGGTATTTTTGCCGATTAATTTGGAATATTTGCTATTGATGACTGATTTTCAACAAAATGATCATCAACATTAATGTTCATATCTAATAAACTTAACATTTCGGAACTATAGTTGCTTCCTTCCAAATCCTTTCTATCATGTCTAAGCGATGCAAGTGATCCGATGAGGCTGCCAGATGTTAAAAGGTCTTCTTTTTCGCCGAAATTTTACGTATTTGTGTATCTGAACCTTTTGTAGTCCTTGTTTTTACATTCCTGTGCTTCTTCAAGCTCTCAATTTAGCATTGATACTCTATTAGTCCTTTCCATGAGCCAAATCCTATGTACCGTGGGTATTTTTCTGAGGATACAAATCAGTCAAAGTTGACTTTTGCGATTTATTCGTAATTTTCCTTTATCATTTCCTTGCATTTATAACATTTAGGATAACAGCAACCTTTTAATGATCTCATGATTAACACCTGTTATCAAAGATGTCATTTTATCATTTTCAAAATCGCCTTGAAGTATTTCCATCATTCTATTTCCGTATCCATGCTTTGGCGTCACTTTCATCCAACTTCCAGAACTAGCTTTATAATTTCTTTTCTACTCTGTATATCCTCCATTTATCCGTTGCTTTTCTCTGCGAAGTGTGTGGCAAGCTTCAGAATAAATTCCATACACTTTATTCTGCAATGCAAAAAATTCCATATTCTAGAGTTCTCGTCACTCGTTAGTCTCTAATTGTAGTCTTTTGTTTTTCAATAGGCATTGAGTTAAGGTGTTTGTAATTTCATTTAAGACTTTTCCATCAATCATTGTCGAAAATTGAAGTTTATCTATTTTTTCCTTTTGGTTTAAAACAGTAGGTTTCGTTGTAATTTGATTCTGTATGTCGCTTACTTGATTTAATCAACTCGAGGACTCCTTCATATTTAAAGAAAATAGGCGACAATAATGAATCATATGTCAGATTTTCCAATGTTCAGTTTCACCTCACGTAAGGGAACAACAAGCCATAAACATATTTTCATAAATAGTTTCGTCATCTGTTGTATAATTTGTTTTATGCCTTTGTCCAGACGATCCATCCATCCCACTTATTGAGTAGGGTCAGTTTTCAGGAAGAAGCTCGATCTCTCCATCTGGCATACTTTTAATCAGACGCGTCGCATGTGTCCATTAAATCCTGGAGTTTTACTTCTACAGTTTTCTCTGTTATTATTGTATTAGTGGCACTGCTTCCTTTTTGCAGATCCAATCTTTTTATATCCGGGAAGAACGTCGACGTTATGTTTTTTAAGGAGCCGCATAAAATATTATATTTCTCCTTAGTCAATCCAAGTCCATAAATGGAAATCGCTTCTTCATCAGTTACTTCTGCGACTGAGTGTGGTGCGTTGAATACTTTACATCCTACTCATCGTCCACTGGCGATTTGCACAGCTTTTTAATTCTCGCTTTTTCTTTCTTTTCTTCATACTTCGATGAAAGTGCTTCCACAATGTTCTGTTATAATGCTGTCCGTTGCATCCTAGCTTACGTTTCCTTGTAATGCTGAACACTCTTCCTAGTTTTATGCGGCCTTTTCTTCCTCCTGTCGATGGTTACTTCTTCCTCTTCTGAATAGCCGAATGTTTATATTGCTCAAACCAATTTTCATTTTTTTTAAAGAAGTCAAATTCTAGGACCAATCCATTTTAGTTTAGTTAGGTGAATGGATTTAATTTTTCTTTAAGTCCGTACTAGCTTTTCAGTACCCATCTCTTTAAGCAATGCCATTTCGAAATCGTTTTTATTTCTAGCACAAAAGTTCAAAATCGTTGAATTTTTTAAATTCATTATTGACTTTTAAATAAAGGTTAGTGAATTATATTGAAAATACTATTCAACCGGGAAATTGTTGGTGTTTTCGCTTATGAATTCAAAAACAACTGTCGAATCAAGTGAAATTTTTGATATATACCATATATTTTAGTTAGTGGTAAGGCAAAATTGGTATAACCCTTTTCAATGTTTTGTAAAAAAACCAAAAAACATGGGTATGATTTTCATTCAAAATAGTAAACGGAAATTCCCAAAAAATTCCTTATTTCCAATTTTCATCAACTAAAATTATATTTATCTTTACCTAGTAATTATAGTAACATTTTAAGGATATAGTCATGTATTTAATGAAAAGATAAAAAAAAACGTAAATATTTATACCTGCCTTTTTAACGCGGTACTATTTTGTATCTATTTATTTAATTGAAAAAATATAATGTATATATTATCATATTATTATCTTTTCTTAGTTTATTCACTAAAGTTCAAAATAGAAAATTTAGTGTATTTAAACGTTTCTATTTAATAAGTGTTATATTAACTTTTAATAAAAATATAACATTGAACATATTTTCAATAAAAAATAGATCAATCTTTAGAAATTACTTTGAAGTGGCGATTTTTAAATTGTATTTATTGTAACAATAATTTTGTAGAGCCTAATTTTTAACCGATTTAAATATTTGATCATTATTTAAGTATTCTCTGTCGATTACATTTTTACTTTTGCCAAACGCGTTCATGAAAAAATGATTTATGCAACGCTTTTCCGGCAGAGGCCCCACTGTCCCGTAAAGCAGTGGCTCACGCCACTGCTATTGGCACTGTTGGCTATGTTCCGGAGCAGATCACACAAACAAAAAATTTTTTTTTTTTTTATTTATTATTATAGTGCCAATAGCAGTGGCGTGAGCCACTGCTTTAGGCACAGTGGGGCCTTGCCGAAAAGCGTTGCATAAATCATTTTTTCATGAACGCGTTTGGAAGTAAAACATGTAATCGACAGAGAATACTTCAAAAATAATGGATCCAAAATATTTTTGAAATCGGTTAAAATTATGGTGTGGAGTTATAAAGTTGAGAAATATTTGTAGTAGAATAAATGACAATTTTAAAAATTTGCCACTTTAAAGTGAATATTGGGCGATATAATCAACCGATCTTGATCTATTTTTTTATATGAAAAGTATGTTCAATGTTAGTATTTTGTATTAAAAGTTTGAATATAACTGAAATACTTATTAAACTAGAAACGTTTAAAAAATACACTAAATTTTCCTTATTTTTGAATTTAGTGGAATAGAACTTAAGGGATAAGACGATAAGTGTGGACCACTGCATTGATAGATGAATGATATACATTTCATATGTTTTTGGTGAATGTGCAAATGTGGGAAATCGAGATAAATCAAAAAACTAGGTGTACCTCGCTTAAAAACGGGCAGGTATAGAAGAAGAAGAGGATGCAAATTTGGTGTAGAGTGTGTTGTTTATTTATAACATTGCTATTTGTTGCATTATAAGTACTACCTGACTATATGTACCCTTTGATAAATGTTGACATTATAATTACCGGCTTAAAAGGTGTAAGCAGGTAAATATAATTTTAGTTGATGAAAATTGCGGAAATACAGGTAATTTTTGGGAATTTCCCGTTTATATTTTGAATGAAAATAATACCTCATGTTTTTGGTTTTTTACAAAAAATTGGAAAAGGGTTTACAATTTTGTTTTTACTAGTAACTCAAAATATATGGTTATAGTGAAAAATTTACTTGATTGGACAGTTGTTTTTTAATTATAAAAAAACTAAAGCAATTTGGTTGAATAGTATTTTTCAATATAATTCACTAACCTTTTATTTAAAAGTGCAATAATGAATTTAAAAATTAACGATTTTTGAATTTTCGTGCTCAGAAAATAAAAAACGATTTGAAATGGATTGTTAAAGAGATGGGCGTACTGAAAAGTGTAAGCTTAAAGAAAAATTAAATCCATTCAGTAACTTAAAGCTAAAATGGATCTGGTCCGTAGACATTTGACTTTTTAAAAAAGAATGAAATTGGTTTGCAATATAAACATTGGCTATTAGAAGAGGAAGAAGTTAACCATGATAGGAGAAAGGAAGGCGCATAAAACTATGGAAGAGTGTTAGCATTTAAAGGAAACGTAAGCTTGGGATGAAGAAGCATTATAAAGAACATCTGTCGAAGACTTTATGAAGTATGTGAAGGACAAAAAGAAAAAGCAGAATTAAAAGCTTCAAATCGAGTCTGGACGACTGAGTAGGATGTGAAGTATTAACGCCACCACACTAGTCGCCAAAGTACACTGATGAAAAGCGATTTTATTTTGGACTTGGGATTGACTAAGGAGAAATATAATATTTTATGGGTCCTTAAAAAAATAACGTCGACGTTTTCCGGATATAAAAAGATTGGATCTGAAAAAAAGCAGTGCCACCTAATACAATAATAAAGAGAAAACTGTAGAAGTAAAACTCAGATTTAATGGACCACACTGCGACGCGTCTGATTAAAAGTATGCCAGATGGAGAGATGAGCTTTTCTAAAACCTGACCTACTCAATAAGTGGGGATGCGATGGATGTTGAAAAGCGCATAAAACAAATTATAACACAGATGACGAAACTATTTCCGATGAAAATATGTTTATGGCTTCTGTTGTTCCTTACGCCTGAGGAGTGAAACTTCTGAACATTGGAAAATCTTCGACCATCATGATTATTATTGTGCCCTATTTTTTTAAATATGGAAGGAGTCCTCTGAGTTGATTAAATCAACTGTAAGCGACATAAGAATAATTAGCCAACTGAAACCTACTGTTTTTCAAACCAAAAGCGGAAAAACAATCACGATAAACTTTCAATTTTCCTGACAATGATTGATGAAAAGTCTTAAATGAAATTACAAACACCTCCTCAACTTAAGGTGTCCTATTTGTAAAAAAACTCAAAAGGACTTTCACAATTTAGACGACTCAAGAGTGACGAAACTGCTACGAATATGGAATTTTCCTTTGCATTGCAGAATAAAGTGTATGGAATTTATTCTGAATCCACACACTTCCTCGGCCAGAGAAAAGCAACGGATAATACACCTCGTGAGGATATACAGAGTAGAAAAGAAATTATACAAGCTGAGTTCTTCGGAAGTTGGGATTGAAAGTTGACTGCCCAAAGCATGGATACGGAAATACGAATGATGGAAATACTTCAAGGCGATTTTTGAAAATGATAAAATGACATCTTTGATAACAGGTGTTAATCATGAGATCATTAAAAGGTTGGCTGTTATCCTAAATGTTATAAACTGCAAGGAAATGATAAATGGTGAAAATTTGGCGAATACACATCGCAAACAGCTCAACTTTTGACTGATTTGTATCCTCAGAAAAACTTTCTCCCACGGTACATATTTTTATGAAAGATTAATAAGTATAATGTTATTGAGTTTTAAAGACAGAATGTAAAACAAGGACTACAAAGGTTCGATAAATAGTGTAATTTTCTGAAATGAAGACCTTTTTAACATGCTGCAGCTCATGATCCATTTTCATGCTTAGAATTGGATAGAAAATTTAAGAATATAGTTCGAAATGTTAGTTTATTAGATATGAATTAATGTTGATGATCATTTTGTTGAAAATCAGTATAATAGCAAATATTCAAATTAACCTAAAATCGGCAAAATACAATTTAAATGTTTGTATTTTAGTTTGAAAATCGAATTAAACAACTAAAATGTTAAATAGTTATTGAATCATTAAATGTTCAGTTATAATTGAAAAACAAAATTTTATTTAATTTACAGGCAAAATATGCTCAAAATATTTCTTGACTTTGACCTTGAATATTTAGCACAGGATACCTAGAACTTTAACGAACACTCTTTTGAAGTTTTCTATCAAATGTTTTAATTTTTGAAATCTTCTTGTTTAAGTTATGTTTTTGCGGCGTTTGAAAGTTTAAAATGCCGTAAAAACTTTCAAACGCCGTAAAAGCAGTGGCTCACGCCACTGCTATTGGCACTGTTGGCTATGTTCCGGAGCAGATCACACAAACAAAAAAATTTTTTTTTTTTTTATTAAAAAAAAAGTCATGCGCCTGCATGAGAAACCTTTTTCTATCATTCACAGGTGATAAAAAACTCGTAAAAAAAAAAATCCGCCCGAAAATCGCTGGTGCCGCGATAGTAAATATTTACCAAATTTTCATAAAATATGTTTGGACTCATTTTTTTGTTTGGATCAAATTTTTAAACTAAAAATGTTTCAAAATATCAAATCTTCCGTTGCGCGATCTGGCCATTAAATATGGATTCACCCACGGACGCCTCTGACAACGTTTCCTTTTCTTTATTTTCTAAATACATGCTGTTGTAATGGCACTACTTTGCAAATAAATGCAAAGTTTAGATTTTTCAACTGTGACTGTTTTCGTTAACGCTAATAATTGATAAAAACCGATTTTAATTACTAAAAAAAAACATACATTTCGTTACTCTGGGCACACACTTTTACGGTCTGTTAACAATGTGCATTTACGTTACGGTTATCTCTTTTTGTTAAGCGTACTAGGCTTTAAGGCATAAGTTAGCTTTGATTATAAGTTATGATGTTCTTAGAGTTTAGTTGACTTTTGGAAATAATGACGCGACGTTCGTCTATTTCTTGTCTTCTCACTTAATACCTTCCAGACTTTATTAATTTACATATACTTAGTAGGGCGGGTCAATTTGAATGGAAATAAAAAAAAACGTGGTAGGCGTATAGCAGATTCGAAATCTTCAATGAATTCTAAGAAAATTTCACGAAGAAACCCCATATCTTAAATGAATGCCTAGCCCCCGCTGCGAAGCATGAAAATTGAGGGTTGCAGTATATTTTGATATATTAAGGTTTGTACGGTTAAAAAAAAAAATAATAATAAAACCAAAAGCTTATAACTTTTAACCAATTAAAGATATAGGTTTGCACTTTGAAATATGTACTTAAAATGCTTTGGAAATTTAAGGTATTAAAAAAAGTGGGCGTGGTACGCAAGGAGGCGTAATATACATTAGATGCCGTTTTTCTTTATACATATCTAAAAAAAAGTCACAATACTAAACGCTTATGTAATTGATTAATTTATACTAATTTCATACATTTATTCAACTTAATATTAAGTTGAAATTAAGAAAAAAAGACAGAAATTTGTTTGTTTGTTTTGAAAGTCTTTGTTTTGTCTTGCAGTCTTTTATCGCTGTTACCGTTAAGAAACCACTTTTAAGAAATTTGCGATATTTATTATATTTTATATTAAGTTGAATAAATGTATGAAATTCGTGAAAATTAAACAGCGGGGGCTAGGAATTCACTTTAGACATGGGGTTTCTTCGTGAAATTTTTCATCGCAAATTCCATATCTGTTATACGCTTATCGCATAAAAGAATTTACCCGCCCTAATATTTAGAATATTTAGTAGCTATGCTTTGTGCGTAAAGAAGTAAATTGTAATTTGAAAGCTTTACAACAAACACACAGAATCATTTTTAACACAGCAAACATGCTTTTGGGTATGTTGCTACTATTGTTTTATATGTGTTATTGAGTGTTTGCCAGACTATGTATGAAAACAGCCGATTTCGAGATTATTGATGTAATAAAACTTGGTTACACTAGCCGAGTTTTCGTTTTAATAAATAGTAAATTTTATAATTTATTAATTTGAAAGACTAAACGGATGTTTTTGGCACGTCTGCATTTTTCAGGCGTGAAAATTTGAAAATATATTTTTATAGAGCTCAACAAAATTAGACGAAAAACTATAAGAATAGTGAATTTTTTTTTGGTGAAGTTTATTGTAATTCTGAAAAAACGAAAATATTTAATGCAATTTATCGATTTGTAGACTTGTTATTGAGTTATCGGGGAAAATTTTGTTTTCAAAAATTTTTTTTTAAGTTTGAATAGATTTCTGAAAAATAAGTCGAAAATATGATTTATCGATATCTCACTTAGTTATCGAATTATAGGCACATAAAAGTCGGAAAATTATCAAATAAATATTAATATAAATATTATATTTATTTAAACATATTTTTGCAATTAAAGCATTGGAGACTTATCACCATCGGCGCATTGACAAAGATGCGGTTTCTATACAAAAATCAATATTGTCTTCATCATCTTCAGGTGGACAAACAAGTTTGGGCTCATCGATATCCTTTAAATTACTTGTGGTGTTAATCTTGTTATGCAAGTAAAGAGTTTGTTTGCTAGAAAAATGAAGTGTGCAATAGAATTAAAAACAGTAAGAAACAAGCGGCGCAGGGAAAAATATTCCGCTATGCTTATGCCGACGTCATATGCCTATGTCGCAGTGAAAAAAATATGCCGTTATGCCTATGCTTACGGCATATGTCTATGTCGCGGGGAAAAATTGTTGTAACCAAAATCGCGCGACTTTCATATATGCCACTGCAGACAACGAAAATAATATTGCAACACTTTCGTATGATTAACCGTTGCGCTGCTAGTTTCGTTAAAAATTTTATACACGTATGCATAATTGTGTTAATTTTTCGACTTTTAAGTGCCTATATTTCGATAACTAAGTGAGATATCGATACATTTTTTATAATATTTTCGACTTATTTTTCAAAAATCTATTAAAATTCACAAACGAATTTTTTGAAATAATGTTTTCTTGATAACTTGACAAAAAATTGACAAATCGATAAATTACATAAAGTACTTGTTTTTTTTTTCGGAAATACATTTAACTTCACCAAAAAAATAATTTTTCACTATTTTTCCAATTTTTGATAAACGAGATATTATAAGCGAGATACAACTAAGCGAGTTTGTTTTTCGTTTTATTTTGTTGAGTTCTACATAAATTAATTTTTTAGATTTTCGCACCGTGGAAACCGCAGAGTCCCCATGTTTTTAAAAGTGGTAGAAGCGACAAAAGCAAAAAGAGTGCGGGAGAACGAAATAAAACTCTTATGCGAGGATGACGTGTATAAAATCATTGTGTATGTTCAATCCTATACGAATTTGGAATTTTGCTAAATTCAATTGAACTATCGATTGTATTGTCATCGCTCTGGCAAACAGCTGACTTAGCACAAATACGACAAAAGAAGCGGAAAAAGTGCACTCACTTGCTACACTGTGTTATTTATACCAATATTGTTTTTGTTAACATGTTGTGTTTGAATGCTTGTTTGTTGACTGTTGTCTAAAAGCTGCTAGACCGCAGCGAGGTTTAATGCTGATGTAGAAGCAGCTTTAGGATGGAAAAGGGAGCAGCTGACCGACCACATGAGAAAGCCCGTACTTATATGTCGTGCGTCATTGTCAATAACAGAAAGAGAGACGTTAGCGTTAAAGTAGAGAAAAAGAAAATGCGTAAGGAAAAATAATACATAATACAGAGAAAAGATAGGCGTAGCGCAGACTTTTGTCGTAGTAGAGTGGCTTAGTTAAAGGCTCCTTTTACTCGTTCTCAACCCCAGATTTAGGCCGATTTGCGGAGAGTAGACCCGAAACGAGCCCCATACGCAGATTGGGACTGATCTTCGACGCCAGCCCTTCTGGAATGCCGGTAGGTGAGTTTATTTTTCGATTGGACCACCTTAAGCGGACTTACCAGGTGCCGTGGCGAGATGTGCTAAGCGATTTCCACGTCTTGGTCGAGGGAAGAGCCATAGATTGGTTTTGGAAGTCTCTCAGGACGAGTAGAGCTCGTTGGCAATGACAATTTCCACATCATCCCCCTAATGAGGGCTAGTATCCATGAGATTAAAGTTCAGACAAAAACTGAAGACAGTTTTAGAAAGTTGACGGCCTACTTAACAGAAAACACAGTCACCGACTATCTTTCTTCGAGTGCGGACGTCTGTGCCTTATCTTTCGTCAGTGTTCTTCTTCTATTCATCTTTGATTTTCTTTACACGCGCACGTGTGCCTTTGGCAAAACTCAGTGCAAAAGCAATAAATTTGCTAATCATGGCCCCAGGGCCACCCAATTTAGGGGATAACCGCTTTGCTAGTCTCAGCGTTAGCCCCAAAGCTAAGAAAAAACGATCATATCAAAAATTTCCAGAGGAATTCCCTGAATTGCCTGAATCAACGCAACAAAATCCAAGATTCATAATCATTGCCTCCAAAAATACCGACAAATCCATTTCAGATTTCTCCTGCTTCGCAGTACATCGAGCCCTGAATATATTAAGCAAAGACATAATATCGATCTATACCCTCCGCGATGGAAACCTATTAATGTTGGTAAAATCCAAGCAAGTCGCTGAAAAATTCATCAAAGTTACCCATTTGTCTGGCATCTGCGATGTTGAGTGCAAACTAGCTCCATACCTCATCAATGTTCCCGATGAAGAAATAATTCAAGAGCTTAAGCCCCAGAACGTGCACTCCATATTCAAGTTCTCTAGAATAATTGATGGCAACGCAAAACCAACAGGTGTTATATTGATCACCTTCGACCTTTACAGCTTACCCAGCAAACTGGAGATCTCCTGGCACACCGTCAAGGTAAGGGAATACATACCCAACCCGATGAGGTGCAAGGCATGCCAGCTATTAGGTCACACAGCAAAGCACTGTAAAAACCCAGCCACATGCGTTACATGTAATCTGGCTCCCCACCTCCCCGAGCCATGCACACGCACATTCTGTGCTAACTGTAGTGGCGATCACACCGGCTCCTCTTCATCATGCCCAAAATACAAACAACAGAGAGAAATTCTTATAATAAAAACAACGAAAAAGTGCAGTTTGCGAGAAGCACGAATAATATTAAAACAACAACAACCCAACATAACAGTTAACTCCTCAACCACCTATGCTGCGATCGCAGCCAATCAGCCAACTTCGCTCTCTTCGGCAATCAAAACAAATGATTCCACAACAAAATGCGATAAGCAAGAACCTCTCAGAGAGCGTGTCATTGCAGACTCTCAGACCCCTTTGGCAGTACCATCTGTCTCCACCCTCTCTTCACAAATGTCACTCTCTTACGAAAAGACTCAAAACACAATTAAAACTCACCTCGGAAAATCTAGTGCTCTTACGTTAGATGCACAAGAATTTCTACAACAAAACAACCAAAACAACACAAATAATTCACACGAAACAATTTACTCTTACAACCCTAATTCTTTAATTGAAAATAAATCAGAAGATTCAGATACATCAATGGAAAATCTTGACTCTTAGTCAGGTCTCTCTTCATTGGTATATAGCTATACTGTAAACATAAAACATCTTTTATAAAATTTACAATGTCTATTAAAATATTACAATGGAACATAAATGGTATATTCAATAATTACAACGAACTTACACTTCTTATAAAAGACCACTCGCCAGATGTTTTATGTTTGCAGGAAACTCACTTGTCACATAACTTTAAAAATTTTATCTGCCCCAAGGCTTATACAGGGTACTTCTACAACCTCCCTCAAAACACATCGGCCAAGCAAGGGATTGGTGTGCTTATTAAAAGGCACATTCCACACACGCACAACTTTATCAATTCCAACATTCTTTGCTCCCTCCTACAACTAAACCTTGACAGGGTTTATAACATAATAAACACCTACATCCCGCCTAGCCAAGGTTTTACAAGCAGCGTAATTACTAACATTTTGAACCAAATTACAGGACCACTTATACTGTTAGGTGACTTTAATTCGTGGAGTTCTGTATGGGGCTCCCCGAAAACGAATTCTCGCGGCAAAAGCATTGAACGTGCAATAGGCGGAAAAAACTTAGTTATCCTTAACGACGGCTCCGCCACTCATATCTCAACTCACAATACCTTTACTCATGTTGATATCTCAATGGTATCACCTCAAATTGCTCATAGGTGTAGCTGGTTGATTTTGGGTGACCCCCATGGCAGTGACCACTTTCCTATATTTATCCAACTTCTCACTCAATTTAGTCCTGACAACTCGCCACCTCTTCCAAAGTATAAAACCGATCAAGCAAACTGGGAACTCTTTGAAATCAAATGCAAGGAATTTGCAGAAAACTGGTCCAGTGGATGCCTTAATCACCAAGTAGCTAAATTAACAAAGTGCATTAGAGCTGCTGCTAACTGCAGTATTTCACAAACCAAACGTGTGCGACACAAAGCAAAAGTTCCCTGGTGGAGCTACACGCTCCAGCAGCTAAGAGATGAAAAACAGAACCTTTTCCACAAATATAAATCCTGTATGACAAATTCTGCTCTAATAAAATACAAAAAAGCCAATGCTACTTTTAAAAAGGCTGTACTTTCGGCCAAACGAAGTTGTCTTGATAACTTCACCTCTCGAATCTGCTGAAGCATATTCCACCCACTCTAAAAACAAAACTTCTGGAGTTATTCAACACCATGCTCGATTCTGGTACCTACCCTCACATATGGAGATCAGCAGTAGTAGTCCCTATAGCAAAACCAAACAAAAAACCCCACGAAATTAACAGCTTTCGTCCGATATCTCTACTATCCTGCCTAGGTAAAACGATTGAAAAAATTATAGCTCGAAGACTGATGTGGTTCATCACCCGCCACAATCTAATCTCGCATAACCAGGTAGCATTTAAGCAGAAACACAGCACAATGGACGCATTGTTGCGCATCCAACACTTCGTGTCGAATGCACTTTCGTCAAAAAATCACGTCTCCGTTCTGGCGACGGATTTTGAAAGAGCCTTCGATCGCGTGGGGCTACATGCAGTACTTTGTCGTCTCGAGCGCTGGGGGGTTGGTCCAAGGCTTTATAACCTTATAAAGGCCTTTATGACCAATCGTACTTTCAGGGTTCGGGTCAACAACAATACCTCAAACACCCACAATCTGTTTAACGGAATCCCACAAGGCTCTCCACTGTCCGTAGTTCTGTTTATGATAGCTTTCGAAGAACTTAACAGCATCTTGTCAAGGCATAGAGATATCAAAGTATCAATTTTCGCCGACGACGCTATAATTTTAACTAAAATTAAAAACCTGAACACAGTAAAGAACAAATTTACCGATATCTTACAGGACGTAGAATCGAGGGGAACCTTTTCGGGTGCCTCACTTGCTATTGAAAAATGTCAACTACTACACATTTGCCGCAAACACCGATGTAACTTCTCTAATATATACTTTAAGAACAAATGTATTAAAAATGTAGATCATCTGAAAATTCTGGGTATAACCTTCGACTCAAGGCATCTCTTTAAGCAACATTGTATCAATCTTAGAAAGCAGCTTGAAACTCGATTTAATATTATAAAATTCCTCTCTTCTAAATACACTAGCATACACATAAATTTATATATAAAATAAGTTGAATTTTTTGACGATATAACTCCATTACAAGAACCGATTTACGCTTTTGCATTCTTTTGAAGGTTAGGGGTAGTGATGTTTGAGAAAAAATTAGAAAATGTTAAGGAATCAGAAACGGAAAGTTTTTAATCTTAACAAAATCCTAATCATGTTACCTTTGGATTACATGTCGTTACATTGTTTGACAGTTTCATTGTAATATGTTCAGTTTTGACGATAAAGTTATTGTTTGTTAAAGTTCAACTGGAAACACGTTTATTGTGCAAATTTCTAATATTTCAAAGCAATATTTGTCTTTAAGGTGGTAGTTGATTGTGTAAATTATGTGTATTGTGCATTTGAGGTTTAATTTCAGTTGTTATAGTTGAATGCTAAGGACGACGATAACCATGCGCCGCAAGAATGAGCAGCAAAAGTGTATAAAAAGCCAAATATTATAAGAGAAATGTGATTGAGTACGCAAGATATTGGTATATAAATGCTTGGCATTCAATATGATCCCACTGCGAACTACAGTGATGATGAAATTTAGATATTGGACCAATGACGACTGTATGTGATATTGCAATGCGCTAAAGTTAAAGAGAAACGGCTGGATTGTGTTGGAGTGAAAGTTAAATGGATCCATTACTTACACACAAACACTGAAGCATTGTTGATGAACTGATCCGATTCAACCATTTTCTTCAAACATCCTTGATAAATAATTGCTTTGATGACTTATTTGGAGCTAATATATTGAGAAGGCGGATTCATGCCGACTTGAAGTAAAATATCATACAACCAATTATCACCCCAATGAATAACACCAAAAATAATTGAAAAAACAATAAATAAACTTAACATGATAGATCAGTACAATATTTTAAAATAATTATTGAATTAAGATAAAGGACAAATATATATTTGCATGGTTATGGTGAAGTTAAATAAACCGCATAATTTTTGCAAATATATTTTATTGTATGTGATATGAAGTGCGGTGAATATACAGGAAAAGTTAAAGAGAGATTAATTGAACAGTTGAAGCATTTTTCATGTAATAAGCTGTGGTATATGTTTAAAACAGCATTTTAAACTTTAGTGCATTGCAATATGATAATGGTATATAATAATATCCAAATTGTATCATATTTCATTTTCATTTTTAATAAAGAAATGTTTAAAAAGAGTGGTAAGAGTTGGTTTTTAGTTATATATATAAAAATAAGTCTGAATTTTTTACATATAACTCCATTAGAAACCGATTTACGTTTTGATTTTTTGAAGGTTGGGTCTATTTTAAAAAATTGGAAATGTTAAAGAATGAGAAACCGGAAATTTTTAATCTTAAAAAATCCTATATGTTACTTTGATTAATGTGTTACATTGTTTGAGCTTTTTGTATATGTTAGTTTTCATAAAGTTATTGTTTGTTAAGTTAATGGAAAGTTTATTTGAATTTTAATATTTAAAGAATATTTGTTTTAAGGTGGTGTTGATTTGTAAATTATGTGTATTGTGATTTGAGGTTTAATTTAGTTGTTTATTGAATGCTAAGAGAGATAAATGGCGCCGCAAAATACGAAAAGTGTATAAGCCAAAATATTATAAGAGAAAATTGATTATACGGAAGATATTGGTATATAAATGCTTCATTAATATGATCCACTGCGAACTAATGATGATGACAATTTAGATATTGGACAATGACGATGTATGTGTATTGAATGGTAATTAAAAGAGAAAGGCTGATTGTGTTGGAAGGAAATTAAATGGATCATTACTTAACAAAACACTGAAAGCATTTTATAATGATGATTAACCATTTTTTAAAATTTGAATAAATAATTGCTTTCATGATTATTTAGCTAATATTTAGAAGGGATTATGCGACTTGAAGTAAAATATTAAACCAATTATACCCCAATGAATAACAGACAATAATTGAAAAACAATAATAACCCTTAATATATAAGTAAAGTATTTTAAAATAATTTTAATTAAATAAAAAAATATATATTTATGGTTATGTGACGTTAAATAAAGATTTTTTAATATATTTTATTTGTATATTTGTTATATGAGAAAATTAAAATTAATTAAAGTTGGATTTTTATGTAATAAGTGTTATATGTTTAAAGATTTTAAATTTAGTTTAAATAATAAGGTTATAATAAATATAATTTATATATTTATTTTATTTTAATAAAGAATTTTAAGTATTTTTGTACTCTTATAAACATCACCCGTGCCTTAATGCTCTCTAAAATTGATTATGGACTCCCAATCTTTGGATGGTGCGCAAAGTCCCACATCAAAAAAATACAATCTCCATACAACGCTGCCGTTCGCCGCGCAATTAACGCATTCCCCACCTCTCCCATAGCTTGCATATTGGGAGAATCGGGACTACCCAGCATTCCGGAGCGTATTGAAGAGTCGACCATGCAGCTTATTCCAAAATTATACACTACATCTAACCGCCTGTTAAAAAAAGAGTTCTTTGACATTTTCAAACAAACTCGCAAGTATAACTGTCTCTCCACCCTCAGGCGCCAGTTACAGCATACAGCTCGGCTTGCCACTGCTTAATTCACATCGCTCCATCAAATCGCCTCCATACTGGTCCCGCAAAAACCCTAACATCAACATAAACCTGTACAACTCGGCCAAAAGCAAGACCTGCAGCTCAGAGTTCCAGGCCCGCTTTTTATGCGAAAAAAAAAGCTCAGAAATAAAACCTGGCTCTACACAGACGGCTCTAAAACAGCTGATGCTACCACCTTCGCCGTGGTCGACACCGCCAACACTATCATCTCTGGAGGATCCCTCGCTCCATCCAACTCTATCTTCACAGCGGAAGCGTTTGCATTACTGAAATCCTGTCACTATGCTGCCAACAACAAGGGTTTATTTGTTATATGCACTCGACCATATCAGCTTTACAGAACTGGGATCATAGCGACCCCACTGTCCAGGAAATACGAAACCTTACTTCGACTCATCAAAAAAAAAATCACCATTCTCTGGGCTCCCAGTCACCAAGGGATCCCTGGCAATGAATTTGCCGACAAGGCTGCTAACGACATAAGATCCGCAGTACCCATTCTATTCACACCCATCAACGCAAGGGATATTAGAAATCTAATTACACTACATCTAAACAAAAAGAAACAGACTGCATTGGGACTCTTTATCCACAGATACACTTTGATAAACCCAAGCTGCTCTAAAATCGTACTTCCCGACAATCTATGGAGAAGAGCATGTGGAACTTTTATCCGCTTGCGCATCGGACACACTGAATGTACACATCAACACCTACTAAACGGTACGACACGGCCTCCTTGCCCACTCTGCGGGGAAAACTTAACCACAATTCACATTCTGGACTTCTGCCGAAAACTAGAGAGGGTTGATTAGGGTTGATCTTTTCGGAGCACAGCCCCCATCCAACTATTTAGACATAGCATCAGAACGAAATATTTATAAAATATACAATTTCATTAAAGAATCCAAACTTAATATATAACGGCGTCCCAGCCCATAATTGCGAGTCGAAGCTACTGGTAGCTAGTGCTCTTTAAACTATTATTAAGTTTAGTATTGTATACTAGATTTAGTTTGTTAAAATAAAAAAAAAAAATTAACAGAAAACAAAAAAACTTTTACACGTACCAGCTTAAAAGTAGCAAGGGCCTGCAAGTTGTATTGAAAGGCATCGAACCTGATGTTACGACGGATGAAATTAAACAAGCGCTACATGAGAAAGGATTCTCCGTTAGATCAGTTCTAAATATTCAAAACAAAACCAGGCAGCCACAACCACTCTTTAAAATTGATCTTAAGCCTCAGGCTCTGATTATAAAAAAAAGTAGGTGCACCCCATTTACAAGCTTCAGTTCCTTTTGCACCGCAGAATCACCGTTGAAGAGCTACACAAACGTAACGGCCCGGTACAATGCATGAAATGCCAAGAATATGGTCACACAAGGTCTTACTGCAAGCTGCGCCCTATATGTGTGGTTTGCGGCGATCTTCATGACTCGTCGAGCTGCCCAGCAAGCAAAGATGACTCCAGCAAAAAAAAGTGCAGCAACTGCGGAGGCAACCACACAACTTCTCCAACACAACAGCACGCTCTCAAAACGCACCGCCATCATACATTCCATCGAAGTCCAACCCTGACGTCTTCTTTTCGACTGCAGCCAGGTCATCTTTTGGTCCCGCACCTGTTATTAAAAACGCAACCTATGCTAGCGCCTTAAGATCTGGACTGATGCCTACTGCATTTTATCCAGGCTCACAAGCAAAACATGTAGAGATCAACGACGAACGAGACAACAAGCCGCAGGAACCGGCACTAAGCAACTTTAAATCAATGATATGTAATATGCAGCAGAGTTTATCACAGTTCATGTCATTTATGCAAGAAAATATGCAAAATTTACTACAAAGTCAAAATACTTTGGTACAATTGCTTGTATCACTACAATCGAAATAATCAATGGCCTCGCTACGTATATCAACGTGGAATGCCAATGGCGTTTCACAGCATAAACTTTAATTAGCTCAATTTCTACTCGACAACCACATTGACATTATGCTACTTTCCGAAACACACCTTACAAATAAGTATAATTTTACCATAACCGGATACTCATTCTACGGAACCAACCATCCCGATGGCAAGGCGCACGGCGGGACTGGTATCTTGATAAGAAGCCGGCTGAAGCACCACTTCCACAAAGAGTTTGCTAAAAACTATCTACAGGCCACATCCTTAAAAATACATCTGGATAGTGGTAACCAACTTGCACTTTCTGCCATCTACTGCCCACCGCGATACTCCATATCTGAAGACCAATTCATGGAATTTTTCAACTCATTAGGAGAACACTTTATAGCAGCTGGGGACTATAATGCCAAGCACACTCACTAAGGATCTCGTCTTGTGACTCCAAGAGGAAAGCAGCTGTACAACGCAATTATAAAACCAAAGAACACGCTCAGCCACGTCTCTCCTGGCACACCAACATATTGGCCCACGAACCCCAAGAAACTGCCCGACTTAATTGATTTTGCAGTCTCCAAAAATATTCCGCACAACCTGATAAGCGCCGAATGTCTTTCGGAGTTATCATCTGACCACTCGCCTGTACTAATTAAACTTCAACGACACCCAGAGTTTGCAAATCGCCCGGGTAAGCTGACATCACAAAAAACTAACTAGCTAAGATACAAGAAATATGTTAGCTCACACATCGAACTTAATCCGCATCTGAAAGTGGAAGCTGATATTGATTCTATTGCAAACAAACTTGAGTCAGTCTTCGTCGAAGCAGCTCGTATGTCAACACCGAAAGCAAAAACTGCAGCACCCACCCAAAAGAAAACAAATCACCAAATTGAAAAGCTCCTTCTTGATAAGCGGCGACTAAGACGGGAGTGGCAATGTCTAAGATCGCCGTCAGCTAAGCAAAAGCTTAAAAACGCTACACGTAAACTTACCAAAGCGTTAGCACTTGAAGAAGAACATGCCCAGCGCCGATACATTGAGCAATTATCAACATCCAGCTCGAAAAACTCACTGTGGAAAGCTCACCCAACTCTCAGCCAACCGACAAAAGCAGAGATGCCCCTAAGAAACCAAGCTGGCGGCTGGGCCCGAAGCGATGAAGAAAGAGCCAACACGTTTGCTGTTCACCTGCAAAAAGTTTTCCAACCGAACCCTGCTACAAACTCGTTCGCTCTACCGACTGTATTAAACGACACCCACTTACAACATGAGCCCATTGAATTTCGCCCGAACGAAGTCGCAAGAGTTATTAATCAGGAACTAAACCTCAAAAAATCTCCGGGTCTAGAGCTAATAACACCAAAGATGATTATTGAGCTTCCCTATTGTGCCGTCTGTGTTATCTGCCAGTTATTCAATGCGATCACACGACTCGGGCATTTCCCAGAAAGATGGAAAAAGACTATCATCATAATGGTACCAAAGCTGGGAAAGGATCAAACAGTACTTTCGTCGTAACACGGAACTATTAAACAGGTCAATCGCATAACTTCAGAAATTCGAGGCGCGTTTGAAAATCGAGAATACTGTACTGCAATTTTTCTGGATGTGGCTCAGGCGTTTGACAGAGTCTGGTTGGAAGGGCTGATGTATAAGATCAAATCAACGCTTCCACCAAACACACATAAGCTGTTAAAGTCGTACCTTTACGACAGGAAGTTTGCAGTAAGATGCAACACTGCAACATCAAGCGAACACCGTATTAAAGCCGGCGTTCCTCAGGGAAGCGTACTTGGGCCAGCACTCTACGTTCTCTACACAGCAGACATTCCTACATGCAGGGGACTTACAACTTCAACCTTTGCTGACGATACAGCTATTCTTAGCCGATCTAGATGTCCTGTGCAAGCCACATCGCAACTCGCTCGTCATCTGGTTAACGTGGAAAAATGGCTATCCGACTGGCGAATAAAAGTTAACGAACAAAAATGTAAACATGTAACTTTCACCCTTAACAAGAAAGATTGTCCACCACTTACGCTAAACAATACCCCACTCCCGAAAGTAAACGAAGTACCGTACCTAGGAGTACACCTGGACAGAAGGCTTACTTGGCGCAGGCACATTGAAGCCAAGAGAACACAACTAAAACTAAAAGCCAATAGCCTCCACTGGCTTATCAACGCTCGCCCCCGCTAAGCCTTGACTACAAGGTCCTGCTCTACAACTCTGTTCTTAAACCAATCTGGACCTATGGATGCCAGCTATGGGGTAGTGCGTGAAGCAGTAACATCGACATCGTCCAAAGAGCCCAGTCAAAGATCCTGCGAACTATCACCGGGGCAACGTGGTACGTTCGCAACGAAAACATTCAAAACGACTTAAACGTCCCACCAATCAAGAAAGTAATTGCGGACTACAAGAAAAATTACCTTGGCAAGCTGTCATCGCACCCAAACTATCTTGCTAGAGGACTCTCAAACTCAAGCAGCCGATCCCGTCTTCGTCGTAATGACTTTCCGACCCAGCGATGAGTTGAGGTACGCGGCCACCAACTATTTGTACAACAACAAATAGTTAGCTAAGTAATACTTGTAAGATTTGTAAACTTTTTGTTAGTTTCCCTATTTTAAAAAGAAAAAAGAGTAGAGCTATCGACTGGCCAAGTTTGCGGTACGCGCTGAAGCTGCGTTTCCTGATGCGCAGGTTAAAGTTTGAGCGCGAGCAAGAGCTACGCAAACTTAGGCAAAAGTCTGAAGAAAGCATCGGCGACTATCTGCAGGCCATGTTTGCGCTCAGGTAAAGGTTTGAAGTGCCGGTTAGCGATCATGACCTGATAAAGATTGTTAATGTAAACTTCAGGGATGGAATTTCGTTGACTATCTATGCAATTTGGATAACTGACCTAAAAATATTGCGTGAAGAATTCCATGACGCAGAGAGGCTGCTACCATCCCGCTGGTCGTGGAGTCAAACCCTCGCGAAGCCAGTCAGTAGACCGAGGGAGAGATTCCAAGTCCACGAGGCATTCCATGAGGAAAGTGCAGGATAGAAAGAAGATTCAACCGGATGAGGCAGTTGAGGCATTCTTTAAGCCTAAAAGCGGGAGTGGCGTCCGCAACGCGATGGAACTGCACCCAGCGCGGCCACACCTTCTGGGAGTGCGTAACAAATTCTGTTACAAACGCGATTTAGCAGGTGTAGTCTTGCCTAAATGTCCCAAGTACTGTTGGGGAAACGAGAGGGAGAGGAGTCGCGCTCAATGCCATTGCCGAGAAGCCACTAAAATCCTGTAAGCAATGCATGTTAAATGTAAGCACTAACGATAGGAACTGCATGTTAATAATGGATATTGCTAGGAGAACTAACTGCAAGCACTTACCGAATCCTAAGTGGTCGACACGGCCGAATTTGGAAGCGCGCTAAGCCGCGTACGAAGATGCAAGAGCCCGGATCTCTGCCGAAGGGGATGACTCAAAGCGAAACCATAGCTTACTAGGTGCACGGAGGTGGATATGGCCCACATCACGCCGTAGGGAACGTAGGAGTGTTTGCAAAGCACATGGTTCAGCGCTCACATGGTGAAAGGGCTTCTGGACACTGGAGCGACCGTTAGCTTGTTAGGCGCAGGAGAAGTGGAACTGATCAAGAAGCTGGGAATAGCATGGCACCCCCAGATATCTAAGGTGCAAGCCGCAGGAAGTGCGAGTTACTCGGTGTTCGGTAAAATTCTTGTCCCGATTCAAAACAAGAACAAGACGCACAAGATGAAGCTGTATGAGTGCCCCGCCCTTGTTCAGAGTTTGTATCTGTGTATCGACTTTTGAAAGAAGTTTCGCCTGGCATCCGAGGTCGTAGAAGTTGAGTCGCTCGAACAGGTGGAGTCGGAATTCGTCACTAAGGTAGAGCCGATTGAGCCGCACAAGTTGAGTGTCGAGCAGCTGGAGGCGATCAAGGCTGAATTTCTCGCGTTCGAGAAGAGAGTGTCATACCATCGAGCTTGTAAAAGGCACGAGGGTAAAGAAGCGTTTTTATCCAGTGTCACCAGCGATGCAGCAGCTTTTATTCGCGAAGGTCTTCGAGCCAAGCGATAGTCCGTGGAGCAACACGATAACGTTGGTGCGGAAACCTGGAAAGAATAGGTTGTGCTTAAACGCTTGTAAGCTAAACGTTGTGGCAGTGAAGGATGCTTACCCGTTGCAAAATATTGAATATCAGATGATATTTCTTTATCAGCAGGCGTCGACCAAAAGCACGCATTCTGGCAGATTGAGTGGGAGCCAAAGAGCAGAGCATTTACCATTCCTGGCCCACCGTTCTATCAATTCCGGATGATGCCTTTTGGCCTTTGTAATACCGCTTAACGGCTGTATCGCTTGATGGACCGGGTGATACCACAACTTCTGTGGAATCGCGTGTTTGTGTATGTGCAACTGTCAAAGCAGGTAGCACAGTGTTTGAAGGAGGCCAATCTGACCATCGGCATGCAGAAAATCGAAGTTTTGCTTCAAATTGCTGAGATAATTAGTCTACATCGTTGGTGACGGAGCTCTCCGATCCAGCAAGGTTGAGGCAATAGTCCAGATTCCCGTCCTAAGAACCAAAAAGCAGCTAAGACGATTTCTAGGTACTGCAGGCTGGTAAAGACTCTTCATCCGAGACTTTTCGAGCCTGTCAGCGCCACTGACAGACTGCTTGAAAATCGGTAGCAAGTTTGAGATGTCGGATGAAGCAGTCAAAGCGTTCCATGCACTAAAGAAGGTGCTAACATGTGCGCTGGTTCTCGTCTATCCCGACATCCAAAGGCCGCACTTTATCCAGTGCGACGCAAGCCACCTGGAGATTGGGGCAGTTCTCTTCTAGCGTAACGACGAGGGGGCAGATCGGCCCATTGCGTTTGTCAGCGAAGCTGCGTGGAGCTCAGCGTAACGGAGAAGGAGTGTTTGGCAGCGGTGAAAGCGATTGCGATGTTTCGGCCATATGTGGAACTGATGCCCTTCACAGTCATCAGGGAGCTTTGCAGTCTACAGTGGTTGATGTCACTGAAAGACCTTAGTGGAAGACTAGCAAAGTTGTCCCTCGATTTGCAGGCACTCGTCTTTACCATTGAGCATCACAAGCGAAAGGACAATGTGGTTGACATGCTTTCTCGGCCATTCGAAGTGGAAGAGCTCAATCTCTTCGAATTCGAAACGATGGCGTTCGAGTGTATATTGATCGATTAGCGCAGGTGCGAGCAAAGGCAAACCATTTCCCCGATCTAAAGATGAAGGACGGATTGCTCTTTAAGAGGCCGCATTTTGCTCGGGAAGATAGCGAAGAATTCCTATGGAAGCTGTGGCTGCCCAAGGCACCAACCAACAGGTTAATTCGTCAGGCGCACGATAGCAACCAGGGGATGCACAGAGGTATAGCCCAAACGCTGGCGAGGCTACGACAGTTCAACTTTTGGCCGAGGACGGCAGCCAAGGAAACACAGCACTGCACACAGGTCGTCAAGCCGAAGATGGGCGAAGAGGTGGTCACAGACCGGCTGATGCAGAAACTCTATCCAGACTTTCTGGAAATGTATACGCGATCTAGGCAGGGTAACGCATTCATCATTGTAGCGCTGGATCATTTCTGCAAGTTTGTGTGGTTGAAGGCAATTTAGAAGGCGACATCAACGGCGGTAGTGCGTTTTTGAGGGGAATTCCGACAGCGGTCCGAAGAAGACGTGTCACGGAAAAAAAGTGCTTATCAATCAGTCTTTCCGAAGTTTCTCTTATAATTCAACATTGTGTGTGTTCAATATTATCACTACCGAGATAGCGATCGCTAACTATGAGTGGGCATAACGCTCACGACGCAATGGACGTCAATAAAAACAGCCTAGATCTAGAAACAATATTAAATAACGCCAGGAAAAGAAAAAGCATAGACTCTCCCACAAAGTGTGAGAAAAAAGCTCCACGCAAAAGCAATAATTACTATGAGATTCTTGATAATGACATAGATCAATGTGATAAAGAAGTGCTTGAAAGCTTTACACAACACGTGCAATCGCAATCAGTTATTAATTAACAAACAAGTGTGCAAAGCAAAACCCCCGATAACACAACAACAAAAACAACAACAAAAACATCAACGAAAGCAACAACAAGCAAAGCTGCTGCGCTATCAGCACCTTCAGCAGCCTCAACAACGGCACAATCGGCCTCAACTGTAATAGCAGATCCAGATCCCAACGCAGAAAATGTGCAAAAAACAAACAAAAACAACAACAAGCATATACCCCCAATAAATGTGTTTAACATACAAGCTAAACAAATAATAAAACTAATAAAGACGGGACTAAAAATAACACAGTTCAATATCAGAGAACTGAGCCAAAACAAAATTGGCGTGTTTCTGGACAATCTAAATGACTACAAAAAAGTACGCGGTCATCTAGAAAAAGCCAAGGCTACATTTTTCTCCTATACACCTAGGAGCCTTAAAACAAAACCTTATCTAATGAAAGGCCTTCGTGGCGACACAGATGTTCAGGAAATTTTGACTGATCTCAATGAATTCGAAACTGAAAATTTGAAAGTTCTACAAGTAAGACCCTTCCATACAAAATATCTTTCCCAATGTTTATGGTCCAAATAAGCGCGGAAAGCAGCGTCAATGATTTAAAAGCAATTAAAGCAATCCAGCATCATTGCATCAGATGGGAGCCCTTACGACGTCCAAAGATTCCTCAGTGTAGGAACTGCCAAGGCTTTTTTCACAGCTCAGCTAACTGTCACCTCGAACCAAGGTGTGTCAAATGCGGTGAGCATCACCGCAGCGAAGCTTGCCCTATTCCGAAGGATTCAGAATGTAATAAGGAACAATTGTTTTGTGTACTTTGCAAGAAGACTGGCCACCCGCCCGCGTATAAGGGATGTGAACGTTACAAAGAGCTCCAGCAAAAAATTAGAGCTAAAAAACTAAATGTACCAAAAACCCATATTTACTCCCCAAACTTAATTAACCCTAATATAAGATATGCCGATGTATGTAAAGATTCTGTTATAGGTAATCCAAATGTAGAAACTCAAAATAATTCCACTCTTATCAATATTCAAAAGTCTATTTTAGCCTTAAGTAAAAAAATCGAGAATCTACAAAAGCAACTCGAACTTCAAACTGCCCGTGTGGATACAATGTTCAACATTGTTGACTCAATATGAATTCTAGTCGAGCACCTTAATCAGTTTATTCTGGACAACAAACCCGATGTTTTAATGTTAAACGAAACCGAGCTAAATCGCAAACATAAAATTGATATAAATGGCTACGTAATAATAAGAAAAGACAGAGTTACCGGTTCCAGAGTGGGAGGCGTGGCAATACTCATTAAAGAAAACATAAAGTTCCAAAAATATTATAACCGCATTTTAAGCTCCTTTTCTCACAATGAAGCATGTGCGGTAAAGCTGTACCTTAGATCAAATAAATTTATATTTTTAGTAACAGTATATTGTCCATCGGGAAACGATAATGGTTCATTTCAAACCGAACTTAATGTTTTATTCGAAAAATTAAAACTTGATAATAATAATCATCATTATATTATAGCTGGTGACATGAACTGTAAGCACACAAGCTGGGGTAATAGCAATAACAACCCGAAAGGTAACGCACTGAACAACTTTTTAATCAACAATGCAATCAGGTACCGCTGTAATTTATATGCTTCGGAATCACCGTCATTCGAAAGCTCAAACTCCTTTCTAGACATATGTCTAGCTGATTACAACCTAGGTATACACGGAGCTAATAACTCTATCAACCGTCTAAAATGCTTGGATTATGAGAGTGACCATCGTGCAATTGTAATAGATGTGTCTTGCCAGGATAGAGACGATTATTTCTTAATCCCAGAAGCCCCACAACATCTAAAACGCGATTACAAAAAAACAAATTGGGTTTTATTTAAGAATAAATGCTCTTCCTTGTTTCAAAGAGAAATGCCAACTCCCAATAATCGTAACTTAATCAACAAAGAAATAGACTACCATTTACTCAAATTAGAAAAAATCATTTTAACCGCAATCGATGAAAGCGTGCTCGAACACAAATACACACGTTCAATAGATGCTCTCACAAAGAATAGCGTTATCAAAAAGCTGCAGAAAGAGAAGAGCAAATTGTTAACACTTATAAAAAAACACAATAGACTTGAACAGATTGTTCCTCTTTCTACTCTACAATTAGCCAAAACAAGAATTAAACTCGTAAAGAAACTTATAGAAGACAATATAAAACAGCACTATAACAAGTTAGTAGAATCCAAACTACTTAACCTCACACCATCCGATCCATTCAAATTCACAACAATTAAAAATGTTTCCTTAAAAGTAGTAACTACACTCTAGACTACATAACCATCCTAGATACCACTGATTTTAGTAATCTCCTTCTAAAGGCTGATATACACACAAATGATCTGGATAAGGACCCAACAACAAACAACTTTATATTAGAAGACGAACAATCCATCCTCAACTTAGTTGGACACTTTTTATACCCTTAACCCATAAAATGGGTAAATAAGGGTATAATGGTTTTGTGCAAATGTATGTAACAGACAGAAGGAAACATCTCCGACCCCATAAAGTATATATATTCTTGATCAGCATCAACAGCCGAGTCGATCTAGCCATGTCTGTCTGTCCGTCCGTCCGTCTGTCTGTCCGTTTGTATGAACGCGCCGATCTCAGAGACTATAAGAGCTAGAGACTTCAAATTTGAAACTTAAGCTCTCCTATACCATGAGAAGATCAAGTTTGTTTTGAATTTTCGATAACACTTCTGGTTTCCGATATACACATGTGATCGATAACAAAAAAATCTTCAATTTCAAAAATTGTGAAAATGAGGTTTAAAACTATTGATAAAATAATGAACATTTAAAAAAATTTGGTCAAAATCGGTTAAGAAACACCGGAGATATCGCAGTTTGAAGTTTGGTCACTGATTTTATACACATAAGTAACTGTAAGCGTTAAGTATCGGGTTAAGGGTATGTCCTAGTCGGGATTTCTCGACTAGAGCCTCTTACTTGTTTGAATTAGTTCACTCCGAAAAACGGAGCACAACATCTAATACTGTACATAATCATGTGGATTTCTACTTCAATCAATTTTTAGAGATTAAAAATAGATTTGATAGCTTGCAATCGAAACTTACTAGCTTTAACAACACCAAAAGAGCTAACTACCTAACTTGTCTACAGGCTGGTAACTATTTTGTTACATCCAATGATTTAACCTCTATATTTTCTCAATTAAAGCCTGAGCAAAGAAGGCATGCAATAAATAACTTGATGTTTGATTTGTAAATGTTCTCAAATATATTTGTCTCATAAATGATACATGAACCTCACTGACTATTTTTATACCCTTAACCCATAAAATGGGTAAATAAGGGTATAATGGTTTTGTGCAAATGTATGTAACAGACAGAAGGAAACATCTCCGACCCCACAAAGTATATATATTCTTGATCAGCATCAACAGCCGAGTCGATCTAGCCTATCTGTCTGTCCGTCTGTCCGTCTGTCCGTCTGTATGAACGCGCCGATCTCAGAGAATATAAGAGCTAGAGACTTCAAATTTGAAACTTAAGCTCTCCTATACCATGAGAAGATCAAGTTTGTTTTGAATTTTCGATAACACTTCTGGTTTCCGATATACACATGTGATCGATAACAAAAAAATCTTCAATTTCAAAATTGTGAAAATGAGGTTTAAAACTATTGATAAAATAATGAACATTTAAAAAAATTTGGTCAAAATCGGTTAAGAAACACCGGAGATATCGCAGTTTGAAGTTTTGTCACTGATTTAATACACATAAGTAACTGTAAGCGTTAAGTATCGGGTTAAGGGTATGTCCTAGTCGGGATTTCTCGACTAGAGCCTCTTACTTGTTATATTTAAGTTCTAGCTCTAATTTTTCTAGCCTTTCCTGTTTCTCCAACTCCTTTTGTTTTACAATAAATTCATGTTCGACCTTCTTGGCCTCCAGCTCCAACTTCTTCCTCTCCATTTCCTTCATCCAATTGTTCTTATCTAGCTCCATTTCCTTCATCCTTCATGTAAGTTAACATTCGCGATATCTCATCTTCGCTCCAGCGCTTTGATTCACCTTCCCGTTTCCTTTTCAAAATTTGCTGTTCCGACACTAAAATAGATTTGATTAAAATAATAAATAATATTGACGATTGACTTACTCTTTTTACTCTTTGTTTGTTGTGACCGCATATTTTTAACACAAAAGTCTCGATTTGGCTCGATACCAAGTATTTTTACTCGATTCTTTCAATAATTTTACAACACTTCAACTCATCACAACTTTACAATTTTACAACAGTTTTTTTAAACATACCCTAGGGCATCACAATTGTTGTAATTTTTTCTCATGTGTTTTGTTGTTGCGTTGTAAACTTTTGGATTTAAAATTTTACGCTTTACAATTTTACAACAGCTAGTGAATAAACTCAATACTTAAAAATATTCCAATAGACCTTATTTAGATTATTACTCAATTTTTAATAATATATAAAATAACGCCTACTTTCCCCAAACCTGGAAGACAGCTAAGCTAGTGGTAATACCAAAAAAAAAACAAGTACAAACGTTGCAGTCGGACGCAACCGACTGCGATATACTTTGATACCAGTTCACATAGCTGTGTTAAGGATTCTGAGTGCAAATAGTAATATATGAGGGTGTTGGGTATAAAATTGGAGACTCTAGCTCAAAAACTGACAAAGATATAGAGGTGGGCGGTATAAGTGGGCGTGGCATCCAAAACATTGATGCAGATCTGTTACGGATGCCACTAACAATGTTCATACCAAATTTGAAGAGCCTAGCTCAAAAACTGAGAGAGATATAGCGGTGGGCGGAATAAGTGGGCGTGGCATCCAAAACATTGATGTACACCTGCTACGGATGTCACTACCAATGTTCATACCAAATTTGGTGACTCTAGCTTAAAAACTGGCGAAGATACATGCCTTCCGGTTTTTTTTTAGGGCGGTTGGGCATATCCCGTTGTTTGGGGGCGTGGCATCCAATGTTTTGATGCATAACTTTGTCAGATGTCAGTATCTACCTTCATGTCAATTTTGGTGGCTATAGCTTCAAAACTGTAGAAGATACAGGCATTTTTGTTTATAATTGGGAGGGGGCTGGGGGCGAAATAGGTGGGCGTGGCATCCAAACTTTTAATGCAGTTTTTTGAGGAATGTTACCAGCTATCTTGCCATCAAATTTGGTGACTCTAGCTGCTAAAATGTGGGATATATTTGTGTTTTATCGATTTGCACATCGAGGTGTATCGACTTGTTATCGATTTCTCGGGCCCCCTGAGGTCGTAGAGCCCTACATTTAACACTTTGTCTGACGAAGGCATGTACCAAGATATTTGCAAAGTTGCAAGGCTCTAGCTTTAAGCGTGTCGAAAAAAGTTGCGTTCATACGGACGGACGGACAGACGGACGGACGGACGGACAGACGGACAGACACCATGACGGACATTGCACAAACCCAATATACTATGATACCTTTGGTATCAAAGTATAATAAAGACAAGAATAACATAAATAATCTTCGTCCTATGAGTCTACTTCCTAATATAAGCAAAGTATTTGAGGTCCTCGTAAATTCAAACATAATCAATATATGTGACAAAGACAATCTCCATTGCCAGAAGCAGTTTGGTTTCAAATATAGCCACTCAACCCTTCATGCAATGAATCTATTAACATCGGAAATTAACTGGAGTTGGAACAAAAAGCATGTTGTCGGCGCTTGCTTTATTGATCTAGAAAAAGCGTTTGACACGGTCTGGATTAAAAGACTAATTGCAAAGCTAATGAGCTATAAATTTCCTCTACACCTGCTGATCTCCATATTCAATATGATCTCATCTCTCAAGTTCGTGGTTCATATAAATGGCTCGACAAGTACCTCTGAGTTTCTTGTAACCAATGGTCTACAACAGGGCACCGTTATTAACAGAAACCTACAAACAAGTTTTAATATTTTAGAAGAATTTACTTTGAATTGGCATCTCAAAATAAATATTAACAAATGCGAAAGTATCCTTTTTCGTCCCCCAGTTATGAAATGTAATCACAATGTCAGGAAAAATTGGAGAGGATTCAACATTGTTTCCAACATTTGCAACGTATCCACACCCCTCTTATGGAAGCTGTGGGTGCCCGAGGCACTGACTAGCACATTGGTTCTTCAGGCGCACGGCAGCGACCAGGGAATGCACGGAGACATAGCCCGAACACTGGCAGAGCCAATTCTACTTCTGGCCGAGGATGGCAGCCCAGGTGCGGACGCATGTGCTCGAGTGCGAAGTGTGCAAGGAAACGAAACACAGCACTAACGTCGGCAGGCCGAAGATGGGAAAGGAGGTAGTCACAGAGCGGCAGATGCAAAAACTATATCTTGGACTTCCTAGGGAAATATCCTCGATCCAGGCAAGGTAATGCGAGGCGATAGTCCGTTTCTTGAGGGAGGATGTTTTCTCTGCTTTTGGAGTGCCCGAAACCATCAACACCGACAACGGCAAGCAGTTTGTGCCGCAGGAGTTTGAAGGCGTGCTGGAACACCACGGCATCAAGCATTCCGGACAGGGAATTATGCTCCGCAATCCAATGCGTCCGAGCGGGTCAACCAATCGGTGCTGGCTGCAATCCGGTCGCATGTTGGAGCCGATCAGGCGGTATGGGATGAAAAGTTGCCCGAGATCGAAATGGCGTTGCGAGGGGCAGTGCATTCTGCGACTGAAGCCTCCCCATATTTCGCTTTGTTTGGACAACCTTTGTTGAGTCACGGCAGCGAGTATGGGCTAGCCAGGAGGCTGGGCGACGACAGCGGTGCGGCAATCCAACCACTAGAAAGGTCAGCAAAGCAACATATATATTGCGCTTGCATCCAGTAGACATTGCACAAGGCTTATGAGAAGGGACGTTCAATACACGGCAGGGCAGGAGGTATATAAGCGTAATTTCGTGTTGAGCGATTTCGCGGAAAACCTCAACGCGAAATTTTGCCGCCGGTACACCAAATGCCGAGTGGTGAAGCTAGTAGGGCATTGTTTATATGAGCTGGAAACGCTCCAGGGCAATCCGCTCGGGGTGTTCCACGCGTTGGATCTATGCCCGGCGGCAGTCGGTAGCGCATGAGACGCTTAATCTCAGGGCGTGGGCGGTGGCCTACGTTGGGCAGCTTAGAGAGCAGACGCCTCCTGTTTGCACTCCTGTCCCGGACGCTACACCTTCAGCGCGAACCGGAGTGTGGTGTTTTGGTCGGCGATGTGCAATCGATGGTTGTGGTTGTCGAACGAGGGTTGGATAGTCGTGCTGGCAAAGATACTCGATTGACACCTGCGAGTTAGCGTGAATGGCTTAGGGATATAAGAAGAGGATAAGCCGTGATTAGGCAGAAAATATATAAGCCGGCAGGAACTTAACCTAAAGTGCGTGGGAATTACAATCAAATTAAAAAAAAGTGGCGCAGGCAACAGGTAGGAGTGATGGATAGGATGGAAGTGAGAAACAGGTTGTATAGCCTTTTGATTTCTTATTGGCAGATCACGACCTGCAGCCATCCTGCACTACATCCCGAGCGGCCAAGAAAATCCAACGAGACCACCGGACGAGGATTGGCCAACCCGTCTAAGTGGTCATCAGGTTTTTATTTCCCACAATATATTTCAAAAGCAGCACCATCGCGCTAACCGAGGCAGCTGTTTTAACAGCCACAGTCAGTTGCTTCTGCGCCAGCTGTGTGCAAACGCACACACACACTCACGCTCAGACAGCCGCCGCTATAGGCACAAATTAGACACAAATTAGACTTAGTTTATTTATTTATTCATCCCCGGCCTCAAATATTTATTTATTCTGCTCCCATTTATTTATTTATTATCATTTAATTTATTCTCTATGTTTATTATTTATTTATTCTTTCTTAGTTTTTGTTTATTGTTTATTGTTTAAGCCGAAAAGTATGCATCGGCATAATATTGTATTTATGTTAGCAGCCTGCTGGGCAAGCTCAACAGGCTGTTACAACTAGTATCAATCTAACATTAAATAAGGAAGTTACACACTACACAAACCGTGCGTTTCCATTAAACCGTTTTTATCGTTTTATTTAATACCTACATACAAAAACAAGAACAGATAAGTAATATAATTTGCCTTTTATTTCATACTAGCTGTTACCCGGTGCACTTCGCTACACCTATATCGATTATAACTCTTAATGGTTTTTAGTTTGTTTTTTACTTATTTTTCTAAAACTGTAACTTATATTTGCAAAAATTTATAGTCAGCATCGGCAAATGGTAAGAGCGAGCCTGCTCGATGGTATATTTGTCCATGAACCTTGAACAGCGGCATAAATTCATCTCGAATGATTTTTGTTGCACCAAAAGAAGTCATTTGAAAGCATGAATTGTATGCTTGAATATTCTTCAAGAAATGCTTAGACGTCGGCGATTCTCCAGTGATTAAGGAATGTAATGGATCGGGTGGCGGTTCCAATGCCGGCAGTTTCACTTTGCCATTGAAACAGCACATGCCAGCTGTTTCTCCTCGAAACTTCGCTGCATTGCAATGCGTACAAATAATATTCATTGCGCCAATGTCATCATGCAGGCTGTAGTCGCAGTCAGGATCGTATTGAAAGCCAGCATATTCCATTTGATCACGAAGGCGAAGCGGAACTCTGCCTTCACGATAATTTGTACCTACTCGTGATCGCCGTGCAAGACTCTGTGCAAGTACACGCACAATAGTTATCGCAGCACGTACTAAATAAAATGACAATAGAAAAAAATATTGTTTACTTTCAACACTGAAAAAATTTTAAATTTGACAGCAAAATCCCTGTTTTCTATTTTCAAAATTTGTTTCCATTTTTTGAACTCATTATAAAATATGAGATAAATGAAGAACTGGTATATCGATTTGAGTCGAACTTCACATAAACCATCTACTAAATAGTCCGAACAATGCCTAAAAATTTGGTTTCAATAGGTGAGCTCGTTCTTGCGCTATGCATGAACACCGAAAACTGCCACTTATTTTTATATATAGATTACTGTCCATGTGCAATTAATCTATTAAATATTAAACGTAGTTTAATATTCTCCAATATATTTGGTATTTGCACATTTTCCGTTTTTTTTTCTGTCTGTTCTTGCGTTCCGTTATCCGCACTTATCCGTTTTTTTTCAGGCGCCACTTGAACATACATACATATGTACTTGGACCAACCCCTTTGCTCACAATTTCTTCCGTCTTATTTATGTGCGTTTTAATTGTGACCAAGTTCCAGAATTCGCCTTTTTTGTCAACAAATGCATACATACATATATGTATATCCATATATTTATATCAAAAAAGCTCAGTAGAATCCAACAAGTGTTCCGTCTCTTAAGGCCGTCAGCCGATTGAAGCAACAAGGGAAGCAACGCGCAACTTCGGGGAGGCACATATATACCGACAATATGTATGTTGCCACCCTCGCAGTTCGTGCCGTCCTTGGAGCTTACAATTGGCAGTGCGACTTTACTCTCCTCGTGAGGGCGGCTGGAAGCAGGCCCTTGGTACGGTTATGTCTCTGCCAAGGGTGCTGACGAATGGTAGTCGGGCGAGAGAAGAACACTCTATAAAATTTACCCCAGTCCAAGGTGGAACTGCATTGTGCCGAGGGACTCGCGGCCGAGGGGTAGCTCGGTCTCTACTTTGCGAACTCTGGATACCTGCCGACCTCCAGTTTCAATCAGGCTTCCCGCGATACACGGGCTATGTCGCGGGTGACCGTCCTTCCCGTCTACTCGTGGGACCAAATATGAAAGTAGCAACGGCCATTTCTACTTCAGGTGTGAGCACCTATATTTCTAAGTCTGGTACGCCAGCAGACAAGAGAAATGTTGCTAAGGGGGCAAGCTGGAGGCGACAAAGACAGTCGTCTTTCTACCCTGGGCGTCGACCGGTTACGGCTCCTGGGGAGCGGCGACCGCAACCTAAGGTTGTGGCACCGGTTCCCGGGTCCGCGACTGTGGCGACTGCCTCAGGGTTAGCCACCGTTCCAACTGGCAAGCCATACTTCCAGGATCGGCAACGGGCTGCTGATATTCTTCACCAAAACCTCACGGCCCAACCAGCATCCCCAGACGGCGCCCAATTTTAAGCCGGCTATAGCGCCCCTTTCCGGAAAAGCCAAACCGAAACGGCAACGCTCAGCTGAATAGACGGCCCCGCAAGCCAAGCGGACCCGGTCTCCCCCTCGCCCACAACCAATCACCCGGTCTTTCGCCGAAGCCGCCAGGGAGAAGGTACTCCTTGGGGTCCTTGACAGGGGCCAAAGTGTGTGCCAGATCCCTCGGCATAGGTGGGGGGAAATCGAGTGTGAGCTACAGGAGAAGCTGCTTGATTTGATGATCAAGTCCGGAGGTCCACCACCACGCTGCTCTGACGCCGGTTGGCACCAGGGTTGCATTAAAGTGATAGCCTGTGAAGATGAAGGGTCCACCTTCATTTTTAAACAGGCAATCGCTATGCTGGGTGAGATCTAACCCGGCGCGAAATTAGAGGCGGTCGACTGGAAAGACATACCCAGTCGCCCCCGCGCCAGGGCTTGGGTCTCTGCAAAGCCTGAGGATCCCGAAAAGATTCTCAAGCTATTCCAGTTATGCAACCCTGACTTGTCCACCAGCGACTGGAGGGTTGCTAAGGTGGAGGCGTCCGAAGGTACCACAAGACAAGTGGTCTTGATCATCAATGATGAGTCGGCGAAGAAACTGGCCAAATTCAGCGGTGCAGCCTACTTCGGTTTTAAACCAGTAGTTTTAAGGGTGTACCGATCGGACGCGGCCAGCAAATCTTCGGCCGACGATGCAGCGCCAAAAGGAGAAGAGGCTGCCATAACTTGTGCCGCAGCAAATGGCACCCCAGCCCAAGCCACGAGCGGTGAGTCAACTTCACCTAAAAAAGAGGTCGACATCCTTGCAGGCTGCCAGTCAGATGGCTCCGAGCTGGCCAACAAGTTAGCCAACTTGATCTGCCTCTCCGACACAGACACTGACGAAGAAGCGGAGCGTACGGTGGTGGAGATCAAATCTGAAGATGTCACTACGACTTCTACAGATAAACCTCCATCACTGAAAGGCGGCTGCAGCCGCTCTTCTGCTCCGCATAGGCCAATGCGGAGCAGACATAGTCCTCATTCAGGAACCTTGGGTCTGTGGGGGCAGGATTTCTGGATTGGGGACGAAGGACTACAAGCTTCTTGTAGCCCGCAACGAAGGTAAAGTTCGCACCTGTATTATGGCAAAAAAAAACCCTAGATATTTTTCTGCTCTCTAACTACAGCAATGGCGATAACACTGCTGCTTGCCTGGAGCTGAAGTCTGGATGTGTCAAGCTAAGCTCAAGCTATATGGCACACGACCAACAAGGCCCCCTACCACACACGCTCCTGCGTAGCCTGATCGCCTGATCATCGGATGCGATGCCAACGCACATCACCATCAGTGGGGCAGCACTGACATAAACGAACGGGGTGAGTCACTTTTAACTATATCCTGTCCACCAACCTTAACATCTACAATATAGGTAACGACCCTACCTTTATTACTAATAATAGCAAGAAGTCTTAGACATGAAGGCGTCCCTCCAACAAAAATTCATTAGATGGAGCGTGCTTGATGAACATTCGTTCTCTGACCATGGGTATAAAGATATAGCCTTCTCCCTTGATACACCAAAGCCAAAATGGTTCAGAAACTACAAACGAACGAACTGGACCGTTTTCAAAGACCTTATTGGGAGACTAATTCCCGTACAGCCTCCTTCGGAACTTCCATCCAGCATACAGAGATGCTCACTCACAAACACACGAAAGCATGCATGTCCGCCCTCAACATGTCATGCCCCCTGAGTAAACCAAGAGGGAAAACAAAACCACCATGGTGGTCCCCGGAAATAGAGGAGCTTCGTAAGACCTCACGAAAGCTCTTCAATAATGCAAAGCAAAGGGGACACGACCAATCTTGGGGTCTCTACAAAGACAGCCTTGCAACTTTTAAAAAGACACTCAGACAGGCTAAATGCCTTTCGTGGAAAAATTTCTGCTCCTCAATTGAAAACACTACTGATGCCGCAAGGCTCAGAAAGGTTCTCTCCAGTACTCAGACAACCGTTTGGTTCCTTAAGAAACCAGACGACTCGTGGACAACGACCAGCCCGGAGTCTCTAGAACTTCTTATGGAAACCCACTTTCCCGGTTGCTCAGTCGAGTCACCACCTGTCTTAGCCAGTGAATTTTAAGGGCACTTAGCAACCGATTTTCTCTCCAAAGACATCATCACATGGGCTAAACAAAGTTTCTCGCTCTTCAAACCACCGGGACCTGACGGCATCATTCCAGCCCAATTGCAGCAGGCGGGGGTAACTGCCGTTAACTGGCTTCATAAAATCTTTAAAGATATCCTAGCGACAGGCTTGACTCCCAAGACATGGCTGGAATCTAAAGTCGTCTTCATTACAAAAGCGGGTAAAGCCTCCCATACGACCCCGAATTATTTCCGCTCCATAAGCCTGACATCCTTTCTACTTAAAACGCTAGAAAGGGTTTTGGGCTTACAGATCGGAAACTCGATCAAGACAGAACATTTCTCTCAAGCACAACATGCTTACCAGAAAGGTAAATCAATCGAGACAGCACTTCACGCTGTTGTCTCTACAGTTGAAAAGGCTCTCTACCAAAGAGAGTACTGTCTCATAGCCTTCCTAGACATAGAGGGCGCGTTAAATAACGTTGTACCAAAGGCGATCATCGAGGCGCTGTCGAATTTGGGGGTCGAGCATCGCATTGTGGATCTGATTGAGCAACTTCTCAAACGAAGAATCGTCAGAGCCACTTTGGGGTCCTCAACTATCTCCAGGTTCGTAAGTAGAGGCACCCCACAAGGAGGTGTCCTCTCCTCTCTCCTATGGAATGTGGCAGTCAACAGTCTGCTGCGCTTCATAGAGGGAAGGGGCGGCAAGGTGATCGCCTATGCAGAAGACGTCGCTATTGCTTTCTCGGGAAAATACCCACAAACACTGTGCGAATGTATGACAACCGCACTTCGAACCCTGTCCACCTGGAAAACGTCAAAGGGTCTCGGACTAAACCCAACTAAAACTGATTTAGTCCTATTTACAAGGAAATATAAGATTCCTCCACTTAAACCTCCAACACTAAACAGGGTGGAACTTGCTTTTAGCAAATCGGCCAAATACTTAGGGCTCACTTTAGATAGTAAACTAGACTGGAATCTCAATACAGAGGAACGTGCTAAGAAAGCCTCGGTCGCTCTATATACCTGCAAAAAGTCCATTGGACTGAAATGGGGAATGGCACCCCGCATATCGCTGTGTGTAAGGCCCATCCTGCTGTACGGAGTATCAGTATGGTGGCCAGCATTGTCAAAGAAAACAACAGTTCATAAGCTCGGCAAAGTACAGCGCGCCACAGGACTGACAACATCAGGAGCTCTCAGAACGACCCCAACTGAGACTCTAGACAACATTCTAAACCTTCTACCAATTGACCAAACAGGGAAGTTAGTAGCAACTCTCTCCGCCCTACGCATTAGTGAAACAAAACAGTGGCGCGAAATGACCTACGGTCACTGTAATATCCTTGTGGGAAACCAACTTATCCCCTCAAATACAGACTACTGCTGTCCTCAGGAATTTCCTAGAACTACTTTTAAAGTAATTATCTCCCACGCCAGGGCCGACAAATTCTATTAGAATTTTCACGGATGGCTCTAAGCTAGACGACCGAGTTGGGGGAGGCGTCTTTTGCGATGAGCTATCCATCAATAAATCTTTTAGCCTCCCTGATCATTGCAGTGTCTGATAGCCAGGCGGCTATCAAAGCCCAACATTCGATATCATTAAACTCGATATCCGTCACAAACTGCCGCAAATCTCTTCAAAAGATGGCTGAGCATTTCGAGCTTTACCTAATTTGGGTGCCCGGACATGATGGCATCGAGGGCAATTGTAAGGCGGACGAGCTGGCAAGGTATGGAACTACTATGCCTCTCCTCACAGACAAGGAGGGCATGGGTATTCCCATGGCCAGCTGCAAGCTAAGAGTTTGTTCACATTTTGAACTCGAAGCTAATAAAAGGTGGCAACTCAATAATGCAACGGCTAGGATTGCTAGGCAAACCTGGCCAACGCGCTGTAAAAAGCGTTCTTCTGGCCTAATCAACTTAAACAGATTAGGCTGTGCTGCTGTAATAAGGGCAATTACGGGACATTATTGTAGGGACTCACGCAGCGAGATTTCTAGCCCCTTTCAATGATTTCTGCAGAAGCTGTCGAGACGAGGAGGAGGAGGAAACGGTTTCCCACCTTTTCTGCGACTGTCCGGCACTCTGCAAGACCAGAAATCGCCACCTCAGCTCCTTTTTCTCAACGGACCTCTCCCAACTAGCGGATATAAGCCCGAAAAATATCATGTCTTTTATAAGAGCCTCGGGCTGGGACCACGCACTCGAAAGCGGTGTTACACACTCTGCGTCTAGGTAGACGGTTTTGGACGCGGTCCAAACGCGGTACCACAACGGGCCAACTCTGGCCTACGTGAGTTGGGGGTCTTTTCCTCTCACTACCGCTCTAACCTAACCTAACTAAGTACAAGTGGTGGCGGATTAAGAGACGGAGGTTAGTCTCTTTATCCGCCACCACTTGTACTTCCACAACATTAAATTATTTAAAATAACAATATTAATTACAAGTGATAATATTTTACATTCAAAACGTTAACCTTGGCGCAGCCAGTATGTCAAACCAAAGCACTCATACATATACAAATCAACGGTGATACTCCGCGCATATTTACACACACACACATATACGTATATACATATGCTCTGGTCACTAAATCCAGCTGCCCATGTCTGCTTACCGCTGCACATGTAGAGTATACCCTGCACTTTTTTTTTGAAACAAGTGGGGTATATGCGTTTCCAAGTCAACTTGTAAAACTCCTCGGACACCCTTCCGCAAGTGGGGTATATCCGTCCGTGCAATACTTCGTTTGATAAGTGTGGCATATCCGACTGCGAGACACTTTGTTAATCTATATATATAAAATAGTTTGTCCAGATTGTTGAAGGCTGAAATTTTCACAATATATTCTATTCAGGTTCAAAGTGAGCACTAAGAAAGGATTTTAAATTTGGACCACTCCTTCGAGTACCTCCCATTCAAATCAAAATATAACAAAACACATGACCCATTCCACTTCTGCAGTCTGTACAAGCGATCGCGACCAAGTTTACAAAAACAAAACACATGCGCGGTGTATGTGTCTCCGTTATTCTATTTTCTTCTTTGTGCATTTGACAATTGATTTACGACCCAAGTAGCGTTTGTTGTTGTTGTAGGAGTTGTTGTTGGGCTAGCAATGACTCTTTTTGTTGGTTTGATTGATTTAAAACAAATCAATTTAAACATAACTTGGTACGTCTAGAAAAGTTTTGCACACCAGAATATGTTACGGGAGTTTTTTTTATCTACATACATACTTTGACATTTGTAACTTTGGCTGGGGTTGCAAAAACAAAAAAAAAAAAAAAAAAAAATAAATAAAAAAAAAAAATTTTTTTTGTACATACATATATATAACAAAAAATGCAAGTGAAAATACAGTCAAACTTCCATAACTCGAACTTCCCCTACTCGAATTTTCTATAACTCGAATCTAATCGAGTTGCAGTAGCGAGAAAAATGTATGCAATGTTTCTCCCTTAACTCGAAGTCTACATAAGTCGAATTTTTTCATGGATAATGGTGATTCGAGTTATGGAAGTTTGACTGTATATGTATAGTATATACAGTGCAAAAACAAACACACTAACAAATAGAAACTTTAGAAATCTAATCTACATCTACATATATACATAATGCAAAATAGTTGCATAGATATGTACATGTGTACATTCATGTAATTTGTATTTGTTTTTTATATCGAGCCATTTGCGCGAAAATAATAAATCTTGGACATCTGTGTAAAGTGGTAGATTTGTTTACTTGCTGCTTTTCTAACTCAGACGTAACGTCGTACCACACAAACATTGTCGATATACAATTTCGAACAAGCAAGCAAAGCACATATATAAGTTTGTATGTATTTGTAACGTATGGGGGTTTTGGGTATAAAAAGGCAGGCAGAAGGCGTGACATTCAAATTTGTGATGCATATCTGTGGCGGATGGCACCTTCTATCCACCTATCAAGTTTGAAGACTCTAGCGTAAAAACTGAGAAAGATATAGAGGTGAGCGGTTAAAGTGGCCGTGGCATCCAATATTGCACAGTTGTAACGGATGTCACTAACAGTGTTTCCAAGTTTGGTGACTCTAGCGCAAAAACTGGGAAAGATATAGAAATTTCAGATTTTACGAGGTAAGTGGAAGAGGTGGGCGTGGCATATAAAACTTTGATGTAGATCGGTTACGGATGTCACTAACAATGTTTCTACCAAATTTGGTGACTCCAGCCCAAAACTGAAAAAGATATAGAGTTTTCAGATTTTAGAAGGTGGGCGTTATCAGTGCATATCTTTGTAAGACTTCAGCATCTACCTTTCCATCAAAGTTCGTGAGTATAGCTTTGAAACTGTGGGAAATACAGTCATTTTCGATTATAATTGAAGGGGGGCTGGGGCGGAAGAAGTGGGCGTGGCATCCAAACTTTCGATGCAGTTTTTGAGGAATGTTATCGGCTATCTTGCCCACAAATTTGGTAACTCTAGCTGCTAAAATGTGATATATATATGTGTTTCATCGATTTGCACATCGAGGTATCGATTTGTTATCGATTTCCCAGGCCCCTGAGGTCGTAGAGCCAAATTTAACACTTTGTCTGACGAAGGTATATACCAAGATATTTGCAAAGTTTCAAAGCTTTAAATAGGTCAAATCATACACAACAAGTAAATCAAAAAAAATTTTGAAGACATGCTTTTTTAATAAAACAAAAGCATGTAAAAAAGTATGTCGAGGTTTGAACCCACGTCCTTTGACCTGTGAAGCGGCAGTCTTCCCTCCATGCCACCAGAGCTTGTGAATTTCGGCAGTCATATTAGTAACTTAAGGAAAAGGGAAAACTGTTTTTCGTGGTTTTTACATGATATTACACATTTTATCGCGCCGAAAACTTTAAAAACATGTATTGTCATCTGAAACACATCTTTGGTGAAAATTGCAGAGCTCTAGCTAGTCGGTAACTTTGTGAAAATTTGATTACAAGATTCCGGTACAGACAGACAAGTCAAGTTCAATAAAAGCATGTAATAACACAATAAAATGTAAGCAATACTAAATTATTGCTGAACACACAGAATATCGCTGACTGCACATTGTACAATATGTGTCGCAATAGTAACGGTCAGCCAACCCGGTAGTTGCGAAATATGCTAATTGACAACACACACCTGTAAGCTTAGCAATTTTTGTACTTTGATAGCAAAGGTATCATAGTATATTTGGTTTGTGCACTGTCCGTCCGTCCGTCTTAACGTATGAGCGCTGTGATCGAGGTCATGGTTCCTCCAAGGTCTACAGTTATGATTCTGAATTTAAGCATTTCCAGAAGCCACCTAATAATGGGTGTGGTGACACTTTTTCGTACAAGAGAGGCACGGAAAGCCTCATATGACGTGTTGTCAAAAGCTCCTGAGATGTCTAAAAAGGCACCTAGTGCTATTTGTTGAGCGCCAATGACCTTCTAATGGTTGTTTTAAGGCAATGAATGGCTGTCTCAGTTGATTTACCAGCTTGGTACGCATACTGGTTCTTATGTAGGGAAAGTTGCTTGAGATTCACCTCCCTGTGCTGGTCAATTATCTTCTCCATAGTTTTAAGGAAGAAGGAGCTAAGGCTTATCGGTCTATAGGACTTAGGCAATTGGAATAAACACAACTTTCACTTTAGCCAACGAGCATTGAATCCAAAGAGGTTGCAATTGCCGAAAGCTCTTTCGTCTCAGGGTAGCATTTTCAGTCATTGGTTTTGATTTGCTTTGCTCTGTTTACCACAAGAATGCCCTTTGTTATACTTTGATACCAAAGGTATCATAGTATATTGGGTTTGTGCAATGTCCGTCATGGTGTCTGTCCGTCCGTCTGTCCGTCCGTCCGTATGAACGCAACTTTTTTCGACACCCTTAAAGCTAGAGCCTTGCAACTTTGCAAATATCTTGGTACATGTCTTCGTCAGACAAAGTGTTAAATGTAGGGCTCTACGACCTCAGGGGGCCCGAGAAATCGATAACAAGTCGATACACCTCGATGTGCAAATCGATAAAACACATATATATCCCACATTTTAGCAGCTAGAGTCACCAAATTTGATGGCAAGATAGCTGGTAACATTCCTCAAAAGACTGCATCAAAAGTTTGGATGCCACGCCCACCTATTTCGCCCCCAGCCCCCCTCCAATTATAAACAAAAATGCCTGTATCTTCTACAGTTTTGAAGCTATAGCCACCAAAATTGACATGAAGGTAGATGCGGACATCTGACAAAGTTATGCATCAAAACATTGGATGCCACGCCCCAAAACAACGGGACATGCCCCACCGTCCTAAAAAAAACCGGAAGGCATGTATCTTTGTCAGTTTTTAAGCTAGAGTCACCAAATTTGGTATGAACATTGGTAGTGACATCCGTAGCAGGTGTGCATACAAATTTTGGATGCCACGCCCACTTATACCACCCACCTCTATATCTTTCTCAGTTTTTGGGCTAGAGTCACCAAATTTGGTATAAACATTGGTTGTGACATCCGTAACAGGTGTGCATAAAAAAATTTTTATGCCACGCCCACTTATACCGCCCACCTCTATATCTTTGTCGGTTTTTGCGCTAGAGTCTCCAAACTTGGTAGGGGGATAGAAAGTGCCATCCGCCACAGATAAATGTCATGCCTCCCCTTTCTGCCTGATTTTTTTACCCAAAACCCTCATAAATTACTATTTGCACTCAGAATCCTTAACACAGCTATGTAAACTGGTATCAAAGTATATCGCAGTCGGTTGCGTCCGACTGCAACGTTTTTATTTGTTTTTTTTTTAAGTTTTTGTGCCCATTACACTATTGCCACACATTTTTTGTGGCTAGACCAAAAATGTAAGAAAGATATGGGGCATTCCTATCTATAGAGGTGGGCGTTATATGTGGAAGTGGCATACAATTTTGCAGTTGCAACTAGCTATATTACCAGCAAATTTGATTTGCGTTCACCCGGATGTACACATTGCAGACATAATTACAGGCATTGAACTATCCGAAAATATTTGTGAAACATTCTGTTTCAGGGTATAATTAGGAACTCTGTATAGACGTTGGATAAAAATAAGCAATTTTGAATTGCAGGTCTGCGACATAGGTGCAACAGCAACCATGAGTGTGAAGACGGTATGGTTTGCCAATTTGAAAACAACAATCGAACGATTGGAGTATCTAAGTTCATTACAAGTAAAACCAAGCTATGTCTCTGTGATAATGATAATGGCTACGTGGAGGATATATTGCATGACATTTGCAGTGGTGGTAAGTTAAGCGAATTAAACAGTAATAGTATATACAATAAAATATGAAAACGTTTTTATTATTATAGCAAATTATTTATTTTTGTCAAATATTTTGGCTTCTCTATGCTCACTGATGGCGCCATTCTTCTTCTCTGCTCACTTGAGCATGAGGAAGCACTTCTAGAAGGATGACTTAGCCAAGGCAATCAAACTCCAGTAAAAATGTAGTTTTTTCATTTAAGTAAAAAATGTGACTCAAAAAAAAAAAAAAAAAAAAAAATACATAATTGCTCTCTTAGTAGGCTGCAAGTTGGTTATTGAAATCACTAAATGCCGTTTAAGTAGTAATTAGCATTTCGTTATTTCATATAAATTTCCTACGTACCACCGTCTATTTAATACTCTTCCTACACAAATCGCGTTACACATAGTATAAAAACAACTGCGATCAAAACAATAGCACCACCCAGCTTATCATACTTGGAGGTCAAAAAGCAAAAATCTTGTGTACGAATATTTTTAAATATATTGTTTTATACCCTTAACCCATAAAATGGGTAAATAAGGGTATAATGGTTTTGTGCAAATGTATCTAACAGACAGAAGGAAGCATCTCCGACCCCATAAAGTATATATATTCTTGATCAGCATCAACAGCCGAGTCGATCTAGCCATGTCTGTCTGTCTGTCTGTCTGTCCGTCTACTTGTCTGTCTGTCGGTCTGTCCGTCTGTATGAACGCGTCGATCTCAGAGACTATAACAGCTAGAGACTTCAAACTTTAAACTTAAACTCTCCTAAACCATGAAATGATCAAGTTTGCTTTAAATTTTCGAAAACATTTCTGGTTTTCGTTATACACATGGGATCGATAACACAAAAATCTTCAAAGTTGTGAAAATAAAGTTTTAATCTACGGATAAAATAATCAACATTTAAAAAAATTTTAACAAAATCGGTTCAGAAACACCGGAGATATCGCAGTTTGAAGTTTGGTCATATTGGTCACCGATTTAATACACATAAGTAACTGTAAGCGTTAAGTATCGGGTTAAGGGTATGTCCTAGTCGGGATTTCTCGACTAGAGCCTTCTTACTTGTTTATGAATAGCTGAATTAGTGCCCTAAACAAAAAGTTGCGGTTTGTCCCGATTATCTTTTTTGGAAGAACCCAATACAAGAAAATGTATTAAAGCGATAATCGGGACAAACCGATGCCATTTGCGTAGGGCATACATTCAGCTACTCATAAAAAAGAAATATCTGTACATAAGATGTTTGCTTTTTGACATCTAGGAAAGAAAATATAGGTGGTGCCATTATTTTGATCGCAGTTGTACATACATCAAGTTTATAAAATGTATGTTAGTATATATTTGATGTATGAACATGCAAATAAATTTAATTTAAAACGTACAAAATTAAAGCACAACAAGCATATAAAGTAAAGACATTGGAATTGTTGAAAGCTGTTTTGTTTTATGCAGTCGGTTACGCATTACCCAAGACTGTTTGCCATTGTTTCGACTTCGCTTTCTGTGATGATTAACAAGTAAGAAGGCTCTAGTCGAGAAATCGCGACAGTAAAAAGGTGACAGCACGCTAATGGAGAGAAGTGAAGCTAATTATACGCTTAACCCATAAAATGGGTAACAAAAAAATGGTGTAATGGTTTTGTGCAAAAATATGTAACAGTCAGAAGGAAGCATCTCCGACCTCATAAAGATTATATTTTATTGATCAGCATCAACAGCCGAGTCGTTATAGCAATTTAGTATTTGTTTATTCATTCAGGATGCTTAGTGCAACAGTATTTCTACTAAAAATTTATGCACTAATAACTATAAATTAAAATTATTGACATTAAACTTAAATTTAAAACATTAATTACTTGTGTTATTTAAACTTTACTTACTTGTGGTTCATTATATAAATTTAATTAAGGGCATCCAATTTAATTTAATTTTAAATTGATGCGCGCTAGAGATGGATTTTAAGGCGGATGGCTAGTTATTCCATAGCCGAACAGCAAAGACGTAAAATAGACAACCAGAGCATGCAATCTTCAATTTGATACAAATAAGGTTACGGACTCGGGGTGATGTGGCAAATTTTAATCGACAAAACAAATACTCAAGCTCTTTCGTGTAGATTACTTTGTGCAGGAAAAGGAGGACTCTTACATTTATTAAGGACGACAAGTATAGGCCAAAAAGTTGTGTTGCATAGTTGGTTATATGGTCTCTCCTTTTCAGACTGAACACATAACGAGCTATATTGTTAAACGCAAGTTTTATTTTAGTTTCCTTGAAAAGTATAGGCATTACCAGGGCATTTGCTATCATCGACCTGATCTCGACAGTTAAATATTGTTGAGTTATATATAGCTGACTAAGACACCATAGCATTTACCCACAGCTTTATTTATTTGGTCATTCCATAAAAGTGTCCTATTAAACGTCATAACTGGGTTGTCGGCTTTATCTACGTAGTTTATTTCGACATTATCAATACTTAGATTGGGAAGACTGTCAAGATCGAGGTTTTTTTTTATATACCACTATACACTTAGATTTTAACGGGTTAATATATTAACTCTGTATACACAGACCATTGCGAGACGACCATTGACTGACATATAACAAATCATCATTTGATTTGACTTATTGCTTATTAATCCTTGTGCTACAAGTAGAGGCACTAGTCACATTTTAAAATTGCTGTTTAATATTACAAAATATAAAATATACTTATGTACTAATCGTTTAAATAGAAATTTGCAATCAGAATCCTAATCGTATTGACTATAGGTATTACTTGTAACGATCACTGTGCCTATATTGTTTCGCAGATAGGCAATCGAGGAGATTTAAATTACCAATGGGACCCTTAAAATACCCTAGCTCTTTCGGGATGTGGGGGGTAAGTTGTAACTAAATCATCGACTCAGCACATAATCTTTTTGAGGATCCCGTCAGAAACTAATGATGAGCTTAACTCAATAAAATACTCGAAACAAAAAAAAATAGAACAAACGCCTATTCGTAAACCGAATCTATTTAACATAAAATTATTTTAAAAAATCATTATCATCATCATAGCGAATGTGGCGTAGCCTACGATGGAATTCGACCTACGCTTCTTTACCCACCCAACCTATGATCCTTCTTGGTTACGTTTAACGAAAGACCCCATAACATTTATTAGTGATCCAGCTTCATGTCACCAGGAGAGATATGAAAACTAGGCAAGTTGAATTCATGTTAACTAAATCTAGGGTTTTAATGAATTATTAAACGCAATAGCGATTGATTATCGTTAATTTCTTACACTATCAAATTTCATAACGGTGCCTATAAACAGGTTAAATTCGGCTCTTTTGCCCCCTTTTTTTTTAAAAAAAAACTAATCTTATTTTCAAAGAGAATCTGCGCTCGGCATTGGATGGGTGTACGTTTTGTTTGGGTTTATTATTTAAATATGTCTGTTTGTCGACATCAATTTAATTTAAATGTTTCGTATTTGTCACCACCGTAAGTAAATAGGTTGAATATCAATTAGTTTTTTTTTTGATAAAATATAATAATATAGATAAGCAAATTTATAAACAGGGTCAATAATAAATTCAATTTAATTAATTATTGTTGCATTTGCTTTTGTTAGATTTGACTACTGCTTAACAGTTTAGAAATTCGAGTAAAAAACAAGTAAAAACGTTGCAGTCGGACGCAACCGACTGCGATATACTTTGATACCAGTTTACATAGCTGTGTTAAGGATTCTGAGTGCGAATAGTAATTTATGAGGGTTTTGGGTAAAAAAATCAGGCAGAAAGGGGAGGCATGACATTTATCTGTGGCGGATGGCACTTTCTATCCCCCTACCAAGTTTGGAGACTCTAGCGCAAAAACCGACAAAGATATAGAGGTGGGCGGTATAAGTGGGCGTGGCATAAAAATTTTTTATGCACACCTGTTACGGATGTCACAACCAATGTTTATACCAAATTTGGTGACTCTAGCCCAAAAACTGAGAAAGATATAGAGGTGGGTGGTATAAGTGGGCGTGGCATCCAAAATTTGTATGCACACTTGCTACGGATGTCACTACCAATGTTCATACCAAATTTGGTGACTCTAGCTTAAAAACTGACAAAGATACATGCCTTCCGGTTTTTTTTAGGACGGTGGGGCATGTCCCGTTGTTTTGGGGCGTGGCATCCAATGTTTTGATGCATAACTTTGTCAGATGTCCGCATCTACCTTCATGTCAATTTTGGTGGCTATAGCTTCAAAACTGTAGAAGATACAGGCATTTTTGTTTATAATTGGAGGGGGGCTGGGGGCGAAATAGGTGGGCGTGGCATCCAAACTTTTGATGCAGTCTTTTGAGGAATGTTACCAGCTATCTTGCCATCAAATTTGGTGACTCTAGCTGCTAAAATGTGGGATATATATGTGTTTTATCGATTTGCACATCGAGGTGTATCGACTTGTTATCGATTTCTCGGGCCCCCTGAGGTCGTAGAGCCCTACATTTAACACTTTGTCTGACGAAGACATGTACCAAGATATTTGCAAAGTTGCAAGGCTCTAGCTTTAAGGGTGTCAAAAAAGTTGCGTTCATACGGACGGACGGACAGACGGACGGACAGACGGACGGACAGACACCATGACGGACATTGCACAAACCCAATATACTATGATACCTTTGGTATCAAAGTATAAAAAGCATAATACGCGAGAATCACTTAAACAAATGCATATAGAAAAAACATACTGTACGGCAATACGGCCTCACAAGTCAAACCACACAAAAGCAAACTTACTCTCAGAGAAGGAGAGATTTGAATTGTACACAGCCCAGTGGCGCAAATGCTCATTATTAGATCGATTACGAATGCAATACTTCTCGCGTGTATGCATTCAAAAACCGAATACAAGCTAGATTACTTTCTTAACCAATGGCCGCTTTGTAGGCACGCTGCATGAGTTTATTGAATTTCGTAATACAGAAAGTAATGAAGAGCCGAAGTTTCATTCGGGTCTCCATTACCCAAGCGTAGCATTTTTAAATACAATGCGTAATTTTTATACTTTGATACCAAAGGTATCATAGTATATTGGGTTTGTGCAATGTCCGTCATGGTGTCTGTCCGTCTGTCCGTCCGTCTGTCCGTCCGTCTGTCCGTCCGTCCGTATGAACGCAACTTTTTTCGACACCCTTAAAGCTAGAGCCTTGCAACTTTGCAAATATCTTGGTACATGTCTTCGTCAGACAAAGTGTTAAATGTAGGGCTCTACGACCTCAGGGGGCCCGAGAAATCGATAACAAGTCGATACACCTCGATGTGCAAATCGATAAAACACAAATATATCCCCCATTTGGGAGATTCATTTGTAAAACAAAAATGCCTGTATCTTCTACAGTTTTCAAGCTATAGCCACCAAAATTGACATGAAGGTAGATACTGACATCTGACAAAATTAAAAAAAAAAACATTAAACCCCCCCCCCCACAAAAGGAAAAAACCCCCCCCCCCCTTTGCCACACCCCCCCCCCCCCACCCCCCCCACCCTTTTATTTTTTTTATTTTAAGAAAAAAAAATTTTAAAAAAAAAAACCAAAAAAAAATAAATAAAATTAAAAAAAAAAAAAACCAATATAAAAATAAATAAAAAAAAATAAAAACCAGCCGCAACGTTTCAACCTTATTATTTTTTTTTTTTATAATTTTTATAAAAAATTTAAAAATAAAACGCACGAGACACATGGTTGGGGTGTTGGGGGGGTGGGGGGCTGGGCGGGCGCGCGCCCGGGGTTTTCAAATCCCGGTCGATGCAAATATTTATTTATTTTTTCATATCTAGTTGAAAATATTAAAAGCAGAAACCTAGACAAGAAAAAGTGATTGAACCTTAACGGGACTTTCTTGTAGGAGCGGGGGCGCTGTAAAAATGCATTAGTGTTCGTATACGTGTGAATTTTTTTCATTTCTTGCTGGCCTAGCTTTGTCCAAATTTCAGTTTTGCATTTTCCTATGCATACTCTTTCTTATTTTGTTCGATGACACTAGCAAACAATGTTGTCAACGCAATCACCATAAAAATGTTCACGCATGCATATTAATTCTGAAAGAGTATTCAGATGTGAAGATCTTTAAATGCTTTGCTATTCTTGTTGATATTTTTTGTATTTCTTATTTTCTGTGCTCTGCATTTGCATGTGTGTGTACGTATGCATACACATCATATTTGATTGTATTAGTGGCAATTGTTTCACCATTAGTTGGCCTGCCTCAACTTTGACAATTTATGATGAAGTTTAGAAAATTAAAAATAATAAGACAACAATTAAAATATAATATAATATTTAATATATTAAGAAAGGCTCTATTGTGATTTTGGCAAATTATGAACAACTTATAAATTACATTAGAATTTCATAAACATGTAAATGTATATGTACATACATATTGTTAATAATTTTAAATATAATTATACTATATATATTTTAATTTTAATTTTTGATGATAATGATTTGATAATATAAAAATATTTCTTGTTTGGCCAGCTTTGCCGAGGTTTTTGATATTTTTTCTTTTCTTTTTGTATACAAAAAATAACACAATGCACACGCATAGGAACACTTATGCATTTTTACAGCGTCCCCCTCTCCAACAAGAAAGTCCCGTTGAGAGTGGACAGCAATATGCTTGCCGCTTAGGTTCCCTCTCTTTTTCTTATGTTAGTTTCTGCTTTTGATATTTTCAATTCCATATGAAAAAAATTTTGCATCGACCGGGAGTTGAACCCGGGACGCCCGCGTTGCAGGCGAGCACTCTACCACTGAACCACGAAGCCTGTGTCCGATCGCAGACTAGAAAGGTATTTGTATTAAGCATGTAAAAAACAAAGGGCATTCTTGTGGTATACAGAGCAAAGCAAATCAAAACCAATGTCCCAGAGCGCTACCCTGAGACGAAAAAGCTCTTTTGAAAGCTCTTGGCAATTGCAACCTCTTTAGATTCAATGCTCGTTGCTTTAGCCCATTTGTTTGGTATGTGTCCAAACAAGAGACTCGCCTGAAATAAATGGTGCCTCACAGTCACGCACCCAGGAAAGTGAGTAGCCAGGAGTAAGCTACTCGTTTCCTTCGGGTTGCTTGTGTGTGTTCCATCTGGCTTCTTTAGCGTACAGATGCCCTTTGAGGGGTCCTTGGAAAGGGCTTTTTGTAGCCTGACAGCTTCCGGGAGTGTTGAAAACTGCCCGCAGTGTTAGCGCCACGTAGCCCGTTTTCACCTTCTCAGCTCTTTATTGTAGAGCGTTAAAGCAGCTTTGTAGGAATCCCATGTGGTCTTCCCACTCTTCGCTTTATTGAAGAGCCTTCGCGCAGCCCTTTTAAGATCGTCAAGGCTCTTATTCCACCAGGGAACAGCCCTTCTGATCTTGCGAACTGTTTACATCTAGCGTGATATGCCGATTCAATGTTCGAATGAAGCACAATAGCTTCACGCTCTAGCTCGTCTATGGATATTATCGGAAGGGTGGAGCAGTCTCTGGATTGCTCAAGTTCAAAACAGAAAAGATCCCAGTTGGTGGTTTTGGGATTTCTAGTAACTAGGCTACTCACTCGCAAAATTCCAGTTTGAGACAACGGACAGCATATTCAAACTACAGATGGTTAAGTCAAGGACTTCTCGCTGCCTCGATTTGAGCTGTGATGGGGAACTTATGTTAAATTTTTGTTAATAAACAGCGCCGCTCTAGGGCGAGCTTGGTCGTTTGCATAGAGCAGCTTACCGGATGGGGTGCTTAGCCCCATGATACGTCCGGCATTTATCCATGGCTCCTGGATAAATGCTATGTCCATTGTAGCAAACCTCTCACAAAGGACGTCAGAAGCGGCCTTTGCTTAGTGGAGGTTTGCTTGAGACATCAGAGGTGTCTCCGAGTGTTGGGGAGAGTTAGGGGAAGGGGCAGGACATAAGTCCGCCCTCTGGCGGCCCTTGCCCGCCATCTTCCGGTCTCGGTTTGTGCGCAGGAGGGCCTCTTCTTCAGGTGTGCGCCTCACACCCCTGTTTATGCGCCCGGTTCCGCGCGTGATGCGCCCGTAGAGGGGAGGGCGCAGGGTTTTGCGTAGTGCTGCGAGCTCTTGGGCAGCTGCAGTGCCACGAGCTTCATTATCGCTGGGTGTCCGGACGGTACGTGAGTCTCCGCAGCGGCACACTGTGGCATCGGTGCAGCCGTGTCCGGGGTGATGGCCTTGGAGCAGGTGGGCTTCTCCGCTGCGAGAGCAGGAGCCACCGTCTGTTCCTTTGGCTGCGTACTGGCCTTTGGCTTAATTGTAGCCGTGCCCCACGCAAAGTTGATCAGGTTCCCCAGCGATTTCAGCCGGTTGGCCGAGACTGGGTCCACCGCTATCGTTATAATAGCCATGTTTTGTCTCATCTCTCGATGAAAGATACGCCAGTCTCCCACTCGCAGGCCGCTGTTCTGGCCTTCGACGAGCTTCAAAATCTCATCCGTCTTTATATCCGCATTGGGAAGGGGATAGTAGCCACTGAAGACGGCCACCTTGATGTGAGCGTCCTTCCACAGCCGGAGCTTGGGCACCTCTGAGCTCAGCCATTCGACTGTCTCCGCTTTCCCGCACGTTATGGCCATCCATCCTGGGCGAAAAGTGCAGCCAGAGAACAGCGGCTTCACAGAACCTTGTCTCAGAGCCATCATCGAGCGAGCTTACAAAAACAAAACACATGCGCTGTGACGTCTCACATCGCACTTGCAGATAATTGCAAAAACAAAATACACATAGTGTGCGCCTGGGTTTTTTCTCTCTTCTTTGTGCCTTTGACAATTGACTTACGACCCAAGTACCGTTTGTTGTTGTTGTAAGTATTGTTGTTGGGCTCGCACTTCTAGAAAAGAAAGCATACCACAATATGTTACGGGGATGGTTTTACTGAAGCGGCGGCAAAAAATATTGCCGCGGTGGCAAAGGTACCCAGATATTATAACCATTTATTTTGGAAATGAAATAAGCCAATACGAAAATGCCCTACTGAATAAAATATAGAATACTTTTCTTTTACATGTTGTTAAAAATTTTCTAACTTATTTACCATATTTTATATCTGATGCTAAAATTTTTTAAAACTATCGGCGCAGCGAAGCAAGCGGGACACTTGCTAGTATATATATCTATATATATAAAAGAAAGTCGTGTTAGTTACAGCACTTATAACTCAAGAACGGCAGAACAGATTTGAGTGAAAATTGGTAGGGAGGTAGCTTAGAGCCAGGAGAAGGTTTACGACAAACAAAATTCAGGAAAATATACAACAGGAATGCAGTTCAGTTCAGTTCAGTTTTGAGGTTAAAGTTATTCGTTTGTTAACAGTTCAAATGGAAACACGTTTATTGTACAAACTTTTATTAAATTTCAACAGCAACCATTTGTCTTGAAGGTGGTAAGTTGAAACTATGTGGATTGTGCATTTGAGGTTAAATTCTCCAGTCTGTCCATAGTCTAAAATGCCTAAAGGACGACGTGCGAACATCGGCCACCGCACAAGACATGCAAGCCAGCAACAGATGATAATTGGTTGTATGCGTTTTATTTTTTACTTAGCAAGTCAGCATGAAGCCGCCTTCTCGAATGATATTAGCTCCAAATGAAGTCATGCGAAAGCAATTATTGTATTCAAGGATGTGTTGAAGAAAATGGTTGGAATCGGGAACACTTCCATCGAACAATGCTTTCAGTGGGTGTTGTGGTGTAAGTAATGGATCCAGTTTAACTTTTCCACTTGCGCAGCACAATCCCGCCGTTTCTCTTTTTAACTTTAGCGCATTGCAATATCGACATACAGTCGTCATTGGTCCAATATCTAAATTGTCATTATCACTGTAGTTCGCAGTGGGATCATATTGGAATGCCAAGCGATTGTATGATGCCAATGATCTTCGCGAGCTTAATCGGGCATTTTCTCTTATTATATTTTAAGTTCTGTCTTTACACTTCTTGCTGTTACTTAATGAAATAAAAATATTGCTTTTCAAAAATTTCATTCTTCATATTTTAACCCTCTAACGCTTAAGAGTGCCTTGAGGCACTTATTACATTATTCACTTTAGCGAATAAACTAAAAGCATTTATATTATTTTAATATTTTTTGGCAGTTCATAAACAACACCAAAATCGGTACAGAAGCTTTGAAAGCTCTCAGAAGCGTTTAACGGTACTTTTTACTTTCGTACGCACAGAACATCTGTTTTTTCCCTCGTGAATTTCGACCAGTTGCGTGTTGTGTTGTCTTTTGCTAATAAAAGTTAATATATTAAATCTATTTGTCCCATAATTTTTTTAGTGAAAGGTATGTTTATTTACTATTAAAATAAAGTACCAGAACAGAAATTACATAAAAGATGTGCGTTTTAGCAACGAAATAGTGATAAGTGCCTTCAGGCACTTTTGGGGCTCCACGCTAACTTTTGTTGCTAGCATCTAGTTCCGACTGCATGCAATTTTTGCGTTGTTTTTAGCTTTTTGTGTGATTTCTCTAGAAATTTGGAAGAAATGACAGCGCGTATTCGTTTCAAGTTATCCGACTTGACTGATGAACAGTTGCTGTAACTAGGCATCCAATATTAGACCTGCGGTTTGCCCAAGTAAACCATTTTCCGGAATGGTTGGATCGAAATAGTGGAAAAAGATGTGTAAGCACTGCAAAACTTCGCAAACGCAATGTTTTTGCCTAAAATTCAATCTGTATTTGTGCTGCGCAGCCAATAAAAATTGTTTTTCACAATATCATTTAAAACAAGTAAAAACGTTCCAGTCGGACGCAACCGACTGCGATATACTTTGATACCAGTTCACATAGCTGTGTTAAGGATTCTGAGTGCAAATAGTAATATATGAGGGTTTTGGGTATAAAATTGGAGACTCTAGCTCAAAAACTGACAAAGATATAGAGGTGGGCGGTATAAGTGGGCGTGGCATCCAAAACATTGATGCAGATCTGTTACGGATGCCACTAACAATGTTCATACCAAATTTGAAGAGCCTAGCTCAAAAACTGAAAGAGATATAGCGGTGGGCGGAATAAGTGGGCGTGGCATCCAAAACATTGATGTACACCTGCTACGGATGTCACTACCAATGTTCATACCAAATTTGGTGACTCTAGCTTAAAAACTGGCGAAGATACATGCCTTCCGGTTTTTTTTTAGGGCGGTTGGGCATATCCCGTTGTTTGGGGGCGTGGCATCGAATGTTTTGATGCATAACTTTGTCAGATGTCAGTATCTACCTTCATGTCAATTTTGGCTATAGCTTCAAAACTGTAGAAGATACAGGCATTTTTGTTTATAATTGGAGGGGGGCTGGGGGCGAAATAGGTGGGTGTGGCATCCAAACTTTTAATGCAGTTTTTTGAGGAATGTTACCAGCTATCTTGCCATCAAATTTGGTGACTCTAGCTGCTAAAATGTGGGATATTTTTGAGTTTTATTGATTTGCACATCGAGGTGTATCGACTTGTTATCGATTTCTCGGGCCCCCTGAGGTCGTAGAGCCCTACATTTAACACTTTGTCTGACGAAGACATGTACCAAGATATTTGCAAAGTTGCAAGGCTCTAGCTTTAAGGGTGTCGAAAAAAGTTGCGTTCATACGGACGGACGGACGGACGGACAGACGGACAGACACCATGACGGACATTGCACAAACCCAATATACTATGATACCTTTGGTATCAAAGTATAAAAAAAAAACAAATTTTGAGCAAGGCATGGAATGCCAATATGTTTGTACTGATAAGAAAAGAAGTAAAGAAACACGGCACACGAGGACGTGTGAAGAGTCAGGAAGGCCGTGTCGGAGATTAAGATTTGATTTTTGTAATTATGTTAAGCAATCGATAAATAATAAAAAATCGAAAGAGTAACAGAACCCTGCTGTAATGCTTCCCTGTAAAGTAAGAGCACCATTTGAGTACGACTATAAGATTCGAATCAAATGAGCATGGCGCCTGAGTAGTGGTTGCGTGAATGGCAATGTAAATGCAAGGAGAAGAAGAGACCGGAAGAGCGTCAGTATAGAGCAGCTATGTCTAAGCTGAGAGAGCTGTCAGTGCATTGGTATGCGTAACACTGAACAAATAATAACTTCGGCTGTTGCTTGACTTGCTTCGGCTTGTGTCTGTTTGAAACGAAGTGCCAAAAGTGCCCAAAATGGGCATTCTGTGGACATAGCTGGTATAGAGAAAAGAAGGCAACACACCAGGTGACTTGCTGTGCTATTACTGTCATATAGAGAGTACACAAAAATGGAAGGGTCTAATCCAGCTATGTCCACAGAATGCCCATTTTGGGCACTTTTGGCACTTCGTTTCACACAGACACAAGCCGAAGCAAGTCAAGCAACAGCCGAAGTTATTATTTGTTCAGTGTTACGCATACCAATGCACTGACAGCTCTCTCAGCTTAGACATAGCTGCTCTATACTGACGCTCTTCCGGTCTCTTCTTCTCCTTGCATTTACATTGCCATTCACGCAACCACTACTCAGGCGCCATGCTCATTTGATTCGAATCTTATAGTCGTACTCAAATGGTGCTCTTACTTTACAGGGAAGCATTACAGCAGGGTTCTGTTACTCTTTCGATTTTTTATTATTTATCGATTGCTTAACATAATTACAAAAATCAAATCTTAATCTCCGACACGGCCTTCCTGACTCTTCACACGTCCTCGTGTGCCGTGTTTCTTTACTTCTTTTCTTATCAGTACAAACATATTGGCATTCCATGCCTTGCTCAAAATTTGTTTTTTTTTTATACTTTGATACCAAAGGTATCATAGTATATTGGGTTTGTGCAATGTCCGTCATGGTGTCTGTCCGTCTGTCCGTCTGTCCGTCTGTCCGTATGAACGCAACTTTTTTCGACACCCTTAAAGCTAGAGCCTTGCAACTTTGCAAATATCTTGGTACATGTCTTCGTCAGACAAAGTGTTAAATCTAGGGCTCTACGACCTCAGGGGGCCTGGGAAATCGATAACAAGTCGATACACCTCGAAGTGCAAATCGATAAATCACATATATATCCCACATTTTAGCAGCTAGAGTCACCAAATTTGATGGCAAAATAGCTGGTGACATTCTTCAAAAAATTGCATCAAAAGTTTGGATGCCACGCCCACCTGTTTCGCCCCCAGCCCCCCTCAAATTATAAACAAAAATGCCTGTATCTTCTACAGTTTTCAAGCTATTGCCACCAAAATTGACATGAAGGTAGATGATGACATCTGACAAAGTAATGCATCAAAACATAGGATGCCACGCCCCCAAACAACGGGACATGCCCCACCGCCCTAAAAAAAAACCGGAAGGCATGAATCTTTGTCAGTTTTTAAGCTAGAGTCACCAAATTTGGTATGAACATTGGTAGTGACATCCGTAACAGTTCTGCATCAATGTTTTGGATGCCACGCCCATTTATACCGCCCACCTCTATATCTTTCTTAGTTTTTGGGCTAGAGTCACCAAATTTGGAATGAACATTGGTTGTAACATCCGAAACAGGTGTGCATAAAATTGTTTATGCCACGCCCACTTATACTGCCCACCTCTATATCTTTGTCGGTTTTTGCGCTAGAGTCTTCAAACTTGGTAGGAGGATAGAAAATTCCATCCGCCACAGATAAATGTCATGCCTACCCCTTCTGCCTGATTTTTATACCCAAAGCCCTCATATATTACTATTTGCACTAGGAATCCTTAAAACAGCTATGTAAACTGGTATCAAAGTATATCGCAGTCGGTTGCGTCCGACTGCAACGTTTTTACTTGTTTAAATTTTTTTTTTTTGAAATTCGATCATTTGCACTCACTGGTGGCTTGTGTGCATGGCAATTTCATCACCTCATCTGAAAGTGCATCCTTCGGCGCATCTCTTTCATTTCAGAGTGCTGTAACGGTCGTTAGTTTCAGTTTAAATGTTAACGATCGCTGCAAGAACTTTTTATAGCAGACAGCTTTTTGTCGGGCACGCAATTAGTATTGACAACTAATTATCGCCACTGCACTAAACCGCCGCTGCACTAAAGCGCCGACGCCCACGCATGTAACTCTGCAGTCGCCGCTGCCGAAAAGCTCTGCCGGCATTTATAAGCCGTCGCGAACATGCGTTTAACCTCTTTTCTGCAAAGTCGATTTAAATAAAGAACACACGCAAGGGTGTGCCAATTTTGTGTTTAAAACACATGTGCCAACTTGAGGAAAGTGTGGAAAACTTAAATCTGTCCGCATCACCTGTCAACAAGGAGAAATTCGACGAGATAACTCTCGTTTAGCATTTTGAATATTCGTGGTACGTGCAAGTGCAGTGATTTTTTTTTGTGGTTGCTAATTTTTTCAATTTTTAAAAATTAGGAATTGTACCCAAAGGCCCCGCAATTGCCGTCATCCCAATCCGCACGTTTTACCCACAGGCGGGTCAAGAAATCGTGGTCGGAAGGAGACGGCAGTGGCAATTTATTTTTGGTCTTTCTCATGGTCATCATTTTGCGGCCAATCCAGCGCCCAAAAGAGTCGCCAAGATCCGCTTGAGCTGCACTGCTCGCCGATCAGTGAAGCCCCATCTGGACACACGAAAACAGCTCCGAGACCAGCTCCACGAGGCCGACTGTGTGTCCAAGTTTTTCTTCTTCTTGAATTCCAACACTTGGTTGTGAAGAGTTGAGCAAGTGTTTTAATACCACTGTGCCACAAAACGCCCCCAAAATTAACTAATTAATAGTTTTTGTAAATTAATTTCAAACTAATACCAACATATGAAGACAAGTAGAGATTTGTATAAAAAAAAATGTTAAAATGTCTAACACGTGAAAAATTAAAATTGTTAAATGGCAGCGCAAAGGAGAAATAATAACTAATAATATGTACAAGTGAGAATAACAATGTTAAAAAAAAAAGTGAAACAAACAAAGCAAGTAAAAACATACATCCATGTACACACATACATATGTACAAAATAACTCCAAATCTAAAAAGACACCAAAAACTGAAAACGTGCTAAAAACAATTAAATTAAAAACCGAATAAAAACTATCTGACGTAAAACAACGAATACGTCATAAATGCATGCAGCTCTCCGAAAGGCCTTTCAGCGAGGAATTGGATCATGTAAGTCTCTTATACAAGAAGTATATTTGTATTTGCTTCACAAATACTTGCCAACTAACATAACAACCAGATCAGCTGGCAAGGTCATTGCCCTTGCACATGTGTTAGAAAGCTACTCTTTCACACTCTTCTTTATGCAAGCGCCGGCCAAGCACAGATGTGGTTGTTGTTGTGATAGACGTTTTTGAGTGACAATTGTTCTTTGCACATGTTCATTGAGTGATTTGTATGCGCGCACAGTGCCTGCCGTAAATTAACGTCCAGTCAAATAAAGTAAAGTAAAGTAATGAAACGCCCAGCCCATTTAAGTAAAATATATATATGAGATCGAAGATAGCTATATCTATATATATATATTTTTTCAATGTGAATGGTTAATTTGTTTAAATAAGAAATTTTATTTTTTAAATTAACACATTGATTTTTATATGTTTTTTTTTTTTTTTTGTTTGCATTGCTGAACATCAATGGAAATTAATTGGTGCTGAATTTTGTTTTAAATATTAATCTGTTTATATCTGCATATTTACTAAAAACTATTATTATATTTACATTTTTTAATCATTATTATTTTTACACAGTATATATTGTTGTTTGATTTTTTTTCTTTTGCCATTTGCGATTAAAACAATTTTTCACTGCGGTTAGTACAAGTTATTTTTTTATTAAATAAATAAAAATTAAATAAATAGTAAATAAATAAAATTAAAATTATGAAACAAGAAAACAAACAAGAAACCAAACATGAAGTTTAGATGAAGACATAAATATTTTTATTTACAATTAAGTACAAAAAAATTCGAAATTAAAACATGTTACCCTTTTCTAATATGAATTGTTAAGTTCTTTTTAATTTCCTGGTGGGGCATAATCGGTAAAAGAAGGTAGGCGGACAAACAAATATGGGGATCTTCGGATACATACACCGTGAAGATCCAAGGTTGGGAGGGTAAAGACAGCGATGGTCGAATAACAGCGTAGACCTCGCATTGTTTATTTGTTTGGTAAACAGGTGAAAAAGGATGACAGCAGCGAGTTCATTAGATGTTAGATGTGTTTAAGGAGAAGTAGTAAAATTTTGATTGTTGTGTATTCTCCCGTTCAGGTAATAGTTAGAGTCAGTAGGGATCCTATATTTTTTTAATGATTGTGTAGGTTGGTCGGTTTATGGCAACGAACCCCCCCATACCCGAAAGAGCGACGGAACCAGAGGATCCCAACCGCCAGATCAATCGACCCGAGTCCGTGGCTAGCAAGGAAACAACTAGCCCCGCGGTACCTAGCCCTGTGTTGCAACTGCAACCGTGGGATAAACCTCGTGACGTTACATAATTATTTTTGGCGCCCAGAACGTGGGGCTTATTAGGCTGTGTTTTGTTTACTTAGTACACAAAATCTGGTTTAGAGGTCACACATCCCGTGTGTAAAAATTTTTTTAAAATAGTATTTTGGTTATATCACGCATGCCGATGTTGTTTAGATTGGTACAAGTCTAACTACCGCATGTGAGATATAGGAATTTTAGCAATTTTTAAGGTTTGCGAAGCTAGTTACTCTGATTGGGTTCTAAGCCGCGATGTTAATATTGATAGTAGTCACCCAAAAGAGACAGAGATAGCAAAGAACATCGGTTATCAATGGAAAGAAAATTTACACCAAATTATGCTCGCTTGATTTTTATGCCTTGCGCGCTTGAAATTTAAAGAGAATAAGTTATAGGATTGTCACAAGCAATTCCAGAATATTGCGTATTCTGATAGGATACCAGTACTGATTGGGAGTGATAGATGTTTTTCTTAGAATCTGAAAATGGTTAAGTGTGAAAAGTATAGATAAAAGATAGAAAGTTGATTCACTGGTTTGCAAATTTAGTAAGATCGGACGAGAACTAGAGATCATGCTGACTCGCGTATCCTTGCCGTCTGATGGACTATTTTCGCAAATTTAGCTGATTTAATTTCTATTGTTAGTTTCAATAGCCCAAACTGCTTCATCCTTTGAAAATTGTATCGCTTAAATCCGTCTACCTTTCATTTGAAGATTATGCCCAAACCCAGGAAATAATTTCGTAATGGAAATGCCAATTAATCGCACCCCAAAGCAAAATGAACCGGAACTGGTTCAAAATTTAAATCAATGTGCCATATGTAACCAAGACATGGAAAATACTCAGCCATGTTTGCTAAGCCCTTGTACACATGTTTTTCATAAGGCTTGCTTAGAAGGTTGGCTTGAAAAAATCCATGCTGTTTTAGTTGTAGAGCTCCGATTGCTCCACATGAGCCCAAACTCGTTGTTGGTAATTGTTCGCCCCAAGTAAGGAATACAGCTCCTCGGACTATACCTGTTGCGCAAAGAGCTGTTACTCGCAACCTTTTTCGAGCACTCAATAACCCCCAACAACCAAAGCCTGTTGCCCAGCAAGTGTTAGAACCTCCATTGCTGAATCTAAGTGGTTCTCATTCGTCTGCACTTGATGCTAGCCAAAGCAACAACACTGAATTCGTCGCTCCCCTAAATGCCAATGCTACTCGAAGAAGAGGTAGGCCCGCCCGAGGACGAAATAACATTCGAGATAACCCCCCAATAGATTATGGTATGATACAAAACATGATTGAACAAACGGTCACTAGAGTGGTGTCATCATTACATGGTAGTAGCAATCGTTCCGCTCCTAGTGATAGACAAGCCACACCAGGTTCCAGTGGTTCAAGATTATCTACAAACAGATCGTCACAGCCTAACCATAAAGCGGCTGAGATTATCCAGAAGTGGAATCTGCACTTTGATGGATCGGTGGATGGTTTAGGAGTAGAAGAGTTTATTTATCGGGTAAAGTCTCTGACCGATGAAACTCTGGACAGCGATTTCACAGTTTTATGTAAACATATATATGTACTTTTCACAGGTAAAGCCCGTGATTGGTACTGGCGCTACCACAAACAAGTGGATAGAATTATGTGGGCAGATTTGTGTGTTTCGCTGAGACAGCAATATCGTGATTATCGATCTGACTTTATGAGCAAAGAACTCATTAGAGCCAGAAAACAGAAGCAAGCTGAACCTTTTGCTTCGTTTTACGATGCTGTTGCTGGGTTGATTGACAAATCTGCTGTGAAAATTGAAGAAGAAGAATTGATTGAAATTTTAAAAAATAACTTACTGCCTGAGACTCGACAGAAACTGCTTTATCAGCCTGTACATTCCGTTGGTCATTTACGCCGGTTGGTACAAATGAGTGAAAATTTGTCATATGAACTTAACGTTCGTGTTGAGAAAGTATCCACGTCAAAATCTGTTCCGCCTCGTAGACAAGTTTATGCCATAACAGAATCAGCTTCAGATAAAGAAGAAGAGTTGGATACTGAGGCAGAAGTGGCTGCTCTGCGTAGTACAAATATTAAATGTTGGAATTGCGAGGAGATAGGCCATGTGTGGGAAAATTGTTTGGCTGAGAGGCGCATATTCTGCTATGGATGTGGTGCCCCAAACATATATAAGCCCCAATGTCAAAATTGTATTCGTAAACGGTCGGAAAACCGGCATTCGGGTGCACCCGTGCAAAACCGGATGCCCCCAAACAATTAAATGATGCTGTAACTCCGATGTTACCAGACGCTTTATCCAGGGTTAGCAACCCTGAGTCTGCAATACCAGCTATTCCTTTGCATCAGCAGCCTTATGCTGCACGAATGCAAAATTATAATGAAGTCAGAAATCGTATATTTAATAATTTAGAACCTAGGGTTAACAATCGTACAAAACGATTGCGACAATATTTTGATGAAGTCAAGAAGACAAAAAAATTATTTGTCTCCACTATTTTTAATAATCAGAAGGATATGCGTAGCTATGCTGAAGTTTCGTTTTTGGATTCTACAGAACTTGGTCTGTTAGATACAGGAGCAAACATAAGCTGCATAGGCTCCTCGCTTGCTGAAATAGACTATAATAATTGCCCGGAATTTAAGTCCCTGAAATCCTTTGTAAGAACAGCAGATGGTGCCAGCCAAGAAATTGTTGGTTTGTTAGAGGTGGAAATGACATATAAATCGCAGAAATTACCAATGAAGCTATATGTTATCCCATCAATCAAACAAAAATTAATTCTTGGTCATGATTTTTGGAGAACGTTCGCACTTGCGCCGAATATCATCAGTTCTCTTGAGTCCGAAGCCGATGCTGATTCAGAAAATTCCTGCCTTTTGAGTTCTCAGCAAAGACAGCAACTGGAGCTAGTTAAAAAAATGTTTCCTAGTGCTGCAGATAGGTTAGGCCGAACTACCCTGATACAACATCATATTGATGTAGGAGACTCAAAGCCTGTAAAGCAAAGATTCTACCCAGTCAGTCCAGCAGTCGAACAATTGCTATATAAGGAGCTGGATAGAATGATTCAACTTGACGTTATTGAGCCCTCTGCTAGTGCGTGGAGCTCACCATTAAGATTAGTAATCAAGCCTAACAAAGTTAGAATTTGTCTAGATGCTAGAAAACTAAATGACGCCACTAAAAAAGACGCATACCCCCTACCTAGTATTGATGGAATCTTTTCACGATTGCCAAAGGCCAATATTATTACCAAGCTTGACCTTAAGGATGCTTATTGGCAAATCGAGCTAAGTTCAGAATCGCGACCTCTCACCGCATTTACTGTGCCCGGTCGGCCATTATACCAATTCAAGGTTATGCCATTTGGACTTTGTAACGCCCCGTCAACGATGTGTCGCCTAATGGACGAGGTTATACCAGCTGATCTTCGGTACTGTGTATTTGGATACTTGGATGACTTGTGTATAGTATCTGAGGATTTCCCGTCTCATTTAGCCGTGTTAGTTCGGCTGGCTGAGCAATTTCGCAAAGCTAACTTGACTCTTAACATTTTGAAAAGTCAGTTCTGTGTCACAAGCATCAATTATCTAGGGTATGTTATCGGTAGTGGAGGTATTTTCACAGACCCATCGAAAATATCCTGTATAGTCAATTGGCCACCGCCAAGGAATCTTAAGCAAGTTCGCGGTTTCCTAGGTGTGTGTGGATGGTACAGACGTTTTATTCAAGGTTTTGCTGAACAGACTTTTGCAATTACTGAAGTGTTGTCTACGAAAAAGAAGTTTTTTTGGACTCCTGAGGCTCAAGAAGCTATGGACACGCTCAAACGCCTGTTAACTTCTGCCCCAATCTTGACGAATCCCGACTTCACAAAAAAATTCTATTTACATTGTGACGCCAGCGATTACGGAATAGGAGCCGTTCTTGTTCAGTTGTCCGATGAAGGTGAAGAAAAACCAGTGGCTTTCATGTCAAAGAAATTGAGCCGTGCTCAACGTAATTATAGCGTCACTGAACGTGAGTGCTTGGCCGTCATTTTAGCCATTGAAAAATTCAGATGCTATTTAGAGCTTCAAGATTTTGAGGTTGTTACGGATCACTCCAGTTTGTTGTGGCTGATGCGCCAGCAAAATGTATCTGGGCGTCTCGCTCGATGGGTGTTCCGTTTGCAACAATTTAAATTTGACATTTCCCACCGAAAAGGTAAAGATCATTTAGTCCCTGACGCACTCTCTCGGCTACCGGAAAATGAAGTCTGTGAGCTAGATATGAACCCCATTATAGATCTCCAGTCTGATGCCTTTCAAGAAAAAGAGTATGAGTCCCTCAAAGCTAAGTATCGGCAAAATCCAGAGAAATTCCCGGATTTAAAGATAGTTGATCAGTTTTTATACATTCGGACAGAACATTCCATTGGCGATCCGATGTCCGATAAGCTCTCGTGGAAGTTATGGGTTCCGGACCAACTTCGTACAGATGTACTTAAGCAGGCACACGACAGTCCTACTTCGTCCCATGCAGGCATGCATAAAACAATAGAGAAATTAAGACGTCACCTTTTTTGGCCCGGCCTTGCAAAGGATGTGCGAGAGTATATACGAAAATGTGACACGTGTAAGCAGACAAAAGCCCCTAATGCTACGTTACGACCACCAATGGGAGCTCATAGTCCGTCATGTCGTCCATTTCAGCGTTTGTACATTGATCTACTAGGACCTTATCCGCGCAGCAAAAATGGACATGTAGGTTTACTGATTGTGCTGGACCATTTTAGTAAATTTCATTGGCTTTTCCCCCTTAAGAAATTTACTTCTAACAGCATACAGCAGTATCTGTTAACGAATATCTTTCATTGTTATGGCGTACCGGAAACTATCGTTAGTGATAATGGTACACAATTCAAGGCTAATGAGTTTAATGCTTTTCTCACAGAATTAGGCATCAAACACATGTATACTGCATTATACTCTCCGCAAAGTAACGCGGCTGAACGCGTAAATAGATCGTTACTAGCTGCAGTGCGATCATATTTAAAAAACGATCAAACTGATTGGGACGCTCATTTAACAAGCATTTCGTGTGCTTTAAGGTCTGCACTCCACCAATCGATCGGATGTTCACCATATCGCGCTTTATTCGGCACAGATATGATTACCAATGGTGAGGATTATCAGCTGCTTAAAGAGTTATCGTTACTTGAAGAGTCGGTTGTCCCTTTCGCTAGAGAAGATACCTTGGCGTTAATGCGCAAGGATATCCAGGCAAATATACAACGTGCGTACGAACGCAATGTGAAGACGTATAATCTGCGTTCCAAACCTGTTTCCTTCAAAGAAGGTCAAGAAGTTTTTCGCCGTAATTTTGCACTTAGCAAATTTACACAAAATCTTAACGCGAAACTTGCTCCACAATTTCTTAAATGCCGTGTTAAAAGAAAAGTAGGCAATTGTTTTTATATATTAGAGAATTTGCAAGGGAAAGAAATCGGAACATTCCATGCAAAAGACATACGTGTCTAATTCCCGCTAATATTCCGTCTAACGGTGTGATATTATCGGGTGGTGTAACGGTCGTTAGTTTCAGTTTAAATGTTAACGATCGCTGCAAGAACTTTTTATAGCAGACAGCTTTTTGTCGGGCACGCAATTAGTATTGACAACTAATTATCGCCACTGCACTAAACCGCCGCACTAAAGCGCCGACGCCCACGCATGTAACTCTGCAGTCGCCGCTGCCGAAAAGCTCTGCCGGCATTTATAAGCCGTCGCGAACATGCGTTTAACCTCTTTTCTGCAAAGTCGATTTAAATAAAGAACACACGCAAGGGTGTGCCAATTTTGTGTTTAAAACACATGTGCCAACTTGAGGAAAGTGTGGAAAACTTAAATCTGTCCGCATCACCTGTCAACAAGGAGAAATTCGACGAGATAACTCTCGTTTAGCATTTTGAATATTCGTGGTACGTGCAAGTGCAGTGATTTTTTTTGTGGTTGCTAATTTTTTCAATTTTTAAAAATTAGGAATTGTACCCAAAGGCCCCGCAATTGCCGTCATCCCAATCCGCACGTTTTACCCACAGGCGGGTCAAGAAATCGTGGTCGGAAGGAGACGGCAGTGGCAATTTATTTTTGGTCTTTCTCATGGTCATCATTTTGCGGCCAATCCAGCGCCCAAAAGAGTCGCCAAGATCCGCTTGAGCTGCACTGCTCGCCGATCAGTGAAGCCCCATCTGGACACACGAAAACAGCGCCGAGACCAGCTCCACGAGGCCGACTGTGTGTGCCGTCCAAGTTTTTCTTCTTCTTGAATTCCAACACTTGGTTGTGAAGAGTTGAGCAAGTGTTTTAATACCACTGTGCCACAAAACGCCCCCAAAATTAACTAAATAATAGTTTTTGTAAATTAATTTCAAACTAATACCAACATATGAAGACAAGTAGAGATTTGTATAAAAAAAAATGTTAAAATGTCTAACACGTGAAAAATTAAAATTGTTAAATGGCAGCGCAAAGGAGAAATAATAACTAATAATATGTACAAGTGAGAATAACAATGTTAAAAAAAAAGTGAAACAAACAAAGCAAGTAAAAACATACATCCATGTACACACATACATATGTACAAAATAACTCCAAATCTAAAAAGACACCAAAAACTGAAAACGTGCTAAAAACAATTAAATTAAAAACCGAATAAAAACTATCTGACGTAAAACAACGAATACGTCATAAATGCATGCAGCTCTCCGAAAGGCCTTTCAGCGAGGAATTGGAACATGTAAGTCTCTTATACAAGAAGTATATTTGTATTTGCTTCACAAATACTTGCCAACTAACATAGCAACCAGATCAGCTGGCAAGGTCATTGCCCTTGCACATGTGTTAGAAAGCTTCTCTTTCACACTCTTCTTTATGCAAGCGCCGGCCAAGCACAGATGTGGTTGTTGTTGTGATAGACGTTTTTGAGTGACAATTGTTCTTTGCACATGTTCATTGAGTGATTTGTATGCGCGCACAGTGCCTGCCGTAAATTAACGTCCAGTCAAATAAAGTAAAGTAAAGTAATAAAACGCCCAGCCCATTTAAGTAAAATATATATATGAGATCGAAGATAGCTATATCTATATATATATATTTTTTCAATGTGAATGGTTAATTTGTTTAAATAAGAAATTTTATTTTTTAAATTAACACATTGATTTTTATATGTTCTTTTTTTTTTTTTGTTTGCATTGCTGAACATCAATGGAAATTAATTGGTGCTGAATTTTGTTTTAAATATTAATCTGTTTATATCTGCATATTTACTAAAAACTATTATTATATTTACATTTTTTAATCATTATTATTTTTACACAGTATATATTGTTGTTTGATTTTTTTTCTTTTGCCATTTGCGATTAAAACAATTTTTCACTGCGGTTAGTACAAGTTATTTTTTTATTAAATAAATAAAAATTAAATAAATAGTAAATAAATAAAATTAAAATTATGAAACAAGAAAACAAACAAGAAACCAAACATGAAGTTTAGATGAAGACATAAATATTTTTATTTACAATTAAGTACAAAAAAATTCGAAATTAAAACATGTTACCCTTTTCTAATATGAATTGTTAAGTTCTTTTTAATTTCCTGGTGGGGCATAATCGGTAAAAGAAGGTAGGCGGACAAACAAATATGGGGATCTTCGGATACATACACCGTGAAGATCCAAGGTTGGGAGGGTAAAGACAGCGATGGTCGAATAACAGCGTAGACCTCGCATTGTTTATTTGTTTGGTAAACAGGTGAAAAAGGATGACAGCAGCGAGTTCATAAGATGTTAGATGTGTTTAAGGAGAAGTAGTAAAATTTTGATTGTTGTGTATTCTCCCGTTCAGGTAATAGTTAGAGTCAGTAGGGATCCTATATTTTTTTAATGATTGTGTAGGTTGGTCGGTTTATGGCAACGAACCCCCCCATACCCGAAAGAGCGACGGAACCAGAGGATCCCAACCGCCAGATCAATCGACCCGAGTCCGTGGCTAGCAAGGAAACAACTAGCCCCGCGGTACCTAGCCCTGTGTTGCAACTGCAACCGTGGGATAAACCTCGTGACGTTACAGTGCTTCACTCGGCGGATAACTCTCCTCTAAGAGTGCCTCACTCGGGGCATCACTCTTCTCTGAGAGTGCCTCAATCGGTGGATCGCTTTCCTATAAGAGTGCCTCATTCGGCGCATCGCTCTTCTCCGAGAGTGTTTCACTCAACAGATCGCTCTCCTCTAAGGGATGCCTCAATCGGCATCACTTGCATCTTTTCATCATCTACATGAACCTCTTTTGGCATTGCTCGCAACTGTTCATGAGCGTACTTATACGTTCTTTTACTTGTCAAAGACCTTAAAACATATCGGTCACCATCAAGCATTTCAATTATTATAAATGGTCCCTTAAATTTCGGGTCCAGCTTTGTTTGGCGCCGCTCGTCATTTTTGAGCAAGACATGGTCACCCACATTGAACTTTACAATTTTCGCTTTGTTCTTATCATATCTTTGTTTGTCATATTCTGCGTTACTTAATATATTTTGTTGGGCTCTGGCTCTGATACATTCAACATCTACTTCTGCTTCATCTAATGGCATCATGCCCATTGGTCTTGCTTCTTAACCAATTAATAGCTCTAATGGACTGACATTTGTTACTCAATTGGTTGTGCAATTCAAAGCTAACTTTAAGGCCTTATCCAAGATTGCTTTCCTGTCTCTACTGCCATCAACATTGCTTTCATGGTACTCATGACACGCACGACCTGACCGTTTGCTCGGCTGGCACCTGTCGCCACCAAATGTAAATTAATTCTATGCGTAGAACAAAACTGTTTAAAAACATTTCTTGCGAAGCTACGACCCTGGTCAGCACTTATGCGATTAGGTACACCAAACAAGCATATTGCAGAATTTAAAGCCTCTATGCAACTCTCGGTGTCCAGGCTAAGAGTGTGATGCACTATCACATATTCCTTAACATCGCTTTTGCCACTTAATTTGCCACTGATATCAATGTGTATTGTATGCCACGGTATACTAACTTTAGTAGTTTCACTGGTGCCTTACACGATGTCGATTTCGACAGCTTGCACGTTATGCAGTTTTCCACAAATTTTCGCACATACATAGACATGTTCTGAAACCAATATTGTGTATAGACTTTGTCTAAGGTCTTTTTCCATCCCAAATGCATGATGGCTTCATGCACATGGTTTATAATAGACCACCTAAAGGTTTGCGGTATTAAGGGAAGGCATTTGGTTTTACCATTTCTTTGTCTTCCTATACAGCATACCAGGTGTCAACTTATATGACTTCGCCTCTTCATATTGCAACTCATTATCTTGCAGTTTTTTTAATTATGGTGGATATCTCGATAACACGCTGCTGCAATTATTCGTGGTATCGGCTATCTCTATGCAGACTTTACTTATTTTTTTTTTTTTGCAACCGGCGTTAGGCTTTTGGAAGAGGAGTACGCGATAGAAAGTTGACATGTGCCTTGTGCTTTCCCTTTTTATATTCTACTTTAAATTCAAAGGATTGCAAATACGCCCACCAGCGATGGACCCTGGGCGTCAAATCAATCTTGTTCCGGCTGGCTTTTAAAGAATTGTGGTCAGTATAAACCACAAATGGACGGCCATGTAGATAATAGCGGAAGTATTTAACTGCATTGAATACAGCGAGCGTTTAAAATTCATACGAATGATATTTCGATTCGGTAGTTATTGTCCATTTGCTATAATATTCTATAGCTCTCGGTTTGCCATTAACTTTGTGCATCAATATCGCTCCATACCCCTCAGCACTAGCATCTGTATGAAGCTCCACTGGATATTACGGGTCATAGATAATGAATACAGAATCACTTACTAGAGCTGATATAATTTTTGGCGCACTTGTTCATGATCATGTTGCCATTTAAATTTATTTTTCTTAGATGTAAGCACGTATAACGGCTTCATTACCTCTGAGAACTTTGGAATAAATTGTCAAAAATAACTTGACAAGCCGATGAATTGTCTCACCTGTGTTTCTGACTGTGGTGGTGGCAATGCAGCCAAAGCCTGTATCTTGCGAGGATTGGGTCTTATTTCACTATTTACGATCACATACCCATATTCGATACTTGGCTTTAAAAATAAACACTTCTTTACATTGAACGAATACCCAGCACTAGATAACTTCTGTAATACTTTATCAAGTCTATCATAAGCCTCTTCTTTGGTACTAGCAACAATCAAAACATCATCAATGTACACGATTGCATATGAATATGCCAATTCTCCTAAGGCTCGAGTAATTGCTCGTTGAAAAAGGGACGAAGCATTCTTCAAGCCAAATGGCATGGCCACAAATTCATATTCACGAAAGCCGTGCGTTCAATAAAATCGCAATGTATGGGTGTCTGATAGAAACCACTTGTCATATCGAGACTCGAAAAATACTTGCTGCCTCGCAGTCTATCGATTGATCCGATATTAGTGGCAATGGGTACTTATCGGCGATAGTATTTGTGGGCAAAAGGTATCATTCCCCAAAAAATTGCATTAAAAGTTTGGATCCCACGCCCACCTCTTCCGCTCCCAACCCTCCTCCAATTATAATCAAAAATGCCAGTATCTCCGAAAGTTTTGAAGCTGTAGCCACCAAATTTGGTATAAATTTAGATGCTGCCATCTGACACACATATACATCAAAACTTTGGATGCCACGCCCCCAAACAACGAGCCATGCCCACCGCCCTAAAAAAAACCGGAATGAACGTATCTTCGCTTGTTTTAGGCTAGAGTCACCAAATTTTTGGGCAAGATAGCTGGTGACATTTCCCAAAAAATTGCATCAAAAGTTTGGAAGCTACGCCCACCCCTTCCGCCCCCAGCCCTCTCCAATTATAAACAAAAATGTATGTAAATTTTACAGTTTTGAAGCTATTGGCATAAGGGCACACATATATGCATTTAATCTTTGGATGCCACGCCCCCAAGCAATGGGCCATGCCCCGCCGCCCTAAAAAAAAACCGAATTGCATGTATCTTCGCCAGTTTTAAAGCTAGAGTCACCATATTTGGTGGGAACATTGTTATTTGGATTCTAAAATCTGAAAACTTTATATTTCTCTCAGTGTTTGTGGAAGTGTCACCAAATTTGGTGGGAGCATTTTAAGTGACATTCATAACAGACGTTCATCAAAATTTGGATGTTACGCCCACTCACACCTCTCACCTCTTTATATTTCTCAGTTTTAGCGCTAGAGTCTCCAAAATTTGTATGGGGATAGAAGATGCCATTCGCCACAGATATCACGCCTACCCATTCTGCCTGATATTTATACCCAAAATCCCCATATATTACTATTTGCACACAAAATTAATTTTATGTCGACTGCTTGTAGTTGACAATAAACAAATAAATAAATAAATAAAGAAATTCTGTATTTCGGCTCTTTTGGTTTTAAATAAGTAACATTATCAAAACAGCACAGTTGTGCCAGCGTAAAGTTATCTATCATCATATTTTTATAAGCTCGACACACTTGACTCAGCTCCTTGAGCTAGAGCCAAGGCCGAGGGAAAGTCTTGTGGTTGTGCTAAGAAAACGGCCCACCTCACAGATTCCCTTAATCATCACTTTTGAACTTTTCATTTAGTACCGCCGCTGCAGCGAGATCGTGTGTCATTAACGTTTTATTCATTAATAAGGTGAGTTTCTCCTCGAGTCACCCTGCCGAATTGTTGTTGGATCACGTGTACTAGCGTTTTTTCAGCGTGCGTGAAATCCAATCTGGCAATGATGGCTTTTAAGTTCAACACTGTACTAAATGAAGCCACGACAGCATCTGCTGATCCCTTTACTTTATTTCGAATGATTCCTACTGCCTGATATTGCCTAGAGCTGCCAACACTGCGAAACAACTCCAAACTTAACTTATTTATGTTTCAAAGCACTTTGCTGTAATAGTCAAAATTATTATACCCTTAACCCATAAAATGGGTAAATAAGGGTATAATGGTTTTGTGCAAATGTATGTAACAGACAGAAGGAAGCATCTCCGACCCTATAAAGTATATATATTCTTGATCAGCATCAACAGCCGAGTCGATCTAGCCATGTCTGTCTGTCCGTCTGTCCGTCTGTCCGTCTGTCTGTCTGTCTGTCTGTCTGTATGAACGCGCCGATCTCAGAGACTATAAGAGCTAGAGACTTCAAATTTGAAACTTAAGATCTCCTATTCCATAAGCAGATCAAGTTTGTTTTGAATTTTCGATAACACTTCTGGTTTCTGATATACACATGTGATCGATAACAACAAAATAATGAATTTCAAATTTCTGAAAATAAGGTTTGAAACTATGGATAAAATAAGAAACATTTAAAAAAATTTGATTAAAATCGGTTAAGAAACACCAGAGATATCGCAATTTGAAATTTGGTTATATTGGTCACTGAATAAATACACACAAGTTACTGTAAGCATTACCTATCGGGTTAAGGGTATGTCCTAGTCGGGATTTCTCGACTAAAGCCTTCTTACTTGTTTTTCGTATGTTTGTTAACCCATAAAATGAGTAAATAAGGGTATAATGATTTTGTGCAAATGTATGTAACAGACAGAAGGAAGCATCTCAGACCCGATAAAGTATATATATTCTTGATCAGCATCAACAGCCGAGTCGGTCTAGCCATATCTGTCTGTCCGTCTGTCTGTCTGTATGAACGCGCCGATCTCAGAGACTATAAGAGCTAGAGACTTCAAACTTGAAACTGAAACTCTCCTATACCATAAGCAGAACCAGTTTGCTTCGAATTATCGATAGCACTTCTGGTTTCCAAAATACACATGTGATCGATAAAAAAAATTGTGAAAATGAGGTTTTAAGCTATGGATAAAATAATGAACATTAAAAAAATTTGATCAAAATCGACTAAGAAACGCGTTACGTATGGGGTTAAGGGTATGTTCTAGTCGGGATTTCTCGACTAGAGCCTTCTTACTTGCTATTTTTATGTTCCTTATGTTATTTGTTGAAAATGAACATTTTATTGGCTTAGCAACTTTTTTTTGGCAAATTATACAACATTTTTAGCAATTTTTAGCAACTTTTTTCCCCAAATCTAGCAATTTTTGCCTCGGAGATTCTGGCAGCATTGGATGCTTTTAAAACCCCAAGTTGTTGGGCCAGTGATTTGCTTAGTTATTGCAAAATAAAACGTCTAATGCATTATAAGTATCACATTTTAGCAAATACATTTGAAAATAATAAATGTTTTAATTCATGAGTTTTTATTGATATAAATCTTAAACAATTTTCTAAGGCATTTTGCCATTCGGTGTACAACAGCTTTTCAAGCAAAATGTCATAGCAGAGTTGTCTAGCAGCACGAGTTACTTGGCGGCAAAATATTAAATATTTATTTTGTATAAAAACTACAAGAGACAAAACTTTGCATATTTTATTTTTTTATGTATAAAATTGCACACAAATGTCCAGCGGTTACCCTTGAAAACAATGAAAAAAATATTAAATACATTTTGAGAAATTTTCTTACTTAATTGTGGCAACTCTTATTTACTCCGAACAAAAATACCGAAAAATGAAATTTGCCAAACATGCTCGAGCCAACTCTGGAGTTTTTTAGCAAAGCCTAGATAGATATATTAAATGTGTTTATTATACTTGATAGCTGATGATAGCCGATGACATTCCCCGAAAAACTGCATCAAAAGATTGGATGCCACGCCGACCTCTTCCGCCTCCAGCTCCCCTCCAAATATAAACAAAAATGCCTGTATCTTCTTCAGTTTTGAAGCTATTGCCACTAAATTTGGCTGACACAGATATGCATCAACATTTTGGATGCCACGCCCCAAACAATGGGCCATGCCCCACCGCCGTAAAAAAAAACAGAAATGCATGTATCTTCGCCAGTTTTTAAGCTAGAGTCACCATTTTTGGTGGGCATATTGTAAGTGACATCCGTAACAGATTTTGCCACGCCCACTTATACCGACCACGTCTATATCTTTCTCAGTTTTTGCGCAAGAGTCTTCATACTTACAGGGTGCCATCCGCCACAGATATGCATCACAAATTTGGTTGTCACGCCGACAAAGGCATGTATCAAAATATTTGCAAAGTTGCAAGGCACTAGCTTTAAGGGTGTCGAAAAAAGTTGCGTTCATACGGACAGACGGACGGACAGACAGACGGACAGACACCATGACGGACATTGCACAAACCCAATATACTTTGGTACCTTTGGTATTTAAGTATAATTACGCGTCTGATTCTCTTAAAAACAGGCGAAGTTACATGCATTTCTGTTTTTTTTAGGGCGATGGAGCATAGCCCGTTGTTTGAGGGCGTGTCATCCAAAATTTTGATGCATATCTGTGTCAGATGTCAGCATCTACCTTTCTATCAAATTTGGTGGATATAGCTTCAAAACTGTAGAAGATACAGCTATTTTTGTTTATAATTTGAAGGGGGCTGGGGCGGAACAGGTGGGCGTGGCATCCAAAATTTTTATGCAGTTTTTTGGGGAATTTCATGGGCTTTCTTGCCCATCTGATCAAGAATATATATACTTTATCGGGTCGGAGATGCTTGCTTCTGTCTGTTACATACATTTGCACAAAACCATTATACCCTTATTTACCCATTTTATGGGTTAAGAGTATACAATTTTAACAATAACGTTTAAGCATTTGGTTAAAAATTTGATCAAAATCCCTTGAGAGAGACGCGATATATCAAAGATTGAACTTAACACATACAAATGAATGAATACATGTTATGTAACTTGCTAAGAGTACGTACTAGTCAAGATTTTTCGACTCAAGCCTTTTTACTTGATTTAATACGTTCACACTTCACGCCAAAATTATAATACCGTCCTTAAAGGGTTTTTAAGCGTATCAAAAATAAATGGAAAATTTTAAATTAATTAATCAAATGTAGCATATCAGCTTAAATCAGGCTTGGAAAAACCGACTTTTGAAGACCTACAAGCGTGTAGTACTCGATACTTTATTTATAATTCAATTTGTGCTTGTTATGTAAATTATATTTGACTGCAATTCTATTTCCCACATTTGACTGTTAACCATAATAGCTACTAACTTGTGTTCAGTTCATCCCTTATGTAATGATATAGTCCGTTCGCTGTCTGCTAACTTTTTGGTAATGTGACGGTACTGTTTGAGGCTGCGCTTTGCAATCTTTTGTTATAAAAGGCTTTGTGCGCTTTTTGAGCCCATTCAGTTGTGTTAAAGCGGTAGCCGCAGCAGCATGAACATTTTATATGAAGCCGTGAATTGTATTTTAAGTATCAAACAGTTTGAATCATTTTTATAAAATTCCTACAAAAAACATACGTATAACAAAATAAACAGTAAATATGCATACAAATCTGTTTCAAAAACTTTTCTTTTTGCTGCCACTTGCCACATATCAGCCACCCTCAAACAGTACGTACAAAATTATCTTATGTTATTAGTTTATTTAAATATTCTTTCAATTCGGTGATAAATGGAATAATTATGCACAATATTCATGAATTTGATGTGTTAGAATGTTTATAGGTCAAAGAGAGTGAAATTCAAATTTTGACTGCTTTTTAAGGTGATGGTAGCACAAACAATGCGGAATGGAACTTTGATCTGAATGGTGCCGACTGGAAGGGCATATGTACGACGGGTCTGAGGCAGACTCCTATTAAACTGTCTGTTGATAGTGTAAGCAATTTAATAAGAAATATTAAAGTTATTTCTTAAGTTGAAGCAATATATGTTTGGGCCATTGATTATGAAATATTGTATGAATTCACCACTGGAAGAGTGTCTTTTTATACCCTTAACCCATTAAATGGTAAGTAATGGTATACCGGTTTCGTGCAAATGTTTGTAACAGACAGAAGGAAGCATCTCCGACCCTATAATGAATATATATTCTTGATCAGCATCAACAGCCGAGTCGATATAGCCATGTCTGTCTGTCCGTCTCTATGAACGCGCCAATCTCAGAGGCTATGAGAGCTAAAGACTTCAAACTAGAAACTTAAACTCTTCTACACCATAAACAGATGAAGTTTGTTTCAAATTTTCGATAACATTTCTGGTTTCTAATATACTCATGTGATCAATTACCTTGAATTTCAAAATTGTGAAAACGAGGTTTAAAACAATGAATAAAATAATAAACAATGAATGAATACATAAATACAACGTTGCAGTTCAGCGTTACCGAAACTCTGATGCCAGTATAACAATTAACAAGTAAGAAGGCTCAAGTCGAGAAATCCCGACTAGGACATACTCTTAACCCCATACGTAACGCATACTGTCATTTGTCTGTATTTACCCAATGACCAATATGACCAAACATCAAACTGCGATATCTCCAGTGTTTCTTAACCAATTTTGATCAAATTTTTTTAAATGTTCATTATTTTATCCATCGTTTAAAACCTTATTTTCACAATTTTGAAAATGTAGCTTTTTTTTGTTATCGATCACATGTGTATATCGGAAACCATTGGTGTTATCGGTAATTGGAAAAAATTTGTTCTGCTCATGGTATAGGAGAGTTTAAGTTTAACAGACAGACGGACAGACAGACAAGGCTACATCGACTCAGCTGTTGATGCTGATCATGAATATATGTATATACTTTATGGGTCGGAGATGCATCCATCTGTCTGTTACATACATTTGCACAAAAACATTATACCCTTATTTAGCCATTTTATGGGTTAAGGGTATAAAAACGTTTCAGTCGAACGCAACCTACTGAGATATAATTTGATATCAGTTTACATGGCTGTGTTTAGAATTCTGTGTGCAAAAAGTAATATATGAGCGTTTTGGGTATAAATATCAGGCAGAAGGTATAGGCGTGACATCCAAATTTGTGATTTACATCTGTGGCGGATGGCATCCTTTATCTTCCTACCAACTTTGGAGACTTTAGAGCAAAAACTGTTAAAGATAAAAAGCTGGGCGGTAAAAGTCGGCGTGGCATCCAAATCCTTTCATTTAATGCAGATCTTTGGGGAATGGCGACTTTCGCCTCCATACTAAATTTGATGATTTTAGCTTCAAAACTGGCGGAAATACAGGCATTCCGGTTTTTTTTTTTTGGCGGTGGGTCATGGCGCATTGTTTCGGGGCATGGCATCCAAATTTCATGCATATCTGTGTCAGATGTCAGCATCCACCTTTAAACCAAACTTGGTGGCTATTGCTTCAAAACAGTCGAAGGTACTGCCATTTTTGTTTATACTTGGAGGGTGCTGAGGGCGGAAGAGGTGGGCGTGGCAATTTTTTTGGGGAATGTTACCAGCTATCTTGCCCCAAATTTGGTGATTCTAGATGCTAAAATGTGGGATATATATGTGTTTTATCATTTTTTTTTTATCGATTTCCCAGGCCTCCGTAAGTCTTAGAGCCCTAAATTTAACACTTTGTCTGTCGAAGGCATGCACAAAGATATTTGCAAAGTTGCAAGGCTCTAGCTCTAAGGGTGCCAAAAAAAGATGCGTTTATTTCAAAATTGTAAAAACGAGGTTTCAAACTATTGATAAAATTATAAACATTTCATAAATAATTAGAATCGGTTAAGAAACACCGAAGATATCGCATTTTGGCCATATTGGTCTCTGGGTAAATGCACACAAATGACTGTACACGATACGTATGATGTTAAGGGTATGTCCTAGTCGGGATGTCTCGACTAGAGCCTTCTTTCTTGTTTTTAAGTTATTGATAACACTTCTGGTTTTCAATATACACATGTGATCGATAACAACAAAAACTTGAATTTTAGAGTTCTGAAAACGAGGTCTTAAACTTTGGATACAACAAGTAAAAACGTTGCAGTCGGATGCAACCGACTGCGATATACTCTGATACCAGTTTACATAGCTGTGTTAAGGATTCTGTGTGCAAATAGTAATATATGGGGGAGTAAATATAAAACAGAAGGGGTAGGCGTGATATTCTAATTTGTGATGCATATCTGTGGCGGATGGCACCCTGTAATCCTCTACTAAGTATTAAGACTCTAGCGCAAAAACTGAGAAAGATATAGACGTGGTCGGTATAAGAGGGCGTGGCAAAATCTGTTTCGGATGTTACTAACGATATGCCCACCAAATTTGATGACTCTAGCTTAAAAACTGGCGAAGTTACATGCGTTTCGGTATTTTATTAGGGCGGTGGAGCATGGCCCGTTGTTTGGGGGCGTGGCATCCAAAATGTCAGATGTCAGCATCTACCTTCATGTCAATTTTGGTGGCTATAGCTTGAAAACTGAAGAAGATACAGGCATTTTCGTTTATAATTTGAGGGCGGCTGGGGGCGGAACAGCTAGGCGTGGCAATTTTGATGCAGTTTTTTGGGGAATGCCATAGGCTATCTTGCCCCAAAATTTGGTGACTCTAGCTGTTCAAATGTGGGATATATTAGTGTTTTATCGATTTGCACATCGAGGTGTATCGACTTGTTATCGATTTCCTACGCCCCCTGAGGTCGTAGAGCCCTAAATTTAACACTTTGTCTGACGAAGGCATGTACCAAGATATTTGCAAAGTTGCAAGGCTCTAGCTTTAAGGGTGTCGAAAAAAGTTACGTTCATACGGACGGACGGACAGACGGACAGACACCATGACGGACATTGCACAAACCCAATATTCCATGATACCTTTGGTATCAAAGTATAAAAATGAGCATTTGAAAAAATTTGTTGAAAATCAAAAAAAAACGGAGATAACGAACTTTGAAGTTTGGTCATTTTGGTGGTAGGGTGAATTCTTACAAATGACTGTACGCGTTACCTAACGGGATAAGGGTATGTCTTAGTCGAATTTTCTTGTCTAGTGTCTTCGTACTTGTTTTCTACCGAATTTGGCACTCGAGCACAAAAACTGTCAGTCATATGGAGATTTTTGATTTTAAGGTGGGTGATATGGGTGGGCGAGGCATTCAATTTTGTTCATTTAATGCAGGTTTTTTGGGAAACGTCGCCTTCTGTCTCACTACTAAATTAAATGGCGCAAGCTTTAAAACTGTCGTTCGTGCATTAGTGTTTTTTTTACTGCCGGTGGGGCTTGGGGTATAGTTTTGGGGGTGTGTCATTTGATGCTGATCTGTGATAGATGTCACCGTTTACCATCCTACCAAATTTTAAGCCACTACAAACTAACTAATCTTACAAACCTTGGAAGATACTGTCGTTTTTGTTTATTACTGGATTGGGAGTGAGGGCAGCAGAGGTGGGCGTGTCATTCAGATTTTTTTTATGCAATTTTTTGGGGGAATTTCACCAGCTTTCATTACAGAACAATTTGTTGGGCTTATAGCTTTGCACCTACAAAGGCTTTAGCTTTAAGGGTGTCGAAAAAAGTAGCGTTCATACGAACAGACACCATGACCGACATTGCACAAACCCATTATACTATGATACCTTTGGTATCATAGTATAAAAAGTTTACCACTTGCTCCAGAAAAATGTAAGCTAACACTAGCACGCTGCAATTTATAACAGCAGACAATTCCGCGATCTTTTCGTTACAAACCATTATTTAAGGAAATTGCTTTTGAACAAATTAATTATACTTTGATACCGAAGGTTTCATAGTATATCGGGTTTCGGCAATGTCCGTCCGTCCGTCTGTCTGTATGAACGCCAAATTTTTTTTTGACACCCTTAAAGCTAGAGCCTTGCATCTTTGCAAATATCTTGGTACATGCCTTCGTCAGACAGAGGGTTAAATTTAGGGCTCTACGACCTCTGAGGGCCTGGGAAATCGATAACAAGTCGATACACCTTGATGTGCCCATTCCCCAAAAAACTACATCAAAATTTTGGATGCCACGCCCACCTCCCCACAGCCCCCTTCCAGTTATAAACAAAAATGGCTGTATCTTCTACTGTTTTGAAGCTTTTGCCACCAAAATTGACACAAATTTGGTATAAAATTGGATGCTGACATTTGGTGGGAAGATAGCTAGTGACATTTCTCAAAAAACTGCAATAAATTTAGATGCCACGCTTACCTCAGTCGTCCCCAGTCCCCATCCACCTCTTAAAGTCTTTAAACTCTTTATCTTTCTCAGTTTGTGGACTAGAGTCACCAAATTTGTTTTAAAATCTGTAAGTGACATCCGTCACAAATCTGCATAAAAGTTTTGGATGCCAAGCCAACCTATACCGCCCACCTTTCAGCCGACCTCGTGAAACTGGAAAAGTCTATATCTTTCTCAGTTTTTGCGCCAGAATCATCCCACTTGGTTGGAAGATAGAAGGTGCCATCACAAATTTGGATGTCACACCTTCCCCTTCTGCCTGAATTTTTATACCCAAAACCCAGAGTATAACGCTGTCGGTAGCGTCCGACTGCAACAGTTTTACTTGTTTCTTTTTTCAAAATTTTAGTTTTTCAGTTTTTAGTTTTAGCTTCTGTTCATACATACTCTTTCTTATTTTTAGTTCGTTGACATTAGCAAACAATGTTGTCAATGCAATAATATGCACGCTAAAAAGTGTATTTTAATGCATTTTAAGAAAATTAAAAAATTTTAAATAATATAAAAATATAATTTAATCAGCCACTCATTTTCATCCCTTTATTAAAGAAGTGTTGACGATTCTTGTGTAAAGTTTGAATTTGTGCTCACACTGACGGTGTGCTGACTCACATACAGTAGCGCAATGGATTGACTTGCATTTTCTGCAGTCTATGGCAATGATGCGATTTCGAAGCCTCTTGAAGTCTCTTTACAATTATTTTCTTAAAGCAGCCTTCTACGGTCGGTTTTTCATCGGTTTTTTTTTTTTTAGAAAAGATAGCGCTCTGCTATGAACACACAACATTTTTTAGGTCCGGTCAAAAACCGACGCAAAAATGAGAGAAATAGAGCGTGTTCTATTGCTTTTCATTTTTGCGTCGGTCAAATAAAGCTACTAATTGAGCCATAAAAAGGCGCTTTTGGTGTTTTTAAGTATTTTTTGTCACAAATTCAAGCAATTTACTGGAGAAAGTGACCAGATTTTGCGACAGAACAAAAGTGGCGGGATTTTGAATTCAACCGATACGAATAATGTGAATGCCAACATTTTTGGTCGGTTAAAAAAAAGCTACAGAAAAACCGACCGTGTGAAGGCAGCTTAATGGTATTAGCCTTATTTGCATGTACATAAATTGCAATTGATCAGTTTATCTTTTAACATATCTAATATAATGTCATGCTTTTCAGTCTTTAATCATAAATATACCACGATTATTTTTTGGAAATTATGATGTGAGACTCAATAGCCCGCTGACATTGGTCAACAAAGGCTATACGGGTTAGTATACAAAATTTGGATTTTCTAATTTGATTATGATTAGTTGCCTACTTTCTGTATAGTTGAAATGAAAATACCAAAATCGCGCAATGGAGAGAATCCATTTATTACAGGAGGACTGCTCAAGGGACAATATGTAGCTGACGGTGTGCATTTTCATTGGGGATCACCTGTATCGCGGGGATCTGAGCATTCTGTGAACAACAGGCGTTTCGATGTGGAAATGCATATTGTGCATCGTAATGTGCGCTATGATAATATTGATGAAGCTTTAATTCATCCCGATGGCCTTGCTGTACTGGGCATTATGTTCAAGACAACAAATGTAAGTTGAAACAAAAACACTGTGTTAAACCAAAGAACTTTTATTCTAAAGATGTTGCAATTGGTAAAAAAACTTTCATTCCAGAAAAACACTTTCGGTTCTTATGTTTTGCTTTTTGACTTCGCCCCCCACTGCTTACCTTCTTTACTGCATTTGCTATTCTCAATTTCATTTGAAAACAAGTAAAAACGTTGAAGTCGGAGGCAACCGACCGGGTATAAATATCAGGCAGAAGGTGTAGGCGTGACACCCAAATATGTGGCGGTGGCAACTTCTATCCTTCTACCAAGCTAGGAAACTCTAGAGCAAAAACTGACAGAGGTATAGAGGTGGGCGGTATAAGTGGGTGTGGCATCCAAACTTGATGTACATCTGTTACGAATGGCATCCAATGTTTTGATGCATGTCTGTGTCAGATGTTAGCATCTACCTTCCTACCAAATTCGGTGGCTATAGCTTCAAAGCTGTAGGAGATACAGGCATTTTTGTTTATAATTGAAGAGGGGCTGGAAGATGTAATGAGGGCGGAAGATGGAATGTCATCTGCTATCTTGCCCCCAAATTTGGTGACTCTAGCTGCTGAAATGTGGGATATATAAGTGTTTTATCGATTTGCACATCGAGGTGTATCGACTTGTTATCGATTTCCCTGGCTCCCTGAGGTCGTAGAGCCCTAAATTTAACACTTTGTCTGGCAAATGCATGTACCAAGATATTTGCAAAGTTGCAAGGCTCGAGCTCAAAGGGTGTCGAAAAAAGTTGCGTTCATACGGACGGACGGACAGACAGACGGAAGGACAGACACCATGACGGACATTGCACAAACCCAATATACTATGATACCTTTGGTGTCAAAGTATAAAAAGTAAAAACATTGCAGTCGGACGCAAGCAACTGGGATATACATTGATACAAGGTAACATAAATGTGTTAAGGATTCTGTCTGCAATTATAAAAATATGTGGATTTTGGGTATAAGAAGTCAGGCAGAAAGGGTTGGCCTGACATCCATTTGTGATACAGATCTGCGGTGGCTGTCACCTTCTATGGGTGACTCTGGTGCAAAAGCTAAGAAATATATAGAGACCTTAGATATTAAGATGTGGGCTGAAGGTGGTCGGTAAGGTGGGCGTGGCCTCCAAAACTTCAATGCTGATTTTTGGGGAATGTCACCAGCTTTCTTGCCACCAGATTTGGTGACTTCAGCTGCTAAAATGTTGGATACATATGTGTTTTTTCGTTGTATGTCCTAGAGCCCCTTAATTCAACATTTTTCTGACGAAGACATGTGCCAAGATTTTTGCAAAGTTACAAGGGTCTAGCTTTAAGGGTGTCGAAAAAAATTACGTTTATACAGACACTATGACGGACATTGCACAAAACCAATATACTTTTGATATCTTTGGTTTTTATTATCTAATTTTTTTTATTTTAATAAATTAAATCTAGTATACAATACTAAACCTAATAAAAGTTTTAACGAGCACTAACTGCTAGGGCCTTCGAATCGCTTATATATTAAGTTTGGACTTTACGATAAAATTTTTATATTTTTACAATTAAGGGGTTCAACAGCTCGTTTCATCATTTCATGTTTAATGAGCCCTGCAACAACAACAAAATAGAAAATTCTTGAAACAATGAAACACCTCAGCCTATGTATACAAAAAGTTTTTCATGTTTCATGAAAGTAGAGATGAGAAGAGCACGAAATTAAATCTTTATTTGCTTTCGATGTTCAGTATTTTTCTGTGTATTTGGTGTATTTTTGTGCAAAAAAGTGTGAAAACATTTGATTAATGGCCGCCGCAAACAAAAGTAAATTTCAAATGTTAAAAACATGTATTAAGCAACTTATTTAAACAACGATCTCTTCTCACTTTTAATATTCTCTATTTCCCTAACACTTTCAATTGCCATTTTTAATAAATCTAGGCAGTAAAAGCGCAGTAAACAGGAGGTTAGGTTAGGTTAGAGCGGTAGTGAGAGGAAAAGACCCCCTACTCACGTAGGCCAGAATTGGCCCGATGTGGTGCAGCGTTTGGACGGCGTCCAAAACCGTCTACCCAGACGCAGAGTGTGTAACACCGCTTTCGAGGGAGTGGTCCCAGCCCGAAGCTCTTATAAAAAATAGGATATTTTTTGGGCTCATATCCGATAGTTGGGAGAGGTCCGTTAAGAAAAATTAACCGGTGAAAATTCTGATAGCGTTTGTTGGCCCTGGCGTGCCTAAGCACCAGTTGTCCCTTGGGGGGATAATTACTTTAAAAGTAGTTCTAGGGAATTCCTGAGGACAGCAGTAGTCCGTGTTCGAGGGGATAAGTTGGTTTCCCACAAGGATATTGGAGTGACCGTAGGTCATTTTGGGCCACTGTTTTGTTTCCTCTAATGTCCGCCTCCAATTTCGCGCCGGGATAGATCTCACCCAGCATGGCAACGGCTTGCTTGTATATGGCGGCAGACGCCATATCCTCACAAGCTATTGCTTTGATGCAACCCTGATGCCAACCGGCGTCAAAGTAAAGTCAACAAAATCCAATAAATCGTACACTTTATTATAAGGTTGTATTTCATAGGCACATATGCAAATATTTAACCAATATGTGGCAGTGGCTTGACCGCGTGTCAGCTTCGGCCAAATACAGAATAGCGCAACCGTATATTACAATAGATTTACAACGACTAAATTGCTAAGGCCGACAGCCAGACGCATGTGCAGCCGATCGCTCACATGCGTGCATTAAGAGAACGACCAAAGCTTTTGTACATGAGATAAGAGATGAATACAATGATAAGAGAAGATTAACTGATTAGAGATGCGCGTACAAGAATTTGATAGTGATGTCGATTAAGCTAGTTATGATGATTTGGCTGCTGCTCCCGACAGATGGCTTGCCAGTGGAAACTTTGGCTGACCCCGAGGCAGTCGCCACAGTCGCGGACCCGGGAACCGGAGCCGCAGCCTTAAGTTGCGGTCGCCGCTCTCCAGGAGTCGTTTCTGGACGACGCCCAGGGTGAAAGGACGACTGTCTTTGTTGCTTGCCCCTTTCACAACATTTCGCGTGCCTGCTGGCTTGCCAGACTTTGAAATAGAGGTTCTAGCACCTGAAGCAGAGTCGGCCGTTGCAACTTTCTGAGCGTCTGTTGGCTTACCAGACGTGTTTGACGTGTTACCACCCGAAGAGGGATTGTCGTTTCCCACCGAGGTTTTGAGTGCCTCGGACACTGATTTTACGTTATTGTTTGATTGAGATTGGTTTATGTTAGGTCCCACGAGTAGACGTGAAGGACGGTCACCAGCGACATAGCCCGTGTATTGCGGGAAGCCTGATTTAAACTGGAGGTCGGCAGGTATCCAGAGTTCGCAAAGTAGAGACCGAGCAACCCCTCGGCCGCGAGTCCCTCGGCACAATGCTGTTCCACCTTGGACTGGGGTTATTTTATAGAGTGTTCTTCTCTCGCCCGACTACCATTCGTCAGCACCCTTGGCAGAGACATGACCGTACCAAGGGCCTGCTTTCAGCCGCCCTCACTAGGAGAGTATAGTCGCACTACCAATTGTAAGCTCCAAGGACGGCACGCACTGCCAGGGCGACCATCCATATTGTCGGTATGCATGTGCCACCCCGCAGTTGCACGTTCTTCCCCTTGTTGCTTCAATCGGCTGATGGCCAGTAAACAGTAACAGTGACAAAAATTTAAGTAAAGTAAAGTAAACAACAGCTGACTGCACAAGTATAAAACGCTATGAAACGCCAAATTCTGTTCACGAGCTAAGCTGGAAGAACTATTTTTGAGCATCTTGGATTAATGAAGTGTATCTGTGCATGAAGAGTCCCCATGCAGCCTGTTTCTTTTCGTAAAGGTGTACTAAGATTAGCTCATTTATACCCATTGCGTTGATGGGTGTAAGTGATCTTTTGTTGGTGAATAGTAGTAAGTTTCCTTATTTCCTGGACAGTGGATTCGCTATGATTTCAGTTCAGTAAAGCTAATATAGTCGAGGGACTATCAGTGCATACTACAAATAATCCCTTGCTGTTGGCAGCATGGTGGCAGGCTTTTTTTAGGGCAAACGCTTCGGCGGTGAAGATGGAGTAGTAAAGAGGGAGGGATCCTCCAGCGATGATTAGTATTGAAGCTATCAACAACGGCGAAGCTGGTGGCATCAGCTGTTTTTGAGCCGTCTGTGTAGAGCCAGGTTTTTGTTCCGAGCTTGTCGTTTTCGCATAAGAAGCTCTGAACTGCCGGTTTTGCTTTTGGCTGAGTTATATGATGTTTGGCTTTTTGCAGGACCTGTATGGAGCCGAGTTGTGTGCTGTAGCTGGCGCAACGCCTGAGGGTGGAGATACAGGTGTTCTTCCGTTTATGTTTAAAAATGTAATAATATAATTTTGGGATGAGCTACATCGTTGACTCTTACAATACAATCCGGAATGTTGGGTAGTCCTGATTCTCCCAATATGAAAACAATGGGAGAGGTGGGAAATGCGTTAATTGCGCAGCACCATGGTATGGGGAATGTATTTTTTTGGGGTGCGATCTTGAGATGTCAATTTCAGAGAGCATTAGGGCACGCGCTCGAGGCAACAAAGCACTACATGAAGCCCCACGCGATCGAAGGCCCTTTAAAACTCGTCGCCTAAATGGAGCCTTGATTTTTTGATTTAATAGCATTCGAACCGAAATGTTGGATGCGCAACAAAGCGTCCATTGTGCTGTGTCTGTTTAAAAGCTACCTGGTTATGCGAACCTCGATGTTCGAATCGATAAAACACACATATACACCACATTTTAGCAGCTAGAGTCACCAAATTTGGGGGCATGTTGTAAGTGACATCCGTAACTGGTGTGCATCAAAACTTTGGATGCCACGCCCACTTATACCACCCACCTCTATATCTTTTTTAGTTTTTGCGCTAGAGTCCCCAAACTTGGAAGGGGTATAGAAGGTGCCATCCGCCACAGATAGGCAGCACAAATTTGGGTGTCACGCCTACCCCTTCTGCCTTTTTATACCCAAAACCCCCATATATTACTATTTGCACACAGAATCCTTAACACATACTACGTTTATGCTTGCAAAAAAGCATGATTTCAGATCATGATTTTTCAAAAAAGTACAAGCATAAACACAATATCATGATTTTTTCTACACACGTATTTTGACTATTACTACGTTTATGCTATGAAATTCACGCTTTCTTCAATTCGCAAAATTAAATTTGTTCCTGTTTATGCAGCTTTTGCAAATTCACAAAATGACCAACTTTTTGGCAGATGTGGCAGCACCAACGCAAACTTAAGTTGGCTGCGCCTCTAGATTATAACAGTGTGGTAGCACATGAAAGCGGAAATCAGCTGTTCAATTGTAAACAAAGCTGGCTTAATATGTTATTTTCCTTCACTAAGCCAAGCAGTTCGGCCACTTCATCGTCCGCCCAAAACGACCGCTTGCTCTGAAAATCCATATTCATGGATATCTATGAGCTAGAATCTTATTTTTATGTGCCCAAACAATTGGCTAAAATTTATGAACAGCTGTTGGCTAAAGCTCAATGTTACCAGACATTGAGAAAAAAAAGATCTGGTAGCATCTGCGCAACTTAAGTTGGCTACGCCACAGCATTTCATGAATTGACGTCGAATTCATAGTCAACTTTCGTGTGTAAGCGAATTCATGAAATGGTGTTTATGCACGCACTTTCGGAGGCATTTCATGAAATGATTTTGCAAAATGAGCATAGCATAAACGTAGTATATGATTTTTTGGAAAAATCATGATTTTTTGTAGAAAAAGTCTGGCAAGGCTACTGTCAGCTGTCCTGCACTGAAGCTAATTTAAACAATGGATTGAGTACGTCAAAAATGGAAAGCAATAGAAGCCACTGGACGACTGACAAATTAGCTTCTCAACATTATTAAATATGTTATTATGCTATCGCACATAGACGGCAAAACTTTGCATTTTTTCCATTTTAAAGATTTAAACCGTTTAACGTTTTTGCTTTTGGTCCATGTTCATGCTGCTGTGTTGCCACCTATTTTAATTAAAGCTGGCCACATATTTTAATTTTCTAAGGTAGCTCCCCCCTTCAGAAATATCATGATATTTATTAAATAGCATAAACAGGCGAATTTTTAAAAGCGTGATTTTAAAAAATCATGATACTGCAAGCATAAACGTAGTAACAGTTATGTAAACTGGTATCAAAGTATATCGCAGTCGGTGGCGTCCGACTGCAACGCTTTTACTTGTTTATACTTGATAAGGTCGGAATTGGTCATATGGGATCTCTTCGAGTGAAAAAGGTGCTGTTGTTCATCTCTTTGCCGCTGGAGGATATGGTTCCACTAGGGAACTTTAGCTTTGTGTCGTACGCGTTCGGTTTGTTTGTTATTTGAGCTAGAGATGGGCGTCGGGATCGGGATTTTCGGGAATCCCGCGGGTCCCGAAAAAATTATCGGGATCGGGCGGGATGGGAACGATTCTAAAAAAATCCGGGAAAGTCGGGATAAGTGGTCGATCCCGAAATTCCCACGGGTCCCGGTAAACCTGTCGGGACCCAAAAATTAGTCGGGACCCAAACAAAATGTACTCGATGAAAGTTATGTTTTTATCGAAATTACCCACCGATTGCATTTTGTAGCGACACGAAATATCGCAAATGCAATAAATGGGAGCATTTACATGTATTTTCTTTATTACGAAATTCGGTCACTCTTTTCCAATAATTGCTGCAGCTATGGCGTGTCGAAATTTTGCAATTAACTGCCAAAAAAATAAATAGTTATATTAAGCAAATTAGATTTAAGAAAGATTGCGATATTTTGAAATTTTGGCAAGAATGAAATGATTTGCCATTGTTGTAAATGCTGTCGAGGCAACTGCTTAATATACCAACATCCAAACCAGCGAAAGAGTTTTTTCTACCTCTAGTAGAATTTTGGAAGAAAGACGAACGAGGTTATTATAAGAAAATTTTTAAAAAATATTGTTTTTAAATAAAAATTTAAATTTAAATTAAAATTATATTTAAAAATATATATACATAACATATATATATATACACACATATTTGAAAAATAAAATTTCGGGAAAATATCGGGACCCGCGGGATAGACCCAAAATTTGTCGGGACAATCGGGATGGGAAACGCGAATTAAATATCGGGACGGGATGGGATGGGAAGCAATTTCTTTCCCGATCCCATCTCTAATTTGAGCTTATTAATTAAGGCCCAATTTCTCAATGTCCAGTTAGGTAAACTATCTGACGCTTAGTCAAATTGGAGTTTCTCAACGTTCGGTTAGGACTATATGACAAACAAACTAAACGGAAGGCTGGGTTTCGTAAATAATGTATATCGATTTTATGTCACGATGTATCGTTAAAAATCATCGTTAAGGCAAACAGCTGTCCCTTGAATTGTATATTTATTTTGTTAATAAAGCAAAATGGCATCGCATAAAAGAGTTTTTATATCCATGCAACGAAGACGCAATTTGATGAAACAGAGCCAAGAGTAAATAACTCGACAAGTTATAGGGATAGGGCGAACTATTTCACTGAACTGGATGATACCAAATTTGTACAGCGGTTCAGGCTTACAAAATTTTCATGCAAAATCATTCTTGCGAGGATTGTAGATCAATTGGCTGGCCGTAGTAATAGGTAAACAATTAAGTTCTTTTGCGCTTTAAATAATAATATGTGGGATTTTAAACAGGAATCATGAAATGTTGCCGAACAACAGCAAAAAACAGCTAAACCGCTTGCTGTATGTGGCATGCTGTGTATTTATGCGGCAACGCTGTTAAGGCGATAGTTACTTATCGATGAAAGGCCATTTTGGCTTTGAACCAAATGCCTATCTTCCGTTTAACTCGACCAGCAAGTTAAATTTGCATTAAGAAATTGGGCCTAAGGCATTCAGTGGACCAGCGTTCTGCAATTTGTTTGCATTTGTTTTTAAATAGTGTTTAGTTTGCATGATCAGTTTTATACGTTGGAAGCGATGGGCAGTTGTCAGAATAGTAACTGAGTTAAGAGCTTGACGGTTATTGAAAAGTGGTCACTACCATGGGGGTCGCCAAAATTGGACCAGCTACACCCATGAGCAATTCGAGGTGACATCATTGAGATAACAACGTGAGTGAAGGTGTTGTGAGTTGAGAGATAAGCTGCACAGCCGTCGTTAAGGATAATTTTGTTTTTACCACCTATTGCGCGTTCAACATTTTTACCACGAGCAATTTGTTTTCGGGGAACCCCATAGAGAATTCCATGAATTTAAGTCACCTAATAGTATAAGAGGTCTATTAATTTGATTTAGAATGTTAGTGATTTCGCTGATGGTAAAACCTTGCCTGTGCGAGATATTTATGTTTATTAGGTTAATTATACTTTTGAAGTTAAGTTGTAGGTCGGAGCAGAGAATATTGGAATTGATAAAGTTGTTTGTATGGGGGATGTGTCTCTTAATAAGCACACCAGTCCCTTGCTTGTTTGAGTTTTGTGGGAGGTTGTAAAAGTAGCCAGTATATATATTTTCCTTAGGGCAAATAAAATTTTCAAAGTTGTGTGACAAGTGTGTTTCTGGCAAACACAAAACATCTTGGAAGAAGAAGTGTAACTTCGTTATAGTTATTGAACATAGCATACATGTTTTATTGTAATATTGGACATTGTAATTAAATCGGTGATGTTTTATGTTAAAAATATAAAGGTATATCAATGAAGAAAGACTAAGAAACCGACTTCAAAAATAACAATAGTTCTTACAACTTGTACAAGAAAACTCAATTATTTTTTACTTTTTAGGGCATTTAAGTTATTTTGAAGTTGGTTTTTTCTACTTTGATACCAAAGGTATCATAGTATATTGGGTTCGTCCGTCATGGTGTCTGTCCGTCCGTCCGTATGAACGCAACTTTTTTCGACACACTTTGAGCTAGAGCCTTGCAACTTTGCAAATATCTTGGTACATGTCTTCGTCAGACAAAGTGTTAAATTTAGGGCTCTACGACCTCAGGGGGCCTGGGAAATCGATAACAAGTCGATGTGCAAGTCGATACAAAACTTATATATCCCACATTTTAGCAGCTAGAGCCAACAAATTTGGGGGCAAGATAGTCGATGGCATTTCTCAAAAAACTGCATCAAAAGTTTGGATGCCACGCCCACCTCGTCCGCCCCCAGCCCGCCTCCAATTATAAACAAAAATGCCTGTATCTCCGACAGTTTTGAAGCTATAGCTACGAAAATTGGCATAAATGTAGATGCTGACATCTGACACAGAAATGCGTCAAAATGCCACGCCCCCAAACAACGGGCCATTCCCCACCGCCCTAATAAAAACCGGAATATATGTATCTCCGGCAGTTTTTGCGCTACAGTCACCAAATTTGATGGGCGTATTGTTAGTGACTTCCGTAACACGTGTGCATCAAAGTTTTGGATTCCACGCCCACTTATACCGCCCACCTCTATACCTTTCTCAGTTTTTGCGCCTAGCTCTCCATACTTGGTAAGGGAATAAAAGGTGCCATCCGCCACAGATATGCATCATATATTTATACCCAAAACCCCTATATATTACTACTAGTAAGGGACCCGCTTGCTTCGCTGCGCCAATAGTTTTTACAAAATTTTAGCAATATATATAAAATAATAATTAGTTAATAATAACATTTTATTAGCAAAGTATTTAATATTCTCTTTTTCACGCCACCATTGAGGTTAAGAATAAGACGCGTCATTTTACTTTGATACCAAAGGTATCATATTATATTGGGCTTATGCAATATCCGTCAATGTGTCTGTCCGTCCGTCCGCCCGTCCGTTTGGACGCAACTTTTTTCAACACCCTTAAAGCTAGAGCTTTGCAACTTTGCAAATATCTTGGTACATACCTTCGTCAGCCAAAGTGTGAAATTTGGCTCTACGACCTCAGGGGCCTGGGAAATCGCTAAAAATCGATACACCTCGATGTGCAAATCGTTAAAACACATATATATCCCACATCTTAGCATATAGTCACCAAATTTGATAGCAAGATAGCTGGTGACAATCCTCAAAAACTGCATCGAAAGTTTGGATGCCACGCCCACCTCTTCCGCCCCCAGCCCCCCTTTCAGTTATAATCGAAAATGACTGTATTTTCCACAGTTTTAAAGCAATACTCACGAAATTTGATCTGAAGGTAGATCTTACAAAGATATGCATTAAAACTTTGGATGCCACGCCCCACGTTTACCGCCCACCTCCTAAAATCTGAAAACTCTTTATCTTTTTCAGTTTTTGGGCTAGAGTCACCAAATTTGGTAGAAACATTGTTAGTGACATCCGTAACAAATGTACAAAATTGGATGCCACGCCCACTTATATCGCCCACCTCAATATCTTTCTCATTTTTAGCGCTATAGTCTCCAAACTTGATAGGGAGATAGAAGGTGCGATCCGCCACAGATGTGCATCACAAATTTGAATGTCACGCCTACCTCTTCTGCCTGCCTTTTTATACCCAAAACCCCCATACTTTACAAACCTTCATATGTGCTTTGCTTGCTTGTTCGAAATTGTATATCAATAATGATTGTGTGTTACGTTTTGTCTAATTTAGATAAGGAGCAAGTTAATAAATCTACCACAATACAAAGATGTTCAAGACTAATTATTTTCGCACAAAGTGCTCGATATAAAAAAAAACAAATACAAAGTACATGAATGTACATATGTACATATCTATACCACGTTTATACATTACGTATATATTTAGATGTAGATTACATTTCTTAAGTTTCTACACTAACAGTGTGTTTGTTTTTGCACGGTATATTCATATATTTGCACTTGCATTTTTTTAAATATATGTATGTACAAATCAATGTAAAATGTAGGTACACAAATGTGTATGTTTGTATGTACATATGTGCATTTGCAACACCAACTAAATTTACAAATGTCAGTTTGAAAATTATATAAAAACAACAATGGCAATAGGTATTTGTGTGTTAAGTTTTGTTTGATAATTGGCAAGTATGTAGGTAAAACCACTCGCGTAACATATTCTGGTGTACAAAACCAAATTATGTTTTAATTGATTTGTTTTAAATCAATGATACCAACAAAAAGAAGCATTGCAAGCCCAACAACAACACTTGCTAACAACAACAACAAATGCTACTTGATTCGAAAAACAATTGTCAAAGGCACAAAGAAGAAAAGAGAATAACGGAGACACATGTACAGACGGCAGAAGTGGAATGGGTCATGTGTTTTGTTTTTGTACACTCGGCGGCGTTGAAACTCACAGCTTGTGCGCAGACGGCAGTAGTGGAATGGGTCATGTGTTTTGTTTTTTTACACTCAGTACACAGCTTGTGCGACAATGAGGCGCCAGAGTGGTGGAATGAGGTAAAGTGATTAATGCAATAAATTGATTTGCTTGGAAGGTACTCGAAGGAGTGGTCCAAATTAAAAATCCTTTCTTAGTGCTCACTTTAACCGAGAATGGAGTATTTTGTGAAAATTTCAGCCTTCTAGCTCTTATCGTTTAGGCTGTGGGCCTCTCAACAATCAGTCAGTCAGTCAGTCAGGACAAACTATTTTATATATATAGATTTGCACACAGAATCCTTAACACATCTATGCAAACTGGTATCAAAGTATTTCGCAGTCGGTTGCGTTCGACTGCAACGTTTTTATACCCTTAACCCATAAAATGGGTAAATAAGGGTATAATGGTTTTGTGCAAATGTATGTAACAGACAAAAGGAAGCATCTCCGACCCCATAAAGTATATATATTCTTGATCAGCATCAACAGCCGAGTCGATCTAGACATGTCTGTCCGTCCGTCTGTCTGTCTGTCTGTCTGTCTGTATGAACGCGCCGATCTCAGAGACTATAAGAGATAGAGACTTCAAACTTGAAACTTAAGCTCTCCTATACCATAGGCAGATCAAGTTTATTTCAAATTTTCGATAAACAAAAAATTCTTGAATTTCAATATCTTAAAAACGAGGTTGCATGCTATTAATAAAATAATGAACATTTCAAAAATATATTTAAAATCGGTTAAGAAACACCGAAGATATCGTAGTTTGAGATTTTGTTATTTTAGTCATGTTGGTCACTGGAAGAATAGACGCAAATGACTGTACACGATACGATGGGGTTAAGGGTCGGGATTTCTCGACTAGAGCCTTCTTTCTTGTTACTTGTGTTTTGTTAAAATTGTTGTGTATTATTTTGAAAAGTTTTCTCTGCTGATGTTATTTTGGGCATGATGAAGAGGAGGCGGGATGATCGCCGTTACAGTTTGAACAGAATGTGCGTGTGCAAGGTTCGGGGAGGTGGGGAACCAGATTACATGCTACACATTTCGCTGGGTTTTTACAGAGCTTTGCTGTGTCAACTAGTTGCTGGCATCTCTTGCACTCCATCGGGTTGGGGACGTATTCTCTTACCTTGACGATGTGCCAGGAAATGTCCAGTTTGGTTGGTAGACTGTAAAGGTCGAAGGTAATCAGAATTAAACCGGTTGGTTTTGCGTTGCCATAAATTATTCTGGAGAACTTAAAAACGGAATGCACATTCTGGGATTTAAGCTCTTCAATTATTTCTTTATCTGGAATATTGACGAGGTAGTGAGCATATATGGTGCCCTTTACGAAGTTAATGGTATCATGAAGTTTGTACTCGACATCGCAGATGCCAGACAAATGGTATTTAAGAACATCAACAAGTTGCCATCGGGAAGGGTAGAGATCGAGACTATATCTTTGATTATGATATTCATGGCTCGATGTACAGCAAAGCAGAAGAAATCGAAATGTGCTTATCGGTGTTTTTGGAGACAATGATTATGAATCTTCAGTTTTGTTGCGTTGATACAGGCAATTCACGGAACTCCTCTGGAAACTTTTGATATGATCGATTTTCCTTAGCCTGGGGGCTAACGCTAAGACTAGCAAAGCGGTTGTCCCCTAAATGGGGTGGCTTTGGGGCCATGGTTGGCAAATTAATTGCTTTACACTGAGGTTTGCCATAGGCACACGTGCGCGTGTAAGAAAAGATCAAAAAACCAATAGAAAACTTATAAGAATTCTCTAGTCGAGAAATTCCGACTAGGACTTACCCTTAACCCATAAAATGGGTAAATAAGGTATAATGGTTTTGTGCAAATGTATGTAACAGACAGAAGGAAGCATCTCCGACCCCATAAAGTATATATATGATCATTATTTTTGATTATTTTGATAATTTGTGATAGTTTTAGATTATTTTTAATTTTTTCTAATCGTAATCATTATATAGTTGTGTAAAACCAAAAATAGTCGTAATGTAATGACTAGTTCAACTTTTCAACTAAAATAATTTAACTACTAATGACTACAATTAGTAATCACTACTTAACAGGTATGGTAAATACACACAAATGACTGTACACGATACGTATGGGGTTAAGGGACTTGGACTAGTCGGGATTTCTCGACAAGAGCCTTCTTTCTTTTTATACCCTTAACCCATAAAATGGGTAAATAAGGGTATAATAGTTTTGTGCAAATGTATGTAACAGGCAGAAGGAGGCATCTCCGACCCTATAAAGTATAAATATTCTTGATCAGCATCAACAGCCGAGTCGATCTAGCCATGTCTGTCGGTCCGTCTGTCTGTCTGTCAGTCTGTCTGTTCGTCTGTCCGTCCGTATGAACGCGCCGATCTCATAGACTATAAGAGCTAGAGACTTCAAACTTTAAACTTAAACTCTCCTATACCATAAGAAGATCAAGTTTGCTTTAAATTTTCGATAACATTTCTGGTTTCCGATATACACATGTGATCGATAACAAAAAAATCTTGAATTTAAAAATTGATTGAAATGAGGTTTGAAACTACGGATAAAATATTGAACATTTAAAAAAATTTGATCGAAATAGACTAAGAAACACCGGAAATATCGCAGTTTGAAGTTTGGACATTTTGGTCTCTGGAAGAATACACACAAATGACTGTAAGCGTTAAGTATCGGGTTAAGGGTATGTCCTAGCCGGGATTTCTCGACTAGAGCCTTCTTACTTGTTTTCTTTTAATATACCCAACAAATGATTTTTATTTATTTATTAATTTTTAGAAAGTGGATCGCATTTATCCGGGCTATAAAAAGATATTCAGTGAGCTAACGAACTTAGCCGAATACCACAAAAAAGTTGAGCTACCGAGTTCTATAACTCTTGGCCAATTGTTGGGCGATTTGAATACACGTGAATTTTACACTTACAAAGGATCGCTAACAACGCCCAACTGCAACGAGGTTGTTACATGGACAGTGTTTGCACAGCCCCTGCCAATATCATATTCAGATGTGTCCAAGCTATGGCAGCTTCAGGACGCCAATGGCAATTCAATACGCAACAACTACCGCGAGCTTCAATCGCGAAATAATCGGCCCGTTTTTTACCGCAGAAGTAAGGATCTTATTGAGTATAACATGGACTAGAGTTAACATTAAGGTGACACAAGTGTAAGGCATATTTTGCGTCAAAAAGCTATAAAATTCTGTAATAATGGGCTTAAGACCTGATTTCATTAAAACCTTAATTGTTCAACAAAATATTATTTTTTGTGTAATTTAATTTTTCCATACTTTTATGTACTTAAAAGGCGAGAATAATTAAATTTTTTAGAAACCATCATGCATTGTATATCGTTTTCAAAATTTCTCGCTGATGATTAAGTTGAGAATGTTTGCGCTACCTTGTATTAATTTTTTCATTTCTGATTTCTTTTTCCGGTATACCACCGTTTTAGAGTTGCAAATGAAAGTCTTGCAATACCGGTTACATGAACGACCTAAAATTGCCATTTGTGTAGTCAGCTTTTGTGTGTTTCTTTGAATTTTGGTAATAGAGTAGAAATTATTTGTGCTTATTTATTTTCAAAAGATGCGATGCAAGACATAGGCAAGGAAATTGAAGTTGCTTATTGTTATAATAAGACACTCTTTTACTGAACATCACAGAAAGGGAGAAATAAGTGACGCTCGCACAGAGAGACATACTAAAACCGATTGACTGAAAATCGCGAACGGTTCTTGTCAATAAGTTGTCTTCTTTTTTTTAGATGCACAGAGCAATGTTGTGTAATATTGTGACATGCGATTTTCACGTAATATCTTGAAATTTTAATAATATTTATTAAACTATTTATACTTTGATACCGTAGATATCATAGTATATTGGGTTTGTGCAATGTCCGTCATGGTGTCTGTCCGTCCATCTGTCCGTATGAACGGAACATTTTTTTTTTTTTGACACCCTTAAAGCAAGAGCCTTGTAAATTTGCAAATATCTTGGTACATTCCTTCGTCAGAAAAAGTGGTAAATCGATAACAAGTCGATAAAATATACATATATTCCACATTTTATCAGCTATAATCACCAAACTTGGGGGCAAGATAGCCGATGGCATTCCTCAAAAAACTGCATCAAAAGTTTGGATGGCACGCCTACCTCTTCCGCCCCCATCCAATTATACAATACAAGTAAGAAGGCTCTAGTTGAAAAATCCTGACTAGAACATACCCTTAACTCAATACGTTACGCGTACAGTCATTTGTGTGTATTCTTCCAGTGACCAACATGACAAAAATGACAAAATTTCAAACTGCGTTATCTCCGTTGTTTCCTAACCGATTTTAATCAAATTTTTTCAAATGTTCATTATTCTATCCATAGCTTTTTTGTTATCGATAACATGTGTATATCGCAAACCAGAAGTGTTATCAAAAATTTAAAGCAAACTTGATCTGCTTATGGTATAGGAGAGTTCAAGTTTCAAGTTTGAAGTCTCTAGCTCTTATTGATTGATTGATTGATTTATTGCTTATTAATCCTAGTGCTACAAGTAGTGGTACTTATAAATTAGTGCACTAGTCACAACATAAAATTGCTGTTTAAGGTTACAAAAAATTAATATACTTATTAACTAGACATTTAAATGGAAATAATACAAACAGAATCTTAATCGTATTGCCTATCGGTATTATATTATAAGCCTCAAATTAATGTTGTTATTATTATTATGAATCATCAAATATGTTGCTGTAAGTATGATTTAAGCTTAGATCGAAAAACTGATGTGCTTCTTACGGTCTTAATTTCAAAAGGCAGCTGATTCCAAAGTCGAGTCCCCATACAAAGAAGTGCCTGTCAGAGGATGCAGTTTAGTTCTTGGACAAACAAGATTACAGGTCCTTAATGATACCGCGAATCGTAATTTGTCATATAAATAGTCAGGCGTTCTTGTGTATATTATTTGCTGTAGCAGATTTAGAGTCTTGTACTTCGTCCAGTTTCTTAAGTCTAATTCAAAATACGATTTGCAAAACATGAAACATGAACATACCTATTAAGTCCAAACGCGTAACGTGCTATACTATTGAAGGCTACTTTTAGCTTATGTTGACTAGCAATATCACAGTTTGCAAATATTTCTATGCCATACAAAAGTATGGGGGTAATGGAGTTTTAGCGATGGTTATTCTTGTTTTAACCGGCAGCCAGGGCTGTGTAAGCGCAAGCTGCCGAAGAACTCCATAGGTCTTCCCACGGCCTTATTGACCTGGTCTTTCCATGTCAGTGTATTATTAAAAGTTATTCCTAAATTATCAGCCTTATCACATACTTTATTTCTACATTATCAACGCACAGTTTACTTAAGTTGCTAACATTTAGTTTTTCTTATAAATAACAATACATTTACACTTAGAGGGGTTCAAACAAAGACCATTGTTACTTGCCCATCGACATACACTTAACAGATCATTATTACAAAACGTGACACACTGGTTAATCTGACTTACAGGACGACTCACATATAATTGGACATCATCAGCGTACATATGAGCTTCACACATAGACAAAACATTTGGTAGATCATTAACATAGATTACAAAGAGAAGAGGACCAAGAATTGATCCCTGCGGAACACCACGGGTTGTTGCTATGAGGTCGGAGGTGGAGTCTTGTACAACGACGGCCTGTTTTCTATTGTGCAAATATGAGGACATAAGCTTAACTGCCGTGGTGGAAAAATTATAAAGTTTGCTTAACTTTGTTGTCAAAATTTCGTGGCTTACCGTGTCAAAAGCTTTACTAAAGTCAAGAAGCGTTAAGAAAGTAACTTCGCTCTTATCCATATGGCTTCTAATGTCCTCAACAATTTTTAAAACGGCAGTTGTACAACTTTTCTTTTTCCTAAACCCGGACTGCTTATTACTAAGAAAGTTGTTGGTGTCCATGAATGTTGAGATTTGTGTAGCCAACAATTTTTCAAGGGCTTTGGATAGGAAGGGTAGGATAGCTATAGGTCTATATTCATTTTTATTTTTAGGGATAGGTGTAATGTTCGCAATTTTCCACATCTCAGGAAATGTGGATGTGGTTATTACATTGTTTAAAATGTGTGTAATGTGCCCTAGAATATGCGGTAGTAACATTTTTACAAACTTTGGACTAATTCCATCACTTCCAATTGCATTCGACTTAATTTTAAGGATTGCATTAAGCACATCACATTGACTCACACCCACAAAATTAAAACAGCTAGAACAACTATTTAACGACACAGAATTAACATACGGATTACATGTAGCTGGACGAACACTAATGTTGACAAAACTACGATTAAGAACATTTACGTCCAAGTCGTCGTTATCACAGATTTACCCTTTCCTACTCCTACGCTCTTCAGCTCTTTCCATAGTTTTTGGACGAATTTATTCTATTGAACTTATTACCATAAAACCTACGCTTATTACTATTAATCAAGTCATTAACCTTACGCCTAGCAGTCTTAAATAGTTGAAGCAATTGATCAGTCTTATAGCGTTTCCACTTCTCATAAAGTTTGTCCCTGTATTTTATTGCACTTGTAATATCACTGCTAAACCATGAGATCATACAGACAGACAGACGGACAGACAGACGGACAGACAAGCATGCCTAGACCGACTCGGCTGTTGATGCTGATCAAGAATATATATACTTTATAGGGTCGGAGATGCTTCCTTCTGTCTTACCCATTTTATGGGTTAAGGGAATAAAAATTTATGCACTTCTTTATAACGTTCACGTGCCAGTTTGCTTATAAATTAAGTCCAGTAACACGAAGATCCCACGTAACTTCACATACACACATACATACATGCGCACAAGACTATTTGAATCGTCATTTAAAGGCAAACGTTTTAGGATTGAGCAGAGCGCGAGCTTAACTTTTATAAGCGAGGAATACACTTGCAGCATGCTGCACGCACCCAGCAAGAATTTTGAATCACAAGCGAGCTATTTTCGAGTCGCCATCTGATTAAAAGTAAACATTTATGAGCTCTTTTTCTGATCGAAAAAGATACACCCAACTCTTTTTTTACACGGTAGATACGTTCCTCAGAAGTCCGTGTAAAAAAAAACCGTGTAAAAAAAGAGGCGTTTCCTATAGTAAAATACATAACATAATAAATAAATAAATAAATAAATAAATAAAGGGGAGTCTCCCGACGAGAAACCAGACACTGCGACCAATTGGCGGTCTTTTGTGTTGGACGACTTAACTTCTCCTAAATGGACAAAGCCCTGACTTCCTTGATGAAATCAGAAGAGCTTTTGTGGAGGATCGTTGGATTTGTTCAGGAGACACGAAGTCCCTCCGTAGATGCCTCCTCCTAATCCATAAAATGGCTGGGCAGTCACACAGAATGTGCGTAGTGGTTTCGTCCTCCTCGAGGCAGAGCCTACACTCTGCGTCAGAAAGAGACGCATTTTTTGGAGGTGATATTTAACTGTGTGATGGCCACTGAGATAGGCCACAGAGTCTAAGATCCCCCTAGGTAACGAAGATGTTTTCCGTTCCCTGAGTGGGTCGATAAGCAGTTTTGCTTGTCGCATTCCTGGATAGTTTGTCCAGAAATAACTTGTTTTTTGGCGACCCATTTTTCACCAAGAATTTTATCGAAGACCAGCTAACGCCACAGAAGGGTTCCGGGCCGATAAGGGGCGTTGATGATCCTGTCCTTGCAAGTTCATCTGCCTCTTCATTACCGGTTATGCCGGCGTGACCAGGGACCCAGCAGAGGGTTACCCTGTTTCTCGAGGAGAGACGCTGTAGCGATTTCCAACAATCAGTGACCATTTGCGAACATATTTCCCTGGAGGAAAGTGCTTTAATGGCCGCTTGACTGTCTGAGAAAATGTATATGTTTGCTCCCCTCATCCTCTTCTCCAGGATGAGTAGGCAGCAAGACTCGATGGCGTGAATCTCTGATTGGAAGACGGTGGGCCACATACCCATTGCAATCGAGATTCGGGTGTTGGGTCCTACAACTCCTGCACCCACCCCTTGTTCGGTTTTGGACCCATCAGTATACCAATGTACACTGCCTGGGTCCGAACAAGGATTGCCATTATTCCATTCCCCTCTGGTTGGAATACGAGTCCTAAATTTGTTGTTGAAGATGAGTTCCTTGATCTTGAAATCTGTTCTCCAGCAGATCGCGAAGTCAGGAACCCGGTTTATTAAACTGGCATGACCAAAATCTGCTGCCAGTAGCCCCAAGAAGCTTTATCCTCGATAGGCTCATAATAGCCGTTCTTGATGTATAAGTGCAGAGGAATCAGGTTAAGTACCGATTCCATAGCTGCTGTGGGACAGTGTGAATAGCCCCGGACAGGGCTAGACACGCCAACCTTGCAGCTTACTACACTTGCTGATGGCTGTTGCCGCTGCAACTTTGGCCACCAGACCAGGCGGCATATGCCACGATGGGTCTGACCATCATCTGATATAGCCACCTGATGATTTTTGAGTTCAGACCCCACGTTCTGCCAAAGAATCTTCTGCATGCCACATGGCTTGAGTCGCTTTGGTGAGCGTTTTGCCGAGGTGGGAATTCCAGTTCGTCTCTTGTCCAGGACTACACCGAGATATTTGACTTCATTTGAGATACCCACAGGTTCGCTGCCGATGTATAATTGCTTAACATCGGTGCGATATCGTTTTGTGAAGGGAACTATAATCGCCTTCTGAGGGTTGATGCTCGACCAACATCCGAGCACCATTGTGATACCGTATTTGGCGACCTGCATAGCTCTGAGACGGTCGTGTCGAACTTCCCGGTCACTATTATAGCCAGTCATCCGCATACCCATAGCATCGATGGCCTGGTTTGACGTTTTCAGGAGCTCGTCTACCACTAGAGACCAAAGAAGTGGAGAGAGCACCCCGCCCTGAGGACAACCCTTAACTGCTCTGATACGGCAGTGGTGGGTCCAACGAAGAAGAGATGTCCCTTTCCTTCAGCATGGCCTCTATCCATGTGATTGTTACGTCGTCAATGTCTCTGCGCCTCGGTCCGACTATTGATTGGTAGCCATATCGAAAGCTCCTTCTATGTCTAGGAAGGAGCACAAGCATTTCTTTGACTTCGAAGGATTTTTCGATTCTGCTGACTAGGTGATGTAACGCACTCCGTTGATTTGCCTTTAGTAGGCAAATTGTCGTTGGTGCAGGGGTTTGGTAGTCTAATACATAACATAACATAACTAACTTTCGTTGGTAACGGTTGTATTTTTTTGAGTGCTCCTGCTAAATAATTATTTTTCGAGTGTTTGTGCTGTGCATTAATTGGTTTAATTGTGGTAATCATACTAAATAGTGATCGCAGATATACGTTGTACGGATTTATGTGTTTAAAGTTACTTTGCTTAAACATTTAACTTATTTTATTTTGCAGTCAAGCGGACGCTGCTTTGTCTTGAAAATACATACATACATACATACGTATATTTGCTCTCGCTTGCTTTCGTTTGTTTTCGTTTACTAACAAAAATTACCTATTAACGCACTCTTGCTCTCCAGCTTCAGTTCTCTCTCGCTCTATTTCACAGTTCTTGCGGTTTATCTGCCTACGCGCTCACGCCTTTTCACTCAAGCGCTATTATACTCAAGCGCTCTCCCACTATTGTCCGTTATATTGCGCTCGTTGCTACGCTTACATTCTTTCACCTACTTTGCTTTGATCAAGCACATTAATTTGCCCTTATTTTATTTTATTAACTTTTAATAAAATGTTTGTCTGCTGCAGTAAGAACTGTAAAATTGTTACAGCAACCAGCGCTGATTTCATCGTATGTAGAATGTGCGATAACACGATCCACTTAAAATGTGCAGGTTTCACTGCCAAAATCAAAGACTGTTTAGGAACTGACTCTGGCCTTAAATGGTTTTGTGATGCCTGCAATGTGGTTGAGAAGGAGATGTCAAAATACATGAGGCAGACCTATAATTGTTTTAAAGCTGTGCATCTTGCTTTTGACAATCTTCATGCCAATTTTAAAGACCTCGAATTAAAATTTAAAAATGGGAAGATGCTTGACGACTCTCCAAAGCGCAAAAAGACTTCGGGCTCTTGCCCTCCTATTGCCCCTCTTGTCCTGCCTAAGCCACTTCTGGCTGCCAGCATGAATAGCCCAAATCCAATCGCGGGCCCGTTAATGGTATTTAACTCACCGGCAAATAATCCGATACTGCCCGGTGGTAATATTACCCCGTTACACGTTCCTGTTGTTGAACCGTCTTGTTCTAATGTTTGATTAACCATTCCTAGTAGCGTAGCTGCAGCACCTAAGCCGCTTGTATTTGTTCCTATTAGAAAATATATTTTTGTGTCTAGGCTAGCTTCTGATACCTCAGTAGAAGATGTTAGTGCCTATATTAAAAGTAATATCGACTCCCCGTTGATTGTTTTTGAAAAGTTTAAATTTAAACACGCTCGTAACATATCTTCGTTCAAGTTGAGTGTGCCGCCTGAACTTTTCTCGACAATTTGTTCTGAAAAGTTTTGGCCACCGAACATCCTCGTGAAAGAGTATGTGAACAGGCGAAATAGCAATAATACTAACAGTAATACTAGTAGTGCCTTCCCTATTAGTAACTCACTTCCTTCCACGTCTGTATCAAAAAACTAACTGAAGTAATTAGTCTATCCTATCAAAATGTAAGAGGCCTTAATACTAAACTTTCAAAACTTTACGTTAATAGCCTATCCTTTGATTCACAAATAGTTGCTCTTACTGAAACCTGGTTAAAACCTGATATTTCTGATTACTCTGTTTTTCCAAATAAATATAACTTATACCGATGTGATCGCACAACCCGTAAGGGTGGTGGGGTTCTCATCGCTGTTGATTCCTGCATTTCTTCTGAACAAATTCAATCCAATGATCTTCCGGATACAGAGTTTGTATGTGTTAGAATATCTTATGGTAGTCGTTCACTTTTTATTACATGTTCCTACATTCCTCCTAATTGTGATACTAACATTTATTCGTCCCATTTAAGTGCTTTGCAACATGTTTCGTCCTTATTGTTAGACATGGATCATCTAATTGTGGTTGGTGATTTTAATCTGCCAAATGTGGGATGGTCTGCGTGTGACTCATCTTCCACACAATTACCAACCACATCTGATGATTTTATAGATGGTATCCTGGAGTTGGGGCTATCGCAAGTAAGCGATATACTTAATTGTAGTGGTAGAATGTTAGATTTAGTATTTGTTTCTGATGTTGATTGTTGTAACGGAAACAGAGTACCCCCCTTAGTGCAGCCGGAAGCATCTTACCATTCAACTTTAGAACTTTCCCTTGAAATACTTAACTCTAACTCTAATACTTATATTTCTGCAAAATCACGTTGTTTCCGTAAGACTAACTTCTCTAAATTAAATCAACTTTTGAATGCAACTAATTGGTCTCAGCTTTATTCCTGTAGTGATTTAGAAACTGCCATTGCCATATTTTATGGGACCTTGAATTCGCATTTGGACAGATGTGTTCCCCTCTGTCACTCCTCAAGTGATAACAAACCACCATGGTTTACAAGGGAATTATCAAAACTCAAAAATACGAAGACAAGATCTTATAAAAAATTCAGAAAATCGGGAAATACTATTGACTTATCAACCTATATTATAGCAAAGTCTTATTTTCTCTCTGTTAACTCATCCTGCTATAATAACTATCTTAATAAATGTAGAATGAATTTCTCTCGAGATCCTAAACAGTTTTATAAATTTGTTAACTCTAAACGTAAATCCTCCTGCCTGCCATCCTCAGTTTTTCTTGATAATACGAAAGCAAGTACGGATCAGGCTGTGGCCGATCTATTTGCTGAATATTTTCAATCAGTTTATTCTTTGAGTTCTCATAGTTCTAGTAATACTTATCCCTTCCAAATTCTAACATATATTTGCCCCGGTCTTAACTGAGTGTTCGCTGCTAAGTGACCTAAACCTGATCAAACCTGGCTTCTTGCCTGGTCCTGATGGAGTGCCCGGTTGTGTACTTAGATATTGTGCTGATACACTATGCAAACCTTTACTTAGATTATTTAAATTGTCTGTTGAATCTTCAGTATTCCCTGATATGTGGAAGCAATCGTTTATTATTCCACTTTATAAAAATTTTTCAAAGTCCAATGTTAAAAATTATAGAGGGATTTCGAAATTGTCTGCCATTCCGAAAGTCTTCGAAAAACTTATTTGCTCTCAATTGCAACACTCATGTAGTGCAATTATGTCGCCTTATCAACACGGTTTCGTAAAGCGTAGATCTACTACCACCAACCTTCTAGAATTTACATCGCTTGTTATTAAAGGATTTCAGAGCAAAATGCAAACTGATGTCATTTATACCGATTTTAGTAAGGCATTTGATTCTGTTAGTCATCAACTTTTGCTTCATAAATTAAACATTATTGGGCTCCCAACTAACCTCCTTTCATGGCTTTCCGAGTACTTGTGTGGCCGTACACAAAAAGTTCTCTTTAAATCATCTGTCTCTAAACCAATTTATGTATCATCAGGTGTCCCCCAAGGTAGTCACCTTGGGCCTTTATTATTTAATCTCTTTATTAATGATCTTCCTGCAGTAATATCTAACTCGCACGTGTACATGTTTGCGGATGACGTTAAATTATGTTTATCCTATAATGAACCTTCTCTCAGTAACTTACTACAGTCTGATCTTAGTGCACTATCTGATTGGTGCAACTTTAACCAACTTAATTTAAATTGTTCTAAATGTAAAGTAATGTCTTTCTGTAGAAGTACTCCTCATACTGCTCAGTACTTGCTTGATGGCTCACCACTCGATCGCGTATTAGAAATGAAGGATTTGGGTATTATTCTTGACCCAAAATTAAAGTTTGATTCTCATATATCGTGCATGGTTAATAAAGCCATCAGTGTCGTTGGTTTCATCAAGCGGTGGTCGAAAGAGTTTAACGATCCCTACACTACTAAAACACTTTATACATCCCTAGTGCGTCCCATCCTTGAATATGGATCTTGTGTGTGGTCTCCGCAATACAAGATTCATCAGGATAGAATCGAATCTGTTCAGAAGAAATTTCTTTTATTTGCACTTAGAAGTTTTAACTGGGTTCCCGGAGTTGATTTGCCTTCGTATTCAAGTAGACTTCTATTAATTAACCTTCCTTCTCTTTTAAACCGTAGAACTATGCATGGAGTTTTATTTGTTACTAATCTGCTCAATGGTGAAATCGACTCACCTACTTTATAAAGTCGAATAAAATTATCTGTCCCTATTAGATCTTCTCGTAACTTTGTACCTATTAACCTTGATCGTTGCTCTACTAACTATCTAATGCATGAACCGTTTCGAGTAGTGTGCGCAGACTACAATAAGATGTTTTCACTTGTTTCCTTTGAGGCCTCCATTCCCATACTAAAAAGATCCATACTGCTTTACTTATCTAGTCATAGTCACTAATCACTAATCTTATGATCTGATTGGGTTTTTCTGGGTTTTTCCCAATCCTTTGCAACAAATGTTGGATCATTAAATTAAATTTTTGTTAACTCCCCAGAATATTTTAATTTTTAAACTTTTTCATTTCATTCCAGTTTGTTTACTGATTTAATTTTAAATTTTGTTCATTAATCTTAAACATTTTTGTAGCTTAAGCTCTACTTTTTAATTTGATTTAATTTCAATTTTTATGTCGACTGATATTAGTTGACAATAAATAAATAAATAAATAAATAAAAATAAATAAAAACGGGGGATACGTTCCATGTGATTTGAAAACCGTGTAAGATGAAATAAAGAACTATATTTACTTCGAAAAACCGTGTAAAAAAAGTTGAAAGCTATAAAAATTTCATACAAATTGTATGTTCATATGACATTTTAATGAGCATTTAAACTTAAAATACATAATTCATATTGGAATCTGGTAATCCAGAATTAAAGAACAGAAAAATTAGAATGGAAATAAAGAAAAAATATTTACATACCTACATAATTATTCGTCGCTACTTGATAACAAGAGCAATTGTTTGCGACGATCTGGACTAAAGGCGGTATCACCACTGGAGATATTCATCAAATCCAATGGTGAGTGTCTTTCCGGTAATAGAGTTTTGAACTGTCGGACTACTTTCCGAAAGGTCTTGCGCCGTCGACTTTTTATATTAAGAAATCTTTTATAGAACTTATGTGAAAAATATGTGTGTCAGACAGAGACAAAACATTTTCCAATCTCACGCTGACATTGTAAACGCGCCTTAAGAAATTTCGAATAAGGGGATTTCCCCAGTTATTACTATGTATGTTCATTTCAGCAATTTTGCCAAGTGTTGTAAAAACAAACATAATTACAAAACCGTACTAGATAAAAAAAAAAAAAAATTTGAAAAAATTTGAAAAAATTTTTCAACCGTGTAACTTCAAAACCGTGTAAAAAAAAACCGTGTAAAAAAAGAGTTGGGTGTACACTTTTCGGGAGAATTTTTTTTTTAATTGTTTATTATCAGATTAACATTTTTGTTTTATTTTAAGTCTAATTGATATTTCTTACAATTGTGCGAATGGCTATCTCCCCCATTTTGTGCTATACATTTTTTCTAAGAATTTCTCTAATTAATTCCCAAATTTTATAACATACATATGAGCATTTCCACAGAAAGGTCAACCACAGCAAAAAAATTCAAAGTCTATGAAAGTTTTTTGTTTAACCATAAACATATGTAGGTATAGGGAATCGATTAAATTTAACAATAATTAACAAACATTGCTTTTATTTATCAAAATTTTTGGGTAAATCTGCAGAACCAGGGCTGCAGCCCAAAAGTGCTCCAAATTTTTTTTTTATGTTTTTTATCACTAATATATGGTAGCCCATGGGATATTATGGTGGAGGACGCCATAAAACCCTATAAAAAAAAATAAAAAATTCGCCATAAAGAAAAATATTACTTTATTACATTACAGTAGATATTACAGTAGAATAAGTAGTGCCATGGCACTCGACACACACACACACACACAGCACTGCTGATTGCGGGGATGATACCTATCCTCAGCTTAGATGTAGAAGCAGCAGCGGCTTTGGACGCGATCCCAACGGAGGGGCGAGCGGCTAGATCTGTAGCTCGCGAGCGGAGCCTTGTGGCATAGCAGCGGCTTTGGGATACTTCCACAAAAGGGCGTTGGACGCATTTGTTGATTCCCGATGTGCGCAGATGGCTTGAGAGGAAGCATGGGTCTGTCAACTTCCACCTTACCCAACTTCTGACGGGTCATGGTTGCTTTAGGAGCTACTTAAAGCGATTTAAGCACGACTCCAGCTCGTATTGTAGTTGGTGTGGAGATGGTTCGGAGGAGGATGTACGCAATGTTTTCCTTCATTGTGGACGATTTGCACAGGAACGTCTGATTTTGGAGAGCCTGGTTGGTCAGCAGCTGTCGCCAGGCAACCTGGTGAATCTTATGCTAGAGAGGGAGGTGGTATGGCATGCGGTCTATGGATTCGCAGCTTCCACCATGACGGAGCTGAGGCGTTTGGAACGTTTAAGGGCGAATACTTCATAGAAACTGCCAACGTTTCTGCGAAGCAATGCTTCGCGGCCGTCCCGCAGAAGCAGGCAATGTATATGGTTGTTATCAATTTGTTTCGGTTAAGTAGGTTAATTTATTATAATGAAATAAAAAAAACAAGAACAAGAAACGACAAGTTTGTGTGATCTGCTCCGGAACATAGCAAACAGTGCCTTAGCAGTGACGTGAGCCACTGCTTCTACGGCGTTTGAGTTTGGTAAATCTGTCGAACCAGGGCGTCCCCCACCATAATATTCAATGGGCTACCATATATTAGTGATAAACAAGTAGGAAGAAGCTTTACCTTTTCAGTTGATAAAAAACATAAACTGCGACCCGGTGTCTACCGTTTATTCAATTTTAATGTTTCATTTTTCCTATTTAAATTTGAAATTTAAAAATTTTTTTTCAATTAAATAAAAAAAAAAAAAAATAAAAAAAAAAAAAAAAAATATGGGTTTAAGGGTTATTAAAAAAAATTTGGCTGCAGCCCTGGTTCTGCAGATTTACCAATTTTTGAAATATTCGAATGCAAAGTCGATCAACTGCCAAAGTTCTGTTTTATGCAGTTATATTGCTTGAGTTGTTTTGACCAGCATTCTTAATGAGAGATAAAATGCATTGACATTTGCTCTTTTAAAATCGGTAAATATTCAAAGTGTTTAGGAATAAAACCACCTTATTTACATATACTAATTTGTGGTTCTAATTACGCGCACAGTGCTGTCCACATGTGTACAATTCGCTAGTACTTTAACATTGCTCTTTATATTCGTTAACAGTTACTCCATAAGCATAAGCCGATCACTTTCACATCTGTTTATACATACGTACATGTAAAACGGTTTGCATATATTCGCGATGCGTACGTGACTTATTGCAATTATCTATTATCTTTCTTTTGTCAACCACGCTGTTATTCTTTCAGACGGCATTCGAGAATTTAATCGTCATTTAGCATCGAAAACCTACAGTTCACGCGCTCTTCAAATTGTAAAATAAGTTAAAGCGGAATGAACAATTATAAATATATATAGTAAGAAACCGACTATCACCGTATTTTGTATGTTTAATTTGCAAACATATTTTGGTCCTTCGAGCCGGATAGTCGGATCATCGGATTTCTTAAGAAACGTTTTATATATTCATATCATTACGCTTTGTCAGACTTATCCGCTGCAGCGCGTTACCTACAACTACAAACCCCAGCATACGTACATACGTAGGTAAACTGTAAATAGAACAATGGAATTGCATCGAATAATTCAACAACGTGGAGGCTGTAAAGCACAATTATCACGTGCTCACACAACCGCTGAGGAGTTTGTCAGAATGTGCGACTCATTGAACACCTTAAAGGAAAAATTTAATAGATTACGTGCCACGTTTGACCATTTTATAGAACTTACTGAAGAGCTTGCAACCTTTGAAGGAGAAGCTGATTATGTTGATACCTACACTGATTGGGGCACATATGAGGATAAATATTATACTACGCATGCATTATATTCAACAGCGCTTCGTGAATTGGACAGCCGTAACTATAGACAAAGCGAAGCAGTCGCTGACGAAGGTGACTCAATGAGATAGTCAAGTGAAGAATTACATTTGGAAAAAATAAGGATTCCACCCTTTTCTGGGAATTATGAAGACTGGAATCAGTTTAGCGATTTATTCTTGGGCTTTATTGATAAAAAGAAAACAGCTTAACCAAGTGCCAAAAGTTTCAAAACCTAAAGTCATATTTGGAGGGTGAAGCCCTGAGCTTAGCTAAGCATATTGCGGTTACCGACATCAACTACCACGATGCGTGGGAGCGATTGGAACAGCGTTACAACAAAAGGGAGCTAATCGTTCGTTCATTTATAAACAATTACTTATCGCTGCCATTACTGAGTACTGTAAGCGTTATGGACCTGCGCAAATTGGCAGACGGTGCTGACGCAAGCATACGGGGCTTAAACGCGTTGCTATGCAATGGTCGTGATCCGTGACTCATTTACATAATGCTATCCAAATTAGATACGGAGACGGGTCAAGCGTGGCCCGAAAGTCATATTTCAAACGAAGGCAATGTAACAATCGAAGATTTGCTTACATTTATATTCAAACGCTGCGATGCGCTCGAGTCATGTCAAACGTCGTGCATAACGCATAAACAAACTGTTCTTTTTGCCACAAGCAACATCCGATATCCACCTGGATATTGAACCCAGTTCAAGGCCATGGGTATAGACATTCGGCTCACATTCGCAAACGATAACAAGTTATGCTTTAATTGCCTAAGTCGGTCACATTCGGTCAAGGATTGCAGTTCGAAACACAATTGTCGCATCTGCAACTCCAGACACCACACATTGGTTCATAGGGAGAAGCCATCTCCACCTGTTCGCATGACTTCCAACACGGATGCCAGCAGTCTCTCCTTAAGCGAAAGGAATGCAGACTCGGATCCTGCGGCAACAAGTCATCACACCTTAGCTTCATCATCAGCTGCGTAAACACAGACTCTGCTACCAACTATTATAGCTACTGTTATCGACGCATGGGGCAATAGGACTGCCTGTCGGATGCTGCTCGATACCGGTTCAACTATAACAATGGCTACTGAAGCATTTGTTCAGCGCATAGGTGCAAAACGAACGCACGCATGCTTATCAGTTGTGGGTCTCGCTGATAACAACGCGGGTGTTACACGAGGACGAGTTACACTTTAACTTTTGTCGGTGGAAAACGCAAACAATTTGGTATGAGTTTTTCTATTGCCCTTTTTACTACGTTTGGTTGGGTCATTACAGGTACATTTCATGGTTGTAAGGATGAGCGCACCTATGCTCAGGCACATTTTGCGCATGATGATCTAGACTCCCTAGTTCGCACCTTTATGGAATTGGAATCCGTACAGCCGAGTAAGGCTACTATAGACGCGACTGACGTAGCGGAACAGCACTTTGCTATCACACACACACGCACCAAGGATGGCGTATACATTGTGAAATATCCGTTCAAAACGGACGCTGCTCCGATTGGAGAAACATTGAGAGAAAATTTAGAAGTTCACCGGGTCTTAAGCAACAATACACGGAGTTCATGGATGATTACCTGAATCGAAGACACATGGAGTTGCTTAAGCCAGAGCAAATAGATAACTGTTCTACCAATCAAATGTATTTAGCACATCACGCAGTATTCAAACTAGACAGCAGCACGACTTAATGTCGGGTAGTCTTTGACGGTTCTGTCAAGGACAGCACTGGGTATTCGCTTAACGATAGCCTACACGTTGGTCCGCCTATTCAACGAGATCTGTTTGGAGTCTGCATGCGTTTTCGTCAACATCGGTATGTTTTTTGTGCCGATATTGAGAAATGTTTCGAGGAATTTTAGTAGCAGAAAAGCACACAAATTTTTAACGTACACATATTCTGTGGCGTAAAGAGGAAAGTGCTCCTTTGGAGCATTATCGATTGTTGACTGTAACGTATGGCTTGGCATCTTCACCATTTTGGCCGTACGTGTGTTGGAGCAGCTGGCCTCTGACTATCAAAGCGTTTTTCCATCGGCTGCTCGTGTTCTCTCTCGAGACGCCTTTGTCGATGACATTCCTACTGGGTGTGACACTATTGATGAAATTCTAGCGCTGAAGGATGAACTCATTCTGTTGTTGGAGAAAGGAAAATTTCGCCTTCGAAAATGGAGTTAAATTGATGGCCACTGTTGAACACAGTCCCTCGCGAGTTTTGCGATTATAAGCCGGAGTTCCTCACTGATTCTACTCCACTACATTGCGTGAAGATTCTTGGCTTGCATTGGAACCCTAGAACAGACACTAAAGCTGTCAAACGAAGTGGCCACGAAATTACTCGTCTGCCGACTAAACGACTACTACTATCCGAACTATGAACCAATTGGCTTACTTGCGCCTATGACGATCTACTTAAAGATCCTCTTTCAGGATAGTTGGCTTAGCGAAACGAAATGGGATGAGCAGCTGCCACGTTGGCACCAAATTATTGATGAATCTCATAACATTGACGACCTAAGCGTACCACGACACATTGGATATCCCTTTCACCCTATAGAACTACATGGATTTGCCGACGCGTCTGCACAGGCATATGGCGCCGTGGTGTATAGTCGCGTGCACATTAAGGACAGACATGTCGTCACACTGCTCGCCGCGAGAACCCGCGTCGCACCAATAAAGCCCATCTCAATCCCACGCCTCGAATTGAATGCGGCTCATCTCCTTATTAAATTGCTCACAATCATAAAACAAGCACTAACTATTCCAATTTCCAGTGTCTCTTGCTGGACAGATTCGGAAATCGTATTGCATTGGCTATCGGCCCCTCCACGTACTTGGAAAAAATTTTGGAAGTTTGTTCCCGAAGCAATTGGCAACATATCTGCACTTGTGAGAATCCTGCAGATTGCGCTTCACGAGGAATGCTTATATCAAAACGCAAGGAACATCAACTCTGGTGAACTGGACCGTCATGGTTATCTCAGGAACGTGGAACTTGGCCACCTCCCAAAGCCAAGTTTGCACAGTCAGCTGAGTCCCTTGCTAGCACGGAGTTTAAGTTGAAGCCAGCAATTGGTCTCCTCATTTCTCATGAAATAAATGTACTGACTAGGCTATTGAGAATCACGGCTTACTGCTATCGATTCGCACAACGCCTACGTTGCAAGACTTCGTTTTTGACTGCAATGGAGCTTCAACAGTCTCAAGCCCAACTGTTGAAGCACGTCCAAATGGACTTCTTCAACAAGGAATATTTACAAGTACTCAATGGAGAAACTATATCGGCTAAATCTAGATTACTTCGGTATACACCGTTTATAGATTCTGACGGATTGATGCGCGTTGGAGGTCGTATTCAACAGTCAACGGTGGCATACAGCGAAACACCCGATACTCATACCTAAAGAATCGCCTGTCGCAGTATTGTTAATTAGATATCAACACATTAAGACTATGCATGCTGGAGCCGACTAAACATTTCACATTTTAAAGGAGCAATATTGGATTTTTGGGGCTCGCAACATCGTGCGGAAGGTCGTGTTTGGATGCAAGAAGTGTTTTTTGCAGCGCCGACAAACCAGTTTCCAGCTCATGGCGGAACTGCCTATACCCAGAGTGCAGCCCACCCGATGTTTTTTGCACACTGGCATGGATTACGCTGGACCCGTATCAATCAAAATCTCATTAGGTCAAACACCAAAGTTTGGCAAAGCGTGGTTTGCGGTCTTCGTATGCATGTCCACCAAGGCTGTGCATATATAACTCGTTAGCGACCTCTCAACATCGGCCTTTATCGCAGCATTCAAGCGTTTCTGGTCTAGACGCGGACCAATATCGGACTTGTATTCGGACAATGGTATAAACTTTCATGCAACAGTTGGCCATAACACAAAGTAAGAACGAGGAGGCCGCTAGCTTCATGGCTGGATATGGCATTTCATGGCATTTCATTCCCCCATCTGCCCCGCATTTTGGCGGTCTTTGGGAGTCATGTGTAAGATCTATTAAACAGCACTTACGCCGAGTGATCGGTTGCAGTGTCTTAACATTTGAAGACTATTTCACGGTTTTGACCCAAATCGAAGCGATTCTTAATTCACGACCTCTGTGTGCACCCAGTGACAATAGTCTTGATCCGCTCACACCGGCACATTTCTTAATCGGCCAATCCCACATGTCGATGGCGGAGCCTTCTTTGTTGGATATCAATGTCAACAGACTACATCGATGGAAGCAACTTCAATCCATGGTAACGATGGAGTGCAGAGTACATCATCTCTCTTCAAGCTCGCTACAAATGGAATCATAAGACTACTAACATTACCAATGGCACGTTGGTAGTACTTAAGGAGCCTGGCTTACCGCCCTCTAAGTGGCTGCTGGGGCGCATTGAGGAGACACATGCGGGAACTGATAGTCGAGTCAGAGTGGTCACTATTAAGACAGCTAATGGAACCTATAAAAGCCCAGTCACGAAGATTTCTGTGCTCCCTCTGTCCTGAACTGGTCGTTCAGGGCGCACCGGTATGTTTAGGAATAAAACCACCTTATTTACATATACTAATTTGTGGTTCTAATTACGCGCACAGTGCCACACAGTCCACATTTTAAAATATTTTTGCCCCTTTCTACCTTCCTCCTCTAGATGGATAAAAACAGCACAGAGAAAAATAAGTTGAAATGCAAACAGTAGAGAGAAAAATTTAAAATAGATGAAGAATTACCTAATTTTGATTTTCTTTAGTAGTAGTAGTAGTAGTGGAACACTGTTGTAACTATTGGCGACTGCGCTATGTGCCGTTATTGCCAGATGGTCAGTTAAGTTCGACTGCAACTGATGCTAATGCGACTCAATGGTGTGCAACAGCAAGTATAATTATGGATGAGCAGCCGGTTGATGGAAGCGCGCTTATTGTGTTGTTGAGCAGTTGTATGCAGGGCAGTGCATCACAGTGGCTTGCGCAGATCTGTTATTCTGGCATCAATTGGGAACAGTTCAAAGAATTGTTTTTGCAGCGTTTCGAAGTTAAGGAAACTTTAGCAGCTACATTCTTGAACCTGCTGCATAGCCGTCCAGAGCCCAGCGAGTGTCTTGCACTATATGCAAGCCGCATGGTCACGTCCCTAACCTCAAAATGGCGAAACATGAATACAGAGGAGATAGCTGTATCGACTGTGCTTGCGCACATGGCAAATTTCGACAGTCGTTTGCAGCGCATGGTGTTTTCGAGTGGTGTAACGAGAAGCCAACTTCAAATGGAACTGAAGGCGTTTTCATTTGATAAAAAGCGCTGTCTTGAAGGTTCTGATGGAGCTAGTGGCGACTGTAAGAGAGCAAAAATTGTGGGTCACTTATGCAAGGAAACAGGACACAAAATGGCGGACTGTAAAATCAAACGTTCTGGATCGAAAAATAAACCACAGCGTGACTTGCGGAGTGTAGCCTGTTACCGATGTGGACAACTTGGACATCTTGCAAATCGCTGCACGGGTAATGCAACAAAATCTGGAGCGGTTTCTGGGAAAAAAATGTAATCAGTGCTCTGTGTCTGAGCCAAAGGGAGTTATGACACACCTAGGTGAGACCTTTCCAATTTGTATTGACTCCGGAGCGAAATGCTCGCTTATTCGAAGCAGTGTTGCCGATAAATTTGATGGCAAGCTCGTTAATAATTTTGTCATAATACGGGGTATTGGCGACGCTGGCATATACTGCACCCACCAAAAATTATGTAAATGTTCGATTAACAAAAATATCATAGAAATACTATTCCATGTTATATCAGACAAGCATCTTACCAATGATGTAGTAATCGGTAGAGAAATTTTGTTAAAAGCAAGTCCTCTAGAGTTGCTAATCGGCAAAAAGGCACGTCCTCTGGGTTTGATTCCACCATGCGATACAGAGATTGAGATCGACAAAACAGATATTAGAGAAAGGGCATTAGAAAACATTAATAACCAGGCTATTTACGACAAAACCAGATTCGATAAAAATAAGTCAGCTGTCAGTAGACACAAAGTTGGGGATTATGTGCTATTGAAAAACGAAGAGCGGCATCAGACCAAGTTGGATGCAAAGTTTAGAGGACCACTTTTGGTAAGTGAAGTTTTAGAAGGCGACAGATACATTTTGAAGTCATTGCATAATAAGAGAACATATAAATATTGACATGAGAATTTGAGAAAGATGCCAGATGGTTATGTTCCGGAGGAATTGGAATACCCGCCTGAGATTTGAGAGATATCCGTGTGAGAGGATATAATGTGTGATAAAAATTGTCCATTTATGATGGTTAGTGGCAATGGAGTTGCAATAACCTTAGATATGGAAATTTTTGTGAATGGCGGAAGACCATAGAATTGATGTTTGAGAATTCGAGTGGAAATAACCTGGCGAATGTATAATTGATGCATTGTAGTGGCAAAGTAATATTTGGTTGATTCTAAAAAGAAAATATGGTTTTGAGATTTGAGATATCTGCGTCATTGGGCAAGCACAAGTGAAAAACGAAAGTTGGAACATGGCGTGTTGCACTCTTGATGGGACTGTGCTCATAATCAAAAGGAAATCATAGAGAGAATAACTAAAGTCGAATTGTAAACCCTTAATATGCAAATGACTAAAATGTTAAGATATCCAATTATGTAATAAAACAAGATAGTAATATTGAGATAAAAAATGAAAATGTAAATTAGGAAATAATATTTGAATAACGTTTGTTAATTTACTTTTAGATTGTATGGGTAAAGTCTGTTGATGTTCTAAAGTACACGAGGACGTGTAAGTGCCAGTATGGCCGTGACGGGTCTTTATTGTGGACGACACTGTAGTAGAACACTGTTGTAACTATTGGCGACTGCGCTATGTGCCGTTATTGCCAGATGGTCAGTTGCGTAAGGTTCTAAGTGGCGTACGTGGCCTAAATAAGGTTAGACTGAGGTTTGAAGAAAGAGTAATGCAGGAGATAATTGTTGTACGTGTAATACTGAGTCACTGAGAGAGAAAGAGATGACAGTAGTGACATAGTTCACAGAAAGCGTGAGAGCACAGTTGCATTGAAGATGCGAGGATGATTAACGTTTTGACAATCAGAGAAAGCAGTGCACTCAGTATTCTTCGCCATAGACAATTTGAGAAACATTAAAATTAACAATGAATAACAACCCGGGAGAAAATCTTGATAATAACTCGACAAATATATAAAATATATTTAAAAAATTTAAAATCATATTTTCTAATTGTAATTATATAAAAACTAAAAAAAAGAATGTATATGTAAAGTGGAAAAAATTTCACGTGCGACCTGTAGCGTGTGAACTTGTTTAAACTTAAATAAATGCAAGTAAAAACGTTGCAGTCGGACGCAACCGACTGCGACATACTTTGATACCAGTTTACATAGCTGTGTTAAGGATTCTGAGTGCAAATAGTTATATATGAGGGCTTAGGGTATAAAAATCAGGCAGAAAGGGTAGGCATGTCATTTATCTGTGGCGGATGGCACTTTCTATCCCCCTACCAAGTTTGGAGACTCTAGCTCAAAAACCGACAAAGATATAGAGTTGGGCGGTATAAGTGGGCGTGGCATTAAAAATTTTATGCACACCTTTTACGGATGTCACAAGCAATGTTCATACCAAATTTGATGACTAGTTCAAAAACTAAGAAAGATATAGAGGTGGGCGGTAAAAGTGGGCGTGGCATCCAAAACATTGATGCAGATCTGTTACGGATGTCACTACCAATGTTCATACCAAATTTGCTGACTCTAGCTTAAAAACTGGCGAAGATACATGCATTCCGGTTTTTATACGGGCGGTGGGGCATGGCCCGTTGTTTGGGGGCGTGGCATCCAAAGTCTTGATGCATCTCTGTGTCAGATGTCAGCATCTACCTTTCTACCAAATTTGGTGGCTATAGCTTCAAATATGTAGAAGATACAGGCATTTTTGTTTATAATTTGAGGGGGCGGAAGAGGTGGACGTGGCATCCAAACTAATAATGCAGGTTTTTGAGAAATGCCATCGGCTATCTTGCCCCCAATTTTGGTGACTCTAGCTGCTAAAATGTGGGATATATACGTGTTTTATCGATTTGAACATCGAGGTGTATCGACTTGTTATCGGTTTTCCAGGACCCCTGATGTCGTAGAGCCCTAAACTTAACACTTTGTCTGACGAAGACATGTACTAAGATATTTGCAAAGTAACAAGCCTCTAGCTTTCAGGGTGTCGAAAAAAGTAACGGACATTGGGTATGTCCTACTCTGAATTTCTCGACAAAAAACTTGTTTCGAGTTTTGTAATTTTTTGACACATACGATAATCGGTTGAGCAGATTTGTTTATGCTCATAAGCCTATATACTACGTACACACTTAACTATGTCAAGACCATACACAAAAATCTATTGACACAATAAACTGTAAGCAATATCAAATTATTGCTGAGCACACGGAATATGTATTGTGCATATGTGTTGCAATAGTAATGGTCAGCCTGCATTTTATGCAACTGCTGAGTACACAACTAACCTAATTTTACACACCTTTAACCTAAGCAAATTTTACGTATAAATATTGTGACTTTTCGTTAATAAAGTTAATACTTTTTGTACAATATACCGAACTCAATCATTCTTCCAATAATCAGTCAGCTTGTACTGGATGCTAACACTACACACACACACACACCTTTTACAGGTACATTTTGGTGACCTCAAAAAAAGGACTCCTAGGAAGTATCCTGTCTACGACATATAACACGCTTCTCTCTCGACCACACCACACGGTTGCGAATAAAAGCGTATCCAGCTCAGGCCGAGCGAATAAAAAACTTTCACCGGGTCGGACGTAATCAAAGAGCTATTTACAACAACACAACAAACGAGATTCAGGTAGCTCATTCACAGAAAAATCTCTCGTGTTCGGATATATCCTATCCATAAGCCAAGAGATATCAAGGCTTGCCAGAAACTACAAGAAGGACACAGCTGAACGTAAGGCAAAACCTGGCTACTACCAAGACAAGACATCAATACTTGAGGAAAAGTGGACGGCTTTCCGAACCAACAACGAGTTCATCAAGGACTCTAAAAACTTCTGTGAGGAAGTCGCGGCAATGGTAGAGCAGTAGGGCCTACCTACTGCAACAATCCGACATCGCGGACCAATCGACGAGCAAAATGATGGAGCCAAGGACCGTCATAAGTGCAGGTTCAGTGAGCGGCAGACCAAAGAGCAATGACAAGATAAATTTTATCATTTTATATCACCTCTTGCTGCAACAAACATCCAGCGACGATGTAAAGTCCTTAAAAGAGCTGCACATCACCACCAGAGAGTCATTAGCCTCACTGAAGGAACTCGGGATTGACATTTCAACATGAGATCCAATCATCAGTACCATCCTCAGAAACGAGCTGGATGGCGCAAACAGAACACTCTATGAACAATCATTGAGTAATACAAAGAATATCCAGCCACTGGACACCATGCTCTTGTTTCTAGAAAAGTTCGGGTTATGGCTACTGGAAACAAGTAAGAAGGCTCTAGTCGAAAAGTCCCGACTAGGACATACCCTTAACCCCATATGTAATCCGAACAGTCATTTGTGTGTATTCACCTAGTGCCCAATATGCCCAAACTTCAAGCTACGTTATCTCCGGTGTTTTTTAACCGATTTTGATCAAATTTTTACAATTTTGAAATTCTATTTTTATTTGTTATCGATCACATATGTATACCGGAAACCAGAAGTGTTATCGAAAATTTGAAACAAACTTGATCTGCCTATGGTATAGGAGAGCTTAAGTTTCAAGTCCCTAGCTCTTACAGTCTCTGAGATCGGCGCGTTCATACAGTCAGACGGACAGACGGACAGACAGACATGGCTAGATCGACTCGGCTGTTGATGCTGATCAAGAATATATATACTTTATAGGGTCGGAGATGCTTCCTTCTGTCTGTTACATACATTTGCACAAAACCATTATACCCTTATTTACCCATTTTATGGGTTAAGGGTATAAAAACTACTTAATATTTTTTAATGAAACCAAAAACAATATTAGAATACATTATTGCTTAACATTTAAAAATTCGCAATTAAATGTTCTTTCAGGTTTCGCTAAAATCGGTGTTGGAACTGTTCGGCTAGAAAGCGACTTCTATTTTTGTCGCGTGCGAACCTCATGGTTTATTGTAAATACATATCTCGAAAACGAACCCTCGACCAAAAATCTATTTGTACAAAAATTAAAGGTCTTATCAAAAGCTATAAGTTTTGCCCTTTGTCAAAATAAAATTCGGTAATGGTGTATTTTATACCCTTAACCCATATATTCTTGATCAGCATCAACAGCCGAGTCGATCTAGCCATGTCTGTCTGTCCGTCTGTCCGTCTGACTGTATGAACGCGCCGATCTCAGAGACTGTAAGAGCTAGGGACTTGAAACTTAAGCTCTCCTATACCATAGGCAGATCAAGTTTGTTTCAAATTTTCGATAACACTTCTGGTTTCCGGTATACATATGTGATCGATATCAAATAAAAATAGAATTTCAAAATTGTAAAAATTTGATCAAAATCGGTTAAAAAACACCGGAGATAACGTAGCTTGAAGTTTGGGCATATTGGGCACTAGGTGAATACACACAAATGACTGTACGGATTACATATGGGGTTAAGGGTATGTCCTAGTCGGGACTTTTCGACTAGAGCCTTCTTACTTGTTTCAAGTAGCCATAACCCGAACTTTTCTAGAAAAAAGAGCATGGTGTCCAGTGGCTGGATATTCTTTGTATTACTCAATGATTGTTCATAGAGTGTTCTGTTTGCGCCATCCAGCTCGTTTCTGAGGATGGTACTGATGATTGGATCTCATGTTGAAATGTCAATCCCGAGTTCCTTCAGTGAGGCTAATGACTCTCTGGTGGTGATGTGCAGCTCTTTTAAGGACTTTACATCGTCGCTGGATGTTTGTTGCAGCAAGAGGTGATATAAAATGATAAAATTTATCTTGTCATTGCTCTTTGGTCTGCCGCTCACTGAACCTGCTCTTATGACGGTCCTTGGCTCCATCATTTTGCTCGTCGATTGGTCCGCGATGTCGGATTGTTGCAGTAGGTAGGCCCTACTGCTCTACCATTGCCGCGACTTCCTCACAGAAGTTTTTAGAGTCCTTGATGAACTCGTTGTTGGTTCGGAAAGCCGTCCACTTTTCCTCAAGTATTGATGTCTTGTCTTGATAGTAGCCAGGTTTTGCCTTACGTTCAGCTGTGTCCTTCTTGTAGTTCCTGGCAAGCCTTGATATCTCTTGGCTTATGGATAGGAATATCCGAACACGAGAGATTTTTCTGTGAATGAGCTACCTGAATCTCGTTTGTTGTGTTGTTGTAAATAGCTCTTTGATTACGTCCGACCCGGTGAAAGTTTTTTATTCGCTCGGCCTGAGCTGGATACGCTTTTATTCGCAACCGTGTGGTGTGGTCGAGAGAGAAGCGTGTTATATGTCGTAGACAGGATACTTCCTAGGAGTCCTTTTTTTGAGGTCACCAAAATGTACCTGTAAAAGGTGTGTGTGTGTGTGTAGTGTTAGCATCCAGTACAAACTGACTGATTATTGTTGTTGTTGGAAGAATGATTGAGTTCGGTATATTGTACAAAAAGTATTAACTTTATTAACGAAAAGTCACAATATTTATACGTAAAATTTGCTTAGGTTAAAGGTGTGTAAAATTAGGTTAGTTGTGTACTCAGCAGTTGTATAAAATGCAGGCTGACCATTACTATTGCAACACATATGTACAATACATATTCCGTGTGCTCAGCAATAATTTGATATTGCTTACAGTTTATTGTGTCAATAGATTTTTGTGTATGGTCTTGACATAGTTAAGTGTGTTACAATTTTGTTCTTAAAATACGTAGTATATAGGCTTATGAGCATAAACAAATCTGCTCAACCGATTATCGTATGTGTCAAAAAATTACAAAACTCGAAACAAGTTTCTTGTCGAGAAATTCAGAGTAGGACATACCCAATGTCCGTTACTTTTTTCGACACCCTGAAAGCTAGAGGCTTGTTACTTTGCAAATATCTTAGTACATGTCTTCGTCAGACAAAGTGTTAAGTTTAGGGCTCTACGACATCAGGGGTCCTGGGAAACCGATAACAAGTCGATACACCTCGATGTTCAAATCGATAAAACACGTATATATCCCACATTTTAGCAGCTAGAGTCACCAAAATTGGGGGCAAGATAGCCGATGGCATTTCTCAAAAACCTGCATTATTAGTTTGGATGCCACGTCCACATCTTCCGCCCCCTCAAATTATAAACAAAAATGCCTGTATCTTCTACATATTTGAAGCTATAGCCACCAAATTTGGTAGAAAGGTAGATGCTGACATCTGACACAGATATGCATCAAGACTTTGGATGCCACGCCCCCAAACAACGGGCCATGCCCCACCGCCCGTATAAAAACCGGAATGCATGTATCTTTGTCCGTTTTTAAGCTCTTTGATGGCAAGATAGCTGGTGACATTCTTTAAAAAACTGCATCAACAATTTATATGCCACGCCCACTTATACCGCCCACCTTCTTAAATCTGAATACTCTATATCTTTCTCCGCTTTTTGGCTAGAGTCAACAAATTTGGTGGACATGTTGTAAGTGACATCCGTAACTGGTGTGCATCAAAACTTTGGATGCCACGCCCACTTATACCACCCACCTTTATATTTCATTTTTAGTTTTTGCGCTAGAGTCTCCAAACTTGGTAGTGGTATAGAAGGCGACAACCGCCACAGATATGCACACAAATTTGGATGTCACACCTACCCCTTCTGCCTTTTTATACCCAAAAACCCCCATATATTACTATTTGCACTCAGAATCCTTACCACAGTTATATAAACTGGTATCAAAGTATATCGCAGTCGGTTGCGTCCGACTGCAACGTTTTTACTTGTTTTTCACAAGCGTATTTTCAAAAATTCTTATTAAATTTGTACTGTATTGGGCTCAGGCGAGCTTAAGTTTAAGTTTAATTCAAGGCTCTAGCTCTTATAGTCTCTAAGAATAGGCGTTTATACAGACAGACAGACATGGCTATGTCACCGCGACCGTTCATGCTAATCAAGAATAGATGCTTCATTCTGCCTGTTACATACTTTTGCACAATGCCATTATAACGGTTTCTTTTTACCAATTTAATTTGTTAAATGTTACACACAAACAAACCTATAATAAACTTTTAACCCATTTTATAGGTTGATGGGATAGTAAACGAAGAACAAAGTTTTGTCCCTTGAATCTGTCATATTAGCTTCTGGTGTCGTTTTATACACACACATATCAAATGATCTGCTTAACCTGACTATGCTTAATTAAGGGTACATGCGGTTTCTGTCTGCAAAAAATGCTATCTTGAAGTATAAAGTATAAAGTATACTTTGGCTATAATGTTGATGATAACAATAATTTAGTACTTCCTTTTCAAGTCTACTAAAACAGAACCAGGTTTTAAAAGCCCGTTTGATTAGAAAAAAGTTTGATTTGTTATCGTTAAGCACTGTTGGTACCAGTGTTAGGTACTGATGAGGATCCCATGCAAATTGTAAAACACGTTACTATGCAAATTAGCAAACTAGATATGACAAGACCATAACGAAAGAGCTAAAGAAACGTTTTTTTTTTTTTGCAATCTGTGAAGAAGACCCGGTTGGCTGGACTCTGCACCTATAAATAGTCTTGTTTGATCATGACATTTTTGCAGTCTTGCAATCGACGTTAATCAGTACAGTAAGGGCACAAAACTAATAATGAGTCTATTAAGTCCTTTGTGGTTCTTATTTCAGTCATTATTTTTGGCATTACTTATATGTGAATTTTCCCAAGCTCATTTGCGTAAGTCTACATTGTTGGGTTTTGCGCCTTTTGATTTTTCTTTGCTTGCAGAATTGTCAACTGAATATCTAAATGCAATAAAAGTTGATGAAAAAGCTGAACAGGCGAGTGAAGAATTCAACTACGACCAACAAGGCAATGATTGGGAAGGCAAATGTCAAAATGGCCAACGACAATCGCCCATTAATTTGGTTGAGAGCAACGTGAGTACCAAATGTACATTTAACTTAAAATTAAATCACTAAATTTACTTACCCTAAAGCCTAACACAATGTCCATACCTCGAATCCGTTTTTACAACTATAATCGGGCTTTAGAGTCACCACTCGTTTTGACAAACAATGGTCACACTGGTGCGTATCAATTGCATTCTATTTTCTGGAACCTCTAAATATAAAAACAAATTTTATTTAAGCGAACATGGTTTTACCAGCTACATCAAATGGGCAGCGTGCTTACATCAATGGCGGCTTATTTCCCGGAACCTTTGAAGCCCAAAGTGTGCACTTTCATTGGGGTTCGGCCAATAGTGGGGGCTCCGAACATCTCATTGGTGGTGAACGCTTTGACGTTGAAATGCACATTGTTCATAAGAATATTCGATATGCCGATCAAACTGTTGGAGAAGCCAGTATGCATGCGGATGGCCTTGCCGTCTTGGGCGTGATGTTTCAGGCAGAACCTTTGCTGGTCTCGCAACAATTTGGACTTAACAGAGTTATCGATCGAATGCCACAAATAATTGATTACCAATCAAAAACAACTGTAGCTGGCCGGATAACTATGAACGATTTGTTGGGTGGCATTGTTACTGGACAGTTTTACGCATATAACGGTAAGCACTCGACAATTGACATATGTATGTAAGTTTGCTCACATAGATAAATATAATGGTGTTATCAGCTACATACATAAGTATTAACAAAGTGCACAGAGAACTGCATGCATCAACCTGCGGTGCACTAGAATAAGAAACTGAGAAACTTAGATGTATAGATATGCTAAAAAAGTTTTGCATGTACATTTGTAGGCTCACTTACAACACCTGACTGCGCTGAAGCTGTTACTTGGACGGTCTTCAAGGATACTGTTAAGCTACCTAGACGACAGATTATGAAGTTTTGGAACTTAATGGATTCACGCAGGCGTCCATTGATAAACAACTACCGAAAACTTCAAGATTTGAATGATAGACCAATATACTTTAGATCTTTGATATAAACGGAAATGCGGATCACATACTATTTAACATGAAAAATTACAGGCAATAAATAAATGTCAAAAATGGAAGACAAAAAAAACATAAAAATAATAAATAAATTTGACATATGCAGCTATACCTTTTAAAATTGAGTTACAAAATTTATTATTATTTAGACCAGACTTATTTAAACATTTCAGAATGCATTTTATGTATAGGAATTTTACAAAATTAAGCTATTACAACTATGATCTACAAGGATTGGACTGGAACGTAAACGCGGGCAGACACCAGTCGCCTGTTTCACTTACCAAAGAGAAAGTTTGTACTTCCAAATCTCTGTATATAACGTCTACAAATGACAATCAAATTAAATTATTAATTTGTCAGGCAGTAATGTCAAGTGCGCCCGGTCTAAGCTTTATAAACTACAGCAAGAAATTATCCTGCTCCCCGAAAGTAACTAACAATGGCCACACCTTGAAAGTGGCAATACCTTGCACATATGATGGAACTCAACCGTCTGTTTGCGGATGTGGGCTCAACTGCATTTACAAAGCTGTCCAGCTTCACTTTCATTGGGGCTCGCCAGAAAAAAAGGGCTCTGAACATGCAATAAACAGCTTGCGTTATGATGCCGAATTGCACATTCTTCATCAAAACAGTGCATACGCTCTTAAAAAGGATGCTTTGTGCTTTCCTGATGGCTTTGTTGTGTTGGCAATAATGGTTAATATAGTTAAGGTAAGAATATTAATAATGGTACACCCCTTTGGTTTATATTAAAATTCTTTTTTGGTGCAACTTTGTCCAAATAATCATAATGATTAGGTCGTTACATGTTATAAAAATGGGTGTTAAGCATTCTGCTTCAAAGAGTTCAATACTAACATATGTATGTATATATACATACATTATACTTTGGGGTTGTACCGCAACACATTTTACAATTCATTTAACTGCTGTCAAAAAATGTTATGCTCATATGGACAAACACCGTGACGATCATTGAACAAAACCAATACACCCTGGATACCTTCGGTATCAGAGTATAATTGTACTAACGATTAATAAATTTAATTGTTTATCATTCCCACATTTTAAGCAAAATTAAACCACAAATAAAGAAACTTATATATTTTTCGTATTAAGAGTCCCAAAATTAAGACGCATGTGCTTAACGAAGTTTTTAATAAGGCATTTCTGGTCAAAAATTACGACAGGACATCTACAATTGAAGAACAATTTTCTTTAAAAGACATGTTTGCTGGCATGGAAAGCCCAGAATTCTTTAAATACAGTGGTACGCTCGCATGTTATGTGACTTATCAATTAAAAAATTAATAAATATATATATTTTCAAATAAAATTTAGGATCGCTGACAACGCCACCATGCGCAGAAGTCGTAAACTGGTTTGTATTTCAAGAGCCTATAGAAGTATCTAAGAAATATGTAAGTGGTTTTTTGGTTTTATTTTAACAATTTTTAATAAGTATAAATTAATGTTTTAGTTTCAGAACCTCTGGTTGTTAACCGATGATCGCGGTAAACCTTTGATAAACAATTATCGCGCATTGCAAGGTCTCAACAAACGTAAAGTGTACTTTATAAACAGTTTACGTTAGAAAAGCATTTCGCTTACGACGTCCTGCTATAATGCTGCAGGGCCTGTTGCATCGACAATTATCGATTTTGTACTTCGCCGTCTCCTCTTACAAATGCGATGATAGTTCATTAAAATTTGAGTAACAAATCAATCAATAACGTTCATCATTGCTAAAAACGAAATATATCAAAGGCCTGTAGTATCACATACAAAACGAGTAAGAAGGTTCTAGTCGAGAAATCCCGACTAGGACATACCCTTAACCCCATACGTTCCGCATACTGACATTTGTGTGTAATTAACCAGTGACCAATATGACCGCGATATCTCCAGTGTTTCTCAACCGATTTTTATCAAATTTTTAAAATGTTTATTATTATATGAAATTCAAGCTTTTTTTGAAACACACTTGTTTTGCTTATGGTATAGGAGAGTTAGGTTTCAAGTTCGAAGTCTCTAGCTCATATGGTCTCTAAGATCTACGCGTTCACACAGACAGACAAACATATCGACTCGACTGTTGATGCTGATCAAGAATATATATTTACTTTATGGGGTCGGAGATCCATCCTTCTGTTTGTTACATACATTTGCACAAAACCATTATACCCCTATTTACCCATTTTATGGGTTAAGGGTATTAAAAGAAAGTTTTAATTTGATACATGTATTGCTTTCACAATTTAACTACTCTCTGGCCATCAAACAGTAAAACTATTATTAATGTAACTTACTTATAAGTAGATTGAGCAAAACGTGTAACGTGTCATCTTACTTTTAATGGTACACGAATATTTGACGAGCAAAAACAAAAGTACAGCAGTTTATAAGATGAAGTGTCAAGAGGCTAGGGAGACTTATAAGCTTCCAATAGTTTACTCTAAAAATTATTCCGTGCGATTCGGTGGTCTTGAAAAGCTACACCCTTTTGATGCAGCCAAGGGAAAGCATATACAAAAGGTTAATATGATATCTGTAACCAAAGGTGGTGTTGGGGTTTGTATGACGGTGCAGCTCAGTCGCCAAATAGACTGTCATATTAATTTAAGTAACTCTATATATGTATATAATTGATAGGCAACGTTACCCGTTAAGGCATAAAGAAAAAAATGTTATAGAGACATTAAACAGGTCCGCTTGCTCGAACGCAAACAGCAGCTAAAACCAAATTTGCCACACATTTATACCCCTGGCGCACCATCCCCCTGATCCTTAAAGTGCTTCCGACGATGTACGCATACAAACAGCAATCAGATCAAGCGATGGAATGACTTCCACTTTATGGAGCTAATTTCAATGATGCGATTTTGAAGGTTTGAACTTTGAAGTCTCTATACCAGGCTTGGGCACATCCCCCGCGCCTTTTTCCGTAATGTTTTGTAATAGTCGCTAGCATATCGGTGGTTATTGCTTACAAACAATGCTACTGAAATTTTGTAGCAAAAGAGCTGGAAAATAGATTCTGACCCTGCTCGCTTAAGAAGGCAAAAAAAAAATTTATGTATTCCTCGGAGCACAAACTGACTTGCTCATGACTGTGACAATGCAGCGTCGCTGCTTGTAGTTAAAATGTGTTGTGTAGCTTCCTCCGTTTCTTTCGTGCCTATGTCTGCTCTATACCATTGATTAAAATAATTTCCAAGTGTTTCGACAAGCTATCGATTTTCCAGCTCAAGTGCTTGACTCGCTATAAAGCTATTAGCTGAAGTTTTCAATTAAAAAAAAAAAAAATTAAAAAAAAAAAACCGTACACAGATTGAACATATTATACTAAGCATTAACATACTTAATTCAGATACTTAACGCAAACTATTTTACGTGTTTAAAGGTACATCAAATAAACTGTGAACCATATTTTGGAGTAATTTTAAGCTCTAAGTTTATTATGAAATATTTTATATTATGTTATTGCAATATAATAAAAATTGGCTTTAAAACATTTATCATTAAGCTTCGACCCTAAGCTTTATAGTTTGATTTTTATTTTGACACCACATTAAAAATTAAATACAGTAAAATCTCGATTATTCGTACCCGTTAAAACGAAAACCTCAATAATTTGTAAAAATGTGATCCCCTTACCATTTCGAATTATCGGGACTGGACTGTATTTAGATCCGTTCAAAATTATAAGAATAAAAGATATAAGCAATTGAAGTGTTCAACAGCTCGTTTCATCGTTCCATGTTTCATGCTTCACGCGTCCTGCAACAACAACTTAGACTGCGTACACACGGTGCATTTTTGATGCTGTAACTTTGGGCTTGTAGGCAAGGGAGGTGAGGAAAGCAGTGTTGGTAAAAACTTGCACTATGTCGAAGGCCTGCAACTCTTAACGTGGGTTCCCTTTTGTGCTCATTCCGATTTGTTGCCTGCAGGGTTGTAATTTTCTATAATCACTTGGCTTCAGGGCGGTTAATTCTGAAAATTATTTACAATAACGGTTATATGTTGTTTTTGTTTAAAGTTACAAAGCATAAATAACAAAAGAATGTGGAATCAAGCGAACACGGAATTGTTGCTGTCAAAGTATGAGCAGTACGAAAATCTTTATAATGTACGCCATATTTATTATAAGGATCGCATTAAGCAATGCATTCATACGAATATCATTAAAAAAATGATGAGCCGTCAAGTTTTAACTTTTACATAAGAAAGTTAAAAGACCCACTGGTTGGCCGACCTTTCCGCCAATCTTTTATCCACTCTTTCCTTTCCTTTTTTTTGGAAGCGGTTGCAACGCAATCCAACATATCTACAACGATTTCCATTTCTTCCAAATTTGTGAAATCAATTGCTTTCACTGCTAGCATTGCAACATCTAAAAGTTCTACAGCAATTTCGTAATTTTCGCTCATTTTTTTAATTTATTTGATGCTCTGTGCAATTTGAGCTATACACCGATAATCAAAATATATATACTCGAAGCAACTTTCAAAAGAAAATCTAAGTCTAAGACTGCGTACACACGGTGACTTTTTGACGCATGCATTCTTGTTGATTTTCTTTTGAAAGTTGCTTCGAGTTGCAACTCACGTACACACGATGCTTTTAGTTGCTGCTTCTTTTCGATAAAATTTTCGATTGTGCCGCACTGATATATTTTGATTATCGGTGTATAGCTCAAATTGCACAGAGCATCAAATAAAATAAAAAATGGGTGAAAAATACGAAATTGCTGAAGAACTTTTAGATATTACAATGCTTGCAGTGGAAGCAATTGACTTCACAAATTCGGAAGAAGTGGAAATCGTTTTAGATTTGTTGGATTGCGTTGAAACCGCTGCCAAAAAAAAAGAAAAGGAAAGAGTGGATAAAAGATTGGCGGAAAAGTCGGCCAACCAGTGGGTCTTTTAACTTTCTAATGAAAAAGTAAAAATTTGACAGCTCATCATTTTTTTAATTATATTCGTATGAATGCTTAATGCGATCCTTATAATCAATATGGCGTACATTATAAAGATTTTCGTACTGCTCATACTTTGACAGCAACAATTCCGTGTTCGCTTGATTCCACATACTTTTGTTATTTATGAACATATGTATAACCGTAATTGTAAATAATTTTCAAAATAAACCGCCCTGAAGCTAAGTGATTATTGAAAATTACAACCATGCAGGCAACAAATCGGAATAAGCACAAAAGGGAAAGCACGTTAAGAGTTGCAGGTCTTCATCATAGTGCAACTTTTTAACAATACTGCTTTCCTCACCTCCCTTGCCTACAAGCCCAAAGTTGCAGCGTTAAAAATGCACCGTGTGTACGCAGTCTTGCATAGAAAATTTCTTGAAACGATGAAACACCTCAGCCTATGTATAAAAAAAGTGTTTCATGTTTCATGAAAGTAGAGATGGTACATGCACGAAATTTAATGGATATTTGCTTTCGATGTACAGTATTTTTCCTGTATTTGGTGTATTTTTGTGCAAAAAAGTATGAACACATATGATTAATGGCCGCCGCAAACAAAAGTAAATTTCAAATGTTAAAAGCATGGGTAAATGTCTAGTTTCCATTGCATTGTCAAATATTGACCAAAAAAAAAAAGAAAATCACCATAATTAGGGTTTTTTTTTTTTTAAATTATTGCCGATATCGCAAAAATGCTATTTTTAAAAAATAATTGTAAAATAATTTAATAATCGAATTAAAAACTGGCATTTACATATTTTAAACTTACTAATGCCGTAAAAGCAGTCGTTTTGTTGTTTTTTTTTGGTCAATATTTGACAATGCAATGGAAACTAGACATTTACCAAAGCATGTATTGAGCAACTTATTTAAACAACGAAATCTTCTTACTTTCAATATTCTGTATTTCCCTAATTGAAAGTCAATTTGCAATTTTTTATAAATCTGACAGTATAAGCGCAGTAAACAGTAACAATGACAAAAATCTAAGTAAAGTAAAGTAAACAGCTACGAAACGCCAATATACTCTGAAACCATTTTAAAAATCTGTGTTGAAGATTCTGCGTGCAAATAGTAGGATATGGGAATTTTCGGACCAAAACATTAGATCTATGGCGCATGCCATCTGCTATCCCCCTACTTAATTTGGTGACTCTAGCATAAGAACTGATAGAGTCTTCCAAATTTGAAAGGTATAGGTGTGAGGGGCTTCGAATTGTTTCTATTAATGCAAAAACTGCGAAGATAAACTATGCATACCCGGGGGTTGGTCGTGTAGTGTAATTTGGAGACGGGCGTAATTTTGGAGCTTAGGATACAAAAGCTTACATCTGTGGCTGATGTTACCTTCCACCTTACCACATTTACAAGATATAGCTAAAAAGCTATTGAAAATACAGCCATTTTCGATTTTAATTGAATTGGGGCTGGGGGCTGAAGAGGTGGGCGTGGCATCCGAACTTTTGATGCAGATTTTTGTGTAAAAAAAACTTTTGTAAAAAATATTGGTAATAGTAAATATATATATATCCCACAGTTAAGCAGCTAGCGTCATAAATTTTTCCGACAACAGAGTCCATAAAAATCTGCATCGAAAGTTTGGATGCCTCTTCCACCCCCAGCCCTCCCTTCAGTTATAATCGAAAATGACTGTATTTCCCAAAGTTTTAAAGCTATACTCACGAAATTTGATAGGAATTTGATCAAAACTTTGTATGCCACGCCCCCACTGATACCGCCCACCTTCTAAAATCTAAAAACTCTATATCTTTCCCAGTTTTTGCGCTAGAGTCACCAAACTTGGAAACATTGTTAGTGACATCCGTAACAAATGTGCAATATGGGATGCCACGCCCACTTATACCGCCCACCTCAATATCTTTCTCAGTTTTTGCGCTAGAGTCTCCAAACACACATTCACAAATTTGAATGTCACGCTAACCCCTTCTACCTGCCTTTTTATACCCAAAACCCCCATACGTTACAAATAAATAAAAACTTACATATGTGCTTTGCTTGCTTGTTCGAAATTGTATATCGACAATGTTTGTGTGGTACGACGTTACGTCTGAGTTAGAAAAGCAGCAAGTAAGCAAATCTACCACTATACAAAGATGTTTAAGATTAATTTTTTTCGCACAAAGGGCTCGATATAAAAAACAAATACAAATTGAATATATGTACATATGTACATACATATCTTTACAACTTTTTTGCATTAAATATATGTATGTATATGTACATATGTATGCAGATAACATTTTCTTAAGTTTCTATTTGTTAGTGCGTTTGATTTTGCACGGTATATACATATATCTGCACTTGCATTTTTTGCTATATATATGTATGTAAAAAACAATGTAAAATGTAAGTACATACATGTGTATGTTATGTACATATGTCCATTTGCAACAGCAACCAAAGTTACAAATGTCAGATCGAAAATTATATCACAACAACAATGGCAATAGGTATTTGTATTTGAGTTGGTTTAAGTAATGTTTTTATTGATTTGCTTTAAATCAATGGCACAAACAAAAAGTAGCAGTGCGACCCCAACAACAACACTTACAACAACAACAAACGCTACTTGGGTCGTAAATCAATTGTCAAAGGCACAAAGAAGAAAGGAGAAAAACGGACGCACACACACTTTATTTTGTTTTTGCAACTATCAGCAAGTGCGTCACAGCGCATATGTTTTGTTTTTGTAAACTCGGTCGCGATCGCTTGTGCAGACGGCAGTAGTGGAATGGGTCATGTGTTTTGTTTTTGTAATCTCGGCCGCGATAGCTTCTGCGCAGACGGCAGTTTTGGTCATGTGTTTTGTTTTTGTAAACTCGGTCGCGGTCAAACTCCCAGCTTGTGCGACAATGAGGCGCCAGAGTGGTGGAATGAGGTAAAGCGACAAATTCAGGTAATTTGTATGGAAGGTACTCGAAGGAGTGGTCCAATTTAAAAATCTTTTCTTAGTGCTCACTTTTAACCTGAATGCAATATTTTGTGAAAATTTCAGCCTTCTAGCTCTTATCGTTTAGTCTGTGGGTCTCTCAACAGTCAGGATAAACTATTTTATATATATAGCTATATTGCACGTCTAGGTGTATTGACTTGTAATCCAAAAATGATAAAAATAGTATAAATACACAAAATAGTTTTTGTTATCATTCGTTATAAAAAGTCATTCGAGTTGACATAAGAACGTTCAAATTTGTTATTCTTTTAGCTGTTATGTGATGGTATGTCGCTGGAGCAAGGTAATTTTTATGACACCGTTGAAATTACCAAGGAGCAATTGCTGCGTGTTCATACTCGCAAGTATTTAAAGTCCCTTAAATGGAGTGCAAAGGTTGCTTATATTGCCGAAGTCCCAGCTATGATTTTTATGCCCAATTTCTCAGTTCAAAATGCATACTTGCGTCCTATGCGATACCAAGCGGCCGGCTCCATACTGGCTGGCAAACTTGCCTTGGAATATGGCTGGGCAATCAATTTGGGCGGCGGATTTCATCATTGCTGTTCGCATCGGGGCGGTGGCTTTTGTCCCTATGCAGACATTACATTACTGATTGTACGTTTGTTTGATTTGGAGCCTACAAGAGTGCAAAAAGCAATGATTGTGGATCTGGATGCCCATCAGGGTAATGGTCATGAACGAGATTTTATTAATGTAGACTCTGTATACATACTTGACATGTACAATGCATTTGTATACCCAATGGATCACGAAGCTAAACTTGGAATACGCTGCGGTGTAGAGCTGAAGCATCTTACTGAAGATCCTTATTATTTGAAACAATTAAAACGATGCCTGATGCAAGCGTTAACAGAATTTAAACCGGATATTGTTATATATAATGCTGGCACTGATGTCCTTAAGGGTGATCCTTTAGGTAATTTAGCACTAACTCCCGAAGGCGTGATTGAACGCGATCACATTGTGTTTAAAACATTTCGTTCACTGGGCATACCTATTGTTATGCTTCTTAGTGGTGGCTATATGAAGTCCTCAAATTGTGTTATTGCAAATTCTATTGTAAATCTTAACCAACATGGCTGGCTCTATGGAAAGCCTAGAGATTAGTTTAACACTGATGTTTCTTAAAAAACAATATTAAATTGTTTACTGATCAAACGAATTCAAAATATTAGATTGCTAATATATAAACATGTACCATTTGTTTATGCATTGTACATAAGAGAAAAAAAAATTGCAAAATATTCAACCTAATCATACTTTTGTATTACTAAATTGTAGTACTATTTTGTATTATTAAATTTTGAAAATTTGTATTTAATATACATATGTATGTATAATAAATATAACAAATACTTTACCTGGAGTTTTAGAATATATAGTAAAAAAGTGATGATAAAAATATTCTGCTTGCTTTTTCTTGTTTTAGGTCAGAAAAGATATAAATACTTTTACCAATTAATTTTTATTTACATTTAGAACAAAAAATATTATTACTGTAATATTTGTTATTTTTTTTAGTTTTGCTCTTAAATAGGGTTGAGTTAACTGCGGCAGCTGTTTTCTACTTCTTTGGGAATAATGTCGAAAGTGCCGTTTTAGATGTAAGAACAGTTTTGCCTCAATATCAGTATTGTCCACGAGAGTTTTTTGTTTCTAAAAAAAACAGTACAGTACAAGTTACTTTTAGATCTTGGAGTATATTTTTAGCACCGCGAATAAACGGTAAGCAAGACGCACAATCAGATGCAGCTGCGACTCGCTTTTTACACCACCAAAAAGCGCTCGTGGACAATACTGACATCGAGGCAAAACCCTTCATTCAATTCCGCCTTTGCTTTGTACTGCGATTTAAGTATTTTGTTTGTTTTGAAGTGAAAAGCAGCTTGCGCTCGCTCTGGAAAGTTGAAAAAAAATTTAAGCAATGAAAAGAACAAATTTCACAACTGTTGAAACTTTTTGCACAGTTTTTTCAAACCAAGCTTTGAACACACTTATTTACGTATTTGGTTTTTGTGGATTTCTGTTAATTTATTTATGTATGTTGCTGTTGGGCCATTTCATCTTTTCTTCCATTACATCCATTTGTTTGCTATTTAACGTATGAAACTTTCCGAACGTCCTGTCGCTAACAGAGAGTTGGGCTTGGCAAGCTAAAATTGCATGTCAAAAAAATATTAATATAAAATTACCTAGATATTTTTATTGATTTGAAAGCAAGGTTTACGTGCTGAGATATAGAGTTATAAAAACACTTTGGTTTTTGTAGCAGGGCCAGGTGTAAAAACATCAATTAAATAATCTAAAAGTAGTATAAACCGAAAGGAAAATGGTATAAATGGTAACGAAACACGAAAAACAAGATGAAAATACTATGTGCGGAAATAAAAGTATTAGGCCAGCAACAAGCACCAAGCTTATTCAAATACATAAAAGAGAGTAAAACACGACTTACGCCGCATTGCTTGCAGGGACATCCTCAAAAACCACCTCCCAACGCGAAATGATAACATAAATTAAACAAAATGATATTATGAACACCACAATGCCAATGCTTAGAGTGGTTATTTCTTGCACGTTGGATGGACGTAGAAAGATGCGTGCGCTAAACTGTGACCATGTTGATTCAGTCCATGTAGAGTAATCACCTGAACGCCAATTGTATTCTGGTAAGTTAAGAAACAGGGTATACAACATTTTTAAGAATTATTTTTACTGATCTTTGAACTCACTTTCAATTATAAACGCTGGACTAAGAGCATGTGTGTAGTTTTGCGTTGTAAGACGACACTCTCCAATGCCACTGACTCCGGCGAAATAAGACAACGGCAAATTTTTGCAGTATTTTTTGGACACATGCGGCTGTGGCTGTGAAAGCAAGTAGCCCCATAGGCGGAATGTCCAAGCCGAAGATTCTTGGGAGCCACCTAGCACGCTTATATATCTAAAAAAAATTGATAAATATAAATATGTAAATATTTATAAAATATAATATATATATAAATATATTGATTATATACGTAAATATTACCGCATTGGTGGAAGCGGCAGACCGGCTGGACTGCCCAAATAGGAGGAAGCTTTGAAAAGTGGACAGTCGGAAGACTGCAAAAAACAATAGAAGAACTCGTCTGCCAACGCTGGATTGGCTACTAAGCTTCCTTGATATTGTTTTCCGGTAAGAATCTCATAAAGCGCCATCGATATTGTTGAAGAAATATTGCGCACCTTCATTTGCAAGGAACTGTCAATAAAGTCCGTTGTGCTGCGTATATCAATCAATGTTGTGTAATCTTTGCTGGTATTGGCGTAGACGAAGGCCACATTATCGAGATCATCGTATATTGAGTGATAGTATCGATTGCCAGGTAACGAGTTTAAGATTAATACAGACATCTTTGGGTCGTGACGTAAAAATGATTGCGCTGATGTGGGTGGAATATGATAGCCTACATTTGATTCTATGTTTACTTTAAAATTATAGCGTGTTGACTTTGCATATCTATTCAGCTGCTGCAGCAATTGTTTAGCGAGCGGCGTTGAGGTCAGTGTGTGCAATTTTATGTTTTCGATATCATCTAATGTTCCAATATCCAAAATAAACTCGATGTTCTCAAATAATATTGGAGTACTGTGCGAAGAAGTAGTGGGAAATGCGTGCAGATTCATATCGTAGACGAAGCGTTGAGAACCAATGTAGTCATAAGATTCGCCATCAAATGCCACAAAAATCACATTTCGTTGGGGATCAGTCACTGTGCTCTTTGAAGGTAGCAGCATGCGCAGCATATGCGCTACCTGTGTTAGAGTAGCTAAACTAACAAGAGAATCCAACGCCCCCATTCCTAAGAAACTAATGTGAGTAAATATTCAATGATATTGTGAACGCACTTACCAATGCCATCAAACATGCTCGTTGTATCTAGCCGGCTTGAAACAATTATAAACTTTTCTTTTGGTTTGACTGCGTGTAAAACGTTGGCTTCCATGCTTTCAGGCAAATTACGCGGAAATAATGTTGCATAGACATTTCGACCTTCCATGGGGTCACAGTATTTGGTACCACCAAGATTATTTATAAAGTTTGTTCGACGCATGCATACTTCAGAATTAACAGCTGCCGACATGAACGATTTTACTTCCACGGCACACAGGCTGCGCAGGGCATGCGACTCATAGTCGAAGTTGTTATAAGTTTCAAAGCAGTCCTCCAACTTAGCAATTTCTTCTAAATCGGCTATATAGTAGATAGGAAAAGGAAAATCCTCGTGCAATAGACCCGTGCCCCAACGATTCCAGGTGTTGGCTACGTTGCCGGCATCACAGGTTGCAGTTTCGAGACTGCCGTTTAATTTCAAGCCGCTGTACTGATTGGGACAGTTAAGATCGTGTGAGAATTGTTTCATTTTTGCGGTTTTGTTTATCAAAAGCACAACTGAAATGGTTTTTGATCCAGCTTCTTTAAGGCGTAGCAAATTGGCACGGGTAAATAAATGCGGTGGTATAAGTGGAGCATACGGCGGCGATGGAGGACTCTTGAGCAAAAACTCCAAGTCTTCCTCGATGTTTATTAGATGCAATACGCCAACTGAGCCCGTGTAAGTTGCTGTGACAAAGCATTTAAATAAAATTTGATTATATTCCCCAATTCCATCTTTCCATGTTTGCGACACTCACATGAGCATCCTGTCTGATGCGTGCCGTTTAGTCGACGAAAGCAGCTTGCACCTAAAATAGGCTGGTAGATTTTATCACGCGTTCGTTCGCCATGAACTGGTAAATAGAATGAAGTTTTAAAAACAGTGAGTGGGTTTTTCTGAGTGTCATATTAAATGCTTACCCAAAAAAATTGCTTGCAAAATAAGCATTAGCCATATTGTCGTTGTTTTTATTTGACGTGCCATTGAAGTTCGCGTCAACACATTGGCTTTATTGTTGAGAGACATCAAAATTCTGTACATATACATACGTACACATATTTTCAAGCGGCACTCTCATTCATGCAACTTGTCACAACTTTTTGCGCTTATTCTGCAAATCGCAGTTTAAGGGAAAAATAGCAATACTTTGTCTGCGTGACTGAACATGATATATAGAGTTGGTATTTTTAGTTCAATTTGCTGAATGAGTTCAATGGTTCATTTTTCAGCAGTGAACTAAGTTAGTCATTTTATTCAGTTGTTCAGTGGTCTGAACGATGAACGATAGAAAATGAACAGGTCATTCTATTCAGATGTTCTGAACGATGAAGGGTAGCACACATGAATAAAAGAAAACCAGATTGCGCATTGCGCAGGTCCGTTACTTTGGCGCATGTAAACAGCTGTTTTTGTGACGTCACGGTAGACTAAACAATTTAGTGCTGTATGCATTTTGTATGCGTTACGTTTAAAAACAAAGTGGTTTATATAATTAAATTGAGCAAAATGCGGTGTACTGTACAAAATTGCAATAGCCAAAACAATGATAAGCCGTGCAGTATAAGCTATTTTAGTTTTCCTACCGATATCGGTTAAACAAGGCAGTGGAAGAGTTTTTGTTGTCGTGGTAATATCAACACAAAAACTTCGCACATTTGCATGGATGGTAGATTTTAATGAACCACCTGAAAATGAGTTACGACGGGTTGGAGAACCTTGCTGGATTAAAACTTAAAAATGACCTTCCAGACATTGCTGTAAAGCCTACAGAAAATCAAACATATTTGTGGGTTGATCACCTTTCATCTAACCAACAGCTACACCATATTTTTAAAAGAATCAATAATCAATCCTTGCTTATTGCATCAGGGTATATTAACAATCACATGGAGCAAGCGAAAAGCATTGACTGCGACGATAAATACAAGAAACTCTTTTTTCGATCAAGAATGTATTTTAAAACAAGTAAAGACGTTGCAGTCGGACGCAACCGACTGCGATATACTTTGATACCAGTTCACATAGCTGTGTTACGAATTCTGAGAGCAAATAGTAATATATGAGGGTTTTGGGTATAAAATTGGAGACTCTAGCTCAAAAACTGACAAAGATATAGAGGTGGGCGGTATAAGTGGGCGTGGCATCCAAAACATTGATGCAGATCTGTTACGTATTCCACTAACAATGTTCATATCAAATTTGAAGAGCCTTGCTCGAAAACTGAGAGAAATATAGCGGTGGGCGGTATAAGTGGGCGTGGCATCTAAAACATTTATGTACACCTGTTACGGATGTCACAACCAATGTTCATACCAAATTTGGTGACTCTAGCCCAAAAACTAAGAAAGATATAGAGGTGGGCGGAATAAGTGGGCGTGGCATCCAAAACATTGATGCAGATCTGTTACGGATGTCACTAACAATGTTCATACCAAATTTGAAGAGCCTAGCTCGAAAACTGAGAGAGATATAGCGGTGGGCGGTATAAGTGGGCGTGGCATCCAAAATTTGTATGCACACTAGTTACGGATGTCACTACCAATATTCATACCAAATTTGGTGACTCTAGTTTAAAATCTGGCGAAGATACATGCCTTCCGGTTTATTTTAGGGCGGTGGGGCATGTCCCGTTGTTTGGGGGCGTGGCATCCAATGTTTTGATGCATAACTTTGTCAGATGTCAGCATCTACCTTCATTTCAATTTTGGTGGCTATAGCTTCAAAACTGTAGAAGATACAGGCATTTTTGTTTATAATTAGAGAGGGGCTGGGGGCGGAATAGGTGGGCGTGGCATCCAAACTTTTGATGCAGTTTTTTGGGGAATGTCACCAGCTATCTTGCCATAAAATTTGGTGACTCTAGCTGCTAAAATGTGGGATATATTTGTGTTTTATCGATTTGCACATCGAGGTGTATCGACTTGTTATCGATTTCTCAGGCCCCCTGAGGTCGTAGAGCCCCAAATTTAACACTTTGTCTGACGAAGACATGTGCCAAGATATTTGCAAAGTTGCAAGGCTCTAGCTTTAAGGGTGTCGAAAAAAGTTGCGTTCATACGGACAGACGGACTTACGGACGGACGGACGGACAGACACCATGACGGACATTGCACAAACCCAAAATACTATGATACCTTTGGTATCAAAGTATAAAAAGACAGCTCAATCAAGAGCTATTTAATGATTCCATTTCAAAAAAAAAAAAAGAAAACATGCAAAAATAAAGAATAAATGTATTAAGATTTTATTTCGTTTTTATACTTTGATACCAAAGGCAACTTTTTTCGACACCCTTGAAGCTAGAGCCTTGCAACTTGCAAATATCTTGGTACATGTCTTCGTCAGACAAAGTGTTAAATTTGGGGCTCTACGACCTCAGGGGGCCTGGGAAATCGATAACAAGTCGATACACCCCGATGTGCAAATCGATAAAACACTTATATATCCCACATTTTAGCAGCTAGAGTCACCAAATTTGATGGCAAGATAGCTGGTGACATTCCCCAAAAAACTGCATCAAAAGTTTGGATGCCACGCCCACCTATTCCGCCCCCAGCCCCCTTAAATTATCAACAAAATTGCCTGTATCTTCTACAGTTTTGAAGCTATAGCCACAAAAATTGACATGAAGGTAGATGCTGACATCTGACAAAGTTATGCATCAAAACATTGGATGCCACGCCCCCAAACAACGGAACATGCCCCACCGCCCTAAAAAAAAACCCGGAAGGCTTGTATCTTCGCCAGTTTTTAAGCTAGATCACCAAATTTGGTATGAACATTGTTAGTGGCATCCATAACAGATGGGCATCAAAATTTTGGATGCCACGCCCACTTATACCGCCCACCCTTATATTTTTCTTAGTTTTTGGGCTAGAGTCACCAAATTTGGTATGAACATTGGTTGTGACATCCGTAACAGGTGTGCATAAAAATTTTTTATGCCACGCCCACTAATACCGCCCACCTCTATATCTTTGTCGGTTTTTGCGCTAGAGTCTCCAAGTAGGGGGATAGAAAGTGCCATCCGCCACAGAAAGATGCCATGCCTACCCTTTCTGCCTGATTTTTATACCCAAAACCCTCATATATTACCAAAGAGTATTCAATACTAACAGAGGGGTAACCAGAGACAGCAACTTTAACAGAAAAAGAACATCGCTAACAGGGGAACATAGCGAGTTAAGTTGGCGGCGTCTGCCTTTTCAAATGATGTGCCGCCTTTTTGAAAATCAGCTGGTGACAAAGAACCAACGGCGATCAATTTTTTCACTTTGTTTTGATGTCAAAGTGTGCGAAGAAAGCGACAGCAATAATGTGTTGCTGTTCGTTTCTTCTTGTGTTGTTGTCAAACTCTTGACTTTGCTTGAGTTTGGCAATTTTACACTTTTGCTTCAATCGACTGGCTGCTTAACTACATGGGAGGGTAGTATAGAATTTTTATAAACTTTGCGAAAATAAATGGGTAATCATAAGATACTAGAATATAATTTCAGCATTAAAGTCTGCAAGTTTTTTATTAATTAGGTAGGGCATGTATGAATAATAAAGACATTTTATTATGAGTTTGTTAACTAATTCTAGAGTAAGGGTATTGCATTAAAATAGTCAAAATAAGTTATGTGTTATATTTAAATTATATGTTAGTGGTTTCATTGATTTCCACCTAATATTGCCAGAAAGGGTATTTGAACATAGCGCAGTTGCTGCGTCTTGTTAGCTTTGCCTATTGTAGTTGTGCTGTCGCAGAACTTGAGCTTGGTCATTTTATGTATGCGGCTGTTTTGTTTCACTTGCTCTTTGCTTTCCGCCTTTTGTAAGACAGGGACAGTAAAAAATGCATAAGTATTAGTATGCGTGTGATGCGTTTCATTTTGTGCTGGCTTCGTTTGCCGAGATTTTTGATATTTATTCTTTTCAGTTGCCTTAAGCTAACCTGTGGTAATTGGGTGGTACAGACTATATAGTAACTTTGTACAATAACACACCTGAAAATGAAATACCCTAGCTTGATTCCTTCAAATACGTTTTCTTATAGTTTTGGAATTAGTTGGTTATATATATTAAATTATTAGTGGCTTAATATTAATATATAACTAACAATAAAATAAACTTTTTTCGTATTCAAAATGATATATTTATAACCCTTTTATTTGAATGGCATACTGCAAAAACGTCCATGCCATTAATTTCATATTGGGACAATGGGTATTTCTAGTTGTGCAGCTTATACATACATATCAGCTACAACAGCCAGCCTTTGGGTACACATTTATGCATATACACAAGGCGTGCCTGACCTGCGATACGTTTTGTGTTCACATGCAGCCAAAAAGGTACACCAAAACGTAAGCAGCAAAAAATCAAAACAACAAATGCGGCGGCCAGCACAGAAGTATAAACAAAAGCAGCTGTTCTGTCTTTTCTCTACCTACGACCTCTCGTCAGATTTGTTCATGGGCGAGTAAAATTTTTTCGCCAGTTCTTTTTACATCTCTGTTACCTTTACATACTCGTTGATATATTACTATTCGCACTCAGAATCCTTAACACAGCTATGTAAACTGATATCAAAGTATATCGCAGTCGGTTGCGTCCGACTGCAACGTTTTTACTTGTTAATTTTTTTTTCTATGACATTTGAAAGTAACTTTGTCAACGCAGTTACCGTATATACACGTATGTTAAAGAATTCACAAAGGTTAAAAAAGAGTATTTACTTTGATACCAAAGGTATCATATTATATTGGGTTTATGCAATGTCCGCCATGGTGTCTGTCCGTCCGTCCGCCCGCCCGTCCGATTGAACGCAACTTTTTTCAACACCCTTAAAACTAGAGCTTTGCAACTTTCAAATATCTTGGTACATACCTTCTTCAGACAAAGTGTTAAATTTGGCTCAACGACCTCAGGGGCCTGGGAAATCGATAACAAATCGATACCCCTCGATGTGCAAATCGATGAAAGCTAGAGTCACCAAATTTGATGACAAGATAGATGGAATGGATAAATAGAAATTGTATCAAAAGTTTGGATGCCACGCCCACCTTTTTCGAACCCATCCCTCCCTTCAGTAATAACCGAAAATGACTGTATTTTCCACAGTTTTAAAGCTATACTCACGAAATTTGATGGGAAGGTTGATGCTGAAGTCTTACAAAGATATGCACTGATACCGTCCACCTTCTAGAATCTGAAAACTCTATATCTTTTTCAGTTTTTCGGCTTGAGTCACCAAAATTGGTAGAAACATTGTTAGTGACATCCGTAACCGATCTACATCAAAGTTTTATATGCCACGCTCACCTTTTCCACCCACCTCTGAGATTTCTATATCTTTTCCAGTTTTTGTGCTAGAGTCACCAGACTTGGAAACATTGTTAGTGACATCCGATGTAAATGTGCAATATTGGATGCCACGCCCACTTATACCGCCCACCTCAATATCTTTCTCACTTTTTGCGTTAGAGTCTCCAAACTTGATAGGGAGATATGCATCACAAATTTGAATGTCAGGCCTACCCCTTCTGCCTGCCGTTTTATACCCAAATCCCCCATACGTTACAAACACATATAAACTCACATATGTGCTTTGCTTGCTTGTTCTAAATTGTATATCAACAATGTTTGTGTGGTACAACGTAACGTCTGAGTTAGATAAGCAGCAAGTAAGCAAATCTACCACTATACAAAGATGTTCAAGATTTATTATTTTCGTGCAAATGGCTCGTTATAAAAAACAAATAGACATTGAATGTATATACATATGTACATATCTATACAATTTTTTTGCATTAAATATACATACATATGTATGCAAATTACATTTTCTTAAGTTTCTATTTGTCAGTGCGTTTGTTTTTGCACGGTATATACACATATTTGCACTTCCATTTTTTGTTATATATATGTACTAGAAAACCCGGTGAACTCCGTTACGCCACCTCGTTTTTTTAAACATTTCGTTTGGGGATTAAAAGATGAAGAATGAAATTTTTGAAAAGCAATATTTTTATTTCATTAAGTAACAGCAAGAAGTGTAAAGACAGAACTTAAGCGAAGAAAGCCAAAATATAATAAGAGAAAATTACCGGTTGAGTACGTGAAGATCATTGGCATCATACAATCGCTTGGCATTCCAATATGATCCCACTGCGAACTACAGTGATAATGACAATTTAGATATTGGACCAATGACGACTGTATGTCGATATTGCAATGCGCTAACGTTTAAAAGAGAAACGGCGGGATTTTGCTGCGCAAGTGGAAAAGTCAAACTGGATCCATTACTTACACCACAACACCCACTGAAAGCATTGTTCGATGAAAATGATCCCGATTCCAACCGTTTTCTTCAACATATCCTTGAATACAATAATTGCTTTCGCATGACTTCATTTGGAGCTAATATCATTCGAAATCATCATTGCAAATTAAGAGATAAATCGCATACAACCAATTATCATCTGTGTATATACTTGTTGCTGGCTTGCATGTCTTGTGCGGCGGCCGATGTTCGGATGTCGTCCTCAAGGCATTTTAGACTATGGACAGACTGGAGAATTTAACCTCAAGTGCACAATCCACATAGTTTACACAGATCAACTTACCACCTTCAAGACAAATAAATGGTTGCTGTTGAAATTTAATAAAAGTTTGCACAATAAACGATTCCAGTTGAACTGTTAACAAACAAATAACTTTAACCTCAAAACTGAACATATTACAGTTAGAAGCTGTCAAACAATGTAACGACATGTAATCGAATGGTAACATGATTAGGGATTTTTGTTAAGGGTGTAAAAAACTTTCCCGGTTTTCCTGCATTCCTATTGAATATTTTCCTGAAATTTGTTTGCTCCAAACATCACTGAGCCCTAGACCTTTCCAAAGAATGCAAAAGCGTGGAAATCGGTTCTTGCGTTCTGGAGTTATATCTTCAGAAAAAATTCAGACTTATTTAAAACTTTTCTAGACGTACCAAGTTATGTTTTAATTGATTTGTTTTAAATCAATGAAACCAACAAAAAGAAGCATTGCTAGCCCAACAACAACACTTACTTACAACAACAACAAACGCAACTTGATTCGAAAATCAATTGTCAAAAGCGCAAAGAAGAAAAGAAAAAACTTATGTGTTTTGTTTTTGATAACGCGTATATATGTATGTACAAAAGAATGTTAAATGTACGTATATACATGTGTTTGTATGTACATATGTACATACGTGCATTTGCAACACCAACCAAAGTTACAAATGTCAGCTCGAAAATTATATTAGAATAACAATGGCAATAGGTATTTGTGTGTTAAGTTTTGTTTGATAATTAGCAAGTATGTAGGTAAAAACCACCCCCGTAACATATTCTGGTGTGCAAAACTCTTCTAGACGCACCAAGTTATGTTTAAATTGATTTGTTTTAAATCAATGAAACAAACAAATAGAAGCATTGCGAGCCCAACAACAACACTTACAACAACAACAAACGCTACTTGATTCGAAAATCAATTGTAAAAGGCGCAAAGAAGAAAAGAAAAAAACTCATGTGATTTGTTTTTGTAAACGCGTATATATGTATGTTCAAAACAATGAAAAATGTACATACGTGCATTTGCAACACCAACCAAAGTTACAAATGTCAGCTCGAAAATTATATCAAAACATCAATGGCAATAGGTATTTGTGTTTGTGTGTTAAGTTTTGTTTTAATTCGATAATTAGCAAGTATGTAGATAAAACCACCCCCGTAACATATGCTGGTGTGCAAAACTCTTCTTGCAAGCCCAACAACAACACTTACAACAACAACAAACGGTACGTGGGTCGTAAATCAATTGTCAAAGGCACAAAGAGGAAAAGAGAATAACGGAGACACATACACAGCGCATGTGTTTTGTTTTTGTAAACTCGCTGGCGATCGCTTGTACAGACGGCAGAAGTGGAATGGATCATGTGTTTTGTTTTTGTAAACTCGGTCGCGGTCAAACTCCCAGCTTGTGCGACAATGAGGCCCCAGAGTGGTGGAATGAGGTAAAGCGACAAATTCAGGTAATTTGTATGGAAGGTACTCGAATGAGTGGTCCAAATTAAAAATCTTTTCTTAGTGCTCACTTTCAACCTGAATAAAATATTTTGTGAAAATTTCAGCCTTCTAGCTCTTATCGTTTAGGCTGTGGGTCTCTCAACAATCAGTCAGTCAGTCAGTCAGGACAAACTATTTTATATATATAAATGAAAAACGCCCAAAATATTAAAAGTTTGCTAATAAGTAGTTAAGCTTAACAAAATAAATAAATGAAATTAAATATATGCATATAAAAGTTAATTCATAGTATTGTTTTTTATTCATATTTTATAAACATGTGCGCATTGTTCCAGCAGCGACAGCCTAAATGCCTTGCACATGCTTATTTCGCTCTTTTTTACACGCATTGATACTATAGAAAGCACTTTATGCAGACACTTACTGCGTAGTAGCACTAAGCAAAAAATAGAAAAGAGACTTTAAAAGGCCTCGAAATTTCATCATTGACATCAGATTCAGAGCGCGAGTTTTGCAAAGCTTTGGATCTCATCGCAGCTTGTAAGTATGGGAGCGTATGTGAGCAAGCACACTTTAATATTTTACTCACTGTATGCGATCGCAGTTTATATGTATGCGTGTGTATGTGAGACAGTACACACAGTCTGTACCTTGCGTATGCGTGTGTATGTGAGACAGTACACACAGTCTGTACCCTGCGGTACGGCTGGTGTCAAGGCATACCAAGTTCTAGTCCTGTGATGCATCAAATCAAAGGCAAATAAACGAAAAGCACAAAAAACTATCCTATGGTGCATCACCGGTAGCTAGCGATTAAGCTAACGACTAGTGATGCACCAAGTCCCAAGGCAAATAAAACGAAAAACACAAAATAAACAATAAAAGCAACAAAGCAACAGAACAAGACAAAGCGTGTATGACAAAGTTAACTGTTAATTAACTGGTTATAACCAGAATTTTGTCAATTTTGTCTTCAAATTTGCACTGTCGCGAGCGCATTTTTCGGTGCAGTGCACATTAAAAATCTATTGAGCTCGGCAACAGGAATATATTTGTAAGTAAAGACGATTTACATTGTTCTATAATGCTTTTTTAAAATCAAATATACATATTTATTTTAGGTGAATACGATGGCAAGGTTACTTGGTCCTTCTGCGCCAATAACAAATTTAAAATATATTGTAACTGATGAACTTTAACTGGAGTACAACGTATATGATTTTTTGGGAAGGACTCATCAAAAAAGATAAGTATTGTCTTTACATCTTTTACATTTTTAAAACAGTTAAGACATGCAGTTGAAATTAAATTAAATCTCTTTTTTACATTACAGACGCAATTTCTAAGTGCGAAGTTGGGCCGCCGGAAACGGAGCTGCATAAGGCAATGCAATTTCAGAAAAAACGTATTATGTATTAAGAAAATTAATTTAAGACAATAGTTGATCTTTTTATATTATAAATTTGAAATTAAATGAAATTTGTTAATATTTAACTACAAATGTGTCTTTGATAATATTTTGTACTAGCGAAATAGTTAGCTTGGGCGTCCTAACGATATCCCTAGGCCTTTCGTACCAGAGAAATCGTTAGCGATGACTCGCTAGCGAAATAGTTAGCTTGGTAGTCCTAACGATATCCCTAGGCCTTTCGTACTAGGGAAATCGTTAGCTACTGGGTTTGCACCGCCGTACCGCTCGGTACGCTCTGCGGACATCGTCTAGTTAAATTCGTAAATACATTGCTGGTGGTGCGAGTGTGCACCATCACTGAGTTCTAGCGATTTCGCTAGTCTGGTACCGGGACCGCGGACTGCAGGGTATGACCCACACATTGACTGGATCTTATTGAGATGTATATTTATGTGAGAAAGCACGCAGTCAGTGTGAGCACACATTGACTGGATCTCATAGCGATTCATATATATGTAGGAAGCTCGCACAGTCTGTGTGAGCTAAGTTTATATGTATTTGTGCATCGCCGGCCTCACTTCTTGAAAAAAAAAAAAAAAAAAAAGTACACATGCACCGGCTGGGTTCTTGATATTTTTTTATTTCTTTTTTTTTTGGCCTGCGTTTACATGTGTGTGTACGGGTATGCATACACATCATATTTAATTGTATGAGTGGCAATTGTTTCACCATTTATTGGCCTGCCTCAACTTTGATATTTGATGAGGAAGTCGAGAAAGTTTTTTTTTTCTGATGAGAGTGCGTTGTACTGTTTGAAGTCTCAATACTATTCTTTGCTTAGTGGTAGTAGTCAGCTGAAGACACTATTGGAGTGAGCAATCGATAAAAAGTGTCTCGATGTGTTGTCATTGACAGACAGATCAGCTATTTTTCCTCAGCCGAAAATGCTGAACAAAGAGCAAAAGAGAAGCCGTACACGCAGAAAAAAACTCGTTCTAATTGTACCAAATCATTACCAAACTATTACCATTCGGTCATGATAGTAGGCCAAGAACGCTTTTTCTTAAATCATGAACGCCGGTCATGTTTAATGAACGAATCTTTTAAGAACGGTTTTTTGTGTTTGGTCATAATTCGTTCCTAAATTAAGAAAATTTCGTTCATAATTTATGAACAATTTTTCTTATTTTAAGAACATTTCTTTATTAATTTGTTAAAAATAAAAAACTTTTTTTTTATTATCAAGAGAAAAACATTTTTATTTTATTTTAAGTCTAATTATAATATTTCATACAATTGTGGATAACAGTACCCCTTATGTATTATAATTGTCTTAATGTTAATGTTATCAGTTAATGTTAATGTGATTATGCTTCTTAATGCTCATTATAAATAACGCAGTTTTTACTTACCTTTTTTTCTCCAACGAGGGTTTGAACCGGGGACTTTCGGTTTGAGCGGCGTCTATACGCCGTTCTGCCGACCACTGCTCTAATGAGAGACATTCCGTTACTACGCAGATACGAGAGAGTGATCCCGTTACTTTGCATACACATTTCATGTTTGCGAGAGAGCGAGTATCGATTCACGGATTCATAAATAAGAACATCGTTCTTAATCTACCAAATCCGTTCTTTTTGTACCAAATCAAGAACATTTCATTCCTAGCGTTCTTAATTCATTACCATTGTTCTTAATTCAAGAACGAAAATTTATGAACGGAGCCGGTAAAAATCATAGCCTAATGGTTATGATTTTAGAACTGGCTTTTTTTTCTGAGTGTTTGTTCAAGAAGCGAACAATTAAGATAAAATATCAAACATTTTGTGTGCGTATTCAACAAGTGTTTTATTTTACGGTGGCTTCAAAGGTTTGGTCCTACATACAGATATATAGGAAGTCAACAAAATTTAAAATAATAAGACAAAAATTAAAATAAAATATATTAATATAATAAAGAATATAAAGAATAAAGAATATATAAAAATATGCTTAAAATGATTATTTTAGTTTTCTTAACCCATCAAATGTCAAAGTTGAGGCAGGCCAATAAATGGTGAGACAATTGCCACTAAGGCCCAATTTCTCAATGTCCGGTTAGGTAAACTAACTGACGTTTAGTCAAATTTGAGTTTCTCAATGTCCGGTTAGGAGTAAATGAAAAACAAACTAACCGGAAGGCTGGGTCGCGTTTAAAATTTAAGCTGATTTTTTGTCACGATATATCGTTAAGAACTATCGTTAAGGCAAACAGCTGTAATTTGAATTGTTTATTTATTTTGTTATTAAATTAAAATGGCATCACATAAAAGAGTGTTTTATGTCCATGCATTTTACTGAACTGGAAGATGCCAAATTTATACAGCAGCTCAGGCTTACAAAATTTACGTGCAAAATCATTCTTGCAAGGATTGTAGATCAATTGGCTTGCCATCATATGTGGGATTTTAAACAGAAATCATTCAATGTTGGCGGAAAACAGCAAAAGTCAGCTGAACCACTCGCTATATTTGGCAAAACGTGCATATATGTGGCAACGCTGTTAAGGCGATAGTTACTTATCGATGATGGGTAAATTTGGCTTTGAGAAAACCAAATCGTTTAACTCTACCATTAAATTAAATTTGCGTTTAGCTAAACGAAAATTTAACCGGACATTGAGAAATTGGGCCTAATACAATTAAATATGATGTGTATGCATACACGTACACACACATGTAAACGCTGGCCAAAAAAAAAAGGAAAAAAAAATATCAACAAGAATAGCAAAGCATTTAAAGATCTTCACATTAATTTTCTGAATACTCTTTCAGAATTTATATGCATGCGTGAACACCTGCATATTGAGAGCGATGACAACATGCTTTGCTAGTGTCATCGAGCGAAAATAAGAAAGAGTATAAAGAAAAATAGTATTATATGAGGGTTTTGGGTATACAAATCAGGCAGAAAGGGTAAACATGACATTTTTCTGTGGCGGATGGAACTTTCTATCCCCCTACCAAGTTCTCATTTTCACAATTTAGAAATTCTAGCTTTTATTGCTATCGATTACATGTGTATAACGGAAACCAAAGGTGTTATCGATAGTTTGAAACAAACTTGATCTTCTCATGATTTAGGAAAGTTTAAGTTTCAAGTTTGAATCTCTTATAGTCTCTGAAATCTACACGTTCATACAGGCAGACGGACAGACAGACATGGCTATATCAACTCGGCTGTTGATGCTGATCAAGAATATATATTCTTTATAGGGTCGGAGATGCTTGCTTCTGTCTGTTACATACATTTGCACAAAACCATTATACCCTTATTTACCCATTTTATAGGTTAAGGGTATAAAAAGTAAGAAGGCTCTAGTCAAGAAATCCCGACTAGGTCATACCCTTAACCCCATATGTAACGCGTACAGTCATTTGTGTATTCTTCCAGTGACCAAAATGTCCAAACTTCAAACTGCGATATCTCCGGTGTTTCTTAGTCGATTTTGATCAAATTTTTTTAATGTTCATTATTTTATCCATAGCATAAAACCTCATTTTCACAATTTTTTTTAACGATAACATGTGTATTTTGGAAACCAGAAGTGCTATCGATAATTCGAAGCAAACTTGTTCTGCTTATAAGAGTGTTTTGTCAGTGAGCCGACCGCATTGAGAGAACGGGTTAACAGTTTTTTTTGCGAGCACTGAGGAAAACCCCAAAAATCGTTTTCCACAAACGTCAGACCCCCTTAACAAAAACCCCTAATCATTCCTGACGATACATTGTTTGACAGCTTTTAATTGTAATCTGTTCAGTTAATTTTATGTGACATTGTAAAATTGAGGTTAAAGTTGTTCGTTTCTTAACAGTTCAATTGGAAACCATCAAAACATTCACGTTTTTTGTGCAAATTTTTATTTAATTTCAACAGCAGGCATTTGTCTTTAAGGTGGTAAGTTGAACTGTGTAAATTTTGTGGATTGTGCATTTAATGTTAAATCCACTAGTTTGGACGTGCGAACATTGGCCGCCGCACAAGACATGCAAGCCAGAAACAAGTGTATACACAGAAATTAAGCGTTGAAAGACAAAATATAATAAAAGAAAAATTGCTTGGCATTCCAATGTGATCCCACTGCGAACTACAGTGATGATGACTATTTAGATATTGACGACCATTGACGAATGTATGCGGATATTGCAATGAGTTTAAGTTTAAAAGCGAATCGGCAGGATTGTACTTACACTACAATATGACTGAAAGCATTGTTCGATGGAAATGATCCCGATTCCAACCATTTTCTTCAGCGCATCCTTGAATGCAATAACTGCTTTCGCATGACTTCATTTGGAGCTAATACCATTCGAGAATGCGGCTTCATACCAAATCGCAAAGTAAAAGATAAAACACAAAAATAATTTTTTTTCATTTTTTAATCCCTAAACGAAGTGTTTAAAAAAAAGAGGTGGCGTAACGGAGTTCGCAGGGTTTTCTAGTTTGATTATAAAGATAGTTAACATTAAGCATTTTAAACATAATACGTTTATTTTTGTTTAAGTTTACTAAGGCCCAATTTCTCAATGTCCGGTTAGGTAAACTAACTGACGTTTAGTCAAATTTGAGTTTCTCAATGTCCGGTTAGGAGTAAATGAAAAACAAACTAACCGGAAGGCTGGGTCGCGTTTAAAATTTAAGCTGATTTTTTGTCACGATATATCGTTAAGAACTATCGTTAAGGCAAACAGCTGTAATTTGAATTGTTTATTTATTTTGTTATTAAATTAAAATGGCATCACATAAAAGAGTGTTTTATGTCCATGCATTTTACTGAACTGGAAGATGCCAAATTTATACAGCAGCTCAGGCTTACAAAATTTACGTGCAAAATCATTCTTGCAAGGATTGTAGATCAATTGGCTTGCCATAATAATAGGTAAACAATTAAGTTCTTTTGCGCTGGAATTAATAATATGTTGGATTTTAAACAGAAATCATGCAATGTTGCCGGAAAACAGCAAGAGTCTGCTGAACCGCTCGCTATATTTTATTATATTTGGCACAATGTATATATAGGTGGCAACGCTGTGAAGGCGATAGTTATTTATCGATGAAGGGTAATTTAGTTTAGCTAAACGAAAATTTAACCGGACATTGAGAAATTGGGCCTAAGTCGTGTAAAACTTTTGTATTAATCATACATGCCCTACCCCAACAAACAATGATTCAAGCGCTGGAAAAAACCAGAAAGTAGGCTCAAGTCGAGAAATCCCGACTAGGACATACCCCTAACCCCATATGTAACCCGTACAGTCATTTGTTTGTATTTACCGTGACCAATAATATCGAACTTCAAACAACGATATCTCCGGTGTTTTTTTTAACCGATTTTGATCAAATTTTGATTATTATTTACAATTTCACCCATAGTTTTAATCCTCATTTTTACAATTTTAAAATTCTAGTTTTTTTTGTATAAGATCACATGTGTATATCGAAAACCAGAAGTTACATCGATAATCCGAAACAAACTTGCTTATGGTAAAGGAGAGTTTAAGTTTTGAGCTTGACGTCTCTAGCTCTTATAGTCTCTGAGATCGGCGCGTTCATACGGGCAAACAGACGGACAGACAGACAGACGGACAGACGGACATGGCTAGATCGACTCGCCTGTTGATGCTGATCAAGAATATATATACTTTATAGGGTCGGAGATGCTTCCTTCTGCCTGTTACATACATTTGCACAAAACCATTATTTACCCATTTTATGGGTTATGGGTATAAAAAGATTTGGCGATAGCTTGCCTTGATAACTTTTCAGTGACACTCGTCGCATGCAGACGTGTTTTCTTTGTGCTCCGGCTATAAACGCTAAAACAGTAAATTAATAAATAAAAAAATTAAAATTAACGCGGAAAGTCGCTTTGTGCAGTGAAAATGCACACATCTATAAAAACAAATATATATATTTACATATATATAAATATATATAATCATTTTTAGTTAAAACTCAAACCAATTACTCACAAATAAAATCAAAGAAATATAAAACCATAAACGTAACCCCGCTCAATAAAATGAGCCTACGTAGCCAAATTCGCGCTCTGGCGCAGCGCAAGCAAGACGAACGCCGGCTCTCTGTACAACGGAACAACAAGTACATCGCTGTGGTCTCCCAAGATATGGAGAGCGAGCGACCAAGGGAAGTCTTACCCTCACTGGGCGACTCTGAACACTCGTGCTCCCCGTCACCGTCCGTACTATCAACGAAATCTGACCGCGCGCGGTCATTAACTCCAAACGCGAACAACGAACTCTTGCACGTAGAACGCGAAAGAGTACGATCATGCTCTCCGTCTCTTCTGACATGTGACGTAACTGTCACTGAACCAACAACTGCACCTGTGCCGACCGCCCGCTCAGTAAACGCAACAACTGCTGCGCCGTCAGCAGAACAATCCGCAGACAACGCAAATGAGAAGCCGGCTATACAGACAGGAATGGATCGCTACATACAGATCAAGCGTAAATTAAGCCCCCACCAAGCTACAAACAAACCAAAAATTACTCGCGCTAACAAGTGCAGACAAAAACTGAAGACAGTTTTAGAAAGTTGACGGCCTACTTAACAGAAAACAAAAAAAAACTTTTACACGTACCAGCTTAAAAGCAGCAAGGGCCTGCAAGTTGTATTGAAAGGCATCGAGCCTGATGTTACGACGGATGAAATTAAACAAGCGCTACATGAGAAAGGATTCTCCGTTAAATCAGTTCTAAATATTCGAAACAAAACCAGGCAGCCACAACCACTCTTTAAAATTGAGCTTGAGCCTCAGGCTCTGATTATGAAAAAAAAAAGAGGTGCACCCCATTTACAAGCTTCAGCTCCTATTGCACCGCAGAATCACCGTTGAAGAGCCACACAAACGTAACGGCCCGGTACAATGCATGAATTGCCAAGAATATGGTCACACAAGGTCTTACTGCAAGCTGCGCCCTGTATGTGTGGTTTGCGGCGATCTTCATGACTCGTCGAGCTGCCCAGCAAGCAAAGATGACTCCAGCAAAAAAAATACAGCAACTGCGGAGGCAACCACACAGCTAACTACAGAGGCTGCCCAATTTACAAGGAGCTTAAGTCTCGCATCACGTCATCATACATTCCATCAAAGTCCAACCCTGACGTCTTCTTTTCGACTGCAGCCAGGTCATCTTTTGGTCCCGCACCTGTTATTAAAAACGCAACCTATGCTAGCGCCTTAAGATCTGGACTGATGCATACTGCTTTTTATCCAGGCTCACAAGCAAAACATGTAGAACTCAACGACGAACGAGACAACAAGCCGCAGGAACCGCCACTAAGCAACTTTGAATCAATGATATGTAATATGCAGCAGAGTTTATCACAGTTCATGTCATTTATGCAAGAAACTATGCAAAATTTACTACAAAATCAAAATACTTTGGTACAGTTGCTTGTATCACTACAATCGAAATAATCAATGGCCTCGCTACGTATATCAACGTGGAATGCCAATGGCGTTTCACAGCATAAACTTGAATTAGCTCAATTTCTACTCGACAACCACATTGACATTATGCTACTTTCCGAAACACACCTTACAAACAGGTATAATTTTACCATAACCGGATACTCATTCTACGGAACCAACCATCCCGATGGCAAGGCGCACGGCGGGACTGGTATCTTGATAAGAAGCCGGCTGAAGCACCACTTCCACAAAGAGTTTGCTAAAAACTATCTACAGGCCACATCCTTAAAAATACATCTGGATAGTGGTAACCAACTTGCACTTTCTGCCATCTACTGCCCACCGCGATACTCCATATCTGAAGACCAATTCATGGAATTTTTCAACTCATTAGGAGAACACTTTATAGCAGCAGGGGACTATAATGCCAAGCACACTCACTGGGGATCTCGTCTTGTGACTCCAAGAGGAAAGCAGCTGTACAACGCAATTATAAAACCAAAGAACAGGCTCAGCCACGTCTCTCCTGGCACACCAACATACTGGCCCACGGACCCCAAGAAACTGCCCGACTTAATTGATTTTGCAGTCTCCAAAAATATTCCGCGCAACCTGATAAGCGCCGATTGTCTTTCGGAGTTATCATCTGACCACTCGCCTGTACTAATTCAACTTCAACGACACCCAGAGTTTGCAAATCGCCCGGGTAAGCTGACATCACAAAAAACTAACTAGCTAAGATACAAGAAATATGTTAGCTCACACATCCAACTTAATCCGCATCTGAAAGTGGAAGCTGATATTGATTCTATTGCAAACAAACTTGAGTCAGTCTTCGTCGAAGCAGCTCGTATGTCAACACAGAAAGCAAAAACTGCAGCACCCACCCAAAAGAAAAAAATCACCAAATTGAACAGCTCGTTCTTAATAAGCGGCGACTAAGACGGGAGTGGCAATGCCTAAGATCGCCGTCAGCTAAGCAAAAGCTAAAAAACGCTACACGTAAACTTACCAAAGCGTTAGCACTTGAAGAAGAACATGCCCAGCGCCGATACATTGAGCAATTATCAACAACCAGCTCGAAAAACTCACTGTGGAAAGCTCACCCAACTCTCAGCCAACCGACAAAAGCAGAGATGCCCCTAAGAAACCAAGCTGGCGGCTGGGCCCGAAGCGATGAAGAAAGAGCCAACACGTTTGCTGTTCACCTGCAAAAAGTTTTCCAACCGAACCCTGCTACAAACTCGTTCGCTCTACCGACTGTATTAAACGACACCCACTTACAACATGAGCCCATTGAATTTCGCCCGAACGAAGTCGCAAGAGTTATTAATCAGGAACTAAACCCCAAAAAATCTCCGGGTCTAGACCTAATAACACCAAAGATGATTATTGAGCTTCCCTATTGTGCCGTCTGTGTTATCTGCCAGTTATTCAATGCGATCACACGACTCGGGCATTTCCCAGAAAGATGGAAAAAGTCTATCATCATAATGATACCAAAGCTGGGAAAGGATCAAACAGTACCCTCGTCGTATAGACCTATAAGCCTTTTATCGTGTCTATCAAAACTGTTCGAAAAATGCTTGATGACTCGGATTAATCAATTTCTGAACCTTCACAACATAATCCCGTCGCACCAATTCGGCTTTCGCCAAAACCACGGAACTATTGAACAGGTCAATCAATAACTTCAGAAATTCGAGGCGCGTTTGAAAATCGAGAATACCGTACTGCAATTTTTCTGGATGTGGCTCAGGCGTTTGACAGAGTCTGGTTGGAAGGGCTGATGTATAAGATCAAATCAACGCTTCCAGCAAACACACATAAACTGTTAAAGTCGTACCTTTACGACAGGAAGTTTGCAGTAAGATGCAACACTGCAACATCAAGCGAACACCGTATTGAAGCCGGCGTTCCTCAGGGAAGCGTACTTGGGCCAACACTCTACGTTCTCTACACAGCAGACATTCCTACATGCAGGGGACTTACAACTTCAACATTTGCGGACGATACAGCTATTCTTAGCCGATCTAGATGTCCACTGCAAGCCACATCGCAACTCGCTCGTCATCTGGTTAACGTGGCAAAATGGCTATTCGACTGGCGAATTAAAGCTAACGAACAAAAATGTAAACATGTAACGTTCACCCTTAACAAGAAAGATTGTCCACCACTTACGTTAAATAATATCCCACTCCCGAAAGCAAACGAAGTAACGTACCTAGGAGTACACCTGGACAGAAGGCTTACATGGCGCAGGCACATTGAAGCCAAGAGAACACAACTAAAACTAAAAGCCAATAGCCTCCACTGGCTTATCAACGCTCGCTCCCCGCTAAGCCTTGACTACAAGGTCCTGCTCTACAACTCTGTTCTTAAACCAATCTGGACCTATGGATGCCAGCTATGGGGTAATGCGTGCAGCAGTAACATCGACATCGTCCAAAGAGCCCAGTCAAAGATCCTGAGAACTATCACCGGGGCACCGTGGTACGTTCGCAACGAAAACATTCAAAACGACTTAAACGTCCCACCAATCAAGAAAGTAATTGCGGACAACAAGAAAAATTACCTTGGCAAGCTGTCATCGCACCCAAACTATCTTGCTAGAGGACTCTCAAACTCAAGCAGCCGATCCCGTCTTCGTCGTAATGACTTTCCGACCCAGCGATGAGTTGAGGTACGCGGCCACCAACTATTTGTACAACAACAAATAGTTAACTAAGTAATACTTGTAAGATTTGTAAACTTTTTGTTAGTTTCCCTATTATAAGGAAAGATTCAAAAAATAAAACCAGCAATAAAAAAAAAAAAAAGCTTGTCTTTGTTGTTGCTTGTAGCGTTAACGCTGCCCGCGTTTGAACAAATTATAATAGCTTGTATTGCTCCTTTTTCAAACACAAATTATTTGAATAAAAAGCTGACTCGCTTTTAATGTTGACAGACGTTTAATGAATTTTCACACGGTATAAACACTTTATTTTGTGGCTTTTAGCAGAGCTCAAATTGAACGCGTCTTTTCTTCTTCCTTCTTGTTCATGTCTGTCTTTTTTCGAAACTCTTAAAACCAGAGCCATGCAACTTTGCAAATATATTGGTACATGTCTTTGACAGACAAAGTGCTTAATAAAGACCTCTACGACCCCGGGGACCTGGGAAATCGATAGCAAGTCGATACACCAAGATGTGCAAATCGATAAAAACACATATATAACTCACATTTAGGGCCAATTTCTCAACGTCCGGTTCAATTTTCGTTTAGCTAAACGCAAAATTAATTTGCTCGTCGAGTAAGGCCCAATTTCTCAATGTCTGGTTAAGTAAACTAACTGACGTTTAGTCAAATTTGAGTTTTTCAATGTCCGGTTACGAGTAAATGAAAAACAAACTAACCGGAAGGCTGGGTCCTGTTTAAAATTTAAGCTGATTTTTTGTCACGATATATCGTTAAGAATTATCGATAAGGCAAACATCTGTCCCTTGAATTTTTTTATTTATTTTGTTATTAAAGCTAAATGGCATCACATAAAAGAGTGTTTTATGTTCATGCATTTTACTGAACTGGAAGATGCCAAATATTTACATCGGCTCAGGCTTATAAAATCTACGTGCAAAATCATTCTTGCAAGGATTGTAGATCAATTGGCTTGCCATAATAATAGGTAAACAATTAAGTTCTTTTGCGCTGGAATTAATAATATGTTGGATTTTAAACAGAAATCATGCAATGTTGCCGGAAAACAGCAAGAGTCTGCTGAACCGCTCGCTATATTTTATTATATTTGGCACAATGTATATATATGTGGCAACGCTGTGAAGGCGATAGTTATTTATCGATGAAGGGTAATTTAGTTTAGCTAAACGAAAATTTAACCGGACATTGAGAAATTGGGCCTAAGTCGTGTAAAACTTTTGTATTAATCATACATGCCCTACCCCAACAAACAATGATTCAAGCGCTGGAAAAAACCAGAAAGTAGGCTCAAGTCGAGAAATCCCGACTAGGACATACCCCTAACCCCATATGTAACCCGTACAGTCATTTGTTTGTATTTACCGTGACCAATAATATCGAACTTCAAACAACGATATCTCCGGTGTTTTTTTTAACCGATTTTGATCAAATTTTGATTATTATTTACAATTTCACCCATAGTTTTAATCCTCATTTTTACAATTTTAAAATTCTAGTTTTTTTTGTATAAGATCACATGTGTATATCGAAAACCAGAAGTTACATCGATAATCCGAAACAAACTTGCTTATGGTAAAGGAGAGTTTAAGTTTTGAGCTTGACGTCTCTAGCTCTTATAGTCTCTGAGATCGGCGCGTTCATACGGGCAGACAGACGGACAGACGGACATGGCTAGATCGACTCGCCTGTTGATGCTGATCAAGAATATATATACTTTATAGGGTCGGAGATGCTTCCTTCTGCCTGTTACATACATTTGCACAAAACCATTATTTACCCATTTTATGGGTTATGGGTATAAAAAGATTTGGCGATAGCTTGCCTTGATAACTTTTCAGTGACACTCGTCGCATGCAGACGTGTTTTCTTTGTGCTCCGGCTATAAACGCTAAAACAGTAAATTAATAAATAAAAAAATTAAAATTAACGCGGAAAGTCGCTTTGTGCAGTGAAAATGCACACATCTATAAAAACAAATATATATATTTACATATATATAAATATATATAATCATTTTTAGTTAAAACTCAAACCAATTACTCACAAATAAAATCAAAGAAATATAAAACCATAAACGTAACCCCGCTCAATAAAATGAGCCTACGTAGCCAAATTCGCGCTCTGGCGCAGCGCAAGCAAGACGAACGCCGGCTCTCTGTACAACGGAACAACAAGTACATCGCTGTGGTCTCCCAAGATATGGAGAGCGAGCGACCAAGGGAAGTCTTACCCTCACTGGGCGACTCTGAACACTCGTGCTCCCCGTCACCGTCCGTACTATCAACGAAATCTGACCGCGCGCGGTCATTAACTCCAAACGCGAACAACGAACTCTTGCACGTAGAACGCGAAAGAGTACGATCATGCTCTCCGTCTCTTCTGACATGTGACGTAACTGTCACTGAACCAACAACTGCACCTGTGCCGACCGCCCGCTCAGTAAACGCAACAACTGCTGCGCCGTCAGCAGAACAATCCGCAGACAACGCAAATGAGAAGCCGGCTATACAGACAGGAATGGATCGCTACATACAGATCAAGCGTAAATTAAGCCCCCACCAAGCTACAAACAAACCAAAAATTACTCGCGCTAACAAGTGCAGACAAAAACTGAAGACAGTTTTAGAAAGTTGACGGCCTACTTAACAGAAAACAAAAAAAACTTTTACACGTACCAGCTTAAAAGCAGCAAGGGCCTGCAAGTTGTATTGAAAGGCATCGAGCCTGATGTTACGACGGATGAAATTAAACAAGCGCTACATGAGAAAGGATTCTCCGTTAAATCAGTTCTAAATATTCGAAACAAAACCAGGCAGCCACAACCACTCTTTAAAATTGAGCTTGAGCCTCAGGCTCTGATTATGAAAAAAAAAAGAGGTGCACCCCATTTACAAGCTTCAGCTCCTATTGCACCGCAGAATCACCGTTGAAGAGCCACACAAACGTAACGGCCCGGTACAATGCATGAATTGCCAAGAATATGGTCACACAAGGTCTTACTGCAAGCTGCGCCCTGTATGTGTGGTTTGCGGCGATCTTCATGACTCGTCGAGCTGCCCAGCAAGCAAAGATGACTCCAGCAAAAAAAATACAGCAACTGCGGAGGCAACCACACAGCTAACTACAGAGGCTGCCCAATTTACAAGGAGCTTAAGTCTCGCATCCATCATCGCGTGAACACAACACGCTCTCAAAACGCACCGTCATCATACATTCCATCAAAGTCCAACCCTGACGTCTTCTTTTCGACTGCAGCCAGGTCATCTTTTGGTCCCGCACCTGTTATTAAAAACGCAACCTATGCTAGCGCCTTAAGATCTGGACTGATGCATACTGCTTTTTATCCAGGCTCACAAGCAAAACATGTAGAACTCAACGACGAACGAGACAACAAGCCGCAGGAACCGCCACTAAGCAACTTTGAATCAATGATATGTAATATGCAGCAGAGTTTATCACAGTTCATGTCATTTATGCAAGAAACTATGCAAAATTTACTACAAAATCAAAATACTTTGGTACAGTTGCTTGTATCACTACAATCGAAATAATCAATGGCCTCGCTACGTATATCAACGTGGAATGCCAATGGCGTTTCACAGCATAAACTTGAATTAGCTCAATTTCTACTCGACAACCACATTGACATTATGCTACTTTCCGAAACACACCTTACAAACAGGTATAATTTTACCATAACCGGATACTCATTCTACGGAACCAACCATCCCGATGGCAAGGCGCACGGCGGGACTGGTATCTTGATAAGAAGCCGGCTGAAGCACCACTTCCACAAAGAGTTTGCTAAAAACTATCTACAGGCCACATCCTTAAAAATACATCTGGATAGTGGTAACCAACTTGCACTTTCTGCCATCTACTGCCCACCGCGATACTCCATATCTGAAGACCAATTCATGGAATTTTTCAACTCATTAGGAGAACACTTTATAGCAGCAGGGGACTATAATGCCAAGCACACTCACTGGGGATCTCGTCTTGTGACTCCAAGAGGAAAGCAGCTGTACAACGCAATTATAAAACCAAAGAACAGGCTCAGCCACGTCTCTCCTGGCACACCAACATACTGGCCCACGGACCCCAAGAAACTGCCCGACTTAATTGATTTTGCAGTCTCCAAAAATATTCCGCGCAACCTGATAAGCGCCGATTGTCTTTCGGAGTTATCATCTGACCACTCGCCTGTACTAATTCAACTTCAACGACACCCAGAGTTTGCAAATCGCCCGGGTAAGCTGACATCACAAAAAACTAACTGGCTAAGATACAAGAAATATGTTAGCTCACACATCCAACTTAATCCGCATCTGAAAGTGGAAGCTGATATTGATTCTATTGCAAACAAACTTGAGTCAGTCTTCGTCGAAGCAGCTCGTATGTCAACACCGAAAGCAAAAACTGCAGCACCCACCCAAAAGAAAAAAAATCACCAAATTGAACAGCTCGTTCTTAATAAGCGGCGACTAAGACGGGAGTGGCAATGCCTAAGATCGCCGTCAGCTAAGCAAAAGCTAAAAAACGCTACACGTAAACTTACCAAAGCGTTAGCACTTGAAGAAGAACATGCCCAGCGCCGATACATTGAGCAATTATCAACAACCAGCTCGAAAAACTCACTGTGGAAAGCTCACCCAACTCTCAGCCAACCGACAAAAGCAGAGATGCCCCTAAGAAACCAAGCTGGCGGCTGGGCCCGAAGCGATGAAGAAAGAGCCAACACGTTTGCTGTTCACCTGCAAAAAGTTTTCCAACCGAACCCTGCTACAAACTCGTTCGCTCTACCGACTGTATTAAACGACACCCACTTACAACATGAGCCCATTGAATTTCGCCCGAACGAAGTCGCAAGAGTTATTAATCAGGAACTAAACCCCAAAAAATCTCCGGGTCTAGACCTAATAACACCAAAGATGATTATTGAGCTTCCCTATTGTGCCGTCTGTGTTATCTGCCAGTTATTCAATGCGATCACACGACTCGGGCATTTCCCAGAAAGATGGAAAAAGTCTATCATCATAATGATACCAAAGCTGGGAAAGGATCAAACAGTACCCTCGTCGTATAGACCTATAAGCCTTTTATCGTGTCTATCAAAACTGTTCGAAAAATGCTTGATGACTCGGATTAATCAATTTCTGAACCTTCACAACATAATCCCGTCGCACCAATTCGGCTTTCGCCAAAACCACGGAACTATTGAACAGGTCAATCGCATAACTTCAGAAATTCGAGGCGCGTTTGAAAATCGAGAATACTGTACTGCAATTTTTCTGGATGTGGCTCAGGCGTTTGACAGAGTCTGGTTGGAAGGGCTGATGTATAAGATCAAATCAACGCTTCCAGCAAACACACATAAACTGTTAAAGTCGTACCCTTACGACAGGAAGTTTGCAGTAAGATGCAACACTGCAACATCAAGCGAACACCGTATTAAAGCCGGCGTTCCTCAGGGAAGCGTACTTGGGCCAACACTCTACGTTCTCTACACAGCAGACATTCCTACATGCAGGGGACTTACAACTTCAACCTTTGCGGACGATACAGCTATTCTTAGCCGATCTAGATGTCCACTGCAAGCCACATCGCAACTCGCTCGTCATCTGGTTAACGTGGCAAAATGGCTATTCGACTGGCGAATTAAAGCTAACGAACAAAAATGTAAACATGTAACGTTCAGCCTTAACAGGAAAGATTGTCCACCACTTACGCTAAATAATATACCACTCCCGAAAGCAAACGAAGTAACGTACCTAGGAGTACACCTGGACAGAAGGCTTACATGGCGCAGGGACATTGAAGCCAAGAGAACATAACTAAAACTAAAAGCCAATAGCCTCCACTGGCTTATCAACGCTCGCTCCCCGCTAAGCCTTGACTACAAGGTCCTGCTCTACAACTCTGTTCTTAAACCAATCTGGACCTATGGATGCCAGCTATGGGGTAATGCGTGCAGCAGTAACATCGACATCGTCCAAAGAGCCCAGTCAAAGATCCTGAGAACTATCACCGGGGCACCGTGGTACGTTCGCAACGAAAACATTCAAAACGACTTAAACGTCCCACCAATCAAGAAAGTAATTGCGGACTACAAGAAAAATTACCTTGGCAAGCTGTCATCGCACCCAAACTATCTTGCTAGAGGACTCTCAAACTCAAGCAGCCGATCCCGTCTTCGTCGTCAAGACCTTTCAAATTATGTATAGTATTGCCAGATACGAGCTCTGTAGCGCTTTGTACATAGCCGCGAAATTCAAAAGACAAAAAGGCGGAAGGGAGATATTTGACAACCTATTATTATGTCGGTGCTTTTACGTAACAAAAAGCTGAATGATATTGAACAGCATTTGAAGCTCGCGTTCTTTTTACTTTTTATGAATGAAAATGAACAAATTTGTATATTAAGAACAATTGTAACAAAAAAAAAAAAACCAGCTTCAAAATAATTAAAAAGCCCTAAAAAGTACAACAAATAATTGAGTTTTCTTGTAGAAGTTGTAAGAACTATTGTTATTTTTGGAGTCGGTGTCAGCTTAGGTAGGTTTATAACTTGGTTGCCCCCCGAAATGGCAGAAATTTATTATCAATTCTGCATTGTTTAAGACCCATTCCTCGCTGTTCAGTAGAACTGGCAAACTCAAACTCAGTTTCGCAAAATGTAGTTTCGAGAAAAACGCATTTAAAGTTCCAATTGCAGTCATTTACTCAACGGATTTTCTCTTACAACAGAATGGCTATCTATCAATACATTAAATATGGACCATCCATCAACCTACCTTAGCAGACGCCGACTCTAAAGATAACAATAGTTCTAACAATTTGTACAAGAAAACTCAATTATTTTTTTTTACTTTTTAGGGCATTTTAGTTATTTTGAAGATGTTTTTTTATTAAAATTGTGGTTTATTTTTTAATTTTTTGTGACTTTTAAGGTATATTTAATAAGTTTTCTGAATACAGGTAGACCTACTAAACGTGCTGCTCATATGAGACAGCGTCGTTTAAGTGAAACAAACACAGGAAGGCGGAAACGCCTAACTCAACAAAGGTAACGAAGTCCCCTAACTTCCCAACAAATCTGGGATGATGTGGTCAGCTGTCTTCCTACCAAATTTTGTGACTCTAGCTCAAAGACTGTAAAATATTACTAAATTCTCGTTTTTAAAAGGTTGGCTGCAGAGGTGGGTGTGGCATCCAAATTTTTGATGCAGAAATTTGGTAGATGTCACCGTCTATCTTCCTACCAAATTTGGTGACTCTATCTCAAGAACTGTTAGAGATAAAAACGTATAAATAAGTATGCAAATTTAAGAGCTATGCGGTTTTCTTAATGAAGCCATTGCCAGAACTGGACCAAAAATGGGACCACACTGGAAGCAACCGTTTTCAAATACAACAAGTAAGAAGGCTCTAGTCGAGAAATCCCGACTAGGACATACCCTTAACCCGATACTTAACGCTTACAGTTACTTATGTGTATTAAATCAGTGACCAATGTGACCAAACTTCAAACTCCGATATCTCCGGTGTTTTTAAACCGATTTTGATCAATTTTTTTAAATGTTCATCATTTTATCCGTAGTTTCAAACCGTAGTTTTTTGTTATCGATCACATGTGTATATCGGAAACCAGAAATGTTATCGAAAATTTAAAGCAAACTTGATCTTCTCATGGTATAGGAGTGTTTAAGTTTAAAGTTTGAAGTCACTAGCTCTTATAGTCTCTGAGATCGGCGCGTTCATACAAACAGACAGACAGAAAGACAGACATGGCTAGATCGACTCGGCTGTTGATGCTAATCAAGAATATATATTCTTTATGGGGTCGGAGATGCTTCCTTTTGTGTGTTACAAACATTTGCACAAAACCATTATACCCTTATTTACCCATTTTATGGGTTAAGGGTATAAAAAGAATCATCAAAATTGGTTTACCCAGTCGCAAGTTCTGAGGTAACAACGAAAAAAAAATAAAATAAAAATACAGACGAATTGATAACCTCCTTATTTTTTGAAGGCTAAATCTAAAATCGTTGCTAGATTTTAATAATTTATAAGGCATCGGCCCGGTATGAGGAAGGTTAGGTTAGGTTAGGTTGAGGTGGCGCGGGCGTTGCCGCCCGACTACATAAGCCATTGAGGCCCATTGTATTACCACATAATCTCCTTTAAAACTACTACATCTTTCCCCTCTCAAACCATTTTGAGGCCCTTAAAAACTTTATAAGCTTGGTTAGCTCTAATTCGGACGTGTCCGATAATGTACTCAAGGTGGGTTTCCCTAGGTATAGCATTCGTCTACCGCTAAGCGCCGGACAGTTGCAGAATAGGTGTTCTACACTCCCCTCTTCCTCTGCACATTGGCAGCTCCTACAGAAGTCATTGTGTTGGACATTTAGTCTACTGGCGTGTGTGCCGATCAGACAATGGCCCGTAAGGGCCCCTATAAGAATAGAGATATTCTCTCTGCTCATACGCAGAAGGGTATTAGTGCGTTTTAAGTTATAGTATGGCCATGTGCTTCGGGTTGCTTTACGCAGGGTGAAATTCCTATTTTGTAGTCTGAACGAGGCTAGTGGCATACCAACGTTACTGCTCTTCGGTAGAAGAGCCTCGCAGGTACCCTTTCTAGCCAGCTCGTCAGCCATTTCGTTACCTTCGATGTTTCGGTGACCAGGCACCCATACCAGGCAAATACTGAGGTGTTGAGCTATCTCATTAAGAGATTGGCGACACTCAGTCAGCGTTTGTGCGTTATTAATGTTCGAGTCAAGTGCCTTGAGGGCTGCCTGACTATCTGAGAAGATAGTTACACTCCCAGGGAGGACTCTGAGCGACTTTAGGTGAATTGTGGCTTCCTGGATAGCTCGCACTTCCGCCTGATAGACGCTACAGTGGTCCGGGAGTCTAAAGGAGATTTGTATACCTAAATCAGAGGAGTAAACCCCCCCTCCAACCTTGTTGTCGAGTTTCGATCCATCAGTATAGATGGATACCGAGTTCGATTTAGGCTTATATTGACTTTTCCATGCCTCCCGGCTGGGTATAGTCACGCTGTACTTGTTGTTAAAAGCGAGCTTGGGGACACAGTAATCAGTGCGAGATGGAATGTTCGCTTGGAGACATAATACTGAGGTATGTCCCAGATTGCCTCCTCTCCATTCCATCGCCTCCCGAATCCGCAGGGCAGAGTTAGTAGCTAACTGCCTGGCTACGAGATCAAGAGGCAGCAGGTGAAGCATGGTGTTTAAAGCTTCATTTGGGGTGGTTCGTAGTGCTCCGCTTATGCAGATGGACGCACTTCTTTGCACTTTATGCAATGCTTTGAGATTAGCAGGTTTTGCTAGAGCTGGCCACCAGACTAGGTTACCATATAATAGAATTGGTCTTATCACGGCTGTGTAAAGCCAGTGTACTACTGACGGAGAGAAGCCCCATCTCAATCCTATTGATTTCTTACACGCAAAAAGTGCCGTGTTGGCCTTGGTTATACGTTGTCTAATATTTTCGTCCCAGTTTAGTTTCCTGTCCAAAACTACACCGAGATATTTGGCACTGTTGCACAGCGCGAGGCTCGTGTTGTCGAGCTTAGGTAGGGTGAAGTTCGGCAGCTTATACTTCCTTGTAAAGAGCACAAGTTCTGTCTTACTTGGGTTAACCCCTAATCCACAAGTTGTGGCCCACTTTACCAATATATGCAATGCGTGCTGTAAACGATCGCTCAGGGTTTGAGCGTATTTACCTTGCACTATAATGGCTACATCGTCAGCATAGGCGATCGCTGTGTGCCCCCCTCTCTCTAGCAGTCGTAAGAGTTGGTTGACCGCCACGACCCAGAGAAAGGGGGACAACACCCCGCCCTGAGGGGTACCTCTACTGACATGTCTCTGAGCCTCCGAAGCCCCTAGTTTGGAAACAACAACCCTGCTGGTAAGCATGGTGTCGATAAGTTCCACTATTGGCTCGTCGACCCCGAGTACAGTCAGTGCTGCAGTAATGGCTCTTGGGAGAATGTTATTGAATGCCCCCTCTATGTCCAGGAATGCCACCATGGCGTATTCCTTACAGTCGAGTGAATACTCTATTCTAGAGACTAGTCCATGAAGGGCAGTTTCTATGGACTTTCCTTTGGTGTAAGCATGTTGAGTCCTCGAAAGTGAATCTGGTCTGATTAACTGTCTTAAATGAGTCTCCAGCAACCTCTCCAGGGTTTTGAGTAGGAAGGAGGAGAGACTAATTGGTCTATAATCGTTAGGTCTAACATGGGATGGTTTGCCCGCTTTGGGTATAAAGACTACTTTAACATTTCTCCAGGTATTTGGAATGTAGTTTGCCTTCAGGCATCCTAGAAGGATAGCCTCCATCCATCCACTTATGTAGGGTAGGCTGTGCTGCAGCTGTGCCGGAAATATCTTATCCGGCCCTGGCGATTTGAAGGGCTTAAAGGAGCTGATAGCCCATTTAATCTTTTCTGCATTAACTATAGATTCAGGGTTATGAATAGTTGAGCAGTTTCGCTGGGTGTGGGTTGTTGTATGTGTGCACCCTGGGAAGTGGGTGTTGAGAAGCAAATCTAAGGACTCGCCGCTGGACTGAGTCCATTTGCCCCTCTCGTCCTGTAGAAGTCCTGGTGGACTTGATGTAGAAGACATTATCTTTCTAAGGCGGGAGGCCTCAGAGGTACTCTCTATATTGGTGCAAAAAGTCTCCCACGAGGTTCTCTTCGCCCGTCTGATCTGTTTCTTATAGGAATATCCTCATATACATTCCCCAGTTTGTCTTTTTTAGGTTTTGGGACTTTTGGGGGGTTGAACAGGGTGCTGAGATGGTCATCTCGATATAGCGATGATCGGAAAAGGAGTGATCGCTTAAAACCTTCCAGTTATCAACTTGACTACTGATGTCACTCGATACAAGGGTTATATCAAGGACCTCAGATCTATTTTTTATAACAAAAGTGGGCTCTGTACCCCTATTACATAAATGTAGGTTAGTGGTAAGAAGGTATTCAAAAAGAGACTCACCCCTCTCGTTGATATTGGTGCTGCCCCACTGTGAGTGATGGGCGTTGGCATCGCCTCCGATGATGAGGCTTTGTTTATCCATGGCACTTTGTGCAACCACCTCCTGGAATGTCCTTGAAGGAATCGGGCCCTGGGTGTCATGGGCCAAATAGAAGGATGTCAGTCGGAGCTTGCGGGTTTCTAACTCCAGACTGATGGTTGTGGTGTCCCCGTCACTAAATTGAGGGAGAAGAAATGCGTTGAAATGTTTTTTAGTTAATATGCAGGTGCGCAGCTTATCCTTACCGTTACCGTGGAAAATGGTGTACTTGGGAGTCCGCAAGCCGCAGATCCTGTTACCAGGGATCCACGGCTCTTGGACAAGAACCATGTCTACTTCACCCTGTGCCAAGCGAAGTAGAAGTGCAGCCGACGCTGCCTTACTATGATGCAGGTTTATTTGTACTATCCGCATCACGTAAGGCAGCGCTGCCCTCCGTCAGAGTGACCTCCGACTCGGCCTCCTCACCTGCTTCACCTAGCAGCTCCTCCTCCGTGTACAAGCGCCCAAACGCGGTGCCGTACTCGGAGCCGGAGGAAACGTCGTCATCGAGGACATCTGGTGCAGCGTCCTCTCCGACATCCATCTCCTCCTCCCCGTCGCCAGTTGGTGCGTCTTCCGGCTCAATGTCGACACCGCTAGCCAGGTTGTGCTGCGCCCCAGTGTCCGTCTTGTAGACCTTCATGGCTACCTTGGCGAAGCCGTAGTTCACGGCCCCCCCGTAGCAGCGTATGTTTTCCGCGCTCGCGCCGTCAATCTGGAAGACGACCTGCATACTAGCCCGGTTCGTCTTCTCGACCTTGAGGACCCTCCAACTGTTTGTACCCAGGTGCGGGTTAAACAGCTTGAGAGCCTCCAGGATCTCCGCTGGCTCCGATGGCTCACTCGGCAGCCACGCCCTCGCTCTCGGCCTAGACGGGATGTCTTTAGCATCCACCGCCTCCAGTTTCGCTCCTGGGTAGACCTCCTTAAGAAGAGCTACGGCCGCTTTGTACAGCGCCACGGAACGCGCATCGCCACACGCGATAAGCTTTACGGACCCTTGATACCATCCCGCGTCTTCGCAAGAGGGCGGCGGGCCAGGGTTCTCGCGCCACATTTTGATTGCAATTGGTGTCAGTGCAACCTGGATCCATCTCCACTGGTGTTTGGGGATTCGTCCTTCCGCGTTTTGCTTATCGATCACGCCAATTATGATCTTGTCCTTAGCCACCTCCGCGAAGGATTTCTTGGCTGGCGTCGGACCTTGACGTGGTCTTTTTGAGGTGCTCTGCACCTCCAGGGACGGCTTCCTCTTTTCAGCCATCTTAGGCTTGGTGGGGGTTTCTAGCGAGAAGCCAGGTAGTACGGCCTTTGCCCACGCTATATCCTCCTGCACCTTCGCGAAGTCTTGCTCAGACGTCTGCTCCCTGGTAATCGGATTAGTGGCATTCCTTGTGAGAATGCGCTTGGCTGTGCGCCTGTCATTTGGCTTAGCCTTGGCCGGGTCCGTCCTGGTAAAGTCGGCGGCTCGTCTGCTGATCACCGGCTCACCCCCATTCAGGATCGCGGCAGACACGCCAGCTACGCTGGTGGCTTTGATGCCGGATCCTTCCAGGGGCTTGCCAGGATTAGCCTTCTTACTTTGGCCCACGGCTACCCTGCTACTTCCTGGTGCAGATCCCGATCCGCCGGCTAACACGCCAGCAGCCGAAGGCTTACTGGTGGCTTTGGTGCCGACAGAACTGGACTGACCAGGTTTGGCATTGGGCGTGCAATGCCTGGGTGTGCTCGGGTGAGAGCCTTTAATGACGGAGCTGGTTGCTCCCTCCGGTTTTTTAGGTGCTCCGGACACCATACCTTTTGTTGTTGTTGTTGCTTCAATGTTGTTCATATTAGGACCCACGAGTGGCGGAGAAGGGGATGGTCCACCCGGGCAGAGATCCGCAGTACCCGGGTAAGGCTCTTGATAGAACAGCGGTTGCCAAGCGCTGAGCCCTCGCGTTAAAGACTGAACTATTTTTGGTAGACCTGGGCCTTCAGCCAGGCTGACTCTCGGCACGGGTCGGATAACACCTTAGTCCAGCCCAGGTATGAGATGTGTGGGATGGGATGGGTAGGTATATGTGTGGGAAGTTGGGTGTGTGTAAGACTGCAATTTTGAAGGCCGTCAAACAAACGCCTTATCACCAATACGTTAACATCCGCATGGCTGCTGCTGTCCGGGACTGCTTATTTGCCAAAAGGCTTATTCGCAGCTAACCACTAAATCTAGAGGCCGTTCGCTATCCGCAACCTGCGACCCGTCCGGTAGCCCCAGCTGGCCCTTCAGAACCATCTCATTAGTTCTTCCGGTCATCGGACCGGTATGAGGAAATATAGTCTTCGATTTGTCCATCATTTTGCTACATAAATCATGAAAACCAGTTAGCACGTTTTTGAGAAATTTGCATTTTAGTGTTTTACTCATAAAGTTAATATGTATAGTCCTGCATTGATCGGTGTGATATGCTTGTTTCTGTACATAATCTAAAATTCTGCCTGACTATGTTAATGTAAAATAAACAATGTGGCAGCTTTGCACATAACGGTGGTTGACAGCCTTTTTCAGAGGTGTAATTTAAGCGGTAACTTTTGCTAGCGTGTATTATAAAAGTGTATCAATTTTAAAGAATAATTATATATTCTAGCTAGTAAGTCTCCCGCTTGCTTTGCTGCGCCGATAGTTCTTACAAAATTGTAGCAATAGATATAAAATAAATAAGTTAGATGATGTTTAACAAGATATAATAGCAAAGTATTTAATATTCTCTTTTCCACGCCTCCATTGAGGTAGAGAATCAGAGGCGTCATTATACTTTGATACCAAAGGTTTCATAGTTTATTGGGTTTGTGCAATGTCCATCGTGGTGCCTGTCCGTCCGTCAGTCTGTATGAACGCAACTTTTTTCGACACCCTAAAAGCTAGAGCCTTAGGTTAGGTTAGGTTAGAGCGGTTACCAAGGAGGGATACCCCCCTTAGCGCACTTAGGCCGCATTCGGCCCATTGTGATACCGCGAAGGCTCTGAGACCCCTCTATTACTCTTGGTATGAATCCGCCTTAAGAGTCCATCCTGCGGCTTGGATGAACCTTGCTACATCTTTGGGTCTTTTGCTCGCGAGTTCTGATAGATTATCGAAGAAAAAGTCACCAAGGATTCTTCGCCTAGTTTTACATAGGGCTGGGCATGTGCCAAGAAGGTGTTTCTTCTTCCTCCTCATCCCGACAACTTCTGCAGAAGTCGTTGTGTGGGACCAGTATTCTGGCCGCATGTGCCCCCACAAGCCAATGCCCGGTCATCACTCTAATGACAGTTGAGCACTTTTTTCGGCTTAGAAGGCAGAGCTCATTTGATTTATTTCGGTATCTAGTTGGCCAGGCCTGATGAGCAATGCGTGAGTTGTGGTTAGAGACCTGCCATACTTTGTTGGCTTCTGTCTCGAAGAAATCTCTTAATTTGAGTTTGCAAAATGCCATAGGTATACCAATGCCCTCTTTAGAAGAAGTTCCATGGTAGTTCCTAATCTGGCCAGTTGATCCGCGATGCAGTTGCCTTCTATATCCCTATGTCCTGGGACCTATATCAGGCATATGTTAAACTGCTTTGCCATCTCGCATAGAGATTTGCGGCAGTTATGAACAGCCTTAGAGTTCGATGTGTTCGACTCCAGCAATCTAATTGCTGCATGGCTGTCTGTGAAGATGTAGAATTCATTGGCATTGCACATATGTGGAATGCAATTTAGCGACTCCTGAATTGCTAGCACTTCAGCCTGGAAGACGCTGCAGTGATCAGGGAGTCTGAAAGCCTTGCGTAGGTCAAATCTGGCGCAGAAGATGCCGCCTCCTACTTTGCTATCCAACTCAGAGCCGTCTGTGAAGATTTCTACGGCTTTCGCAGGTCTTGCGGGCAAGCCTTCTTCCCAGTTCTCTCTCGTTGGGATTAGAGTATTAAAGGGAGTGTCTAAATACACCTGTGAGATCTAATAGTCTGTATTGTCTGGTATGAGTGGATTATCTTCCAAGATTCTTGAATGTCCAAAACCCTGGCCTTTCCACTGTTTGGCTTCCCTCATCCGAAGCGCTGACATATTTGCTATTTTCCGCCCCATCATTTCGACAGGTAGGAGATGCAGTATGGCTTCGAGAGCGTTAACCGGGGTTGTACGTAAAGCTCCTGTAATGCAGTACGCTGCACCCTTCCTAGTTTTTTGGTGACTGTTACTTTGTCGAGTGCAGGCCACCAGACAGACACTCCATACAACAGTATCGGTCTGACTACCGCAGTGTAGAGCCAATGGACGATTTGTGGATTCATGCCCCATTTAAGTCCGATTGACTTCCTACAGGCGTATAGGGCAACATTTGCCTTTTTTATACGCTCCTCAGTATTGAGGTTTTAGTCCAATTTCTTGTCTAGAATTAGACCTAGGTATTTAGCTGAGTCACTAAAGGACAGTTCAACCCCATTGAGGATCGGAGGTTGAAGAGACGGAATTTTGTATTTCCTTGTGAACAAGACGAGTTCCGTCTTTGCAGGGTTGACTTCTAACCCAGATCTTTCCGCCCAGCAGGAAAGCCTCGCAAGAGATTCCGTCATACGGTCACATAGCGTCTGCGGGAATTTGCCTGAAAAGGCGATAGCAACATCATCTGCATAGGCTACCACTTTGCACCCTCCGCCATACATGGATCGTAGTAGTTGGTTGACTGCTACGTTCCATAGAAAAGGCGAGAGGACTCCGCCTTGTGGGGTTCCACGATCGACGGATTTGGTGACAGTCGCTGCCCCCAGTGTGGCCTTTACGATCCTGCATTGTAGCATCTGATCGATCAGGTGCACTGTCAGGGAGGCGACCCCCAAATCCGTCAGCGAGTCAGTGATAGTCTTAGGAGTGACGTTGTTGAAGGCTCCCTCTATATCTAGGAAGGCTACTAGCGTGTAGTTCTTCCTATGTAGAGACTTTTCGATGTATGCTGTAAGCGCATGCAATGCAGTCTCAGTCGACTTGCCTTTAGAGTAGGCATGCTGAACTGGTGAGAGAAGCGATATGGGAATAGTACTTCTCAAATGGAGACAGAGCAGCCTCTCCATCGTTTTCAAGAGAAAAGACGAGAGACTGATAGGTCGAAAATCTTTGGCTGTTGTGTGTGAGGGTTTTCCGGCTTTTGGAATGAATACAACAACAAATCTTGGAGAAAATGTCTTTTAGCCAGCTGATGGCCGTTTTCCCCGCGGATTGTATTTGAGCAGGAAAGATATTATCCGTCCCCGGCGATTTGTAGGGTTTGAAGCTCTTGATTGCGCAATGGATATTCCTATCGTTGAGCAGTAACAATAGCTTCCGTGTCTCCCCGCTGAAGTGTAGATCACAAAGTCTTGGTGATCTGTTTCCCCCCGAAAAATGTGTGTCCAGGAGTAGGGTCAGTGATTCTTCACTGGATGATGTCCACCCACCGTTTGCGTTCTTAATGAACCCTAGAGTCTGAAGAGTTTTGCTTAGCAACTTCCTTAGTCTGGCTGCTTGGGAAGTGCTTTCTATATCCGAACAGAAGGTTTTCCAAGAGGTCCGCTTTGCTTTGCGAAGCCCCTTTTTGAAAACGGAGAGCCCTATCTTATAGTCAGCCCATGATTGTTCATTATTTTTAGCCTTGGCTTTATTAAAGAGTTTTCTAGCTGCTGCCCTCAACTCTCCAATTTGAGCAGTCCACCAAAGGGGTTTCTTTTTCCTTTTTGGTCTGCTAACGGGGCAAGATTCATTAAGGGCGTTTTCACACGCTTTGTTAAATACTTCTATAAGCCGAGTTGCATACTCGGCGGTGTCTGGCCCTTCAGGCGGAGTTTCAGGGAGCTGTCTTTGCAGTGAAACAGTGAAGGTCTTCCAATCAGTTCTTCTTAAGTTTCTGAACTGGATTGGTCTGGGACTACGGATCTGTAGTATAGTTTTAATATACCTATGATCTGAGAAGGAGTGCTCGTCTAGCACCCTCCAAGAGAGAATTTGATCCCATAAAGAGGCAGAGACTAGAGTGAGATCTAGAACTTCCCTGCGGTTTTTAACAATAAAGGTTGGGTCCCGACCATTATTACACAAAAGCATATTTGTATTCAGAAGGTAGTCAAAAATCAACTCACCCCTTGCATTTGTATCAGTGCTTCCCCACTGATGATGATGGGCATTTGCATCGCAGCCCACTATTAGCCGGAGGTCTCCCAGCTCCCAGTCAGCAATCAGCTGGCGTAGCAGTGGATGCGGAGGATCTACCTGATGGTCGTGGGCGAAGTAGCTAGAGACTAGCCGGATTTTCTCCTTCTCCAGCTCCAGGCATGCTGCAGTGTTGTCTAGGTCACTGTATTTTGGGAGCAAAAATATGTTTAAATGTTTTTTTGCGAGTATGCAGGTTCTATATCTACCTTCGGATCCAGCTACTAGTAGCTTACAGTCTTGCGTCCTCATTCCAGAAACCCTGCCACCACACACCCAGGGTTCCTGAATAAGGACTAGGTCTACTGTACCCCTCTCCAGGTACAGTAGGAGGGCGGCAGATGCTGCCTTACTGTGGTGGAGGTTTATTTGAAGGCTCGGTTTGGGGTGGAGCTTGAACCCGCCGCATTTCTGCTCTGCTGAGCTCTCGCTGGCACCTTATATCCGGGCCTTGCCCCACGACTTGGCTGCCTGACTGGAGCCATGCCACGTGAAGCTGGTGTAGCACTGCCCGCTGGCTTACCGGGCAGCGCAGAAGTTGAGGGAGTGTTAGTCCCATCCGACTTTGGGCGAGTGTCGGCCTCATTGTTGTTGTTTTTGTTAGTCTGATTCATAATTTTGTTCCCACGAGTAATAGGGAAGGGGATCGTCACCCGCGGCAGAGCCCATGTACCGCGGGAAGCCTAATTAAAACAGGGTGGGTCGGCTGTTCCCCCTGAGTCTGCATATTAGCGACCGAGCTTCCCCTCGGCCACGCAACCATCGGCATATGCTGTTCCACCTTGGCTTGAGGTGATTTGGAGAGTTGTCTTCTCTCGCCCGAGTACAATTAGCCAGCACTCATTGGCAGAGACATGACCTTACCAAGAGCCTGTTTCCAGCCGCCCTCACGAGGAGAGCATAGCCGCACTTCTGCCAGTGCACTACAGATACGGCACGCAGCTTAGATACCAGTACAAGTACCAGCACTACACTCTGCGCGATCATCCCCCAGTAGTACCTGACGGCTGACGGCTAGAGCCTTGCAACTTTGCAAATATCTTGGTACATGTCTCCGTCAGACAAAGTGTTAAATTTAGGGCTCTACGACCTCAGGGGGCCTGGGAAATCGATAACTAGTCGATACACCTCGATGCGCAAATCGATAAAACACATATAAATCCCACATTTTAGCAGCTAGAGCCACCAAATTTGGGGGCAAGATAGCCGATGACATTCCCCAAAAAACTGCATCAAAAGTTTGGATGCCACGCCCACTTATACCGCCCACCTCTATATCTTTCATAGTTTTTGGGCTAGAGTCACCAAATTTGGTATGAACATTGGTTGTGACATCCGCCCACTTATACCGCCCAACTCTATGTCTTTGTCGGTTTTTGCGCTAGAGTCTCCAAACTTCGTAGGGGGATAGAAAGTGCCATCCGCCACAGAAACATGTCATGCCTACCCTTTCTGCCTGATTTGTATACCCAAAACCCTCATATAATACTATTCGCACTCAGAATCCTTAACACAGAAATGTACACTGGTATCAAAGTATATCGCAGTCGGTTGCATCCGACTGCAACGTTTTTACTTGTTTGTTTTTCCATTTTGGGCATGAATAAACAAACGGCTGTAATGCATCGTACCTACGATGAAGTTCCGAAACACGTTCTAATTGCTCATTTCTGCGATTAAGTACAATATCACGGGATCGAAACTCATTACCAAGTATTACAATTGAAACCTCATCTATTGTCGGTGCATTGAAGCGCCTTTTATGCTCACCAAAAGGTGTTCTATCTGCCCTTATTACAGTTTTGTGATTATCTGATGGCATACGATCGAGAGCAATTTTAAACAATTGAACTAGTGCGTTTCGATTATGGAAAAACCAATTCACGCTTTTCAGCTTCAGGATTTTTATCTCTTATAATTTTAGTTGCCCCAAAAGACGTCATTTGAAACGCCGAATTGTATTGTTGAATTTGACTCAAAAAGTGCTTCGACTTTTAAGATGTCCCAAAAATTAGGGAATACTATGGTTTGGGTGGAGTTTCTAATTTTGGCAACCTCACTTTGCCATTAGCACAACGCATTGCGGTCGTCTCCCCTTTAAAATTAGCCGAATCACAATAGGTGTGTTCTATAGCTGCACTAGGTTGCCATAGTGTACACTAGTTCACAAAAAAGTGTTCGATAGCTGCACTTTATTACACTAAGCTGTTCTGCCCTGTGTTTTTTAGAGTGCCCTGACTTACACTTTTCTGCACTTTTCTACACCATCAAAAATCAAGAGCAGAAAAGTGTGGAGCAACAAAACAGCTGTTTTGTGTCAGTTTTGTTCTGAATGTGAATAAACAGCTGTTTTTTGTCAGTTAAGTTTTTGAACACTTAAATTGAATAACAAACGTTGCTTTAAATAATAAACAAAAATTGTCTGATGAAACCATAAATAATTTGTACATTGAAGAGGAGTATTTGCATGCATTTCAAAATTGCAGATTTGCTTAATATTTATTTTCATCTGTTACAGTCAGCTGATTTTGACTTCATTTGCTCAAACTCACACCTATTTTGTGCGATAGTAGCTCTGCACTTTTTTGCACCTTAAATTTTCAGGGTTGTATTTTTCGTGTTCTATTCTGCACTGCACTATCCTACACTTTTTACAAACGAACAGACTTAATATGGACATATTGCATCCATCATCCCAATTCGTCCGTATATACTATAATCTCTCTTACTGTTGTAGTTAAAACCTGCACATATAATATCAGCCAAAACAGCACGACCTACTCGTGATCTCCGTGCAAGATTCAGTGCAGGTACAGGGTCAACCGATCTATTTCGTTTATTTCGCTCAAGCTGCGATGCATTTGCTTGTGTGCGTTCATATGCAGTCTGACTTCGTCTTTGTATTGCCACATAATTTGTTATACGCGTTCGGCGCCCTATATTTGCATTCCTGGCTCGTGGCATTTTTGCTTTTTCTCAAAAAAAAAACTTCAAAAGCTCAAAACTTATGGTTTTTTTAAACTATATGAAACACCGATTGCTCGCAAAAATATTTGAGAAAAGTTCGCGCACAATAATTATCGAATCACGTACAAAATAAAATGACAACATAAATCACAAACAAAATAATGTTTACTGTCAACACTTAAACAATTTTAAATTCGACAGCAAAATCCCTGATTTCTATTTTCAAAATTTGTTTCCATTTATTGAACTCTTTATAAAAAATGAGATAAATGAAGAACCGGTATACCGATTTGAGTCGAACTTCACACAAACTATCTACTAAATAGTCCAAACAATGCCTAAAAATTTGGTTTCAATGGGTGACCTCGTTCTTGCGCTATAAACTTACAACGAAAAGTGCCACTTATTTTTATATAGATACTAGAAAACCCGGCGAACTTCGTTACGCCACCTCGTTTTTCAAAAAATTTCGTAACATTAAGTAACAGCAAGAAGTGTAAAGACAGAACTTTAGCGAAGAAAGCCAAAATATAATAAGAGAAAATGCCCGATTGAGTATACGAAGATCATTGGTACCATACAATCGCTTGGCATTCCAATATGATCCCACTGCGAACTACAGTGATGATGACAATTTAGATATTGGACCAATGACGACTGTAAGTCGATATTGCAATGCGCTAAAATTTTAAAGAGAAACGGCGGGATTGTGCTGCGCAAGTGGAAAAGTTAAACTGGATCCATTACTTACACCACAACACCCACTGAAAGCCTTGTTCGATGGAAGTGATCCCGATTCCAACCATTTTCTTCAACACATCCTTGAATACAATAATTGCTTTCGCATGACTTCATTTGGAGCTAATATCATTCGAGAAGGCGGCTTCATGCCGACTTGCTAAGTAAAAGATAAAACGCATACAACCATACATACAACAATAATCATCTGTGTATACACTTGTTGCTGGCTTGCATGTCTTGTGCGGCGGCCGATGTTCGCACGTCGTCGTCTAGGCATTTTAGACTATGGACAGACTGGTGAATTTAACCTCAAATGTACAATCCACATAGTTTACACAGATCAACCTACCACCTTCAAGACAAATAGTTGCTGTTGAAATTTAATAAAAGTTTGCACAATAAACGTGTTTCCAATTGAACTGTTAACAAACGAATAACTTCAACCTCAAAACTCAACAGATTAAAATAAGAAGCTGTCAAACAATGTATCGACATGTAATCGAATGGTTACTTGATAAGGGATTTTTTTAAGGGCGTAAAAAACTTTCCCGGTTTTCCTGCATTCCTGTTGAACATTTTCCGGAATTTTGTTTGTCATAAACACCTTCACGTACCCCTAGACCTTTCAAAAGAATACAAAAGCGTGGAATGTATTGGTTTTTTTTTTTTATATATATAGATAAGCTCGCTTCAGGACATAAGTGTATGGGAGGTGCCTCGAAGTGTTGTCGGATTGATTGATTCATTTTAAAGCATGGCTCTAGTGTGGGTCTCTCTCTCAACCGGTGGTGTACCAGGAGCGATCGGTGGGGCACCAGGAACAACCGGCGGTGGTGCAGTAACCGATGGTGGTGCAGCAACCGTTGCAACAATCCTGCCACTGCATCAGCAACCACGGCCACTAGGCGCAAAAACATATAAATATATATATACTAGCTAAACCCTTCCGCCCTTCGCTGTGGTATATTGTGAGTTCACGTATAAGAAATGAACAACAAATCATAATTTTGAAATACGTTTAATTTTGTTATACTTGTGTGTATGCAATATTTTTTGTTTCTCCATTATCCGCGTAAATATAAAGGCTCTCTGGATTACCGACACGGGAACACCCAACATATAATTGTCTATGTGAAAAGCAATCCGCATCTAAATATAAACCACATAATTCCAGAGATTGACCTTCAGCTTTATTAATTGTCATTGAGAATGCCAATCGAATAGGAAACTGCAATCATTTGAAATCAAATGGTGTATTAGTCGGGATCATCGGAAACCTAGTAAAGAAGACATATTTGGGTGATTCTCCGCAAACTGTAATGTTTGCAATTGCAAAATGAAGAGAAAAATTTTTCTTCATTTCACAAGTTTCTTGTTATTTTATGGTGTAAAGGCACTCTAGAAATTCATCTCTTAAAGGAATCAACTACAAGTATTAATTTTATTATTAGTCATATTAGTCATATAATAGTCATAAAAATGCCACGGTTGTGACATAATCAGCGTGCCACGGTTGTGACATTTTCGCGATTTATAGCTAATTTTGCAGCAATCTTTGAAGTTAAAAAAATTGCCGATAATATTTGAGGTTATGTTAGCAAAACTCCGCACGTACAAATATTAAAGTGATGTATTACAAAAGAAATCGACGAATCCGCAGTGGAAAATATTATGCGATTCAGTGGTGCCAACGTAAAATTATCGTGCACAAAATTCGCGCTATAATTTGAGGACAGAATTGATTTCGACACAGCAAGTTCTTAGAACGAATTAAATTTGTGGAAAAATGTGGAATATTATATCAAAAGTCATCTTCTTTAAGTTAATAAAATTCGTTTTCGGTCTCGTGCATTATCTATCCCGTAGTATTATGTGATGTTCACTGTACCCAGGCTGGGGATATGCCACGGTTGTGACATTTGGGGTACATTAACGACGCTGTACTTTTACCTGATAATTATTTAATCTTAAAATCAAGATAAATTAATAGTAAAACATCAGTTTAAATGAATTATTGCGAAACTTGTTTAAAATTTTCTGATAAACAGTCAGAATTTGCAGAGGACATGAACATTACAGTTTGCGGAGAATCACCCATTTACCTTAAATTTCGCTCTTTTGGAAGGCATTATTTCGGAAACGTCTCGCGACTAAAGCCCTATCTACATTGGCGCGAGGCCTCGCCGCGATGTTCGAAAACGAGTGTCGCTAACATTTTCATTACATGTAAGTCAATGTGTCTGTCTACATTGACGCTAGGTGTCGCGCGTCTCTCGCGCTCAATTTCGAAAATATGAAAAAACCTCGCCGCGGCACAGCGTCAAAAACAGCTGATTGCACTTTACAGAAGCAGCTGACAAGCTGCTGTTAATGTGAAATATTATTTGTGGTTAAATATTATTTGTGGCAAAATGCAAAAATTAGATTGCGAAAAAATAGAATCTCTTATTATGCAAATAAGAGAAAATCCAATTCTATACGATAAGAGGGAGCGGTTAAAAAACATATCCGCGTCGTTTTTTAACGTTTCAAAAGTTGTTTCAAAAAAACCAATCCTGCTCCGTTCCAAGTATATGGGTCTAACCCACCACCTCCTTTTCTGCCTTTTTTTTATGGCATCCCTTTTTATTTTCGCGACCAAAGCCTATTGCCGCATAATTAATTATTTTTCTAATTGTCGACATAGCACAAGTTAAATAGTTTCTCTTTGCTTTTCTTGTAAGGGTTGCCATGTTATGGTGAACAGGGCTGCCATGTTTTATCGAACAGGGTTGCAAATCACGCGCGAGGTATCGCGTCAATGTAAATAGACAGGCGATATTTTGCAACGAGTGTACACGCGTTCGAATTCGAACGCGACTCTCGTCTCGCGTCTCGCGCCAATGTAGATAGGCCTTAAAAATAAAATTTTTTGTTGTCGCTTCAAGCATAAAACGAATAATTATTTTCAATGGTGTGCCACGCATGAAAACCAAACTGATGCTGGGTTAAGGTGTGCCAGAGCGCTATTTGAGACGCTTTTAAAACCCCAAGTTGTTGGGCCAGTGTTTTGCTTAGTTTAAGCAAAATAAAACGTCTAATGCAATATAAGTATAACATTTTAGGGTAAATATGCACAAGTGGGGCTGCAGCCCAAAAGTGCTTCAAATTTTTTTTAAATGTTTTTTATCACTAATATATGGTAGCCCATGGCATATTATGGTGGGGACGCCATAAAACCCCATAAAAAAAATAAAAAATTCGCCATAAAGAAAAATATTACTTTATTACATTACAGTAGGATATTACAGTAGAGGTGATGAGTAAGTAGTGCCATGGCACTCGACACACACACACACACACACACACACAAAACGACTTAAGATCGCCGACGGCGAGTTTAAAATGCCGTAAAAACTTTCAAACGCCGTAAAAGCAGTGGCTCACGCCACTGCTGAGGCACTGTTTGCTATGTTTCGGAGCAGATTACTCAAACTCTGGAGTTTTTTAGCACAACCCAGATAATGTCACTTTAAAGGCGGGTTTACAATGTCAGCGTGAGATTGGATTAAAGCTTTTAACAATCTAAGACGTACACTGGTAGTTTACAAAGTCAGCGTGAAAGTATGTTCAAATTTTCGAAATCAGCTGTTAGTTGTCAATTAGCTGTGAACAGCTGATGTTCATTTTATGTTTGTGGCAAAAATTGTACAGAAGTGTATTAAAATTTATTATAAATCATGGAAAACAAACAAGCTATTGTTTTATCATATAATAACATAATGATGCAGACAGTTCTTGCTGCTGCTGCTGTATATTTGTATATTTTTTTAGTTAATTTATTTTTACCCGCGCGTTAACAATGTCAGCTGAATTGTGAACATAAATGCTATTCGAACAATCAGCTGATTGTTTTTCGAACTCGGCTAACATATGTAAAATGGCGCAAAAATTATCGATTTGCTTTTTTATATAACAATGATTTTATTGTTATATATTCGTTAATATGCACTAAATGAATGCTAAATTGTGATTTATATTATTGTTTGCCTGTTTGAGTAAAATAGAGGTAAAAACTGTGGAGCACATGTAACTAATTTCGAAAAAGCCATCTATTGAGAGCTTTTAAAACTAAATTTTCGAAAAGCTTGTTTCCACTCCAATCTGAGATGCAAGTGAGGTCGGTTTGAGATTGGAAATGAGTGAGACGAACTTATGTGAAAAATATTTGTGTCAGACAGGGACAAAACATTTTCCAACCTCACGCTGACATTGTAAACCCGCCTTAAGAGAACTGATACAACTTTCCCTCTAACAATAGTTTGTAATGAGGAAAAGCAAAGAAGTGTGTTGTCAAAGGAAGTAAGTAACAAAACTATGTATATACAAATATACCTCAAATAGCATTTAAAGAAAGAAAGAAATGTTTCACTTGTAACAAGAGAGAGCATCCCTACCAATTATTTTGATTTTAAACATGATAAAAGGGTCAAATCGCCATGTCATGTGTGTGCTAGCCACATTGGCGATGCAAGCCAAAGAGAATGAAGATAAGAGACAGAGAGTGAGATAGAGAAACTGAATAAGAATCAGAGAGAATATTGGTGCAAGTAAGGAAGCAAACGCAGAAGTCTAGCTGGGCGGCGCTGCCAAATTGTTTTATATGTCTCTATCGATATCGATTCCTTCCCCCTTAATCATTCTTGTTGTCTGCTTTGTGTTTGCAGTGTGCTGCTGCATAATGTAACTAACAAGGTGGGCTCATTTCGATCAGCTGACACTTCTTTGGGTCCGATTGTGGTCCCACTTCGATACAAATAATCGCATACAAAAATCGTTAGCACTGTATCAAAGGATTTCTTGTCGCTGTTACTGTATCAATATTTGTATTATTTATTTATAATGCGTAAAGAACAAGTTAAACTTTTTAAAATGCCCTGTATTGTGTAATTTGCTGCATTTCTACCACATATGGCTGAGCCGATAGTCGAATAATCGATAGGTTCCGGTCCCACGTAGTGGAAATGAGCCCACCTTGTTAGTTACATTAGGTCTGTTCGTTAGTGAAAAGTGTAGGGTAGTGCAGTGCAGAACAGAACACGAAAAATACAACCCTGAAAATTTAAGGTGCAAAAAAGTGCAGAGCTACTATCGCACAAAATAGGTGTGAGTTTGAGCAAATGAAGTCAAAATCAGCTGACTGTAACAGATGAAAATAAATACTAAGCAAATCTGCTATTTTGAAATGCATGCAAATACTCCTCTTCAATGTACAAATTATTTATGGTTTCATCAGACAATTTTTGTTTATTATTTAAAGCAACGTTTGTTATTTAATTTAAGTTTTCAAAAACTTAACTGACAAAAAACAGCTGTTTATTCAAATTCAGAACAAAACTGACACAAAAAATAATTGGATTATCTCGCTTGGATCGATCGCTATTAATGCTCAATATCAAAAAATTAATTTTTTTTGCGGGTGTACGCAGAGTTTAAGAGTAAGTGTATAGTGTAAACTAGAAGAAAACTTTGGTAATTGTGCAGTTTGGTTACTTTTCCGAAAAGTGGGGGAATTTTTTTTTTTTTTTTATAGGCACCTTCGATTGGTTGCCGCTAATGATATTCCATGGGGGAGGCTGAAATTTCCCATAAACTCCATGAGTTATGGGGTTTTGAAATTCTCATAAATAGTTTTCGATATTTTGATGTTGCATCGCATTGAGTAAAAAAAAAAAATTTTTTTGTCGTTTTACAGATTTTACAAATTTCACAAATTTTGCAAATCCATTCGTTTAAGTTTAAAATGCCGTAAAAACTTTCAAACGCCGTAAAAGCAGTGGCTCACGCCACTGCTATTGGCACTATTGGCTATGTTCCGGAGCAGATCACACTATCGGGCACATTTTTTTCATGTGTGTTCACCCCCCCTTCTCCCTAGCGTTCTTCAAAATCACGAATATTCATGATAATTTCAAAACCCCATAACTCATGGAGTTTATGGGAAATTTCAGCCTCCCCCCATGGAATATTACTTACTATGATGCAATCAACAGCTTCATGAAAAAAAAAAAAATTCCCCCACTTTTCGGAAAAGTAACCAAACTGCATAATTACCAAAAATTCTTTCATTTTATTTATCACTAGTGTTTCATATCCATTTCTTCTTTATAAATAAAATTTTGTCAGAGCTAATTTCAAATTTGGCGCGTTTATTGAACTTCAAGTCGAAAGGGAGTCTGTTCAGGTTTAAACCATGCATAAACATATGTTCTGTTAATTTGAAAGCGGTCACTTTAAAAAAAGTACGATAATTTCGGTCCATGTACGATAATTCTACGCCACTGGTACGACAGTCAGCTCGCTTCAGGTTGCTAATACCCCGATTCCATTAATCAGAATTTTTCATTAACAGCAAGTCGGGAATGTAGGTGATTCCACTGCAAAACCAATTGCATTCAGCATATTTTTTTAACAGGGTCTGTTAAGTGACAGCTGACTGCTAGTTTTGTTTTGTTTGTATGTGTGCATTGCACTTGTTGACAAGCTGTTTTACTCAATTTGGCACTGGTATAACCAAATATCGATAAGAAATTTGGTATTTTTGTTGGTTTCAGCACTGTAATGCTCCTCTGTTAACGCAAAATGAGCATCTTCGTAACAGCCAAAGTCCGTATATTTTTAATGCAATGGGGAATGTCGATTCCAGCTGAGCGAAATTGAATATGATTCAGATTCAGTACATAGGAATCTAATTCAAATTAATGCTGCATTCCCGAGCTCCAATTGCATACATGCATTTTGCTTGCAGTGGAATCGGGGTATAACACTGCAAGGGTGTATGTTTTTGTGTGTTGACTTATTTGCCCCTTGTTTACGGAATAAATGTGTATACATATAGAAACATGTTTATACATATTTCATATACTGTCGAACTTCTATATAACAAATCCCAAGGGAACAAGAAAAAAGTTTCGGTATATTAAAAATTCGTTGTAAGCAATTGTCTGTAAACTACAAACTATACGGCCAAGATAAGAGAAAAACACATTATAGGGAGAATTAAAATTCGAGAAACAGGCTAAAAGAAAGCTCATAATAAAGATATATTCGCTATGGGAACAGGAATATCGTTATATGGAGAGCAAAACATACTGAAAATAAGATCAAGAAGCTGTGATCACAAAACTTATTTTTCATAAAGAAAACTTCGTTACAATATATAGAAGTTCGACTGCATTAGTACTAACAATTTGCTTTAATCACTTTTTATACCCTTAACCCATAAAATGGGTAAATAAGGGTATAATGGTTTTGTGCAAATGTATGTAACAGACAGAAGGAAGCATCTCCGACCCTATAAAGTATATATATTCTTGATCAGCATCAACAGCCGAGTCGATCTGGCCATTTCCGTCCGTCCGTCTGTATGAACGCGCCAATCTCAGAGACTATAAGACCTAGAGACTTTAAATTTGAAACTTAAGCTCTCCTATACCATGAGAAGATCAAATTATCGATAACACTTCTGGTTTCCGATACACACATGTGATCGATAACAAAGAATTCTTGAACTCCAAAACTTGTGAAAACGCGGTTTCAAAAATTGATAAAATAATAAACATTTAAAAAAATTTGATTGAAATCGGTTAAGAAAAACCGAAGATATCGCAGTTTGAAATTTTGTCATTTTGGCCATATTGGTCACTGGGTAAACACACACAAATGACTGTACGCGTTACTTATAGGGTTAAGGGTGTGTCCTAGTCGGGATTTCTCGACTAGAGCCTTCCTTCTTGTTTTTTTTTTTAATTTTCGCACTTTCCTTTTTCCAAAACAAATTTTTTCCTCATTTATTGCAGAAATTGGTTGCTTTTAACAAGAACTTATGTTTTGTTTTTTAATTATCAATACTACGAAGATGCACTGTAAGGCCTACTATAAATTCAAAAGTAAACAAAAATATGTATCAAGATCCAACAATTCGCAAAACATATGTACAAGGCAACACTACATTCACTTCTACGTAACACTCCCAAGATAACAGTTAGCAGTAACAGGACAGCGAGAGTGCTAACCAAGTTTAAGATGTCTTCATTTAAGTGTCCTCCTTGACCAAAAAATAATTATGTACAAAGTGAAACGGATAAGCTTGCAGCTTAAACATAACACTTATTTACGTGAAATCGTTTATTTAATTCTTATTTGTGTTGTCCTCAAAAGGTAATAAAACCTTTAGTCTATAATATAATTGACATTTGAGTGCGAAATGTTATCTGCATTAAATGTTTTAAATATTAATTATTACTATTAACCTGACATAAAATATGTGAATTCATTGCTTGCATGTGCTATAACAGCTTAAAATAGCGTATCCTCTGCTCGAATATACTCGCCAATATCATTTTGATGAAAGCAAACAGTAGTTAAAGGGTCAGCCGTTTTACATTCAGTTGTTGAGCGAGCAAGAACACCAAAGCCAAGGGCCAAGTCATTCATGGAAAACACAACAACTCCTTGGTACTGGCCGGCGTTTTCTGTAATACGTCCCAATCCCGATTTTGGAATGTGATTGCCATATAGAAACTGCTGCTCGAAGGAAGGTTTCACCCAAATTTTGTACTGCGCATAGGGAGCCAAATAGTAGAGAGCAGTAATGTGAAACTTTAGTTTGTTGGTCTTTGAAAACTTGCCAAAGCATGTGCCAACGCAGACAATTTGCTTGTAACTAAAACACTCGCTAAGCTTTAATATGCGTTCGGAAACGTAATAAACGCGATCACGATGTTCACGGAAGCAGTACGTTCCATCGGGTCTATCAATTAATTGCTGCACATTTGAGCCGATACTGGAAAGAGAAACGTATAAGCAGAATATTGAGTTTTGTTTAAATATCTTACTATTTGGCAAGTTTCTCAAACAGGATTTTTGTACGTTCGTCAGTTAATCGTTTCATTGTATTTAATTGGTAACTATTGCGGACAATATAAACAATGTGACTAAAATCTCCCAGAGCTCACGTTTCAATTACAGCTGCAACACATCGATGCTATCGATTTTTCGATGCCATCGATGTTTCCGAAGCCAGTATCGATGCTTTTTTATATTTAACCAACGAGTATTAAATGCTTGAGACCATAGTGTTATAGTGTATTTCCATTATCCAGTTACAGTAAAATTTTTCGGACATTTGCCAATCCTATTTCCATTATGCAGTTACTGAAAGTATATCTGAGTTTGATGATTCAAAGTAAGAATAATAATCTAAAACTTAACTTTTGAACTTTTAAAAGCCATTTTGTCGAATTTTATTGGCAAACATGCATGGCCTAAAATCTTTGTTGCTTGTAATTCAGGAACAATATACAAATTTAAATATTGCGCTAACCTTTGCGCAATTCAATCACCTGTTTTAGGTATGTTAACGTAATGTTATCCAATAACAGCGATACTTCACCGATGTTCGTCGAAAAATTACGATAGCCGATTACCAGTTATTCCCAGTTACCACTGACTGAAGGTTTACTGCAGTAAATTCCTTATGGAAAAATAAACGCAAAATGAACTTCAGTTACTCAAAATGGTAATAACTGAGAATAACTTGATAAAGGAAGTACACTATAACTAATACCCTGTCCACACTAAAACTGCATTTTGCATTTTCGCATTTTGCTCGAAATGCTGCTTCACGGCCCATGTATTTCTTAAGGGAGCTAGAGGTGGTAAAAAGTTGCATCAGAAAAAAATGCAACTATTATTTTTAGCATATATTTGATATTGCACTCGATATTCGGTATTTTGTGAAGCATCGAAAAAGTATCTGCTGTAGATCGTAAACCAAAACAATATTTACAGTTGATTTAAAAATAATTAGTATTAAATTAACAATTTTATGCAAAAAACATTGCTGTAATGTTAAATTATTATTGATTACAGCCCAGGAAAATACCAGCCGTTGCGGTTGGAGCGAAGACACCACAAGGATGCTTCCCGACCTGTGGTACGAGAATGTTGGCGGGCTTCGTATTTCCAAACGCTGCGCGTAGAAACTTTGCTTCTACTTTCCACCTCAAAAACGCACCTTGCCACTAAGCCTAGTAAACTCAATAACATTGAAAATAAATTGTTACGGCAATAAGCTCAGAATTTTCCATTATTTATTTAAATTCAAATATTGGCTGTAACCTGCAATAAACACCTGATCTGAAAATGCAAAATGCGAATGCAGTACAATGTAGACGGTAAACTGCATTAGTATCGATATTTCGATTATTTTTAAAAATGCGAGTTAGTGTAGATAGGGTACAACAAGGTGAGCTCATTTCCAACAACTCGGTACCGAAACCCATCGACTATCGGCTAACTACTTTGTTAGCAGTGCTAACTTAAGGCCTGTTTACCCAAAATTTAATTTAATTTAATTTAATTTACAAGTCAGCTGACTCAATCAAACCTATGCGAACTCTATGTGAGCGTTTCCCCAAAATTTAATTTAATTTAATTTAATTTAGTTTAGTTCCGAACCTGCAGGTTGCAGATTCTTTAATCTTTTCGGTTTTGCAACACCAACCAACATGTTGGTAAGCTTGAAAATACAGAACAGCTGATCAAAAAGTGTGGTGCAAAACGTTTACATATTCAAATATTTAAATGAACGAGCATAAGCTAATTATTTTAGTTTAAAATCATGTTTGTTGTGTGATAAAAAGTCAAAATACTTCAAAAATATAATTAAAAAAGATAAGTTTGGGCTTATATATTGCCATTAGCTCAAGTAAAAATGTGTTTGAATAACAATTCAAAATGTAACGGCGGGTTAACAGCACTGTTAACATAATTTTAAACGCTTAACACACTGTTTCCTCAAATTAAATTAAATTTTGGGTAAACGCATACATTTTCTTAAATTAAATTAAATTAAATTAAATTAAATGTTGGGTAAACAGGCCTTTAGCACAGTGTGCTATCGACTTTTTCAGTACCACAATCGAACCGAAAATTGTGCCAGCTGATCAAATTGAGCTCACCTTGTTATTGTGTATTTCCTTTATCCAGTTATGGTGAAATTTATTGGACATTTGCCAATCCTATTTCCATTATGCAGTTACTGAAAGTTCAGTAAATAAATCAGCTGTTTTGATCTGAGTTTGATTATTCAAAGTAAGAATAATAATCTAAAACTTAACTTTTGAACTTTTAAAAGCCTTTTTGTGGAATTTTATTGGCAAACATGCATGGCCTGAAATCTTTGTTGCTTGTAATTCAGGAACAATATACAAATTTTAATATTGCGCTAACCTTTGCACATTTCAATCACCAGTTTTAGGTATGTTAACGTAATGTTATCCAATAACAGCGATACTTCACCGATGTTTATCGAAAAATTACGATAGCCGATTACCAGTTATTCCCAGTTACCATTGACTGAAGGTTTACTGCAGTAAATTCCTTATGGGAAAATACACGCAAAATTAACTTCAGTTACTCAAAATGGTAATATCTCAGGGACTGTAAGAGCTAGAGACTTCAACTAAAAACTTAAACTTAAACTCTCCCATGGTGAAACAATATAAAGGTGTTCCATAACGCCGTGGCGGGGTACTTATGGGATAGTAAAATATTTATTTTGCATGCAGAGCTTACGCAAAGATAAGAGAGTGAGCGTAAAAAAACAACAGCTAACAAATTAATTTTAAATTAATTTGAAATCATGCTCGCAACATAAGTGCGATTTGCGCGCTCTTGTCAAAATTTAAGCCGCCTCTTTGAGCTCACACGAACGACAACTACAGTCACATTATGTGAATGTATTCTCTCTCAGCGTGCAGCATGCTGCAGGAGTATTCCCCTCATAAAACCTAATGCTATGGATACACTTGATTCATGAATTGCCTGCATTATGCATACATTCATAGAATTGAGCGAATCTATGCATGTCTGCGTCGTACGTGTGAATCGAACGAAATTTCTAACGAATTGAATGTTGATGGTAAGTAATGTAATTAATTTTAATCAAAATGAAATAATAATAAATTGAAAATTTACGTACTATCAAAATTCCTATGGCTACAAACATAAGTACGGAACGTGTCTCTGATTAATCGACCTATTTTCTTTGAACTTTCCAATATATTTTTTGGTTTGTTGCTTATAAATTTTTCTCCCTCCGTCATGTACGTGTCCAGATCTTCTAAATCCAACATTGTATTATGCAGTATACAAGTTGCTTTAACAATAATTTCTGCGTTAGATGGTGTCGTTTCAATTGGCTTCCATAATATTCTCCATTTGGAGTTAATTATGCCAAATGCACATTCCACACACCTTCGCGCTCTGGACAAACGAATATTAAAATATTAGGTTTCCAATGTTAGATTTCTTCTGGCATATGGTCGAAGAACCCAGTCCAAAAACGGATAAGCTTCATCTGCAAGCAACACGTATGCCATAGATATTGTGGTATTGGGGAAATAGGAATCCTTTGGAAACTTTAAGTTTCCAAAATTTTTCATTGTGTAAATCGCTGAGGAATCAAAACTTCCACCATTACTCTGACGTCCGTAACTACCTTCTTCGATAGTAACAAATTTACATTTTGCGTTAGGGACTGCCTGCAGCATCATTGACAAAATTTTTTTATAATTATAAAACATTGATCCTGAATTCGCTGGGCATTTTAGACGTATGTGCTTTCCATCAATAGATCCAACATAATTTGGGAATTCCCAAAGATTCCAATACTGATCCGCAACTTTCTTTTAATTTTGTTCTGTGGGCACAGCCATATGTCTCTATAACAATAGAACGAACCGTTGAAGCACCCATTCGAAAGTTACATGAAATTGATCTAAATGATCAGTAGCAAGATATCTAAAATAAGAAAACAATTTAAAACAATATTAATGAACTAATAAAATTTTAATGTGTATTTTTATACTTTGATACCAAAGGTATACCAAGGGATGCCAAAGGGATACCAAAGGTCTGTATGAACGCAACTTTTTTCGACACCCTTAAAGTTAGAGCCTTGCAACTTTGCAAATATCTTGGTACATGCCTTAGTCAGACAAATTGTTAAATTTAGGGCTCTACGTCCTCAGAGAGCCTGGGAAATCGATAGCAAGTCGATACACCTCGTTTGCAAATAGATAAAACACATATACATATATCCTACATTTGAGCAGCTAGAGTCAAATTTGGGGGCAAGATAGCCGATGGCATTCCCTAAAAACTGCATCAAAAGTTTGGACGCCACGCCCACCTCTTCCGCCCCCAGTCTCTCCTCCAATTACAAACAAAAATGCCTGGATCTCCTACTGTTTTGAAGATATAGCCGCCAAAAATGGCATAAATGTAGAAGCTGTTATCTGACACAGATATGCATCAACATGCCTGTCCGCCTTAAAAAAAAAACCGAAATGCATGTATGTATCTTCGCCAGTTTTTAAACTAGAGTCACAAAATTTGGTGGGAACATTGTTAGTGACATCCGTAACAGATCTGATTTAAAGTTTTGGATGTCACGCCCATCTTCTAAAATTTGAAAAATCTATATCGCTTTCAGTTTTTGAGCTAGAGTCAGACTTGGTAGGTGTATAGAAGGTGCCATCCGCCACAGATATGCATCACAAATTTGGATGTGACGCCTACCCCTGCTGCCTGATATATATACCCAAAACCCCCATATATTACTACTTGCACACAGAATCCTTAACACAGTTATGTAAACTGGTATCAAAGTATATCGCAGTCGGTTGCGTCCGACTGCAACGTTTTTACTTGTTTAGTTATGGCTTTGTAAAAAAAATGAATACAATTGAGGGACATGTTTCGAGCTGAATTAAGGAAATGGCCACCGGAACGTTCTGGCGACGCTGGACCTCATTCAGTCAACGAGATGTGTTCTCAATGGTGTCATTTCAAGTCCATGATGTTTATAAAGGACCAGATAAAGTGCCGTCAGTCTTCCGGAATTTATGTCGCCAAAAAAACCATAAAATAGAAGATATGAACATTAATTTTGGTGAAGATGTTAATAGTTTAGATATGGAGGCGCCGCAATATGAGGAAGAAAGCGACATAAGTACGTTTGAAGTGCAAACGTCCACCCCACATCATCCTCCTAGAAATCTTAAACGGCGTCATAACAACATAGAAGCTGAAATGCTCAGCATCGAAAAAAAGAAGTTGGATCTGTTACAGCAGAAAAAAAAAAACAAGATTTCAGCCGACGATGAAGACATGGCTTTTTTTGTGAGCCTGTTGCCACACGTTAAAAAAATGGATCCGCAATCGAAGCTTTTGTGCAGAATGGAGATGCATTCACGCGTACAACGTGGGGCGCTCTTTTAATTTACAAAATATTCAGAGCCAAGCTTCTAATATATCTGTGCCATCACCGACTCTACGTGAGTCTTCATCAAATCAATATTCAGATAATGCTTTATCCCCACAGGAACCGAGCACTTTTGTTACATCAGGAATAATATTACATTTTTAAATTAAGATAAGACAGTAAATAAACAAGTAATTAAATGAAAAGTAAAAACCAATAAAATGAATGAAACTAAATATATTTTAAATAATTGTTTACCTTAACGTCACAATTAGCCTTTCAGCACACATAATTATGACTTAAGAAATAAATGTATAATTTAAGTTTGAATCCAATAATGTTACCTTTTAGTGATTAGTACATAAATTTATAATTGATATACTGAAGCACTAAGCATAATTTTACGAATAAAAAAATAAATAAAAATAAAATTGGGGTTTTATTAAATTCCAATTTTTAATAATAAGTGGTTCAATCAAATGTGCTTATTTTCATTTTGGTATATTTCACGACTTTTTTCTTATCTTGGCGCAGCTCATCAAACAAATGATAAAATTCGCCAAATGCTTTTGTTCCCAAATTTATAGGGTGAATTTTTTCATTTATTTTTTTACGTTTTAATTTAAAAAATAAACTTTGCTCACTCAGTGGTCTGTCATGGGAGATGCTTTGCTTAAATTCACACGTACACGAGGCTGCGCGCAGCATGCTGCAGGTGTATTCCCCGCATTAAAGAGAGCAGTAAGTATGAGAGCATGGTGAGAGAGCTAAGAAATAGATAGATACGACCTCATATACCAGCACATCTCTTGCTGGTGTTGATTGTTAGCTGCAGCAAATAAAAGAATACGAAATGAAAAATAAGAAACAAATTTGTTGTAGGAATTCATTTTTTAATCAACTTTATATGTTAGAAAATAAGTAACAAATAATAAAAATAAAATTAAAGTAATAAATATTTCTCATTGCCCAATTGCCTTTGCTTTTGCTTCTGTATTCTTATTTTTTATTTAAATTTTAAATTCTAAGTTTTAACCGTAAGCGAAAAAAAGTTTATTTTTTTCGTACAGTTACTGCATGTGCTTTGAATTGTTAAGCAATTCGTTTATTATAAAAGGTGTCAGTGATATTCTGCTTTCATTTTCTTTAGAGAACTTCAGCTCGAGCTAAGTTAATTTTTATAAAAAACATGTTGATGGCTTTTTAAGGCCACCTGCTGATACCATATCAACAAAAGTAAACGTGTTGTTTTCCTTGTCCTGTTCTTCATAAAGTGCGAAACATCCTGACAGGACGTCCAAAACTTCTTCCACGCCTTGCTCTTGCTGATAGGAATCAGACACCTCGGCTACTTGCGACATTGACTTCATCACTTCATCTCCTTCAGCTACATACTTGTGACATTGACGTAATAATAATGTCCATCCATGGCACCTCATCGACCTCTTCATTTCTAGTCATCCCCAAAATTTCAGTGTTTCGTGCTATTTACATATGTGGAAATAATTTAAAAATATTAAAATAAATAATAAAAAGTAAAAACGTTGCAGTCGGACGCAACCGACTGCGATATGCTTTGATACCAGTTTACATAGCTGTGTTAAGGATTCTGAGTGCAAATAGTTATATATGAGGGTTTCGAGTATAAAAATCAGGCAGAAATGGTAGGCATGACATTTATCTGTGGCGGATGGCACTTTCTATCCCCCTACCAAGTTTGGAGACTCTAGCAAAAGCCGACAAAGATATAGAGGTGGGCGGTATAAATGGGCGTGGCATAAAAAATTTTTATGCACACATGTTACGGATGTCACAACCAATGTTCATACCGAATTTGGTGACTCTAGCCCAAAAACTAAGAAAGATATAGAGGTGGGCGGAATAAGTGGGCGTGGCACCCAAAACATTGATGCAGATCTGTTACGGATGTCACTAACAATGTTCATACCAAATTTGAAGAGCCTAGCTCGAAAACTGAGAGAGATATAGCGGTGGGCGGTATAAGTGGGCGTGGCATCCAAAATTTGTATGCACACTAGTTACGGATGTCACTACCAATATTCATACCAAATTTGGTGACTCTAGTTTAAAAACTGGCGAAGATACATGCCTTCCGGTTTATTTTAGGGTGGTGGGGCATGTCCCGTTGTTTGGGGGCGTGGCATCCAATGTTTTGATGCATAACTTTGTCAGATGTCAGCATCTACCTTCATGTCAATTTTGGTGGCTATAGCTACAAAACTGTAAAAGATACGGGCATTTTCGTTTATAATTGGAGAGGGGCTGGGGGCGGAATAGGTGGGCGTGGAATCCAATCTTTTGATGCAGTTTTTTGGGGAATGTCACCAGCTATCTTGCCATCAAATTTGGTGACTCTAGCTGCTAAAATGTAGGAAATACTTGTGTTTTATCGATTTGCACATCAAGGTGTATCGACTTGTTATCGATTTCCCAGGCCCCCTGAGGTCGTAGAGCCCCAAATTTAACACTTTGTTTGACGAAGACATGTACCAAGATACCAAGTTGCAAGGCTCTAGCTTTAAGGGTGTCGAAAAAAAGTGCGTTCATACGGACGGACGGACGGACAGACACCATGACGGATATTGCACTAACCCAATATACTATGATACCTTTGGTATCAAAGTATAAAAAGGACAATAAACAATTCTCGCAATACTTAACGAGACAAACACGTGGACATCACAAACAAATACACTCGGTTTTGGCTTCTTAAAAAAAATGTATAATAATAATAATAATATGTTAGACATTTAGTTTAAATACTACTGCCAATAAATACTTATGTCAGTAGGTATTTTCGCAAACGAACCTTAAATTCGAGCGGAGTCGGATGGTCGTTTAGACCTCCTTGGACCGCAAGGCACCGAAACACTGTTCCAGCTGGTCCTGCGAAATCCTACTTGTTATAAGGTACTCCATGCAGTACTTTTGTTTTGCGTACTTAAGAATGTGGTCCAGTGAACTATTACTTATAATAATACCTTTTTGAAAAGGCAAGAGCCTTTTTCCATTTGGAATTATTGTTTTTGACATCACTGCAGACATCTCCCTCAGCACTCTAAGCTGCTCTTCTAGGTTTAGACCAAAGGGTTGCTTGGTTGGCATAGTGTTGGCAGTTTTTAGTTTGACATTAAAAAATTAAATTAAATTTTAATTTGTTGTATACATAGAAACCGTTGAATTAATGATAAAACGTGGTGAAATACGCGAAAAAGCTCAGAAAAACATAGAAAAAATACAGCAGGAAAATAGGAAAAGTTTCAACGAGAAGCGGAAAGTTGAGGTAAATTACCAAATTGGAGAGTTAGTGGCCATTAAAAGAACACAGTACGGAACATCTAAGAAAATTAGACCAAAATTTTTTGGTCCATACAAAATAGTGCGGAAACGTAACCATGGGCGTTACGAAGTAGAAAAGGTTGGAAGTCAAGAAGGTCCAATTAAAACAACGACAGCAGCTGAGTGGAGTTCATTTAAGGTCGAATGAAAAATTCAGGGCGGCCGATTCTGGGATTGGGAAATAAGGGTAATGCAACCCTGGTCAGTCAGCTGCTATTTATCGTTTAACAAACCTGACCAGAGCTCGCTAGAAGTGGTCCCTTTTTGCAGAAAGTCCCAAAAAGAACTGTTGCTCACAGACACAAAACGGTATCAAAAAGTCACTTTAAACCTGTTTTTGCACAGCGTGCTCTTTGCTCAATCAGTGACAGCTTCTTGTCGCTCTTTTTATGTACGTGCTCCCTCGAAACACTTGAAATCGGTGAGAGTGTCTTTTTTTCTTTTTTTGCTGCGCATATATACAACCGTGAGGCAACAGCAAAGACGGCGACGTCGACTGCTTGTTAAATACGCCTTGGCTTTAGTTGCGTTATTTTAGAATTGCGTGCAGCAGGTCGGTCGTCATGAGTCGTCAATTAAACGAAAAGTGCATTGCTTTTTAAATTTGACCAATTTGCTAACAAATCAGAATGCAGCGTTTGTGGCTCAAAGTTATCTGGCCAGCACATTACAAATTTTGGCGGCATTTGCTCGGAAAGCATCACGAAATATTTGATTCTATTCAAGAAGCAGAAATCAGCGATGTGATAAAAGGTCCAAAAAAAGAAATATTGCCTATGAAGCAAGTGAAGACGGAATTATTGCTTCTGTTGTGAAAATAGTAACAACAAGCGGCCGGCCATTTTTACTTATTGACAGCGAAGGGTTTCAGGAAATTGTAAGCCCTATTTATAAAGCCTTTCAAATGTCTCCGATAACGTCGCGAAATATTATGGACCATGTCAGGAGAAGAGAGCAATCCATAAAAGAAAGTATAAAGGCTTCTGTGAAGCGGAAATTTGTATCCCTGAAGATCGATGTGGCTACCAGACTGGAGAAGTCTATACTGGGAGTAAATTTGCAAATGTTCAGCTCGAGTTTTGCAAAGACTGAGATCGTGGTGAAAACACTTGGCATGATTCAGCTGTTTGAATCGCACACAGGACTTTACATTAAAAATGAAATTGCTGATATTATTCAGGAGTATTACATCGAGGTTGATCAGAATTTCAGGTAAGGCTTGAATCATAATAATAATCGTTAATACTAATTAATGCATTTTTTTTTGTGCTAAGCATCACATCCAACAACGGCCGAAATATGGTCAAGGCTATTGAGCTGCTCAATATTGATGCCACGGACGACTTGGAAGAAGATCATGGCAAGGACGAGGAATTTATGAATTTGCTGGACAACGTAAAGTTTACGAATGTGCAGCTTGTGCGATGTGCAGCACATACATTGCAACTGTGTGTGTATGATGTAAAAAGCAGAGTGACATCAGCCAAAAAGTTAGTGCTTGCCGTCATATGTGCAAAGTCTTGTGAACCGGAAAGTACAGGTACTAAGTTGGTTTGTTTTGTTTTTATGGTCATAAATAACAGTAACTTTACTTTCAATTAGACGCACCTTAACGGAGAACAAAAAACATATTCCAGCACTTGATGTCACCACAAGGTGGAACTCTACATACATGATGTTGGTAAAATTATTTGCTATTAAGGAGTTTGCTGAGAGTGAGTTTTCAGTCGATATTAACATTGACTGGGGCTGGGTTAAGCTGTACATAGAAGCCTTCAGGGATACTTATAAAGCAACCCTTAAATTACAAATGGAGCAGCTCACTTACAGCGACTTTTTATACTTTGATACCAAAGGTATCATAGTATATTGGGTTTGTGCAATGTCCGTCATGGTGTCTGTCCGTCCGTCTGTCCGTCCGTCTGTCTGTATGAACGCAACTTTTTTACCTAAGACCCTTAAAGCTAGAGCCTTGCAACTTTTCGCTAGAGTCACCAAATTTGATTGCAAGATAGCTGGTGACAAATGTCACTAGCAATGTTCCCACCAAATTTTGTGACTCTAGCTTATAAACTGGCCAAGTTACAGACATTTCGGTTTTTTTTAGGGCGATGGAGCATGGCCTATTGTTTGGGGGCGTGACATTCAACATTTTGATGCATATCTGTGTCAGATGTCAGCATCTACCTTTCTACCAAATTTGGTGGCTATAGCTTCAAAACTGTAGAGGATACAGCCATTTTTGTTTATAACTTAAGGGTGGCTGGGGGCGGAAGAGGTGGGCGTGGCATCTACACCTTTGATGCACTTTTTTGGAGAATGCCATCTGCTATCTTGCCCCCAAATTTGGTGACTCTAGCTGCTAAAATGTGGGATAAATAAGTGTTTTATTGATTTGCACATCGAGGTGTATCGACTTGTTATCGATTTCCCAGGCCCCCTAAGGTCGAAGAGCCCTAAATTTAACACTTTGTCTGACTAAGGCATGTACCAAGAAATTTGCAAAGTTGCAAGGCTCTTGCTTTAAGGGTGTCGAAAAAAGTTGCGTTCATACAGACAGACGGACGGACAGACACCATGACGGATATTGCACTAACCCAATATACTATGATACCTTTGGTATCAAAGTATAAAAACAAGCTTTACGAATTTTCAATTTAAATCAAGTAAGATATGATTAAAAATGCGGTAAAAACATAGAGGTCTCGAGTACTAGATAGATATATGTGTAAGTGTGTTATGTCTGTGTTTTACTAATATCGTCCTTGTCAAATTAACTAATAACTAATTGACTAACTAACGCACTAAGTGCATATAATGAAGTCATAAAAAAATTTAAATTTTTTCTCTTTTCTCTCAATGTTACATTAAACTCTGAGGAAGAGCCCATATCTCCTAAAGAAGTATCCAGTACCGTTGCTATTGAGGAAACTTCACTTTATTCATCGTATTTAGATAAAATGCAGACATTGCCGCAAGCTCAAGAAGAAGCAGCATCAGACAAAATGTCAAAAATTTACATGGACTTTGAAAATTTTAACTTGGTGTTTGGCCGTTTACCACTTAGGCCCAATTTCTCAATGTCCGGTTAAATTTTCGTTTAGCTAAACGAAAATTTAATTTAATGGTAGAGTTAAACGGTTTGGTTTTCTCAAAGCTAAAATAACCCATCATCGCTAAGTAACTATCGCCTTAACAGCGTTTCCAAATATATATACATTGTGCCAAATATAGCGATCGGCTTAGCTGACTTTTCCTGTTTTCCGGCAACATTGAATGATTTCTGTTTAAAATCCCACATATGATTAATTTATGCGCAAAACAACTTAATTGTTTACCTATTATTCTGGCAAGCCAATTGATCTACAATCCTTGCATGAATGATTTTGCACGTAGATTTTGTAAGCCTGAGCCGCTGTATAAATTTGGCATTATACAGTTCAGTGAAATGCATTTTTTTTTTTTTTTTTATTGCTGGTTTTATTTTTTGAATCTTTCCTTATAATAGGGAAACTAACAAAAAGTTTACAAATCTTACAAGTATTACTTAGTTAACTATTTGTTGTTGTACAAATAGTTGGTGGCCGCGTACCTCAACTCATCGCTGGGTCGGAAAGTCATTACGACGAAGACGGGATCGGCTGCTTGAGTTTGAGAGTCCTCTAGCAAGATAGTTTGGGTGCGATGACAGCTTGCCAAGGTAATTTTTCTTGTAGTCCGCAATTACTTTCTTGATTGGTGGGACGTTTAAGTCGTTTTGAATGTTTTCGTTGCGAACGTACCACGGTGCCCCGGTGATAGTTCTCAGGATCTTTGACTGGGCTCTTTGGACGATGTCGATGTTACTGCTGCACGCATTACCCCATAGCTGGCATCCATAGGTCCAGATTGGTTTAAGAACAGAGTTGTAGAGCAGGACCTTGTAGTCAAGGCTTAGCGGGGAGCGAGCGTTGATAAGCCAGTGGAGGCTATTGGCTTTTAGTTTTAGTTATGTTCTCTTGGCTTCAATGTGCCTGCGCCATGTAAGCCTTCTGTCCAGGTGTACTCCTAGGTACGTTACTTCGTTTGCTTTCGGGAGTGGGATATTATTTAACGTAAGTGGTGGACAATCTTTCTTGTAAAGGGTGAACGTTACATGTTTACATTTTTGTTCGTTAACTTTAATTCGCCAGTCGGATAGCCATTTTTCCACGTTAACCAGATGACGAGCGAGTTGCGATGTGGCTTGCAGTGGACATCTAGATCGGCTAAGAATAGCTGTATCGTCAGCAAAGGTTTAAGTTGTAAGTCCCCTGCATGTAGGAATGTCTGCTGTGTAGAGAACGTAGAGTGTTGGCCCAAGTACGCTTCCCTGAGGAACGCCGGCTTTAATACGGTTTTCGCTTGACGTTGCAGTGTTGCATCTTACTGCAAACTTCCTGTCGTAAAGGTACGACTTTAACAGCTTATGTGTGTTTGGTGGAAGCGTTGATTTGATCTTATACATCAGCCCTTCCAACCAGACTCTGTCAAACGCCTGAGCCACATCCAGAAAAATTGCAGTACAGTATTCTCGATTTTCAAACGCGCCTCGAATTTCTGAAGTTATGCGATTGACCTGTTCAATAGTTCCGTGGTTTTGGCGAAAGCCGAATTGGTGCGACGGGATTATGTTGTGAAGGTTTAGAAATTGATTAATCCGAGTCATCAAGCATTTTTCGAACAGTTTTGATAGACATGATAAAAGGCTTATAGGTCTATACGACGAGGGTACTGTTTGATCCTTTCCCAGCTTTGGTATCATTATGATGATAGACTTTTTCCATCTTTCTGGGAAATGCCCGAGTCGTGTGATCGCATTGAATAACTGGCAGATAACACAGACGGCACAATAGGGAAGCTCAATAATCATCTTTGGTGTTATTAGGTCTAGACCCGGAGATTTTTTGGGGTTTAGTTCCTGATTAAGAACTCTTGCGACTTCGTTCGGGCGAAATTCAATGGGCTCATGTTGTAAGTGGGTGTCGTTTAATACAGTCGGTAGAGCGAACGAGTTTGTTGCAGGGTTCGGTTGGAAAACTTTTTGCAGGTGAACAGCAAACGTGCTGGCTCTTTCTTCATCGCTTCGGGCCCAGCCGCCAGCTTGGTTTCTTAGGGGCATCTCTGCTTTTGTGGGTTGGCTGAGAGTTGGGTGAGCTTTCCACAGTGAGTTTTTCGAGCTGGTTGTTGATAATTGCTCAATGTATCGGCGCTGGGCATGTTCTTCTTCAAGTGCTAACGCTTTGGTAAGTTTACGTGTAGCGTTTTTTAGCTTTTGCTTAGCTGACGGCGATCTTAGGCATTGCCACTCCCGTCTTAGTTGCCGCTTATCAAGAACGAGCTGTTCAATTTGGTGATTTGTTTTCTTTTGGGTGGGTGCTGCAGTTTTTGCTTTCGGTGTTGACATACGAGCTGCTTCGACGAAGACTGACTCAAGTTTGTTTGCAATAGAATCAATATCAGCTTCCACTTTCAGATGCGGATTAAGTTCGATGTGTGAGCTAACATATTTCTTGTATCTTAGCCAGTTAGTTTTTTGTGATGTCAGCTTACCCGGGCGATTTGCAAACTCTGGGTGTCGTTGAAGTTGAATTAGTACAGGCGAGTGGTCAGATGATAACTCCGAAAGACATTCGGCGCTTATCAGGTTGCGCGGAATATTTTTGGAGACTGCAAAATCAATTAAGTCGGGCAGTTTCTTGGGGCCCGTGGGCCAGTATGTTGGTGTGCCAGGAGAGACGTGGCTGAGCCTGTTCTTTGGTTTTATAATTGCGTTGTACAGCTGCTTTCCTCTTGGAGTCACAAGACGAGATCCCCAGTGAGTGTGCTTGGCATTATAGTCCCCTGCTGCTATAAAGTGTTCTCCTAATGAGTTGAAAAATTCTATGAATTGGTCTTCAGATATGGAGTATCGCGGTGGGCAGTAGATGGCGGAAAGTGCAAGTTGGTTACCACTATCCAGATGTATTTTTAAGGATGTGGCCTTTAGATAGTTTTAAGCAAACTCTTTGTGGAAGTGGTGCTTCAGCCGGCTTCTTATCAAGATACCAGTCCCGCCGTGCGCCTTGCCATCGGGATGGTTGGTTCCGTAGAATGAGTATCCGGTTATGGTAAAATTATACTTATTTGTAAGGTGTGTTTCGGAAAGTAGCATAATGTCAATGTGGTTGTCGAGTAGAAATTGAGCTAATTCAAGTTTATGCTGTGAAACGCCATTGGCATTCCACGTTGATATACGTAGCGAGGCCATTAATTATTTCGATTGTAGTGATACAAGCAACTGTATCAAAGTATTTTGATTTTGTAGTAAATTTTGCATAGTTTCTTGCATAAATGACATGAACTGTGATAAACTCTGCTGCATATTACATATCATTGATTCAAAGTTGCTTAGTGGCGGTTCCTGCGGCTTGTTGTCTCGTTCGTCGTTGAGTTCTACATGTTTTGCTTGAGAGCCTGGATAAAAGGGGGATTTTTTTTGATTAAAATGTTAAAAGCAGGAGGCATCAGTCCAGATGAGTCTTAAGGCGCTAGCATAGGTTGCGTTTTTAATAACAGGTGCGGGACCAAAAGATGACCTGGCTGCAGTCGAAAAGAAGACGTCAGGGTTGGACTTTGATGGAATGTATGATGGCGGTGCGTTTTGAGAGCGTGCTGTGTTAACGCGTTGATGGATGCGAGACTTAAGCTCCTTGTAGATTGGGCAGCCTCTGTAGTTAGCTGTGTGGTTGCCTCCGCAGTTGCTGCACTTTTTTTTTGCTGGAGTCATCTTTGCTTGCTGGGCAGCTCGACGAGTCATGAAGATCGCCGCAAACCACACATACAGGGCGCGGCTTGCAGTAAGTCCTTGTGTGACCATATTCTTGGCAATTCATGCATTGTACCGGTTTACATGTTGTACATGTTTACATTTTTGTTCGTTAACTTTAATTCGCCAGTCGGATAGCCATTTTTCCACGTTAACCAGATGACGAGCGAGTTGCGATGTGGCTTGCAGTGGACATCTAGATCGGCTAAGAATAGCTGTATCGTCAGCAAAGGTTGAAGTTGTAAGTCCCCTGCATGTAGGAATGTCTGCTGTGTAGAGAACGTAGAGTGTTGGCCCAAGTACGCTTCCCTGAGGAACGCCGGCTTTAATACGGTGTTCGCTTGATGTTGCAGTGTTGCATCTTACTGCAAACTTCCTGTCGTAAAGGTACGACACAGCTTATGTGTGTTTGGTGGAAGCGTTGATTTGATCTTATACATCAGCCCTTCCAACCAGACTCTGTCAAACGCCTGAGCCACATCCAGAAAAATTGCAGTACAGTATTCTCGATTTTCAAACGCGCCTCGAATTTCTGAAGTTATGCGATTGACCTGTTCAATAGTTCCGTGGTTTTGGCGAAAGCCGAATTGGTGCGACGGGATTATGTTGTGAAGGTTCAGGAATTGATTAATCCGAGTCATCAAGCATTTTTCGAACAGTTTTGATAGACATGATAAAAGGCTTATAGGTCTATACGACGAGGGTACTGTTTGATCCTTTCCCAGCTTTGGTATCATTATGATGATAGACTTTTTCCATCTTTCTGGGAAATGCCCGAGTCGTGTGATCGCATTGAATAACTGGCAGATAACACAGACGGCACAATAGGGAAGCTCAATAATCATCTTTGGTGTTATTAGGTCTAGACCCGGAGATTTTTTGGGGTTTAGTTCCTGATTAATAACTCTTGCGACTTCGTTCGGGCGAAATTCAATGGGCTCATGTTGTAAGTGGGTGTCGTTTAATACAGTCGGTAGAGCGAACGAGTTTGTAGCAGGGTTCGGTTGGAAAACTTTTTGCAGGTGAACAGCAAACGTGCTGGCTCTTTCTTCATCGCTTCGGGCCCAGCCGCCAGCTTGGTTTCTTAGGGGCATCTCTGCTTTTGTGGGTTGGCTGAGAGTTGGGTGAGCTTTCCACAGTGAGTTTTTCGAGCTGGTTGTTGATAATTGCTCAATGTATCGGCGCTGGGCATGTTCTTCTTCAAGTGCTAACGCTTTGGTAAGTTTACGTGTAGCGTTTTTTAGCTTTTGCTTAGCTGACGGCGATCTTAGGCATTGCCACTCCCGTCTTAGTTGCCGCTTATCAAGAACGAGCTGTTCAATTTGGTGATTTGTTTTCTTTTGGGTGGGTGCTGCAGTTTTTGCTTTCGGTGTTGACATACGAGCTGCTTCGACGAAGACTGACTCAAGTTTGTTTGCAATAGAATCAATATCAGCTTCCACTTTCAGATGCGGATTAAGTTCGATGTGTGAGCTAACATATTTCTTGTATCTTAGCCAGTTAGTTTTTTGTGATGTCAGCTTACCCGGGCGATTTGCAAACTCTGGGTGTCGTTGAAGTTGAATTAGTACAGGCGAGTGGTCAGATGATAACTCCGAAAGACATTCGGCGCTTATCAGGTTGCGCGGAATATTTTTGGAGACTGCAAAATCAATTAAGTCGGGCAGTTTCTTGGGGCCCGTGGGCCAGTATGTTGGTGTGCCAGGAGAGACGTGGCTGAGCCTGTTCTTTGGTTTTATAATTGCGTTGTACAGCTGCTTTCCTCTTGGAGTCACAAGACAAGATCCCCAGTGAGTGTGCTTGGCATTATAGTCCCCTGCTGCTATAAAGTGTTCTCCTAATGAGTTGAAAAATTCTATGAATTGGTCTTCAGATATGGAGTATCGCGGTGGGCAGTAGATGGCGGAAAGTGCAAGTTGGTTACCACTATCCAGATGTATTTTTAAGGATGTGGCCTGTAGATAGTTTTAGCAAACTCTTTGTGGAAGTGGTGCTTCAGCCGGCTTCTTATCAAGATACCAGTCCCGCCGTGCGCCTTGCCATCGGGATGGTTGGTTCCGTAGAATGAGTATCCGGTTATGGTAAAATTATACTTATTTGTAAGGTGTGTTTCGGAAAGTAGCATAATGTCAATGTGGTTGTCGAGTAGAAATTGAGCTAATTCAAGTTTATGCTGTGAAACGCCATTGGCATTCCACGTTGATATACGTAGCGAGGCCATTAATTATTTCGATTGTAGTGATACAAGCAACTGTATCAAAGTATTTTGATTTTGTAGTAAATTTTGCATAGTTTCTTGCATAAATGACATGAACTGTGATAAACTCTGCTGCATATTACATATCATTGATTCAAAGTTGCTTAGTGGCGGTTCCTGCGGCTTGTTGTCTCGTTCGTCGTTGAGTTCTACATGTTTTGCTTGAGAGCCTGGATAAAAAGCAGGAGGCATCAGTCCAGATCTTAAGGCGCTAGCATAGGTTGCGTTTTTAATAACTCGACGAGTCATAAATTTCGCCGCAAACCACACATACAGGGCGCAGCTTGCAGTAAGACCTTGTGTGACCATATTCTTGGCAATTCATGCATTGTACCGGGCCGTTACGTTTGTGTGGCTCTTCAACGGTGATTCTGCGGTGCAATAGGAACTGAAGCTTGTAAATGGGGTGCACCTCATTTTTTTCATAATCAGAGCCTGAGGCTCAAGCTCAATTTTAAAGAGTGGTTGTGGCTGCCTGGTTTTGTTTCGAATATTTAGAACTGATTTAACGGAGAATCCTTTCTCATGTAGCGCTTGTTTAATTTCATCCGTCGTAACATCAGGCTCGATGCCTTTCAATACAACTTGCAGGCCCTTGCTGCTTTTAAGCTGGTACGTGTAAAAGTTTTTTTGTTTTCTGTTAAGTAGGCCGTCAACTTTCTAAAACTGTCTTCAGTTTTTGTCTGCACTTTAATCTCATGAATACTACCCCTCATTAGGGGGATGATGTGGAAATTGTCATTGCCAACGAGATTTACAACATTGTTAACAAAAGCGCTAGAGCTTTTTTCACGTATAAATATCGGGGGAGGCTTTTGCTTTTTTTTGTCAACATTATCTTCAGGGGGCAAATCATCAGCGTTATCTGCCAAAATTTCAAATCTATTGGTATTGTTTGGTGCTTCGCCTATATTAGCGCGAGTAATTTTTGGTTTGTTTGTAGCTTGGTGGGGGCTTAATTTACGCTTGATCTGTATGTAGCGATCCATACCTGTCTGTATAGCCGGCTTCTCATTTGCGTTGTCTGCGGATTGTTCTGCTGACGGCGCAGCAGTTGTTGCGTTTACTGAGCGGGCGGTCGGCACAGGTGCAGTTGTTGGTTCAGTGACAGTTACGTCACATGTCAGAAGAGACGGAGAGCATGATCGTACTCTTTCGCGTTCTACGTGCAAGAGTTCGTTGTTCGCGTTTGGAGTTAATGACCGCGCGCGGTCAGATTTCGTTGATAGTACGGACGGTGACGGGGAGCACGAATGTTCAGAGTCGCCCAGTGAGGGTAAGACTTCCCTTGGTCGCTCGCTCTCCATATCTTGGGAGACCACAGCGATGTACTTGTTGTTCCGTTGCCGGCGTTCGTCTTGCTTGCGCTGCGCCAGAGCGCGAATTTGGCTACGTAGGCTCATTTTATTGAGCGGGGTTACGTTTATGGTTTTATATTTCTTTGATTTTATTTGTGAGTAATTGGTTTGAGTTTTAACTAAAAATGATTAGATATATGTATATATATATATAAATATATATATTTGTTTTTATAGATGTGTGCATTTTCACTGCACAAAGCGTGAAATGCATGGACATAAAACTTTTTTTTATGTGATGCTATTTTGATTTAAGGTGGGTATCCAGTACAGCAAAAAAAAAATTCCCATACAAAATCGTCGTAGCAGGAATTGTTTTTTTTTTGGCTGCGTGTGTTTTGGGTATCCAGTAACGTAGCAAAATACTAAACTTCTTATCGATAGTAGCGATTAAATAAATAGGTACACACTGGCGCTCGGCTCAGGAAATACCAAATCATATATATTTTTGTGCCGAGAGCAACAACAAACACTTCATGAAAAATAAAAATGGAAAAGAAATCTAAAAAACGGGTGGAAATTTGTAACCACGACGGAAATTTTGGATGGATTCCATTGGATTCTACACAATATTATTAAACTATAAGTGCATACCATTTTTTAATATGTTTTATAAAATATGTGTATTTTAATTTAAATGCTTGCGTCGTTTACAAGTCTTCCTTTCTGATGCCTTCGCTGCAAATATGGGTTGACCCACGATTTGTGCTGTCGGCGTTGACGGTTCCGATGCTCTTCTTTCTCGCTCGTTTTTGCAACATTATATGCTGCCAAAAATGGAATAAGCATACTCGCATTGTTTACTTTTTTAAATTTAATGCCTCAGTGTGACCATGTATCTCCTAAGATATTATGCAAAATGGCATATTTTTACCACACATTGGGAGACGACCATGGTCACACTGCCCACGCTTCCAAAATATATCACAAATTCCGGCCAGGAATTTTTTGCTGTACTGGATACGCACCTTTAATAACAAAATAAATAAAAAATTCAAGGGACAGATGTTAGCCTTACGATAATTCTTAACGATATATCGTGACCAAAAATCAGCTTAAATTTTAAACGGGACCCAGCCTTCCGGTTAGTTTGTATTTCATTTACTCGTAACCGGACATTGGGAAACTTAAATTTGACTAAACGTCAGTTAGTTTACCTAACCGGACATTGAGAAATTGGGCCTTACTCGACCAGCAAATTAATCTTGCGTTTAGTTAAACGAAAATTGAACCGGACGTTGAAATATTGGCCTTAAATGTGAGTTATATATGTGTTTTTATCGATTTGCACATCTTGGTGTATCGACTTGCTAGCGATTTAACAGGTCGCCGGGGTCGTAGAGGTCTTTATTAAGCACTTTGTCTGTCAAAGACATGTACCAATATATTTGCAAAGTTGCATGGCTCTGGTTTTAAGAGTTTCGAAAAAAGACAGACATGAACAAGAAGGAAGAAGAAAAGACGCGTTCAATTTGAGCTCTACTAAAAGCCACAAAATAAAGTGTTTATACCGTGTAAAAATTCATTAAACGTCTGTCAACATTAAAAGCGAGTCAGCTTTTTATTCAAATAATTTGTGTTTGAAAAAGTAGCAATACAAGCTATTATAATTTGTTCAAACGCGGGCAGCGTTAACGCTACAAGCAACAACAAAGACAAGCTATCGCCAAATCTTATTTTTATACCCTTAACCCATAAAATGGGTAAATAAGGGTATAATGGTTTTGTGCAAATGTATGTAACAGACAAAAGGAAGCATCTCCGACCCTATAAAGTATATATATTCTTGATTAGCATCAACAGCCGAGTCGATCTAGCCATGTCCGTATGTCCGTCTGTCTGTCTGTCTGTCTGTCCGTCTGTCTGTCCGTATGAACGCGCCGATCACAGAGACTATAAGAGCTAGAGACGTCAAGTTCAAAACTTAAAGTCTCCTTTACCATAAGCAAGTTTGTTTCGGATTATCAATATAACTTCTGGTTTCCGATATACACATGTGATCGAATACAAAAACTAGAATTTTAAAATTGTAAAAATGAGGATTAAAACTATGGGTAAATTTAAAATAATAATTAAAATTTGATCCAAATCGGTTAAAAAACACCTGAGATATCGTAGTTTGAAGTTCGATCTTATTGGTCACGGTAAATACACACAAATGACTATACGGGTTACATATGGGGTTAAGGGTATATCCTAGTCGGGATTTCTCGAGTAGAGCCTCTCTTTATGGCTAGATCGACTCGGCCGTTGATGCTGATCAAGAATATATACTTTATGGGGTCGGAGATGCTTCCTTCTGTCTGTTACATACATTTGCACAAAACCAATATACTCTTATTTACCCATTTTATGGGTTAAGGGTATAAAAAACAACTCAAAATAAAATAAGTGAGAAAGCTCTAGGCGAGAAATCCCGACTAGAACATACCCTTAACCCCATATGTAAACCGTACAGTCATTTGTGTGTATTTACCTAGTGCCCAATAAGACCAAACTTGAAACTACGATATCTCCGTTGTTTTTCAACCGTTATCAGAGCTCGCAAATAACAGTTGACACTTTTTTACAATGCGATCTCCTCACTGAAAAAACACTAAAAACCGATGCGCACTCGCTCTTGCTCTGAGCCGAACACTTTTTTCGTTATGTTCGTGCTCTTTGCTTCGTATTTTCTGTTCAATATTAAAAACGAAAATGTCCACGAATAACAACCAACAGAAACACTTTTAAGCGAGCGCTCATGAAACAACTGTTAGCAAATGAGCAAAATACAAAAAGTGTCTTTACATGTTGTTTTTGTTTTAGGTGCACAAACTGTATGAAGCGATGTGAACTTCTCAGCCGATTAATATGGAAAACTAGCTGTTACCCGGTGCACTTCGCTACACCTATATCGATTAAAACTCTTACTGGTTTTTATACTTTGATACCAAAGGTATCATAGTATATTGGGTTAGTGCAATGTCCGTCATGGTGTCGGTCCGTCCGTCCGTCCGTCCGTCCGTATGAACACAACTTTTTTCGACACCCTTAAAGCTAGAGCCTTGCAACTTTGCAAATATCTTGGTACATGTCTTCGTCAAACAAAGTGTTAAATTTGGGGCTCTACGACTTCAGGGGGCCTGGGAAATCGATAACAAGTCGATACACCTTCATGTGCAAATCGATAAAACACAAGTATTTCCCACATTTTAGCAGCTAGAGTCACCAAATTTGATGGCAAGATAGCTGGTGACATTCCCCAAAAAACTGCATCAAAATATTGGATGCCACGCCCACCTATTCCGCCCCCAGCCCCTCTCCAATTATAAACAAAAATGCATGTATCTTCTACAGCCACCAAAATTGACATGAAGGTAGATGCTGACATCTGACAAAGTTATGCATCAAAACATTGGAGGCCACGCCCCCAAACAACGGGACATGCCCCACCGCCCTAAAATAAACCGGAAGGCATGTATCTTCGCCAGTTTTTAAACTAGAGTCACCAAATTTGGTATGAATATTGGTAGTGACATCCGTAACTAGTGTGCATACAAATTTTGGATGCCACGCCCAGTTATACCGCCCACCGCTATATCTCTCTCAGTTTTCGAGCTAGGCTCTTCAAATTTGGTATGAACATTGTTAGTGACATCCGTAACAGATCTGCATCAATGTTTTGGATGCCACGCTCACTTATTTTGCCCACCTCTATATCTTTCTTAGTTTTTGGGCTAGAGTCACCAAATTTGGTATGAACATTGGTTGTGACATCCGTAACAGGTGTGCATAAAAATTTGCTATGCCACGCCCACTTATACCGCCCACCTCTATATCTTTGTCGGCTTTTGCGCTAGAGTCTCCAAACTTGGTAGGGGGATAGAAAGTGCCATCCGCCACAGATAAATGTCATGCCTACCCTTGTGCCTGATTTTTATACCCAAAACCCTCATATATAACTATTTGCACTCAGAATCCTTAACACAGCTATGTTAACTGGTATCAAAGTATATCGCAGTCGGTTGCGTCCGACTGCAACGTTTTTACTTGTTTTTAGTTTGTGTTTTACTTATTTTTCTAAAACTGTAACTTATATTTGCAAAAATTTATAGTCAGCATCGGCAAATGGTAAGAGCGAGCCTGCTCGATGGTATATTTGTCCATGAACCTTGAACGCCGGCATAAATTCATCTCTTATGATTTTTGTTGCACCAAAAGAAGTCATTTGAAAGCATGAATTGTATGCTTGAATATTCTTCAAGAAATGCTTAGACGTCGTCAATTCTCCAGTGATCAAGGAATGTAATGAATCGGGTGGAGGTTCCAATGCTGGGAGTTTCACTTTGTCATTGGAGCAGCACATGCCAGCTGTTTCTCCTCGAAACTTCGCTGCATTGCAATGCGTACAAATAATATTCATTGCTCCAATGTCACCATGCACCATGTAGTCGCAGTCAGGATCGTTTTGAAAGCCAACATATTCCATTTGATCGCGAAAATGAAGCGGAACTCTGCCTTCACGATAATTTGCACCTACTCGTAATCGCTGTGCAAGACTCTGTGCAGGTTCAGTGTTATCCGATCTATTTCGTTCATTTCGCACACGCTGCGATGCATTTGCTTGCGTGCGTTCATATTCAGTTTCACTTTGTCTTCGTTTTGCCACATAATTTGCTGTACGCTTTCGGCGGCCTATATTTGCTCGCCTGGCTCGTGGCATTTTTTCTTTGTCTCAGAAAAAAAAACTTCTAGAGCTCAAAACTAACGTTTTTTTATACTATATGAAACACCGCAAAAATATTTTTTGAAAAGTACACGCACAATAGTTATCGCAGCACGTACAAAATAAAATGACAACAGAAAAAAATATTGTTTACTTTCAACACTGAAAAAATTTTAAATTTGACAGCAAAATCCCTGTTTTCTATTTTCAAAATTTGTTTCCATTTATTGAACTCATTATAAAAAATGAGATAAATGAAGAACCGGTATACCGATTTGGGTCGAACTTCACACAAACCATCTACTAAATAGTCCGAACGATGCCTAAAAATTTGGTTTCAATAGGTGAGCTCGTTCTTGCGCTATAAATGAACAACGAAAACAGCTACTTATCTATATATATAAAATAGTTTGTCCTGACTGACAGACTGACTGATTGTTGAGAGGCCCACAGCCTAAACGATAAGAGCTAGAAGGCTGAAATGTTCACAAAATATTCCATTCTCGGTGAAAGTGAGCACTAAGAAAGGATTTTTAATTTGGACCACTCCTTCGAGTACCTCCCAAAATCTAATTGCATTAATCACTTTACCTCATTCCACCATTCTGGCGCCTCATCGTCGCACAAGCTGTGAGTTTCAACGCCGCCGTGTGTACAAAAACAAAATACATGACCCATTCCACTACTGCCGTCTGCGCACAAGCTATTGCGGCCGCATATACAAAAACAAAACAAATCACCCATTCCACTTCTGCCGTCTGTAGATGTGTCTCCGTTATTCTCTTTTCTTCTTTGTGCCTTTGACAATTGTTTTTCGAATCAAGAAGCATTTGTTGTTGTTGTTAGTAAGTGTTGTTGTTGGGATCGCAATGCTTCTTTTTGTTTGTGTCATTGACTTAAAACAAATCAATTAAAACATAATTTGGTTTTGTACACCAGAATATGTAACCCAAGTGGTTTTACCTACATACTTGCTAATTATCAAAAAAAACTTAACACACAAATACCTATTGCCATTGTTGTTTTGATATAATTTTCGAGCTGACATTTGTAATTTTGGTTGGTGTTGCAAATGCACGCATGTACATATATACATATGTCGGAGAACGATTGATTATTTGAATAGCGCGCTCAACTTTATAGGCGTATCGATCAGTGTTGTTGAATGCTGAAGGTTATCTAAGTTGTTCAGTCCTTAAAGAGTGGGACGACAACATATGTTGTCGTCAGTGTGGCTCAGTGTCAGGTTGAGAGAAAGAGACGTATATAGAAGTCGTCGTGGTACGAATAGAATTCGTATATACGTGTGGTTGTGTGAAAAGATATAGCTCGACACGTGCGCTGAGACTCGCTCCGCTTTTTAAAGTCTACGCTAAATAGAAAATGGAAAATAATAATCCAGACCAGCCCTTTCGCGCTGTAACTATTAACGACTCGACGATATCAGAAGTGGGATCTGACTCTCGACCAACAAATTTTGAGTTGCAGTTTCGTGTGTTGTTGGAGCAGCAAAATCAGAACTTTCTAGAACTTGCAAAAACATTGCAAGCGTCGTCTAGAGAGCCTTTACAAAATGGCGGTATTGCGTTGCCAAAATTTAACTCTGATTTAGCTGGTGCCGATGCTACGCAGTGGTGTGCGACAGTAGATATTATTTTGAGCGAAAGGCCGTTGCACGGCAGCGCCTTAATTTTGGCATTGACGAAGTCTTTAGAAGGAAGTGCGTCACAGTGGTTATCTACAATTTGCTACCCCGGAATCACATGGCCACAATTTAGACAGCTATTCGAGCAACGGTACGAAAGTACTGAGACACCGGCGGCAACAATTCTTAACCTGTTAAATAGCCGACCAAATGCTGGCGAGTGTCTAGCTGTGTATGCGAGCCGAAAAACAACGTCACTTGTTACAAAATGGCGTAACATGGATCCAGAAGAAATTGCCGCGTCTGTTGTACTCGGGCATTTGGCAAATTACGACCGCCGTTTGCAGCGAATAGCCTACACTGCGAACATTCACAACAGACGTGATTTGCAGTCGGAGTTGCAAGTTTTTTCGTTGGATAAAAGGCGATCTAATATTTTGGACGAGGAGTCGAGTGCTAAGCGTTTTAAGTCTTCTACAATTAAATGTCACTCCTGTGGCAAAATTGGTCACAAACAGGCGGAATGCAGATCAAAATATCGAACATCTTCTGGAGAGGTTCGTCAAGTGGATCAAGGATTGCCACAGCGAGTGAAGACCAATGTAACTTGTTATCGCTGTCACGAACCCGGTCACATCGCGTCTCAATGCCCTAAGAGTGGAACTGGAGGCGAAACCGGAGCCCGCACACACAAGAGAGTTGAGCTATGTGTGGTAGAAGAATCAAAAACTATCATGCTGCATCGAGGTGAGAAGTTTCCGATTACTTTTGATTCTGGCGCAGAGTGTTCTTTAATTAAAGAGAGCATATCACACAAACTGTCCGGAAAGAGAACAAATAATGTCGTATCGTTAAGTGGTATAGGTAATGCTAAAATTGTAAGCACAATACAGATTTTAAGTAACGTCATAATTAATGGAAACGGTATAGAAGTGATGTTTCATGTGGTTTGTGATGCCGGCATGAAAATGACATAGTAGTAGGGCGCGAAATCTTGGCTCAAGGATATATTGCTGAAGTATCCAGCAAAGGCGTAAAATTTGTAAAAGACAAAACCATTAACGTTTGTACCATTACCAACACTGAATGTAATTTCGATAATTTAGAAACCGCGTTGTATGGTAAAGAGAAAGATCAATTAATACAATTATTGAACAATTATTCTAAGTGGTTTATTTGTGGGACTCCTCTTACTCGTATTAGCACAGGTGAAATGAAAATTCGTTTAGTCGAACCGACCAAGACTGTGCAAAGGCGACCGTACAGATTCAGTCCCAGTGAAAGGGAGTTGTTGAGAGCAAAAGTCAAGGAATTAATGGAACAAAACGTTATCAGAGCTAGCAGCTCACCCTATGCTAGTCCAGCACTGTTGGTAAAAAGAAGAATGGATCTGCTAGGCTCTGTGTAGATTATCGTGAATTAAATAGGAATACAGTGGCCGATAAGTTTCCGTTGCCCTTAATATCTGACCAAATAGGTAGATTGGGTGGAGCTAAATACTTCACTTGTTTAGATATGGCGAGTGGCTACTATCAGGTTCCGTTACATAATGACTCTATCGAATACACGGCATTTGTGACCCCAGACGGTCAATATGAGTTTCTAGCAATGCCGTTTGGCTTAAAAAATGCTCCTTCAGTTTTTCAACGGGCAGTAATGAAGGGGTTAGGCGAGTTAGCATATTCGTATGTTATCGTTTATATGGACGATATTATGATTGTGGCTTCTACTAAACAAGAGGCACTTGAAAGATTAGAAAATGTTTTGAAAGTTTTGACAGCGGCAGGATTTTCTTTTAATGTGGAAAAGTGCTCTTTCTTAAAGGAAACCGTACAGTATTTGGGGTATGAAGTACAAGCCGGTGAGATTCGTCCCAACGTTCGAAAAATTGAGGCATTGAGTGCATTGCCACCACCCAGGTCCGTTTCTACGTTGAGGCAGTTTATAGGACTGGCTTCGTACTTTCGTCAGTTTGTGAGCGGTTTTTCGCAATTGTTGAAGCCTTTGTATTCTCTCACATCTGAAAAAATAAGTTTGTTTGGACGGATGAGCATGAGTCAATCCGAAAAAAATAATTAAAATACTCACAAATGAGCCAGTCTTGATAATATTCGACCCACAGTACCCCATAGAATTGCATACGGATGCAAGTGCCATTGGCTATGGTGCTATACTCATTAACAGAATTGAGAATAAACCACATGTGGTGGAGTACTATAGTAAGACTACTAGTCCTTGTGAGTCAAAGTCACATCGTATGAATTGGAAACTCTTGCGGTAGTCAACGCTGTTAAAAATTTCAAGCATTACTTACAGGGCAGAAAATTTGTTCTTTTACAGATTGTAATTCGTTGAAGGCGTCTAGATCGAAAATAGAGTTATCGCCTAGAGTTTACCGTTGGTGGGCATTCCTACAATCATTTGAGTTTGACATAAAGTACCGAGAAGGGAAGCGCATGGCTCATGCAGATTTTCTGTCAAGAAACCCATTGAGTAGTAGGGATAAGCAGTTGCAAAACAAAGTTGAGGAAAAGCGTGTAGAGCTGATGGAAATTTCGGAAGTTTGGATTCAAGCAGAGCAACACCGGGATCAGGACATTTTAAGCATTATTGCAAAGTTGAATGAAGGTGAATTGCCTAATGATTTAGCCGCAACCTATGAAATGAGAGCAAACGTGCTCTATAGGAAAATTCAAAGGCATTGCAAAACTCGTTGTTTGCCAGTTGTTCCTCGAGCATTCAGGTGGTCAATCATCAATCAGGTTCATGAGTCTATTTTGCATTTAGGTTGGGAAAAGACACTTGATAAGGTGTTTGACCATTATTGGTTCAAGGGAATGTCAAAGTATGTTCGCAAATTTGTAGAAAATTGTATAACTTGTAGAGTGACAAAATCTGCTTCAGGAAAAGTCCAAGCTGAATTACATTCTATCCCAAAAGTCAGTATACCGTGGACACGTTGCATATTGACATCAGTGGCAAATTAAGTGGCAAGAATGACCGTAAGGAGTACATAATAGTTCAAATTGATGGTTTTACAAAGTATGTTCACCTTTACCATACTTTTAAACTTGATTCAAACAGTTGTATTGACGCTTTAAAATCTTCAATAGCCTTATTTGGAGTACCTACTCGTTTAGTGGCGGACCAGGGCAGAAGTTTTACTGGTGTGAAATTTGTCGAGTTCTGTGCTTCCCAGAAAATCGAACTTCACTTAATAGCTACGGGCGTGAGTCGCGCCAATGGGCAAGTTGAGAGGGTGATGGGTACTTTAAAAATCTGTTGACAGTGGTAGAATCTAGTGAAAGGTCTTGGCAGGATGCTCTGGGAGAAGTTCAGTTGTCATTGAATTGTACAATTAACCGTGTCACAAAATCCAGTCCTCTAGAGTTATTAATTGGCAAGTGTTCACGACCACTAGGTTTAGTTCCTATTTGTGAGGAGGAGATTGAGATAGATATAGAAAAACAAAGAGCTGAAGCTTTAAAAAACATGCAAAGCGCGGCAGACTATGATAAGCAGAGATTTGATAAGGGTAAAGCTAAAGTTATCAAGTTTCGTGTAGGAGATTATGTGTTAATCAAAAATAGTGAACGACAACAGACTAAGTTAGATCCAAAGTTTCGTGGACCCTTAGTGGTGACAGAAATTTTAGATGGCGATCGATACCAGTTGAAGTCTATGACGAGTAAGAGACAGTATAAATATCCTCATGAGAGTTTGGAAGAATGCCAGAAGGGCAGGTACCAAGCGAGCTGGAAATCGACGATGTTGAGTTAACTTCGGGTGATGAAGCAGTCGAAGACTGTGCCGACCAATGCGACATTGGTGGTGAAGACACAGTTGAAAGAGACTGTAATGATTAAAGTGATCTAGTAAGATATATGACCAGTGTGGCACTAGCGTTAAGACAGAAACAGTTGAAAGGACTGTAGTGGCTGGTGTCAAAATAAAACAGTTGAAAGAGACTGTAGTGGCTGGTGTCAAAATAAAACAGTTGAAAGAGACTGTAGTGGCTGGTGTCAAAATAAAACAGTTGAAAGAGACTGTAGAGCCTAGTATCAAAATGAAGCAGTTGAAAGAGACTGTAACGGCTGGTGACGAGATTTAAAATAGTTGAGAGAGACTGTAGTGTCTATAAAAGCACTATCGTGTTGTATGTTCAGTGTGATACTGGCGAGTTGTAAAGCTAATGGTCGATGCTACGTGGTGGTACCTGGCCCGGAGGCTAAGAAATGAATAAACAATTGGATTGTAAATGAAGGGTTGGAAAGAAGCAATGGTTGATTTTAGACAATAGAAAATTGTAATTAAAATTAAGCGAAATTTGTTAAATAAAGTTGATAACGAATTTGGTGAATTTGTTCTTTGTATTACACGAGGACGTGTAAGATTGTCAGAATGGCCGTGTCGGAGAACGATTGATTATTTGAATAGCGCGCTCAACTTTATAGGCGTATCGATCAGTGTTGTTGAATGCTGAAGGTTATCTAAGTTGTTCAGTCCTTAAGAGTGGGACGACAACATATGTTGTCGTCAGTGTGGCTCAGTGTCAGGTTGAGGAAAGGACGTATATAGAAGTCGTCGTGGTACGAATAGAATTCGTATATACGTGTGGTTGTGTGAAAAAGATATAGCTCGACACGTGCGCTGAGACTCGCTCCGCTTTTTAAAGTCTACGCTAAATAGAAAATGGAAAATAATAATCCAGACCAGCCCTTTCGCGCTGTAACTATTAACGACTCGACGATACATACATACACATGTATTTCTGTACATTTAACATACATATATATTACAAAACATGCAAGTGCAAATATATGTATATACCGTGCAAAAACAAACGCACTAACAAATAGAAACTTAAGAAAATGTAATCTGCATACATATGTATGTTTATTTAATACAAAAAAGTTGTATAGATATGTACATATGTACATACATTCAGTTTGTATTTGTTTTTTATAGCGAGCCCTTTGCGCGATAACAATTAATCTTGAACATCTTTGTATAGTGGTAGATTTGCTTACTTCCTGCTTATTTAACTCAGACAAAACGTAACACACAATCATTATTGATATACAATTTCGAACAAGCAAGCAAAGCACATATGAAAGTTTGTAAAGTATGGGGGTTTTGGGTATAAAAAGGCAGGCAGAAGAGGTAGGCGTGACATTCAAATTTGTGATGCACATCTGTGGCAGATGGCACCTTCTATCTCCCTATCAAGTTTGGAGACTCTAGCGCTAAAAATGAGAAAGATATTGAGGTGGGCGATATAAGTGGGCGTGGCATCCAATATTGCACATTTGTTACGGATGTCACTAACAATGTTTCTATAAAATTTGGTGACTCTAGCGTAAAAGCTGGGAAATATATAGAAATTTCAGATTTTACGAGGTGGGTGGAAAAGGTGGACGTGCCATATAAAATTTTGATGTAGATCGGTTACGGATGTCACTAACAAGGTTTCTACCAAATTTGGTGACTCCAGCCCAAAAACTGAAAAAGATAAAGAGTTTTTAGATTTTAGGAGGTGAGCGGTATACATGGGGCGTGGCATCCAAAATTTTAATGCATGTCTTTGTAAGATCTACCTTCCTATCAAATTTCGTGAGTATTGCTTTAAAACTGTGGGAAATACAGTCATTTTCGATTATAACTGAAAGGGGGGCTGGGGGCGGAAGAGGTGGGCGTGGCATCCAAACTTTCGATGCAGTTTTTGAGGAATGTCACCAGCTACCTTGCTATCAAATTTGGTGACTATATGCTAGGATGTGGGATATATATGTGTTTTATCGATTTGCACATCGAGGTGTATCGATTTTTATCGATTTCCCAGGCCCCTGAGGTCGTAGAGCCGAATTTCACACTTTGGCTGACGAAGGTATGTACCAAGATATTTGCAAAGTTGCAAAGCTCTATCTTTAAGGGTGTTGAAAAAAGTTGCGTTCAAACGGACGAACGGACGGACGGACGGACAGACACCTTGACGGACATTGCATAAGCCCAATATAAAATGATACCTTTGGTATCAAAGTAAAATGACGCGTCTGATTCTTAACCTCAATTGTGGCGTGAAAAAGAGAATATTAAATATTTTGCTAATATGTTGTTAAACCTTAACTAATTTACTTATTTTATATGTATTGCTAAAATTTTGTAAAAACTATCGGCGCAGCAAAGCAAGCGGGTCCCTTACTAGTTTTTATATATATATATTTATTTATGTATATATTTATATACATACATTAGCAAATATCCATTTTTGTATAGCCCTGTCTATCTATTCAGCTGTGTAAGCGGTAAGTTTAAATCAAATTATGCCATTTTCATTTTTGCTCCCGCTGATCCCCAACACACCCACAGATTTTAATTTACATTGTCGCACATACATGCACCACACTCAATGTCACGCATACATACGCAAAAGACACTTTTGGGGCTTGCTCTCGACAAAACGGTCAGTGAATAACACGAGCAAAAGGAAAACGAACAAAGTGTCTTTGCTTGAGCGCATTGTGTATTGAGCAAAATCAGAAATGATCATATCGTTTCGCTCCATCTTTTCGTTCTGTTCGTGAAAGAACTGTTTTTTGCGGACACGCTGACCGTTATTGATCAAAAAACCTCATTTTTACAATTTTGAAATTTTAGTTTTTTGTTATCGATCCCATGTGTATATCGGAAACCAGAAGTGTTATCGATAATCTGAAACAAACTTGATTTGCTTATGGTATTGGAGAGTTTAAGTTTTAAGTTTGAAGTCTTTAGCTCCTATAGTCTCTGAGATCTATGCCTTCATACAGACAGACAGACAGACAGATAGACAGACAGACAAACAGACGGACAGACAGACGGACGGACAGAGAGACGGACATGGCTAGACTGACTCGGCTATTGATGCTGATCAAGAATACATATACATTATAGGGTCGGAGATGCTTCCTTCTGTCTGTTACATACATTTGCACAAAACCATTATACCCTTACTTACCCATTTTAAGGGTTAAGGGTATAATAAGAGCACCGTACAACAAAATTTATTATGGCACCGGTATCGAAGCGGCCTCTTGAAAACTCGACTGAAGAGCTGAAGCAAAGTTGGCGATACATCAATAATCGTGAAGCTGATCAACACCCGTTTTTATGAGCAAGCTGCCTTAATCGCCTCATAGATGAAGGAATCTGAGGAGAACATAATCTGGCTGCGAACGAACGACGGGCTGGCTTGCGTGGTGAACTCCAAGACCTCCAACTCTGGGTCCAGAAACTGGAACAAGCGGCTGAGGAGTCTTGTGCTCTTTAAACTCGGATTGAGGCAAAGGACACAAAGCTTGCTGCTCAAGAAAATACAAGCACAGCCAGTATGATGCGGCTGCATGGAGTGCAGTATGTTGAGGGTGAGCAGCTAAGAACGATATTTAATACCTTATCGTTCTCATTGGGGGTCACTCCAGCGCCCAGGCTAAGGGAAATATATAGGGTCCGACAACAACCGACCGCTAACACAGTTGTAGACCCGGTAATTTTAATTTAATTTGATAGCCTGCGCGTAAAAATTGCAATTCAGCGAGCGGCAGTTGATTACTGGCGAACACATAAAACACAATTTCCAATTTACCTTAACAAACAGCTTACAAAAGAAAACTACCAAATAATATAGTTAAGCTGGCGATGCAAATTAAGAGAAAACAAGAAGGAAGGCTCTAGTCGAGAAGTCCCGACTAGGACACCCCATACGTATCGTGTACAGTCATTTGTGGGACCAGTGACCAGTGACCAATATAGCCAAAATGACAAAATTTCAAACTGCTATATTTCCGGTGTTTCTTAACCGATTTTAATCCATTTTTTTTTTTTTTTTTTTTTAATTCCCTGTCAAATTATACTACAAAATAAAACAACAAAGTAATACAATAATGTATTTAAAGTTGACGCTCCTATGTGGAGCATAGGGCGGACGCAAACTCCTTCCAACGCCTTCTATCTTGGGCGACACTACGCAATTCATTCCACGATGCTCTCTCCTGACTCTCTCTGACTTTCTGCAAGCACCGTTCTCACCCAGGTCTGTCGAGGGCGTCCTCGGCGCCGGGTACCCTGCGTATTATATCGGAAAGATCTCATCCGGCTTCCTGAGAGTGTGGCCATCCAGGTCCATTTTCTCCTTTTAATTTCGGTGTTGATCGGAGCACTTCTTGAGAGTATCAGCAAGTTTCGTATTTGGCCAGAAAATACGGCAAACGATCCGTAGACATTTGTATGCAAAAGTTTGCAGTCGTCTGCAGATTGAATTAGTCGTCATCTACGTCTCAGACCCATACAGGAGCACTGGTTTGATGCTGCAATTAATTAGTATTCCAGAATCGCGTAGGGCAGTCCATATTGCGCTCCTATCTATTGTGTCGAAAGCACGCTAGAAGTCCACAAAGAGTAGAAACAGAGGCGACCTCCACTCCACTGATTGCTCAAAAATGATTCTCAGAGAGTTTATATGGTCAACGCAGGAGCGCATTGGTCTAAAACCGTTTTGCTCCTGTCGCAACTGACTGTTGAGAACGGGCGTAATCCTCTCCAGGACAACAAAAGCTATTATTTTTTGAATGACATTTAGAAGGGTAATGCCCCGCCAGTTTTTACATTGGCTGAGATCCCCTTTTTTGGGAATGGTCACAATTGTTCCCTCTTTCCACTCTTTCGGAAAGTTGTCTGATCTCCAAGCAGAGAGGATGATTGGGAACAGCTCTCTTGCTATTGTGTTCCCGCCATATTTAAAAACCTCTGGCGGTATGTTGTCGGGGCCAGCAGCTTTGTTGTTTTTGAGCTTACGTATCGCCTTTGAGAGTTCCTGCACGGTTGTGGTGCCTGTGACAATACTCCTATTGGGATTACGTCTCCAGTCACTAGGATGCGTAGTAATCTCACCAGTTTCGGAGTGTGCACTAGTCTCGAAAAACTCCTTCCAGCGTTGAAGCTGGTCTTCATCAAAAGTAAGAATTCGGTCATCTGCAGATTTTAACGGGGGTATGTTAGGCTTATATTTTGTCAGTTTGCCTACTGCTTCATAAACCCCGCGCAGGTTACTGCGCCAAGCTGCAGTTTCCGCTTCCGCTGCGATGTTGTTTGCGAAACTTTTCTTGACCTTCTTGACGAGCTTTTTGACCTGGATGTGAGCTGCAATGTATTCTGCGAGAGCTTGGATTCTTTTTTGAGGCTCCCATGATTTCGTGAGGGTTGACTTAAGCAATTCTCTCCCACGTTGCCTCGCTTAGCCAAGGCTTACGGCGATGGTTTTGAAAGCCAACCGTCTCTTCTGCAGCTTTTTTACACACGTCCTCCAGTTGGTTCCACGTTGTTACATTTATTTCCCGGGCGATGTTATCATTAAGTGCTTTTTTGTAGAGTAGAACAGTACCTGTTGTTTTCAGCTTTTCTGTATCAAACTTTCTTGAGCGTTTCTGTTGGTCTTTAATACCTTCGGGCCTCAGGCGTATTTGGCCAACAAGCAGGTTATGGTCGCTATAGATATCAGCGCCTCTGCGCGTGCGTACGTCAAGCAAGCAGTTATCATATTTTTTGCTTATAATAATATGGTCTATTTGATTGCGAGTCCGGCCGTCAGGAGATTGCCATATATACTTGTAAATGTCAAGGTGTGGGAATTTTGTGCCTTCTATAAAAAGGTTGTGATTTGCACATAACTCCACCAGGCGCTCGCCATTATTTGTTCTGGTTGACGGCAGTCCATGGCGTCCCATGACACTCTCAAAGTTGTTATTATTATTATTATTATTACAAGGCCATAGTTGGTGCACCTCGGTTTTTTAGGTTTTTTAGGATTATGGACTCTCCTGTAGCCCTAGGCTGCGAATAAATAAATATAGATCGTAGCACCATTTGTCTTCCTACGAAGGCATTCTCGGGCGCAGATCTCATTCGCGTGTAAATCTGCTTGGAAGATGGTAGGTGTTTTACCCATGGCTGTGGCTTTCTGAACCGTGGTCCAGTAATGCCCGCCACGGTGTCACCATTCTCTAGTTTAGAGCCATCCGTATACCAGATTTGAGCTCCATTGGGTATGCAAGATAGATCAGCATTCCAAGTGCTTCTGTTTTGTATTGATACAAGGAAGTTTCTTTCAAAGAAGTGGCCCGATAAACTATAGTCTGAGAGACGAATGATAGGGTCATTAAATATAGGCGTGAGAGCCTTTAAGTGACCCGTTAGGTCCCCGAGCTTTACTTCACCTATGTTGGTAAGTCTTAGGGCACCCAGACGAGCCTCCTTCTTAATAAGAATCGGGATCGTTGGGATGCCAGTTATGACTCCTAGTGCTTCAGTTGGGCAAGTGCGCATCGCTCCCGTGATGCCCATGCAGACTAAGCGTTGTATTTTTGATAGTGTTTTCATTGCAGTTCTTTGCTCGACCTTGGTCCACCACGCTAGGGCTGCATAGGTGAGAGTGGGTCGTATAACAGAATCGAAGGTAGATTATTTTTGGACTCAGTCCCCATGTTCTGCCAAAGAGCCTGTTACAGGCAAAGAATGCCATAGTGGCTTTAGTGACAGTGCTGTTTAGGTGAGGCGTCCAATTGAGCTTGGAATCAAGGATCACCCCAAGGTATTTCGCTTCACTAGAAAATTCAATTTTCGTACCGTTAAGGATTGGGTTTTGTAGTGTCTGAGTCCTTTGTCGAGTGAAAGGGGTTAGGACTGTCTTAGATGGGTTTATCGATAAACCCTTATCTTGACACCACTTGTTGGCTATATTGAGTGCTTGTTGCATGCGATCTGAAATTGTTGGAGCATGCCAGCCCTCGATGTAGATAACAAGGTCATCTGCGTAACCCTGGGTGGTGAAGCCAGCTTTATTGAGTGTGTAAAGAAGTTCATCTATAACCAGAGTCCACAATAGAGGAGAGAGTACACCCCCTTGAGGGCAGCCCCTTGTGGCTGCTATAGATGTGAGTTTGCCATTAAGGTCAATTGAGATTATTCTGGATTTTAACATTTCCAGAATCCATTCAATAATTATGGGAGAGACTCCTTTCTGATTGAGAGCAGTCTTTATGGCTACATAAGAGGTATTATCAAACGCCCCTGAGATGTCTATAAAGGCACCTAGGCCAATCCGCTGAGAGCTTAGTACCTTTTCAATTTTGGTTGTAAGGCAATGTAAAGCAGTCTCAGTGGACTTTCCTGTTTGATATGCATATTGAAAACGATGTAGGGGCTGTTCCTTTAGGTTAGTAGCCCGAATGTGGTGGTCAAGGAGTTTTTCCATTGTTTGGCATTTGGGAATCTTTCTTTCCTGCCTTGGGCAAGAACACGACCCGAACCGTAGCCCATTTGTTTGGAATATGTCCAAGATCTAGACTAGCTCTGTAAAGCCGGACTGAAGGTGGCACCACCATGTCCGCCCCATGTTGCAGATGACATGGTTGGATACCATCCGGTCCAGGGGATTTGTATGGGCTGAAGTTGTTTATAGCCCATTGTACACTTTTGTGATGGAATATTCCATGTGGGAGCTTAAGGCGCAGTGTAGATGGTGGGGTTGGAGATACCTCATCTACCTGGTCATCGTCCGCCACTGGAATAATGCCTGTACCTGTTGGTGGGATTCATGGTTGTGGCCATTGGTCCCTTCTCCACTTCTGGTAGGAACACACAGCCCGGGAAGTGGGTTTCCAGCAGAAGTTTGCTGGTTTCCTCAGGGCTATTGGTGTAGGTACCATCCAGGTTCTTAAGTGTGCACAACCCATTTGAGTGGTCTTTTCTGTTTGCTTTTTGAAGGCGAATCGCTTCGGGAAGTTTTGTGATCTTCCCACAGTGATCTCTCCATGTAGCTCTCTTAGACCTTCTCAGCTCTTTATTATAGAGCGTTAGGCTACTTTTGTAGGACAGCCATGTGGCTTTCCCATCTTTGGCCTTATTGAAGAGTTTCCTGGCAGTCCTTCTGAGCTTTTCAAGAGTGTCGTTCCACCATGGGACGTCACGTTTAGCTCTGTGGACTTTTTCAGGGCATCCTCTATGGAATGCATCTTCAATGTGTTGGTGAAGCTCATTTGCTTCTGCTTCCAACTCGAAAGGTGTTAAAATTGGACGAGTGGAGCGGTTTACACGATGCTCAAGTTCAAGGTGGAAGATATCTCAGTTGGTTCTTCTAGGATTTCTGGTAACTGGGTTTTGTATCTCGGTGCTGGTTATGTCGAATCTTATGTGTTGATGATCCGACATTGAGACCGCCCCTGATACATGCCAGTTAGAGATAGCGGACAACATATTGGTGCTACAGAGCGTTAGGTCCAGGACTTCGCCTCTAATGGCATTTATGTATAAATGTAGGTTCGTTACCCCTGTTTAGTATATTTATATTGCTACTAATAATGTATTCGAGAAGGTACTCACCTCTCTTATTATTGTTCGTACTTCCCCATACCTCATGGTGGGCGTTTGCGTCACAGGCGATGATCCATCGGAGATTTTTCCGACGACAATGCTCGACCAGGGAACGGACTTTCACTGTTGGGACATTGTCGGTGTCTCCCGGCAGGTATGCAGAGGCCAGCACTATCTCTATAGCACCCTGCGCTGTGGGCATCTTTACCCAGACCGCCACCAGGTCATCAGTAATGAGCTGTGTGAGGGGAACGAAAGTTAATTGCTTATTGATAAGCAGTGCTGTCCTTGAACGTGGTGAGTTAAGTTTATAAAGTAACTTACCAGACACTGAATGGAGTCCACGGACCTGTCCTGAGCCAATCCATGGCTCTTGGATAAAAGCGACGTCCATGTTCTCGGTTGCGAACCTCATGCTGAGCACATCCGAGGCAGCTCTGGCATGGTGGAGGTTCGCCTGGAGACATTTAGCCCGCCTCCGTGGGCTTGTGGGTGTTGATGTGGGTGGGGGCATCAGAGTGCCCGCCTGCGGCCCGCTGCCGCCACCTTACGCCCTCGGTTGCTCCTTAGTAGAGCAGACTCTTCGTACGACAGCCGCTCGCCCTTACTGCGCCTTGTGTGTTTCGGTAGGCGACCATGAAGGGGGGGCCGGTGTTGTGCCTGAGGTGGGAGCTTTCCTCTGGCTGCCGGACGTTGAGTTGGCTCAGCTGCTGCCCTAGGACCGCTTGCGTTGGCTGCTGTGACATTTGCCACTGCCTCGCCCTGGGTAGGGGTTAGCATAGGCGTTGTCTCTGCGACTGCCGGCTGCGCATCCTTGGAGCAACAGGGTGCCTCTTCCGTTGATGGTAAATTTGGTAGGGCGGCGTCATCGGCCTGGGCACGGGATTGCTTACCCTTGGCTTTTAGGCATACCTTTCCAAATGCGAAATTTAGTTGCCCCTGCTGGCTGCGAAGTTGGTTTGCGGAGTGGGGGTCCAGTGCAATGGTCAAACCGACCATAGGACCCTTATGCTCCTTGTGGAGCACTCTCCAATCCCCTACTCGCATATCCGCGTTCTGTCCCTCTATCAGACCTAGGATATTTTCGGCTTTGCTGTTCTTCCCGAAGGTCGGAAAATAGCCAACAAATACCTCAGGCCGTGGAACGTCGGTTTTAGGTAAGACCTGCAGCTTCGCATCCTTCCACAGATTTAGCTTAGGCACTGTTACCTTTAGCCATTCTGCGGTTGGGGCGTCACCACAAGTCATTACCATCCACCCAGGGCGGAAGGTGTAGCCGCTGAATAGGGGCTTAAAAGTCCCTTTTCGTTGTGCTACTATCGTGCTCAGCACCTCCATCTGCACTCTGCTAAGCTGGTTGGTGGTTAACAGCACCTCCGGATAGCCATGTGGTAGTATGGCCATCTTGTGAGATGCTGCTACTTCTATGTAGGAAGGTTTGGCACTGCTAGCGGGCGTTGTGGTTGCGGCATATGTTGGAGCATTCACATCAGCTGCAACTGCAGCATGATGCTTTACCACCGATACCGAACCCGCACCTTTGGCAGTGGCCAAGATCTTCCTCGGCGTGGCTTCCTTGGGGGTCGCTTGCGTCTACCGCATCCGTTTGGTCGCCGGAGTGGGTGCAGCCTTCAACTTCAGTGTCTGCCTAAGTGAGGCCTCCAGGGGCTTTTGGGCTAGCCGCCTTGCTTCCTCAAATGGCATACCCTTGTCGAGGAGTACGCGGAGTCTTCTCCTGGCTGCGCCGCCAAGTTTGGGTTTGGCGGGATTTGTGTTTGCCGCTGGTGGTGGTGAGGCTAACAGAGCCTCTTCCTGCTCCTCGGAGATGGAGTTGGAGGCTAGGCTTTCTGGATTGACATCCATAGCCTGGGCATCCGTCTCCATCAGCTCAGCTGCAACTTTAGTTTCCTGCAAAGAAACTGGTCCGACCGTAGTCGGTGAGGGGCCAGGGATGTCCCCGAGAATAGAAATTTGTGTTAAAATTGGTTCCATAGATGATCGCACGAGTAACGGGAAACGACGTATCCCCCAAGGCAGAGCCCCATACCTTGGTTTAGGCACTTATACAACCGGAGGTGCCAGGTATCCGGAGGTCACCGTTATAAGACACACTAACGTAGTGCCATTCATCCCATGGGCACGGTACGATTGACACCCGAGATTATGGGTTTTTTCGAGTTGTCCTCTCTAGATCCGCCATATTTTGTCTAGAGCAGGGGCACATCGAGCAGGGTGTGGCTCTTCACCACGTATGGTCGGTCATTCACTGATGGACTGGGATGTCACAAGCAGTGCTGATCGGTTAACACTAGGCTGCAGGCGAAAGGCACCTTTAGCCTTGTGCTAAACAAGCTTAGCCCCCAAAAAGTTGTTATTGTCGTCCCCTACTTTGGCGTTAAAGTCACCAGACACAATCAAAATATCCCCTTTGCGCGAATTAGTTATCGTTCCGTCGAGTAGTTCGTAGAAATCCTCTTTCTTGTCGTCCTCATCTGGCTCTGTTGGCGCATAGCATTGAATAAACGTAATGTTTCAGAATTTACACCTAAATCTCGCCGTTATAATGCGGTCAGACACAGGTTTAAAATCCATTAATGCCTGTTTAGTTGTGCGGGAGATGAGGATACCAACACCGTTTGAGCGGGTTTTGTTGTTACCGCTGTAAATAAAGTGATGTCCTGTTTGGGTTAAACATTCACCCTGTCCAGTCCATCTAATCTCGAATATCCCAAGGATCTCCATTTTATAGAGATCCATCTCTCTGCATGCTTGCTCCAGTTTTGACGCTTCAGAGAGAGAGCGAACGTTCCATGTTCCAAATCGGTTCATATTTCGAAAGCTATAGGTCGTCATCATTTTGCTGTTGTTTGATCCGAGGCGTTTGTGTTTCGTTTCTTAAGTAAAGTGGTTTTACGGTCGGGATACTAGCCCAACGCAACCAGTATATACGTTTGCGGGATGACGTGCTGGTAAAATAATTTCCTTAAGGTGCCCAGTCCAACCTTTTCATCACGTTTGTATAGCGAGCCGCTTGCTGCAAGCAGACGCCCGCTCCCGCCGCACCTAACATGGAAAACAGACGCCGAAAGTAGCAACAGACGCCAAAAGCTCGCTATGTCGCTCCAAGGATCATTGGCACTCAGAATTTGTTGGGAGTTCGGTGCAACCCGAAAAACCCTCTGAGACTCTCCTCTTGAGGCCGCTGAGTTGCCCGCGACTGATTATTTAATTCGCAGCTAACCTACATATCTGCAGGCCGTTCCACTATCCGCAACCTGTGGACGCGTCCCGTATGAACCAGCTAATTCCGGCGGGATTACGAAAAAAACTATACTTTCAAAATTGTAAAAATTAGGATTAAAACTATGGATGAAATAATAAATAATCAACAAAATTTGATCAAAATCGGTTGAAAAACACCGGAGATATCGTAGTTTGAAGTTCGATCTTATTGGTCACGGTAAATACAACTAAATGACTGTACGGGTTACGTATGGGGTTAAGGGTATGTCCTAGTCGGGATTTCTTGACGGTACCGAAGCGGCCTCTTGAAAACTCGACTGAAGAGCAGAAGGGCAAAGCGATACATCAAAAATCGTGAAGCTGATCAACACCCGTTTTGATGAGCATGCTGCCTTAATCGCCTCAAAGATGAAGGAATCTGAGGAGAACATAATCTGGCTGCGAACGAACGACAGGATGGCTTGCGTGGTGAACTCCAAGACCTCCAACTCTGGGTCCAGAAACTGGAACAAGCGGCTGAGGAGTCTTGTGCTCTTTAAACTCGGATTGAGGCAAAGGACACAAAGCTTGCTGCTCAAGAAAATACAAGCACAGCCAGTATGATGCGGCTGCATGGAGTGCAGTATGTTGAGGGTGAGCAGCTAAGAACGATATTTAATACCTTATCGTTCTCATTGGGGGTCACTCCAGCGCCCAGGCTAAGGGAAATATATAGGGTCCGACAACAACCGACCGCTAACACAGTTGTAGACCCGGTAATTTTAATTTAATTTGATAGCCTGCGCGTAAAAATTGCAATTCAGCGAGCGGCAGTTGATTACTGGCGAACACATAAAACACAATTTCCAATTTACCTTAACAAACAGCTTACAAAAGAAAACTACCAAATAATATAGTTAAGCTGGCGATGCAAATTAAGAGAAAACAAGAAGGAAGGCTCTAGTCGAGAAGTCCCGACTAGGACACCTCATACGTATCGTGTACAGTCATTTGTGTGTATTTACCCAGTGACCAATATAGCCAAAATGACAAAATTTCAAACTGCGATATTTCCGGTGTTTCTTAACCGATTTTAATCAAAGTTTTTTAAATGTTCATTATTTTATCAATGGTTTGAAACCTTGTTTTTACAATTTTTCAAGAATTTTTTGTTATCGATCACATGTGTATAACGGAAATCAGAAGTGTTATCGAAAATTTGAAGCAAAGTTGATCTTCTCATGGTATAGGAGAGCTAAATTTCAAATTTTAAGTCTCGAGCTCTTTTAGTATCTGAGATCGGCACGGACGGACGAACAGACGGACATGGCTAGATCGACTCCGCTTTTGATGCTGATCAAGAATATATATATTTTATAGGGTTGGAGATGCTTCCTTCTGTCTGTTACATACATTTGCACAAAACCATTATACCCTTATTTACCCATTTTATGGGTTAAGGGTATAAAAAGTCGTTTTCTGTGTGTTGATTTTGGGCCCATCTTGACGTTTATTTTTGAGCTGGTTTAGGATTAAAAGGCCGTTTTGGTTCTTGATAGTTTTTGTTTATTCTTCCATCAATATTCTTCTACGCGTTTCGGCTTTATTATTTTGCCTTCTTCAGGGAGCCTGCATATGTTTATATTCAGACATTTTTACAAAAATAATGAAACAATCATCAATACGAATACATATGTACATCTTTTACACTAAAAACGTCACAACATTGTCATTATATTTAAATTAAAATTGAACTTGTTTTTAGCTACGTTAGTCGTTTTGGTAATTTTTGCTTGTTTTTTTGTTAGAGTCATCTGTAATTACTCTCGAATAAATGTTGTTTGTCTGTTCTAAATCCTCTTTATGGTTCACAGCGTTCATGCTGCTTTGTTGTATTCGTAAGCTTTCTAGCGTCAGTCTCGTTCTCTCTCTTCGCTCAATGTCCAGCAGTCTAGCGTTTTCGAAGTCAGCTGTGTGCCCTGTTGTTGTTGTGTGCTGAGCAAGTGCCGTTGTCATTTTTCCCTTTTACGCATCTCCTCTGTGTTCGTTCAGCCTCGCTCCAAACGCTCTCTTCGTCGTGCCTATGTAAACTCCGTTACATGGCTCTCCCTCTCTTCCCATGCAGCTGATTTGATAGATGACGTTTTGTTGTTGTTCCTTGTCAATCTTGTCTTTCGTGTTCGTAAACAATCTGCGTGTGTTTTTATGCGCTTTATATGCATATGTTATGTTTTGTGTCGTGTCAGCTGGCATAATTTTTGATAGGGTATTCCTATTCGTCAAATGTTCTATATATGGTATGCTCACATATCGGTTAGTTTTTTCCTTTAAATTGTCGTTGTGTGTTTCCAAGATTTTATTATTTTTGTTTGTAATTTCCTTTATTATGCTATCCACTAAGCGTTCCGAGTAACTTTACTAGAAAACCCGGCGAACTCCGTTACGCCACCTCGTTTTTTTAACATTTCGTTTGGGGATTAAAAGATGAAGAATGAAATTTTTGAAAAGCAATACATTTACTTCATTAAGTAACAGCAAGAAGTGTAAAGACAGAACTTAAGCGAAGAAAGCCAAAAAATATAATATGAGAAAATGCCCGATTAAGCTCGCGAAGATCATTGGCATCATACAATCGCTTGGCATTCCAATATGATCCCACTGCGAACTACAGTGATAATGACAATTTAGATATTGGACCAATAACGACTGTATGTCGATATTGTAATGCGCTAAAGTTTAAAAGAGAAATGGCTGGATTGTGCTGCGCAAGTGAAAAGTCAAACTGGATCCATTACTTACACCACAACACCCACTGAAAGCATTGTTCGATGGAAATGATCCCGATTCCAACTATTTTCTTCAACACATCCTTGAATACAATAAATGTAACGACCAACTTGATAGCGTGAAATTTCATCGTTGGTGTTCGAGGATTGCAATCCTAAAACCGTCATATCACTGCCTTTCGTGACATATTTGCAAATATATTTTATGGACTTAACTGAATTGCAGTATTCATTCTTGAACGTTTTAGAAATAAGTGGCGAATATGGAACAATTCAACTGTTGTCGACAACGAAATCCATTCTTTTCACTTTCGTTATGACAGTTCGACCGTTGTCATCTGGTGATCTACGCCGATACAGTTGATAACCATCGTTGCCAGTGACAGTCTCCGCCGTTAATTTCCGTGGATATCGTTTAGAGCACTTTCCATCGACCATGCAAGGTGATTGGGGATTGATGGCACCACACGGTCCATGAATCATATTAGTAGTAACAGCATCATGTAAGTCTGGATCGACTTCATGATCAGGAATCTCGGCACATATGATATCATCTATTTGGTCAGGCTGAATTCTTTCCACTAACCAAATAAGAATGTGTGCGTGCGGCAGGCCTCGCTTTTGCCATTCGATTACGTTCTGTGATATCTTGTCTACCACTTGATGTTTGTCCGGGAAGCAGGAATTTATTAATTTCTATCCATTTTTGATTACACGTAAAAGTAATAAAGAGATCTGGCCGACCGTAATGACGAACATAAGTCATTGCATCCTGTGCATATTCATGCTTATGACGTGAATTACCAATGTACGTCGCCGGCAGAATAGTTAATCGACCAATATTAGCTGCATTTCCTTCTGTACTAACTGCATCACGTAAATGAACTGCAGAACGCAGTTTGGCTTGGTACAATACTCACAAACAACATCCATTTGCCCAATGCAAACGCTACGATGCAAGCTGTAATCATCGCGGCAATCGTATCGAAAAGCTGCTCGATTCAAATCAGCTCTTGATAAATATCTTCTGCGTCGCAAATCATCTATTTGTTGACCTCTGTTGTTCGCTCGACGATTCCGCATTGCCAACCGAGCTGTTTCACGTGCTGCTTCCCTTTGCTCTTGTGATTGAGAAGCACGAAGTCGAGCCATACTATCGCGGCGCTGTTCACGTGCAATTTCTTGTTCTTCTTCAGTTCTTTCATTTGCAGTATTTCGTTGCTGGCTTGTATGTCTTGTGCGGTGGCCGATGTTCCCACGTCGTCCTCTAGGCATTTTAGACTATGAACAGACTGGAGAATTTAACCTCAAGTGCACAATCCACATAGTTTACACAGATCAACTTACCACCTTCAAGACAAATAAATGGTTGCTGTTGAAATTTAATTAAAGTTTGCACAATAAACGATTCCATTTGAACTGTTAACAAACGAATAACTTTTACCTCAAAACTGAACAGATTACAATTAGAAGCTGTCAAACAATGTAACGACATGTAATCGAATGGTTACTTGATTAGGGGTTTTTGTTAAGGGTGTTAAAAACTTTCCCGGTTTTTCTGCATTCCTGTTGAACATTTTCCTGAATTTTGTTTGTGGAAAACCTTCGCCTGGCTCTTAGCAACCTCCCTACCAATTAACACCCAAATCTGTTTTGCCGTTCTTGAGATCTTAGCGCTGTAACTAACACGACTTTCTTTTATATATATAGATTTCCGGCTTATGTTGTTCGTCGCTCAGTGTGTATGCTTTTCTTATCATGTTCTTAGCTGTATTAACTTTTTGGCTCATTGGTTTGTGTGAATGAAAACTCATAATCCTGTTGGATGCAATCGTTTTAGTGTACCATTTGAATCCAATGTTTTTCCTATTTCTTGTTAGTTCCGTATCAAGATAAGCAATTTTGTTGTTTAGCTCCTTTTCCATTGTAAATTGTATTCTTTTGTGTTGCTTATTGAGTGTGTCCAGTATTTTTTGTGCGTCTTTTTCTTTTAAAATACATATAATGTCATCTACGTACTTGTAAATGTGTCTAACGTGTATATTATTTTTGTTTAAGTCAACTATTGCATCGTCTAGTATCTTATCTAGTACAATGTTCGCTATGGTCGGGGAAATGGGGTTGCCCATGGGCATACCAAAAATCTGATGGTAAGTTTTGTTATTGTCAAATAGTTATTGTCAATGAGAATGAAATCAAGTATCTCCTTAAATTTAGTCTTTGGTATCTGTGTGTGTTCTGTAATATCCGTCCATCTTCCCATTATGGTTTGTATTGCCGTACTAATAGGTATATTTGTGAAAAGAGATACCACGTCGAATGATACGAGTATCTCATCCCTTTCAATTTTTTCACCTGTAAGTTTTTCTTTAAGTTGTACGGCGTTCTGTATATTGTATTGTTTGGATGTAATGTTATTTAATTAATTTATTTCTGTTTTCCGATAGGCTTTATATGTAATAACATTTAAGTTGCAAAGAAGAAAGGTAAATCAAATGATAAGCAAAGCTGAAGGGATGCACTATAGCTTAAAATTTAAAGCCACGCTGTCCAGAAGTTGCATTTGGAAAGAATTTAAAATGGATTAACAAATAATTTTGTTCCTAAGCTCCAACGGCCTTCTAAATCTAAAACAATCTGGCTTTCGAATACAGAGGAGCTGTACAGCGGCGCTAATTAAAGTTGTCGAAGATATTCGAATTAATATGGACAATAGTGAAGTTAAATTTCTGATTCTCCTTGACTTTAGCAAAGCAATAGACACTGTTAACCACGATATTTTACTGACAAAGCTTAGTAGGATGTATAATTTTAGTCCAACTGAAACCAAATTACTGTCCACCAATTTGTCTTATCGTAGACAAGCAGTTCTTACCGCAAACAAAATTTCGGAACTATTGCCAGTTACTTGCGGTGTCCCGGGTCTATTTTGGGACCACCATTCTTTAAAGTCTATATAAATGAGCTGCCTAGTGTTTTGTCCAGTTGTAATGTTCTCCTATACGCTGATGATGTCCAAATGTATGTTATACCCCGATTCCACTGCAAGCAAAGTGCATGTATGCAATTGGAACTCGGATATGCTGCACATATTGAGTTTGAATCTAGTTTCCAGATGTTTAAATTGTCCCCGTTGGAAGCCTTTTTTCCCAGTTGATCCGTTTTCTACCAACTGGGAAAAAAGGCTACCAACGGGAAAAATGTTAATGTTAACGTTACAGAGCACTTTAACAGAAGCGATATTAACAAATTGTTAATCGATATTGGTTTCAGCAGTGCCATTTTGAGTAATACAGCTGACAAGCATGTGTAATAACAAAAATCTATGCAAACGTACCAGACCCTGTTAAAGAAATATGCTGAAACCAATTGGTTGTGTAGTGGAATCGCCTACATTCCCGACTTGCTGTTAAAGACAAATTCTGATTAATGGATCGGGGTATTAGTCGTCCTGTAAGTCAAGTTAGTAAATGTTTTCGTATGTTTAATCCCAGCAAACCATATTCTGAGCGCTCATAACAATGAGCTCATATATGAACTTGCATTTCAAGCGACAAGTGTTCAAGATGTTCAAAATCCTGGCATAGATTTACGTGACAGTTTAGCAGAGTGGGCTGTGATGTTCAACATAAGTAATAGTGCTTTGAATGGCTTGTTAAATATATTGCGTAGTGTATTGTATTGTATTATTTTTTAATGCTCTGCTATCAATAGGGAGCGATAGCAGAGCATTAAAAAAAACTCCAAGAGAGGCTCTTTGTGTTCCTATAAAAGGTGGCGAATATGTGCATTACGGCATTAAAGATGCTCTTACCGATTTTTGCGAACGTAACGTGATTCAGAACAATGAATTGAACATTAACGTCAATATAGATGGTTTACCTCTGTTTAAGAGCTCTAGAACACAGGCATGGCCTATATTGATCAATGTTCATCCAAGTTCTACAGTGTTAGTGGAAGGAGTTTTTGTAGGTGATAGCAAACCAGGGGATGTAAACGAGTATTTGAATGAATTTGTGACAGAATTAAATTTAGTAATTTCAAATGGATTTATTTACAAAACAAAGCAATATAAAATAAGTATTCGTTCATTTATTTGCGATAATCCAGCGCGAGCTTTTGTGCTTGGCGTAAAAAACCATAGTGGCTTTTTTGCTTGCATTTAGTGCCAACAACGCGGTCAGTATTTTCAAAATAGAATAGTTTACAGACATTGCGAAAGTTTACTTAGAACTGATGAACATTTCAGAACTCGATTACATTCTAACCATCATAACATTTCGTACCCTTTGAAAATTGAAAAATTGCCTATAAACATTGTTAACCAGTTCGCTTTGGACAACATGCACGTAGAGTGCCTTGGTGTTGTAAAAAAACTTTTTAATTATTGGATTAAGGTGCGCGGTAAGGACTATTCCTTGTCCAGAGCTGAAATAGTTTCACTCGACGCAAAGCTACTGGCTCTTAAACAGAGCATATGTAAAGAGTTCTGTAGGAAAACTAGGAGCATTTCAGATCTCGACAGATGGAAAGCGGTTGAATTTTAGCAATTATTATATACTGGCCCTATGGTGCTAAAAAGTATTTTAACACCAGCTCGGTATAGGCGTTTTCTTCAATTAAGCATTGGAATAAGAATTTTACTAACAGATGAGTTATGCGTAGCAAAAAATTATTGCGCAAAGCAAATTCTTTGCAGTTTTTTACAAAATATTCCTCAACTCTATGACCATACATTGCTAAAATTTAATTTTCATTGTTTGCTTCACCTTCCCGATGAAGTTATAATCTTTAAAGCCACCCTGGAATCTTTCAGCTCCTTCAAATTTGAAAGCTATCTTTATAAAGTAAAGCAAAAAGTTCGAAAAGGGAATCAAGTAGCCACTCAAATATACAACCGTCTAGTAGAACATAGCATTGAGAACACACTATGTGATAGAGTCACCTTGGGTCTACAACTTAGCTTGGACTGGTGTAGGGACGTGGGGCTGAGCATCAACCCAGCAAAGACTACAATCGTTGCCTTCACAAATCGGTACAAGCTCAAATCGATTATACCCATAATCATTGGGGGTACAATTATACCTTTGTCCACGGAAGTAAAATATCTGGGGGTCATACAAGATAAAAGACTTCTCTGGAAACAGCATGTGGAGCATGCTGTTCGGAAGGGAACCTTAGCCCTGATGAGCTGCAGAACTCTTGCGGGGAAAAACTGGGGGCTTTCACCTAAGATTCTGATGTGGATGTATACTGCTTTGGTGAGGCCCATGGTGTGCTACGGAGCAGTGGTCTGGGCTGGACGCATGGACCGGGAAGGCGCGAGGAAGCAACTGAGTAAACTCCAGAGGCTTGCCTGCTCGTGCATCTCGGGCACAATGCGCACCTGCCCAGCCACGGCTCTTGACGTACTACTTGGGCTCCCACCGTTGCACTTATACATAAAACACAACGCAAGCAAAAGTCATATGAGATTAACGGGAGCATTAGCAACCGGATCGGCGGCAGGAGTCACGGGCTCACTTTTAGAATACCCACAGGATGCGCAGATGGCGCAATTTAGCTTATATATATATATATACTCGCTTCTCAGCAGCAACGGACGTGTTTTTTGTGCGCTTCGCCTTTTTTGATTTTTTCGCGTTTTAGTTACTTTTTAAAACCCGCGCTTTGTGCAAATAAATAGCTTTTGTGGCTTTGTGCGTTATCGGGGTGTAAAACACAAAGTGGACATTAAGTTTAATAACTTATTTGCATTTTTTTGGTAAGCGCTCAATAACAAAACCAAATTTTTCGCAGTTTACCGCTCTTTCGTTTGCTTGCACTCAATTTGTTTTTGTGTGTTGTCGCTTTCTTACTTTAAAGTTTCGGTGCTCGCTCTGAGAGTACCAAAGAACCGTTCATTTTCCTTTTCGATTGCTCTCACGCGCTCTTTTTGTGTGTTCTGTTCGTCGCGTTGTAATTATACTCCGTTGTCGTTGCTGTCGGTATTCGCGCTCGCGTCGTTTTTATTGTTTTGATTGTGAGTATTTCCTGCTTGTGAGCTTTTTTTGTTTGGCCATTAGAGTGGACCCATTTTCCTCATACACTTATTTCTTACTTATTTTTGTGTCAGTATTATTCGTTTAAATCTATTTTTTAATCAATATAATTTCATTTTCCCTTGCCTTTTATTACATTTGATAATTAAATTATGTCCGTGGTCTGTTGTGCAAAGCAGTGCAAAGTCCGTGGCGACAACCCAAATGCAGGTTTTGTTTGCTGTTGGATATGTGGAGCTTCTGCACACGAAAAATGTGCAAACATTCATGCCTATTCTAAGGAAAATATGAATAATTCAAATCTCGAGTGGCCCTGTTGGTCATGCAAAGATTTGAAGAAAAACATATATAATTTTATGAGTCAAATGCAAGTTGGTTTTAAAGAGCTATTAGTATTATTTACTAAAGCGCAAGACCTGCTCTCTGTTTTGGATCACCAATTCAAGAATAATGTAATCTTGAATTCGGAATCACCAAAACGTAAGAACCCATTTGTGAGTTTGTCTCCAAAATCTCCCTTAACGGAAGAAAATAAAAAAGGTCGTAAAAATAATAAATTAAATGTAAAAACGAAAATTGTAAAAGCCCCATCTCCGCGAACTGACGAGACTGGCCCGTTGGTTCAAAATGAGCCAAACATCCCTAATATAAGTAAATTTCTACCAGTTGCTTCTATAGCGGGTTCTGTCGAAGGTGTGTGCTCAATGGCTCCTTCGGAGGTCGGTTGCGTTGACGTGACTGACAATCGAAATGAAACAAATGGGCACATTCCTCAAACTGTGGCTCCTATAGAAGGCTCTGTTGAGAATATACTTAATAAAATTGTAGGTATTCCACCAAAAAAACATATATTTGTTTCACGGCTCCCCCTGGTTTGACATCAGATGATGTAAAGGTCTACATTCAGGCCAAATCAAAAGCCACAGTTTCGGTGGAAAAATTCAAATTTGCATATGACCGGGATATCTCGTCGTTTAAAATAAGTGCTGCAATCCAAGATTTTAATGCTATATGCAATAAAAAATTCTGGCCAGAGCACATCATAGTAAAAGAATATACTGATAATAAAAATAAAAAGAAAAATCGGCCTCCGATTTTATTACCATCTTTGGTGGTTGGGCCTAGCTCTTCTGATAGTTCAAAAAACTAACCACCTCCTTCTCACTGGGCTATCAGAATGTTAGAGGACTTTGTAGTAAACTTAGTACTTTGTATCTTAATAGCCATTCTTTTTCCTTTCATGTCGTTGCCTTCACGGAAACGTGGTTAAGACAAGACATACTAAATTCTGAAATTTTTTCTAACAGATTCTGTATCTATAGAAAGGACCGCCCACTGCGTCGTGGCGGTGGTGCTTATTGCTGTTGATGTTGACTTTCCCTCTGAGGCAGTAATATTAAGTGATTCTATAGATATCGAATTTGTTGCTGTTAAGCTAAATATTAATGGTGTTGGTATTTATATATCCTGTTCTTATATACCACCTTTATCTGACAACTCTGTGTATAATGCTCATTTGTCAGCTTTACTTTCCATTTCTTCTATGATCTCTGATCGTGATATTTTTGTAGTTCTTGGTGATTTTAATATTGCTGAAGCTACTTGGAATTCAAGTCCGGACTCAAGCGTGTTGACCCCCATGGTGCAGACTGATTTTCTGGTTGGTTTATTTGAGATATCATTGAATCAGATCAATGGTATACCGAATTCTCATGGTAGAATGCTTGATTTGGTTTTTGTTTTGGATCCATCCACTATCTCTGTGTCAAGAACCCTTCCCATATCCACTCCTGAAGACTTATACCACCCGACACTGGAGGTGGTGATCACCTTGCCTACATGTGCTGTAAGCCAGTGTAGTGAACCATTAGGACGGGTACGTCAATTTCGGAAAACCGATTTTGTAAAACTTACCCGGCTCTTAGCACTTGTTGACTGGTCTTCTCTCTATGGTTCCGAGGACTTGGATACGGCTATCAGTATTTTTTATAGCACCTTATACAATTTATTCGACATGTGTGTCCCTTGTGGTAAGCCAAGTAGTGAAAAACAAACCTGCGTGGTTTACACGAGAGTTGACAGCTCTTAAAAATCGAAAGTCTAAGCTTTATAAGAGTTTCAGAAAATCTGGCTCTTCTGCTCATTACTCATCCTACTTGATCGCGCGTTCCAGTTTTTCGGTCTTGAATAACTTATGTTATAAAAATTACCTGAGTCGATGCAGACTACAGTTTCAGCAAGATCCTAAAAGGTTCTTTGACTTCGTTAATTCGAAGCGAAAGTCTTCAACACTTCCATCTAATGTACTATTTGAAAACAAGTCGGCCAACTCAGATCAGGCAATTGCCGATTTGTTTGCAGAATTTTTCAAACCACTTATAGTTCAATTGATACTCAGGTTGATCTACCTTACCCTTATCGGGTTGATAGCTCCAATTGCATTTTTGAACCAAGAATCACGGAGTGTTCATTACTACGTGATTTACAAGGTATTAAAGCCAATATTTTCCCCAGGACCTGACGGCGTACCAAGCTGTGTGCTTAAGTACTGCGCTGACGGTCTTTTAAAGCCTTTGCACAAATTGTTTAGTTTGTCTGTTGAGCAATGTTCATTTCCAAACATCTGGAAAGAATCGTTTATTATACCGCTCCATAAAAAAGGAGACAAGTCTCACGTTCCAAACTATAGGGGTTCTCCAAATTGTCTGCTATCCCAAAAATGTTTGAGAAATTGATAACTTCTCAATTGCAACTTTTTGTAGATCCTTAATATCACCGTGCCAGCATGGTTTCGTGAAACAAAGATCTACCACCACTAACCTGTTAGAATTTACTTCACATATTATTAAGGGTTATCAAAATAAAATGCAAACGGATGTTATCTACACTGATTTCAGTAAGGCGTTTGACTCAGTTAATCACTACCTTTTACTTCATAAACTTCAACTTTTAGGTTTTCCTAGCAATCTCATTCGGTGGATAAGGGAATATTTAATTCATAGAACACAAAGAGTCAGTTTTAAGGGTTCTGTCTCAAAGGTGGTTCATGTCACGTCCGGTGTTCCGCAAGGAAGTCACCTTGGACCGTTATTATTCACACTGTTCATCAATGATCTGCCATCAGTAATTGATCATTCTCGAGTTCTGATGTATGCTGACGATGTAAAATTGTGCATGTCAGGTACTACTACGTTGTCTGCTCAAAAATTACAAAAAGACTTAGATAACTTCCAAACTTGGTGTCGTGTTAACTTGTTAAATCTTAATTGCAATAAATGTAAAGCAATGTCCTTTTATAGACGCCTGCCTTTTTATAAATATATATTTTCTTGATGGTAGCCCACTCGATCGCATTGAATGGGTTGATGATTTAGGTATCCTTTTTGACCCAAAACTTAAATTTCACATGCATATCTCTTCAGTAGCAAATCGAGCCTCTAGTACCTTGGGGTTCATTAAGCGCTGGTCGAAAGAATTTGACGATCCCTACATAACAAAATCTCTTTATACTTCTTTGGTACGTCCTATTCTTGAATATGGATCTTGTATTTGGTATCCCAACTACAGGATTCACCAGGATAGAATAGAATCAGTACAAAAACAATTTCTGCTCTTTGCCCTTAGGGGACTTAATTGGGATACTAACATTAACTTACCTTCCTACCACAGTAGACTTTTACTAATAAATCTTCCTTCTCTTGCTGATCGGAGAACAATGCTAGGTGTAATCTTTTTACATAAACTAATAAACGGTGAAATTGATTCTTCGGAATTAATCAGCCAGATTAGTTTTGCAGTTCCGATCAGACGGACTAGGAATTTCCTACCAATTGCTCTTCAAACCTGTCACTCTAACTATACTATTCATAATCCTTTCCGTTATTTTATGTTCAAACTATAATGACTTATCTCACTTATTAAATGGTGCCACTTCTATTGGTTCTCTTAAAAGCTAGTCTTATGTCATTTGTCTACATGTTCGCGATCTTCGTAACCGCACGTTATGCGGTGTGCCTCTCGGTCGGTGGGGCGGGAGGTGGTTGCATTTTGCTTGGGTCCGCGCGTTAACAAGCCGGTGCTTGGTATCGTTGGGCCACTTGATGGTACTGTTCGTTAGTACGTCTACGTCCAAATAAATAAAAAAATATATTTATAAGCTGCAGTGAAGTCATCAAATTAATTTGATTTACCAATTATACATAGCGAACAAAATGGACCAATTTAGTCAAATGTTTAAAACTGGAAATGTCCCCCTAACCCAAAACGAAGAAGACGCACCAAATTTCACATTACTTGGATCACCCTTACCTCAATCTAACAGTAAGATTAACAATCTCTAGAAGATTTACTTAAAAAAAATAATAATAATAAAAATTTTTTTCTTAGATTTACTGCGAGAAATATTAGCTAACACCGTCCAAATTAATAATAAAATGGATATTTTGTCAAATGAAAATAAAGTTATGCAAAAAAATTATTTTTTAGTGAACAAGGAGCAAGGAGCGGAAATTAACGCAATAACAGGTATGTAAAATGTATGTATATCACGATACATTTTTGGATTAAAACCCTCTTATCGGGAAATCTCGACTAGCACATACTCTGCGATATATTCGGTGTTTACCGAATTGATTAAGTTCTTTGAAACTTTAATTATTTAATCCAAAAATTCTAATTTTTGTTTTTTTACAAAATTTACATTGAACTGAATTCTCTAGCTCTTATAGTCCATAATACCCTATCTACACTAACGCGCATTTTTAAAAATAATCGAAATATCGATACTAATGCAGTTTACCGTCTACATTCCCAGCAAACCATATTCTGAGCGCTCATAGCAATGAGCTCATATATGAACTCATATATGAACTCATTTATGAGTTCTTTAAGCGCTCATAATTATGAGCTCATATATATGTTTCTTTTATACGTGTTTTCTGAGCGTTAGACGACACGCGCCGAAATAAATAGCTCCAACTGTAAAAGTTGAAGCGGCGTTCGTGAAAACAATCATATATAAACTTATTTATGAGTTCATTATGCGCTCATAATTATGAGCTCATAAATATGTTTCTTTTATGCGTGTTTTCTGAGCAACCAGAATTCGGTTTTAGTTATGCGACAGTGCTCTTTAGTTGCAAATAAGTAGTCAACGAGTGAGTTTGAATATAAAACTAATTGCATAAAATAACGCAAATAATTAAACTGACCTCCCAGCGAAAATCGATTGGGCGCAGTTCATCATACCTTCCGAAGGATCCATTTTCAAACGTATCAGAGTTAATTCAATTTGAGGAAAAATTTTTAAATTCTGCTGATATGGCTGCCGCACTTGTAAGATTTAAAGACCAATTCTTGAACTTATATTAACTTTTATTATTTTAAGGAGAATGATTTGGTGCAGATTGGCATATCGGAGCCTATTTGAGAACTATTTGGAAGAGAATATGTTTAGATGGAGTAGCGGTACAGTGCTGTTGGAAAGGAACTGCGGAGAAGACATGCGTATCATCTTTGGCCTTAACGGCCATAATACGGGGAGCATTCAACCGAAAATTCAACAGTACTGAACAAACATTTAATACCACTTGTTTAAGGTGGTTTCTGACCGCGAATGATCGTTTAAAATATGAAGTAAAAAAAAATGTAAACTTGAATGATTATGGAATAAAATACACCCAATTTTTTTTTTTACACGGTTTTTTTTTTTACACGGATTTGTAGTTACACGGTTGAAAAAATTTTTTCAATTTTTTTTTTTTTTTGATCTAGTACGGTTTTGTAATTATGTTTGTTTTTACAACACTTGGCACCATTGCTGAAATTAACATACATAGTAGTAACTGGGAAAATCCCCTTGTTCGAAATTTCTAAGGGCGCGTTTACAATGTCAGCGTGAGATTGGAAAATGTTTTGTCTCTGTCTGACACACATATTTTTCACATAAGTTCTATAAAAGATTTCTTAATATAAAAAGTCGATGGCACAAGACCTCTCGGAAATTAGTCCGACAGTTCAAAACTCTATTACCGGAAGACACTCACCATTGGATTTGATGAATATCTCCAGTGGTGATACCGCCTTTAGTCCAGATCGTCGCAAACAATTGGTCTTGTTATCAAATAGCGACGAATAATTATGTAGCTATGTAAATATTTTTTCTTTATTTCCATTCTAATTTTTCTGTTCTTTAATTCTGGATTAACAGATTCTAATATGAATTATGTATTTTAAGTTTAAATGCTCATTAAAATGCCACATACAATTTGTATGAAATTTTATAGTTTTCAACTTATTTTACACGGTTTTTCGAAGTAAATATAGTTCTTTAATTCATCTTACACGGTTTTCAAATCACATGGAACGTATCCCCCGTTTTACTATAGGAAACGCCTCTTTTTTTACACGGTTTTTTTTTACACGGATTTCTGAGGAACGTATCTACCGTGTAAAAAAAGAGTTGGGTGTACCGCATTTAATTTAATGGTTAAACCATTTGTGCATTTATTATTATTTTGTCGTCAGAAAAGACTCTTTTATGAATAGAATTTAGAGCTCTAATATGAGTGCAGAAAACACTCAGAAAAGACTCTTTATGAATAGAATTTAGAGCTCTAATATGAGTGCAGAAAACACTCAGAAAAGACTCTTTTTTGAATAGAATTTAGAGCTCTAATATGTGTGCAGAAAACACTCAGAAAAGACTCTTTTATGAATAGAATTTAGAGCTCTAATATGAGTGCAGAAAACACTCAGAAAAGACTCTTTTATGAATAGAATTAAGAGCTCTACTATGAGTGCAGAAAAAAACTCGTAAAAGACTCTTTTATAAATTGGATTAAGAGCTCTTATATGCGTGACCAGTTTAGTAGAAAAACCTACTCATATATGAGTGTTCTCTGAGGGTTTATAATTGTTTTATGTGCTCATTATGAGTGTGAGCGCTCAGACAACCCAGCAAACCATAAGAGCTCATATATATGAGCGCTCAGAATATGGTTTGCTGGGAAAAGAGTCATATATGAGCTCATTTAGAGGTCATATGGTTTGCTGGGGTTACATCTTTGTAAATTCTTATGTCGATATTGTCTGTGTCTCTTTTTTTTCTGTTTCTTTTTATTTAAAATCTGTCCTTCCAGGGACAATCAGGGACTTGACCTTGTGAATTATTTCATTTTTGACAATTTTAAGTTTAGACCTTTCAATGGATGTTTGAATGCCTTAGCCTGTATCTCTGAACGGTAGGTCCAGTGGATGGTGTCTTTTGAGTCGCCTCACTGTTTGGCTATTGAGTAAGTTCGTAGCAAGTGGATTGTTATGGTTTAGTAGTTTCGCAGTGTATTTTGTGCTAAATCTTCGGATTTCCTCCGCCACCCAAGGCATCTTCAGCGTTCTGTGTAACTCCTTGTTAGTTGTTAAAAAATGCGCTCCGGTAATATTGCGCAACGCCCTGTTTTGAATTCTTTGTATTACTGCAATGTTTGTCTTACAGGCGGTGCCCCAGAGTTGTATGCCAAAAGTCCATACTGGCTTAACTATGGCCTTGTAAAGGAGTAACTTGTATCTCAACTTTAGCTTCGAGTGTTTTCCAATTAGCCAGTAAATTTGCCGAAGTTTGTGGCCAATTTGTGTTTTCTTCGCCAGAATGTGAGGGCGCCAGGTGAGCCGACGGTCGGGGGTGAGCCCCAGGTATTTTACAGTGTCGCTGTGGGGTATCACAATTTGTTTAAGGCTAATTGGTGGACAGTTTCCTCTTTTGTTGGCAAATGTGGCGTGGGCGGACTTGTCAGCGTTCACCACAATGTTCCACCTGGTCAGCCATTTTCCAAATGCGTCTAACTGTTTTTGAATTATGAGGGACGCCGTCTGTCTGTTAGCGACTGCCAAGAATGCAGTGTCAGTGCGTATGTGGCCACCAAGAGTCTATGGTCACTGATGACCGGTAGGTCCGCCGTGTATAGAGTGTAAAGGATAGGGCCCAGCACACTACCTTGGGGTACTCCCGCTCTGACCTCCATTATGTCCGAATCTTCATCTCCGCATCGCACATAAAAGTTCCTCCGGTGCAGGTACGATTTTAATAAAAGATAGTACGGAGCAGGGATTTCCTTTTTATACTTTGATACCAAAGGTATCATAGTATATTGGGTTAGTGCAATGTCCGTCATGGTGTCTGTCCGTCCGTCCGTCCGTCCGTATGAACACAACTTTTTTCGACACCCTTAAAGCTAGAGCCTTGCAACTTTGCAAATATCTTGGTACATGTCTTCGTCAAACAAAGTGTTAAATTTGGGGCTCTACGACCTCAGGGGGCCTGGGAAATCGATAACAAGTCGATACACCTTGATGTGCAAATCGATAAAACACAAGTATTTCCCAAATTTTAGCAACTAGAGTCACCAAATTTGATGGCAAGATAGCTGGTGACATTCCCCAAAAAATTGCATCAAAATTGCCACGCCCACCTATTCCGCCCCCAGCCCCTCTCCAATTATAAACAAAAATGCATGTATCTTCTACAGTTTTGTAGCTATAGCCACCAAAATTGACATGAAGGTAGATGCTGACATCTGACAAAGTTATGCATCAAAACATTGGAGGCCACGCCCCCAAACAACGGGACATGCCCCACCACCCTAAAATAAACCGGAAGGCATGTATCTTCGCCAGTTTTTAAACTAGAGTCACCAAATTTGGTATGAATATTGGTAGTGACATCCGTAACTAGTGTGCATACAAATTTTGGATGCCACGCCCAGTTATACCGCCCACCGCTATATCTTTCTCAGTTTTCGAGCTAGGCTCTTCAAATTTGGTATGAACATTGTTAGTGACATCTGTAACAGATCTGCATCAATGTTTTGGATGCCACGCTCACTTATTTTGCCCACCTCTATATCTTTCTTAGTTTTTGGGCTAGAGTCACCAAATTTGGTATGAACATTGGTTGTGACATCCGTAAAAGGTGTGCATAAAAATTTGCTATGCCACGCCCACTTATACCGCCCACCTCTATATCTTTGTCGGTTTTTGCGCTAGAGTCTCCAAACTTGGTAGGGGGATAGAAAGTGCCATCCGCCACAGATAAATGTCATGCCTACCCTTTCTGCCTGATTTTTATACCCAAAACCCTCATATATAACTATTTGCACTCAGAATCCTTAACACAGCTATGTAAACTGGTATCAAAGTATATCGCAGTCGGTTGCGTCCGACTGCAACGTTTTTAATTGTGTTACCAAAGAAGCATTGCGAGCCCAACAACAACAAACTCTACTTGGGTCGTAAATCAATTGTCAAAGGCACAAAGAAGAAAAGAGAATAACGGAGACACATACACAGCGCATGTGTTTTGTTTTGGTAAACTCGCTGGCGATCGCTTGTCCAGACGGCAGAAGTGGAATGGGTCATGTGTTTTGTTTTTGTAAACTCGGCCGCAATAGCTTGTGCGCAGACGGCAGTAGTGGAATGGGTCATGTGTTTTGTTTTTGTAAGCTCGGTCGCGTTGAAACTCACAGCTTGTGCGACAATGAGGCGCCAGAGTGGTGGAATGAGGTAAAGTGATTAATGCAAAACATTGATTTGTATGGGAGGTACTCGAAGGTGTGGTCCAAATTAAAAATCCTTTCTTAGTGCTCACTTTCAACCTGAGTGGAATATTTTGTAAAAATTTCAGCCTTCTAGCTCTTATCGTTTAGGCTGTGGGCCTTTCAACAATCAGTCAGTCAGTCAGGACAAACTATTTTATATATGTAGAAAAATGCAACTGCAAATATTGGTTAATGCACGCATACATTGTTGTATCTGTAGCAAGCTAAAACAAAGCAAAAAAAATGTTCACCAAATATACATATACAGTGCAAAAACAAATACACTAACAAATAGGATCTTAAGAAATGTAATCTACATGTACATAAATACACAAGCTGGGAGTTTGACCGCGAGCGAGTTTACAAAAACAAAACACATGAGTTTTTTTTCTTTTCTTCTTTGTGCCTTTGACAATTGATTTTCGACCCAAGTAGCGTTTGTTGTTGTTGTAAGTGTTGTTGTTGGGATCGCAATGCTTCTATTTGTTTGTTTCATTGATTTAAAACAAATCAATTTAAACACATTTTGGTGCGTCTAGAAGAGTTTTGCACACCAGAATATGTTACGGGGGTGGTTTTACCTACATACTTGCTAATTATCAAACAAAACTTAACACACAAATACCTATTGCCATTGTTGTTCTGATATAATTTTCGAGCTGTCATTTGTAACTTTGGTTGGTGTTGCAAATGCACGTATGTACATATGTACATACATACACATGTATGTACGTACATTTAACATCCTTTTGTACATCTTTCTATATATATAAAAATAAGTCTGAATTTTTTCTGACGATATAACTCCAGAACGCAAGAACCGATATCCACGCTTTTGCATTCTAGGGCTCAGTGATGTTTGCAGCAAACAAATTTCAGGAAAATGCTCAACAGGAATGCAGGAAAACCGGGAAAGTTTTTTACACCCTTAAGGCCCATTCCCAGCACGCCCGGAATGGAATTTTTATGTTCAACTCTATATAAAAAAAAACAGTTGTCAGAAATTTTCCTGCCTGTTAATTTTTATTCAATTCCCAGCAAGCATCAGCAAAGTTAATCGATAGTTCCGATAGTGGAACCAGTGTGGATTCCATAATCAGCTGTTCTTAAAAATGGAATTAGAAGTTTACTATTATTTCGGGCAGCAAGTGAACAAGATTGAAAATGGACTTTGGAAAATTTTGATAAAACACCGTTGGGTGTAAATCATGTTGCAAAAATCGCTTATGAAGCGTCCTTTTTCACCCCGATTTTTTAAATTTGAGTTGACCCAACATCTACGGCGCGGCATGATGCTTTTCAGCTCATTGGCTTTTTTCCTTCTCCTTAGAACTATAAAAGCAGCTATTGCCATCATGAATTCACCGTTTTCCATTTGTTTTTATTTAACTTTTCACAATTTGTTTTCACAATGACCGATTTATTTTGTAAGTAATCAAGTAAGGGAGCGTTCAAATATTACGTAACGCAATTTTTGAAGATTTTTGACCCCCCCTCCCCCCCTTGTAACGCACCGTAACGTTTTTCTTAACCCCTCCCCCCCCAATTAAGCGTTACGTAACACTCAAGTGACAATTTTTTTTTAGATTTTTTATCCGCAGCACCTGCGTTTTTTGTTTATTTTTAATACATTTTTGGCTTCACATTTTCCTATTTTAGCTATTTTTTTAATAATGAACTCTTGAAATAAAATAAAATTATTATTTATTTTTTGTTTAATATTTGTAATTTACGAATAATTTAGCTTTTTGCTATAACCGAAGTATGGCAGAATGTTACGTAACGTGTTGAGAAAGACCCCCCCCCCCTTGTAACGCATCGTAACGTTTGACGAGACCCCCCTCCCCCTAAATTGCGTTACGTAATACTTGAACGCTCCCTAAGGTGACCAACAAATATTTACATTTTCCATAAAAATATTTAGAACATCTGGTCACCCTAACTTTATGTGGAACCTAACGAAATAATAAGCACTTTTCATAAATGAAATTTTTATTTGCTGGGAATGGGCCTTTAACAAAAATCCCTAATCATGTTACCATTCGATTACATGTCGTTACATTGTTTGACAGCTTCTAACTGTAATATGTTCAGTTTTGAGGCTAAAGTTATTTGTTTGTTAACAGTTCAACTGGAATCGTTTATTGTGCAAACTTTAATTAAATTTCAACAGCAACCATTTATTTGTCTTGAAGGTGGTAAGTTGATCTGTGTAAACAATGTGGATTGTGCACTTGAGGTTAAATTCTCCAGTCTGTTCATAGTCTAAAATGCCTAAAGGACGACATGCGAACATCGGCCTCCGCACAAGACATGCAAGCCAGCAACAAGTGTATACACAGATGATAATTGGTTGTATGCGATTTATCTCTTAATTTGCAAGTCGGCATGAAGCCGCCTTCTCGAATGATATTAGCTCCAAATGAAGTCATGCGAAAGCAATTATTGTATTCAAGGATATGTTGAAGAAAACGGTTGGAATCGGGATCATTTCAATCGAACAATGCTTTCAGTGGGTGTTGTGGTGTAAGTAATGGATCCAGTTTGACTTTTCACTTGCGCAGCACAATCCAGCCATTTCTCTTTTAAACTTTAGCGCATTACAATATCGACATACAGTCGTCATTGGTCCAATATCTAAATTGTCATTATCACTGTAGTTCGCAGTGGGATCATATTGGAATGCCAAGCGATTGTATGATGCCAATGATCTTCGCGAGCTCAATCGGGCATTTTCTCATATTATATTTTTTGGCTTTCTTCGCTTAAGTTCTGTCTTAACACTTCTTGCTGTTACTTAATGAAGTAAAAGTATTGCTTTTCAAAAATTTCATTCTTCATCTTTTAATCCCCAAACGAAATGTGTAAAAAAACGAGGTGGCGTAACGGAGTTCGCCGGGTTTTCTAGTATATATATATAACAAAAAATGGAAGTGCAAATATATGGATATACAGTGCAAAAACAGACGCACTAACAAATAGAAACTTAAGAAAATGTAATCTGCATAAATATGTATGTGTGGAAGCATAAGTAGTTTGAATATGTGGCGCCGTGGCGGCGTGTGCTGGAAATGTATGTGAGAAGTGTATTGAGTTGGTGTTAGTGCGTATTTGGGTATTTCACCAGAATCGCAAGAACATTGCGATATTGCATCAGCCTATTTATGTGTCTGTTTTGCTATGTACTTTAGGAAAGTCCCGTTTTGGCGGGGCGACAGCGTTTGTAGCTGTCGCCGAGTGTGGTTCGGTAGAAAGGCACGAGAAAAAGGGAAGACACAGAGTTAGTTGTGTTTCGAATCCCGGTGCGACCGAAACTCGCTGCGCTTAAAACGATGGAATCGAATAACGAAAATAACGACGCTGCAACATCAGAAGTGGGATCTGGCTCGCTACCTAATACGTCAATTGATCCATGGCGAGTGTTAATGGAAATGCAAAATAAAAATTTTATTGAACTCGTGAAAGCATTGAAACCAACGGCTTCCGAAACAACGAATAATAATGCAGTAGTTTTGCCGAAATTTAACGCGGATCTTGCAGGCGCCGACGCATCGGCGTGGTGCGCTACAGTAAATATAATTTTGGCAGAAAACCACATAAAAGGCAGTGCGTTGGTGATGGCTTTGAGTGCAGCATTGGAAGGCAGTGCGTCGCAGTGGCTCTCCCAAATATGTTATCCTGACATTAATTGGGCTGCTTTTAAGGAACTTTTTCTTCAGCGTTTTACCAGTGTGGAGACACCAGCAGCTATGTTGTTAACAATGTTATCAACTTGCCCGACTGAAGGAGAATGTCTCTCCAACTATGCTAGTCGTATGGTGACGTCACTCATCACCAAATGGCGTGAGATGGATGTGGAGGAGATTGCTGTTTGCGTGACGCTTGCTCAGCTGGCTCATATTGATACCAGATTGCAACGTCTTACTTTTACATCAAACGTGCGCACTAGGAGTGAACTACAGACAGAGCTAAAAGCTTTTACGTTCAACAAACGGAAGAAATCCTTACAAGAAGAAACAGCGGCATCCGACTCGAAACGACAGAAATTTTCAACAATAAAATGTCATTATTGTGGAAAGTTGGGTCACAAGATGGTTGAATGCAGAGCTAGACAGCAGCAAAATCTTCCTACCCGTGCTGCTGAGCGTAGCGGAAGAGTGTTTGGTCAACAGCAGCAATCAAATTTAACCTGTTACACGTGTGGAGAGGTTGGTCACATTTCAACCCATTGCAGTAAGCCCAAAATGGACAAATTCAAAGATACGCATCAGGTGAAAAGAGTGCAGCTATGCGAAGTTGATGTGCCCAAAGGAGAGATGATTCACCATGGCGAGACTTTCACGACAACGTTTGACTCTGGAGCGGAATGTTCATTGGTTAAACAAAAGATAAGTGCTAAGTTAGTTGGTAAAAGAATTAACAATACAGTAATGTTGAAAGGTATTGGAAATGACAGCATTTGTAGTACATTGCAAATACTTTGCAAGGTACAAATTAACAATTATTGTATTGAAATGTTATTCCATGTTTTAAGTGATGAATATTTGAAAGATGATATTTTGATTGGTAGAGAAATACTGTCGCAAGGATTTTATGTCACTATGTCACCTGGAAAATTTGAAATTGTAAGATCAAAATCTGTTAACTTTTGTTCAAATGATGATGTATTTTCTAAATTGAATACTGATCTTGTCGGTGAAGATAAAGATAAATTAAACAATTTATTGGAAAACTATTCAAAATCTTTTACAAAGAGAATTCCTTCATCTACTGTCAGTACAGGTGAAATGAAAATTAAATTAATAGACAATAGAAAAATTGTTCAACGAAGACCATACAGGCTTAGTCCAAATGAAAGAGAATTGGTACGCGACAAGATTAAAGAGCTTTTGGAATGCAATGTCATAAGGCCAAGCTGCTCTCCCTTTGCAAGTCCTATGATGTTAGTAAACAAAAAAGACGGTTCTCATCGGTTGTGTGTTGATTACCGTGAATTGAATTCTAACACAGTTTCAGATAGATATCCTTTACCCCTTATAGCAGATCAGATAGCCAGACTTCATGGTGCGAAATATTTCACTTGTTTGGATATGGCAAGCGGATATTACCAAATCCCATTGCATGAAGAATCAATAGAGTGTACGGCTTTTGTCACCCCAGATGGCCAGTACGAGTTTTTGTCAATGCCGTTTGGTCTGAAAAATGCACCTTCAGTTTTTCAGCGTACAGTAATGCATACACTTGGAGAACTGGCAAATACTTTTGTGGTTGTCTATATGGATGACGTGTTAGTGGTGGCTGCAACGAAAAGTGAGGCTTTTGAAAGACTACAGGTTACTCTTGATGTTCTAACGAAAGCTGGTTTTTTTGTTCAATATTAAAAAGTGTTCGTTTTTGAAGTCAACTGTTCAATATTTGGGATATGAAGTGAGCGCAGGTCAAATTCGTCCAAATTCTCAAAAAATTTCTGCATTAACTGCCTTACCACCTCCTCAGTCGGTTTCTGCTTTAAGACAATTTATTGGACTTGCGTCTTACTTTCGGCAATTTATACACGGATTTTCTTGTTTCTTAAAGCCATTGTATTTGTTGACATCGGAAAGGAACGAGTTTATTTGGAAGCCAGAACATGAAGAAGTAAGACAAAAAGTTATATCTGTTCTTACACAGAACCCAGTTTTGGTTATTTTTGATCCGCAACATCCAATCGAGTTGCATACTGATGCAAGTGCTCGTGGATACGGTGCCATCTTGTTGCATAGAATAGATAACAGGCCCCATGTCGTTGAATTCTTCAGTAAGGCTGCCTCACCTGCTGAGTCAAGATACCATTCTTACGAATTGGAGACTCTTGCGGTTGTCATGGCCATTAAGCATTTTCGTCACTATTTGACAGGCAGAGATTTTGTTGTCCTTACCGATTGCAACTCGCTTAAAGCATCAAGAAATAAACGTGACCTATCGCCCAGAGCACAAAGATGGTGGGCTTATTTACAGTCGTTCTCATTTGAATTACAGTATAGAGAGGGTAAACGAATGGCTCATGCTGATTTCTTTTCAAGAAATCTCCCAACTGCTGATGCAATTGATGCACGTAAAGTTTCTGAAAAAAGAATTAATCTGGCAGAGATATCTAGTGATTGGCTGATGGCTGAACAGCGCAAGGATCCCGATATTATTAATATTGTGAATAAACTGAAAGACAATTCTCTTGCCGAGGACATTGTAAAAACTTACGAACTAAGAGCAGGAATAATTTATCGGAAAATACAGAGAAATGGTAGAACTCGATCTTTGCCAATTGTTCCAAGGTCATTTAGATGGTCCGTTATTAATCAAGTTCATGAGACAATAATGCATTTGGGTTGGGAAAAAACATTGGACAAAGCCTACGATTTTTACTGGTTTGAAAATATGTCAAAATATGTAAGGAAATTTGTAGAAAATTGTATAACTTGCAAGATGTCAAAGTCATCCTCAGGTAAAGTTCAGGCTAGACTTTTTCCAATACCAAAGGTCGACACACCTTGGCATACAATACACATAGACATAACTGGCAAGTTAAGCGGCAAGAGTGATCAAAAGGAATATGTTATTGTTCAAGTGGACGCTTTTACTAAATTTGTTTACTTAACACACACACTCAAGATTGACGCTGACAATTGCATAGGTGCTGTGACGTCGGCTGTATCCTTGTTTGGAGTACCAAACCGCATAATAGCAGATCAGGGTAGGTGTTTTGCCAGCTCTAAATTTAGTGAATTCTGTTCTAAACAAAATATAAGTTTGCACTTAATTGCGACAGGTGCAAGTAGAGCTAACGGACAGGTAGAACGCATTATGAGCACTTTGAAAAACTTATTAACGGCAGTTGAAACTAGCAGCAGATCTTGGCAAGACGCATTGGGCGAGGTACAGCTAGCTTTAAATTGTACTGTAAGTCGAGTGACAAAGGCAAGCCCTTTGGAATTGTTTATTGGCAAGGTTGCTCGTCCGTTGGGGTTGCTTCCACCATGTGACGTGGCACAAGAAGTTGATTTGGCAGAATCAAGAGCTCGAGCAGTGCAAAATATATCAGCGGCGGCAGCATATAGCAAAGAGCAATTTGATAAAACTAAGGCTAAGGTTGTTGGGTATGAAGTAGGAGACTTTGTGTTGTTGAAGAATGAAGAAAGGCATCAAACAAAGTTAAGTCCAAAGTATAGAGGACCTTTGCAAATTGTTCAAGTACTAGACGGAGATAGATATATTCTCAAGTCATTGACAAATAATAGGAAGTTCATGTATGCCCATGAAGATATAAGGAAATTACCAGAGGGATATGTTCCAGATGATTTAGAAAGTTGTGATGAGGATTTGAATGATATTGAAAAGGAAGCTGTTGCAAGAGACAGTAATGAAGTGATTGAAAAGGAAGCTGTTGCAAGAGACAGTAATGAAGTGATTGATAAGGAAGCTGTTGAAAGAGACAGTACTGAAATGATGGAAAGTCAAACTGTTGAAAGAGACAGTATGGATGCCTGAAAGGCTGATAATAAAACTTGAATAAATTTGTAATGCAAGCACAAGTGCAAAACAAATGTTTTGATCATGGCGTGTGGTGCATAAAATAATGTAATGCGAAACCAAGTGGGTTTATGATAATGAAGAGAATTGTTAAGAAAGTTTAATTAAGTAAAAGATGAATTTTATATTGGTTTAAGAACTAAGAAAGGATGTTTAAATTCTACATGAAGCTATGAAGTTTTAAAAAAAAAAAAAAAATAAATAAATAAATAAAATAAAATAAATAAGTTGTAATTGAGAAATTTATAAGAAAAAGGAAATGTCAATGTTAAATTTTATTTGATGATTAATAAATAGAATGATTTAAGAAGCTAAGCATTTTCTTAGAATTACACGAGGTCGTGTTATGGTCAGGTTGGCCGTGTGGAAGCATAAGTAGTTTGAATATGTGGCGCCGTGGCGGCGTGTGCTGGAAATGTATGTGAGAAGTGTATTGAGTTGGTGTTAGTGCGTATTTGGGTATTTCACCAGAATCGCAAGAACATTGCGATATTGCATCAGCCTATTTATGTGTCTGTTTTGCTATGTACTTTAGGAAAGTCCCGTTTTGGCGGGGCGACAGCGTTTGTAGCTGTCGCCGAGTGTGGTTCGGTAGAAAGGCACGAGAAAAAGGGAAGACACAGAGTTAGTTGTGTTTCGAATCCCGGTGCGACCGAAACTCGCTGCGCTTAAAACGATGGAATCGAATAACGAAAATAACGACGCTGCAACATATGTACATATATTTAATGCAAAAAAGTTGTATAGATATGTACATATGTATATACATTAAATTTGTATTTGTTTTTTATAACGAGCCATTTGCACGAAAATAATTAATCTTGAACATCTTTGTATAGTGGTAGATTTGCTTACTTGCTGCTTATCTAACTCAGACGTTACGTTGTACCACACACACATTGTTGATATACAATTTAGAACAAGCAAGCAAAGCACATATGTAAGTTTGTATGTATTTGTAAAGTATGGGGGTTTTGGGTATAAAAAGGCAGGCAGAAGGGGTAGGCCTGACATTCAAATTTGTGATGCATATCTTTGGCGGGTGGCACCTTCTATCTCCCTATCAAGTTTGGAGACTCTAGCGCAAAAAGTGAGAAAGATATTGAGGTGGGCGGTATAAGTGGGCGTGGCATCCAATATTGCACATTTTTTACGGATGTCACTAACAATGTTTCCAAGTTTGGTGACTCTAGCGCAAAAACTGGAAAAGATATAGAAATTTCAGGCGGGTGGGGCATCCAAACTTCGATGCAATTTTTAAGGAATGTCATCGGCTATCTTGCCCACAAATTTGGTGACTCTAGCTGCTAAAATGTGATATATATATATGTGTTTCATCGAGTTGCATATATATATACAGATTGTTGAGAGACCCACAGCCTAAACGATAAGAGCTAGAAGGCTGAAATTTTCACATAATATTCCATTCAGGATGAAAGGGAGCACTAAGAAAGGATTTTTAATTTGGACCACTCCTTCGAGAACCTTCCCATACAAATCAAATTTTGCATTAATCACTTTACCTCATTCCACCACTCTGGCGCCTCATTGTCGCACAAGCTGTGAGTTTCAAAGCGAGCGAGTTTACAAAAACAAAACCTATGACCCATTCCACTACTGCCGTCTGCGCACAAGCTATCGCGGCCGAGTTTACAAAAACAAAACACATGACCCAATCCACTTCGTTATTCTTTTTTCTTCTTTGTGCCTTTAACAGTTGATTAACGACCCAAGTAGAGTTTGTTGTTGTTGTAAGTGTTGTTGTTGGGCTCGCAATGCTTCTTTTTGTTGGTATCATTGATTTAAAACAAATCAATTAAAACATAACATTCTGCGCCTAGAAGAGTTTTGCACATCAGAATATGTTACGGGAGTGTTACATACTTGCTAATTATCAAATTCAAACAAAACTTAACACACAAACACAAATACTTATTGCCATTGTTGTTTTGATATAATTTTCGATCTGACATTTGTAACTTTGGTTGGTGTTGCATATGCACGCATGTACATACATACACATGTATGTACGCACATTTTTCATTATTTAGTATATACATATATACGCGTTTACAAAAACAAAACACATGGGTTTTTTTTTTCTTCTTTACGCCTTTGACAATTGATTTTCCAATCAAGTAGCATTTGTTGTTGTTGTGAGTAAGTGTTGTTGTTGGGATCGCTATGTTTCTTTTTGTTTGTGTCATTGATTTAAAACAAATCAATTAAAACATAACTTTGTTTTGTACACCAGAATATGTAACGGGGGTGGTTTTACCTACATACTTGCTAATTACATATCAAAGAAAACTTAACACACAAACACAAATACCTATTGCCATTGTTGTTTAATTATATAATTTTCGAGCTGACATTTGTAACTTTGGTTGCTGTTGCAAATGCACATATGTACATACATACACATGTATGTACGTACATTAAACATTCTTTTGTACATACATTTATATATAACAAAAAATGCAAGTGCAAATATATGTATATACAGTGCAAAAACAAACGCACTAACAAATAGAAACTTAAAAAAATGTAATCTGCATAAATATGTATGTAAGTTAACACCATCGACCTCCGCACAGCGATCGCCACATCATACCAACATACGGCGACACTTCATGGCATAAACAATCACACTTCATGGCATAAACAATCTTCCACATTCTTCATAAAGTACAACTGCAGGCCAAGCGTTTTGGGCACAACAACAATGTTGTCACCCGAAACCACGACGTCAGCATATTCAACGCAACGACGACGTTGCGTTGACTAAGCACTGACCGTTGCCGGGTGTTGCGACACATCCGCTGCAACTTTGTCGCTGAGAATTGCTGACGATGCAATTGGAGCGACGTTTAGGCTTCAAGCGGCCAGCGTTCGCAAGTCTAAATCAGATTCAATCCAGACGAGGAGCAGAACATGACACAGAAACACTTACGATTTCTTACAATAAAACTCATCGAAAACCAAACATCTCACTTGTGTTTTGATTCACAATCTCGTTTCCCAAAGCAACTAACAGGAAAACTAGGATGCAACTCCAACTGTTCAGGTAGTCTTCCCGACTCAACCTTAACTGGCGCCCGAGCGGATCCTCTCTGCGGAGAGCTGAACCAGAAAGAAATCATGTAAAAAAAGTGAAAAAAAGTGATGTGTCGTGTTGCGTGAGTGTGTTCGAAAAAAAAAAGTATAACAAAATAAAAAGAAAAAGAAAATAATAATGAAAGAATATAAAAAGATTCGACAACCCACCGACGGCAATAAAGCTAATATTGCGGGTGCAAAAAGATCGAAATCTAAGTGAAACAAAATAAAAAGATTCGACAACCCACCGGCGGCAGTATGGTCAAACAGTAGTGCGACTAATATTGCGGGTGCAAAAAGATCGAAATCTAAGTGGAACAAAATAAAAAGATTCGACAACCCACCGGCGGCAGTATAGTCAAACAGTAGTGCGACTAATATTGCGGGTGCAAAAAGATCGAAATCTAAGTGAAATAAAGTAAAAAGATTCGACAACCCACCGACGGCAAAATAGTCAAACAGTAGTGCGACTAATATTGCGGGTGCAAAAAGTTCGAAATCAAAATAAAATAAAATAAAAAATTCGACAAACTTGCCGACGGCAAATGATTCAAACAGAAGTGCGACATTTGCGGGCATAAAAAGTTTTGTCAATTTAAAAAAGGTGTGTGGTAGTCTGCTAGATACGCTAAGTGGTGTGGAATGCACCCAAAAAAAGCCGCCTAGTGGACTGTGTGGCAACCGTACCTTAGTAGGCGAAACGCCAAAAAGGATAACTACGGACCATCGCGCCCAATGCTTATTAGGGAAAAATTCTATAAAACTTACAAAAAAATATAAAAAAAAAATAAGAAAATAAAAAAATAAAAAATAAAAAAAAATTTTTTTTCGAACACACGCAATCGCATGCAAAAATCACTAATTTTCGCTGGTTTATATTTTTTTTATACACCTCAGTCAAACACTATTAAACGTATTCCTTTTTTTTAACAGAATCATCGAGAAGTAAAAACTACACGACACCAATACACCATAAGCAAAAACATACTATAAAGGGTGAGTGAAACGTTTTCTAATTTCTTGACAATCTTTCTATCCCAAGAGTTTTTCGTTTCTTTAAACAAGATAAAAGCAATTTAAAAAATTTTTGTGTCAGCCTAAAAGAATAAAAGTACAAAAAATTTTATTTACCTTCAAAAAGTTTTTCAAAAAGTGACCTACCTTTTATATCAGTTCATTATGGAGGAAATTAAGGAAACTTTAGGAAAATTCGATGAGTCACTGAAGGCCTTGTTAAACCAAGTGATGTCAATTAAAGATGACGTTAGGAAGGTCAGTGGTAGATTGACCACTTTAGAGTCAGAACATGAAAGCCGAAACCCTGTAGTGACCCAACCTTTACCTTTGACACGTCCACGCAACGAGTATGAGTTGAAGGAAACTTCAACATTGCCTGATTGCGTTAAAGAGTTACAAACGTTTGAGGGAAAACCTGAGAAATATGTTTCTTGCATTGGCAGGGCTCAATCTATTTTGAACGATTATGAAATCGTCAGAGATAAGCCTTTGTATAGATCCATAGTTTTGCATATCAGGCAGAAGATAAGGGGTCTTGCGGATGCAGCACTCTGCTCTTACTCCGTACAAGATGATGACTGGCCAGAAATTAAAAGAATTTTGGCACTTCACTACGCAGACAAGCGCGATGTGTGGACTTTAGAATATCAATTAAGTCAATTAAATCAGGGAAGTAAAACATTGGAAGAGTATTACATGGAAGTTGGCCACCATTTCTCTTTGATTATGAACAAGTTAAAGGCAGGAAATCATCCACCTAATGTTACAGCTGCTTTAATCGAAACTTACAGAGATAAAGCATTGGATGTTTTCATAAGAGGACTCGACGGTGACGCCTCTAAACTTTTGGTGATCCGCAGTCCAAAGACCTTGCCCGAAGCATACGCCTTTTGTTTAGAATTGCAAAATGTCACGTATAGGGGAAATTTCAATAACTCAACTTATACCGGGTCACCACAACCATATCGCCCAACTAATAACCCTAGGTTTGCAAATAACTATCAGCAACCTATTAGAACTCAGATGGTCCCGTTCCAAAATGGAGGTTCACCTAGAACTCAACAATCTTATCAAAGATTCCAGGGCCCTCGACCGGCTATCAAAATGGAGCCAAATAGATCTGGTCAATCATATCAATCACACCCAAACATTCGCCAAGAAGATGAGGGTGGTAAGAGATACTCAAACGCCTCTGCTAATTCTTTACCATTTAAAAAAGCCCAAAGACTTTATCATATGACTACAACTGTGTCATCCAACCAGGGCGAACAGCCAGAGGGTATAGAACAGGGAGTCGTATACGAGGGCAGTTACGATAATGGAGTTGTCGAGTTGGTAAACCCAACTCACGAGGGAGCTCAAGACGTAACTATTGAAGAACAGGGTTGCAGGAATGAAGGAGATGCAAATTTTATGACAAACGCCTCTCCAGTGTACCATACTTAGAGTATGACACAAACACCGGACTAAAGTTACAGTTTCTTGTAGACACCGGCGCAAACAAGAACTTTATTAGTCCGAGGATAGCTGCCGGAAGCACCCCGTTACCAACCCCCTTTTTTGTCCAAGCAGCCACTGGTTGTGTTAAAATCACACATAAACTCGTGGGTCAATTTTTTAAGCAGCATGGCAACGATTCCATTCTCACCTTTTTCGTTCGAAGTTCGACGTTCAGCCGCGAAGCGAGTAAGACGTGTTTTCTCCTCAACCCAATAGCAAGTTCAAAAATACACAGTGAATTGATAAATAAAAGAAGATTGAAATTAACGCGGAAAGACGCTTTGTGCAGTGAAAATGCACACATCTATAAAAACAAATATATATATTTGCATATATATACATATATCTAATCATTTTTAGTTAAAACTCTCACAAATAAAATCAAAGAAATATAAAACCATAAACGTAACCCCGCTTAATAAAATGAGCCTACGTAGCCAAATTCGCGCTCAGGCGCAGCGCAAGCAAGACGAACGCCGGCTCTCTGTACAACGGAACAACAAGTACATCGCTGTGGTCTCCCAAGATATGGAGAGCGAGCGACCAAGGGAAGTCTTACCCTCACTGGGCGACTCTGAACATTCGTGCTCCCCGTCACCGTCCGTACTATCAACGAAATCTGACCACGCGCGGTCATTAACTCCAAACGCGAACAACGAACTCTTGCACGTAGAATGCGAAAGAGTACGATCATGCTCTCCGTCTCTTCTGACATGTGACGTAACTGTCACTGAACCAACAACTGCACCTGTGCCGACCGCCCGCTCAGTAAACGCAACAACTGCTGCGCCGTCAGCAGAACAATCCGCAGACAACGCAAATGAGAAGCCGGCTAAACAGACAGGTATGGATCGCTACATACAGATCAAGCGTAAATTAAGCCCCCACCAAGCTACAAACAAACCAAAAATCACTCGCGCTAATATAGGCGAAGCACCAAACAATACCAACAGATTTGAAATTTTGGCAGATAACGCTGATGATTTGCCCCTGAAGATAATGTTGACAAAAAAAAGCAAAAGCCTCCCCTGATATTTATACGTGAAAAAAGCTCTAGCGCTTTTGTTAACAATGTTGTAAAGCTCGTTGGCAATGACAATTTCCACATCATCCCCCTAATGAGGGGTAGTATTCATGAGATTAAAGTGCAGACAAAAACTGAAGACAGTTTTAGAAAGTTGACGGCCTACTTAACAGAAAACAAAAAAAACTTTTACACGTACCAGCTTAAAAGCAGCAAGGGCCTGCAAGTTGTATTGAAAGGCATCGAGCCTGATGTTACGACGGATGAAATTAAACAAGCGCTACATGAGAAAGGATTCTCCGTTAAATCAGTTCTAAATATTCGAAACAAAACCAGGCAGCCACAACCACTCTTTAAAATTGAGCTTGAGCCTCAGGCTCTGATTATGAAAAAAATGAGGTGCACCCCATTTACAAGCTTCAGTTCCTATTGCACCGCAGAATCACCGTTGAAGAGCCACACAAACGTAACGGCCCGGTACAATGCATGAATTGCCAAGAATATGGTCACACAAGGTCTTACTGCAAGCTGCGCCCTGTATGTGTGGTTTGCGGCGATCTTCATGACTCGTCGAGCTGCCCAGCAAGCAAAGATGACTCCAGCAAAAAAAAGTGCAGCACCTGCGGAGGCAACCACACAGCTAACTACAGAGGCTGCCCAATCTACAAGGAGCTTAAGTCTCGCATCCATCATCGCGTAAACACAGCACGCTCTCAAAACGCACCGCCATTATACATTCCATCAAAGTCCAACCCTGACGTCTTCTTTTCGTCTGCAGCCAGGTCATCTTTTGGCCCCGCACCTGTTATTAAAAACGCAACCTATGCTAGCGCCTTAAGATCTGGACTGATGCCTCCTGCTTTTTATCCAGGCTCTCAAGCAAAACATATAGAACTCAACGACGAACGAGACAACAAGCCGCAGGAACCGCCACTAAGCAACTTTGAATCAATGATATGTAATATGCAGCAGAGTTTATCACAGTTCATGTCATTTATGCAAGAAACTATGCAAAATTTACTACAAAATCAAAATACTTTGATACAGTTGCTTGTATCACTACAATCGAAATAATCAATGGGCTCACTACGTATATCAACGTGGAATGCCAATGGCGTTTCACAGCATAAACTTGAATTAGCTCAATTTCTACTCGACAACCACATTGACATTATGCTACTTTCCGAAACACACCTTACAAATAAGTATAATTTTACCATAACCGGATACTCATTCTACGGAACCAACCATCCCGATGGCAAGGCGCACGGCGGGACTGGTATCTTGATAAGAAGCCGGCTGAAGCACCACTTCCACAAAGAGTTTGCTAAAAACTATCTACAGGCCACATCCTTAAAAATACATCTGGATAGTGGTAACCAACTTGCACTTTCTGCCATCTACTGCCCACCGCGATACTCCATATCTGAAGACCAATTCATGGAATTTTTCAACTCATTAGGAGAACACTTTATAGCAGCAGGGGACTATAATGCCAAGCACACTCACTGGGGATCTCGTCTTGTGACTCCAAGAGGAAAGCAGCTGTACAACGCAATTATAAAACCAAAGAACAGGCTCAGCCACGTCTCTCCTGGCACACCAACATACTGGCCCACGGACCCCAAGAAACTGCCCGACTTAATTGATTTTGCAGTCTCCAAAAATATTCCGCGCAACCTGATAAGCGCCGAATGCCTTTCGGAGTTATCATCTGACCACTCGCCTGTACTAATTCAACTTCAACGACACCCAGAGTTTGCAAATCGCCCGGGTAAGCTGACATCACAAAAAACTAACTGGCTAAGATACAAGAAATATGTTAGCTCACACATCCAACTTAATCCGCATCTGAAAGTGGAAGCTGATATTAATTCTATTGCAAACAAACTTGAGTCAGTCTTCGTCGAAGCAGCTCGTATGTCAACACCGAAAGCAAAAACTGCAGCACCCACCCAAAAGAAAACAAATCACCAAATTGAACAGCTCGTTCTTGATAAGCGGCGACTAAGACGGGAGTGGCAATGCCTAAGATCGCCGTCAGCTAAGCAAAAGCTAAAAAACGCTACACGTAAACTTACCAAAGCGTTAGCACTTGAAGAAGAACATGCCCAGCGCCGATACATTGAGCAATTATCAACATTCAGCTCGAAAAACTCACTGTGGGAAGCTCACCCAACTCTCAGCCAACCGACAAAAGCAGAGATGCCCCTAAGAAACCAAGCTGGCGGCTGGGCCCGAAGCGATGAAGAAAGAGCCAACACGTTTGCTGTTCACCTGCAAAAAGTTTTCCAACCGAACCCTGCTACAAACTCGTTCGCTCTACCGACTGTATTAAACGACACCCACTTACAACATGAGCCCATTGAATTTCGCCCGAACGAAGTCGCAAGAGTTATTAATCAGGAACTAAACCCCAAAAAATCTCCGGGTCTAGACCTAATAACACCAAAGATGATTATTGAGCTTCCCTATTGTGCCGTCTGTGTTATCTGCCAGTTATTCAATGCGATCACACGACTCGGGCATTTCCCAGAAAGATGGAAAAAGTCTATCATCATAATGATACCAAAGCTGGGAAAGGATCAAACAGTACCCTCGAAAAATGCTTGATGACTCGGATTAATCAATTTCTGAACCTTCACAACATAATCCCGTCGCACCAATTCGGCTTTCGCCAACAGGTCAATCGCATAACTTCAGAAATTCGAGGCGCGTTTGAAAATCGAGAATACTGTACTGCAATTTTTCTGGATGTGGCTCAGGCGTTTGACAGAGTCTGGTTGGAAGGGCTGATGTATAAGATCAAATCAACGCTTCCAGCAAACACACATAAACTGTTAAAGTCGTACCTTTACGACAGGAAGTTTGCAGTAAGATGCAACACTGCAACATCAAGCGAACACCGTATTGAAGCCGGCGTTCCTCAGGGAAGCGTACTTGGGCCAACACTCTACGTTCTCTACACAGCAGACATTCCTACATGCAGGAGACTTACAACTTCAACCTTTGCTGACGACACAGCTATTCTTAGCCGATCTAGATGTCCACTGCAAGCCACATCGCAACTCGCTCGTCATCTGGTTAACGTGGAAAAATGGCTATCCGACTGGCGAATTAAAGCTAACGAACAAAAATGTAAACATGTAACGTTCACCCTTAACAAGAAAGATTGTCCACCACTTACGCTAAATAATATCCCACTCCCGAAAGCAAACGAAGTAACGTACTTAGGAGTACACCTGGACAGAAGGCTTACATGGCGCAGGCACATTGAAGCCAAGAGAACACAACTAAAACTAAAAGCCAATAGCCTCCACTGGCTTATCAACGCTCGCTCCCCGCTAAGCCTTGACTACAAGGTCCTGCTCTACAACTCTGTTCTTAAACCAATCTGGACCTATGGATGCCAGCTATGGGGTAATGCGTGCAGCAGTAACATCGACATCGTCCAAAGAGCCCAGTCAAAGATCCTGAGAACTATCACCGGGGCACCGTGGTACGTTCGCAACGAAAACATTCAAAACGACTTAAACGTCCCACCAATCAAGAAAGTAATTGCGGACTACAAGAAAAATTACCTTGGCAAGCTGTCATCGCACCCAAACTATCTTGCTAGAGGACTCACAAACTCAAGCAGCCGATCCCGTCTTCGTCGTAATGACTTTCCGACCCAGCGATGAGTTGAGGTACGCGGCCACCAACTATTTGTACAACAACAAATAGTTAACTAAGTAATACTTGTAAGATTTGTAAACTTTTTGTTAATTTCCCTATTATAAGGAAAGATTCAAAAAATAAAACCAGCAAAATAAAAAAAAAAAAAACCTTTTTCGTTCTCCCTGGGTTCTTTTCATTCGACGGTATTATCAAAGCGATACTCTCAAAGCAGTTAAAGCGTTAATTGGTAGAGAGAAAGATTTTTTAATAATAACACCAGGAATTAAACTTCCTCTATTAGCTAGGGCATCTTCAGAAGTTCACACACTGGTCAATGTTGGTCATTCAGAAAACGTAAATCGTATACTTAACGCTTTGATCGAGGAGTATGCTAAGATTTTCGAACCAATCTCGAAAGGCGCGGCGGTAGATACTGTAGTCAAAGCGGATATTAACACGAAAACCGAAGATCCAATTTACACCAAACCATACCCTTACCCGCCTTGTATGAGAGGAGTAGTCGAATCGCAGTTAGAAGAACTCTTTAGTGATGGAGTAATCAGACCTTCTAAAAGCCCATACAATTCTCCACTTTGGATAGTTCCCAAAAAACCTAAACCAAACGGAGAAAAACAATACCGATTAGTTATTGATTTCAAGCAATTAAACGCTGTCACAATATCGGACACTTACCCAATACCAGACATAAATTCTACCTTGGCTAGCCTTGGCAAAGCCAAGTATTTCACAACTCTCGACCTGACTTCGGGATTTCATCAAATCCACATGAAAGAAAGCGACATTCCTAAAACCGCATTTTCCACATTAAACGGAAAGTACGAATTCTTGCGATTACCGTTTGGGTTGAAAAATGCTCCAGCTATTTTCCAACGTATGATCGACGATGTGCTGCGAGAACACATCGGAAAGCGTTGTTATGTCTACATTGACGACATAATTGTTTTCAGTGAGGATTATGATAGCCATTGGGAAAACCTTCGCGCTGTCTTCGATAGCTTGAAAAAAGCAAACCATCAGGTAAATTTGGAGAAAACACATTTCTTATCAACGGAAGTGGATTTCTTGGGTTACGTTGTAACCGCAGAAGGCATCAAGGCAGATAATAAGAAAGTAGAAGCTATTAACCGAATGAGGCCTCCCGCCACTGTAAAAGAATTAAAAAGTTTTTTAGGTTTAACATCATACTATAGGAAGTTTATACAGGATTATGCCAATGTCGCAAAGCCCCTTACCAATTTAACTAGAGGGAAATTCGCTAATATTAAGGCCTCTCAGTCCGCCAAGATACCAATTGAACTGGATGAAAAATCTTTGCAAGCTTTTAACAATCTAAAATCCATCCTTGCCTCTTCTGAGGTACTGGCATTTCCAAATTTTAATATACCCTTTCATTTGACAACGGACGCCTCTAACTACGCCATAGGGGCAGTCCTTTCCCAAGACGAAGATAGGAAAGACAGACCCATAGCCTATATCTCACGTTCGTTAAACAGGACTGAAGAAAATTATGCCACGATCGAGAAAGAAATGCTCGCTATAGTTTGGGCATTAGATAATCTTAGAGCATACCTCTATGGTGCGACAACTATTAAAGTTTATACAGACCATCAACCCCTTACGTTTGCCTTAGGGAACAGAAATTTCAATGCTAAACTGAAGCGTTGGAAGTCTCGCATAGAAGAATATAATTGCGAGTTAATATAAAAACCAGGGAAATCAAACGTTGTCGCAGACGCGCTTTCTCGTATTACCACATACGTTAACCATTTGGGCTCTGATACAGCCACCGCATCTGAAACAGACTCCTTGGCCACCGTGCATAGCGCTCTTCAAGACGCCTCGGGTCTTGTACCTCACGTGTTGGTGCCCATTAACGTTTACAGAAACCAATTAATATTTGACCCAAATTTCACGGAATATTCCTGCGAACAGCCTCATATGGGCTTCGTTCGCCATCTAATACCCATAAACAGCCAAATGTTATCAAGTTTGAACACTTCTTTACAGAAGTATTTAAAACCTTCGATCATTAATGGCATTAAGATCCCAGAAACGTATTTGCAGTTTATCCAAACGCAGTGTTTCGAGAATTTTAAATTGTATAAAATTCGCATAACACACAGATTGGTTACAGATTTATCTGACGCAAATGAAATCTGCGATGTTATTGAAAAAGAACATCGTAGAGCGCATAGGGGTCCCAAAGAGGTACGCATGCAGCTCTTAGAGAAATATTATTTCCTAAGGATGTCAAGCACAATACGCCTCCAACTTTCCACTTGTGAATGTTGCAAAATATACAAGTACAATAGACACCCTACCACACCGGATTTACAACCAACACCTGTCCCTGATTACCCATGCGAGATTCTCCACATTGACGTTTTTACGTTAGAGAAAAGAATTTACCTAAGCTGTATAGATAAATTCACTAAATTCGCCAAACTTTTTCCGTTAGAGTCAAAGTCGGCAGTACACTTGCGTGAGAAATTGGTGGAAGTTTTACACTATTTCACAGCACCAAAAATGATAGTCTCAGACAATGAAAGAGGTCTTTTGTGCCCTACCGTGTTGAACTATCTTAGAACATTGGACATCGAATTGTATCATACTCCGACTCAAAGAAGTGAAGTTAATGGTCAAGTCGAGAGATTCCATTCCACTTTTCTAGAATTATACAGATGTTTAAAGTTCGAATTCCCTTCTTTCAAGATCACTGAATTGGTGCCGATAACAGTGGATAGATACAACAATTCAATCCACTCAGTAACGGGTAAGAAACCAGTAGACATATTCTTTGATCGACTGTCCAGAATAAATTACCAAGGTTTGACTAATTTTAAACAGCAAACTTTGGAGGACATTAAAGGTCTAATCGAACACAAACAGAGAACAACTAATCACAACAAAAATAAGAGTAGGACAGAGCCTGCCTCTTATAATCAAAGTGACAAAGTTTTCATCAAAAATAAACAGATTAAAACTAAGGAAAAACCGCTTTATAAGCAAGATGAAATTCAGGAAGATAGGACGGTCACCGTCAAAACAAAGTCAGGTAAAATTTTCCATAAGGCAGACCTTAGAAGCAAGGAAAATATTTGATTAAACACAAAGAAGCGAAAAAATACTATGGGAGTGAAACTTGTAAGAATATGATTAATTCGAAGACGTTTCGCTTGCATTTATAAAAAAAAAATTATAAAAAAATATTACAAAAATGTACAAAAAATTTAAAGGAAAAAAATATAATAATAATAAAATTTTTTTTTTTCAATTAATTTGATTATAATCTAAAACAAAAACACACGAAAAAAACACAAAAAAAAAAACAAAATTTTTCCATACAAATTGAACACTAAAACTTAGCTGTAATCACACCAAACACATAAGAATATTATTTAATTAAGTTTGAAATACACAAACCTATTATTGTAATACACACTTATGTCTAACACTTTCCAAAAGCATGATTCTCATCAATGTTGCCAACGCGTTACATATCTACGAGTACAACTCACCTGTCATTCCTCTACAACAAGGCTATGTTTGGAGGGTAAATGGGCTTTTCAAATTGACTCACGTCATTGACCTGGAGAGAATTCGAAGCATCATCGACGACGTAAGGGAGGAGGCAAACTTGGTCAACGACCCTCATTTCAGGGCACTTACGACCCACTACTTGGAGGAGGCAAGCGAAGGCCTCGCCCGCATGACTCAGGCACCAAGGAAAACAAAACGCGCCATCAACTGGCTAGGATCAGCTTGGAAATGGATCGCAGGATCACCAGATGCATCGGACTGGACCACAATTTCGACGTCACAAGAAAATCTTGTCAAGAACAACAATCAACAAATTAAAATAAACACACGGCTTTTCGAATCGACCCAAGAGTCTTTCCAACGGCTTAACAACGTCATAGGAAAAGTAAATGCAGTGGACGAAGACGTTCACATTTCCACGACCATAATGCAAAAGGCCATCATCCTTGGAAATCAAATTCACGAGATTTCAAGAGCTTGCCAACTGGCAAAATCCGGAGTCGTCAACACTAATTTGCTGGATCACGGAGTAATTGCAGCAATATTGTCGGAAACAGAGAGTCTCCCATACCAGAATTCGATCGAAGCCGTGGAGTTTTCTCGTCCATCCATTTTAACAAATGGAACATTCTTGTTGTACATCTTGGCTATGCCCAAGGTTCTGGAAAGGAGGTACCAACTTATACTTCTTTTCCCTACAACCATCGACGGAAGACAGGTTGTGCTGGATTTTCAAAAGCTGGCTACAGATCATCAGGAGACATTCGCCGTTCTGGGAAATTGCCTGTCAATAGGCAACTGTTTGCCAGGAAAGGAACTTACAGCGGTTGGAGGAGAACACTTGTATTCCAGGACTATTGAAAGGAGGTCATGCTTCCTGCAAATACTTAAGGGACAACAGGGAAGTAATCAAACTGCTCGACGATGGAACGATCTTCTTGTCCAATTTCAACGGGACTATAAGAACTGCTTCAAAGGAACATTTTTTGACGGGTTCTTTTATAATACAATACGATAACGAGACGATTACCGTAAGGGCAGTTACACGACAACCCAATTGATGGCTATGCCGGCTGTATTAACCAAAGTAACTGCCGCAGGATACGAGCCATCGCTAGAATACGTTCACAATCTAAACCTGGAGAATTTGAAGAAACTATCAACCATGTCTGCTGGAATTGCATTTTCTTTTTCCCTGGAGGCAACATTGGCTTTAGTTATCATGACATTGTTGTATTACATCTGGAGGAAGCTAACTTCAACCAAGGGCATCCCAACATCAAAAGCCTAACAATCTGCGAGACGCAGATCTTGAAGGAGGGAGGAGTTAACACCATCGACCTCCGCACAGCGATCGCCACATCATACCAACATACGGCGACACTTCATGGCATAAACAATCACACTTCATGGCATAAACAATCTTCCACATTCTTCATAAAGTACAACTGCAGGCCAAGCGTTTTGGGCACAACAACAATGTTGTCACCCGAAACCACGACGTCAGCATATTCGACGCAACGACGACGTTGCGTTGACTAAGCACTGACCGTTGCCGGGTGTTGCGACACATCCGCTGCAACTTTGTCGCTGAGAATTGCTGACGATGCAATTGGAGCGACGTTTAGGCTTCAAGCGGCCAGCGTTCGCAACTCTAAATCAGATTCAATCCAGACGAGGAGCAGAACATTACACAGAATTTGTATTTGTTTTTTATTTATTTATTTATTTATTTATTTATTGTCAACTAATATCAGTCGACATAAAAATTAAAATTAAATCAAATTAAAAAGTAGAGCTTAAGCTACAAAAATGTTTAAGATTAATGAACAAAATTTTAAATTAAATCAGTAAGCAAACTGAAATGAAATGAAAAAGTTTAAAAATTAAAATATTCTGGGGAGTTAACAAAAATTTAATGATCCAACATTTGTTGCAAGGATTGGGAAAAACCCAGAAAAGCCCAATCAGATCATAAGATTAGTGATTAGTGACTATGACAAGATAAGTAAAGCAGTATGGATCTTTTTAGTATGGGAATGGAGCCCTCAAAGGAAACAAGTGAAAACATCTTATTGTAGTCTGCGCACACTACTCGAAACGGTTCATGCATTAGATAGTTGGTAGAGCAACGATCAAGGTTAATAGGTACAAAGTTACGAGAAGATCTAATAGGGACAGTTAAGTTTATTCGACTTAATAAAATGGGTGAGTCGATTTCACCATTGAGCAGATTAGTAACAAATAAAACTCCATGCATAGTTCTACGGTTTAAAAGAGAAGGAAGGTTAATTAATATAAGTCTACTTGAATACGAAGGCAAATCAACACCGGAAACCCAGTTCAAACTTCTAAGTGCAAATAAAAGAAATTTCTTCTGAACAGATTCGATTCTATCCTGATGAATCTTGTATTGCGGAGACCACACACAAGATCCATATTCGAGGATGGGACGCACTAGGGATGTATAAAGTGTTTTAGTAGTGTAGGGATCGTTAAACTCTTTCGACCACCGCTTGATGAAACCAACGACACTGATGGCTTTATTAACCATGCACGATATATGAGAATCAAACTTTAATTTTGGGTCAAGAATAATACCCAAATCCTTCATTTCTAATACGCGATCGAGTGGTGAGCCATCAAGCAAGTACTGAGCAGTATGAGGAGTACTTCTACAGAAAGACATTACTTTACATTTATAACAATTTAAATTAAGTTGGTTAAAGTTGCACCAATCAGATAGTGCACTAAGATCAGACTGTAGTAAGTTACTGAGAGAAGGTTCATTATAGGATAAACATAATTTAACGTCATCCGCAAACATGTACACGTGCGAGTTAGATATTAATGCAGGAAGATCATTAATAAAAAGATTAAATAATAAAGGCCCAAGGTGACTACCTTGGGGGACACCTGATGTTACATAAATTGGTTTAGAGACAGATGATTTAAAGACAACTTTTTGTGTACGGCCACACAAGTACTCGGAAAGCCATGAAAGGAGGTTAGTTGGGAGCCCAATAATGTTTAATTTATGAGGCAAAAGTGAATGACTAACAGAATCAAATGCCTTACTAAAATCGGTATAAATGACATCAGTTTGCATTTTGCTCTGAAATCCTTCAATAACAGCGATGTAAATTCTAGAAGGTTGGTGGTAGTAGATCTACGCTTTACGAAACCATGTTGATAGGCGACATAATCGCACTACATGAGTGTTGCAATTGAGAGCAAATAAGTTTTTCGAAGACTTTCGGCATGGCAGACAATTTCAAAATCCCTCTATAATTTTTAACATTGGACTTTGAAGAATTTTTATGAAATGGAATAATAAAAGATTGCTTCCACATATCAGGGAATACTGAAGATTCAACAGACAATTTGAATAATTTTAGTAAAGGTTTGCACAGTGTATCAGCGCAATATGTAAGTACACAACCGGGCACTCCATCAGGACCAGGCGAGAAGCCTGGTTTGATCAGGTTTAGGTCACTTAGCAGCGAACACTCAGTTATGACAGGGGCAAATATGCAATTTGATTTTTGAATTTGGAAGGTATAAGTATTACTAGAACTATGAGAACTCAAAGAGTATACTGATTGAAAATATTCAGCAAATAGATCGGCCACAGCCTGATCCGTACTTGCTTTCGTATTATCAAGAAAAACTGAGGATGGCAGGCAGGAGGATTTACGTTTAGAGTTAACAAATTTATAAAACTGTTTAGGATCTCGAGAGAAATTTATTCTACATTTATTAAGATAGTTATTATAGCAGGATGAGTTAACAGAAAGAAAATTAGACTTTGCTATTATATGAGTTGATAAGTCAATAGTATTTCCCGATTTTCTGAATTTCTTATAAGATCTTGTCTTCGCATTTTTCAGTTTTGGTAATTCCCTTGTAAACCAAGGTGGTTTGTTATCACTTGAGGAGTGACAGAGGGGAACACATCTGTCCAAATGTGAATTCAAGGTCCCATAAAATATGGCAATGGCAGTTTCTAAATCACTACAGGAATAAAGCTGAGACCAATTAGTTGCATTCAAAAGTTGATTTAATTTAGTGAAGTTAGTCTTACGGAAACAACGTGATTTTGCAGAAATATAAGTATAAGAGTTAGGGTTTAGTATTTCAAGGGAAAGTTCTAAAATGGGATGGTAAGAGTCTTCCGGCTGCACTAAGGGGGGTACTCTGTTTACGTTACAACAATCAACATCAGAAACAAATACCAAGTCTAACATTCTACCACTACAATTAAGTATATCGCTTACTTGCGATAGCCCCAACTCCAGGATACCATCTATAAAATCATCAGATGTGGTTGGTAATTTTGTGGAAGATGAGTCACATGCAGACCATCCCACATTTGGCAGATTGAAATCACCAACCACAATAAGATGATCCATGCCTAACAATAAGGACGAAACATGTTGCAAAGCACTTAAATGGGACGAATAAATGTTAGTGTCACAATTAGGAGGAATATATGAACAGGTAATAAAAAGTGAACGACTACCATAAGATACTTTAAAACATACAAACTCTGTATCCGGAAAATCATTGGATTGAATTTGTTCAGAAGAAATGCAGGAAGCAACAGCGATAAGAAACCCACCACCCTTACGGGTTGTGCGATCACATCGGTATAAGTTAAATTTATTTGGAAAAACAGATAAATCAGAAATATCAGTTTTTAACCAGGTTTCAGTAAGCGCAACTATTTGAGAATCAAAGAATAGGCTATTAACGTAACGTAATTATAACGAGCCCTTTGTGCGAATATAATTAATCTTGAACATCTTTGTATAGTGGTAGATTTGCTTGCTTGCTGCTTATCTAACTCAGACGTAACGTCGTACCACACAAACATTGTTGATATACAATTTCGAACAAGCAAGCAAAGCACATATGTACGTTTGTATGTATTTGTAACGTATGGAGGTTTGGGAATAAAAGGCAGGCTAACATTCAAATTTGTGATGCATATCAGTGGCGGATGGCACCTTCTATCTCCCTATTACGTTTGGAGGCTCGAGCGAAAAAACTGAGAAAGATATTGAGGTGGGCGGCATAAGTGGGCGTGGCAGCCAATATTGCACATTTGTTACGGATGTTACTAACAATGTTTCCAAGTTTGGTGACTCTAGCGCAAAAACTGGGAAAGATGTAGAAATTTCAGATTTTACGAGGTGGGTGGAAAAGGTGGACGTGGCGTATAAAACTTTGATGTAGATCAGTTACGGATGTAACTAACAATGTGTGAGGAAGGCCAAATGATGCCCTCCCCCACATTTTTATATAGTTAATATGTACCTAGCTCAGAATATGAATAGTTGAAGATTGCCAGGAAGGCCCTTTATTGTTTAATCTATATATATAAAATAGTTTGTCCTGATTGTTGAGAGGCCCACAGCCTAAACGATAAGAGCTAGAAGGCTGAAATTTTCACAAAATATTCCATTCAGTTTGAAAGTGAGCACTAAGAAAGGATTTTTAATTTGGACCACTCCTTCGAGTACCTCCCAAAATCTAATTGCATTAATCACTTTACCTCATTCCACCATTCTGGCGCCTCATTGTCGCACAAGCTGTGAGTTTCAACGCCACCGTGTGTACAAAAAAAAAAATACATGACCCATTCCACTACTGCCGTCTGCGCACAAGCTATTGCGGCCGCATATACAAAAACAAAACAAATCACCCATTCCACTTCTGCCGTCTGTAGATGTGTCTCCGTTATTCTCTTTTCTTCTTTGTGCCTTTGAAAATTGATTTACGACCCCAGAACCGTTTGTTGTTGTTGTAAGTGTTGTTGTTGGGAACGCAATGCTTCTTTTTGTTGGTATTATTGATTTAAAACAAATCAATTAAAACATAACTTGGTTTTGTACACCAGAATATGTTACGCGAATGGTTTTATCTACATACTTGCTAATTATCAAACAAAACTTAACACACAAATACCTATTGCCATTATTGTTCTGATATAATTTTTGAGCTGACATTTGTAACTTTGGTTGGTGTTGCAAATGCACATATGTACATACATTCACATGTATGTACGTACATTTAACATTCTTTTGTACATACATTTATATAAAAAAAATGCAAGTGCAAATATATATGTATATACAGTTCAAAAACAAACGCACTAACAAATAGAAACTTAAGAAAATGTAATCTGCATACATACGTATGTTTATTTAATGCAAAAAAGTTGTATAGATATGTACATTAGGGTGCATCGATTTAAAAAGTAAAAAATGGTACCACATATTCGTAATCTACGGTAATTCTAAGATGTTTTCACCAGAAACCATGGTTCTAAAATCAATTCCTGTCCGTTTTAGTTAAAAATTTTTTTTGAATGGGTTTTAGCCACAGTTGTTTGGGTTTTTTAAATATCTTTTGTGTTTTTGATCCGTCCTGCGAACTGGTATCAGCACTCTTGTTGAGACCAGGACTTTAAAACAAGGAAATGTCCTTAAAGGACAATTTTCTTATTTTATTATTTTAAGATGTATTTATGGACAATCGTTCACATCACGATATTTTATTGCTCAAGGCGTTTGAACTGTCCTTAAATGCATGTAATTGTGGAAATAATTTCTAATATTGAAGTTGCATTTATATGTTTTTTTTTGTTTTTCGTGGTATTTATTTGGAAAAACACATTTAACTAAAAAGTCCTTTTTTCTCTCACGGATACATTTTCTGTATCAAAAACATGGTCAGTAAAATACTTTCCGGATGAGCAAATACGAATTGTTGTTGACAACAGTATTAACAATTTCCGAGATTTGGTGGTAATATTCGTCATCCTTATAAATTTGTGAAGCAGTGCACTTCCGTATGCACCGAGCTGTGGAACTTGATGTTAAAGTACATTGGACATAAACTTTCATATGTAGTTGCTGGTTTCCTTTCGGGGATTTGTGTCGTGCTGTAGAGTGCTTTGTTACGTGGTGTTTTGTGGTTTTGTGGCTGTTCCTCTTGTTTTGTTTCGGTTTTTCGTGGTCGCTTGCTCGTTTGGTTCTTGGGTTTTTTGTTTAATGGGCCCTGTTTGTTCTTCTTTACTTTTCTTCTGCGTTGTGGTCTCGTGGTGCTTGTCCATGGTACAATGGAACGGTTTTTAATGGCACAACATGCGGTCTCCCGCGTTTGCTCTTGTAAATACTTTTGTGCCGGTTGGTACTTCTGCGTGCGTTGGGTTTTTTTTTTAAAGTGTTTGTTTTTAGTCTTGGTATTATGCCTTTGCTTTTGGTTTTGTAACTTTGTGGTTTTTTGTTGGGTGTGGTTTTTTTTTTAGTTTTTTTTAAGTGCTTTTTTTGTTTTTGCTTTTTTTTTTCTGCTTTCTTTCTTTGGTCCTTTTTGACTGTCTCTGAGGCGTGCCCGCCCTCTGTGGCTCTTGCTGTTAGCTCTCTTTTATTATACAGGTTGTTGGTTTGTTTTGGTGTCTCGCTTTTGGTTTTTGTTGGGTTGTGGGGGGTGTTGTGGGTTTTTGGTTTGGTTTGTGTTTTACGTGTGTTGTTTACTTTGCGTGTTGTGCCCCCGTGTGGCTGTTTTATGACGCTTTGGCTAACATCGTTTTTGCGGTTTGCTGTTTGCTTTTTTGTTTGTGTGTTTGGACTTTGTTTTTACGCCTTTTGTGATATTGTGTTGTTCTTTATTTTTTGTTTAATTGTGTTTTTGTTTTTTCTGCTGCTAAGAATATGTTTTAAACTCGCGGTTCTTGGATTGCTGAATCCTTGGGCCGCGGTTTGTTGTGGTCTTTGCCTCTTCTGGCTTCATTGGGGATATTGTTGCCGTGGTCCTATAATATTTTTGAGATTGCTGGGGATTGTCGCCTTTGTTGTTTGATGCTGTGCTTTGTGGCTGCGTTTTAGTAGTTTTTTGTTTTTTTGCTTTGTCGTTGATGCCTGGTGTGGGTGTGCTTTGGTTTATTAATCATGTTTTTTGTTTAGTCTGTAACTGATGTCATTGCTGTGCCTTTTGTTACGGAATTATTATGAATTAATAGCTACATTGGTATTAAGTTTATTGTTTTTAGTATTTGTCCTGTACTGTTTGTGTTGTCGACCTCTCTGGTTTGAAACCTTTGTTTGTATTTGTTTATGGACTCATGTGGTCCTTGATTGGGTTTGAGTTCGTTGTGTGGGGTTGTTTGGTCGCTGTTTTTGTTGGTGTGCGTGTCGTGCCGGTTTGTGTTTTAACAAGGTGGTACATTGCTTTTTTTCATTGTTTAGGACTTAGTCTTTGGCATAATATGTTGTGTGCGTTTGTTTATACTCTTATATATTTGTCCTTTTGTTTGGTGTTTTGTTGTCTGTGTGTCTTGGTCGTCGTTTTAACCACACTGCCAATTTTCTTTTTTCTGTTTAATGTACATACATATGTACATACATTCAATTTGTAGTTTTTTTTTATAGCGAGCCCTTTGTGCGAAAAAATTTAATCTTGAACATCTTTGGTAGATTTGCTTACTTGCTGCTTATCTAACTCAGACGTAACGTCGTACCACACAAACATTGTTGATATACGATTTCGAACAATTAAACAAAGCACATATGTAAGTTTGTATGTATTTGTAACGTATGGAGGTTTGTGAATAAAAGGCAGGCAGAAGGGGTAGGCGTGACATTCAAATTTGTGATGCATATCAGTGGCAGATGGCACCTTCTATCTCCCTATCAAGTTTGGAGGCTCGAGCGCAAAAACTGAGAAAGATATAGAAATTTCAGATTTTACGAGTTAGGTGGAAAAGGTGGGCGTGGCGTATAAAACTTTGATGTAGATCGGGGTTACGGATGTCACTAACAATGTTTCTACCAAATTTGGTGACTCTAGCCCAAAAACTGAAAAAGATATAGAGTTTTCGGATTTTAGAAGGTGGAAGGTATCAGTGGGGGCGTGGCGTTTTGATGTATAGTTTTGTCAGACTTCAGCATCTACCTTCCCATCAAATTTTGTGAGTATAGCTTTAAAACTGTGGGAAATACAGTCATTTTCGATTATAACTGAAGGGGGGCTGGGGGCGGAAGAGGTGGGCGTGGCATCCAAACTTTTTATGTAGTATTTTGAGGAATGCCATCGGCTATCTTGCCCCTTAATTTGGTGACTATAGCTTCAAAAATGTGGGACATATATATGTTTGATCGATTTGCACATCGAGGGGTATCGATTTGTTATCGATTTCTCAGGCCCCTGAGGTCGTAGAGCCAAATTTAACACTTTTTCTGACGAAGGTATTGGCCAAGATGTTCGCAAAGTTGCAAAGCTCTAGCTTTAAGGGTGTTGAAAAGAGTTGCGCTCAAGCGGACGTGCGGACGGACGGGCGGACGGGCGGACGGACAGACACCTTGACGGACATTGCATAAGCCCAATATAATATGATACTTTTGGTATCAAAGTAAAATGACGAGTCTGATTCTTAACCTCAATGGTAGCGTGAAAAAGAGAATATTAAATATTTTGCTAATATGTTGTTAAACATTAACTAATTTATTTTATATATATTAAAATTTTGAAAAACTATTGGCGCAGCGAAGCAAACGGGTCACTTACGAGTATTAATATAATAAGCTGTAAGAAAAAATTGTTAAGATCAATAATGTACGATACCACCTAATAGTATAATAGCACCGACAAAATATATAATAGACTCGTCAAAGTGCTCATACTCACGTGAACAAAAACTTTCGGAAGCCTGGCGCCACGTCTCTCTCGGGTGTTGAGAGAGGCCAGCCGAACGCAATGCGCCGCTCAATTTGCAGGCGTAGCGTGGCGCTAGGAAATTACAAGGCATTGTTGTGCTGGCTTTCGCTGCGAGCACAACAAAAAACCCAACCCTTCTATGTATGCGCTGCTAGGCCAGCGATCCTATGTATACACACATACATATATATGTATATACATATGCACGCTTTTGCCAGTGCGTCTGTTTGTGATCTGCTTCAAGTGGACCTAGCCGAAAATAAGCAAAAACAACACAAGAGCGTTTGCATACATACATGCATACATATATTTGTATGTATGTGTATACGTCAGCATTTGTTTTCACATTCTCGGACTCAGGCTTCGAAGCGATTTTTGATATTTTACTTTTTCTACTCTTTCTAACTTTTTTTTTCTATGACACTTGTAAGTAACTTTGTCATCGCAGCTACCGTATATATGTTAAAGATTGCACATAAATTCAAAAAGAGTATTTACGAGTGCATTGTGTCAAGATCTAATAATGCTTGTGTGCGTTCACGTAGGTAGAGAAAGGGTTGACATGCGTTTGTCTATATGTGGTAATGAACTGCGAATACCCTTTGTAAGCATGCATGCATCGTTTTTATGTGATTTCACATCTGATCTGCAAAAAGGGTATTCGCAGTTCAATACCACATAAAGACAAACGCATGTCAACCCTTTCTCTACCTACGTGAACGCACACAAGCATTATTAGATCTTGACACAATGCACTCGTAAATACTCTTTTTGAATTTATGTGCAATCTTTAACATATATACGGTAGCTGCGATGACAAAGTTACTTACAAGTGTCATAGAAAAAAAAAGTTAGAAAGAGTAGAAAAAGTAAAATATCAAAAATCGCTTCGAAGCCTGAGTCCGAGAATGTGAAAACAAATGCTGACGTATACACATACATACAAATATATGTATGCATGTATGTATGCAAACGCTCTTGTGTTGTTTTTGCTTATTTTCGGCTAGGTCCACTTGAAGCAGATCACAAACATACTACGTTTATGCTGTGAAATTCACGCTTTCTTCAATTCGCAAAATCAAATGTGTTCCTGTTTATGCAGCTTTTGCAAATTCACAAAATGACCAACTTTTTGGCAGATGTGGCAGCACCAACGCAAACTTAAGTTGGCTGCGCCTCTAGATTATAACAGTGTGGTAGCACATAAAAGCGGAAATCAGCTGTTCAATTGTAAACAAAGGCAAATTGAATTCGATTGCAATGGAGAACATGAAATTATTGTTGATTAAAAGGGAACAACGAAGCGTCCCAAATAGCTCATTCAGTTCGTTAAAGTGGGTGCAGTTCTTCCTTCCAGCGCCACTGGTTGCGTTGTTGCGCTTCACTTCATAGAAGTTTTTTTAAGCATTCGAAGCTTTGTTTTTACTTGCTCGCTAGACTTAAACATATTTTTAGCCTTTAAATTGTCGGAAAGAGTTTTGTATATGGCGTTGTTTCTTTTAGTTTTTTCATCGAGCTGGCTTAATATGTTATTTTCCTTCACTAAGCCAAGCAGTTCGGCCACTTCATCGTCCGCCCAAAACGACCGCTTGCTCTGAAAATCCATATTCATGGATATTTATGAGCTAGAATCTTATTTTTATGTGCCCAAAGTTGGCTAAAGCTCAATGTTACCAGACATTGAGAAAAAAAGATCTGGTAGCATCTGCGCAACTTAAGTTGGCTACGCCACAGCATTTCATGAATTGACGTCGAATTCATAGTCAACTTTCGTGTGTAAGCGAATTCATGAAATGGTGTTTATGCACGCACTTTCGGAGGCATTTCATGAAATGATTTTGCAAAATGAGCATAGCATAAACGTAGTAACAGACGCACTGGCAAAAGCGTGCATATGTATATACATATATATGTATGTGTATATACATAGGATCGCTGGCCTAGCAGCGCATACATAGAAGGGTTGGGTTTTTTGTTGTGCTCGCAGCGAAAGCCAGCACAACAATGCCTTGTAATTTCCTAGCGCCACGCTACGCCTGCAAATTGAGCGGCGCATTGCGTTCGGCTGGCCTCTCTCAACACCCGAGAGAGACGTGGCGCCAGACTTCCGATAGTTTTTGTTCACGTGAGTATGAGCACTTTGACGAGTCTATTATATATTTTGTCGGTGATAATAGTCAATAAGCAACGTCGGTTTCAAAACAGAACGGCCATTAGAAGCAGAGTGGCCAGATGATGCGAAAGCACTAAGCAGAGCTTTTGACCCTCAACACGCGATCCACCAAACTACAAAAGCTCTAGTGGATCGGCGAAGAAGGGCCGAGCGTGTGCCGCGAAAATGCGGCGAGGGAGTCTGGTACAAGCATCGAAAGTGCGTGGAAGGGCCGAACGCAGAGCGGTAGAATTAACGGAGTCTGGTACGAGCATCGAAAGTGCGTGGAAGGCCCGAACGCAGAGCGGTAGAATTAACGGAGTCTAGTGCGAGCCTCGAAAGAACATAGGAGTGTTGAACACAAAGCAGTGAAATGAAAAGTGTCGGAGTGAGAGCAAAGAGAGAGAGAGAAGCAAAGAGGAACTGGAAAATAAGCGGCGTCAAGAAAACATACCCCAAGGGAACCAAAGAGAAACAAGGGAGAGGAAAGGGTTAGGATAATCTCGTGAGTATTATAATCCCACCTTTGTATTAGATTTAAAACCCCTTCCCGCTAAGACAAACGCGTGGCTCATACCGTGGTTTAAGTACTTATATATATTGAGAATAAAGTGAACAATAGTAACATAAAACGCGTGGTTACTCTGTGTAGTATAGTGTCTGATACCCTGTGATTCAAATCCACAGAGGCACGTGTTTTATCAACGATATGGTGTAGTGGCGATTGAGGCAACAACCCAATCAACCCCTCGCCAGCTAATTTACCATACGACATTCGTGAGGCTAGCCCGCGGTGGCGTCAGGTAAGCTTAGCGATCGGACAAGGTAACAATCGTGGTGTCGACACGGTTGATGCTCTAACTGATCAGTAGTTGACAGGGCACGACTTTACGTTGGATCACTATTTGACTCTCTTTAACGCTATACTTTAGGTTTCAGCAAGTTATAAATTACTTGTAATTAGCCTTGGCCAGACTGAAATCTGTACCACGGCAAATCACTACTTTACAAGTGGCGCCCGAGCAGGGACCTAAAGTATTAGCGGGTGGTGTAAGCCCAGTAACATCACTAAAAAGTGCGAAAATTTTGGTTCAAGCAAAGTACGCATATACCCGGTGATACCCTATTTTGCTACGCGCATGTAAAACGGTGGATGTTAAAGGGTATTCTAACATCGTGATTTTGTGCAATTGTCGCGGCGCAACGAAAGCAAACGAAAACGGTCGCAGCGATAAAACCAACAAGATCACAGCAGACAGAGTGTGTAAGACGATTTGAATCGGTCGCAGCTGCAGAATAGAGAATAAAACGTGAACGGCGATAAAGTGACGGGCCTTGCTTGAGTCCGCGCGGTCGACAAAGATTTGAGGCGCAGCGAACGAGACGGTGAAAACGTGCGCGCCGATTACCTAACGGAACCGTGTAAGTTATTGCTGCTGGCAACCGTCGGTGAACGCGGCGAACTTGACGGCAAAGCGGGTGAGTCAATCACCTAGCGGAAAACTCTTACGTCGACGAGAGCAGCACAGGGTGCCTAAAGTTTTAAGAAGTCAAAGCGGTTGACTTAGAAAAAAAAGGCACAGTGGGACGGTACCGACGCAAGTGAACACTGTCCGGTTTAGGAATAGTTGTCTTGGTAACGATTAGAAACAAAATTAGTGAACGGATTGGCTGCACTGTGGGCCGCAGAGTATTGTAAAAGTGTTTTGAAAATTTTATAAAAAATTTTTTTTTTTGGTCAACAACAATATGAAATTAAGCTGAAATCAAATAATAAATATAATAAAAGAAAAAAAGAAAAATAAATAAAAAGGGAAGAAATTTTTTTTTTTTTGGTTTCATTACATTTTGGAGAATTTTTTTTACAATACTAACCTGCGATGGAGAAACCACTAGTCAGCGAGTCTGCCGGCATGGAGCCTGGAGGCTGTACCAACCCAGGGGTGGGCCGACAATGGGTCTACGACTGCCGGAAGGAGGATTTGGAATATATTTCTGAGTAGTTAGGTTTGGGAAAATGCTCAACAGTGTCAGACTACCGGAAAACAGTATTTAAAAGAGACGGGCATACAAACGAGATTTGGACACGTTTGGCTGACTGGGAGTTACGTTTCGCGAAGTTTCGGACGTCGCCAATCCAGACCGATAAACCTGTCGTATTCCGAAGACCACGGCAGAAGTCGGAGTCCGATGTCGCGATCCCATCGGGTTGGGCTGGAACGGCGACAACTGTACTCTCGTCGAACCGGGACATCCACAACAGCACAACGGTAAATCCAATGGTAACGAAAGAATCAATCCCTCGTATCCATGTCCAGTCACCTGCTAGGACACCAGTGGTACATAGTCAGGTCGAGCCGGCTGGCTACCGACATGCGAAGGAGGGATATTACAGCCATAGGAACAGCGTGGTTGTCCCAGAGCTGGTCCGGAAGTGGGGTATTAAGTTCAACGGTTATACGGATCCACTTGTATTCCTCGAGGAGATTGAAAAGCGAGCAAGTATGTACGAAATCAGCCTGGAGCGATTACCGCGGGCAATAAGTGAAGCGCTAACAGACCTGGCCGCGGGGTGGTTTTCTGTCAGTCAGTTGATGGACGCCACATGGGCCACTTTTAGGAGCACATTTTTAGACTTCTTCCTGCCGCCGGAATATTATTAACGACTCGAGGATGATATCAGGATCCGCCGAAAGCGTGCTGGAGAGAGTTTTAAGGAGTACATGATTGACCTCCGAAGGATGATGCGACACGCTAAGTATACGGCGGAGCAGGAGCTATATAGGGTGTATGAAAACTTGACGTCAGACTATCGACGAAACATTCGCAGGCGCGAGTTCAAAACATTGGAGGAACTAACACGTTTGGCGGCAGAATACGAGACCCTTGAGGAACGGGCTCGGAGAGATGCAGCGGAAGGTCACGGCGCGCGGACTGTCCCTAGACACTACAATCCGTTCAGATCATCACCACAACCAGTTGCGAGGAGTGAGGAGTCGGGTAAAGTACCGCTTAGCGAAACGGGGGCAATAGCAAACAGAAGGCTGAGTCACAAACAGGCTAGGATGCCCAGAGAGTGTCCTAATACACGAGTGCAGTTTTGTAGGGAGTGTGGTACCCAAGGAGTCAGAACTAACGAGTGTTGTCGTAGGCCCGGGACGGAAAACGACCCACGGCACCAGCTGGGACGGGATCAGGTGAGTGCCGACTCGAAGCAGTCCCGAAGTTAGAATACCCTTTAAGAGTAGAGGATGGGCGGATAGTCGCTACAGTTAAGGTCGGGGACCAGGTAGCGACAGCAACGGTGGATTCAGGGGCAACCAGAAGTTTCATAGGTGAGGAATTTTCCCGAGGGTTAAAGAAAAGATGTGAAGTATTGACAGCCAACGCAAAGATTCGCTTAGCAGATGGGTCGACATTGGTGGTGAAAGAATTGTTCAGGGGAAAGGTTAGTTTAGCGGGGGCAGAGGTCACGATGGACATGCTCGTGATGCCTTCGATGCTAGATAACCTAATATTTTGAATAGATTTTTTAAGCCTGGTGCCAGACAACGTAGCTGTAGACGAACAGGAGTGGCCGGCGGATTTGGAATCCGGGATACAGAAATTGTTAAGGTCGGAATTGGCTCTCTTCGATGGACTCCAGGGTGTGTCCAACGTTGCCGAGCACAGGATCATCATGAAGGATGACAAGCCTTTAAGACAAAGGTATTACCCGAAGAACCGGGCAATGCAGCAGGTAATCAATGCACAAATGGACAAACTACTGCAGGCCGGCGCGATAGAGCCATCTCGTAGTCCGCACAGTGCACCAATGTTACAAAGGACACACCAACTATCGAAGGCAAGCGACGGGTTTGCGGCAAAACTCGCTCCTAAATACGATGGCCCATTCCTCCTAAAGAAGTTTGTGTCACCAAACATCGTACGATTGGTGAAGGTAGGACAGCGTAAAGGCCGAGTCGCAAGCATAGCCCAGCTAAAACCATTCTACCAGGAAGGCGAAGACTACGAGGAACACCAAGTGGAAGAAGGACAAGACCTGGATGCAGAGCGAAAGACGTCATAAGCCAAGTTGGAAATGAGAAGAGTCGACTAGAGTTTTGTGAAAGAAGAAGAAAAATAACACACTCCCAACTCTAACAAATTTTTTTTTTCCAACCAAAACATACAAAGGGAATAGATTAATAACGATTCAAATTTTAATTCACAGGGAAATGAGCGACGATATCGTAGTCATCAGCAGCGACGAAAAGGTACCGTCCGGCGAGGAAAGCCCGTCGGACGAGGAGACGACCACAAATACGGAGGAAAGCAGCAGCGAAGCCCCGTCGAGTGTCCACGTGGAAGATGCCGGCTTAACCAGCGACGAAGAAGACCGCAACCAGGGTGGGCATAATAAGCATTTATATCACAAATAAATAAATAACCATTAATTTCCTTTTTTCAATTTTTTTATTTTTTTAATACCAACCAACTTGGCCATGGATATCAAATTCAAAAAAAAAAAAATTTTAAATTTTTTAAATTTCTGCATGGAGGAAAACAGGTATTTTAAATTCGAAGAAAGAATCTATACACAATTACACAACTACCCTGGGACCTCCTTGCCTCACCGGTAATCGCGGACCTAATAATGGAAGAAATATTGATAAACTAAAACTTGGAAAACTGAAAAACCCACCAAGGAATGGTCACAAAATATGTTGAAGATTTGTTCTCAGTAATAAATAAAAAAAAAAAGTTACTTTAAACGCGCTTTAACTCTTTCAACAAAAACATCCAATTTACGACGGAATTAGAGACAGATGGAAAATTACCGTACCTGGACATAATAGTACAAAGACACAGGGAAACATATTAAAAACCAAATGGTATAAGAAACCAACCGCTATCCGGCGCTATTAGTTTTTTACTTTCAAAACACCCGAAAAACATAATCATAAATACGGCATTAAACTGCATTCGGAAGATGTTTAATCTCAGCGACCCTATTTATAAAACAGAGATTGAGGCAGAAACACACCAAATGCTTAAACTTAATGACTATCCAACAAAAATAATAAAAAGGTTACTTACAAAAAACGACCAAAACACAAAAACAAAAACAGAAAGTAAGACATACAGATCTTTGACATACGTTCCAAACTTATCGGAAAGATTTATGAATTCCGCATGCTACAACAAAGACGACACTCATATAGCCCATAAACCCAACAATACGATGAAGAACTTTTTTAATAAAACAAAATGTAAAATCAAAACTGAGGATAAGGACAACGTAATTTACCAAATACCATGTAACGGAGACGGAAACAGTTCATGCAACAAAATATATGTAGGTACGACAAAATGCAAGCTGAAAACACGAATATCACAGCACAAATCAGACATAAAACTAAGAAATCAACAATCCATACAAAAAACAGCGCTAGCTGCGCATTGCGCAGAAAGCAGGCATACACCAAACTTTGAAGAAACGTCAATCCTGCAACAAGAACAACATTACAACAAACGCTTTACACTTGAAATGCTACATATAATAAACACACCAAGCGACAAGCGACTAAACTTCAAAACTGACACCGACAACTGTGCGCACATATACAAACACTTACTGAAAACTAGTTGATTACTCCACGCCGAACAGAGCTAACGTGTAAAATTGTAAGAAAAATTTAAAATATGTGAAATTAATGTTATTTATTTATTTGTGTTAAATGTATTATTGTAATTATATGTTAAAAACATTGTAGTCTGCCCTGAAGACGACAGCCCATGAGCAGTCGAAATAAATCGAAAGAAAACAGAGAGAAAAAACACTTTCTTTTATTTCTTGGACCTCGAGGTAGCCAAAAACAACATATTACATTTAAAGGTCGCTAAACATAAACATCTATTAAAATAATAAGCTGTCAGAAATAATTGCTAAGATCAATAATGTACGATACCACCCAATAGTATAATAGTCAATAAGCAACGTCGGTTTCAAAACAGAACGGCCATTAGAAGCAGAGTGGCCAGATGATGCGAAAGCACTAAGCAGAGCTTTCGACCCTCAACACGCGATCCACCAAACTACAAAAGCTCGAGTGGATCGGCGAAGAAGGGCCGAGCGTGTGCCGCGAAAATGCGGCGAGGGAGTCTGGTACAAGCATCGAAAGTGCGTGGAAGGGCCGAACGCAGAGCGGTAGAATTAACGGAGTCTGGTACGAGCATCGAAAGTGCGTGGAAGGCCCGAACGCAGAGCGGTAGAATTAACGGAGTCTAGTGCGAGCCTCGAAAGAACATAGAAGTGTTGAACGCAAAGCAGTGAAATGAAAAGTGTCGGAGTGAGAGCAAAGAGAGAGAGAGAAGCAAAGAGGAACTGGAAAATAAGCGGCGTCAAGAAAACATACCCCAAGGGAACCAAAGAGAAACAAGGGAGAGGAAAGGGTTAGGTTAATCTCGTGAGTAGGATAATCCCACCTTTGTATTAGATTTAAAACCCCTTCCCGCTAAGACAAACGCGTGGCTCATACCGTGGTTTAAGTACTTATATATATTGAGAATAAAGTGAACAATAGTAACATAAAACGCGTGGTTACTCTGTGTAGTATAGTGTCTGATACCCTGTGATTCAAATCCACAGAGGCACGTGTTTTATCAACAATATGGTGGAGTGGCGATTGAGGCAACAACCCAATCAACCCCTCGCCAGCTAATTTACCATACGACATTCGTGAGGCTAGCCCGCGGTGGCGTCAGGTAAGCTTAGCGATCGGACAAGGTAACAATCGTGGTGTCGACACGGTTGATGCTCTAACTGATCAGTAGTTGACAGGGCACGACTTTACGTTGGATCACTATTTGACTCTCTTTAACGCTATACTTTAGGTTTCAGCAAGTTATAAATTACTTGTAATTAGCCTTGGCCAGACTGAGATCTGTACATCGGCAAATCACTACTTTACAAATGTTTCTACCAAATTTGGTGACTCTAGCCCAAAAACTGAAAAAGATATAGAGTTTTCGGATTTTAGAAGGTGGGCGGTATCAGTGGGGGCGTGGCGTTTTGATGCATATCTTTGACAGACTTCAGCGTCTACCTTCCCATCAAATTTTGTGAGTATAGCTTTAAAACTGTGGGAAATACAGTCATTTTCGATTATAACTGAAGGGGGGGCTGGGGGCGGAAGAGGTGGGCGTGGCATCAAAACTTTTTATGCAGTTTTTTGGGGAATGCCATCGAATATCTTGCCCCTTAATTTGGTGACAAGCTTCTAAAATGTGGGACATATATGTGTTTCATCGATTTGCACATCGAGGGGTATCGATTTGTTATCGATTTCCCAGGCCCCTGAGGTCGTAGAGCAAAATTTAACACTTTTTCTGACGAAGGTATGTACCAAGATATTTGGAAAGTTGCAAAGCTCTAGCTTTAAGGATGTTGAAAAAAGTTACGCTCAAACGGACGGGCGGGCGGACGGACGGACAAACACCTTGACGGACATTGCATAAACCCAAAATAATATGATACCTTTGGTATCAAAGTAAAATGACGCGTCTGACTCTCAACCTCAATGGTGGCGTGAAAAAGAGAATATTAAATACTTTGCTAATATGTTGTTAAACATTAACTAATTTATTTTATATATATTGCTAAAGTTTTGTAAGAACTATTGGCGCAGCGAAGCAAGCGGGTCCTTTACTAGTGGCATTATATAAGCCCAAACTTCTCATTTTTAATTATTATACTTTGATACCAAAGGTATCATAGTATATTGGGTTTGTGCAATGTCCATCATGGTGTCTGTCCGTCCGTCCGTATGAACGCAACTTTTTTCGACACCCTTAAAGCAAGAGCCTTCAACTTTACAAGTATCTTGGTACATGTCTTTGTCAGACAAAGTGTGAAATTTAGGGCTCTACGACCTCAGGGGGCCTGGGAAATCGATAACAAGTCGATACACCTCGATGTGCGAATCGATAAAACACATATATATCACACATTTGAGCAGCTAGAGTAATCAAATTTAATGGCAAGATAGCTGGTGACATTCCTCAAAAAATTGATTCAAAAGTTTGAATGCCACGCCCACCTATTCCGCCCCCAGCCCTCCTTAAACTATGAACAAAATTGCCTATATCTTCTACAGTTTTGAAGCTATAGCTTCCCAAATTGACATGAAGGTAGGTACTGACATCTGACGAAGTTATGATTCAAAACTTTGGATGCCACGCCCCCAAACAACGGGAAATGCCCCACCGCCCTAATAAAAACCGGAATGTATGTATCTTCGCCAGTTTTTAAGCTAGAGTCATCAAATTTGGTAGAAACATTGTCAGTGACATCCGTAACCGATCCACATCAAAGTTTTAAATGCCACGCCCACCTTTTCCACCCACCTCGTAAAATCTTAAATTTCTATATCTTTCCCAGTTTTTGCGCTAAAGTCACCAAACTTGGAAACATTGTTAGTGACATTCGTAACAAATGTGCAATATTGGCTGCCACGCCCACTTATGCCGCCCACCTCAATATCTTTCTTAGTTTTTGCGCAAGAGTCTCCAAAGTTGATAGGGAGATAGAAGGTGCCATCCGCCAAAGATATGCATCACAAATTTAAATGTCAGGCCTACCCCTTCTGCCTGCCTTTTATACCCAAAACCCCCATACTTTACAAATATATACAAACTCACATATGTGCTTTGCTTGCTTGTTCGAAATTGTATATCAACAATGTTTGTGTGGTACCACGTAACGTCTGAGTTAGATAAGCAGCAAGTAAGCAAATCTACCACTATAAAAAGATGTTCAAGATTAATTATTTTCGTGCAAATGGCTCGTTATAAAAAACAATTACAAATTTAATGTATATACATATGTACATATCTATACAACTTTTTTGCATTAAATATACATACATATTTATGCAGATTTCATTTTCTTAAGTTTCTATTTGTTAGTGCGTTTGTTTTTGCACTGTATATACATATATTTGTCTTTTGAATTTGCTTTGTACAAAGGTATCAAGTATATGGGTTTGGCAATCTACATAATTTGAAGGTCTTGCGTAACCACAAAACGACGCTATGCATGATTAGTTTGGATATTGCGTTCAACGTTATAGACGTGTAAACATGGGTTCCTAACGCCGAAATTCGCTTTTTAAAGTTTTCCTTCGTTAAGGCATCCGCTAGAAACGTTCCGGTTATGGTGTTTTGGGGATGGTACTCTATCACTTCGAACCGGGAGGAATGGTTTCGCGATTCAGAGCCGGTGAAAACGACACCATGGATAAGCCAGCCGGCGGAAGACCTGTGACGACAAATACCGATCAAATCATGGAATACATCGAGTTAGACCGGCAGATGGTTTAAAATGGTTTGGTGACTAACTCCCATCTCCTGGGCGATGTCACGAGATGCCACATGCCGGTCTAACTCGATGTATTCCATGATTTGATCGGTATTTGTCTCAGGTCTTCCGCCGGCTGGCTTATCCATGGTGTCGTTTTCACCGGCTCTGAATCGTCGAAACCATTCCTCCGCGGTTCGAAGTGATAGAGTACCATCCCCCAAAACACCATTAATTCACGGAACGCTCTAGCGGATTTGCCTTTAACGAAGGAAAACTTTAAAATGCGCAATTTCGGCGTTAGTGAACTCATGTTTACACGTCTATAACTGTTGAACGCAATATCCAAACTAATCATGCATAGCGTCTCAAGACTTTCAAATTATGTATAGTATTGCCAGATACGAGCTCTGTAGCGCTTTGTACATAGCCGCGAAATTCAAAAGACAAAAAGGCGGAAGGGAGATATTTGACAACCTATTATATTTGCACTTGCATTTTTATACTTTGATACCAAAGGTATCATAGTATATTGGGTTTGTGCAATGTCCGTCATGGTGTCTGTCCGTCCGTCCGTCCGTCTGTCTGTATGAACGCAACTTTTTTCGACGACCTTAAAGCTAGAGCCTTGCAACTTTGCAAATATCTTGGTACATGTCTTCGTCAGACAAAGTGTTAAATGTAGGGCTCTACGACCTCAGGGGGCCCGAGAAATTCGATACACCTCGATGTGCAAATCGATAAAACACAAATATATCCCACATTTTAGCAGCTAGAGTCACCAAATTTGATGGCAAGATAGCTGGTAACATTCCTCAAAAAACTGCATCAAAAGTTTGGATGCCACGCCCACCTATTTCGCCCCCAGCCCCCCTCCAATTATAAACAAAAATGCATGTATCTTCTACAGTTTTGAAGCTATAGCCACCAAAATTAGCTAGAGTCACCAAATTTGGTATGAACATTGGTAGTGACATCCGTAACAGGTGTGCATACAAATTTTGGATACCACGCCCACTTATACCGCCTACCGCTATATCTCTCTCAGTTTTTGAGCTAGGCTCTTCAAATTTGGTATGAACATTGTTAGTGGCATCCGTAACAGATCTGCATTAATGTTTTGGATGCCACGCCCACTTATACCGCCCACCTCTATATCTTTGTCAGTTTTTGAGCTAGAGTCTCCAATTTTATACCCAAAACCCTCATATATTACTATTTGCACTTAGAATCCTTAACACAGCTATGTGAACTGGTATCAAAGTATATCGCAGTCGGTTGCGTCCGACTGCAACGTTTTTACTTGTTTGTTATATATATGTATGTACAAAACAATGAAAAATGAACGTACATACAGTTTGTCAAGAAACTCTTTACACACTGCAAATTAAACATATTTTTTGACTTTGCATGCAAAAATTACGCCTTTGGTTAAGTTTTTTTTAATATTTTTTTAATGCATAACTATAATTTACAATATTTTTAATAAGAATGAGCAAAAACAAAAACAAAACAATACATTGGCATATTTTTAAGAAACATAAGAGTTTACACATCTTTGACACTGTCAAGAAACTCTTTACACACTTTTGTTTTCGATTCTGTTTTGTTCTCCTTGAAGAAAAAACGGTACTTTATTGTTATCTATGCTTTTGCACTTTTGCTATGTTTGCATTTTTTTTCATAACATAACATAACATAACTAACTTTCGTTGGTGACGGTTGTATTTTTGAGTGCTCCTGCTAAATAATTATTTTTCGAGTGTTTGTGCTGTGCATTAATTGGTTTACTTGTGGTAATCATACTAAATAGTGATCGCAGATATACGTTGTACGGATTTATGTGTTTAAAGTTACTTTGCTTAAACATTTAACTTATTTTATTTTGCAGTCAAGCGGACGCTGCTTTGTCTTGAAAATACATACATACATACATTCGTATATTTGCTCTCGCTTGCTTTCGTTTGTTTTCGTTTACTAACAAAAATTACCGATTAACGCACTCTTGCTCTCCAGAATCAGTTCTCTCTCGCTCTATTTCACCGTTCTTGCGGTTTTATCTGCCTACGCGCTCACGCCTTTTCACTCAAGTGCTATTACACTCAAGCGCTCTCCCACTATTGTCCGTTATATTGCGCTCTTTGCTATGCTTACATTCTCTCACCTACTTTGCTTTGATCAAGCACATTCTTATTATTATTATTATGAATTGGAGGTCTGTGCACTGCGACCACCTGGATCTATTGTGCCCTCTTCCAAGTGTATGAGCTACAGCTCCTCGTATAGTGCGATTGATCGCAGAAACGTGATGATGTCGCTTGGACGAAGAGCCCTCATCCCCTCAGAATTAAGTGAGACCCGCCCTAGCTGAGATAATCTCAGCCGACCTATAGCCGGGCACTCTTCTAATAGATGCTCTGGAGTTTCGTCCCCCTCCAGACAGAGCCTGCAAGTGCTCTCGTTACCTTTGCATATCCTTTGTAAATGCCTACGCAATCTGCAGTGTCCCGTCAAGAAGCCTGTAACAATCCGAAGAGATACCTTGCTCAGCTTCAGACAGTCTTCAGTCCTCGTCTTGTTGTAGTTACCTATAAGCCTTTTACTCTGTCTCGCCCCCTGCGAGCACAGCCAGAAGTTTTCACTAGCAGACCAGAGGTCAGAGCGACTGCTCTGCTCGATGACCCCAGGGCCCAGCCCACAGAAAGGTTCTGGCCCGTAGAAAGGAGTGCTAGCCCCCTTTCTGGCCATTTGGTCTGCTACCTCATTGCCTGGAATTCCCGCGTGCCCAGGAACCCAATAGATGGTGACTCTATTATTAGCCCCCAACCTGTTAAGTATATCTATACACTGCCAAACCAGCCTTGAGACAATTTTATATGCACTTAGTGCTTTAATTGCCGCCTGACTGTCTGAAAAAATGGCAATGTCCCTGCGATCGTAGCCTCTGTCTAAGTTGAAAGCGGCACATCTCTCTATTGCGAGTATTTCCGCTTGGAATATACTAGTTAACTTACCAAGAGGTTCATGGTATTTGAGTCGAGGTCCGCAGACTCCGATCCCAGCCCCCTCCTCTGTGAGTGAACCATCTGTGTGCCACCTTATAGCATGTGTTTTCACATTATAGGTAGTAGACAGGCTGGTCCAATTTGCCTTATTGCTAAGCTCTACCTTATAGAGCTTACTGAAGCTAAATTGCGCCATCTGCGCATCCTGTGGGTATTCTAAAAGTGAGCCCGTGGCTCCTGCTGCCGATCCGGTTGCTAATGCTCCCGTTAATCTCATATGACTTCTGCTTGCGTTGTGTTTTATGTATAGGTGCAACGGTGGGAGCCCAAGTAGTACGTCAAGAGCCGTGGCTGGGCAGGTGCGCATAGCTCCCGAGATGCACGAGCAGGCAAGCCTCTGGAGTTTACCCAGTTGCTTCCTCGCACCTTCCCGGTCCATGCGTCCAGCCCAGACCACTGCTCCGTAGCATACCATGGGCCTCACCAAAGCAGTATACATCCACATCAGAATCTTAGGTGAAAGCCCCCAGTTTTTCCCCGCAAGAGTTCTGCAGCTCATCAGGGCTAAGGTTCCCTTCCGAACAGCATGCTCCACATGCTGTTTCCAGAGAAGTCTTTTATCTTGTATGACCCCCAGATATTTGACCTCCGTGGACAAAGGTATAATTGTACCCCCAATGATAATGGGTCTAATCGATTTGAGCTTGTACCGATTTGTGAAGGCAACGATTGTGGTCTTTGCTGGGTTGATGCTCAGCCCCACCCTACACCAGTCCAAGCTAAGTTGTAGACCCAAGGTGACTCTATCACATAGTGTGTTCTCAAAATTCCCTCTGCAGATAATGGTAATGTCATCAGCGTAGCCAAGACACCGAAATCCATTATCCGTAAGCTTAACTAAGAGATCATCCACCACCAGGCTCCAGAGAAGAGGTGATAGGACACCCCCCTGAGGACAGCCTTTGGTGGTTTGAGCTCTGATCGTCGAATTACTAACGGTAACTTCTGCTATGCGAGAGTCCAGGAGTTTGCCTAACCAGAACGTGAGTCCTGATTCCACTCCTTTTCTCTCAAGAGCTCTAACGACCACGTCATGCGCCGTGTTGTCAAAAGCACCCTCTATGTCCATAAAGGCGCAGAATGCAACCTCTTTTGCTTTCACAGACTTCTGGAGAGTGTTCACTAGGTCAAGCAGAGCTGACTCCGTTGACATTCATGCCCTGTACGCATGTTGATGTGCATGTAGTGGCTTAGCCACTAGGTGCACCGATCTTATGTGATTGTCAACTATCTTCTCTAGAGTTTTTAGCAGGAATGAGGTAAGGCTGATTGGCCTGAAGGATTTAGGAAGAAACGGGTCCTTTTTTCCTACCTTCGGGATGAAAATCACCCTCGCCGTCCTCCACGCCATAGGTATGTACCCTAGGGCAATGCTACCTCGGAAGATTCTGATTAAGAAAACTATGAGAGGGTCGATGCCCTTCTGTAAGTGGATGGGAAGAATGCCATCAACCCCCGGGGCTTTATAGGGACTAAGTGCACCGATTGCCCATCTGATCCTATGCTCAGTTACGATTTCCGCAGCTAGTTTGAAGTCGGGTCTTCTCCCAGATGCCTGTACGTAACTACTATCACTATCTGAAATGGTCCTACATAGCGGGAAATGAGTTTGCAAGAGAAGTTCGGCCTTCTCTACCTCATTGTCCGTAAATGTCCCATCCTGTCTCTTGAGGCAAAGTTCCGAGAGCACTTTGCTTTCGAGATGGCTTTGAACACTCTTGCAGCGGGCGAGGCCTGCTCCAGAGTGGAACAAAACTTCCTGAAATGATCACGTTTGCTATTGCGTATATCCTTGTTATACTCAGTAAGCTTCCTGGTATAACAATCCCATTTTTCGTTAGACTTTTTAGCTGCGTTAAACAGCTTCTAACCTCCACCCGAAGAAGTCCTAGCTTTTTAGTCCACCATGGATTATCCCTGCTGGATCTTATACTTTTTAAGGGACAGCTTGAATGATAGGCATCCAAGATAGTTTTGCCCACGTCTATAGAAAGCTGCTCTATCTCTTCCTGTGAGGAAGTTCTTTTGCTATAGTAAAGCCTACTCAGATTTACCTCCAGACAGGACTGATATTGTTGCCAGTCAGTCTGCCGAGGATTTCTGATGTCCTTACTAAAGCTCAGATTACTGCATATGTCGAATAAAATGATCCTATGGTCCGACAATGAAGGTTCATTGGAGACTCTCCAGTTGCGGGCCAATCTGGAGCCTCCATCATCACCAAAGGTGATATCTAACACCTCGGCCCTACTTTTGGTAACAAACGTAGGTTTTGCCCCTACGTTGAAGACGTAGACTAGGTGAAAATCAAGTAAACACTCACCTCTGCTGTTGGTATCAGTACTGCCCCACGTGATGCTATGTGCGTTTGCATCGCACCCCAGCAACAATGGCAGCTTCTTGCTGCTGCAATAGTCCACTAGATTCTGGACTTCTATTGGAGGAGCCTCCGCCTCGTCTCCCGGGAAGTATGCCGATGCCACCACGATACTCCCGCGCTCTCCAGTGATCATCACTGCTACTAGATCTTTAGTGAGAAAATTAGAAAGACATAGAAAGTTAATATTCTTCCGTACCAAGATGCAGGCTCTCGGCGATGTCTCTCTAACATCCGCAATGACTCTTGCACTTACGTGGTTAAGGCCGCAGATCCTGCCTCTGATGACCCATGGCTCTTGAATGAGCACCAGCCCCAGGTCCAACCTGGTGACCAACCTGCCGATGACAGCTGAAGCTGCCCTCGCGTGATGCAGGTTGATCTGTGCCACGCTGGTGGTCTCCATCCCTAGAGCTCTTCTTCACCCTCCGAGAGCGTCAGATGGGTCTCTGACTGCGCCCCGGTGGGCGTTCGCTCATCATCGGATGGCCCATCCTCGTTGGTGGTATCACCATCTCCTCGCACATTTAGCTTCGACAGGTCTAGTCCCTGTAAAGAGGCCGAGTCCAACTCGGCATCTATGGCTGCCAGCTTTCTCTCCGCTTCGGCTTCGGCTGAGGATGCCGAAGTGCCAGGCACAACGACAGCTTTTGCCTCCGCTTCCGCTTCACCCTCCGTCGCGCAGTTCGCTTCGGCTGAGGCTGTCGAAGTGCCAGGCACAATGTCAGCTTTCGCCTCCGCAACCGCCACCGCCGCTTCCTCCTTCTTGGCATGGAGCTTGCATTTCAGCTGTCCAAATCGGTAGCTGACCATCAAGCCCCGGGTCTTCAGGAGAGCTAGTGCATCATCCTCCACGCCTAGCATCAGGATTTGGCCTCCTTCTGCCTCCTTCCACCTCAGGAGCTTCCACGTGTCCGTGCTAAGCATACGGTTCTGCTCGGTGAGCAGCCCAAAAGATTTTGCCACCGGCTCGCCAGCCGTCCGTAGCAGAAAAACCGTTAAGATGTTTGGTAACGGAATTTCGTCTTTTGGGCAGGCGCAGAGCTGCACGCCCACCGCAGAGCTGATGCTGGGAGCTTTCAGCTCTAGCCACTTCCTGGTAGCATCATCCATACACTCTACCAGTAAAAGACCTGTCCTGAAGTGTATTCCGTTGAAGTTAAGGCTGGCGGTATGGCCCTTTCTCATCTCCTCGACAAGAGCAAGCTCCACCGCCGACAGTTCCTCTTTAGACAGAAGCCTCTTCGGGTGCTCAGACGCCATTATAGCCAAGATTGTACCCTTGGTTACACTGGCATACGAGGCTGCCTTCGGACGCTTCGAATCCATCGAAGTTCTGGGGCCTTCAGGAACTGTGATGCCTTTGTGCTTCACCCTCTTGTTGGCGTCGTTGGGGGCCTCAGCAGGCGATGTTTGGTTCCATTGCCGCTTCTTCCCCACGCCCGCTTCCTCTCCCTTTCTCTCACCTGGAGACACGGTCGGGGCCCGGTGCTCCAGCGCTCTCTTGCGCGCTTCTTCCGGCTTCAAGCCACGACCCAGGTATCTAAGATACCATTTGCGGCCGGCTCCGCTTAGGCCATGCCTTAGCGGGTCACCAGCCCCACCGGGTTGGCCTGGTGCCGGAATGGGCGGCATCATCCTCCTCTTCTGCAGACCAGATGAGGGTGTTGCAGTGTCTGTCCTGCCGACATTGCCTGTCTGCGGGACAGCCACCGGGGCAGTGCCGGGCACTGCTCTTCCACCCCCTACGTCCGTTCGTTTGGTGTCTTCCTTAACCACCACTCGAGGCTTGAAAGCCTCTACACTACTGGAGGTGCCTTGCTTTGGGGACGAGCCCCTTGGCTTGGCAACACTCTTCGAGTGGGGGGCCTTGCCCCCGCGCGGTGTCAAGTTTCCACCCATGTCCAGAGCCTCCTCTTCCATCCGCTCTGCTACTTGAGTTGCGGTTAAGCCCCGCCTATCTTAATTTAACTTTTTGTACTCCATAAATTGGTCCCACGAGTGTGGGGGGAAGTAGTACCGGCGCGTCATAGCCCCCACTAACACGCCGGGGCCAGGTATACTCACCGAGGCGGCCAGGTATCGGTGAGGCTCCGTACTATTACAGTCGGTTACCCCTGACTGCAAACCAACCAATGGGCACGGATCACGTAACACCCTGGCTTAGGGGGGTGAGAAGGCACTCTTGCCTAAGGACGTCACCACTGCCCGTTTGAGATGTGGGGGGTAGGAAGTGGGAAGGTCATTGTGTAGGAATTTGGGTGTGTGTAAGACAATGTTTTGAAGACGGTCAAACAAGCGCCTTGTCGGTCCCACTAACGGTGTGGTAATCCGCTGTTGTCCGGGACTGCTTATTACGACAAGTCGCTATTCGCAGCTAACCTCCACTGGAGGCCTTGCGCTATCCGCAACCTGCGACCCGTCCGGTGGCTTCAGCTAGAACACCTCAGAACCATCTCAGAGTTCGTTGGTACCAGATCAAGCACATTAATTTGCCCATATTTTATTTTATTAACTTTTAATAAAAATGTTTGTCTGCTGCAGTAAGAACTGTAAAATTGTTGCTGCTTCCAGCGCTGATTTCATCGTATGTAGGATGTGCGATAACACGATCCACTTAAAATGTGCAGGTTTTACTGCCAAAATCAAAGACTGTTTAGGAATTGACTCTGGCCTTAAATGGTTTTGTGACGCCTGCAATGTGGTTGAGAAGGAGATGTCAAAATACATGAGGCAGACCTATTATTGTTTTAAAGCTGTGCATCTTGCTTTTCACAATCTTCATGCCAATTTTAAAGACCTCGAATTAAAATTTAAAAATGGAAAGATGCTAGACGACTCTCCAAAGCGCAAAAAGACTTCGGGCTCTTGCCCTCCTATTGCCCCTCTTGTCCTGCCCAAGCCACTTCTGGCTGCCAGCATGAATAGCCCAAATCCAATTGCGGGTCCGTTAATGGTATTTAACTCACCGGCAAATAATCCGATACTGCCCGGTGGTAATATTACCCCGTTACACGTTCCTGTTGAACCGTCTTGTTCAAATGTTCGATTAGCCATTCCTAGTAGCGTAGCTGCAGCACATAAGCCGCTTGTAGTTGTCCCTACTAGAAAATATATTTTTGTATCTAGGCTAGCTTCTGATACCTCCTCAGAAGATGTTAGTGCCTATATTAAAAGTAATATCGACTCCCCGTTGATTGTTGTTGAAAAGTTTAAATTTAAACACGCTCGTAACATATCTTCGTTCAAGTTGAGTGTGCCGCCTGAACTTTTCTCGACAATTAGTTCTGAAAAGTTTTGGCCGCCGAACATTCTCGTGAAAGAGTATGTTAACAGGCGAAATAGCAATAACACTAACAGTAATACTAGTAGTGCCATCCCTATTAGTAACTCACTTCCTTCTACGTCTGTATCAAAAAACTAACTGAAGTAATTAGTCTATCCTATCAAAATGTAACAGGCCTTAATACTAAACTTTCAAAACTTTACGTTAATAGCCTATCCTTTGATTCTCAAATAGTTGCGCTTACTGAAACCTGGTTAAAACCTGATATTTCTGATTACTCTGTTTTTCCAAATAAATTTAACTTATACCGATGTGATCGCACAACCCGTAAGGGTGGTGGGGTTCTTATCGCTGTTGATTCCTGCATTTCTTCTGAACAAATTCAATCCAATGATCTTCCGGATACAGAGTTTGTATGTGTTAAAGTATCTTATGGTAGTCGTTCACTTTTTATTACCTGTTCATACATTCCTCCTAATTGTGACACTAACATTTATTCGTCCCATTTAAGTGCTTTGCAACATATTTCGTCCTTATTGTTAGACATGGATCATCTAATTGTGGTTTGTGATTTCAATCTGCCAAATGTGGGATGGTCTGCATGTGACTCATCTTCCACAAAATTACCAACCACATCTGATGATTTTATAGATGGTATCCTGGAGTTGGGGCTATCGCAAGTAAGCGATATACTTAATTGTAGTGGTAGAATGTTAGACTTGGTATTTGTTTCTGATGTTGATTGTTGTAACGTAAACAGTGTCACCCCCTTAGTGCAGCCGGAAGACTCTTACCATCCCACTTTAGAACTTTCCCTTGAAATACTAAACCCTAACTCTTATACTTATATTTCTGCAAAATCACGTTGTTTCCGTAAGACTAACTTCACTAAATTAAATCAACTTTTGAATGCAACTAATTGGTCTCAGCTTTATTCCTGTAGTGATTTAGAAACTGCCATTGCCATATTTTATGGGACCTTGAATTCACATTTGGACAGATGTGTTCCCCTCTGTCACTCCTCAAGTGATAACAAACCACCTTGGTTTACAAGGGAATTATCAAAACTGAAAAATGCGAAGACAAGATCTTATAAGAAATTCAGAAAATCGGGAAATACTATTGACTTATCAACTCATATAATAGCAAAGTCTAATTTTCTTTCTGTTAACTCATCCTGCTATATTAACTATCTTAATAAATGTAGAATAAATTTCTCTCGAGATCCTAAACAGTTTTAAAAATTTGTTAACTCTAAACGTAAATCCTCCTGCCTGCCATCCTCAGTTTTTCTTGATAATACGAAAGCAAGTACGGATCAGGCTGTGGCCGATCCATTTGCTGAATATTTTCAATCAGTATACTCTTTGAGTTCTCATAGTTCTAGTAATACTTATCCCTTCCAAATTCAAAAATCAAATTGCATATTTGCCCCTGTCATAACTGAGTGTTCGCTGCTAAGTGACCTAAACCTGATCAAACCAGGCTTCTCGCCTGGTCCTGATGGAGTGCCCGGTTGTGTACTTACATATTGCGCTGATACACTGTGCAAACCTTTACTAAAATTATTCAAATTGTCTGTTGAATCTTCAGTATTCCCTGATATGTGGAAGCAATCTTTTATTATTCCATTTCATAAAAATTCTTCAAAGTCCAATGTTAAAAATTATAGAGGGATTTTGAAATTGTCTGCCATGCCGAAAGTCTTCTAAAAACTTATTTGCTCTCAATTGCAACACTCATGTAGTGCGATTATGTCGCCTTATCAACATGGTTTCGTAAAGCGTAGATCTACTACCACCAACCTTCTAGAATTTACATCGCTTGTTATTGAAGGATTTCAGAGCAAAATGCAAACTGATGTCATTTATACCGATTTTAGTAAGGCATTTGATTCTGTTAGTCATTCACTTTTGCCTCATAAATTAAACATTATTGGGCTCCCAACTAACCTCCTTTCATGGCTTTCCGAGTACTTGTGTGGCCGTACACAAAAAGTTGTCTTTAAATCATCTGTCTCTAAACCAATTTATGTAACATCAGGTGTCCCCCAAGGTAGTCACCTTGGGCCTTTATTATTTAATCTTTTTATTAATGATCTTCCTGCATTAATATCTAACTCGCACGTGTACATGTTTGCGGATGACGTTAAATTATGTTTATCCTATAATGAACCTTCTCTCAGTAACTTACTACAGTCTGATCTTAGTGCACTATCTGATTGGTGCAACTTTAACCAACTTAATTTAAATTGTTATAAATGTAAAGTAATGTCTTTCTGTAGAAGTACTCCTCATACTGCTCAGTACTTGCTTGATGGCTCACCACTCGATCGCGTATTAGAAATGAAGGATTTGGGTATTATTCTTGACCCAAAATTAAAGTTTGATTCTCATATATCGTGCATGGTTAATAAAGCCATCAGTGTCGTTGGTTTCATCAAGCGGTGGTCGAAAGAGTTTAACGATCCCTACACTACTAAAACACTTTATACATCCCTAGTGCGTCCCATCCTCGAATATGGATCTTGTGTGTGGTCTCCGCAATACAAGATTCATCAGGATAGAATCGAATCTGTTCAGAAGAAATTTCTTTTATTTGCACTTAGAAGTTTGAACTGGGTTTCCGGTGTTGATTTGCCTTCGTATTCAAGTAGACTTATATTAATTAACCTTCCTTCTCTTTTAAACCGTAGAACTACGCATGGAGTTTTATTTGTTACTAATCTGCTCAATGGTGAAATCGACTCACCCATTTTATTAAGTCGAATAAACTTAACTGTCCCTATTAGATCTTCTCGTAACTTTGTACCTATTAACCTTGATCGTTGCTCTACCAACTATCTAATGCATGAACCGTTTCGAGTAGTGTGCGCAGACTACAATAAGATGTTTTCACTTGTTTCCTTTGAGGGCTCCATTCCCATACTAAAAAGATCCATACTGCTTTACTTATCTAGTCATAGTCACTAATCACTAATCTTATGATCTGATTGGGTTTTTCTGGGTTTTTCCCAATCCTTGCAACAAATGTTGGATCATTAAATTTTTGTTAACTCCCCAAAATATTTTAATTTTTAAACTTTTTCATTTCATTTCAGTTTGCTTACTGATTTAATTTTAAATTTTGTTCATTAATCTTAAACATTTTTGTAGCTTAAGCTCTTCTTTTTAATTTGATTTAATTTTAATTTTTATGTCGACTGATATTAGTTGACAATAAATAAATAAATAAATAAATAGGCAGCAAGTAAGCAAATCTACCATTATACAGAGATGTTCAAGATTAATTATTTTCGTGCAAATGGCTCGTTATAAAAAACAAATACAAATTTAATGTATATACATATGTACATATCTATCCAACTTTTTTTGCATTAAATATACATACATATTTATGCAGATTACATTTTCTTAAGTTTCTATTTGTTAGTGCGTTTGTTTTTGCACTGTATATACATATATTTGCACTTGCATTTTTTGTTACATATATATGTATGTACAAAACAATGAAAAACAAGTAAGAAGGCTCTAGTCGAGAAATCCCGACTAGGACATACCCTTAACCCGATACTTAACGCTTACAGTTACTTATGTGTATTAAATTAGTGACCAATATGACCAAAATTCAAACTGCGATATCTCCGGTGTTTCTGAACCGATTTTGATCAAATTTTTTTAAATGTTCATTATTTTATCCGTAGTTTCAAACCTCATTTTCACAATTTTTAAATTAAAGATTTTTTTGTTATCGATCCCATGTGTATATCGGAAACCAGAAATGTTATCGAAAATTGAAAGCAAACTTGATCTTCTCATGGTATAGGAAAGCTTAAGTTTAAAGTTTGAATTCTCTAGCTTGTTATAGTCTCTGAGATCGACGCGTTCATACAGACGGACAGACAGACAAGTAGACGGACAGACAGACGGACAGACAGACATGGCTAGATCGACTCGGCTGTTGATGCTGATCAAGAATATATATACTTTATTGGGTCGGAGATGCTTCCTTCTGTCTGTTACATACATTTGCACAAAACCATTATACCCTTACTTACCCATTTTATGGGTTAAAGGTGGGTATCCAGTACAGCAAAAAAAAAATTTCCCATACAAAATCGTCGTAGCAGGAATTGTTTTTTTTTTGGCTCCGTGTGTTTTGGGTATCCAGTAACTTAGCAAAATACTAAACTTCTTATCGATAGTAGCGATTAAATAAATAGGTACACACTGGCGCTCGGCTCAGGAAATACCAAATCATATATATTTTTGTGCCGAGAGCAACAACAAACACTTCATAAAAAATAAAAATGGAAAAGAAATCTAAAATTTTGGATGGATTCCATTGGATTCTGCACCATATTATTAAACTATTAGTGCATACAATTTTTTAATATGTTTTATAAAATATGTGTATTTTAATTTAAATGCTTGCGTCGTTCACAAGTCTTCCTTTCTGATGCCTTCGCTGCAAATATGGGTTGACCCACGATTTGTGCTGTCGGCGTTGACGGTTCCGATGCTCTTCTTTCTCGCTCGTTTTTGCAACATTATATGCTGCCAACAATGGAATAAGCATACTCGCATTGTTTACTTTTTTACATTTAATGCCTCAGTGTGACCATGTATCTCCTAAGATATTATGCAAAATGGCATATTTTTACCACACATTGGGGGACGACCATGGTCACACTGCCCACGCTTCCAAAATATATCACAAATTCCGGCCAGGAATTTTTTGCTGTACTGGATACGCACCTTAAGGGTATAATGAACGTACATACAGTTTGTCAAGAAACTCTTTACACACTGCAAATTAAACATATTTTTTGACTTTGCATGCAAAAATTACGCCTTTGGTTAAGTTTTTTTTAATATTTTTTTAATGCATAACTATAATTTACAATATTTTTAATAAGAATGAGCAAAAACAAAACAATACATTGGCATATTTTTAAGAAACAAAATAAGAGTTTACACATCTTTGACACTGTCAAGAAACTCTTTACACACTTTTGTTTTCGATTCTGTTTTGTTCTCCTAGAAGAAAAAACGGTACTTTACCGTTATCTATGCTTTTGCACTTTTTTCATTTCATGCTCACTCACAATGGGAGCTTATTATTTATTTATTTATTAATTGATTAACATCCTAGTGCGACAAGTTCTAAGAAACTTAAATTTAAGGCACTAGTCACTAAAACAAAATCATTAATTAAAATTAACAAAGCAAAATCAAAAGAAAAAAAACAGAAAGAAATAATTTAAATTATACAATGAGAAGATTGGAAGAACTTAAGCAGACTTACATTTATGTACTTAGTTTGAATGTTTATTTATAAATATTAGAATTAAAATTAATTTAACGTTAGATATTATTTTGTAAGTGCAGCAGAAGGCTGCTTTTAAATCGTGGTGCGCTTCTAATTAACTTTAGGTCGTGTGGTAAGTTGTTCCACAGGCGAACAGTGTGTATGAAGTATTGTTGTTCAGAGACAGATAAACGATGACGTACAATTATTAAATTATTTGTCCGACGTGAAGTTAAAAAAACAATTTATTATATAAATAACTGGGCTCTTTTGTATTTATAACTTTGTGTAACAATATTAATGCTCTGAGTTGAATCCACTTTTCCAAGCTAAGATTATATATTTTGCATGCATATGGTGTAACGTGGTCTCTTCTTCCTAAATTAAACACATAACGGGTAATACTATTGAAGACAACATTGAGCCTGTGCTTACTAGCAGCGTCAGGGTTTGAAAAAATTTCTACTCCATAGAAGAGAGTTGGTATGAGGTAGGTCTTAGCCACAATGAGTTTAATATTAATTGGCAAGAGATGCTGCGTCAGGTACAACATTCTTAAGGCTGCATAAGTTCTAGCTATTGATTTAATTATGTGGTCACTCCAAGTTAGAGTCTTATTAAATGTTATCCCTAGGTTAGCTACCCTGTCTACGTAGTCAATAGAATTATTGTCTTTTTTTATATAACTATACACTTACTTTTCGACGTGTTTAGACCAAGGCCATTACTTCGTGACCACTCGCTCACCTTTACCAATTCTCTATTAATTACACTTACACATTCATCTATTCTGGACAATGGACTACAACAATACAACTGAACATCATCAGCATACATATGGACATTACATTCAGAAAAGACATTGGGTAAATCGTTAACATAACACGAGTACAATAACGGCCCAAGAACTGATCCTTGTGGCACTCCTCGGCTCAAGGACAGAAATGACGACGAACTTGACGGTGTGACAACAGATTGAAAACGGTTTACTAGGTATGAGCGTAATAAGGAATCGGCTGTGGTTGTAAAACTATATAGCTTCTTCATTTTTGTGCATAGGATGTCATGGTTGACAGTATCAAAAGCTTTGCTATAGTCAAGCAGTGTCAAGAACGTAACGTAGCCATCATCCATGCTTCTACGTATGTCCTCAACAATATTAAGTATAGCTGTTGTGCAGCTTCTGTTTTTCCTAAATCCGGATTGATTATTGCTGAGAAGACTGTTAGTTACCATATATTCATTTATTTGATTAGCTAATAGATTTTCAAACACTTTGGATAGAAAAGGAAGAACTGAGATTGGTCTGAAATCTGCATTTCCCTTAGGGACAGGGATAATCTTAGCAAGTTTCCATTTTTCAGGAAATACCGAAGTAGTGATTGCTGAGTTCATAACATGTGTGACGTGGTTTAATATTGACGGAATTATAATTTTGACAAATTTAGGATTTATATCATCCAGTCCAACTGCATTTGATTTGACATTTAACATAGATTCAAGGACCTCATAATTACTGACACACCTGAAACTAAAGCTAATATCACAGTTAGGAGGATCACAGTTATGGTATTCATTGGCTAGGGCCTCAGGTACAGCGCAGTTGACGAACTTTTGGTTAAGGTCTTCAGCATTAACGTCGACACTGGTTCTAACTTTTTGCTTTCCCACTCCAATTTCATTGATAATACTCCATTTATCTCTTGACGAGATGGATTGTTGAAATTTCTGGGAAAAGTACCGCTTCTTACCATCATTAATCAATTTAACAACAGCACGTCGTAAACTTTTGAAGGTATCGTACAAAAAGTCAGTCTTAAATCTCTTCCACTTGTTGTAGGCTTCATTTCTTTTTAGTATGGCTCTTTTAACGAAATGTGTTAGCCAGGGCTTCTCACTGGACTGGGGAAGTTTAGATTTCAATGGGACACAAGTATTATACAGATCTATTATTCTACCTTGCAGATATTCAACCTGATCGTTAACTGTGGTCATGTTGTATATTAAGGTCCAGTCACATTTATTAAATTCGTCAGATAAAAAGTTAATATCTATATTTCTAAAGTCTCTATATGTATACGTCAGATCCAGCTTATTAATACAGACATCATACGACACAAAAACAAGATCATGTTTGGAGAAACAGGGGACGGAAATTTGGTCATACGTAAGAGTTTTTAAGGAATTACTGACGAAGACCAAATCCAAGAGTGTACTGCAGGTGGAAGTAAAATGGGTTGGATTAGTCGAATTGACTAAGTGTAATCCAAGCGATTCCATATTGTTGGTGAGATCATTCTGGGACAGTACATTGCTATTAAAATCCCCCAGAATCACAATGTCAATATATGCAACAGTTAACATTGAAATTGACGACATTAAATTAGTGTAAGACGCTGCACGATTCGGACGATAAGCACAACCAACAAGCATTTTACGAAGATACTGTGGACAGCTTATTTCCACAAAAATGTACTCAGTAGTACTTCCTTCTTTATGCTTACACAATAACTTGGATCGCAGCTTATTATTAACAAAGATTGCCACGCCCCCTCCATGTCCAACACGATCTGCTCGAAATACAGTAAAACCTTCACATGAAACTAACAAATCAGACATTTGAGTCATAAACCATGTTTCAGATACACACACTACATCAACATTTGACTTAACAAACATATATCGAAACTCATCCATCTTTCTGACTAAACTTTGAGCATTAATATGGCAAATGTTAAGCCCATTGTGTTGCTTAGCTAGAATTCTAAGCATTACATTACTGTTCGCCATTGGATCAATCATATTATCCAACATAAGATACATAAGATGAGACCTAATTTTAGAAACGCACCAACAAAACTTAAAGCTAATATCTAACTCAATAGAATTTAAATTTTGACAAATAAGAGGTTTTAGGATACAAAAATAAATGAAAATAAAAGCTCGTGCATGTTTATTGGGAACAAAATAAGTTCCCCACAGTTGAAGAGGCCAGGTCTGAAGAGCTAGTGTTGTTCGCCACGCCGATTTGGGAAAGAGACAAAAGCTCATCCATACTCTTAATGCAAATGCACTCACTGCCTCCGCCTCGCCTGACATACACCTCAGCAGAGCGCGTAAAGACCGCTGAGAAAGCTTTATGCCTTTTAAGCTTAAGCGCCTCTTTAAAAATTTGATAATTGAGCTTTGACTGCTCATTGATGTAAAAGGGCGCTTGAGAGTTGAGTCCCAAGAGATTAAGACTCAGTGGCATCTTAGAGTTCCGTCGGTATGCTCCCGCGGCGTGTAATAGTGCCTTTTTGTCTCGCAGGCTGACAAACTTTACGATCACAATCGGATCTAAAACGGTATGTGTCGGGACGCGCGGTTTTATACGAAACACCTCACTTATTCTCGGCGGCGGGGAGGTGATGTTGAGTGAGAAAAATAGGCTGTTCATTATTGTTTTTAAGTTTTCGTTATCACTCATTGGGATACCATGAATGCGAACATCATTTGCAATGTTGGCATTCTCCTCTGCTATCTGCCGAGCTCCCAGTTTTGCCTCGAGATCAGATACCCTTTCTCGAAGTGCCTGAATGTTTTCATCTTCGAGATGCTGGACTCTTTTGGCAAGTAGCGCAAGATCACTTGCAATGCCATTGAGCTTGGTGTCGAGCTCCTTCAGTATCCTCCCCTCCGCGTCACGAATGTTAGAACTAATAAGTTTCGCCTGTTCAGAGAACCGTGCGTTGATCAGCTCTACCAACAGTGGAGAAAGTGCATCGGAGGTGCGGCCAGCAACATCAGCGGTCGTCTCGCTTCGCACGCGCTTCGCAGCTGTTTTCGACATTTCGTGTCCGTTGCGCTCTCACTCACTCTCGATTATGCTTTGTGCTTATGCAGTTACAGTTATGAGTGTTTTTTTTTTATTTTGTGTTTCGAGTGTTTCGGCTTCGTGGAGAGAGTAACTCTCACAGATTGTTATTGTTGTTTTGACGTTAGTTTTTGCCGCGCCAAGCCAGGAAAGAACTTTTTTATACTTTTTGTTATTATTTATTAAACTATGTGAAGTAGAAATGAGGCCACTTTGTGAGTAACAATGAAAAGTTTTTTATCAGAGTTCGTAAACCAATTTATTTTTGGGAAATAAGTCGAAATCAGTGAAATAAACGCAGCGCACAAAGAAACACGTCTCTTACTCAATCGCACTGTCTGGTAATTGCTATGTTTGCATTTCTTTTCATTTGGTTGCGAAATTTTTCTAAGCGTGCGTTAAAAACCGAATTTTTTTTATAAATTAACATGCCTGGAGCCAGATTGACCTTTGAAGAGACGCAATTGATTTATTACATGTTTATGTATGTACATATGTACATGCGTGCATTTGCAACACCAACCAAAGTTTCAAATGTCAGCTCGAAAATTATATCAAAACAACAATGGCAATAGGTATTTGTGTTTGTGTGTTAAGTTTTGTTTGAATTCGATAATTAGCAAGTATTCCCGTAACATATTCTGGTGTACAAAACCAAGTTATGTTTTAATTGTTTTGTTTTAAATCAATGACACAAACAAAAAGAAGCATTGCGATCCCAACAACAACACTTACTTACAACAACACCAAATGATACTTGATTGGAAAATCAATTGTCAAAGGCGCAAAGAAGAAAAGAAAAAAACTCGTATATATGTATATACTAAATAATGAAAAATGAACGTACATAGATGCTTATGTATGTACATATGTTTTTTGTTTTTTATACTTTGATACCAAAGGTATCATAGTATATTGGGTTTGTGCAATGTCCGTCATGGTGTCTGTCCGTCCGTCCGTCTGTCCGTCTGTCCGCCCGTCTGTATGAACGCAACTTTTTTCGACACCCTAAAAGCTAGAGCCTTGCAACTTTGCAAATATCTTGGTACATGTCTTCGTCAGAAAAAGTGTTAAATTTAGGGCTCTACGACCTCAGGGGGCCTGGGAAATCGATAACAAGTCGATACACCTCGATGTGCAAATCGATAAAACACAAGTATTTCCCACATTTTAGCAGCTAGAGTCACCAAATTTGATGGCAAGCTAGCTGGTGACATTCCCCAAAATACTGCATCAAAAGTTTGGATGCCACGCCCACCTATTCCGCCCCCAGTCCCCCTTAAATTATAAACAAAAATGCCTGTATCTTCTACAGTTTTGTAGCTATAGCCACCAAAATTGACATGAAGGTAGATGCTGACATCTGACAAAGTTATGCATCAAAACATTGGATGCCACGCCTCCAAACAACGGAACATGCCCCACCGCCCTAAAAAAAACCGAAATGCATGTATCTTCGCCAGTTTTTAAGCTAGAGTCACCAAATTTGGTATGAACATTGTTAGTGGCATCCATAACAGATGGGCATCGAAATTTTGGATGCCACGCCCACTGATACCGCCCACCCTTATATCTCTCTTAGTTTTTGGGCTAGAGTCACCAAATTTTGTATGAACATTGGTTGTGACATCCGTAACAGGTATGCATAAAAATTTTTTATGCCACGCCCACTTATACCGCCCACCTCTATATCTTTGTCGGTTTTTGCGCTAGAGTCTCCAAACTTGGTCGGGGGATAGAATGTGCCATCCGCCACAGAAACATGTCATGCCTACAATTTCTTTTTATACCCAAAACCCTCATATATTACTATTCGCACTCAGAATCCTTAACACGGCTATGTAAACTGGTATCAAAGTATATCGCAGTCGGTTGCGTCCGACTGCAACGTTTTTACTTGTTTTTTATTTCAATAGAAAACTAAGACTACTTTCGACTACATATACAATATAAATCATACAATAGTCATTGCCAGCTTCTGCGAGACCGCCGTGAAGCATTGCTTCGCAGAAACAGTGGTAATAGCTATGACGAGCTCGCCCTTTCTCTTTCCAGCCGTCGCAGCTCTACCATCGTAGAGGCTGCAAAGGCGCAAACGGCATGCCAAACTGCTTCACTGTCTAGCATATAAGCCACCAGGTTGGTTGGGGACAGTTGCTGACCCGTCAGGCTCTCCACCACCAGTCGCTCCTGGGCAAAACGCCCGCAATGAAAAATGACGTGCTGAGCGCCCTCCTCCTCTCCACACCAGCTACACTCTGCACTGGAGTCGTGCCTAAATCGCTTCAAATAGCTCCTGAAGCATCTGTGACCCGTAAGAAACTGGGTGAGGTAGAAAGTGGTCATTCCATGCTTTCGCGTCACCCATCGACGAATATCAGGTATGAGCTGATGCGTCCATCGCCCTTTGTCGGATTGGTCCCACTGCTGCTGCCAGGTCTCAAAGCTTCGCTCGCGGGCTGTCACCCGAACGGCTCTTCTCTCCGACGGAACAGCTTCCAGAGCTGCCACGGCTTCCAGGGCAGAGATACGGATTGAGGTCATCCCAGCAATCACCAGCGCTGAATCCGAAGACACAGTGCGGAAGGCACAGCACACACGCAGGGCAGAGAGCCGATAGGTTGACTCAAATCCCTCATATAGCTGGCCACCGTCGTTGCGCCGACCCAGGTAGGTGCTGCGTACAGGATAACTGACTTCACTACGTGCATGAGCAGCAATCTCGTGTACTGCCTCGGACCTCGCGTGTTTGGCATCATCCTTGCTAGTGCGCGCCCGGTAACTGCCGCTTTCCTGTGGACGTACGCCAGATGCTCGCCGAAGTTGAGGCGCCTGTCGATGACCACGCCGAGGTAGCGGATCTAATCCTTGGACCTCATCGTAACGCCTCCCACCGTGAAGTCCACATATTCCACCTTTTTTCTGCTACTGATAAGCACCGCCTTCGTCTTATGAGCAGCCAGCTGAAGACCCACGGATGACAACCATTGAGTCACGGCGTCCATGCACCACTTGCAGAGCTCAGTGACCCGTTGAAGATCTTTAGCCACAAGCACCAAGGCAACGTCGTCAGCGTAGCCAACTGCGGTAGCTCCCACTGGTAGCTGGAGTCTTAGTATGCCATCATACATGATGTTCCACAGGAGAGGACCTAAGACAGATCCTTGAGGAACACCTGCAGAGACAGCATACTGCTTTCCACCCTCGTCCGTTTGATACCGAAGGATTCGGTTATCAAAGTAGCTCCTCACAATCGCTACCAGGTAGTCAGGCACCCGAAGCAAAGCCAGGGCATCCAGGATGCAGCTCCAGTTGGCGGTGTTGAACGCGTTTTGGACGTCAATAGTCACCACAAGGCAGTACTGCTTGGTGCCAGAACGCCAGCGGGTGCCGGCGATGGCCTCTGACGCTATACTGACCACCGATTTAATGGCGTCAGATGTCGATTTTGCCTTCCTGAAGCCATATTGTGATGGTGAAAGACCACCAGCATTCCTTACGGCATCATTCAGCCTTGCACAAATCAGCATCTCCATCACCTTGCCACTGTTATCGATAAGGCATATTGGCCTGTTTGCCGAGGGGTCATCGTGTGGCTTGTCGGGCTTTGCTAAGAGCAGAAGCTTCTGCACCTTCCACCTCTCTGGGAATATCCCTTCGCGCAAGCATTTAGAGTATAACTCCGCAAACAGACCAGGCCGCAGAGAGATTGCAAGTCTCAGGCAACGATTTGGCACTCCGTCAGGACCAGGGGCCTTGTTGGCGGAGAGCTTCCGCGCGGCTATCTCCATCTCCTCCATCGTGACTGAAGTGAAGCCCTCGTCAGTGGACGGTCTACAAACAGGGGGTAGCGAGCTGCTTTGTTGAGGAAAAAGGGTTTCCACTTTGTCCCTCACTCGAGTTGGCGCTTTGCATCTGCCTCTGCCTATGCGCTTGACCACCATCCTGTAGGCTCTACCCCAGGGATCCTTGTCCGCAGAGTCACAAAGTTTGAGGAAGCATTCTTTTTTACTGACCCTGATGCTATTCCGTAGTACTGTCCTTGCTGTCTTATACTCCAACTGCAATGAGAGTGTTGCACTTGAGTCACTTCGCGCTGCTCGCTGATGGCGCCTTCTCGCCCTCAGGCATACACGTCTTGCCTCGGCGATATCCTCGTTCCACCAGAACATGCTGGTATGATGGCGTTTGTAGGCCTTACGCATGGGCATGCTTGCTAAGCAAGCAGCGCCCAGTTGCTCAGCTACCTGTTCCACCATAACCAACGCCGGTCTGCTTGCTGCCATACGTGTGATGGCGTCGACAAAGTTGGCCACGTTTAGGGACCTTTCAAGGGACCTTTCAACCTGAATAGAATATTATGTAAAAATTTCAGCCTTCTAGCTCTTATCGTTTAGGCTGTGGGCCTCTCAACAATCAGTCAGTCAGTCAGTCAGGACAAACTATTTTATATATATAGATAATGCTATAACCACATCCAAAATTTCCAGAGAAGCCCTTGAAAATTATTGGTAACACAAATCTCAACATTCATGGACACCAACAACTTTCTTAGTAACAAGCAATCCTGGTTTAGGAAAAAGAAAAGCTGTACAACCGCCGTTTTAAAAATTGTTGAGGACATAAGATGCCATGTGGACAATAGCGAAGTTACTTTCTTAGTAAAGCTTTTGACACGGTAAGCCACGAATTTTTGACAACGAAGTTAACTTTATAACTTATCCAACACGGCAGTTAAGTTCATGTCCTAATAATTGTACAATAGAAAACAGGCAGTCGTTGTACAACACTCCACCTCCGACCTCACAACAACAACAAGTGGTGTTCCAGGGATTAATTCTTGTCCTCTTCTCTTTGCATTTTATGTTAATGATCTACCAAATGTTTTGTCTATGTGTGAAGCTCATTTGTATGTACGCCGATAATGTCCAATTATATGTGAATCGTCCTGTAAGTCAGATTAACCAGTGTGCCTTGTTTTGTAATAATGTGTATGTCGATAGGCAAGTAACAATGGTCTTTGTTTGAACCCCTCTAAGTGTAAATGTATGGTTTTTTATAAGAAAAAACTAAATGTTGGCAATTTAAGTGTGTTGAAAATGTAGAAATACAGCAGAAATTTAGGATTGTCTTTTAATAATACACTGACATGGAAAGACCAGGTCAATAAGGCTGTGGGGAAGACCTATGGTGTTCGTCGGCAGCTTGCGCTAACACAGCCCTGTCTGCCGGTTAAAACAAGAATAACCAGCGCCAAAAATCTTGTTACCCCCATAGTATTTTATGGCATAGAAATATTTGCAAACTGTGATATTGCTAGTCAACATAAACTTAAAGTAGCCTTTAATAGTATAGTACGTTACGCGTTTGGACTTAATAGGTACTTTCATGTTTCATGTTTGCAAACTGTATTTTTGACTAACACTTAAGAAACTGGACAAAGTACAAGACTTTAAATCTGCTGCAGCAAATAATATTCACAAGAACGCCTGAATATTATTTGACAAATTACGCTAGGAATTTTTCCATATAATAAATTATAAATTAAAAAAAACAAGTAAAAACGTTGCAGTCGGACGCAACCGACTGCGATATACTTTGATACCAGTTCACATAGCTGTGTTAAGGATTCTGAGTGCAAATAGTAATATATAAGGGTTTTGGGTATAAAATTTGAGACTCTAGCTCAAAAACTGACAAAGATATAGAGGTGGGCGGTATAAGTGGGCGTGGCATCCAAAGCGGTGGGGCATATCCCGTTGTTCGGGGGCGTGGCATCCAATGTTTTGATGCATAACTTTGTCAGATGTCAGTATCTACCTTCATGTCAATTTTGGTGGCTATAGCTTGAAAACTGTAGAAGATACAGGCATTTTTGTTTATAATTGGAGGGGGGCTGGGGGCGAAATAGGTGGGCGTGGCATCCAATCTTTTAATGCAGTTTTTTGAGGAATGTTACCAGCTATCTTGCCATCAAATTTGGTGACTCTAGCTGCTCAAATGTGGGATATATTTGTGTTTTATCGATTTGCACATCGAGGTGTATCGACTTGTTATCGATTTCTCGGGCCCCCTGAGGTCGTAGAGCCCTACATTTAACACTTTGTCTGACGAAGACATGTACCAAGATATTTGCAAAGTTGCAAGGCTCTAGCTTTAAGGGTGTCGAAAAAAGTTGCGTTCATACGGACGGACGGACAGACGGACGGACAGACGGACGGACAGACGGACGGACAGACGGACAGACACCATGACGGACATTGCACAAACCCAATATACTATGATACCTTTGGTATCAAAGTATAAAAATTACGCATTGTATTTAAAAATGCTACGCTTGGGTAATGGAGACCCGAATGAAACTTCGGCTCTTCATTACTTTCTGTATTACGAAATTCAATAAACTCATGCAGCGTGCCTACAAAGCGGCCATTGGTTAAGAAAGTAATCTAGCTTGTATTCGGTTTTTGAATGCATACACGCGAGAAGTATTGCATTCGTAATCGATCTAATAATGAGCATTTGCGCCACTGGGCTGTGTACAATTCAAATCTCTCCTTCTCTGAGAGTAAGTTTGCTTTTGTGTGGTTTGACTTGTGAGGCCGTATTGCCGTACAGTATGTTTTTTCTATATGCATTTGTTTAAGTGATTCTCGCGTATTATGCTTTTTATACTTTGATACCAAAGGTATCATAGTATATTGGGTTTGTGCAATGTCCGTCATGGTGTCTGTCCGTCCGTCTGTCCGTCCGTCTGTCCGTCCGTCCGTATGAACGCAACTTTTTTCTGACACCCTTAAAGCTAGAGCCTTGCAACTTTGCAAATATCTTGGTACATGTCTTCGTCAGACAAAGTGTTAAATGTAGGGCTCTACGACCTCAGGGGGCCCGAGAAATCGATAACAAGTCGATACACCTCGATGTGCAAATCGATAAAACACATATATATCCCACATTTTAGCAGCTAGAGTCACCAAATTTGATGGCAAGATAGCTGGTAACATTCCTCAAAAGACTGCATCAAAAGTTTGGATGCCACGCCCACCTATTTCGCCCCCAGCCCCCTCCAATTATAAACAAAAATGCCTGTATCTTCTACAGTTTTGAAGCTATAGCCACCAAAATTGACATGAAGGTAGATGCGGACATCTGACAAAGTTATGCATCAAAACATTGGATGCCACGCCCCAAAACAACGGGACATGCCCCACCGTCCTAAAAAAACCGGAAGGCATGTATCTTTGTCAGTTTTTAAGCTAGAGTCACCAAATTTGGTATGAACATTGGTAGTGACATCCGTAGCAAGTGTGCATACAAATTTTGGATGCCACGCCCACTTATACCACCCACCTCTATATCTTTCTCAGTTTTTGGGCTAGAGTCACCAAATTTGGTATAAACATTGGTTGTGACATCCGTAACAGGTGTGCATAAAAAATTTTTATGCCACGCCCACTTATACCGCCCACCTCTATATCTTTGTCGGTTTTTGCGCTAGAGTCTCCAAACTTGGTAGGGGGATAGAAAGTGCCATCCGCCACAGATAAATGTCATGCCTCCCCTTTCTGCCAGATTTTTTTACCCAAAACCCTCATAAATTACTATTCGCACTCAGAATCCTTAACACAGCTATGTAAACTGGTATCAAAGTATATCGCAGTCGGTTGCGTCCGACTGCAACGTTTTTACTTGTTTTTTACTCGAATTTCTAAACTGTTAAGCAGTAGTCAAATCTAACAAAAGCAAATGCAACAATAATTAATTAAATTGAATTTATTATTGACCCTGTTTATAAATTTGCTTATCTATATTATTATATTTTATCAAAAAAAAAACTAATTGATATTCAACCTATTTACTTACGGTGGTGACAAATACGAAACATTTAAATTAAATTGATGTCGACAAACAGACATATTTAAATAATAAACCCAAACAAAACGTACACCCATCCAATGCCGAGCGCAGATTCTCTTTGAAAATAAGATTAGTTTTTTTTTAAAAAAAAAGGCAAAAGAGCCGAATTTAACCTGTTTATAGGCACCGTTATGAAATTTGATAGTGTAAGAAATTAACGATAATCAATCGCTATTGCGTTTAATAATTCATTAAAACCCTAGATTTAGTTAACATGAATTCAACTTGCCTAGTTTTCATATCTCTCCTGGTGACATGAAGCTGGATCACTAATAAATGTTATGGGGTCTTTCGTTAAACGTAACCAAGAAGGATCATAGGTTGGGTGGGTAAAGAAGCGTAGGTCGAATTCCATCGTAGGCTACGCCACATTCGCTATGATGATGATAATGATTTTTTAAAATAATTTTATGTTAAATAGATTCGGTTTACGAATAGGCGTTTGTTCTATTTTTTTTTGTTTCGAGTATTTTATTGAGTTAAGCTCATCATTAGTTTCTGACGGGATCCTCAAAAAAGATTATGTGCTGAGTCGATGATTTAGTTACAACTTACCCCCCCCACATCCCGAAAGAGCTAGGGTATTTTAAGGGTCCCATTGGTAATTTAAATCTCCTCGATTGCCTATCTGCGAAACAATATAGGCACAGTGATCGTTACAAGTAATACCTATAGTCAATACGATTAAGATTCTGATTGCAAATTTAATTATATAATAATTTCTATTTAAATGTTTAGTACATAAGTATATTTTATATTTTGTAATATTAAACAGTAATTTTAAAATGTGACTAGTGCCTCTACTTGTAGCACAAGGATTAATAAGCAATAAGTCAAATCAAATGATGATTTGTTATATGTCAGTCAATGGTCGTCTCGCAATGGTCTGTGTATACAGAGTTAATATATTAACCCGTTAAAATCTAAGTGTATAGTGGTATATAAAAAAAAACCTCGATCTTGACAGTCTTCCCAATCTAAGTATTGATAATGTCGAAATAAACTACGTAGATAAAGCCGACAACCCAGTTATGACGTTTAATAGGACACTTTTATGGAATGACCAAATAAATAAAGCTGTGGGTAAATGCTATGGTGTCTTAGTCAGCTATATATAACTCAACAATATTTAACTGTCGAGATCAGGTCGATGATAGCAAATGCCCTGGTAATGCCTATACTTTTCAAGGAAATAAAAATCTTTGCAAACTGTGATAGCAGGGGCCAAACTAAAATAAAACTTGCGTTTAACAATATAGCTCGTTATGTGTTCAGTCTGAAAAGGAGAGACCATATAACCAGCTATGCAACACAACTTTTTGGCCTATACTTGTCGTCCTTAATAAATGTAAGAGTCCTCCTTTTCCTGCACAAAGTAATCTACACGAAAGAGCTTGAGTATTTGTTTTGTCGATTAAAATTCGCCACATCACCCCGAGTCCGTAACCTTATTTGTATCAGATTGAAGATTGCATGCTCTGGTTGTCTATTTTACGTCTTTGCTGTTCGGCTATGGAATAACTAGCCATCCGCCTTAAAATCCATCTCTAGCGCGCATCAATTTAAAATTAAATTAAATTGGATGCCCTTAATTAAATTTATATAATGAACCACAAGTAAGTAAAGTTTAAATAACACAAGTAATTAATGTTTTAAATTTAAGTTTAATGTCAATAATTTTAATTTATAGTTATTAGTGCATAAATTTTTAGTAGAAATACTGTTGCACTAAGCATCCTGAATGAATAAACAAATACTAAATTGCTATAACGACTCGGCTGTTGATGCTGATCAATAAAATATAATCTTTATGAGGTCGGAGATGCTTCCTTCTGACTGTTACATATTTTTGCACAAAACCATTACACCATTTTTTTGTTACCCATTTTATGGGTTAAGCGTATAATTAGCTTCACTTCTCTCCATTAGCGTGCTGTCACCTTTTTACTGTCGCGATTTCTCGACTAGAGCCTTCTTACTTGTTAATCATCACAGAAAGCGAAGTCGAAACAATGGCAAACAGTCTTGGGTAATGCGTAACCGACTGCATAAAACAAAACAGCTTTCAACAATTCCAATGTCTTTACTTTATATGCTTGTTGTGCTTTAATTTTGTACGTTTTAAATTAAATTTATTTGCATGTTCATACATCAAATATATACTAACATACATTTTATAAACTTGATGTATGTACAACTGCGATCAAAATAATGGCACCACCTATATTTTCTTTCCTAGATGTCAAAAAGCAAACATCTTATGTACAGATATTTCTTTTTTATGAGTAGCTGAATGTATGCCCTACGCAAATGGCATCGGTTTGTCCCGATTATCGCTTTAATACATTTTCTTGTATTGGGTTCTTCCAAAAAAGATAATCGGGACAAACCGCAACTTTTTGTTTAGGGCACTAATTCAGCTACAGTGAATCCGGTTACAGCGACTTTCAAGGGACCGACGATTTTACGTCGTTATACCCGGAAGACGCACTAACCGAAAGGAGCAAAAAAATTATTTTTTTAATTTTATGGTTGCTATTTTCGTAATAGGTTTTAAAATCAAACAAATAAAATTTTTAATCAAAACAAAATTTTAATAAATTTAATTCAATAACATGGGTTTTTCATAAGTCAAATACATATAATGTATACCAAGATTAATTTCTATATGTGGGTTTTATTTTTAATTTAAATATTCAGTGATTTTTGATTATTTACCAGTAGTTTTGACAAATAAAAACTGTCGCGCACATCATGTTTAAACGAGACATGCTGTGCGTTAAACTCTCGTCAGTAAAATTTGAATGAACAATTCCATTCAGAACTTTTGCAGCCTAGAATGGCTTCAAAACGCTAGGTGCTGACAAAGCTTTATTTATATCTCTCTAGAGCTCTTGCCCAAACCGATTTCAATATCATTTGAGAATGAGCTGCTGGGACGAACTAAATTTTCTTCGGCAAGCCCAGAATGCTTAAAACAATTCGCAATTGTCAATGGCGAAAGTTGTTGCCATGATTAATTTATCAATAAAATGGCATCAAGGATGGAAATTTTCGGATAATTTTTATCTTTGTTTTCATCCATATTGCTGATTATTTTAAGTACGAGATTTTTCCGAAATGTTGGCATTATTTCGCCGTTTTTTTTCGGCACGTCGCAATATCCGGTTGAATTGTGAAAAATCTCGTCGGTATAAGCGGTTTGTCGCTAAAAGCGGAGACGTTCTAAGCGGAGGCCCTTTCTATATGTTTGTATGGGGACCAACCAAGGCATCGAGTTTTCGTCGCAATAACCGGACGGACGCTATAAGCAGAGTCGTTATAGCCGGATTCTACTGTATTCATAAACAAGTAAGAAGGCTCTAGTCGAGAAATCCCGACTAGGACATACCCTTAACCCGATACTTAACGCTTACAGTTACTTATGTGTATTAAATCGGTGACCAATATGACCAAACTTCAAACTGCGATATCTCCGGTGTTTCTGAACCGATTTTGTTAAAATTTTTTTAAATGTTGATTATTTTATCCGTAGATTAAAACTTTATTTTCACAACTTTGAAGATTTTTGTGTTATCGATCCCATGTGTATAACGAAAACCAGAAATGTTTTCGAAAATTTAAAGCAAACTTGATCATTTCATGGTTTAGGAGAGTTTAAGTTTAAAGTTTGAAGTCTCTAGCTGTTATAGTCTCTGAGATCGACGCGTTCATACAGACGGACAGACCGACAGACAGACAAGTAGACGGACAGACAGACAGACAGACAGACATGGCTAGATCGACTCGGCTGTTGATGCTGATCAAGAATATATATACTTTATGGGGTCGGAGATGCTTCCTTCTGTCTGTTAGATACATTTGCACAAAACCATTATACCCTTATTTACCCATTTTATGGGTTAAGGGTATAAAACAATATATTTAAAAATATTCGTACACAAGATTTTTGCTTTTTGACCTCCAAGTATGATAAGCTGGGTGGTGCTATTGTTTTGATCGCAGTTGTTTTTATACTATGTGTAACGCGATTTGTGTAGGAAGAGTATTAAATAGACGGTGGTACGTAGGAAATTTATATGAAATAACGAAATGCTAATTACTACTTAAACGGCATTTAGTGATTTCAATAACCAACTTGCAGCCTACTAAGAGAGCAATTATGTATTTTTTTTTTTTTTTTTTTTTTTTTTGAGTCACATTTTTTACTTAAATGAAAAAACTACATTTTTACTGGAGTTTGATTGCCTTGGCTAAGTCATCCTTCTAGAAGTGCTTCCTCATGCTCAAGTGAGCAGAGAAGAAGAATGGCGCCATCAGTGAGCATAGAGAAGCCAAAATATTTGACAAAAATAAATAATTTGCTATAATAATAAAAACGTTTTCATATTTTATTGTATATACTATTACTGTTTAATTCGCTTAACTTACCACCACTGCAAATGTCATGCAATATATCCTCCACGTAGCCATTATCATTATCACAGAGACATAGCTTGGTTTTACTTGTAATGAACTTAGATACTCCAATCGTTCGATTGTTGTTTTCAAATTGGCAAACCATACCGTCTTCACACTCATGGTTGCTGTTGCACCTATGTCGCAGACCTGCAATTCAAAATTGCTTATTTTTATCCAACGTCTATACAGAGTTCCTAATTATACCCTGAAACAGAATGTTTCACAAATATTTTCGGATAGTTCAATGCCTGTAATTATGTCTGCAATGTGTACATCCGGGTGAACGCAAATCAAATTTGCTGGTAATATAGCTAGTTGCAACTGCAAAATTGTATGCCACTTCCACATATAACGCCCACCTCTATAGATAGGAATGCCCCATATCTTTCTTACATTTTTGGTCTAGCCACAAAAAATGTGTGGCAATAGTGTAATGGGCACAAAAACTTAAAAAAAAAACAAATAAAAACGTTGCAGTCGGACGCAACCGACTGCGATATACTTTGATACCAGTTTACATAGCTGTGTTAAGGATTCTGAGTGCAAATAGTAATTTATGAGGGTTTTGGGTAAAAAAATCAGGCAGAAAGGGGAGGCATGACATTTATCTGTGGCGGATGGCACTTTCTATCCCCCTACCAAGTTTGGAGACTCTAGCGCAAAAACCGACAAAGATATAGAGGTGGGCGGTATAAGTGGGCGTGGCATAAAAATTTTTTATGCACACCTGTTACGGATGTCACTACCAATGTTTATACCAAATTTGGTGACTCTAGCCCTTAAAATGACAAAGATATATGACTGACAAAGATACATGCCTTCCGGTTTTTTTAGGACGGTGGGGCATGTCCCGTTGTTTTGGGGCGTGGCATCCAATGTTTTGATGCATAACTTTGTCAGATGTCCGCATCTACCTTCATGTCAATTTTGGTGGCTATAGCTTCAAAACTGTAGAAAATACAGGCATTTTTGTTTATAATTGGAGGGGGGCTGGGGGCGAAATAGGTGGGCGTGGCATCCAAACTTTTGATGCAGTCTTTTGAGGAATGTTACCAGCTATCTTGCCATCAAATTTGGTGACTCTAGCTGCTAAAATGTGGGATATATATGTGTTTTATCGATTTGCACATCGAGGTGTATCGACTTGTTATCGATTTCTCGGGCCCCCTGAGGTCGTAGAGCCCTACATTTAACACTTTGTCTGACGAAGACATGTACCAAGATATTTGCAAAGTTGCAAGGCTCTAGCTTTAAGGGTGTCGAAAAAAGTTGCGTTCATACGGACGGACGGACAGACGGACGGACAGACACCATGACGGACATTGCACAAACCCAATATACTATGATACCTTTGGTATCAAAGTATAATAAAAACAAAATCTGTCATATAAAATATTACCCAGGGCATGAACCAATTTTTGAACTTAGTATTACCACGCGTCCGATAATAAGCCAAGCTTCGAGCCATATTCGATCAGTGCATATTGCAACACAATTAACTTTGAGGCTAAAGGGGGCTAAAAGGCTGTTTACTCAAAATTTAATTTAATTTAATTTAATTTAAGGAAATGTATGCGTTTACTCAAAATTTAATTTAATTTAAGAAAACAGTGTGTACAGCGTGTAAAATGATGTTAGCAGTGCTGTTAACCCTCCGTTACATTATGAATTGTTATTAAACACATTTTTACTTGAGCTATTGACTTTTTATTATACAACTAACTATGAATTTTAACTAAAATAATAAGCTTGTGCTCGTTCATTTGAATATGTAAACGTTTTGCATCACACTTTTTGATATTTTCCCGCTTATCAACACCAAAAAAATTTAAGAATCTGCGACCTGCAGGTTCAGACCTAAATTAAATTAAATTAAATTAATTTTTTTGTAAACGCTCACATTAAGATCGCATAGGTTTGACTGAGTCAGCTGGCTGTAAAATTAAAATAAATTTTGAGTAAACAGGCCTTAAGCTGCTAAAAACAAGTAAGAAGGCTCTAGTCGAGAAATCCCGACTAGGACATACCCTTAACCCCATACGTAACACGTACAGACATTTGTGTCTATTTTTCGAGGGACTAATATGACCAAAATGACCAAATTTCAAACTGCGATATCTCCGGTGTTTCTAAACCGATTTTGATCAAATTTAAATGTTCATTATTTTATCAATAGTTTGAAACCTTGTTTTTACAATTTTGAAATTCAAGAATTTTTTGTTATCGATCACATGTGTATATCGGAAACCAGAAGTGTTATCGAAAATTTAAAGCAAACTTGATCTGCTTATGGTATAGGAGAGTTTAAGCTTCAAGTTTGAAGTCTCTAGCTGTTATAGTCTCTGAGATCGGCGCGTTCATACAGACGGACGGACGGACAGACGGACATGGCTAGATCGACTCGGCTGTTGATGCTAATCAAGAATATATATACTTTATAGGGTCGGAGATGCTTCCTTCTGTCTGTTACATACATTTGCACAAAACCATTATATCCTTATTTACCCATTTTATGGGTTAAGGGTATAAAAAGGTTATAGGTGAAGGTAGGCAGCACAGCTTCAGTCTACTTGATTTTTGTCAACCGAGACGAGTAGAGGTGCTGTACGCTTTGGAGAAAAAATAGCAAGAAAAATCTGAAAAAATAATTGCAATCAGTGTGTGTGTTCATCCACTGGGGATTAATAAATCATAGTATTACATAGGAAGCTATACCCTTTAAGGTATTTATGTTGCACATGCGTAAGCTTGAATTTGCATGGACACAGAAAAACTTAAAGCCATCTGGAGTAGATCTTGGATGGGAAGAAGTCTCAGCTTGCTGGAGCATCTTTAAAGATAAGAGACGCAGCGGCAAACGTAAGCCAACTCTTTTCTCCGTTTGCTGGAGCACGGCAGTATTCAACGTTGGGTCTTCGCCAGAACGCTAAAGTGCCCGAAAAGTCCCCCAAATAACAGAAATAACTAAACAACATTAAAAACAGAAAAAAATACATATAATTACCAACAACAAAAAAAAAAAAACAAAACAATTAAGAAGGCTCTAGTCGAGAAATCCCGACTAGGACATACCCTTAACCCCATACATAACCCGTACAGTCATTTCTTATAACCTTAACCCATAAAATGGGTAAATATGGGTATAATGGTTTTGGGCAAATGTATGTAACAGACAGTGTAAAGCATCTCCGACCCTATAAAGTATATATATTCTTGATCAGCATCCACAGCCGAGTCGATCTAGCCATGTCTGTCTGTCTGTCCGTCTGTCGGTCTGTATAAACGCCTAGATCTCAGAGACTATAAGAGCTAGAGACTTCAAACTTGAAACTTAAACTCTCCTAAGCCATAAGCAGATCAAGTTTGCTTTAAATTTCCGATAACACTTCTGGTTTCCGATATACACATGTGATCGATAACAAAAAAATCTTGAATTTCAAAATTGTGAAAACGAGGTTTGAAACTATGGATAAAATAATGAATCTGTTAAGAAACACCGGAGATATCGCAGTTTGAAGTTTGGTCATTATAGTCTCGGGAAGAATACAGGTTTTCAAATTCAAAATTTGGAAACGCGATGCACGCAAATACTGTTAAGTTTCCAAAAGATTCGATTGTAAATAGTTTGCTCACACCATACTATCTTGTTGGGGATGACGCATTTCCATTGCATGAACACTTAATGAAGCCGTACGGGTCCCGCAGGTTGACTCGAGAAGAACGAATTTCTAATGATCGTTTAAGTAGAGCTCGACGCTGCATCGAAAACGCATTTGGAATACTGACAGCTAGGTGGATTGCGGTGCAACGGACCCTTTTATGCCATCCTGGCAGAGCGCAAAAAACTGTGTACGCATGCTGATGGCTGCACACGTTTTAAATAAAGAGGAGTCCACAGGTGTATGGAAACACATCAAACATTAATTTAACAGAAAGTTGCATTGTTGAGAATCCCACAATTGGCCGTACCAAAGACTATGCTAAACAGATTCGGAAGCACTTAAAAGATTATGTAAATTCACCTAATGGATCTGTATCCTGGCAATGTGAGTCGGCTGGAGTTTCCGAATAAAAATGTTATTGTTATTTTTATTATTATTTATTTAAATCTTTATATTTTTCTTGTTCTTCGAAAATTAGTTTCGTGACCTTGGCCACAACTTCATCCCGAGAGTGCTCGTTCATTTTGCGCAGCATCGACTGCCAAAATAAAAGATAAGATAAGATAAAAGATAAAAAATAAGATCCAACATTTGTCATCAGTGGTTCCATTAAGATCTCCATCCGAGCATCATCATCATCAATAGCTAATGGCGAGCTGATAGTTCTGTAACAAATAATATGTATTGCTAATAATATAGCTTTTAAATCATTTTAAGTTAAAATGGCCATACGTTCTCTTTTCCGACATATTTGGCAAAAATGCCATATGGCCGGCCAACTCTCAATCTCCAATTTTTTTCGAAGGAAGGGCACTGCCGCCTGCACTTTCGTTCTTTGCGCGTTTGCCGCTTGGCTTGGAGTAGTAGCGGTGGCTATCTCGTAAAGCCCCCCACGCCAATTTGCACTCACTTGCTGAAATGTAAATACGCATACATATAAATATATAACATTTATTTTGTTCAAGGTACTTACCATCTTTTCCCAATTCAGCTATTTCCTATTTCCTCCGAGGCGCTTTTAGTGGTTACAATATTAAAAAGCATCTTATGAGTTATGTCCCACAAGACCTGATGACATTCAACTGCCCGAATGAGTGCAATTTTATCCTCATTTTGCGGAAAATTATTAAAACGACTTTTGTCTTGTCATGCTCAAGCATTATAACTAAAGTGCTCAGCATTTATTACTGTCGTAATAACAGCTAACTGTCACTTTACAGTTTCATTGTTCAACACTACTACTTACTACCGTAACTAACAGAACTGCGTACTAACAAATGTTATTCTTGTCTGGTCAGTGTACGAGACCCTTTTTATAAATTTAAAATAACATAATTTTTTTGCTGATAAGAAAATTGAAATGCCAAAGCTGCATAAATGAGTACATGCGAGTTGTTTTTGTTTTTATACTTTGATGCCAAAGGTATCATAGTATATTGGGTTTGTGCAATGTCCGTCATGGTGTCTGTCCGTATGAACGCAACTTTTTTCGACACCCTTAAAGCTAGAGCCTTGCAACTTTGCAATTATCTTGGTACATGTCTTCGTCAGACAAAGTGTTAAATTTAGGGCTCTTCGACATCAGGGAGGGGGCTTGGGAAATTGATAACAAGTCGATACACCTCGATGTGCAAATCGATAAAACATTTAGATATCCCACATTTTAGCAGCAAGAGTTACCAAATTTGGGGCCACGATAGCAGATGGCATTCTCCAAAAAACTGCATCAAAACTTTGGATGCCACGCCCACCTCTTCCGCCCCCAGCACCCCTCAAATTATAAACAAAAATGGCTGTATCTTCTACAGTTTTGAAGCTGTAGCCAAATTTGGTAGGAAGGTGGATGCTGACATCTGACACAGATCTCCATCAAAGTTTTGGATGTCACGCCCATTTGCTAAAATCTGAAAAATCTATATCACTCTCAGTTTTCGCGCTAGAGTCTTCATACTTGGTAGGGGGTTATAGGGTGAAATCCGCCATAGATATGCATCACATCACCCCTGCTGCCTGATATATATACCCAAAACCCCCAAATATTACCAATTGCACACAGAATCCTTAACACAGTTCACAGGTATCAAAGTATATCGCAGTCGGTTGCGTCCGACTGCAACGTTTTTACTTGTTTTTATTTATCTTTTTTCTTGCTATTCAAACTGCTTATAATTTTTGCTTTATTTGTAGTGCATAAGATATATAATAAGAAATAAATAAAATTATTGTGTTTGCTTTACTATTTTCTGTTTTATTCACGCCGAAATGCGCTTCATGCTAACATGTACTCACTTTTGCTCCCCACTGTATATCCCACATTTTGGCAGATGACATTCCCTTTAAAAAAGCATCAAAAGACTGCAAGATACGGCTATCTCTACCGCAGCCAGCCACCCTTCAATCATTAACGAAAATGTGTGTAGATGTTGACAACACACATTTGCATACACACCATTCCCCACACGACACGACCCGCCCCACCGCCTTTAAAAACGGGAATCGTGTGTCTTCCATAGTTACACTTCCACAGCTAGAATCACCAAATTTAGTACGGAAGCATATGGAAACATACCTCGTAGGATTATCTACATATATATAAAATAGTTTGTCCTGACTGACTGACTGACTGATTGTTGAGAGACTCACAGCCTAAACGATAAGAGCTAGAAGGCTGAAATTTTCACCAAATATTCCATTCAGGTTGAAAGTGAGCACTAAGAAAGGATTTTGAATTTGGACCACTCCTTCGAGTACCTCCTGAGCACTTAAGTCCTTTTTTACCCAACTTTTGTACTAGAGCTATGCTTTAAAATTAATTAATTGTTACGAAACTTTGTCAGGACATAGAAGGGTGTAAAAAAAATTATGGATGCATAATTTGAACCCAATCCGACAATTCCTTGGCGCACCTCCCGTACCACACAAACATTGTTGATATACAATTTCGAACAATTAAGCAAAGCACATATGTAAGTTTGTATGTATTGTAACGTATGGGCGTTTTGGGTATAAAAAGGCAGGCAGAAGAGGTAGGCGTGACATTCAAATTTGTGATGCATATCTGTGGCGGATGGCACCTTCTATCTCCTAATCAAGTTTGGAGAGTCTAGCGCAAAAACTGAGAAAGATATTTTGGTGGGCGGTATAATTGGGCGTGGCATCCAATATTGTACATTTGTTACGGATGTCACTTACAATGTTTCCAAGTTTGGTGACTCTAGCGCAAAATCTGGAAAAGATATAGAAATTTCAGATTTTACGAGTTGGGTGGAAAATGTGGGCGTGGCGTATAAAACTTTGATGTGGATCTGTTACGGATGTCGCTAACAATGTTCATACCAAATTTGATTTCATAGCTCGAAAACTGAGAGAGATATAGCGGTGGGCGATATAAGTTGGCGTGGCATCCAAAATTTGTATGCACACAAGTTACGGATGTCACTACCAATATTCAAACCGAATTTGGTGACTCTAGCTTAAAAAACTGGCGAAGATACATGCCTTTCGGTTTTAGGGCGGTGGGGCATGTCCCGTTGTTTGGGAGCGTGGAATCAAAAGTTTTCATGCATATCTGTGTCCAATGTCAGCATCTACCTTCATGTCAATTTTGGTGGCTATAGCTTCAAAACTGTAGAAGATACAGGCATTTTTGTTTATAATTGGAGAGGGGCTGGGGGCGGAATAGGTGGCCGTGGCATCCGTGGCTGGGGGCGGAAGAGGTGGGCGTGGCATCCAAACTTTCGATGCAGTTTTTGAGGAATGTCATCGGCTATCTTGCCCACAAATTTGGTGACTCTAGCTGCTAAAATGTGGGAAATACTTGTGTTTTATCGATTTGCACATCAAGGTGTATCGACTTGTTATCGATTTCCCAGGCCCCTGAGGTCGTAGAGCCAAATTTAACACTTTTTCTGACGAAGGTTTGTACCAAGATATTTGCAAAGTTGCAAAGCTCTAGCTTTAAGCGTGTTGAAAAAAGTTGCGTTCAAACGGACGGACGGGTGGACGGACGGACAGACACCTTAACGGACATTGCATAAACCCAATAAAATATGATACCTTTGGTATCAAAAAATAATGACGCGTCTGATTCTCAACCTCAATGGTGGCGTGAAAAAGAGAATATTTAATACTTTGCTAATATGTTGTTAAACATTAACTAATTTATTTATTTTATATGTATTGCTAAAATTTTGTAAAAACTATCGGCTTAGCGAAGCAAGCGGGGCACTTACTAGTATTCAAGGGCATCGCCAGAGGGGGGCAAAAATTACAAAAATTAAATTAAATTTTTTTTGTTAAAATTCATTATTCATAAGCAAAAATAATAAAATTTTTCGCAGTGTTTGCTCATTGCTTGTTATCGACATTCACATCGAAACTTGCGTCTGATAATTTCGATAAATATGTATTAGGCATGTCATATTTATCGATGAAATGTTATTATTTAAATATTTATTAATAAAAATATTATTTAAATAAACACAAAACCACACTACCAGTACCTTACAAGCCTTCGTTTCTTTGCTTTCTAAAAAAAATTTTTTTTGGCCCCCCCTTCCTCAGATTCTGGCTACGCCCTTGCTAGTATTAAATAAAAAAACAATTGGACAACACGCCCAACTTTTGTGCCAACGAATTTTGTAAGGAAATATTTATATGGTAACATCTGCCACAGATCTGGACTAAAAATTTGAACGTCACGTCTTACCCTTTTGCCTGCCTTTTAATTTGAATATCCCCTAATATATTTGCACACAGAATCCTTAACACCGATTTTTAAACTGATGTCGAAGTATACCGCAGTCGGTTGCGTCCGACAGCAACATTTCAACATTTGCTGTAGTTGCTCCTGATAACGCTGGACAACGCTCGTTTATATGCATTGCCTCCAGAACATAAAAATTTTGCACATTTATTTATAATCTTCATTCGTTGCGAGTTAAGCAACATAACTTCCATATGCATATATTTAGCGCTAGTTATTCCAATGTAACTTTATTGTTTTTTTTTTTTTACCAAAATTAGTATCTTTTTAATTAAATTATTGCAATATTTTGTGGTGAGCAACAATGCATTTTATGATTAAAAATATTAATTTTGTTATCTTACCAAACTTGATACCTAAAACATTTGGCATTTAAACTTTTGATACCGAATTTGACAAAATATCACTAGATATTAGTGACCAATTTTGATGACTCTAGCATATATAATCTGTCATATATATGTATGTCAGAGATTAATTTGAAAGACGTATGTTAAAATTATTTTAAACGATTAAATAACATTATGTTAATGTTAAGTTTATGTTAAGTAACAGAATGACTTTGAAAATTAAGCGAAGCATAGGATCAAAAAAGACGTTGCAAAATAACGGCATGTGGCTAAGGAATGTGGTTGGAATATAGAAGACGGAGCGAGGTTCGAGTGCGATGCAGAAGCAGTGTTGCCAACTTCAAAAAGATAGCTGAATTGGCAACGCTGTACTGAAGCCTCAACCGCGCGTGGCGCAATTGGTTGTCAAAGACAAAGTAAAGGAAGAAAAGAATGCAAGCAGTGCAAATGGCACGAGCAGAAAGAGAAGGCTAAAACGACACTAAGGCTCAATTTCTCAATGTCCGGTTAGGTAAACTAACTGACGTTTAGTCAAATTTGAGTTTCTCAATGTCCGGTTAGGAGTAAATGAAAAACAAACTAACCGGATGGCTGGGTCGCGTTTAAAATTTAAGCTGATTTTTTGTCACGATATATCGTTAAGAATTATCGTAAGGCAAACATCTGTCCCTTGCATTGTTTATTTATTTTGTTATTAAATCAAATGGCTTCACATAAAAGTGGTTTTATGTCCATGCATTTCACTGAACTGGAAGATGCCAAATTTGTACAGCGGCTCAGGCTTACAAAATCTATGTCCAAAATCATTCTTGCAAGGATTGTAGATCAATTGGCTTGCCAAAATAAAGGTAAACAATTAAGTTCTTTTGCGCTCGAATTAATCATAAGTGGGATTTTAAACAGAAATCATTCAATGTTGCCGGAAAACAGCAAAAGTAGCTGATCCGCTCGCTATATTTGGCACAATGTGGCAACGCTGTTAAGGCGATAGTTACTTATCGATGAAGGGTAAATTTGGCTTTGAGAAAACCAAATCGTTTAACTCTAGCATTAAATTAAATTTGCGTTTAGCTAAGCGAAAATTTAACCGGACATTGAGAAATTGGGCCTAAGTGAGAAGAGGTCGAGTCAGTTGAATTGTAAAAGTAGAAGCGACAACACAAATTGCGACTCGCGGCGTTCATAATTTATATTTTCGGCTATAAACCAACAATAAAAAGATGACTGACGATAGAATAAACTATTCTCCGACATCAGAAGTGGGATCACCACAGCCAAAAGGTCATGGTGACAGCAACCTGCAAGCAATTTTGGATGCGCAGAACCAAAAATTTATGGAGATGTTCAAAGCAATGCAGGCTGCAGAAAATCAGCGTAAAACGTCGTTGCCAACATTCGACCCAGATGCTGCTGGCGCTGATGCTGCCGCGTGGTGTAAAACCGTGGATATTATCTTGGCCGAACATCCACTGGAAGGGAGTGCATTAATTATGTCACTCAGCAAGGCGTTAGTTGGAAGTGCGTCTCAATGGCTCGCCCAAATCAGTTACATTGGAATGACATGGCAAGTGTTTAAAGATTTATTCACACAACGCTTCGATGGAATAGAGACGCCAGCCGCCATCTTGTTAAATATTTTGAACGGGAAGCCGCATGCAAACGAATGTGTGTCAGTGTATGCAAGCCGATTAGTGACGTCATTACTATCGTCGTGGAAAGCGATGAATCTGGAAGAGATAGCGGTGTCACTCGCTTTGGCACACACTGCTAAAACCGATTCGAAATTACAGAAGTTGATATTTACAACTAATGTGAAAACGCGCATTGAACTTCAGCAACAATTAAAAGCACACGCATATTCCAAACGGAGCGATCCTTTTATTTCGGATGAGGGTCCAGATAGGAAAAAGTCCAAGCTACAAAATCAAAACGAGTGTTTCTACTGCAAGAAACCGGGACACAAGATGATAGATTGCCGCATGAAGAAAGAAGACGAAAAATCCAAAGTGAAGACGAACCAGCAGTACAACAAACAAGGCGTAACATGTTACCGGTGTGGTGAAATAGGTCACATTGCTTCAGCGTGTACAAGAAGAGCAGCCGCAACGGGCAATAACCATAGCAGCGAGAAGCGAGTGGACAGCGTGTACAAGAAGAGCAGCCGCAACGGGCAATAACCATAGCAGCGAGAAACGAGTGGACATGTGAGCCAAAAGGAGAAACGCGTCAACTGGGTGAGCTCTTTCCGTTTTTCTTCGATTCAGGAGCCGGATGCTATGGTGTTACAGTTGAAGAGAATAATTTTAATATTTACAAAGTCAAAATGATTAATGCTGTACATAACGAAACATGTGATGAGAGAAATGTAGAAATGCTGGAAAAACTGATTGATAGAAATAAAGAATTAAGTGAGGTGCAATTGGCCATGAATTGTACCACCAATAGCGTGACAAGGTTTAGCCCACTAGAATTGTTGATTGGTAGAGAGGCAAGGCCATTGAGTTTAATGCCAATAGGTGACGAAATTAAAATTGATTCTGCCAGAGCAAGAATTCAAGCCAAGGAAAACATAGTAAAAAATGCTGTATACGAGAAGAGTAAATTTGATAAGAATAAAGCAAAAATTGCGAGACATAAGGTTGGCGATCACGTTTTGCTAAAAGGTGAAGAACGCCATCAAACTAAGTTGGACCCCAAATTAAAGGGACCATTTGTGGTGATTGAGTTACGTGACGGTGACCGATACTTTTTGAAGTCGTTGACTAGTAAAAGGTCATACAAGTATGCACATGAGAGTTTACGTTTGTTGCCAGATCAGCAAGTTGATCTTGAGTTTGATACTGAAGTTGACCACGGTGAAAAAGACGATGGTCAAGGAATCACCTCTAGTAAGTGAAGTACAGAGGACATTACACACAGGGGCTAGGTCCTGGCGACAATGGGCATGCCAATGATGGGTGTCATTGATCGTGGACGTGTGATCCGTTGAGGGATCGTGGTACGTGAGGTACATATCGTCACTGGTGGTGGCAAGAGCCTGATAACTGTGTTGTGATTTGACGAAGAGCCAAACGGGCGAGTTTGAGTGAAAAGCTGACGTTTGAAGACACATGCAGAATGTGTAGTATCAGTTAAAGAAAAGATAAAGCAATGAATGTGCCATACGATTGAGTTTAATTTTAATTATGAAAAAAGATGTTTGTTCATGAAGTAAGACGTGATGCCAAGCTAATGTAGAGCATTGTACACGAGGACGTGTAAGAGCCAGGAAGGCCGTGTCAGAGATTAGTTTGAAAGACGTATGTTAAAATTATTTTAAACGATTAAATAACATTATGTTAATGTTAAGTTTATGTTAAGTAACAGAATGACTTTGAAAATTAAGCGAAGCATAGGCTCAAAGGAGACGTTGCAAAATAACGGCATGTGGCTAAGGAATGTGGTTGGAATATAGAAGATGGAGCGAGGTTCGAGTGCGATGCAGAAGCAGTGTTGCCAACTTCAAGAAGATAGCTGAATTGGCAACGCTGTACTGAAGCCTCAACCGCGCGTGGCGCAATAGAAGCGACAACACAAATTGCGACTCGCGGCGTTCATAATTTATATTTTCGGCTATAAACCAACAATAAAAAGATGACTGACGATAGAATAAACTATTCTCCGACATGTACATATGTACGCATGCCCTTAATGGATTAACACCTTAAGGTGTATCCACTTGTTTTTAATTTCACTGCTTTTCCGAAAGCGCAGCACCCCACACCTAACACCTTGTCTGCCGAGTACATTCACCAATATATTCCTTAGATTTCACGGCTATAGATTCACGGCTGTCGAAAAAAATTGCGTTCATATGGACAGACGAACAGACACTATGACGGACATAGACACCAGTGACCTGCAGCGGTGCCTGATTTCAGCACTACTAGTGAACTCGTTCAAAGTGCGGTGGCAGTATGATTACCACCGCACAAAATGCGATGGCGGTGGTACACACACCACGTACTTTTTTGATGCGTCAGCCTCGCACACATCAAATTTGTACTCCGTTATTCTTACAACGTTTAGGAATATACGCAATGAGCGAGCCCACGCTTTGTTGTTGTAAGAAGAAGACAACAAAAACAGGTACATGAAAAGCTGAGTCGGCTGCGCACACGACACACAGATTTAGGGGTTGTTTTGCATTTACGCAGTGGCCGAACACATACTCAAAAATATACCAGTGCAATATGTGACGCTCAAAAAATGATGAGTAAAAAAACCACCGGGTATAAAAATAATGAGTAAAAAAACCACCGGGTATAAAAATGATGAGTAAAAATACCACCGCGTCAAAAAATGAAGAGTAACAAGTAAAAACGTTGCAGTCGGACGCAACCGACTGCGATATACTTTGATACCAGTTTACTTAGCTGTGTTAAGGATTCTGAGTGCAAATAGTAATATATGAGGGTTTTGGGTATAAAAATCAGGCAGAAGGGGTAGGCATGACATTTATCTGTGGCGGATGGCACTTTCTATCCTCCTACCAAGTTTGGAGACTCTAGCGCAAAAACCGACAAAGATATAGAGGTGGGTGGTATAAGTGGGCGTGGCATAAAAAATTTTATGCACACCTGTTTCGGATGTTACAACCAATGTTCATTCCAAATCTGGTGATTCTAGCCCAAAAACTAAAAAAGATATAGAGGTGGGCGGTATAAGTGGGCGTGGCATCCAAAACATTGATGCAGATCTGTTACGGATGTCACTACCAATGTTCATACCAAATTTGGTGACTCTAGCTTAAAAACTGACAAAGATACATGCCTTCCGGTTTTTTTAGGGCGGTGGGGCATGTCCCGTTGTTTGGGGGCGTGGCATCCAATGTTTTGATGCATAACTTTGTCAGATGTCAACATCTACCTTCATGTCAATTTTGGTGGCAATAGCTTGAAAACTGTAGAAGATACAAGCATTTTTGTTTATAATTGGAGGGGGGCTGGGGGCGGAACAGGTGGGCGTGGCATCTAAACTTTTAATGCAATTTTTTGGGGAAAGTCATCAGCTATCTTGCCATCAAATTTGGTGACTCTAGCTTAAAACTGGCGAAGATACATGCATTCCGGTTTTTATTAGGGAGGCGGGGCATATCCCGTTATTTGGGGGCGTGGCATCCGAAGTTTTGATGCATATCTGTGTCAGATGTCAGCATCTACCTTCATGTCAAATTTGGTGGCTATAGCTTCAAAACTGTAGAAGATACAGGCATTTTTGTTTATAATTTAAAAGGGGCTGGGGGCGGAACAGGTGGGCGTGGCATCCAAACTTTTAATGCAGTTTTTTGGGGATCTTGCCGCCAAATTTGGTGACTCTAGCTGATAAAATGTGGGATATATTTGTGTTTTATCGATTCGCACATCGAGGTGTATCGACTTGTTATCGATTTCCCAGGCCCCCTGAGGTCGTAGAGCCCTACATTTAACACTTTGTCTGACGAAGGCATGTACCAAGATATTTGCAAAGTTGCAAGGCTCTAGCTTTAAGGGTGTCGAAAAAAGTTGCGTTCATACGGACAGACGGACGGACAGACACCATGACGGACATTGCACAAACCCAATATACTATGATACCTTTGGTATCAAAGTATAAAAATACCACCGCATCAAAAAATGATGCGTAGTTTTTTTACTTGGTATGCAAAATACCACGTGTTTGTGCGGTGTACTAGTAGTTGCGATATACCGCTGCCGGTCTCTGATAGACACAGAACGAATGTATCACGGGTTCCTTCCGAATGACTTTAACAAGCACAGAAGACTATATCGGCATACCAAATGTTATATACACTTGATAAGCCTACTTAATATATTTGATAGTTAAATTTTGTTAAATATTTTTCATATGTCGATTATGCCGACTTTGACATATGACCAAACTGCAACAACTTTTGCCAAAGATTCAGCTTTACAGCTTTAAAACCACATGGACTTAGCATGCGACTCTGATCAAGAATATATATACATTAATTGGTCGGAAATGTTTCCTTCCATGCGTAATATATTCCATAACAAAACAAGTAAAACGGCTCTAGTCGCGAAATCCCGACTAGGACACACCCTTAACCCCATACGGAACGCGTACAGTCATTTGAGTATTTACCCGGTGCCCAACATGGTCAAGCTTCAAACTGTGATATCTCCGGTGTTTCTGAACCGCGATTGATAAATTTTATTTAAATGGTTATTATTTTATTTATAGTTTCAAACCTCATTTTCAAAATTTTGAAATTTAAGGTTTTTTTGTTATTGATCCCATGTGTTTATCGGACACCAAAAGTATTATTGATAATTTGAAGCAAACTTGTACTGCTTATGGTATAGGAGAGTTTAATTTTCAAGTTTGAAGTCTCTTATAGTCTCTGAGTTCTACGCGTTCATACAGACACAGACAGACGGACATGGCTAGATCGACTCGGCTGTTGATGCTGATCAAGAATATATACATATTATTTATAGGGTCGGAGATGCTTTCTTCTGTATGTTACATACTTTTACACTTACCTATTATACCCTTCTTACTTATTTTATAGGTTTTATAGGTTATGTTTGGTAATCATTTAAGGAGAAATCTCTTGCTACCGTCTTCACTGCCTGGATTTATAAAAAATGCCACTTGAAAGTGTTAAAGATACGCTCTGCGATGCTTTAGCAACGCAAGTTGTTAGAGAAAAAGCGGATATTGAAGGTGAGAAGAGCTCGTTATTTGAATTAGTTGCTCAATTACATGCTTTTAACACGTTTTAACGGCCATCAATTATATATTTTTATACTTTTTTGCACAAAAATACACCAAAAAAGTAGGCTCTAGTCGAGAAATACCGACTAGGACGTACCCTTAACCCCATACGTAACGCGTACAGACATTTGTGTGTACTCTTTCTGTGACCAATATGACCAAACTTCAAACTACGATATCTTCGGTGTTTCTTAAATTAAAAGAGGAACTCCCTGCTCCGTACTATCTTTTCTTAAAATCGTACCTGCACCGGAGAAACTATTATATGCGATGCGGAGATGAAGATTCGGACATAATGGAGGTCGGAGCGGGAGTACCCCAAGGCAGTGTGCTGGGCCCTGTCCTTTACACCCTATACACGGCGGACCTACCGGTCATCAGGGACCACAGACTCTTGGTGGCCACATACGCAGATGACACTGCATTCCTGGCAGTCGCTAACAGACAGACGGCGTCCCTAATAATCCGCATTTGGAAAATGGCTGACGCACTTGGAACATTGTGGTGAACGCTGACAAGTCCGCCCACGCCACATTTGCCAACAAAAGAGGAAACTGTCCACCAGTTAGCCTTAACCAAATTGTGATACCCCACAGCGACACTGTGAAATACCTAGGACTCACCCTCGACCGTCGGCTTACCTGGCGCCCCCAAATTCAGGCAAAGAAAGCCCAAATTGGCCACAAACTTCGGCAAATTTACTGGCTAACTGGAAAACTCTCGAAGCTAAAATTGAGAAACAAGTCACTCATATACAAGGCCATAGTTAAGCCAGTATGGACTTAAGGCATACAGCTCTGGGCCACCGCCTGTAAGACAAACATTGCAGTAACACAGAGGATTCAAAAGAGGGCGATGCGCAATATTACCGGAGCGCATTTCCTCACAACTAACATGGAGCTACACAGGACGCTGAAGGGGCCTTGGCGGAGGAAATTCAAAGATTTGGCACAAAATACACGGCGAAGCTACTAAACCATAACAATCCACTTGCCTCTGGACCTACCCTTCAGAGATACAGGCTAAGGCATTCCAACATCCATTGTGAGGTCTAAATTTAAAATTATCGAAAATGAAATATTTCAAAAGGTCAAAGCATACCAGATAATTCAATACTTTTCCCTGTGGGGACAGGTTTTAAATAAAAACAAGTAAAAACGTTGCAGTCGGACGCAACCGACTGCGATATACTTTGATACCAGTTTACATAGCTGTGTTAAGGATTCTGAGTGCAAATAGTTATATATAAGGGTTTTGGGTATAAAAATCAGGCAGAAAAGGTAGGCATTACATTTATCTGTGGCGGATGGCACTTTCTATCCCCCTACCAAGTTTGGAGACTCTAGCGCAAAAGCCGACAAAGATACAGAGGTGGGCGGTATAAGTGGGCGTGGCATAGCAAATTTTTATGCACACCTGTTACGGATGTCACTACCATTGTTCATGCCAAATTTGGTGACTCTAGTTTAAAAACTGGCGAAGATACATGCCTTCCGGTTTATTTTAGGGCGGTGGGGCATGTCCCGTTGTTTGGGGGCGTGGCATCCAATGTTTTGATGCATAACTTTGTCAGATGTCAGCATCTACCTTCATGTCAAGTTTGGTGGCTATAGCTACAAAACTGTAGAAGATACAGGCATTTTTGTTTATAATTGGAGAGGGGCTGGGGGCGGAATAGGTGGGCGTGGCATCCAAAATTTTGATGCAGTTTTTGGGGAATGTCACCAGCTAGCTTGCCATCAAATTTGGTGACTCTAGCTGCTAAAATGTGGGAAATACTTGTGTTTTATCGATTTGCACATCAAGGTGTATCGACTTGTTATCGATTTCCCAGGCCCCCTGAGGTCGTAGAGCTCCAAATTTAACACTTTGTTTGACGAAGACATGTATCAAGATATTTGCAAAGTTGCAAGGCTCTAGCTTTAAGGGTGTCGAAAAAAGTTGCGTTCATACGGACGGACGGACGGACAGACACCATGACGGACATTGCACTAACCCAATATACTATGATACCTTTGGTATCAAAGTATAAACAGAACAAAAAAAAAAACAAAAAATTCGTGTGTATATCGAGAACCAGAAATTTTATCAAAATTTTGCAACAAACTTGATCTTCTCATTTAATAGGAGACTTTAGTTTGATGTTTGAAGTCTCTAGCTCTTATAGTCTCTGAGATCGACGTGTGAAGACAGACAGGCAGACATGGCTATATCGACTCGGCTGTTGATGCTAATCAAGAATATATATACTTTACGTCTATATATATACTTATATGTATATATATATATATATACTTTATGTGGTCTGAGATGCTTCCTTCTGTCTGTTACATACATTTGCACAAAACCATTATACCCTTATATACCCATTTTATGGGCGAAGGGTATAAAAACTAAAAAAAATTTAACTCGAAGGCAAATATCGATTTAATTTCGTGCTCTACCCTTTTTACTTTCATGAAACATGAAAGACTTTTTGTATACATAGGCTGAGGTGTTTTATCGTTTTAAGAAATTTTCTTTGTTAGCTGTTGTTACAGCACACATGAAACATACAACGATAAAACTATCTGTTGAATACCCTAAATGTGTATACAGCGGCTAACCATTAATCAGCGATAATCCAATTTGTTGATGATTTTGCTTCAAGTAAGCGAACAGTGCAGCTTATATGTACAAATATACAGAAAGTGCATGAAAAACTTAAAACTTTTACCGATTTTTGTACATTTTCCTAGTTTCTAAACCAATTTTTAAAAATTTGCATACTCAGTGTATGTTTGGGTAAGAGTGTACCGTTTTAAGCCATTTCGTGGGCTTGGAGCATAGAAATAAGAAGGTTTTAAACGAAAAATCCCGACTAGAATATACCTTGAGCACGTTACTAAGTTCATATTGTAAATTGTATGCCCTTATATGTATATGTACATATGTTTAATTACATACACTACTTCATAAAATCTATATTAAATTTAAGAGATAGTCATTTGCAAATTTCCGTTATGAAGTTATCGATAACTTGAAATAAACTTAATCAATTTGGGGTTAGACCTTAAAAATTTGGCTTAAAATCTAAATTTTTTAGATCTTGGATTCTCTGTGATCGAGACGTTCATACATACGGACGGGCAGACGTAGGTCTAAGTCATACAAAAAAAACCATTATACCCTTTTTTTGCATTTCATGGGTTCAGGGTATAACAGCAAGCAAGAACGCTGGCTCGTTAATTATGTATGTGATATACAAGTCAACCAATTAGGTACACGACTAAGTAAAGCACTTATTCGACTTCTAGGTGCCCCGAATTAATTAAGCTGCCTTTACCCTTGAGCACATCTGGGCAGAGTCCATTTGAAGGCGATGAGTCATCTCCGCATAGGCAACGCAGCTTGTAGTCGTTCGAGTCCTTGACACAACTGGTACGTTCTACTGTGGAACAGTCATCGTTTGTGCTACATTCACGGCCTTTAACTGTAAAATACAATGTAGCAAAGAATCAAGTTAAATAAAATACATATTATTATACTTTGATACCAAAGGTATCATAGTATATTGGGTTTGTGCAATGTCGGTCATGGTGTCTGTCCGTATGAACGCAACTTTTTTTCGACACCCTTAAAGCTAGAGCCTTGCAACTTTGCAAATATCTTGGTACATGTCTTGGTCAGACAAAGTGTTAAATTTAGGGCTCTACGACCTCAGGGGACCTGGGAAATCGATAACAAGTCGATACACCTCGATGTGCAAATCGATAAAACACATATATATCCCACATTTTAGCAGTTAGAGTCAGCAAAATGGGAGCAAGATAGCCGATGTCATTCCAAAAAAACTGTACCAAAAGTTTGGAAGCCACGCCCACCCCTTCCGCCCCCAGCCCCCCTCAAGTTATAAACAAAAATGGCTGTATCTTCTACAGTTTTGAAGCTATAGCCACCAAATTTGGTAGGAAGGTAGATACTGACATCTGACACAGATATGCATCAAAACTTCGGATGCCACGCACCCAAACAAAGGGACATACCCCACCGCACTAATAAAAACCGGAATGCATGTATCTTCGCCAGTTTTTAAGCTAAAATCATCCAATTTAGTAGGGAAGCGGAAGTCGCCATTTCCCAAAGATCTGCATTAAATGAATGGAGTTGAATGGCACGCCCATCTTTACCGCCCACGTTCCAAAATCTGAAAACTCTATATCTTTCTTAGTTTTTGCGCTTGAGTCACCATCCGTAACAGATCTGCATCAATGTTTTGGATGCCACGCCCACTTATACCGCCCACATCTATATCTTTGACCGTTTTTGCGCCATATATGTATATGCATAAAAATTTGGATGTCACGCCTACACCTTCTTCCTGATATTTATACCCAAAACACCCATATACTACTATTTGCTCACACAATCCTTAACACAGCTATGTAAACTGGTATAAAAGTATATAGCAGTCGGTTGCGTCCGACTGCAGCGCTTTTACTTGTTTCTTATTGTCGAATACGGTCAACGAGCTAATCTATATGTATATACTCTAGCTCTTATATATATATATATAAATATGTTCACTTCTAGTAACGTGCTACCCATGTTACAATTCTTTCGCGTAAATACTATCGCATTTGTAACTGCCTTGTCATTCATTTAAGCGTCCCCGTCATTTATTTGACTAACTGTTTGATCAATTTTTGATTTGTGCTGTCGGCCTAAAATAGAAAAGGTTTGAATATATGTATTTGCTTTAAATGGTATGTTGTTAAGTTGGCAAACATAGCATGTCATTAGGCTGCTCATCTACGTACGAGTATACTTTGGTAGGTGGTAGCCATGATGCGATTTGAGTTTTACCTTTCACCAAACCATAGTCAAATTAAAAATTGAAATAAAGCAAGTGAGAGGATTAAGTCGAAAAATCCCTACTAGGACATACCCTTAACATTACAAAAACAATGATCAATATAATAAACAAAAATCGTTTTTTAAACGATTTTGATTAAATATTTTTTTCAGTTGATCATTATTTTATCTATAGCTTCAAACGCAATGTTTATTATCGACAACAAGTGTAAATCTAAAAAACTGGAAGAGTTATCGAAAAAAAGGAAACAAGAATTTGAAATACTTGTAAGTATTGCCTAGAATCTCTGAGATCCAAGCGTTTATACATACGGGCGAACATGTCTATATCGACTTGGCTGTTGATGCTGATCAAGAATATTTATATTTTATGGGGTCGGAGATGCTCCCTTCTGTCTGTTACATACTTTTGCACAAAACAGTTATACCGTTTTTTACCCAAATCCTGGGTACCCTTAGTATGAAAAAAAGTCGGGTCAGGCAGACGCATTCGATGCGGTAGACTTTGTTACCAGTATTAAAATTTGAGTTTACTTTCTGATGCAGATATTTTGTGGTTGTCACAAGCTTAATTGCCAGAGATTTTTGTAAATATGTTACAATCACAGGCAAAATGATGAGTATTTTTGATTAAAGTTGGGCGGTAGAAATGGGCGTGACATTTGGTGAGACTAGCACAAAAACCGAGAAAGTGTTGGGGACTTTAGATTTCCAAAAGGTAGGCGGGGCGAATATTTTATCCCTCAATTAAACCTGGTGACTCTAGTAATAAAACCGACACAGATATGCAAATTCCCGATTTTAAGAGGTGGGTGGTAAAAGTGAGCAAAGCATTGAGAGCTTTGATGCAAAACTGTTACAGATTTCAATGGTGGTATAGGCGTGGCATTCCAACTTTTGGTGCTAATAAGTGACAGATACTACAATCTGCGGTAAATATTCGATATCGCGGCACCAGCGATTTTCGGGCTGATTTTTTTTTACGAGTTTTTTATCACCTGTGAATGATAGAAAAAGGTTTTTCATGTAGGCGCATGACGTTTTTTTGGTAAAAAAAAAAAAAAAACCCCATAAAAAACAAGTAAAAACGTTGCAGTCGGACGCAACCGACTGCGATATACTTTGATACCAGTTTACATAGCTGTGTTAAGGATTCTGAGTGCAAATAGTTATATATAAGGGTTTTGGGTAAAAAAATCAGGCAGAAAGGGGAGGCATGACATTTATCTGTGGCGGATGGCACTTTCTATCCCCCTACCAAGTTTGGAGACTCTAGCGCAAAAACCGACAAAGATATAGAGGTGGGCGGTATAAGTGGGCGTGGCATAAAAATTTTTTATGCACACCTGTTACGGATGTCACAACCAATGTTTATACCAAATTTGGTGACTCTAGCCCAAAAACTGAGAAAGATATAGAGGTGGGTGGTATAAGTGGGCGTGGCATCCAAAATTTGTATGCACACCTGCTACGGATGTCACTACCAATGTTCATACCAAATTTGGTGACTCTAGCTTAAAAACTGACAAAGATACATGCCTTCCGGTTTTTTTTAGGACGGTGGGGCATGTCCCGTTGTTTTGGGGCGTGGCATCCAATGTTTTGATGCATAACTTTGTCAGATGTCCGCATCTACCTTCATGTCAATTTTGGTGGCTATAGCTTCAAAACTGTAGAAGATACAGGCATTTTTGTTTATAATTGGAGGGGGGCTGGGGGCGAAATAGGTGGGCGTGGCATCCAAACTTTTGATGCAGTCTTTTGAGGAATGTTACCAGCTATCTTGCCATCAAATTTGGTGACTCTAGCTGCTAAAATGTGGGATATATATGTGTTTTATAGATTTGCACATCGAGGCGTATCGACTTTATATCCATTTCCCAGGCCCCCTGAGGTCGTAGAGCCCTACATTTAACACTTTGTCTGACGAAGACATGTACCAAGATATTTGCAAAGTTGCAAGGCTCTAGCTTTAAGGGTGTCGAAAAAAGTTGCGTTCATACGGACGGACGGACAGACGGACGGACAGACGGACGGACAGACGGACGGACAGACGGACGGACAGACGGACGGACAGACGGACGGACAGACACCATGACGGACATTGCACAAACCCAATATACTATGATACCTTTGGTATCAAAGTATAAAAATAAAAAATTCGCCATAAAGAAAAATATTACTTTATTACATTACAGTAGATATTACAGTAGAGTAAGTAGTAAGAATATTGATATTACGAATATTTATCGTAGCGACTTAACTGCTTCTCGGATATAAACATTCAGTGCATTTTAAGCTGCAGCCCTGGTTCGACAGATTTACCAAACTTTCAAACGTGGCGTGAGCCACTGCTTCGCACTGTTTGCTATGTTCCGGAGCAGATCACATAAACTCGCCGTTTTCAAAACGACATAATCTCGCGCGAGACTATGATATTATGACGTGGTGAAAACGGCGAGTAATCTGTAAAAAATCTGTAAAACGACAAAATTTTTTATTTTTTCCAATGCGATGCGCCTGCATAATATGACTGGCTATGATGTTGCCAAGTCATAAGGGAGCATGAAAAAAAAAATCAGCCCGAAAATCGCTGGTGCCGCGATATCGAATATTTACCCAATCTGCCTTTCCATCAAATTTAATTTATGACTTCAGCGCAAAACTGCTAGAGATACCGATACACTGAATTACATTAAGTGTGTGCCTTGGAGGCTTAGTTTTAGGGGTGTCCAAGAAATGCGCGTTCATACAGACAGACACACGGCGGACCTCATAACTATTACAAACCAGTTCAACATATTTTTTTGGCGGGATTTCTAAGAGCTTCCTTACATGCAGATTTTTTCACTAGCTCGAGGGCTGTGTCGACAGGGCTGAAAAAGTTGGAAAAATAATACTTTTGATGCAGTTTATGAGGGATGACTTTACCTATCTTGGCATAAAGTTTGTTAGCTCTTGCTTTAAAATTATTGGTTATTGATAAGGCACTTCCGATTATAAAAAAAGGAATGGTTGGATTTAGAATCTAAGAAAAAGTGTTTTTGTAAAACTTTTTTACGCACTAGCACCGATGTTTAAGAATACATGGTTATGTGCCATGTCCGTCATGGTGTCCGTGCGGATCATCGCATCTTTTTAGCTCTATGATAGCTAGAGGCCTGAAACTTTGCAAATCTCTTTGTGCATCAAGGTTGACGTACTATACCCACTTGGGGACTGACAAATCGATCAAATTGAGAGCAAAAAAACGATAAATTAACATTTTTTCCATACTCCTATAGATAGAACTATTAGATATGTCAAGAAAAACGCAACTGGCGTTCTACACAAATCTGCATCAAAAATTACCTCTTCGTATAGTTTTTAATATTGAGCTAACGATTTTTATAGAAAAATAAGTTATAACGTTACCTTGAAAGCTGCATAAAAACCTTAAGCGCCACGCCCACTTTGTCGCCTCGCAAACTTTTAAATTTGTTTTGGACAGGTATTAAAAGCTACCTAGTTTTGAAGGAAAGGGATCTCGTTAAAGATATATTATTCTAAAATCTTAAAAACTAGCATTTAATATAAATTGCTGTGACCACTCTCTGCTAAACAAATTTTTCAAAGTATTCCACATGCACTTTGGTTTTGTATGCACGTCAGGGCTTAGAACCTCGGCTTGTAGGTCAGTCCATCGCCGATTATATTATTACGAAATGAGCCGAGAATGTTGAAATTATATTACGTGGTCACCTTAGCCGTAAACTGACAAATTGAAAACAAGTCTAGTCCTTGAAATCCCGAATTCATGCACTGATGACTTTATAACTTTATCGACTCGGCTATTTACGCTCTATTGGGGCAGAGATGCTTTCTTCCGTCTTTTGCGTTCTCGTTTGTTTCAGTTCTTTTCCAGTGAGCTGTGTAATTTATTACACTGTGATAAAAAAAGGGACAAGTCCCAACTCGACGGTTTCCCTCTATTTCGGGTCCTACGAATCGAATTGCATCATTAATTTTTTGAGTTACAATCATGGTTTCATAAAAAATTTTTTGTTGAATTTTTTCATTGTAAGAGAAAGGGACATTTTTCTTCGGTCTCTAACTTCTTTAATGTTGCCTTTTTCGGTTAACTTTCTTTGGCAAGCTTCTCAGAATAAATCTGTCTTTACTTTCTTAAATGACCGTAAGCCCCAAAATCAATGTTTTGGGTGTCCTTATAGCCAATATGTCGAAAAAACTGAAATTTAACCCTTTTTATAATGTTTTTTCCCTCACGTTTCGTCAATACTTTAATTTACCCTTTGATACATTGTGTGACATCTTGTAATAGTAAGAAACTTGAGCAAAGACAACGTTCTGAGCAAACTAACCATAAGAAAAAAACTTTGCAAAACTTGTATTTTTTAAAAAAGCTGCACTAACTATGTTTGTGTGCTGTTTTTTTTTTTTTTTGTATCTTATAAGTGTTATTAATAAGTATCATGAATTTGTAGACAATATGTATTTAAATTAAATTTAATTTGTTAAGATCTATCCAAATCATTTGGATGTCGAACCCCATTTTTAGGCACAGTCTTTTTGACCAGTTATGCAGGTTGTTGTTGGATTGTGTGCAAATGGTATTTGGCACCTAATATACGTCTCTTATAACGGGCATATTGGCTAAAAGGACACCCATAACACTGATTTTGGGGCTTACAGTCATCTTAGAACTTAAAGACGGACTTTTTTTGAGAAGCTTTGCCAAAGAAAGTTTAACAAAGAAGTCAACATTAAAAAAATTAGAGACCGCAGAAAAATGTGCCTACTTTGATGAAAAAATTCAACAAAAAATTTTGTATAAATCATGATTGTAGCTCAAACAAGTAAAAACGTTGAAGTCGGACGCAACCGACTGCGATATACTTTGATACCAGTTTACAAAGCTATGTTAAGGATTCTGTGTGCAAATAGTAATGTATGGGAGTTTTGGGTATAAATAGCAGGCAGAAGGGGTAGGCGTGACAATCATATATGTGGCGGATGACTCCTTGTAACCCCCTACCAAGTTTGGAGACTCTAGCTCTAAATCTGACAAAGATATAGAGGTGGGCGGTATAAGTGGGCGTGGCATCCATTTTAATGCAGATCTGTTACGGATGTCACTAACAATTTGCAAACCAAATTTGGTGACTCTAGCGCAAAAACTGGCAAAGATACATGCATTCCGGTGGTGCATGGCCCGTTGTTTGGGGGCGTGGCAACCAAAGTTGTGATGCATATCTTTGTCAGATGACAGCATCTACATTTATGCCATTTTTGGTGGATATATCTTCAAAACAGAAGGAGATACAGAAATTTTTGTTTGTAATTGGAGGAGGGACTGGGGGCAGAAGAGGTGGGCGTGGCATTCAAACTTTTGATGTAGTTTTTTGGGGAATGTCATCGGCTATCTTGCCCCCAAATTTGGTGACTCTAGTTGCTAAAATGTGGGATATATATGTGTTTTATAGATTTGCACATCGAGGCGTATCGACTTTATATCCATTTCCCAGGCCCCCTGAGGTCGTAGAGCCCTAAATTTAACACTTTGTCTGACGAAGGCATGTACCAAGATATTTGCAAAGTTGCAAGGCTCTAGCTTTAAGGGTGTCGAAAAGAGTTGCGGTCATACGGACAGACGGACAGACACCATGACGGACATTGCACAAACCCAATATACTATGATACCTTTGGTATCAAAGTATAAAAAGTAATGATGCAGTTCGATTCGTTGGACCCGAAATAGGGGAAAACCGTCAAGTTTGGTCTTGTCTATTTTTAATATCACAGTGTTATTAAAATTGTCAAAATTTTATTTAAGTAGTAACATCTATTAACAGTTTCTTAAATCGGATGACATAAGTAGAGCATATCTGGAAAATTTGAGTTTATTAGCATTTAAGCTGTAAGATTTTGACTCTTACAACGTCATATGTTATTATAGACACTTGATTAATCAAAGTCTTACAAAATTTAGACTATAATACAGTTATGTATAAATGTACATATAGTACATAACACAAGTAAGAAGGCTCTAGTCGAGAAATCCCCGTGGCCCGGGGGCCCCCAACGTACGTTACCAAAAATTAATAAAAACTGGTCAACATTTTTTTTTAGAATTGGAAGATATAATATGATAATAGTTGATACTAGCTTTCTAGTAGCTTTCTTTATATATATCCCGTAGCTCGAGAATGCAAAAACAAAATGACCAATTAAAGGCTCTAAAAATATGCTTAAAGTCTGAGTTTAAAAAATTAACTCCATTAAGGAACTCCTTGAGCTATTACTTATAAAATACAATAGTCTTGCATCCAGTTTTCCGGAGGTTATAACAGCATGTTTTTTATTCTTGACCCTTCCGGTTACAACCGCAACTGCTGAAAGAAGTTTCTCTAAGCTAAAACTAATGAAAAACAAGTAAGAAGGCTTTAGTCGAGAAATCCCGACTAGGACATACCCTTAACCCGATACGTAATGCTTACAGTAACTTGTGTGTATTTAATCAGTGACCAATATAACTGAACTTCATACTGCGATATCTGCGGTGTTCGTTAACCGATTTTGATCATCTCAAACCTTATTTTCACAATTTTTAAATTCAAGATTATTTTGTTATCGATAACATGTGTATATCGGAAACCAGAAATGTTATCGAAAAGCAAACTTGATCTTCTCATGGTGTAGGAGAGTTTAAGTTTCATGTTTAAAGTCTCTAGCTTTTATACTCTCTGAGATCGGCGCGTTCATACGGACAGACAGACAAACAGACAGACGGACAGACGGACATGGCTAGATCGACTCGGCTGTTGATGCTGATCAAGAATATATATACTTTATAGGGTCGGAGATGCTTCCTTCTGTCTGTTACATACATTTGCACAAAACCATTATACCCTTATTTACCCATTTTATGGGTTAAGGGTATAATTATCTTAGAGCTTCGATAGGGCAGGAACGCCTCTCAGACCTGTCCCTATTGTCAATAGAGTCAGAAACATTAGAGAAATTAAAGTCATCATCAGCGGTAAATGATTTAATAAATCAGTTTGCCGAAAAAAAGGCAAGGAGAGTAAATATTTAATTTAAATTGTTTGTAAAAATAGATAATTATGATTAATAAATATGTTTTTTAATTGTATGCAAAAAATTATTTTCTTTTGTGAGAAATCTTTACCCTTCTTAAGGGCCCCCAAAAAAATTTGTATACGGGGCCCCGCCAAGGCACGCTACGCTTCTGTCTTATAGTCTCTGAGATCGTCGCGTTCATATAGACAGACAGAGATGGCTAGATCGACTGGGCTGTTGAGGCTGATCAAGAATATATATACTTTATGGGATGGTTGGAGATGCTTCCTTCTGTCTGTTACATAAATTTGCACAAAAAACCTTTTACTTTTTTTACCCCTTTTATGGGTTAAGGGTACAAAAATGTGAATTTTGGGACCCTTCATAGAAGTTGATACAAGAAAAAAATAAACAACTTACTAATAGGACCCTGAGTGGGTGGCGGTTGATTATTGGTCTTGCCAAATGTTGTTAATGCTGTCGAGCTCACACCAAAAAGTATAATAAAGACGCCGAAAAGCATTGTTAGACTGCCGCATTGTGTAAATCGCTTTAAGGGCTGCATGATAGGGCAATAAGTACAAAGCTTTTTCTATGTTCAAGATATGTTCGCCAAAAAGTAACTGTTACGTAAACCGTCAATTCTCTTACAACGGATGTTTTAAATATTAATTTAATATTTATTTGTATACAAGAAACAAATTTGTTTGGATTTTAGTTTTTGTTTATTTGGATTAGTAACTGAATTTACAATTACTTTTTTTTGTTTATTATGCACGGGGTTTGAGTCAACAAAACAACGAACCAGTCGCTAGCGCGTTCGAAATTCAAGTGATGAATTTGCTAAAGCACACGTAGGTTTAATTTTGCTTTCCGACTCGACCGGTCGTCGTGAGTTATTTACGGGGCGCTTTTACTAGCCTAGCCTACCTCGAGCCTCTTCCAATGTCAAGAGGCACCCAAACTTAGGTTTCCTTAAATCGAATTTTGCATACTCTAGTTAAGCTGGAAATGTGTTTTTAATAAAAATTAAATTAAAATTTAAACAATTTACCCAATTAAATGCAAAAAAGGGATGCAGAAGAAAAATATGTATTTTAATTTTGTGTTTCTCCTATGTAGATAACCTCCGGCAATTCTTCTCATTCACATTAAGCCCTTGCAAGTTTTTGGTGTATGTATGGTATTATTGTACCAATACCAAATATACGCACTTTTTAGTTACTTCATAATAGTTTGTTTTTAAAGACGATTTTTCATGGTAATTTTTGGCCGTTTTCGTTGTTTTGTTCAACTTGAGGCCTCGTCTAGTCCTCGTCCTGTGGTTGGAATAACGTACAAGTCATAAAAAGCCATTGTTTTGGTGCCTTAGAAAAAGAAACATGCACTAGCTTAACAGGACATACATATAAGAAAATTGTGTAGCACTAGCACGCACAGCAACTGCACATTCATCAACAACTACACTGTTTTGAAAACATCAGCAAATTTTGTGTTTGCATATTATTTTTAGTTCCTGATTGCTGATTGCTCAAGGAGTATTAGAGAGACTCATATTTTATTTCAGTGCCGAAGGGTAGGTAAAATGTGAAGGGCTTTAAAAAGCAAATGTAAAACAAGAAAGAAGGCTCTAGTCGAGAAATCCCGACTATGACATACCCTTAACCCCATACGGATCGTGTGCAGTCATTTGTGTACATTTATGTGACCAATATGGCCAATATGACAAAATTTCAAACTGCGATATCTTCGGTGTTTCTTTACTGATTCTAATCAAATTCTTTGAAATGTTTTTTATTTTATCAATAGTTTGAAACCTCGTTTTTACAATTTTGAAATTCAAGAATTTTTTGTTATCGATCACTTGTGTATATCGGAAACCATAAGTGCTATCGATAAATCAAAAACAACTTGATCTGCTTATGGTAAAGGATAGCTTAAGTTTAAAATTAGAAGTCTCTAGCTCTTATAGTCTCTGAGATCGGCACGTTCATACAGACAGACAGACGGACGGACGGACAGACGGACATGGCTAGATCGACTCGGCTGTTGATGCTGATTAAGAATATATACACTTTATGGGGTCGGAGATGCTTCCTTCTGTCTGTTACATACATTTGCACAAAACAATTATACCCTTTTTACACATTTTATGGGTTCAGGGAATAAAAAAAAATTTCTACATCGATTGGATTGAGAAAAAAAGTTAATGACGAAGAAGAAAGTGGCATAATTAGTATGTTGCTGTTCTCAAATAGTGTTAATTAGTTTAATATTAATATCACATACATATCTAATTACATTTGTACATATTTAATCAAAATGGCAAGATGCTCGTAAGCATTTTGTAATATTGAATGTATGCGGCTTAGACATGCAAAACGGCAAATATGCTTTGTTCAATGTGATTGTAAAATAATTTTGCCTTACGTCAACCATTAAAGTTTGTATAAAGTCTTTAAAATGTTTCACTCGAGCAAAAGAACGAGTACAAATTGCTTTATTACGATTACTTTCCATTTTTCGTAGGTATAATCTATCTTAAATTTGTATGGCAGCTATAGTAGTCCGATCTGGATTAAAGTTTCATTGCAATAGCGCAGTATGTAATTTTAACAAGTGAGAAGGTTCTAGTCGAGAAATCCCGACTTAACCCCATACGTAACGCGTACAGTCAGTCATTTGTGTGTATTTACCCAGTGAACAATATGACCAAACTTCAAAGTAAGATATCTCCGGTGTTTTTTAACCGATTTTGATCAAATTCTTGTAAATGTTCATTATTTCATCCATATTTTTGAACCTCATTTTCACAATTTTGAAATTCTAGTTTTTTTGTTATCGATCGCGTGTGTACATCGGAAACCAGAAGTGTTATGGAAAATTTAAAGCAAACTTGATCTGCTTATGGTATAGAAGAGTTTAAGTTTCAAGTTTGAAGTCTCTAGCTCTAATAGTCTCTGAGATCTACGCGTTCATATAGACAGACAGACAGACGGTCAGACGGACATAGAAAGATCGACTCGGCTATTGATGCTGATCAATAATATATATACACCTATCCCCCGATTTACTCGGTTGATACGTTCCTGAGAAAAACGTGTGAATGGAAAATTAAAAATTTTCAAGTCAAAACCGTGTAAATCGAAAAGCTTGCAGAAAATGCATAATTTTGCTATTTAACAGTTGTGATTTTTTCAATATTTTTAGGTGTACACAGAAATAAAAATAAAGTGCATTGACAGGTTAAAATATGTAATATATTACGGAAACACTGTTTTTTTTATTTAACCACAGTACATTAAACAGAAGAACAAAAAAAGTAGCATTTAGTAGAGTGCGATAAAAACAAAAAAAAACTTATTTGGAAAACCGTGTAAAAGTGAAAACGTGTAAAACAAGTACCGTGTAAATCGGGGGATAGGTGTACTGTTACATACATTTGCACAAAACCATTATACATATAAGAGGTGCAAAAAATGATTGGAAAAATTTTATATATACAATATAAAAAAAAAATTATTTTTCGTTTGTTTGAGAAAATTAACATTTCGCATGTTATCTTCAATTACAATTTTTTTTTTTTAATGTGCATTATGTATGAAGGTTCTTTAGGCCAAATAGTGGCAACTAATTCTTGCATGGCATACCTAATTAAGGGCCAACAAATTATTTATACTTTAATTTATATTTATTTGGACAGAATGAAAAAGAATTTTTTCTGACGTTATTGATAAATGTGTTGGCCCAAATTTATAAATAATTACACAGAATCATCACGACATTGCTCTAGTAGCAAAACAATGAATCTAGTACATAAAAATCTCGTGTCGCAGTACTTGTAGCTAAACTCTTCTGAAATGGCTTAAGCAATTTAAACAAATAAAAACGTTGCAGTCGGACGCAACCGACTGCGATATACTTTGATACCAGTTTACATAGCTGTGTTAAGGATTCTGTATGTAAATAGTAAGATATGGGGGTTTTGGGTATATATATCAGGCAGAAGGGGTATGCGTGACATCCAAATTTATGAAGTGGCGGATGTCACCTTCTATCCCCCTACCAAGTTTGGAGACTCTAGCGCAAAAACTGAGAAAGATATAGAGGTGGGCGTTATAAGTGGGCGTGGCATTCAAATATGATGCATATTTGTGTCAGATGTCAGCATCTATCTTTATACAAAATTTGGTATCTGTAGCTTCAAAACTGTAGAAGATACAATCATTTTTGTTATAATTGGAGGGGGACCGGGGGCGGAAGAGGTGGGCGTGGCATTCAAACTTTTGATGCAGTTTTTTGAGGAATGTCATCGGCGATCTTGCCCCAAAACTTGGTGATTCTAGCTGCTAAAATGTGGGATATATATGTGTTTTATCGATTTGCGCATCGAGGTTTATCGACTTGTTATCGATTTCCCAGGCCCCCTGAGGTCGTAGAGCCCCAAATTTAACACTTTGTCTGACGAAGACATGTACCAAGATATTCGCAAAGCTCTTACTTTCTTGCGTTCATACAGACAGACGGACGGACGGACAGACACCATGACGGACATTACACAAACCCAATATACTATGATACCGTTCGTATCAAAGTATAAAAAGCAGAGCTCGCAAATAACTGTCGACCGTTTCTTGTTGTCTGCAAATAAGTGTCTTTTTCTGACTCTTTACGAAAAGACTCAGAGAGCAACCGATTTATGGGTTCTTAAATGAGCTCGCTCGCGCTCAAAAACGAAACCATTTTTTTCTTTTCTTTTTTGTTCTGGTTGTTCCAAGACCGTTTTGTTGTGTTCAGTGAAGCAAAAGGTCTTTTGCGTATGTATTGGTATACATGCACACGCATAGGCAAGCAAATTATTAAGCGTCTGTTTTGCAGACGACATATATTAATTGTTAACAAAATATGATTTTATAAATAGAATATGAAAAAATTACATAAATATTTGAAAATAAATTGAATTTGTTCTGTTAAACAAATTATATTACTTCTTTTTCACAACAACGAAAATATATGTGAAGACCGTTTGCGTTGAGTTTTTCGGTCAATCGGTCTTTTGCTGACTCTCATTGTGCGAGTGTTTCTTGTTCCGCTCTTTACGCACTGCCTATGAAAGAGCGAAAGTGCTCAACAGAAAACATAAACGAAGACAGCAAGAGTCTCTTGCTCAGAGCGAGAGCGAGAGAGTATGAACTTTTTCGGTTGTGCTCGCAACGAGAGCGCAAGAAGAAAAACGGTCAACAGTTATTGCAAGCTATGATAAAAAGTAAAAACGTTGCAGTCGGACGCACTTCTGGTTTCCGATATACACATGGGATCGATAACAAAAAATTCTTGAATTTCAAAATTGTAAAAACGAGGTTTCAAACTATTGATACAATTATAAACATTTCAAAAAATTTGATAAGAATCGGTTAAGAAACACCGAAAATATCGCAGTTTGAAATTTTGTCATTTTGGCCATATTGGTCACTCCCCCTTGCGTACCACGCCCAATTTATTTTTTAATACCTTAAATTTCCAAATTATTTTGAGTACATATTTCAAAGTGCAAACCTATATCTTTTATTGTTAAAAAGGTATAAACTTTTGGTTTCCACTTTATAAGTGTATGGCGTGTTTTCGTTATTTTTATTTAAAAAATTGAATTAAACAATTTTTTTAGTTAATTTATAAACAAAAATATTTATAAATTGTATTATAAAAAAATGAAGCAAAATAAAATTTTATATCTTTGCAAAATGTATCATTTAAAAAAAAAAAACCGTACAAGCCTTGATATACCAAAATATACTACAACCTCAAATTTTCAGGCTTCGCAGCGGGGGCTAGGAGTTCATTTTAGACATGGGGTTTCTTCGTGAAATTTTCTTAATTTTCATCGCAGATTCCGAATCTACTATACGGTTATCGCATAAAAAAATTGACCCGCCCTAATACACATATATGAATGTACCCTGCGGTACGGCTGATGTCAAGGCATACCAATTTTTAGCCCACTGATGCATCACTAGTAGCTGGCTAAATCGCCAGCTATTAAAAATGAATAAGATCGTTAAGCAAAAATACGCAAAGCCCAAAAAACAATCCTATTGTGCATTAATGGTCGCCAGCTGGTCGCTAGGCTAACAAAACAAAAAACACAGAAAAACAATCAAAGCAGTCATTAGTCAATAGTATATATTATAAATCCACAAATCCTCAAAGTAAAAATCAAAATAAACAAAAACAAATTGAAAATACATTTTAACAGCTGAACTTTCAACGGAGTACAGTTAGTATTTTGGCAAAGACATATTCATACATCGTAAATAGGTAAAAAAAAAACAAGTAAAAACGTTGCAGTCGGACGCAACCGACTGCGATATACTTTGAAACCAGTTTACATAGCTGTGTTAAGGATTCTGAGTGCAAATAGTTATATATGAGGGTTTTGGGTATAAAAATCAGGCAGAAAGGGTAGGTATGCCATTTATCTGTAGCGGATGCCACTTTCTATCCCCCTACCACGTTTGGAGACTCTAGCGCAAAAGCCGACAAAGATATAGAGGTGGGCGGTATAAGTGAGCAAGGCATAGCAAATTTTTATGCATTTTTGTTTATAATTGGAGAGGGGCTGGGGGCGGAATAGGTGGGCGTGGCATCCAATATTTTGATGCAGTTTTTTGGGGAATGTCACCAGCTATCTTGCCATCAAATTTGGTGACTCTAGCTGCTAAAATGTGGGAAATACTTGTGTTTTATCGATTTGCACATCAAGGTGTATCGACTTGTTATCGATTTCCCAGGCCCCCTGAGGTCGTAGAGCCCCAAATTTAACACTTTGTTTGACGAAGACATGTACCAAGATATTTGCAAAGTTGCAAGGCTCTAGCTTTAAGGGTGTCGAAAAAAGTTGCGTTCATACGGACGGACGGACGGACGGACAGTCACCATGACGGACATTGCACTAACCCAATATACTATCATAGTATTACTATGATACCTTTGGTATCAAAGTATAAAAATACATAAAAGACATACAATTGAAATTAGGAAGATCTGGCAACACTGGCGCGAGGAGCACGCATCAGAAAAACGCAACCAGATAAAATCACATTTGCACCAATAATAAAACAGAGACAAGCCCACAAAGTGGAACAATCTGTGCATACCCTCTAGTACGGCCGGTCGACGCTGGGTTGACCCAGCTGTGACAGTCGACGACCCTCGCTCGACGCAACTCTATGCAATTTACTGACGTATTTTGTTAGGCGATGTCCGGTCAATACGTGCAAGGTTTGCCGTCAACCCTACGTCAACACAGTGCTGTGTATAAAGGCGACGAAAACGACGCTCGTGCGACGCAATGCCGTGCATAGAGCGAAGTTAACAACGCTCGTGCGACGCAATGCCGTGCAAAAAGGCACGTAAACGACGCTCGTGTGACGAAAAGTAATGCAGCTGAGAACGTAAGCAACACTTTATCGACGCGATGCCATGCAGTAGGGCGACGTAAGCGACATTAGGTCGACGCAATGCCGTGTATAAAGGCGACGTTAAGGGTACTAGGTCGACGCAATGCCGTGTATAAAAGCGACGTTAGCGACGCTAGGTCGACGCAATGCCGTGCATGTACGGATGTTTTTTTGTGCCTGAAATGCTCTTCAAATTCAGATAATAAAAATTGCACATTATTTATTTAATTAATTTATTTATTTAATTTTCACTGGGTTTTCTTTTTAATGATATTTATTTAAAAAAATGGTTATCCGCGGTGAGCCCGAGGCGCAGACAGTCTTCCATATCGACAGCAGAGGAGCCAGGAATAGAACCTGAAATAATATAGAAAAATTATAAAAGTATAACTTAATATATTTATGTTACCATTGATTTTGATATACTTACACAGTGGAGTTGTAGCAAAACGTTTAATTATTGGGCTAATTTTTCACACAAATTGTAACACAAGTATCTCCACAAAACTAAACAAAACTGACGCGTGCCAAAATTGCACAATAAATGACACAAATGAAAACATTGTTTTTTTATTTGCTTTCGCAAAGCATATGAAAGCAATTGAAAAACAAGTAAAAACGTTGCAGTCGGACGCAACCGACTGCGATATACTTTGATACCAGTTTACATAGCTGTGTTAAGGATTCTGAGTGCAAATAGTTATATATGAGGGTTTTGGGTATAAAAATCAGGCAGAAAAGGTAGGCATTACATTTATCTGTGGCGGATGGCACTTTCTATCCCCCTACCAAGTTTGGAGACTCTAGCGCAAAAGCCGACAAAGATATAGAGGTGGGCGGTATAAGTGGGCGTGGCATAGCAAATTTTTATGCACACCTGTTACGGATGTCACTACCATTGTTCATACCAAATTTGGTGACTCTAATTAAAAAACTGGCTAAGATACATGCCTTCCGGTTTATTTTAGGGCGGTGGGGCATGTGCCGTTGTTTGGGGGCGTGGCATCCAATGTTTTGATGCATAACTTTGTCAGATGTCAGCATCCATCTACCTTCATGTCAATTTCGGTGGCTATAGCTACAAAACTGTAGAAGATACAGGCATTTTTGTTTATAATTGGAGAGGGGCTGGGGGCGGAATAGGTGGGCGTGGCATCCAATTTTTTGATGCAGTTTTTGGGGAATGTCACCAGCTATCTTGCCATCAAATTTGGTGACTCTAGCTGCTAAAATGTGGGAAATACTTGTGTTTTATCGATTTGCACATCAAGGTGTATCGACTTGTTATCGATTTCCCAGGCCCCCTGAGGTCGTAGAGCTCCAAATTTAACACTTTGTTTGACGAAGACATGTACCAAGATATTTGCAAAGTTGCAAGGCTCTAGCTTTAAGGGTGTCGAAAAAAGTTGCGTTCATATGGACGGACGGACGGACAGACACCATGACGGACATTGCACTAACCCAATATACTATGATACCTTCGGTATCAAAGTATAATAATGAGGAAGTCAGCCTCTCTTTCTCTCTCGCTCTGTCTCGACTGACATGTAAAAAGTCGGTAAAATGAGCGAGAGAGCAAGTTAGTGTGTGAGCGAGTTCGACTGCATTGCTTGGATCGGCCCAAATATATATTTTGACACGACGCATCGACGGAAAAAAAACAACGCAGCGTCGACCCAGCGTCAACTACTGATTTTGCCGTACTAGTGAAACTAAGTGAAAGTAAAGTGTTTTAAATATTGTATAGATTGGTCGACCCAAACCCTAATGACAGGCCCCTTCAAGTGATAGATATACATAGCTTTAAGCTTATATTCTAAGGTTCAGGTCTTGGCTTGGACATTGAAAAATTGACGATACTTTCGGGCGGCGTTCAATAAAGTCCAAAACAATGAAAAAAGCGATTCTCGGCGAGGCCCTTTATCAACGAAATTACAAATACTGAAACATGCAACGCAGTTGAGGCCGCAGAGAACACAATGACGTTGGAAACTGCTAACGAAACCAGCAATACGCCGGATACCAAGGACGCTACAAATCAGATTGCAGCCGCAACCCGTATGCTTGCCTCTCAAGCACAAAAAAAGCCGGTAAACGGAAAGTGCGTGCACCGCAAACAAAACAAGACCGACGTAGAAATCGAAAAATATCAAAATGCGGCTAACAATTTTCAATGTCAGCCTTACACGAAGAAGACGGCATGGACACTAAAGAAGCCTCCTCCCATAGTCCTGAATGACATTGACAAAATACAAGATATTTGGATTCTGCTTTCTAAAATTGTTAATGAGAATAGCTTGTCTATTAAATCTAACATGGGTAAGACTATGAGACTGCTTGCCAATGATGTGACCACCTATAGGGCAATAGTGCGGCAGTTGGATAAAAATAAAATCCAGTTTCACACTTAACACCTCCACGAAGACAAGCCGTACCGAGTTGTTATAAGGGGCTTGCACCATTCTACGCTCAACAAAGGGCTTACTGCGGACCTGGCAAGCAAGGGGCATGCAGTTCTATATATTCATAGCCCAAAGAGAAAAGCCACAAACGAGCCTATGAACCTACACTCTGTAAACATTAAAGCTGCGCTAAACCACAATCAAATTTTTGCAATTAATAAAATCTGCAAGCAGGTGTTCACATTTGAGATTGCTCGAAAAAGCCAAAATGTTGCACAATGCCATAGGAGTAAAGAGTATGGACACACTGCCACTTACTACAGAAAAAAGTACAGGTGTGTCAAATGTGGTGATAAATGCGTCAGACCCACCCGACTACAACCTACTCTGCGCCAAATAACCGGAACACACTAGAGCTAGAGGCTCTAGTACGTAAACACGATATAAGAGTCATCCTTCTGACTGAAACCAGAACGACCAGCCTAACTTTTTCAAAAGTGTTTGGCTTTGAGGTGTATCCGACTCACTGGATGCAGAGTCGAATAGCTGCTTGTGGCTGCGCTGTTCTCGTAAGGAGTAACCTCATACACTTTCCGCAGCTGACTGTAGCCAACTCGACTTATCAGTACTCCTCAGTTAAAGTCTCCACCGATGCTGGTGACCTAGACTTTGCCGCTATATATTGTAGGCTTAAGGCCCATTCCCAGCAGGCCCGGAATGGAATTTTTATGTTCAACTCTATATAAAAAAAACAGTTGTCAGAAATTTCCCTGCGTGTTAATTTTTATTCAATTCCCAGCAAGCATCAGCAAAGTTAATCGATAGTTCCGATAGTGGAACCAGTGTGGATTCCATAATCAGCTGTTCTTAAAAATGGAATTATAAGTTTACTATTATTACGGGCTGCTACGAGTGAAAATGGATGAAAAAAAATTTTAAACGCAAGCGTTTTGAATTTGTTGTCACAATGACCGATTTATTTTGTAATTAATCAAGTATGGTGACCAAAAATATTCAGTCACCCTAACTTTATGTGGAACTTAACGAAATAATAAGCACTTTTTATAAATGAAATTTTTATTTGCTGGGAATGGGCCTTTAATGTGAAAACGTCGATCGACGATTTCAACGATATTCTATAATCAGCTGGAAATAAGTACTTGGTAGGAGAAGACTGGAACGCCCATCATCCGTTGTGGGGTGGAAGAAGCTGTAGTGCGAGAGGCCATAATCTTCCCAAAACCCTGACACACAGACGCGCGAAAATTCTATTTGCAGGCTCGCCAACAAGGTACCCATATGGAACACGACGTACGCCTTCCTGCATGGATTTTGCTATCTAAAAGGGGATCCCTGACCAAACCCTCTCCATCTCTGATGATTGGGATCTCCCAAGCGACCACCTTGGCTTGATAATTACATTAGAAAGCAGGGCTAAAGTGGCTTGTGGTGTTCCAAAGCCTTTTAACGCACGCACAAACACCGATGAGATCCAGAGACTACTAGTCTCAAATCTACACCTTAACACTGAGATCAACTCTGTGTTGGATGTAGAAGAATCCACCCCGCCCCCAGTAAACAGGCGGCGGGATAATTATGGAAACAGGCTCCAACCAAACATTATAAGCTTGCTCAGGAATAAGAGGCAAAACAGGCAGAGATTCCAAATAACCCACCATCCACTGGACAAGGTGGAATGGCAAAGATCAGAGAGAGAACTAAAAGAGGCAATGCGAAGACTGAAAAGTGAATCCTTTCCCAGGAGGCTTAAGTGTCTGGACTACACCAAGGATTCAGGATACACTCTCTGGCAAGCAACACGAAGCCAAAAGCGACAACCTTAGAGAACTGTAACTCTACGTGGTTTAGGAAACGTATACTGCCATACTGACGCAGAGCAAGCGGAAAGTTTCGCACGTCACCTTGAAGAACGCTTCACGCCACTGGAACTAGCTGGGCAAGATGAGCTTGATGAGACCACCCGACCACTAGCGACACCTTTGCAGATGTCTTTGCCCATCAACCCTATTAGAGTGGAGGAGGTCATTGACTTAGTTAAAGCCCTGCCAAGACCCAAGGCCCCTGGACACGATGGGATATGCAACGCCACCATTAAGGTCTTGCCAATCCGAGCACTTCTCTTTATAACGTTGATCTTCAACGCTTTAATAGGAACGCAGCACTTCCCTGCCCAGTGGAAGTTAGCGAGGATTCATATGATCCATAAGCCGGGCAAGCCGGAGGATGACCCTGAGTCATATCGGCCGATAAGTCTCCTGCCTTCTTTATCGAAGGTATGGCCCATACCAATACCGTATTGGAACGCTTGATTGCTGCTCGCCTTGTTGGACTTATGGATCATGACACGGAGTATTGCTACAGCCTTTTCGTAGATGTCAAGCGGGCCTTTGATCGCGTCTGTACTAAAGGTTTGCTCCAGAAAATAAAAATAAAGCTTCCTGCTTCCTGCTCCCTTCTTTTGTATGATGCGGTCTTACCTGGAGGATCGCGTTTTTCAAGTAAGAGTAAGGTCCGAATTTTCTAAAGCGAGACTAATGTGGGCAGGCGTTCCCCAAGGTAGCGTGCTGGGCTATACAACTTGTTTACGGAGGATTTCCCCACTTTCGATGACCTAGAACACCTCGCTGTACCGGCAAATTCCTTATTTCCTCATTTGCAGCTGACGTGGCAGTATTTCATTCGGCCCATTGCGAATACGAAGCTGCTGACGGAGATCAGGAATACATCCACCTGCTTGAGAGCAGGGATTGCAGATGGAATGTCTAGCTCAACGCCTCGAAGATCCAGGCTGTCAACTTTACTCTCAGACGTGGATATGCTCCGGCAGTCTGGCTAGACGGAAGCCCCCTTGAGTCTGGGAAACAAGAAAATACTTACCCTCGACAAACGACTCTGCTTTCGGGCCCATATTGATGGACTAGTGAAATCCTGCAGGTACAAACTGGCAAATGCTAACTGGCTTCTACACGCCAAGAGTACACTTCCGCTGCGTTGCAAACGGGCGGTATACAACACACGCAGAAAATATTTTCGGGGGGGAGGGGGGTGTGGGGTTGAAAGAAAATGATTCCAAACATTTTTTATGAGTGTATTTGGATAATTTTTTGTATTTTATTTTTTTGAAATTTGATATACATATTATAAAAAAAAACAAGTAAAAACGTTGCAGTCGGACGCAACCGACTGCGATATACTTTGATACCAGTTTACATAGCTGTGTTAAGGATTCTGAGTGCAAATAGTAATTTATGAGGGTTTTGGGTAAAAAAATCAGGCAGAAAGGGGAGGCATGACATTTATCTGTGGCGGATGGCACTTTCTATCCCCCTACCAAGTTTGGAGACTCTAGCGCAAAAACCGACAAAGATATAGAGGTGGGCGGTATAAGTGGGCGTGGCATAAAAATTTTTTATGCACACCTGTTACGGATGTCACAACCAATGTTTATACCAAATTTGGTGACTCTAGCCCAAAAACTGAGAAAGATATAGAGGTGGGTGGTATAAGTGGGCGTGGCATCCAAAATTTGTATGCACACCTGCTACGGATGTCACTACCAATGTTCATACCAAATTTGGTGACTCTAGCTTAAAAACTGACAAAGATACATGCCTTCCGGTTTTTTTTAGGACGGTGGGGCATGTCCCGTTGTTTTGGGGCGTGGCATCCAATGTTTTGATGCATAACTTTGTCAGATGTCCGCATCTACCTTCATGTCAATTTTGGTGGCTATAGCTTCAAAACTGTAGAAGATACAGGCATTTTTGTTTATAATTGGAGGGGGCTGGGGGCGAAATAGGTGGGCGTGGCATCCAAACTTTTGATGCAGTCTTTTGAGGAATGTTACCAGCTATCTTGCCATCAAATTTGGTGACTCTAGCTGCTAAAATGTGGGATATATATGTGTTTTATCGATTTGCACATCGAGGTGTATCGACTTGTTATCGATTTCTCGGGCCCCCTGAGGTCGTAGAGCCCTACATTTAACACTTTGTCTGACGAAGACATGTACCAAGATATTTGCAAAGTTGCAAGGCTCTAGCTTTAAGGGTGTCGAAAAAAGTTGCGTTCATACGGACGGACGGACAGACGGACGGACAGACGGACGGACAGACGGACGGACGGACAGACGGACGGACAGACGGACGGACAGACACCATGACGGACATTGCACAAACCCAATATACTATGATACCTTTGGTATCAAAGTATAATTAAAAAAAAACCTAAGTATTCAATTCAGCTTATAAATCAAAACAGATCTTTTTAAACTATTTAAATCGTAAATTTTAAAAATGCCTGCAAGTCGCAGAGGAGCTTCCATAGGCCGTCAAACACGTAGATCTGCAAGAATACGAAATGCAAGAGCCAAAAGAACAACACCAAATCCAGCAAGATAATGCCAATGTGCGTGTGTACATGTCGCATCAAGCTGAATCACAAGATGCACGAAATGAACGAAATGCATAATAAAGAATAAAACTGTGTAAATTATGTGGATTGTACATTTGAGGTAAAATTCACCAGTCTGTCCATAATCTAAAATGCCTAGAGGACGACGTGCGAACATCGGCCGCCGCACACGACATGCAAGCCGGCAAGAAGTGTATACCCAGAACTTAAGCGAAGAAAGACTAAATGCCCGATTGATAGTACGCGTGAATACACGAAGATCATTGGCATCATATAATCGCTTGGCATTCCAATATGATCCCACTGCGAACTACAGTGATGATGACAATTAAGATATTGGACCAATGACGACTTTATGCCGGCTGGATTGTGCAGCGCAAGTGGAAAAGTCAAACTGGATCCAAAACTTACACCACAACAGCCACTGAAAGCATTATTCGATGGAAGTGATCCCGATTTACGAAATGTTTAAAAAAAAACGAGGTGGCGTAATGGAGCTCGCCAGAATTTCTAAATATGCAAATTAAAGAGCTATGTCTATTAAGCCATTGTCAGAACTGGACCAAAAAAAAAAAAAAAAAATGGGACCACACTGGAAGCACCAGTTTTAATTCAATCATCAAAATCGGTTTACCCAGTCGCAAGTTCTGAAATAACAACGCCAAAAAAAAAAATAATAAAAAAAAAACGAAACTTTCGATATCAGCGGTAATTATGGCTTTAAATTATCAATTTTAGTCAAATGCAACCGAAAAAATTGCCTCCTCATAAATTGCCAAAGTTAAGGCAGGCCAATAAATGGAAAAAACAATTGCCACTAATACAACTAAATATGATGTGTATGCATACACGCACACACACATGTAAATGCAGGCCACAGAAAAAAGAAATATACAAAATCTCAACAAAAATAGCAAAGCATTTAAAGATCTTGTCATTCGTTTTTTGAATACTCTATCAGAATTTATGTGCATGCTTGAACGTTTGTATGGTGATAGCGTTGACAACATTGTTTGCTAGTGTCATCGAAAAAAATAAGAAAGTATGCATAAGAAAATGCAAAACTGAAATTTGGACAAAGCTAGGCCAGCAAGAACCAAGCGCGGTATACATATGTACTACATAAATATGTATCTGTACTTTTTTTTTTTTTTCTGGAAGAGCAGCCGACGATGCACACATTCATAAAAACTTAGCTCACGCAGACTGTGTGAGCTGCCTCACATATATACACTTTCTGAGACGGGGTGCCTGAGACGAAAAAGCTCTTTTGAAAGCTCTTTGCAGTTGCAACCTCTTCAGTTTAGAAAGTATGAATTTGCTACTAATTCCTCAGAATTTTTGGGTAGCGCAAATGTTGAATGACTGGGCCGACTGGTATGTAAGGGATTCAACCTTGTACAATGACCTCAGACTGGACACCATAGAGAACCAGGTCGGAGCACATTCTGTTAAATATAAAATATAAATATATAATATACGCACGTTTGCTGCGACATTGTAGCCGGCTGGCCGGTGAACTTGCGGGAAGGAGTGTAGTAAGACGACTGAAGCGCAGGGCGTTCAGGAATCTTCTACAGAAGCCCTCCATCCAACCGACTCAATCACGTCCAAAGACGATACCGCCTGGTAATTTCAGGCTTGGTGATTTATCATACAGTACGAATAACATGTTTTTATAAAAATAATTGTATTTTTGATCCTACATGTAAATAATAAAGAAAAAAAAAACTGAAATTAAATTAAATCTTTTTTACATTACAGACGCAATTTCTAAGCTGCGTAAGGCGATGCAACTTAAAAAAAAAAATAAATACATAATCTATATATATAAAAGAGTTTGTCCTGACTGACTGATTGTTGAGAGACCCACAGCCTAAACGAAAAGAGCTAGAAGGCTGAAATTTTCACCAAATATTCCAATCAGGTTGAAAGTGAGCACTAAGAAAGGATTTTGAATTTGGATTAAATTTTGAACAACTCAATTAATTGCATTAATCACTTTACCTCATTCTACCACTCTGGCGCCTCATTGTCGCACAAGCTGTGAGTTTCAACGCCGCCGAGGTTTCAAACAAAAAAAAATAAAAAAAATGACCCCTTCCACTTTTTGCCGTCTGTAGATGTGTCTCTCTCCGTTATTCTCTTTTCTTCTTTGTGCCTTTGACAATTGTTTTTCGAATTAAGTAGCATTTGTTGTTGTTGTTGTTAGTAAGTGTTGTTGTTGCTTCTTTTTGTTGGTATCATTGATTTAAAACAAATCAATTAAAACATAATTTGTTTTTGTACACCAGAATATGTTACGCGATTGGTTTTACCTACATACTTGCTAATTATCAAACAAAACTTAACACACAAATACCTATTGCCATTGTTGTTTTGATATTATTTTCAAACTGACATTTGTAACTTTAGTTGGTGTTGCAAATGCACATATGTACATACATACACATGTATGTACGTGCATTTTCATTGTTTAGTACCTACATACATATGTATTAACAAAAATGCAAGTGCATATATTGGTTAATGCACGCACACATTGTTGCATCTGTATCAAGCTAATCTATATATATAAAAGAGTTTGTCCTGACTGACTGATTGTTGAGAGACCCACAGCCTAAACGAAAAGAGCTAGAAGGCTGAAATTTTCACCAAATATTCCAATCAGGTTGAAAGTGAGCACTAAGAAAGGATTTTGAATTTGGATTAAATTTTGAACAACTCAATTAATTGCATTAATCACTTTACCTCATTCCAACACTCTGGCGCCTCATTGTCGCACAAGCTGTGAGTTTCAACGCCGCCGAGGTTTCAAACAAAAAAAATAAAAAAAATGACCCATTCCACTTTTTGTCTCTCTCCGTTATTCTCTTTTCTTCTTTGTGCCTTTGACAATTGTTTTTCGAATTAAGTAGCATTTGTTGTTGTTGTTGTTAGTAAGTGTTGTTGTTGCTTCTTTTTGTTGGTATCATTGATTTAAAACAAATCAATTAAAACATAATTTGTTTTTGTACACCAGAATATGTTACGCGATTGGTTTTACCTACATACTTGCTAATTATCAAACAAAACTTAACACACAAATACCTATTGCCATTGTTGTTTTGATATTATTTTCAAACTGACATTTGTAACTTTAGTTGGTGTTGCAAATGCACATATGTACATACATACACATGTATGTACGTGCATTTTCATTGTTTAGTACCTACATACATATGTATTAACAAAAATGCAAGTGCATATATTGGTTAATGCACGCACACATTGTTGCATCTGTATCAAGCTAATCTATATATATAAAAGAGTTTGTCCTGACTGACTGATTGTTGAGAGACCCACAGCCTAAACGAAAAGAGCTAGAAGGCTGAAATTTTCACCAAATATTCCAATCAGGTTGAAAGTGAGCACTAAGAAAGGATTTTGAATTTGGATTAAATTTTGAACAACTCAATTAATTGCATTAATCACTTTACCTCATTCCAACACTCTGGCGCCTCATTGTCGCACAAGCTGTGAGTTTCAACGCCGCCGAGGTTTCAAACAAAAAAATAAAAAAATGACCCATTCCACTTTTTGTTCTCTCCGTTATTCTCTTTCTTTTTGTGCCTTTGACAATTGTTTTTCGAATTAAGTGCATTTGTTGTTGTTGTTGTTGTGTTTGTTGTTGCTTCTTTTTGTACTGGTATCATTGATTTAAAATACAAATCAATTAAAACATAATTTGTTTTTGTACACCAGAATATGTTACGCGATTGGTTTTACCTACATACTTGCTAATTATCAAACAAAACTTAACACACAAATACCTATTGCCATTGTTGTTTTGATATTATTTTCAAACTGACATTTGTAACTTTAGTTGGTGTTGCAAATGCACATATATATATAAATACACATGTTATGTAGCGTGCATTTTCATTGTTTAGTACCTACATACATATGTATTAACAAAATGAAATGATATATATGTTTATTATTATATAAAGAGTTTGTCCTGACTGACTGATTGTTGAGAGACCCACAGCCTAAACGATAAGAGCTAGAAGGCTGAAATTTTCACCAAATATTCCATTCAGATTGAAAGTGAGCACTAACAAAAGATTTTTTTTTTTGTGATCACTCCTTCAAGTACCTCCTGAACACTTAAGCCCTTTTTTTCCCAACTTTTGTACTAGAGCTATGCTTTAAAATAAATCAATTAATTCAAAACTTGGTCAGGACATGGAGGCGTGTGAAAAAATTATGGATGCAAAATTTTTCCCGATCCGACAACTCCTTGGGGCACCTGCCATACACTAATGTTATGGAGCGTGCTTATCTATATATATAAAAGAGTTTGTCCTGACTGATTGTTGAGAGACCCACAGCCTAAACGAAAAGAGCTAGCATGCTGAAATTTTCACCAAATATTCCAATCAGGTTGAAAGTGAGCACTAAGAAAGTAATTTTATTTTGGACAACTCCTTTGAGTACCTCCTTTACACCTAAGTCCTTATTTTCCCAACTTTTGTACTAGAGCTATGCTTTAAAATTAATCAATCTGAACGAAGCTTGGTCAGGACATGGGGGCGTGTAAAAAAATTATGGATGCAAAATTTGGGCTCGATCCGACAACTCCTTGGGGCACCTCTTATACACTTATGTCCTGGAGCGTGCTCAGTTTGACTCATTCCACGTTTTAAAACGCCAGACTATTGCACACACTGAGGGTTTAATCACGAGCGAGCTTACAAAAAACAAAACACATGCGCTGTAACGTCTCGCGTCGCACTTGCAGATTATTGTAAAAACAAAATACACATAGTGTGCGCCTGGGTTTTTTTTTTCTTTTCTTCTTTGTGCCTTTGACAATTTATTTATGACCCAAGTAGCGTTTGTTGTTGTTGTAAGCGTTGTTGTTGGGCTCGCACTGCAACTTTTTGTTGGTGTCGTTGATTTAAAACTAATCAATTTCAACATAGCTTGGTGCGTCTTGAAAAATTTTGAACACTAGAATATGTTACGGGGGTGGTTTTACTGCTGAGGCTAAAGCGGCGGCAAAAATATTGCTGCGGTGGCAAAGGAACCCAGTTATTATAACCATTCATGGTCAGTCACTTTTGGAAATGAAATAAGCCAATATGAAAATGACACACTGAATAAAATATATAATACTTTGCTTTTATATGTTGTTAAACATTTTTTAACGCAGCGCAGCGAAGCAAGCGGGACACTTACTAGTTAAGAATAATTATATTAAGCCTTAGACCACTTTTTCTTAAAAAAAAAATTAATTTTGTTAATATTTTAAATACAAATGTGTCTTTGTTTATATTCTGTACTAGCGAAATAGTTGGGCATCCTAATGATATTCCTTGGCCTTTGTACCAGCGATGACCCAAGAGCGAAAGCCTAACGATATTCCTAGGCCTTTGACTATTGGCTTTGCACCGGCGCGCCGTACCGCGCGGTGCGCTCTGCGGACATTCTCTAGTTAAAATCGTTAGGTAAATACATTGCATTAGTGGTGCGAATGTGCACCAGTATTCATCACTGAGCTCTAGGCATATTCCTAGCCTGGCACCGGTCCCGCGTACTGCAAGGTATATACATATACACTAGGGCGGGTCAATTTGTATGGAGCTAAAAAACGTGGTAAGCGTATAGCAGATTCGGAATCTGCGATGAATTCTAAGAAACTTTCACTAAGAAACTCCATATCTAAAATGAATTCCTAGCCCCCGCCGCGAAGCATGAAAATTTAAGGTTGCAGTATATTTTGGTATATTGAGGTTTTTATGGTTTTTGTAAAACAAATAATACATTTTGTAAGGATATTATATTTTATTCTGATGCGTTTTTTGATAATATAATTTATTAATATTTTTGTTTTCATATTACCCAAGAAATTTTTTTTTAATTAAAATTTTTTAATAAAAATTACGAAAGCACCCCATACACTGATGAAGTGGAAAGCAAAAGTCTATAACTTTTTGACAATAAAAGATAAAGGTTTGCAATTTCAAATATATATTCAATATAATTTGGAAATTTAAGGTGTTTAAAAAATATGGGGCATGGCACGAAAGGGGGTGTAAAATACATAAGATGCCGTTTTTCTTTATATCTAAAAACTTACCAAATTAATGAAATTTTCACTAATTTCATTCATTTATTCAACTTAATATTAATTAATTTTTAAAGTCTTGCTGCGACTTCATTATGAAAGTTTACATACCAATGTATTTTAATGTCAAATTTTATAACTCTGTGGTATATGGCAGTAAACTTTTATTTAATTTTATAAGGTCATCACAGTTCTTGCCGAAAAATCTTCAAGAAATTGTGAACAAAGCAATACAAAACAATTCATATTTTGCCCATTCCGAAAATATTTTGTTAGCAATGCTTTTCGATGAAAGAAATCTGTTCGAGAAAATGCTATTAAGAAAATTATTTACTATCGCGAAAAATTACAAGATACATCTAAGCTCCTGTCTTATAAAAAGAATATAATTAATTTCGAATGCACAGATTATTTGAATTTGGTTGACTTAGATAACGACGAGATCCTATTTGAACCTCCGTTTACTTTTGACATTCCATATGAGCACTTAGTAGAGTACTTAAATTCTGAGGAAATACCACTGGCAGATCCAGAAATTCCATCGCACATTCAGGGAACCTAGATTAGGTTAGGTTAAAGCGGTAGTGAGAGGAAAAGACCCCCCACTCACGTAGGCCAGAGTTGGCCCGTCGTGGTGCCGCGTTTGGACTGCGTCCAAAACCGTCTACCCAGACGCAGAGTGTGTAACACCGCTTTCGAGGGCGTGGTCCCAGCCCGAGGCTCTTATAAAAGACAGGATATTTTTCGGGCTTATATTCGCTAGTTGGGAGAGGTCCGGTAAGAAAAAGGAGCCGAGGTGGCGATTTCTGGTCTTGCAGAGTGCCGGACAGTCGCAGAAAAGGTGGGAAACCGTTTCCTCCTCCTCCTCGTCTCGACAGCTTCTGCAGAAATTATTGAAAGGGGCTAGAAGTCTCGCTGCGTGAGTCCCTACTAGCCAATGTCCCGTAATTGCCCTTATTACAGCAGCACAGCCTAATCTGTTTAAGTTGATTAGGCCAGAAGAACGCTTTCTACAGCGCGTTGGCCAGGTTTGCCTAGCAATCCTAGCCGTTGCATTATTGAGTTGCCACCTTTTATTAGCTTCAAGTTCAAAATGTGAACGAACTCTTAGCTTGCAGCTGGCCATGGGAATACCCATGCCCTCCTTGTCTGTGAGGAGAGACAAAGTAGTTCCATGCATTGCCAGCTCGTCCGCCTTACAATTGCCCTCGATGCCCTCATGTCCGGGCACCCAAATTAGGTGAAGCTCAAACTGCTCAGCCATCTCTTGAAGAGATTTGCGGCAGTTTGTGACGGATATCGAGTTTAATGATATCGAATGTAGGGCTTTGATAGCCGCCTGGCTATCAGAGAAGATGCATATGTTTTCTGCTGAGCACTCTTTTTCAGCGAGACATAGAAGTGCCTCCTGTATTGCAGTGATTTCGGCTTGGAAGACACTGCAATGATCAGGGAGGCTGAAAGATTTACTAATGAATAGCTCTTCGCAAAAGACGCCTCCCCCAACTCGGTCGTCTAGCTTAGAGCCATCCGTGAAAATTCTGATAGAGTTTGTTGGCCCTGGAGTGCCTTAGCACCAGTTTTACCTTGGGGGGATAATTACTTTAAAAGTAGTTCTAGGGAATTCCTGAGGACAGCAGTAGTCCGGCTATGAGACAGTACTCTCTTTGGTAGAGAGCCTTTTTAACTGTAGAGACAACAGCGTGAAGCGCTGTCTCGGTTGATTTACCTTTCTGGTAAGCATGTTGTGCTTGAGAGAAATGATCTGTCTTGATCGAGTTTCTGATGAGTAAGCCCAAAACCCTTTCTAGCGTTTTAAGTATAAAGGATGTTAGGCTAATGGGGCGGAAATTCTTCGGGGTCGTATGGGAGGCTTTACCCGCTTTTGGAATGAAGACGACTTTGGATTCCAGCCATGTCTTGGGGATCAAGCCTGTCGCTAGGATGTCTTTAAAGATTTTATGGAGCCAGTTAACGGCAGTTACCCCTGCCTGCTGCAATTGGGCTGGAATGATGCCGTCAGGTCCTGGTTGTCAATTGAGGAGCAGAAATTTTTCCACGAAAGGCGTTTAGCTTATCTAAGTGTCTTTTTAAAAGTTGCAATGCTGGCTTTGTAGAGACCCCAAGATTGGTCGTCTCCAATTTCGGGTTCGGGAATTAGTCTCCCAATTCGGTCTTTGAAAACGGTCCAGTTAGTACGTTTGTAATTTCTGCACCATTTTGGCTTTGGTGTATCAAGGGAGAAGGCTATATATATATACCTATGGTCAGAGAACGAGTGTTCATCAAGCACCCTCCATCTAATGAGTCTTTGATGGAGGGACGCCGTAGCAAGCGTCATGTCTAAGACTTCCTGCCTATTACTGGTAATAAAGGTAGGGTCGTTACCGATATTGCAGATGTTAAGGTTGGTGGACAGGATATAGTTAAAGAGTGACTCACCCCGTTCGTTTATGTCAGTGCTGCTCCACTGATGGTGGTGTGCGTTGGCATCGCATTCTATGATGAGCTCCGTGTGGGTCGCCTCACAGTCGGCGATCAGGCTACGTAGGAGCTTGTGTGGTAAAGGGCCTTGTTGGTCGTGTGCCATGTAGCTTGAGCTTAGCTTGACACATCCAGACTTCAGCTCCAGGCAAGCAGCAGTGGTATCGCCATTGCTGTAGTTAGAGAGCAGAAAAATATCTAGGTGTTTTTTTGCCATAATACAGGTGCGAACTTTACCTTCGTTGCGGGCTACAAGTTGCTTGTAGTCCTTCGTCCCCAGACCAGAAACCCTGCCACCACAGACCCAGGGATCCTGGATGAGGACTATGTCTGCTCCGCATTGGCCTATGCGAAGCAGAAGAGCGGCTGCAGCCGCCTTACAGTGGTGGAGGTTGATCTGCAGAAGTCGTAATGACATCTTCAGATTTCTCCACCACTGTACGCTCTGTCTCTTCGTCGCTGTCAGAATCGAGGCAGATTTTGTTGGCCAGGTTAGCCAGCTCGGAGCCCTCCGAATGATACCCAGGAGGGATGTCGACCTCCCTTTTCACGGGTGTCGAATCCCCACCCGTGGCTTGGGCTGGTGTGCCATGGTCCGCGTAGTAGGCTGTACCATTGGATTTGGCCAGTTCTTTGGCCGACTCGTCACCAACTTGGCTACCCTCCAGTCTTTGGTGGGCAGGGCAGGGTGGCACAGCTGGAAAAACTTGAGAATCCTTTCGGGATCCTTAGGCTTAGCAGAGACCCAGACCCTGGCGCGGGGGCGACTGGGTATGTCTTTCCAGTCGACCGCCTCTAATTTCGCGCCAGGGTAGATCTCCCCCAGCATGGCGACGGCTTGCTTATATATGGTGGCAGACGCCATATCTTCACAACCTAACGCTTTTATGCAACCATGATGCCAACCGGCGTCAGAGCAGCGTGGTGGTGGACCTTCGGACTTTAACATCAAGTCCAAGAGCTTCTCTTGAAGCTCGCACTCAATGGCCCCCCACCTATGCCGAGGGATATGGCACTCACTGTGGCCCCTGTCTAGGACCCCAATAAGAACCTTCTCCCAGGCGGCTTCGGCGAAGGACCGGGTGAGTGGCTGTGGACGAGGGGGAGGCCGGATCCGCTTGGCTTGCGGAACCGTCTCTTCTGCGAAGCATAGCCGTTTCTGCTTGGCTTTGCCAGAAACGGACGCAATAGCCGGCTTAAAATCCGGAAGGATGGTTTTTGCCGACTCCACAAGCTGGGCACCATCCGGGGATGCTGGTTGGGCCGTAAGATCTTGCTGAAGAATTTCAGCAGCCCGTTGCCGATCCTTGAAGGATGGCTTGCCGTTTGGAAGGTGCCCCGAGGCAGTCGCCACAGTCGCGGACCCGGGAACCGGTGCCGCAGCCTTAGGTTGCGGTTGCCGATCTCCAGGAGCCGTTTCTGGACGACGCCCAGGTTAGAAAGACGACTGTCTTTGTCGCCTCCAGTCTGTTGGCTCGCTAGACGTGTTTGGGGTGTTGCCACCTGAAGAGGGATTGTCATTTCCCACCGAGGTTTTTAGTGCCTCGGACACTGATTTTATGTTATTTAAATTGAAGTTCATATTTGGTCCCACGAGTAGACGGGAAGGACGGTCACCCGCGACATAGCCCGTGTATCGCGGGAAGCCTGATTGAAACTGGAGGTCGGCAGGTATCCAGAGTTTGCAAAGTAGAGACCGAGCTACCCCTCGGCCGCGAGTCCCTCGGCACAATGCTGTTCCACCTTGGACTGGGGTTATTTTATAGAGTGTTCTTCTCTCGCCCGACTACCATTCGTCAGCACCCTTGGCAGAGACATGACCGTACCAAAGGCCTGCTTTCAGCCGCCCTCACGAGGAGAGTATAGTCGCACTACCAATTGTAAGCTCCAAGGACGGCACGCACCGCGAGGATGGCAACATACATATTGTCGGTATATATGTGTCTCCCCTAAGTTGCGCGTTGTTCCCCTTGTTGCTTCAATCGGCTGACGGCCGGCAAGAACTGTGATGACCTTATAAAATTAAATAAAAGTTTACTGCCATATAACACAGAGTTATAAAATTTTACATTAAAAAACATTGGTATGTAAACTTTCATAATGAAGTCGAAGCAAGACTTTAAAAATTAATTAATATTAAGTTGAATAAATGAATGAAATTAGTGAAAATTAAACAATTACATAAGTGTTTTGTATTGTGACTGAACATTGTTTTCATTAATTTGGTAAATTTTTAGATATAAAGAAAAACGGCATCTTATGTATTTTACACCCCCTTTCGTGCCACGCCCCATATTTTTTTAAAACCTTACATTTCCAAATTATATTGAATATATATTTGAAATTGCCAACCTTTATCTTTTATTGTCAAAAAGTTATAGACTTTTGCTTTCCACTTCATCAGTGTATGCTTTCGTAATTTTTATTAAACAATTAAAAATTTCTTGGGTAATTTGAAAACAAAAATATTTATAAATTATATTATCAAAAAACGCATCAGAATAAAATATAATATCCTTACAAAATGTATTATTTGTTTTACAAAAACCATAAGAACCTCAATATACCAAAATATACTGCAACCTTAAATTTTCATGCTTCGCGGCGGGGGCTAGGAATTCATTTTAGATATGGAGTTTCTTAGTGAACGTTTCTTAGAATTCATCGCAGATTCCGAATCTGCTATACGCTTACCACGTTTTTTTAGCTTTATACAAATTGACCCGCCCTAATGTAAATGTATGTACGTACATTTTTCATTATTTAGTACATACATACATATATATTAACGCAAATGCAAGTGCAAATATTGGTTAATGCACGCATACATTGTTGTATCTGTAGCAAGCTAAAAGAAAGCAATAAACATGTTCACCAAATATATTCAGTGGCAAAACAAACACACTAACAAATAGGATCTTAAGAAATGTTATCTACATGTATATAAATACACATGCTGGGAGTTTGAACGCACGCATGTTTACAAAAACAAAACACATGATTTTTTTTCATTCTTCTTTGTGCCTTTGACAATTGATTTTCGAATCAATTAGCGTTTGTTATTGTTGTTATGATCGCAATGCTTCTTTTTGTTGGTATCATTGATTTAAAACAAATCAATTAAAACATAACTTGGTGCGCCTAGAAGAGTTTTGCACACCAGAATATGTTACGGGAGTGGTTTTACCTACATACTTGCTAATTATCAAACAAAACTTAACACACAAATACCTATTGCCACTCTTATGATATAATTTTCGAGCTGACATTTGCAACTTTGGTTGGTGTTGCAAATGCACGTATGTACATGTGTACATATAATACATACACATGTATGTACGTACATTAAACATTCTTTTGTACATACATTTATATATAACAAAAAATGCAAGTGCAAATATATGTATATACAGTGCATAAACAAACAAACTAACAAATAGAAACTTAAGAAAATTTAATCTACATACATATGTAAGTATATTTAATGCAAAAAAGTTGTATAGATGTGTACATGTGTACATTCAATTTGTATTTGTTTTTTATACGTGTATAAGTGGGCGTGGCATCCAATATTGCACATTTGTTACGGATGTCACTAACAATGTTTCCAAGTTTGGTGACTCTAGCGCAAAACTGGGAAAGATATAGAAGTTTCAGATTTTACGAGGTGGGTGGAAAAGGTGGGCGTGGCATATAAAACTTTGATGTGGATCGGTTACGGATGTTACTAACAATGTTTCTAGCAAATTTGGTGACTGGCCCAAAAACTGAAAAAGATATAGTCTTTAGATTTTAGAAGGTGGGCGGTATCAGTGGGGGCGTGGCCTCCAAAGTTTTAATGCATATCATTGTAAGACTTCAGCATCTACCTTCCCATCAAATTTCGTGAGCATATCTTTAAAACTGTGGGAAATACAGTCATTTTCGATTATAACTGAAGGGGGGGGAGCGGAAGAGGTGGGCGTGGCATCCAAACTTTCGATGCAGTTTTTGAGGAATGTCATCGGCTATCTTGCCCACAAATTTGGTGACTCTAGCTACTAAAATGTGATATATATATATGTGTTTCATTGATTTGCACATCGAGGTATCGATTTGTTGTCGATTTTCCAGGCCCCTGAGGTCGTTCAGCCAAATTTAAGACTTTGTCTGACGAAGGTGTGTACCAAGATATTTGCAAAGTTGCAAAGCTCTAGCTTTAAGCGTGTTGAAAAAAGTTGCGTTCAAAAGGACGGGCGGGCGGACGGACGGACAGACACCTTGACGGACATTGTATAAACCCAATATAATATCATACCTTTGGTATCAAAGTAAAATGACGCGTCTTATTCTCAACCTCAATGGTTTCGTGAAAAAGAGAATATTAAATACTTTGCTAGTATGTTGTTAAACATTAACTAATTTTTTTATTTTATATATATTGCTAAATCTTTGTAAAAACTATTGGCGCAGCGAAGCAAGCGGGGCCCTTACTAGTATATGTATATAACAAAAAATGCAAGTGCAAATATATGTACATATACCGTGCAAAAACAAACACACTAAAAAGTAGAAACTTAAGAAAATGTAATCTACTTATATGTATGTATATACTAGCGGCCCAGTACGTGCTTCGCTACGTAATATGTATTACGTATTATGTACCTATTAAAATATAAAAAAATAATTGATTGCTAGTTAAATATATATTTGCAAAAATTTATAATCAGCATCGGCAAATGGTAAGAGCGAGCCTGCTCGATGGTATATTTGTCCCTGATGTCTTGAACGTCGGCATAAAGTCATCTCTAATGATTTTTGTTGCACCAAAATAAGTCATTTGAAAGCATGAATTGTATGCTTGAATATTCTTCAAGAAATGCTTAGACGTCAGCGATTCTCTAGTGATCAAGGAATGTAATAGTTCTGGTGGCGGCTCCAATGCTGACATTTTCACTTTGCCATTGAAGCAGCACATGCCAGCTGTTTCTCCTCGAAACTTCGCTGCATTGCAATGCGAACAAATAATATTCATTGCTCCAATGTCACCATGCAGGCTGTAGTCGCAGCCAGCAATTGTTGTATTCAAGGATGTGTTGAAGAAAATGGTTGGAATCGGGATCACTTCCATCGAACAATGCTTTCAGTGGGTGTTGTGGTGTAAGTAATGGATCCAGTTTGACTTTTCCACTTGCGCAGCACAATCCCGCCGTTTACCTTTAAAACTTTAGCGCATTGCAATATCGACATACAGTCGTCATTGGTCCAATATCTAAATTGTCATCGTCACTGTAGCTCGCTGTACTCAATCGGGCATTTTCTCTTATTATATTTTGGCTTTCTTCGCTTAAGTTCTGTCTTTACACTTCTTGCTGTTACTTAATGAAATAAAAATATTGCTTTTCAAAAATTTCATTCTTCATCCTTTAATCTCCAAACGAAATGTTTAAAAAAACGAGGTGGCGTAACGGAGTTCGCTGGGTTTTCTAGTATGAGATAAATGAAGAACTGGTAAACCGATTTGGGTCGAACTTCACACAAACCATCTACTAAATAGTCCGAACAATGCCTAAAAATTTGGTTTCAATAGGTGAGCTCATTCTTGCGCTACAATGTAACAACGAAAACTGCCATACATATAATTTGTATTTGTTTATTTATATCGAGCCCTTTGGGCGAAAATAATTAATCTTGAGCATTTTTGTATAGTTTTAGATTAGTTTACTTGCTGCTTATCTAACTCGGACAAAACATAACACACATACATTATTGATATACAATTTTGAACAAGTAAAGCAAAGCACATATGTAAGTTTGCATGCATTTGTAACATATGGAGTCTTGGGTATAAAAAGGCAGGCAGTAGGGGTATGCATGACATTCAAATTTATTATGCATATCTGTGGAGGATGGCACCTTCTATCCCCCTTTAAATTTTAAAGACTCTAGCGCGAAAACTGAGAAAGATATAGAGCAGTAATGTCAAATGCTATAGCTCCCAGACCTACAAAGGTTTTGTAATAGCTCTAAGACATAGGCGAGTAGTTTGCATATACGTACACGAGATCTTCCCATAAGCAATGCAAATTACACAAACAATTTTTCGAATTTTGGTCGTTTATTCGCTGCCAAATTATCAGGATATAACGGATCTTTGCTATTTTTGTTGTTGGGCTATGAAATTTCAATGTATTTTGTTGTTTTTTTTGTAAGAGAAACTGCACTTAAAGAAAATGTTTTTATGGCAATTAGTTAACGCACAACGCAATATGAGTACAGGTCATTCTTGTCATTCAAATTTATACACAAATTTTTTTCAGTGATAGACAAGAGGAAAAATAAAAGTTGGCTTTACTTGTATTAGTGTGTTTTCTTTTTTTGTATTGGTGGTTGCTCTTCCATAAGCATGCTTGTGACATTACTGATATAGAGGTTTCAGATTTTACGAGGTGGGCGGTAAAGGTGGGCGTGGCATCAAAAACATTAATGTAAATCTGATACGGATGTCACTAACAATGTTTCTACCAAATTTGGCGACTCTATCCAAAAAACTGAAAGGGATATAGAGTTTTCAGATTTTAGAAGGTGGGCGGTATAAGTGGGGGATTTTGATGCATATCTTTGTAAGATTTCCGCATCTACCTTCCCACCAAATTTTGTGATAATAGCTTAAAAGCTGTCATTTTCGATTAGGGGGAGGGGGCTGGGGGCTGAAGAAGTGGTCGTGGCATTCAAACTTTCGATGTAGTTTTTGCCGAATATCATCAGCTATCTTGCCCCCAAATTTGGTGACTTTAGGTGCTAAAATGTAAGATATGCCATATATGTGTTTCATCGATTTGCACATCGAGGTGTATCGATTTGTAATCGATTATCCAGGCCCTCTTAGGTCGTAGAGCGCTAAATTTGACATTTTGTCTGACGAAGACATGTTTATGCTTCAGGGGTGTCGAAAAAACCATGACACCATGACGGACACTGCACAAACCCAATATACTATGATACCTTTGGTATCAAAGTATAAAAAAAACAAGTAAAAACGTTGCAGTCGGAAACCAGTTTGAAACCAGTTTACATAGTTTCTGGATTCTGTCTGCAAATTGTAATATATGGGGGCTTTGGGAATAAATATCAGTCAAAAGGGGTAGGCGTGTCATCCAAATTTGTGATGCTTATCAGTGGCGGATGGCACCTTCTATCCCCTTACCAAGTTTGGAGACTCTTGCGCAAAAACTGAGAAAGATATAGCGGTGGGCTGTTTTAGTGGGCGTGGAACCAAAAAAATGCACATGTGTTTCGGATGTTACTAACAATGTTTCCGCCAAATTTATTGACTCTCTCCCAAAAGCTTAGAAAAATAAAAACATTTTAGATTTTACGAGGTGGGCGGTATAAGTGGGCATGGTATCCAAAACGTTGATGCACATCTGTTACGGATGTCACTAACAATGCTCCCATCAAATTTGGTGACTCTAGCGCAAAAACTGGCAAAGATACAAGCATTCCGGTTTTTTTACGCCGGCGGGGCATGTCCCGTTGTTTGGGGGCGTGGCATCCAATGTTTTGATGCATAACTTTGTCAGATGTCAGCATATACCTTTATATCAATTTTGGTGGCCATGGCTTCAAAACTGTAAGAGATACAGGCATTTTCGATTATAACTGGTGACGGGCGGGGGCGAAAGAGGTGAGCGTGGCATCAAAACTTTTGATGCAGTTTTTGAGGAATGACACCAGCTATGTTGTTACCAATTTTGGTGACTAGACGAAAAGAACTTAAAAAAAAATTTCACAAAATATTCCATTCAGGTTGAAAGTAAGCACTAAGAAAGGATTTTTAATTAGGACCACTCCTTCGAGTACCTTCCATACAAATTTGTTCTGAATTTGTCATTTTACCTCACTCCACGTCGGCGTGTCATTGTCGCACAAACTGGGAGTTTGACCGCGACCGAGTTTACAAAAACAAAACACCTGACCCATTCCACTTCTGTCGCCTGGATGTCGCACAAGCGATCGCGAGCGAGTTTACAAAAACAAAACAAATGCGCTGTGAAGTGCGATTTCTATTGTTTAAATTAAGAACTATCGATTAAGAGATCGACATAGAAACTCGTCTCTAAGAAAAGGTATTCATTGTAACCGAACCGGTGAAGCGCAAGCACGCATCAGTGCGAAATAGTTTAAATGATAATGTACAAGAAGCGAATAATTAAGTTAAAGTATTAAACATTTTGTGTGCGTATTCGAAAGGTGTTTTATTTCACGGTGGCTTCAAAGGTTCAGTTCTACAATCTTGGGGGCTCAACCGGGATGAACTTAAGAAGAAAACAAACAAACGGTGAAATGAATTAACAAAAAATTGCGTTTCAAGTTGTTAAAAAACGCGATTGAGTTTAGCGTAGTTAACACTATTTAACTGCGCTAATGATGAAGTAAAGTCAACATTGTTCAACTACGTTGATGTAAAGGTGGCAGAATAGGCGACATTCTGCGAAAGTATTCAGTTGTTGAAGAATACTTTGTGCATTGTGAGTATATTGCGACGCAAAACGGTGTAACGGAGGAAAGCGGCAGACGAGAAGGTTGACGACGGCTGCAGTTTTGGAAGAAATAACGGCAGAAGGAAGAACAGCGAAAAAAAGAACGCCGGCAGAAGGTGATATTTACGCATAATCGAGTGCGTTGGTGCTGTAACAAAAATACAACACAAAGCAGAGAATACGAGTGCGTGTGCCCTAACACATGTACAAAAGTTCTTGGAGAGAAGGAAATATGGTGCAGTATACATAAAACCTTACATTGTGTTAACATAGGTCTGTTAAAGTATAATGTTAATTCTTGTGTTAAAATTGTTATACGCTGTTAAGTAACGTACGTATGTGAAGAAAATACTTATTAAGAAAAATATTTGTTTGAGAAAATGTTAGTAGAAGACATCACTTGTCTTACAGTGCAAGGTCTTAAAGAAAAATTGAAATCGTTGGCATTACCAAGTTCAGGTGTTAAGAGAGAACTACAACAAAGATTAATTAGATATTTCAATTTAGAGGCAAACGAGCTAAGTAGTGACGACAGTTCATCGTACGAAGAACCAGAGCAGTTCGAGATGAAACCGGCAAATGATCAAACGATAGTCTCAGCATTCACATTAAGGGAGTCCTCGATCCCTTTTGGTTTTTACCGGGAATGGTCTTCCAAACAATGCTAAGTGGCTACTTGGTTTCGAATCGAATGCGGTAACAGTTAAGTGGAATGATTTACAAAAATTTATTTATGGCAGGCAGTTAATTAAAGGTGCAGCAAAATTATCTTTGAATAGTCAAACCGAAGTAAACGATTGGCCTACGCTTAAACAGGCGTTAAAATCAGAGTTTAGTGAGAAGCGTTCGGCAAAAGAAGTTCACAAATTATTGTCAGAAAGAAAGAAAAACAAGTAAAAACGTTGCAGTCGGACGCAACCGACTGCGATATACTTTGATACCAGTTTACATAGCTGTTTTAAGGATTCCTAGTGCAAATAGTAATATATGAGGGCTTTGGGTATAAAAATCAGGCAGAAGGGGTAGGCATGACATTTATCTGTGGCGGATGGAATTTTCTATCCTCCTACCAAGTTTGAAGACTCTAGCGCAAAAACCGACAAAGATATAGAGGTGGGCAGTATAAGTGGGCGTGGCATAAACAATTTTATGCACACCTGTTTCGGATGTTACAACCAATGTTCATTCCAAATTTGGTGACTCTAGCCCAAAAACTAAGAAAGATATAGAGGTGGGCGGTATAAATGGGCGTGGCATCCAAAACATTGATGCAGAACTGTTACGGATGTCACTACCAATGTTCATACCAAATTTGGTGACTCTAGCTTAAAAACTGACAAAGATTCATGCCTTCCGGTTTTTTTTTAGGGCGGTGGGGCATGTCCCGTTGTTTGGGGGCGTGGCATCCTATGTTTTGATGCATTACTTTGTCAGATGTCATCATCTACCTTCATGTCAATTTTGGTGGCAATAGCTTGAAAACTGTAGAAGATACAGGCATTTTTGTTTATAATTTGAGGGGGGCTGGGGGCGAAACAGGTGGGCGTGGCATCCAAACTTTTGATGCAATTTTTTGAAGAATGTCACCAGCTATTTTGCCATCAAATTTGGTGACTCTAGCTGCTAAAATGTGGGATATATATGTGATTTATCGATTTGCACTTCGAGGTGTATCGACTTGTTATCGATTTCCCAGGCCCCCTGAGGTCGTAGAGCCCTAGATTTAACACTTTGTCTGACGAAGACATGTACCAAGATATTTGCAAAGTTGCAAGGCTCTAGCTTTAAGGGTGTCGAAAAAAGTTGCGTTCATACGGACAGACGGACAGACGGACAGACGGACAGACACCATGACGGACATTGCACAAACCCAATATACTATGATACCTTTGGTATCAAAGTATAAACAAAATGAATCTTTAAGTGAATATTTTTATGTAATGATGAGCGTTGCAAATCAGAGTTAATTAAACGATGAAAGCATAATGGACTACGTCATTGAAGGAATACCAGATTCCAAGCAGAATAAAAGTTGTTTATTTCATGCATCAAATCTAACAGAGTTTAGACAAAAAATGAAGATTTACGAACGACTTTGTTCCAGTCATGAGTCCAAGCAAAGACCAAAGACTGACAATTATCCATCGAAAAGTAGCAAGCCAGAGAGGCGTTGTTTCAAATGTGGTAAAAACGATCACTTATTGAAAGAATGTAAAGAAGAAGAATTTAGATGTTTTAAATGCAATCAGATAGGATACAAGGCAAATCAGTGTGAAACAAAAACCGTTAATAAACAAGTAAAGAAGGAGTCGGTTAGCATGCAACAGTGTTCTCAGTCGATATTTAACCGCGCTTTTAAAACAGTCCTTATTAATGGCAAACAAGTCACAGCTTTGTTTGATTCGGGTAGCGACCTGTGTACTATTCGGGAAAGAATTTACAAGACAGTCCTACCAGTTGCTTTAGAAAAGAATGTGAAAGAATTGGCTGGTATAGGTGGGAAAAAGATTTACACCTTAGGTTCATTTGTAGTGTCGACCAGACTAGATGATATTCCGATTAAAATGCTTCCATTTTGTGCGTGATGAAGATAGTTTGTACGACGGAGTTATCGGCTGCGATGTTTTAGATAAAGTTGACGCATCGATTAGCTCAGAAGGTGTTATTTTTCAAGCAGCAGTAGTAGATAACGTTAATGAATTTGTTTCGAAAAAACGTGATCACAGCAAAATTCAGACTGCCGTTCAAGATGTACAAAAGACAAAGATTTCTGGATTAAAAAACGTTTTTAAACAGTTGCTATCAACCGATATAAGTAGCAAGTCTTATCCGGAATTAGATGTTGCGCATTTAAACACTAATTTAAAGACGCAAGTCAAAAGTTTGATTCAGGATTACAAGTCAGAGAGGCCAACGACAAGTCCTGTTGAAATGAAGATAATCCTCAAAGGCGAAGTAGCAGTCTTCCAGAGACCCAGACGTTTACCATATGCCGATATCGAGATAGTTAATGAACAGATAAAAAAATTGGTTGATTGAAGGGATAATTCGTAATAGCGTTTCGGAGTATGCATCTCCTATTGTTTTAATGTCTAAAAAAGATGGTACAAAGAGGTTGTGTTGCGACTATCGAAAACTAAATGAGAAGATTTTTCGTGATAATTTTCCTATGGTTTTGATGGATGACGTTTTACAGAAGTTACAAAAAGGAAAGGTGTTTACGACTTTGGACTTAACTAATGGGTTTTTCACGTTCCAGTGCAAGAAAATTCGCGCAAGTATACGTCGTTCGTCACACCACAAGGCCAGTACGAATTCTGTTTCGTACTTTTCGGAATTTCTAATTCTCCAGCCGTGTTTATGAGGTATATTTTTGCAGTTCTGAGGCAGTTGATTGATGACGGTACTATACTTCTCTATATGGATGATATCATAATACCCTCGAAGGATGAAGAGGAAGGTTTTGAAAAGTTGCAGATATAAAAGCAGTCCAACGTTATTTAGGCTTAACTTCTTATTTTCGCAGGTTTGTCAGAGATTTTGCTTCGATTGCTAGACCGTTGAGTAGTTTGTTAAAGAAGGACGCTATATTCAAAATGGAAGAAGAAGAGTTAGCTTCGTTCAAGCAGCTAAAAGGTTATTCATTAAGTTCACCAGTATTAATATTGTATGATCAAAAAGCAGAAACAGAAGATCATTGCGATGCGAGTATGTACGGGTACGGCGCTGTTCTTTTACAAAAGAAGTCTGGAGATCAGTATTCTCACCCCGTAGAGTACATAAGCAGGAAAACGACGAAAGCTGAAGAAAAATACCCGTCTTATGAGTTAGAAGTTCTTGCAATAGTTGAAGCTTTAAAGAAGTGGCGAATTTACTTGTTAGGTAAAAAGATAAAAATCGTGACAGATTGTAATGCGTTTACAATGACCATGAAAAAACAAGATGTTCCAGTTAAAATATCCCGCTGGGCAATATTTTTACAAGATTTTGATCATCAAATTGAACATAGGCCAGGAACAAGTATGAAGCATGTAGATGCTCTAAGCAGAGTACACTGTTTATTGTTACAGAACTCGCTTAAACACCGCGTATTGCAGGCACAGCGTGAGGATGAGTGGATAAACGCAATTTGCAAAGTTTTAGAAACGTCTACTTATGATGATTATTATTTGAAGTATGATCTTCTGCATAAGGACCCAGTCAATGAATTGTTAGTTATACCTTCAAAAATGGAGAATGAAATTATAACTACAGCTCATCGTCAAGGACATCTCGGTGCTAAGCGAACCATGGATTTAGTAAAACGTGATTTCTATATTCTAAACTTAGCAAGAAAAGTAGAGTTAATCATTAAATCGTGCGTAGAATGTATTATAGGTGACTCTAAGTGTGGAAAAAAAGAAGGCTTATTAAATCCAATTGATAAGTCAGACGTTCCACTGCAAACATATCACATTGACCACGTGGGGCCAATGGAGTCGACTAAGAAACATTACAACCACATTTTAGTTGTAGCTGATGCTTTTTCGAAATTTGTTTGGTTGTACCCATCCGTCCATTCATCTCCGTTTAAATTCTTACAGGGATAGAAATTAGAACAAAATCTAACAATGATATTGATGAAGAATTTTTAGTTGAGTTACAAGAAGAAAAAGATAAGTTAAGACAAGCAGTAAAAGAAAATATTTTATCAATTCAAGAAGAGAACCGTAATTCATTTAACTAATCAAGGAAGCCTGAAAAAGAGTTTAATGTCAATGATATGGTCGTTATCAAGCGTACCCAATTTGGAGTCGGTCTTAAGTTAAAGGGGAAGTTGCTTGGTCCCTATTTGGTAAAGCGTAAATTGAGTCACGGAAGATACATTGTCGAAAAAATAGGTGATTTCGAAGGACCAAACAATACGAATACAGTTGTGGAGTATATGAAAGTTTGGCACCCATCATTCGGGACGAATGATTAGTAGGATGGCCGAATGTAGGATTGGCAGCTCTAGTTACGCTAGTAGCTGATGTCGATTACTATCATAAGAATAATCGTAAGATTAGCAGCGCAACAGCTGATGTCGATAAGTAACCTATAAGTGCGATTACTATTGTTTAAATTAAGAACTATTGATTAAGAGATCGACATAGAAACTCGTCTCTAAGAAAAGGTATTCATTGTAACCGAACCGGTGAAGCGCAAGCACGCATCAGTGCGAAATGGTTTAAATGATAATGTACAAGAAGCGAATAAGAAGGTTAAAGTATTAAACATTTTGTGTGCGTATTCGAAAGGTGTTTTATTTCACGGTGGCTTCAAAGGTTCAGTCCTACACATATTACACATTTAAGTAAATAATGCCCTTGAAAATTTAAATTTCATAATTTTATGTTTTTGTATCACTTAGCACAGTGCACAATTTTAATACTTTGATACCAAAGGTATCATAGTATATTGGGTTTGTGCAATGTCCGTAATGGTGTCTGTCCGTCTGTCTGTATGAATGCAACTTTTTTTGACACCCTTAAAGCTAGAGCCTTGCAACTTTGCAAATATCTTGGTACATGCCTTCGTCAGACAAAGTGTTAAATTTTATGGCCCTACGACCTCAGGGAGCTTGAGAAATCGATATCAAGTCGATAAGCCTCGATGTGCAAATCGATAAAACACAAATATATCTTACATTTTAGCAGCTAGAGTTACCAAATTTCACCAAAAAACTGCATCAAAAGTTTGGATGCCACGCCCACCTATTCCGCCCCCAGCCCCTCTCCAATTATAAACAAAAGTGCCTGTATCTTCTACAGTTTTTAAGCTATGGACACCAATATTGGCATAATGGTAGATGCTAACATTTGACACAGGTATGTATCAAAACTTTGGTTTCCACGCCCCCAAACAACGGAACATGCTCCACCGCCCTAATAAAAACCGGAATGCATGTACCTTCGGCAGTTTTTGCGCTAGATTCACCAAATTGGTGGGAACATTGTTAGTGACATCCGTAACACATGTGCATTTGTTGGATGCCACGCCCACTTATACCGCACACCTCTATTTCTTTGTCAGTTTTTGCGCTAGAGTCTCCAAACATTCTAGGGGGATACAAGGTGCCATCCGCCACAGATATGCATCACAAATTTGCATTTCACGCCTACCCCTTCTGCCTGATACTTATACCCAGAACCCCCAGATATTACTATTTGCACACAGAATCCTTAACACAGCTACGTAAACTGGTATCAAAGTACATCACAGACGGTTGTGTCCGACTGCAACGTTTTTACTTGTTTTATTTAATCTGCCTCCCTACTAAATTTGGTACATCTCGTTCAAAAACTGTGAAAGACACTGGTATATTCGTTTATGTTTGGATGGGACCGGGAGTAAAAGATCGATATCGATTATCGATATTTCCGCTCCCCGTTGTCGTAAAGACCCCCCCCCACAAAGTCACTTTGACGCATGAATAGACCAAGACATTTCTTAAGTTTCGAGGTTTTTCATTAAAATATTATAGATGGCGAGCATTGCACAAAAGCCATTTAAGTACTACTGATAATTTCGGCTTCCGAATGACATAGGTATATAAAGACACCAAAAGGTGTTTTCGAACCTTGTTCAAATTTGATATGCCAAATATACGTCTTGACAAGTTTCGTTAAGATTGATTAGCTTTAGGAGTAGCCTTTCGGCTTTCTGGTTACCGTTTAATTTCAACCCCGATCAAATTGAAAGTGCAGAGCAAGCACACTGTACGCCACAGAATTTGTTAATTGTTTTATGCGGACTAGATTAAGCGCTAGAAGAGCCATAACGAAAACCGCCCAGAAGCCAACCAAATATAAGAAATACCAAGTAAGAGGGTTTTATTCAAGAGATCCTGACTAGCATATACCGTGAACCATATGCTTCACGCGAGCATGTACCATATGTGTGTTTACGCTTGTACAGAAAGCGCACACAATGCTGCGCTACTGCATACTTATCTTTTATGTAAAGTAACGGAGCAAGCTACGATGATTTGAAACAAGCTTAATCTGCGTAGAGCTTAAAATAGCTTATGATATTGTCGCGTTCATACATTCAGACGTATGTATGGCTATAGCAACTCAGTTTTTTCTGCTCTGTGGGGTCGGCGACAGTTCCTTCTGTCTGTTGCATACTTTTTCACAAAATCATTATACCCGTTTACATTTTTCAGGGGTGTAAAAATCAATGCCGCTTGCGAAGAAAACTTTAGCAGTCATTTCAAATGCGGTCAGTTGGGTTCCACCGAGTACACTGGTCGGCATATGTATTTTGACAACATTTAAAGTTAAATCCACGCATTATATATACTTACTTTATAAAAAGTTTGGTATCAATGGATAGGCAATGGTACTTTTTTGCATTTTTATCCTTTTTTCATGAAAAATTGTCATTTTTGCCATTTTCAAAACATCATAAAAAATACATGCGAAGAGATTTTTGAACAATTTATTTCAGTCACTATAAGAATTGTTTGAAGCAACTTTTTGCATCAAAACATTTTTTGTGTAAGCCCTTGAAAATAGACCTTTGGAAGAATTGAAAACTTTTAATGGGTACTTAATGGGTTAAGAAGAGAATTGGATCGTCAAAACGGAATTGAAATGGCCTATCCATTGATACCAAACTTTTTATAAAAAAGTATAAATAATGCGTAGATTTACATAACTTTGAATGTTGTCAAAATACATAAGACGACCAGTGTAGTAAGTACTGGTGGTTGAAAATAAATACGATTAAACGCCCTTGATTGCGGGCTGCCAGTTCATTTGGGAGTCGGTTTTTCGACCAAAAGCAAGACTCTTATGCAGTATCATAAGCACTATTGTGGGCGTTAGACTTGGTCCTTGGTTGCTGACTTTGTTATATTGGTGACGGCCAAGTTGCACGCAATCTATGACATCAGCGTTGTTTACCAACTTCTGTTACACGAGTTTTACTAACCAACAATTAGTTCCAAATACACCATAAGACGCTTATAAAACATAACACAATTACAAGCATGCACATACAAATTAAAGTACAATTCCGCAACAAACAACGCTTCAAGCGCTAGAAAAAAAAACAGTGGGATTTAAGCGCTGGACTCTAGCTTGAGTCAAGCTTGAAAGGTTAAGCACTAGAATTGTACAGCATTACACTCAACAGTGTTGCTTGAATTTTGAAAGTACTTAATTTGAATTTCCAGCGCTGGAAGCGAGCTTGATTTACAGCCTCGTATAGAACATTACAAAATTATCTGGCAGTTGATTTTACACTAAATCAGTACTTGTATACATTAACATAAGTTAACATAAGTTGCAGTTAAATGTTTATAATATCCGCCTGCGCAATGAATTGCTTACTTGCTTGGAATTTAGGGGAATATTGAGCAACTTCATGAAATTCAAGTTCACAAGACAAAGGATTAAGAAACAAAATATACTAAACGTTTATTTACTTACAACTTTTTCACTGTAACTGCGCCCATACAAAGCATATATATTCTTGATAAATACCAGGGACCGTGACAGTTATAACTTTTATCATAAAAATCAATATATAATAGTTAACTTTCACCTTTTATATTACAAAATCAATAAGTAACAGTTATTTTGGATTTTTAAATTATTCCTCATGAGCCAACAGCTATTTTTTATTAAAAAAGTTAAGAAATAACTTTTAAAAATTGATTTTAGTTTTTCAAATTATAAAAAACTATTTATTTCTGATTTTTATAATTAACATCAAAAATAACAGTTATCTTATGATTTTTATAATATAAATCAGAAATAACAAGTGAAAACATTGCAGTCGAACGCAACCGACTGCGATATACTTTGAAACCAGTTTACATAACTGTGTTAAAGACTCAGTGTGCAAATAGTAATATCAGGGTTGTGCTAGAAAACTCCAGAGTTTTTGGCTCGAGCAAATTTTAAAATCTCTGAGAAATGGGAGATTTAATTTTTCGGTATATTTGTTTGGAGTAAATATAATAAAAACAAGTAAAAACGTTGCAGTCGGACGCAACCAACTGCGATATACTTTGATACCAGTTTACATAGCTGTGTTAAGGATTCTGAGTGCAAATAGCTATATATGAGGGTTTTGGGTATAAAAATCAGGCAGAAAGGGTAGGCATGACATTTATCTGTGGCGGATGGCACTTTCTATCCCCCCACCAAGTTTGTAGACTCTAGCGCAAAAGCCGACAAAGATATAGAGGTGGGCATTATAAGTGGGCGTGGCATAGAAAATTTTTATTCACACCTGTTACGGATGTCACAACCAATGTTCATACCAAATTTGGTGACTCTAGCCCAATAGCAAATTTTTATGCACACCTGTTACGGATGTCACTAACAATGTTCATACCAAATTTGAAGAGCCTAGCTCGAAAACTGAGAGAGATTTAGCTGTGGGCGGTATAAATGGGCGTGGCATCCAAAATTTGTATGCATACTAGTTACGGATGTCACTACCAATATTCATACCAAATTTGGTCTCTAGTTTAAAAACTTGCGAAGATACATGCCTTCCGGTTTATTTTAGGGCGGTGGGGCATGTCCCGTTGTTTGGGGGCGTGGCATTCAATGTTTTGATGCATAACTTTGTCAGATGTCAGCATCTACCTTCATGTCAATTTTAGTGGCTATAGCTACAAAACTGTAGAAGATACAGGCATTTTTGTTTATAATTGGAGAGGGGCTGGAGGCGGAATAAGTGGGCGTGGCATCCAATATTTTGATGCAGTTTTTTGGGGAATGTCACCAGCTATCTTGCCATCAAATTTGGTGACTCTAGCTGCTAAAATGTGGGAAATACTTGTGTTTTATCGTTTTGCACATCAAGGTGTATCGACTTGTTATCGATTTCCCAGGCCCCCTGAGGTCGTAGAGCTCCAAATTTAACACTTTGTTTGACAAGGACATGTACCAAGATATTTGCAAAGTTGCAAGGCTCTAGCTTTAAGGGTGTCCAAAAAAGTTGCGTTCATACGGACGGACGGACGGACGGAGGGACGGACAGACACCATGACGGACATTGCACTAACCCAATATACTATGATACCTTTGGTATCAAAGTATAAAAATTTCCCAAAATGTCGGACATTGCACTAACCCAATATACTATGATACCTTTGGTATCAAAGTATAAAAATTTCCCAAAATGTATTTAATATTTTTACTTGACGGCAAAATATTAAATATTTATTTTGTATAAAAACTACAATAGACAAGACTTTGCAAATTTTTATAATATTTTCTTATTAATGAAATAGCACATAAATGTCCAGCGATGACATCTCTGCTATGACATCTTGCTTGAACAGATGTTGTACAGCGAATGGCAAAATCTCTTAGACAATTGTTAGAGATTGATATCAATAAAAATTCATGAATTAAAACATTTATTATTTTTTTAAATGTATTTGCAATATGGATTTAAGCTAAAAATTAGCTATCTAAAATAATGCATTAGACGTTTTATTTTGCTTAAACTAGGCAATACACTGGCCGAACAGCTTGGAGTTTTAAAAGCGTCTCAAACAGCGCTCTGGCACAGCTAAAACCACCGTCAGGTTGGTTTCGGGTTGGAATTCGGTTGGATTTCATTCGTAGCACACCCTTGTATATGGGGGTTTTGAGTATAAGTATCAGGAAGAAGGGGTAGGCGTGACATGCAAATTTGTGATGCATATCTGTGGCGGATGACAACCTGTAGCCCCCTACCAAGTATGGAGACTCTTGCGCAAAAACTGACAAAGATATAGAGGTGGGCGGTATAAGTGGGCGTGGATTCTAAAACTTTAATGCACACCTGTTAGGGATGTCACTAACAATATGCCCACCAAATTTGGTGACTCTAGCCCAGAACTGAGAAAGATATACAGTTTTCGGATTTTAGAAGGTGGGCGGTATAGGTGGGCGTGGCATCCAACATTTTAATGCAGTTTTTGAGGAGTGTCACCAGCTATCTTGCCATAAAATTTGGTGACTCTAGCGCAAAAACTGGCGAAGATACATGCACTCCGGTTTTTGTAAGGGCGGTGGGGCATGTCCCGTTGTTTAGGGGCGTGGCATCCGAAGTTTTGATGCATATCTATGTAGGAATCGAGTATTCGAAACAAATAGTAGTGGTAATCGATACTAATCGATTAAGAGTTAGATCACGAGTCGTGTTAGAGATGAGAGTTAGTCGCTATTCTCGTGAGCTGAGCTCAGTCGGTATTCTCGTCAGCTAAGTATCAGACGTGCATTGAAAGAGCGCTTGTTAAATAAATTATAAGTTGAGTTAAATGGTACTTTAAACCTAAATAATAAATACTATCAAATATTATATCAACTAAATATAAATAAACTACAAATGGGGGCTCAACCAGGATAAAGCCTAAGACAACAAAATTTATAATTTGACGACGGAATAGTGCTCGAGTGCGAAAGCAGAAAGTCGCAGAAAATTGAAGAAGACGACGTATGTGCAAGGCGTCAAAGTTGCGTCGTAAAAGAGAGATACCGAGAAAGAACGTCTGGAAGTAACGGGAAAAACAGTTATCTACGCATCATTTTGTGTGTGTACTGCGTCAAACAAAGAAGAACAGTTAGGTTCTCGAAGCTTACACAGACAGTGGTAGATATCAGTGGCGAGCGGCGAAAAAGAAGCAAAGTTGCGTGGTGAAATTGCAGCGCATACTTGTGTAGTGGTACGCTTTAGGAAAAGCAAATTAGAAGAAAAGTAAACGGTAACGCAGGCGCGAAGGCCGGTGCGTTTGGAAAAACAAAATAGAAGTGAACAAAGCGGTAACGCAGGCGAGAAGGTCGGTGCGTTGGTGAAGACGTGACAACTGTACATCGTGAGTAGGCGGCACACACAGGAGAGAATACGGAAACGCATCGAGAGCGAAAACAGAGGCAAGAGGACGGGAGAGGCAACATTCACAGGCAGGTTATATGATCTGAGTGTTGGCTTCATTGCGTTAAGCTTAGGCGCTGTAAAGGCTTGGAAATCGAAGGCGTGTATTAGCAGTGTGGTGAGTCTTAAGGAGACGATTACAGAGAAGATCGTTGGCAGAGCAGCAGAGACGAAAGCAACAGAGTGCCGTATGGTCGAGCTTTTAACAGAGACAAATGTAAACAGAGCAGAGATACTAAAGCAGCAGAGTATCGTATCAACGAGCTAATAACAGAGACGATTGTTACAGCGCAGGGAAACGAACGCAACAGAGTATCGTGTCATCGAAACGTAACAGAGTCGATAGTTGCGCAAAAGGAATCGCGTGATTATATGTATTTACATAATTTTAATTATTAAGCAAATACTAATAGTTTCATAATCTTAATTTACTTTTGTAAACAGTCAAGATGCAAGTTGACGAGATTATGGTATTGAGGGTTGCAGATTTGCGGCAAAAGTTAGCCCAGCTCCAGCTTCAGACTAGCGGGGTTAAACGCGATTTGCAAAACCGATTACTAGTTCATTATGGTCACCAAGATGAGGAAGATGACGATGACGATTCAATGGTAACAGCAAAAGAGGGAACAATGCCTAGTCAGCTTTTACCAAGTTCTATACCAACAATGGCAAACAAACCATGGTTCACCTTGAAAGATGTAGAGGGCAGCGTGTCACAGTTTAGAAGTTCCCAAATTGCCGACATAAGTATTTGGATCGAAGAGTTGGAAGAATGTGCAGCAACAGCGCAGTGGAATAGTGTACAACTTTTTATATATGCCAAACAGCTGTTAGTGGGTGCGGCGTACGTAGTTTACGTGACGTACGAGATTGGGAGATGTTAAAACTTGCTTTGTTAGAGGAATTTACTGTTAAATTGTCGCCAGCAGAGATACACCGATCTTTACAAAGACGTCAACAAAAGAAAGGGGAATCTTTACAAGAATTTTTGTACGCGTTGATGGAAATTGCCAATCCAATTAAATTAGATGACGCTAGCATAATAGAGTATTTCGTAGCAGGTGTTCCAGATACACGAGCAAATAAAGCAATGTTGTTTCAAGCTAAGAACATAAGAGAACTAAAATCCCAGATTGAAATATATGCAAAATCACATTGTGGACCTGAACAATTTAAGAAAAATCACATAGGCAGAGAGTCGACAATAGGAAAACCAAGAAAGTGTTTCAAGTGCGGAGATGAGTCTCATCTAAGAAAAGATTGCACCAAGAAAGATTTTAAATGCTATAAATGCGGTACGCCAGGGCATCGTTCTTCGGACTGTAAAGTGATAGCTGATTCAAAAAAGGAAAAGGAATCGAACGCAAATGTTGTCCAATATGAGAAAGTTGTTTCAAAGCCGATAAGCGTTTTTACTGCTTCAGGTCTTGAGCTTAAAGATGTTTCGTACGCAGGTATTAATTTCAAAGGTCTTGTTAATACAGTCGCTGACGTGTGTTTACTACGCAAAAGTGTGTTTTTATACTTTGATACCAAAGGTATCATAGTATCATCATTGGGTTTGTGCAATGTCCGTCATGTCGTCTGTCCGTCCGTCCGTCCGTCCGTCCGTATGAACGCAACTTTTTTCGACACCCTTAAAGCTAGAGCCTTGCAACTTTAGAAATATCTTGGTACATGTCTTCGTCAAACAAAGTGTTAAATTTGGGGCTCTACGACCTCAGGGGGCCTGGGAAATCGATAACAAGTCGATACACCTTGATGTGCAAATCGATAAAACACAAGTATTTCCCACATTTTAGCAGCTAGAGTCACCAAATTTGATGGCAAGATAGCGGGTGACATTCTTCAAAAAACTGCATCAAAATATTAGATGCCACGCCCACCTATTCCGCCCCCAGCCCCTCTCCAATTATAAACAAAAATGCCTGTATCTTCTACAGTTTTGTAGCTATAGCCACCAAAATTGACATGAAGGTAGATGCTGACATCTGACAAAGTTATGCATCAAAACATTGGATGCCACGCCCCCAAACAACGGGACATGCCCCACCGCCCTAAATAAACCGGAAGGCATGTATCTTCGCCAGATTTTAAACTAGAGTCACCAAATTTGGTATGAATATTGGTAGTGACATCCGTAACTAGTGTGCATACAAATTTTGGATGCCACGCCCACTTATACCGCCCACCGCTATATCTCTCTCAGTTTTCGAGCTAGGCTCTTCAAATTTGGTATGAACATTGTTAGTGACATCCGTAACAGATCTGCATCAATGTTTTGGTTGCCACGCCCACTTATTCCGCCCACCTCTATATCTTTCTTAGTTTTTGGGCTAGAGTCACCAAATTTGGTATGAACATTGGTTGTGACATCCGTAACAGGTGTGCATAAAAATTTGCTATGCCACGCCCACCTTTACCACCCACCTATATATATTTGTCTGTTTTTGCGCTTGAGTCTTCAAACTTGATAGGGGGATAGATAAATGTCATGCCTACCCTTTCTGTCTGATTTGTATACCCCAAACCCTCATATAACTATTTGCACTCAGAATCCTTTACACAGCTATGTAAACTGGTATCAAAGTATATCGCAGTCGGTTGCGTCCGACTGCAACGTTTTTACTTGTTTAAGTTTGGAAAGATGATGTTAGAAGGCTCTGGGAAATGTTTAACAGGCATTGGAGACAGTCAGGTATTGACATTTGGTAGTATTGTAGTACCAGTGGAAATTGGCAATATTGGTATAAGTGTAGAGTTTCATATAATTCCAGATGAAGATATTGCTTTTGAAGCTTTTCTAGGAAGAACAATTCTTAAGGATATTGATATGCAAATCACCTTAGAAGGAACGCAGTTTAAGCGACGCGTTACGAATTATGCAAATGAGGAGACAAGTAATAAGGAACCTACTAAAAAGATTACTCAGTCGTCATGTTCAGACTTATTAGTTGAATTTAAAGATACCTGCATGTTAGTCTCAGAAGAAGTTAAAATGGAAAATAATGTTAAACTATCTCACCTTGACAAAACTTATGTTACGGAGGTACAAGACGTGATTCAGAAATACGTGCCACAGAGAAACGTAGATGCACCAGTTAAAATGAAAATAGTATTGAAAGATGAAATTCCGGTTTATCAACATCCGAGACGTCTTGCTATTTGTGAGCAAGAGGTTGTCGATGACCAGATAGAAGAGTGGTTAGATCAAGGAATAATCCGTCCCAGTTTTTCAGAATATGCATTAGGGAGCGTTCAAATATTACGTAACGCAATTTTTGAAGATTTTTGACCCCCCCTCCCCCCCTTGTAACGCACCGTAACGTTTTTCTTAACCCCCCCCCCCCCCAATTAAGCGTTACGTAACACTCAAGTGACAATTTTTTTTTAGATTTTTTATCCGCAGCACCTGCGTTTTTTGTTTATTTTTAATACATTTTTGGCTTCACATTTTCCTATTTTAGCTATTTTTTTAATAATGAACTTTTGAAATAAAATAAAATTATTATTTATTTTTTGTTTAATATTTGTAATTTACGAATAATTTAGCTTTTTGCTATAACCGAAGTATGGCAGAATGGTACGTAACGTGTTGAGAAAGACCCCCCCCCCCTTGTAACGCATCGTAACGTTTGACGAGACCCCCCCCCCCCAAATTGCGTTACGTAATACTTGAACGCTCCCTTACCGATAGTGCTAGTAGCAAAAAAGATCGGAAGAAAACGACTATGCTGCGATTACAGAAATTTGAATGGGAAAATTGTGCGAGACAATTTTCCGATGTGTCAAATAGACGAAGTTATAGAAAAACTACAAGGTGCAAAGATATTCACAACGTTAGATTTGACGAATGGTTTTTTCCACGTCCCAATAGAGCGGGATTCACAAAAATATACAGTGGGTCACAGCTCAAAGAATGCAGTACATACTTTAAACTTCAAACTTCCATAGCGATGAAACTAGAAGGGGTAATGGAATAAATGAGGTATCGAATTAAAGATAAAATTTTATAGATTAACATAACATAATTCATTTATTGTCAACAACTGCTTAAATATAAGAAAAACTTCAAAAACAAAGCAAAGTGTTAAAAGTAGCAGCGCAGAGTGAGCTAAGAATCAATTGGGATAAGAGTCAAATTCTGCAAAGCAAGGTTGATTTCCTAGGATATGTGATCGAAGACAATACCATAAAGCCAGGCGATGAGAAAACAATAGCAGTCGCTAATTATCCTGTGCCAAAGGATAAAAAGGAGATTCAACGGTTTATTGGACTAACTTCTTATTTTAGGAAATTTATTGAGAATTACGCAATTATAGCAAAACCTCTATCAGATTTGTTACGAAAAGATTCTAAGTACGAGTTCAAAGAATTACAGCAGGTTGCGTTTAAGCAATTGAAAGAAGCGTCAATCAGTAGACCAGTACTTAAAATATACAAGCCGCGATTAGAGACGGAAATTCATACAGACGCGTCAAAATTGGGCTACGGAGCTGTATTGTTACAGAAAGATTAAGAAGACGGCTTATTTCACCCTGTTCAATTCATGAATCGGAAAGCGAAACCCTGCGAAAAAAAATATCCGGATTATGATCTTGAGGTGTTAGCGATAATCGAAGCTTTGACGAAATGGCGTGTCTATGTTTTGGGAATTAGGTTTAAAATCATGACTGATGGTAATGCTTTTGCAATGACGATGAAGAAGAAGGATGTACCATTAAGACTAGCGCGTTGGGCAATGTACTTACAGGATTTCGACTGCGTCATTGAACATCGTTCAGGCACAAAAATGAAACACGTAGATGCATTGAGTCGAGTTTCTTGTTTTATGTTTTCGGAAAGTATCGTTCACAGATTAAAAGAAGCGCAGTTAAAAGATGAGTGGGTTAGAGCGGTGCGCAGTGTTGTTGAAGAAAAGGCATATGAAGACTACTATATTGCAAATGGTATTTTGTTTAAGGACCCAAACCATGAGCTTCTTGTAGTGCCAGCTCAAATGGAAACCGAAATCATTCAAATAGCGCATAGACAGGGTCATTTTTCTGCCAAAAAGACCCAGGACTTAGTGGAGAAATCTTATTTTATTCCGAAAATAAAAGAGAAAGTTTCACGCGTGGTGGATAGTTGCGTCGAATGCATTATAGTTAATGAGAAACGTGGAAAGCGAGAGGGATATTTACAGCCTATTGATAAAGGCGATAGACCATTGTTAACCTACCACATTGACCATGTCGGACCGTTAGAGATAACAAAAAAGCGTTATAGCTTCATTTTGGTGGTGGTAGATGCATTTTCAAAGTATGTTTGGTTGTACTCCACGCGCAGTACGGGTGTGTAGGAGGTAATAAAGTGTTTAGAAGTTCAGGCCACAAATTTTGGAAATCCATTAAGAATAGTATCCGATAGAGGTGCTGCATTTACTTCGAACTTATTTCGCGAATATTGTGAAAAACAAGGTATTCACCATTTGATGATAGCTACAGGTGTCCCACGAGGTAACGGACAAGTTGAGCGCATGCACAAGATTGTGATACCAATGCTTTCGAAGTTACATCAAGGAGACCCTGGTACTTGATATAGGCACTTAGGCAAAGTTCAACAGATCATAAACAAGGTAGAACCGCGAAGTACTAAAGTTTCACCTTTTAAAATATTAACGGGTCTAGAAATGCGTGTTCAATATGACCAAAAACTGAATGAATTACTGCATATATTGATAATTAAGGAGTAAACGACGAACGTGAAAATGTACGAGATGTAGCTCGTGAAAACATAGGCAAGATACAAAATGAAAATCGAAGTAATTTTGATTCAAAACGTAAAGTCGACCGAAAGTACAATGTGAATGATGTTGTAGCTATAAAACGGAAGCAGTATGGGAATGGCTTAAAGCTTAAGGAAAGTATCTTGACCATATAAAGTAGTCAAGATAAAGTCACATGAAAGGTATGAAGTTGAGAAAATAGGAGAAACGGAAGGCCCTTGCAAAACACTGACAGTTGCAGAATATATGAAGCCATGGGTAGATCTATTCGAGGCGAATGATCCGTTAGGACAGCCGAATGTAGGAATCGAGTATTCGAAACAAACACGTAGTGGTAATCGATACTAATCGATTAAGAGTTAGATCACGATTCGTGTTAAGGCCTGTTTACCCAAAATTTAATTTAATTTAATTTAATTTAACAAGTCAGCTGACTCAATCAAACCTATGCGAACTCTATGTGAGCGTTTACCCAAAATTTAATTTAATTTAATTTAATTTAATTTAATTTAGTTTAGTTCCGAACCTGCAGGTTGCAGATTCTTAAATCTTTTCGGTTTTGCAACACCAACCAACATGTTGGTAAGCTTGAAAATACAGAACAGCTGATCAAAAAGTGTGGTGCAAAACGTTTACATATTCAAATATTTAAATAAACGAGCATAAGCTAATTATTTTAGTTGAAAATTATGTCTGTTGTGTGATTAAAAGTCAAAATACTTCAAAAATATAATTAAAAAAGATAAGTTTGGGCTTATATATTGTCCGTTTGTCCGTCCGTCCGTTTGTCCGTCCGTCCGTTTGTCCGTCCGTCCGTTTGTCCGTCCGTTCGTCTGTCCGTCCGTCCGTCCGTCTGTCCGTCCGTCCGTATGAACGCAACTTTTTTCGACACCCTTAAAGCTAGAGCCTTGCAACTTTGCAAATATCTTGGTACATGTCTTCGTCAGACAAAGTGTTAAATTTAGGGCTCTACGACCTCAGGGGGCCTGGGAAATCGATAACAAGTCAATACACCTCGATGTGCGAATCGATAAAACACAAATATATCTTACATTTTAGCAGCTAGAGTCACCAAATTTGATGGCAAGATAGCGGGTGACATTCTTCAAAAAACTGCATCAAAATATTAGATGCCACGCCCACCTATTCCGCCCCCAGCCCCCCTCCAATTATAAACAAAAATACCTGTATCTTTTACAGTTTTGAAGCTATAGCCACCAAAATTGACATGAAGGTAGATACTGACATCTGACAAAGTTTTGCATCAAAACATTGGATGCCACGTCCCCACCGCCCTAAAAATAACCGGAAGGCATCGATCTTTGCCAGATTTTAAACTAGAGTCACCAAATTTGGTATGAACATTGGTAGTGACAACCGTAACAGGTGTGCATACAAATTTTGGATGCCACGCCCACTTATACCGCCCACCGCTATATCTCTCTCAGTTTTCGAGCTAGGCTCTTCAAATTTGGTATGAACATTGTTATAGTGTATTTCCTTTATCCAGTTATTCTCAGTTGTGACCATTTTGAGTAACTGAAGTTCATTTTGCGTGTATTTTCCCATAAGGAATTTACTGCAATAAACCTTCAGTCAATGGTAACTGGGAATAACTGGTTATCGGCTATCGTACTTTTTCGATGAACATCGCTGAAATATCGCTGTTAATGAATAACATTACGTTAACATAGCTAAAACAGCTTATCCGGCTTATGATCTTGAGGTGTTAGCGATAATCGAAGCTTTGACGAAATGGCGTGTCTATGTTTTGGGAATTAGGTTTAAAATCATGACTGATTGTAATGCTTTTGCAATGACGATGAAGAAGAAGGATGTACCATTAAGACTAGCGCGTTGGGCAATGTACTTACAGGATTTCGACTGCGTCATTGAACATCGTTCAGGCACAAAAATGAAACACGTAGATGCATTGAGTCGAGTTTCTTGTTTTATGTTTTCGGAAAGTATCGTTCACAGATTAAAAGAAGCGCAGTTAAAAGATGAGTGGGTTAGAGCGGTGCGCAGTGTTGTTGAAGAAAAGGCATATGAAGACTACTATATTGCAAATGGTATTTTGTTTAAGGACCCAAACCATGAGCTTCTTGTAGTGCCAGCTCAAATGGAAACCGAAATCATTTAAATAGCGCATAGACAGGGTCATTTTTCTGCCAAAAAGACCCAGGACTTAGTGGAGAAATCTTATTTTATTCCGAAAATAAAAGAGAAAGTTTCACGCGTGGTGGATAGTTGCGTCGAATGCATTATAGTTAATGAGAAACGTGGAAAGCGAGAGGGATATTTACAGCCTATTGATAAAGGCGATAGACCATTGTTAACCTACCACATTGACCATGTCGGACCGTTAGAGATAACAAAAAAAGCGTTATAGCTTCATTTTGGTGGTGGTAGATGCATTTTCAAAGTATGTTTGGTTGTACTCCACGCGCAGTACGGGTGTTGAGGAGGTAATAAAGTGTTTAGAAGTTCAGGCCACAAATTTTGGAAATCCATTAAGAATAGTATCCGATAGAGGTGCTGCATTTACTTCGAACTTATTTCGCGAATATTGTGAAAAACAAGGTATTCACCATTTGATGATAGCTACAGGTGTCCCACGAGGTAACGGACAAGTTGAGCGCATGCACAAGATTGTGATACCAATGCTTTCGAAGTTACATCAAGGAGACCCTGGTACTTGATATAGGCACTTAGGCAAAGTTCAACAGATCATAAACAAGGTAGAACCGCGAAGTACTAAAGTTTCACCTTTTAAAATATTAACGGGTCTAGAAATGCGTGTTCAATATGACCAAAAACTGAATGAATTACTGCATACATTGATAATTAAGGAGTAAACGACGAACGTGAAAATGTACGAGATGTAGCTCGTGAAAACATAGGCAAGATACAAAATGAAAATCGAAGTAATTTTGATTCAAAACGTAAAGTCGACCGAAAGTACAATGTGAATGATGTTGTAGCTATAAAACGGAAGCAGTATGGGAATGGCTTAAAGCTTAAGGAAAGTATCTTGGACCATATAAAGTAGTCAAGATAAAGTCACATGAAAGGTATGAAGTTGAGAAAATAGGAGAAACGGAAGGCCCCTGCAAAACACTGACAGTTGCAGAATATATGAAGCCATGGGTAGATCTATTCGAGGCGAATGATCCGTTAGGACAGCCGAATGTAGGAATCGAGTATTCGAAACAAACACGTAGTGGTAATCGATACTAATCGATTAAGAGTTAGATCACGATTCGTGTTAAGGCCTGTTTACCCAAAATTTAATTTAATTTAATTTAATTTAACAAGTCAGCTGACTCAATCAAACCTATGCGAACTCTATGTGAGCGTTTACCCAAAATTTAATTTAATTTAATTTAATTTAATTTAATTTAGTTTAGTTCCGAACCTGCAGGTTGCAGATTCTTAAATCTTTTCGGTTTTGCAACACCAACCAACATGTTGGTAAGCTTGAAAATACAGAACAGCTGATCAAAAAGTGTGGTGCAAAACGTTTACATATTCAAATATTTAAATAAACGAGCATAAGCTAATTATTTTAGTTGAAAATTATGTCAGTTGTGTGATTAAAAGTCAAAATACTTCAAAAATATAATTAAAAAAGATAAGTTTGGGCTTATATATTGCCATTAGCTCAAGTAAAAATGTGTTTAAATAACAATTCAAAATGTAACGGAGTGTTAACAACACTGCTAACATAATTTTACACGCTTTACACACTGTTTCCTTAAATTAAATTAAATTTTGGGTAAACGCATACATTTTCTTAAATTAAATTAAATTAAATTAAAATAAATTAAATTAAATTAAATTTTGGGTAAATAGGCCTTTAGAGATGATAGTTAGTCGCTATTCTCGTGAGCTGAGCTCAGTCGGTATTCTCGTCAGCTAAGTATCAGACGTGCATTGAAAGAGCGCTTGTTGAATAAATTATAAGTTGAGTTAAATAGTACTTTAAACCTAAATAATAAATATCATCAAATATTATATCAACTAAATATAAATAACCTACATCTATGTCAGATGTCAGCATCCACCCTAATGGCAATTTTGGTCGATATAGCCTTAAAACTCTAGAAAATACAGGCATTTTCGATTATAACTGGTAAGGGGCGGGGGCGAAAGAGGTGAGCGTGGCATCCAAGCTTTTGATGCAGTTTTTGAGGAATGACACCTGCTATGTTGCTCCCAAATTTGGTGACTAGACCAAAAGAGCTTAAAAAAAAATTTCACAAAATATTCCATTCAGGTTGAAAGTACAAATCCGAATTTTTAAGCTTGTATACTATACAATGTATAGTCTCTATAATCGACGTATTCATACAGACGTACAGCAAGCTATTGCTACAGCGACTTGTCTGCTTATGCTGATAAAGTATGTGATAGTTCATAGGGTCAAAGATACTTCCTTTTGTCTATTATAGACATTTAAACAAATCCGTTAAGCCCTTTTGTTCCCAATTCATAGAGTTGGAAGATGCCGAGCTTTTTTGGCAACTTTGATCTGCAATGTCATAAATTAAAGAAAGCCGGCCCAATGTCTTCGAGTTTTATACTTTGATACCAAAGGTATCATAGTATATTGGGTTTGTGCAATGTCCGTCATGGTGTCTGTCCGTCTGTCCGTCCGTCCGTCTGTCCGTCCGTCCGTTTGTCCGTCCGTCCGTTTGTCCGTCCGTCCGTTTGTCCGTCCGTCCGTTTGTCCGTCCGTTCGTCTGTCCGTCCGTCCGTCCGTCTGTCCGTCCGTCCGTATGAACGCAACTTTTTTCGACACCCTTAAAGCTAGAGCCTTGTAACTTTGCAAATATCTTGGTACATGTCTTCGTCAGACAAAGTGTTAAATTTAGGGCTCTACGACCTCAGGGGGCCTGGGAAATCGATAACAAGTCAATACACCTCGATGTGCGAATCGATAAAACACAAATATATCTTACATTTTAGCAGCTAGAGTCACCAAATTTGATGGCAAGATAGCTGGTGACATTCCCCAAAAAACTGCATCAAAATATTGGATGCCACGCCCACCTATTCCGCCCCCAGCCCCCCTCCAATTATAAACAAAAATACCTGTATTTTTTACAGTTTTGAAGCTATAGCCACCAAAATTGACATGAAGGTAGATACTGACATCTGACAAAGTTTTGCATGAAAACATTGGATGCCACGCCCCCGAACAACGGTACATGCCCCACCGCCCTAAAAATAACCGGAAGGCATCGATCTTTGCCAGATTTTAAACTAGAGTCACCAAATTTGGTATGAACATTGGTAGTGACAACCGTAACAGGTGTGCATACAAATTTTGGATGCCACGCCCACTTATACCGCCCACCGCTATATCTCTCTCAGTTTTCGAGCTAGGCTCTTCAAATTTGGTATGAACATTGTTATAGTGTATTTCCTTTATCCAGTTATTCTCAGTTGTGACCATTTTGAGTAACTAAGGTTCATTTTGCGTGTATTTTCCCATAAGGAATTTACTGCAGTAAACCTTCAGTCAATGGTAACTGGGAATAACTGGTTATCGGCTATCGTACTTTTTCGATGAACATCGCTGAAATATCGCTGTTAATGAATAACATTACGTTAACATAGCTAAAACAGCTTATCCGGCTTATGATCTTGAGGTGTTAGCGATAATCGAAGCTTTGACGAAATGGCGTGTCTATGTTTTGGGAATTAGGTTTAAAATCATGACTGATTGTAATGCTTTTGCAATGACGATGAAGAAGAAGGATGTACCATTAAGACTAGCGCGTTGGGCAATGTACTTACAGGATTTCGACTGCGTCATTGAACATCGTTCAGGCACAAAAATGAAACACGTAGATGCATTGAGTCGAGTTTCTTGTTTTATGTTTTCGGAAAGTATCGTTCACAGATTAAAAGAAGCGCAGTTAAAAGATGAGTGGGTTAGAGCGGTGCGCAGTGTTGTTGAAGAAAAGGCATATGAAGACTACTATATTGCAAATGGTATTTTGTTTAAGGACCCAAACCATGAGCTTCTTGTAGTGCCAGCTCAAATGGAAACCGAAATCATTCAAATAGCGCATAGACAGGGTCATTTTTCTGCCAAAAAGACCCAGGACTTAGTGGAGAAATCTTATTTTATTCCGAAAATAAAAGAGAAAGTTTCACGCGTGGTGGATAGTTGCGTCGAATGCATTATAGTTAATGAGAAACGTGGAAAGCGAGAGGGATATTTACAGCCTATTGATAAAGGCGATAGACCATTGTTAACCTACCACATTGACCATGTCGGACCGTTAGAGATAACAAAAAAAGCGTTATAGCTTCATTTTGGTGGTGGTAGATGCATTTTCAAAGTATGTTTGGTTGTACTCCACGCGCAGTACGGGTGTTGAGGAGGTAATAAAGTGTTTAGAAGTTCAGGCCACAAATTTTGGAAATCCATTAAGAATAGTATCCGATAGAGGTGCTGCATTTACTTCGAACTTATTTCGCGAATATTGTGAAAAACAAGGTATTCACCATTTGATGATAGCTACAGGTGTCCCACGAGGTAACGGACAAGTTGAGCGCATGCACAAGATTGTGATACCAATGCTTTCGAAGTTACATCAAGGAGACCCTGGTACTTGATATAGGCACTTAGGCAAAGTTCAACAGATCATAAACAAGGTAGAACCGCGAAGTACTAAAGTTTCACCTTTTAAAATATTAACGGGTCTAGAAATGCGTGTTCAATATGACCAAAAACTGAATGAATTACTGCATACATTGATAATTAAGGAGTAAACGACGAACGTGAAAATGTACGAGATGTAGCTCGTGAAAACATAGGCAAGATACAAAATGAAAATCGAAGTAATTTTGATTCAAAACGTAAAGTCGACCGAAAGTACAATGTGAATGATGTTGTAGCTATAAAACGGAAGCAGTATGGGAATGGCTTAAAGCTTAAGGAAAGTATCTTGGACCATATAAAGTAGTCAAGATAAAGTCACATGAAAGGTATGAAGTTGAGAAAATAGGAGAAACGGAAGGCCCTTGCAAAACACTGACAGTTGCAGAATATATGAAGCCATGGGTAGATCTATTCGAGGCGAATGATCCGTTAGGACAGCCGAATGTAGGAATCGAGTATTCGAAACAAACACGTAGTGGTAATCGAACTAATCGATTAAGAGTTAGATCACGATTCGTGTTAAGGCCTGTTTACCCAAAATTTAATTTAATTTAATTTAATTTAACAAGTCAGCTGACTCAATCAAACCTATGCGAACTCTATGTGAGCGTTTACCCAAAATTTAATTTAATTTAATTTAATTTAATTTAATTTAGTTTAGTTCCGAACCTGCAGGTTGCAGATTCTTAAATCTTTTCGGTTTTGCAACACCAACCAACATGTTGGTAAGCTTGAAAATACAGAACAGCTGATCAAAAAGTGTGGTGCAAAACGTTTACATATTCAAATATTTAAATAAACGAGCATAAGCTAATTATTTTAGTTGAAAATTATGTCTGTTGTGTGATTAAAAGTCAAAATACTTCAAAAATATAATTAAAAAAGATAAGTTTGGGCTTATATATTGCCATTAGCTCAAATAAAAATGTGTTTGAATAACAATTTAAAATGTAACGGAGTGTTAACAACACTGCTAACATAATTTTACACGCTTTACACACTGTTTCCTTAAATTAAATTAAATTTTGGGTAAACGCATACATTTTCTTAAATTAAATTAAATTAAATTAAAATAAATTAAATTAAATTAAATTTTGGGTAAATAGGCTTTTAGAGATGATAGTTAGTCGCTATTCTCGTGAGCTGAGCTCAGTCGGTATTCTCGTCAGCTAAGTATCAGACGTGCATTGAAAGAGCGCTTGTTGAATAAATTATAAGTTGAGTTAAATAGTACTTTAAACCTAAATAATAAATATCATCAAATATTATATCAACTAAATATAAATAAACTACATCTATGTCAGATGTCAGCATCTACCCTAATGGCAATTTTGGTCGATATAGCCTTAAAACTCTAGAAAATACAGGCATTTTCGATTATAACTGGTAAGGGGCGGGGGCGAAAGAGGTGAGCGTGGCATCCAAGCTTTTGATGCAGTTTTTGAGGAATGACACCTGCTATGTTGCTCCCAAATTTGGTGACTAGACCAAAAGAGCTTAAAAAAAAATTTCACAAAATATTCCATTCAGGTTGAAAGTACAAATCCGAATTTTTAAACTTGTATACTATACAATGTATAGTCTCTATAATCGACGTATTCATACAGACGTACAGCAAGCTATTGCTACAGCGACTTGTCTGCTTATGCTGATAAAGTATGTGATAGTTCATAGGGTCAAAGATACTTCCTTTTGTCTATTATAGACATTTAAACAAATCCGTTAAACCCTTTTGTTCCCAATTCATAGAGTTGGAAGATGCCGATCTTTTTTGGCAACTTTGATCTGCAATGTCATAAATTAAAGAAAGCCGGCCCAATGTCTTCGAGTTTTATACTTTGATACCAAAGGTATCATAGTATATTGGGTTTGTGCAATGTCCGTCATGGTGTCTGTCCGTCTGTCCGTCCGTCCGTCTGTCCGTCCGTCCGTTTGTCCGTCCGTCCGTTTGTCCGTCCGTCCGTTTGTCCGTCCGTCCGTTTGTCCGTCCGTCCGTTTGTCCGTCCGTCCGTTTGTCCGTCCGTTCGTCTGTCCGTCCGTCCGTCCGTCTGTCCGTCCGTCCGTATGAACGCAACTTTTTTCGACACCCTTAAAGCTAGAGCCTTGCAACTTTGCAAATATCTTGGTACATGTCTTCGTCAGACAAAGTGTTAAATTTAGGGCTCTACGACCTCAGGGGGCCTGGGAAATCGATAACAAGTCAATACACCTCGATGTGCGAATCGATAAAACACAAATATATCTTACATTTTAGCAGCTAGAGTCACAAAATTTGATGGCAAGATAGCTGGTGACATTCCCCAAAAAACTGCATCAAAATATTGGATGCCACGCCTACCTATTCCGCCCCCAGCCCCCCTCCAATTATAAACAAAAATACCTGTATTTTTTACAGTTTTGAAGCTATAGCCACCAAAATTGACATGAAGGTAGATACTGACATCTGACAAAGTTTTGCATCAAAACATTGGATGCCACGCCCCCGAACAACGGTACATGCCCTAAAAATAACCGGAAGGCATCGATCTTTGCCAGATTTTAAACTAGAGTCACCAAATTTGGTATGAACATTGGTAGTGACAACCGTAACAGGTGTGCATACAAATTTTGGATGCCACGCCCACTTATACCGCCCACCGCTATATCTCTCTCAGTTTTCGAGCTAGGCTCTTCAAATTTGGTATGAACATTGTTATAGTGTATTTCCTTTATCCAGTTATTCTCAGTTGTGACCATTTTGAGTAACTGAGGTTCATTTTGCGTGTATTTTCCTATAAGGAATTTACTGCAGTAAACCTTCAGTCAATGGTAACTGGGAATAACTGGTTATCGGCTATCGTACTTTTTCGATGAACATCGCTGAAATATCGCTGTTAATGAATAACATTACGTTAACATAGCTAAAACAGCTTATCCGGCTTATGATCTTGAGGTGTTAGCGATAATCGAAGCTTTGACGAAATGGCGTGTCTATGTTTTGGGAATTAGGTTTAAAATCATGACTGATTGTAATGCTTTTGCAATGACGATGAAGAAGAAGGATGTACCATTAAGACTAGCGCGTTGGGCAATGTACTTACAGGATTTCGACTGCGTCATTGAACATCGTTCAGGCACAAAAATGAAACACGTAGATGCATTGAGTCGAGTTTCTTGTTTTATGTTTTCGGAAAGTATCGTTCACAGATTAAAAGAAGCGCAGTTAAAAGATGAGTGGGTTAGAGCGGTGCGCAGTGTTGTTGAAGAAAAGGCATATGAAGACTACTATATTGCAAATGGTATTTTGTTTAAGGACCCAAACCATGAGCTTCTTGTAGTGCCAGCTCAAATGGAAACCGAAATCATTCAAATAGCGCATAGACAGGGTCATTTTTCTGCCAAAAAGACCCAGGACTTAGTGGAGAAATCTTATTTTATTCCGAAAATAAAAGAGAAAGTTTCACGCGTGGTGGATAGTTGCGTCGAATGCATTATAGTTAATGAGAAACGTGGAAAGCGAGAGGGATATTTACAGCCTATTGATAAAGGCGATAGACCATTGTTAACCTACCACATTGACCATGTCGGACCGTTAGAGATAACAAAAAAAGCGTTATAGCTTCATTTTGGTGGTGGTAGATGCATTTTCAAAGTATGTTTGGTTGTACTCCACGCGCAGTACGGGTGTTGAGGAGGTAATAAAGTGTTTAGAAGTTCAGGCCACAAATTTTGGAAATCCATTAAGAATAGTATCCGATAGAGGTGCTGCATTTACTTCGAACTTATTTCGCGAATATTGTGAAAAACAAGGTATTCACCATTTGATGATAGCTAAAGGTGTCCCACGAGGTAACGGACAAGTTGAGCGCATGCACAAGATTGTGATACCAATGCTTTCGAAGTTACATCAAGGAGACCCTGGTACTTGATATAGGCACTTAGGCAAAGTTCAACAGATCATAAACAAGGTAGAACCGCGAAGTACTAAAGTTTCACCTTTTAAAATATTAACGGGTCTAGAAATGCGTGTTCAATATGACCAAAAACTGAATGAATTACTGCATACATTGATAATTAAGGAGTAAACGACGAACGTGAAAATGTACGAGATGTAGCTCGTGAAAACATAGGCAAGATACAAAATGAAAATCGAAGTAATTTTGATTCAAAACGTAAAGTCGACCGAAAGTACAATGTGAATGATGTTGTAGCTATAAAACGGAAGCAGTATGGGAATGGCTTAAAGCTTAAGGAAAGTATCTTGGACCATATAAAGTAGTCAAGATAAAGTCACATGAAAGGTATGAAGTTGAGAAAATAGGAGAAACGGAAGGCCCTTGCAAAACACTGACAGTTGCAGAATATATGAAGCCATGGGTAGATCTATTCGAGGCGAATGATCCGTTAGGACAGCCGAATGTAGGAATCGAGTATTCGAAACAAACACGTAGTGGTAATCGATACTAATCGATTAAGAGTTAGATCACGATTCGTGTTAAGGCCTGTTTACCCAAAATTTAATTTAATTTAATTTAATTTAACAAGTCAGCTGACTCAATCAAACCTATGCGAACTCTATGTGAGCGTTTACCCAAAATTTAATTTAATTTAATTTAATTTAATTTAATTTAGTTTAGTTCCGAACCTGCAGGTTGCAGATTCTTAAATCTTTTCGGTTTTGCAACACCAACCAACATGTTGGTAAGCTTGAAAATACAGAACAGCTGATCAAAAAGTGTGGTGCAAAACGTTTACATATTCAAATATTTAAATAAACGAGCATAAGCTAATTATTTTAGTTGAAAATTATGTCTGTTGTGTGATTAAAAGTCAAAATACTTCAAAAATATAATTAAAAAAGATAAGTTTGGGCTTATATATTGCCATTAGCTCAAATAAAAATGTGTTTGAATAACAATTCAAAATGTAACGGAGTGTTAACAACACTGCTAACATAATTTTACACGCTTTACACACTGTTTCCTTAAATTAAATTAAATTTTGGGTAAACGCATACATTTTCTTAAATTAAATTAAATCAAATTAAAATAAATTAAATTAAATTAAATTTTGGGTAAATAGGCCTTTAGAGATGATAGTTAGTCGCTATTCTCGTGAGCTGAGCTCAGTCGGTATTCTCGTCAGCTAAGTATCAGACGTGCATTGAAAGAGCGCTTGTTGAATAAATTATAAGTTGAGTTAAATAGTACTTTAAACCTAAATAATAAATATCATCAAATATTATATCAACTTAATATAAATAAACTACATCTATGTCAGATGTCAGCATCTACCCTAATGGCAATTTTGGTCGATATAGCCTTAAAACTCTAGAAAATACAGGCATTTTCGATTATAACTGGTAAGGGGCGGGGGCGAAAGAGGTGAGCGTGGCATCCAAGCTTTTGATGCAGTTTTTGAGGAATGACACCTGCTATGTTGCTCCCAAATTTGGTGACTAGACCAAAAGAGCTTAAAAAAAAATTTCACAAAATATTCCATTCAGGTTGAAAGTACAAATCCGAATTTTTAAGCTTGTATACTATACAATGTATAGTCTCTATAATCGACGTATTCATACAGACGTACAGCAAGCTATTGCTACAGCGACTTGTCTGCTTATGCTGATAAAGTATGTGATAGTTCATAGGGTCAAAGATACTTCCTTTTGTCTATTATAGACATTTAAACAAATCCGTTAAACCCTTTTGTTCCCAATTCATAGAGTTGGAAGATGCCGAGCTTTTTTGGCAACTTTGATCTGCAATGTCATAAATTAAAGAAAGCCGGCCCAATGTCTTCGAGTTTTATACTTTGATACCAAAGGTATCATAGTATATTGGGTTTGTGCAATGTCCGTCATGGTGTCTGTCCGTCTGTCCGTCCGTCCGTCTGTCCGTCCGTCCGTTTGTCCGTCCGTCCGTTTGTCCGTCCGTCCGTTTGTCCGTCCGTCCGTTTGTCCGTCCGTCCGTTTGTCCGTCCGTTCGTCTGTCCGTCCGTCTGTCCGTCCGTCCGTATGAACGCAACTTTTTTCGACACCCTTAAAGCTAGAGCCTTGCAACTTTGCAAATATCTTGGTACATGTCTTCGTCAGACAAAGTGTTAAATTTAGGGCTCTACGACCTCAGGGGGCCTGGGAAATCGATAACAAGTCAATACACCTCGATGTGCGAATCGATAAAACACAAATATATCTTACATTTTAGCAGCTAGAGTCACCAAATTTGATGGCAAGATAGCTGGTGACATTCCCCAAAAAACTGCATCAAAATATTGGATGCCACGCCCACCTATTCCGCCCCCAGCCCCCCTCCAATTATAAACAAAAATACCTGTATTTTTTACAGTTTTGAAGCTATAGCCACCAAAATTGACATGAAGGTAGATGCTGACATCTGACAAAGTTTTGCATCAAAACATTGGATGCCACGCCCCCGAACAACGGTACATGCCCCACCGCCCTAAAAATAACCGGAAGGCATCGATCTTTGCCAGATTTTAAACTAGAGTCACCAAATTTGGTATGAACATTGGTAGTGACAACCGTAACAGGTGTGCATACAAATTTTGGATGCCACGCCCACTTATACCGCCCACCGCTATATCTCTCTCAGTTTTCGAGCTAGGCTCTTCAAATTTGGTATGAACATTGTTATAGTGTATTTCCTTTATCCAGTTATTCTCAGTTGTGACCATTTTGAGTAACTGAGGTTCATTTTGCGTGTATTTTCCCATAAGGAATTTACTGCAGTAAACCTTCAGTCAATGGTAACTGGGAATAACTGGTTATCGGCTATCGTACTTTTTCGATGAACATCGCTGAAATATCGCTGTTAATGAATAACATTACGTTAACATAGCTAAAACAGCTTATCCGGCTTATGATCTTGAGGTGTTAGCGATAATCGAAGCTTTGACGAAATGGCGTGTCTATGTTTTGGGAATTAGGTTTAAAATCATGACTGATTGTAATGCTTTTGCAATGACGATGAAGAAGAAGGATGTACCATTAAGACTAGCGCGTTGGGCAATGTACTTACAGGATTTCGACTGCGTCATTGAACATCGTTCAGGCACAAAAATGAAACACGTAGATGCATTGAGTCGAGTTTCTTGTTTTATGTTTTCGGAAAGTATCGTTCACAGATTAAAAGAAGCGCAGTTAAAAGATGAGTGGGTTAGAGCGGTGCGCAGTGTTGTTGAAGAAAAGGCATATGAAGACTACTATATTGCAAATGGTATTTTGTTTAAGGACCCAAACCATGAGCTTCTTGTAGTGCCAGCTCAAATGGAAACCGAAATCATTCAAATAGCGCATAGACAGGGTCATTTTTCTGCCAAAAAGACCCAGGACTTAGTGGAGAAATCTTATTTTATTCCGAAAATAAAAGAGAAAGTTTCACGCGTGGTGGATAGTTGCGTCGAATGCATTATAGTTAATGAGAAACGTGGAAAGCGAGAGGGATATTTACAGCCTATTGATAAAGGCGATAGACCATTGTTAACCTACCACATTGACCATGTCGGACCGTTAGAGATAACAAAAAAAGCGTTGTAGCTTCATTTTGGTGGTGGTAGATGCATTTTCAAAGTATGTTTGGTTGTACTCCACGCGCAGTACGGGTGTTGAGGAGGTAATAAAGTGTTTAGAAGTTCAGGCCACAAATTTTGGAAATCCATTAAGAATAGTATCCGATAGAGGTGCTGCATTTACTTCGAACTTATTTCGCGAATATTGTGAAAAACAAGGTATTCACCATTTGATGATAGCTACAGGTGTCCCACGAGGTAACGGACAAGTTGAGCGCATGCACAAGATTGTGATACCAATGCTTTCGAACGTAAAGTCGACCGAAAGTACAATGTGAATGATGTTGTAGCTATAAAACGGAAGCAGTATGGGAATGGCTTAAAGCTTAAGGAAAGTATCTTGGACCATATAAAGTAGTCAAGATAAAGTCACATGAAAGGTATGAAGTTGAGAAAATAGGAGAAACGGAAGGCCCTTGCAAAACACTGACAGTTGCAGAATATATGAAGCCATGGGTAGATCTATTCGAGGCGAATGATCCGTTAGGACAGCCGAATGTAGGAATCGAGTATTCGAAACAAACACGTAGTGGTAATCGATACTAATCGATTAAGAGTTAGATCACGATTCGTGTTAAGGCCTGTTTACCCAAAATTTAATTTAATTTAATTTAATTTAGTTTAGTTCCGAACCTGCAGGTTGCAGATTCTTAAATCTTTTCGGTTTTGCAACACCAACCAACATGTTGGTAAGCTTGAAAATACAGAACAGCTGATCAAAAAGTGTGGTGCAAAACGTTTACATATTCAAATATTTAAATAAACGAGCATAAGCTAATTATTTTAGTTGAAAATTATGTCTGTTGTGTGATTAAAAGTCAAAATACTTCAAAAATATAATTAAAAAAGATAAGTTTGGGCTTATATATTGCCATTAGCTCAAGTAAAAATGTGTTTGAATAACAATTCAAAATGTAACGGAGTGTTAACAACACTGCTAACATAATTTTACACGCTTTACACACTGTTTCCTTAAATTAAATTAAATTTTGGGTAAACGCATACATTTTCTTAAATTAAATTAAATTAAATTAAAATAAATTAAATTAAATTAAATTTTGGGTAAATAGGCCTTTAGAGATGATAGTTAGTCGCTATTCTCGTGAGCTGAGCTCAGTCGGTATTCTCGTCAGCTAAGTATCAGACGTGCATTGAAAGAGCGCTTGTTGAATAAATTATAAGTTGAGTTAAATAGTACTTTAAACCTAAATAATAAATATCATCAAATATTATATCAACTAAATATAAATAAACTACATCTATGTCAGATGTCAGCATCTACCCTAATGGCAATTTTGGTCGATATAGCCTTAAAACTCTAGAAAATACAGGCATTTTCGATTATAACTGGTAAGGGGCGGGGGCGAAAGAGGTGAGCGTGGCATCCAAGCTTTTGATGCAGTTTTTGAGGAATGACACCTGCTATGTTGCTCCCAAATTTGGTGACTAGACCAAAAGAGCTTAAAAAAAATTTCACAAAATATTCCATTCAGGTTGAAAGTACAAATCCGAATTTTTAAGCTTGTATACTATACAATGTATAGTCTCTATAATCGACGTATTCATACAGACGTACAGCAAGCTATTGCTACAGCGACTTGTCTGCTTATGCTGATAAAGTATGTGATAGTTCATAGGGTCAAAGATACTTCCTTTTGTCTATTATAGACATTTAAACAAATCCGTTAAACCCTTTTGTTCCCAATTCATAGAGTTGGAAGATGCCGAGCTTTTTTGGCAACTTTGATCTGCAATGTCATAAATTAAAGAAAGCCGGCCCAATGTCTTCGAGTTTTATACTTTGATACCAAAGGTATCATAGTATATTGGGTTTGTGCAATGTCCGTCATGGTGTCTGTCCGTCCGTCAGTTTGTCCGTCCGTCCGTTTGTCCGTCCGTCCGTTTGTCCGTCCGTTCGTCTGTCCGTCCGTCCGTCCGTCTGTCCGTCTGTCCGTATGAACGCAACTTTTTTCGACACCCTTAAAGCTAGAGCCTTGCAACTTTGCAAATATCTTGGTACATGTCTTCGTCAGACAAAGTGTTAAATTTAGGGCTCTACGACCTCAGGGGGCCTGGGAAATCGATAACAAGTCAATACACCTCGATGTGCGAATCGATAAAACACAAATATATCTTACATTTTAGCAGCTAGAGTCACCAAATTTGATAGCAAGATAGCTGGTGACATTCCCCAAAAAACTGCATCAAAATATTGGATGCCACGCCCACCTATTCCGCCCCCAGCCCCCCTCCAATTATAAACAAAAATACCTGTTTTTTTTACAGTTTTGAAGCTATAGCCACCAAAATTGACATGAAGGTAGATACTGACATCTGACAAAGTTTTGCATCAAAACATTGGATGCCACGCCCCCGAACAACGGTACATGCCCCACCGCCCTAAAAATAACCGGAAGGCATGGATCTTTGCCAGATTTTAAACTAGAGTCACCAAATTTGGTATGAACATTGGTAGTGACAACCGTAACAGGTGTGCATACAAATTTTGGATGCCACGCCCACTTATACCGCCCACCGCTATATCTCTCTCAGTTTTCGAGCTAGGCGCTTCAAATTTGGTATGAACATTGTTATAGTGTATTTCCTTTATCCAGTTATTCTCAGTTATGACCATTTTGAGTAACTGAGGTTCATTTTGCGTGTATTTTCCCATAAGGAATTTACTGCAGTAAACCTTCAGTCAATGGTAACTGGGAATAACTGGTTATCGGCTATCGTACTTTTTCGATGAACATCGCTGAAATATCGCTGTTAATGAATAACATTACGTTAACATAGCTAAAACAGCTTATCCGGCTTATGATCTTGAGGTGTTAGCGATAATCGAAGCTTTGACGAAATGGCGTGTCTATGTTTTGGGAATTAGGTTTAAAATCATGACTGATTGTAATGCTTTTGCAATGACGATGAAGAAGAAGGATGTACCATTAAGACTAGCGCGTTGGGCAATGTACTTACAGGATTTCGACTGCGTCATTGAACATCGTTCAGGCACAAAAATGAAACACGTAGATGCATTGAGTCGAGTTTCTTGTTTTATGTTTTCGGAAAGTATCGTTCACAGATTAAAAGAAGCGCAGTTAAAAGATGAGTGGGTTAGAGCGGTGCGCAGTGTTGTTGAAGAAAAGGCATATGAAGACTACTATATTGCAAATGGTATTTTGTTTAAGGACCCAAACCATGAGCTTCTTGTAGTGCCAGCTCAAATGGAAACCGAAATCATTCAAATAGCGCATAGACAGGGTCATTTTTCTGCCAAAAAGACCCAGGACTTAGTGGAGAAATCTTATTTTATTCCGAAAATAAAAGAGAAAGTTTCACGCGTGGTGGATAGTTGCGTCGAATGCATTATAGTTAATGAGAAACGTGGAAAGCGAGAGGGATATTTACAGCCTATTGATAAAGGCGATAGACCATTGTTAACCTACCACATTGACCATGTCGGACCGTTAGAGATAACAAAAAAAGCGTTATAGCTTCATTTTGGTGGTGGTAGATGCATTTTCAAAGTATGTTTGGTTGTACTCCACGCGCAGTACGGGTGTTGAGGAGGTAATAAAGTGTTTAGAAGTTCAGGCCACAAATTTTGGAAATCCATTAAGAATAGTATCCGATAGAGGTGCTGCATTTACTTCGAACTTATTTCGCGAATATTGTGAAAAACAAGGTATTCACCATTTGATGATAGCTACAGGTGTCCCACGAGGTAACGGACAAGTTGAGCGCATGCACAAGATTGTGATACCAATGCTTTCGAAGTTACATCAAGGAGACCCTGGTACTTAATATAGGCACTTAGGCAAAGTTCAACAGATCATAAACAAGGTAGAACCGCGAAGTACTAAAGTTTCACCTTTTAAAATATTAACGGGTCTAGAAATGCGTGTTCAATATGACCAAAAACTGAATGAATTACTGCATACATTGATAATTAAGGAGTAAACGACGAACGTGAAAATGTACGAGATGTAGCTCGTGAAAACATAGGCAAGATACAAAATGAAAATCGAAGTAATTTTGATTCAAAACGTAAAGTCGACCGAAAGTACAATGTGAATGATGTTGTAGCTATAAAACGGAAGCAGTATGGGAATGGCTTAAAGCTTAAGGAAAGTATCTTGGACCATATAAAGTAGTCAAGATAAAGTCACATGAAAGGTATGAAGTTGAGAAAATAGGAGAAACGGAAGGCCCTTGCAAAACACTGACAGTTGCAGAATATATGAAGCCATGGGTAGATCTATTCGAGGCGAATGATCCGTTAGGACAGCCGAATGAAGGAATCGAGTATTCGAAACAAACACGTAGCGGTAATCGATACTAATCGATTAAGAGTTAGATCACGATTCGTGTTAAGGCCTGTTTACCCAAAATTTAATTTAATTTAATTTAATTTAACAAGTCAGCTGACTCAATCAAACCTATGCGAACTCTATGTGAGCGTTTACCCAAAATTTAATTTAATTTAATTTAATTTAATTTAATTTAGTTTAGTTCCGAACCTGCAGGTTGCAGATTCTTAAATCTTTTCGGTTTTGCAACACCAACCAACATGTTGGTAAGCTTGAAAATACAGAACAGCTGATCAAAAAGTGTGGTGCAAAACGTTTACATATTCAAATATTTAAATAAACGAGCATAAGCTAATTATTTTAGTTGAAAATTATGTCTGTTGTGTGATTAAAAGTCAAAATACTTCAAAAATATAATTAAAAAAGATAAGTTTGGGCTTATATATTGCCATTAGCTCAAATAAAAATGTGTTTGAATAACAATTCAAAATGTAACGGAGTGTTAACAACACTGCTAACATAATTTTACACGCTTTACACACTGTTTCCTTAAATCAAATTAAATTTTGGGTAAACGCATACATTTTCTTAAATTAAATTAAATTAAATTAAAATAAATTAAATTAAATTAAATTTTGGGTAAATAGGCCTTTAGAGATGATAGTTAGTCGCTATTCTTGTGAGCTGAGCTCAGTCGGTATTCTCGTCAGCTAAGTATCAGACGTGCATTGAAAGAGCGCTTGTTGAATAAATTATAAGTTGAGTTAAATAGTACTTTAAACCTAAATAATAAATATCATCAAATATTATATCAACTAAATATAAATAAACTACATCTATGTCAGATGTCAGCATCTACCCTAATGGCAATTTTGGTCGATATAGTCTTAAAACTCTAGAAAATACAGGCATTTTCGATTATAACTGGTAAGGGGCGGGGGCGAAAGAGGTGAGCGTGGCATCCAAGCTTTTGATGCAGTTTTTGAGGAATGACACCTGCTATGTTGCTCCCAAATTTGGTGACTAGACCAAAAGAGCTTAAAAAAAATTTCACAAAATATTCCATTCAGGTTGAAAGTACAAATCCGAATTTTTAAGCTTGTATACTATACAATGTATAGTCTCTATAATCGACGTATTCATACAGACGTACAGCAAGCTATTGCTACAGCGACTTGTCTGCTTATGCTGATAAAGTATGTGATAGTTCATAGGGTCAAAGATACTTCCTTTTGTCTATTATAGACATTTAAACAAATCCGTTAAACCCTTTTGTTCCCAATTCATAGAGTTGGAAGATGCCGAGCTTTTTTGGCAACTTTGATCTGCAATGTCATAAATTAAAGAAAGCCGGCCCAATGTCTTCGAGTTTTATACTTTGATACCAAAGGTATCATAGTATATTGGGTTTGTGCAATGTCCGTCATGGTGTCTGTCCGTCTGTCCGTCCGTCCGTCTGTCCGTCCGTCCGTTTGTCCGTCCGTCCGTTTGTCCGTCCGTCCGTTTGTCCGTCCGTTCGTCTGTCCGTCCGTCTGTCCGTCCGTCCGTATGAACGCAACTTTTTTCGACACCCTTAAAGCTAGAGCCTTGCAACTTTGCAAATATCTTGGTACATGTCTTCGTCAGACAAAGTGTTAAATTTAGGGCTCTACGACCTCAGGGGGCCTGGGAAATCGATAACAAGTCAATACACCTCGATGTGCGAATCGATAAAACACAAATATATCTTACATTTTAGCAGCTAGAGTCACCAAATTTGATGGCAAGATAGCTGGTGACATTCCCCAAAAAACTGCATCAAAATATTGGATGCCACGCCCACCTATTGCGCCCCCAGCCCCCCTCCAATTATAATTATATTTTTTTTATAATATACAGTTTTGAAGCTATAGCCACCAAAATTGACATGAAGGTAGATACTGACATCTGACAAAGTTTTGCATCAAAACATTGGATGCCACGCCCCCGAACAACGGTACATGCCCCACCGCCCTAAAAATAACCGGAAGGCATCGATCTTTGCCAGATTTTAAACTAGAGTCACCAAATTGGGTATGAACATTGGTAGTGACAACCGTAACAGGTGTGCATACAAATTTTGGATGCCACGCCCACTTATACCGCCCACCGCTATATCTCTCTCAGTTTTCGAGCTAGGCTCTTCAAATTTGGTATGAACATTGTTATAGTGTATTTCCTTTATCCAGTTATTCTCAGTTGTGACCATTTTGAGTAACTGAGGTTCATTTTGCGTGTATTTTCCCATAAGGAATTTACTGCAGTAAACCTTCAGTCAATGGTAACTGGGAATAACTGGTTATCGGCTATCGTACTTTTTCGATGAACATCGCTGAAATATCGCTGTTAATGAATAACATTACGTTAACATAGCTAAAACAGCTTATCCGGCTTATGATCTTGAGGTGTTAGCGATAATCGAAGCTTTGACGAAATGGCGTGTCTATGTTTTGGGAATTAGGTTTAAAATCATGACTGATTGTAATGCTTTTGCAATGACGATGAAGAAGAAGGATGTACCATTAAGACTAGCGCGTTGGGCAATGTACTTACAGGATTTCGACTGCGTCATTGAACATCGTTCAGGCACAAAAATGAAACACGTAGATGCATTGAGTCGAGTTTCTTGTTTTATGTTTTCGGAAAGTATCGTTCACAGATTAAAAGAAGCGCAGTTAAAAGATGAGTGGGTTAGAGCGGTGCGCAGTGTTGTTGAAGAAAAGGCATATGAAGACTACTATATTGCAAATGGTATTTTGTTTAAGGACCCAAACCATGAGCTTCTTGTAGTGCCAGCTCAAATGGAAACCGAAATCATTCAAATAGCGCATAGACAGGGTCATTTTTCTGCCAAAAAGACCCAGGACTTAGTGGAGAAATCTTATTTTATTCCGAAAATAAAAGAGAAAGTTTCACGCGTGGTGGATAGTTGCGTCGAATGCATTATAGTTAATGAGAAACGTGGAAAGCGAGAGGGATATTTACAGCCTATTGATAAAGGCGATAGACCATTGTTAACCTACCACATTGACCATGTCGGACCGTTAGAGATAACAAAAAAAGCGTTGTAGCTTCATTTTGGTGGTGGTAGATGCATTTTCAAAGTATGTTTGGTTGTACTCCACGCGCAGTACGGGTGTTGAGGAGGTAATAAAGTGTTTAGAAGTTCAGGCCACAAATTTTGGAAATCCATTAAGAATAGTATCCGATAGAGGTGCTGCATTTACTTCGAACTTATTTCGCGAATATTGTGAAAAACAAGGTATTCACCATTTGATGATAGCTACAGGTGTCCCACGAGGTAACGGACAAGTTGAGCGCATGCACAAGATTGTGATACCAATGCTTTCGAAGTTACATCAAGGAGACCCTGGTACTTGATATAGGCACTTAGGCAAAGTTCAACAGATCATAAACAAGGTAGAACCGCGAAGTACTAAAGTTTCACCTTTTAAAATATTAACGGGTCTAGAAATGCGTGTTCAATATGACCAAAAACTGAATGAATTACTGCATACATTGATAATTAAGGAGTAAACGACGAACGTGAAAATGTACGAGATGTAGCTCGTGAAAACATTGGCAAGATACAAAATGAAAATCGAAGTAATTTTGATTCAAAACGTAAAGTCGACCGAAAGTACAATGTGAATGATGTTGTAGCTATAAAACGGAAGCAGTATGGGAATGGCTTAAAGCTTAAGGAAAGTATCTTGGACCATATAAAGTAGTCAAGATAAAGTCACATGAAAGGTATGAAGTTGAGAAAATAGGAGAAACGGAAGGCCCTTGCAAAACACTGACAGTTGCAGAATATATGAAGCCATGGGTAGATCTATTCGAGGCGAATGATCCGTTAGGACAGCCGAATGTAGGAATCGAGTATTCGAAACAAACACGTAGTGGTAATCGATACTAATCGATTAAGAGTTAGATCACGATTCGTGTTAAGGCCTGTTTACCCAAAATTTAATTTAATTTAATTTAATTTAACAAGTCAGCTGACTCAATCAAACCTATGCGAACTCTATGTGAGCGTTTACCCAAAATTTAATTTAATTTAATTTAATTTAATTTAATTTAATTTAGTTTAGTTCCGAACCTGCAGGTTGCAGATTCTTAAATCTTTTCGGTTTTGCAACACCAACCAACATGTTGGTAAGCTTGAAAATACAGAACAGCTGATCAAAAAGTGTGGTGCAAAACGTTTACATATTCAAATATTTAAATAAACGAGCATAAGCTAATTATTTTAGTTGAAAATTATGTCTGTTGTGTGATTAAAAGTCAAAATACTTCAAAAATATAATTAAAAAAGATAAGTTTGGGCTTATATATTGCCATTAGCTCAAGTAAAAATGTGTTTGAATAACAATTCAAAATGTAACGGAGTGTTAACAACACTGCTAACATAATTTTACACGCTTTACACACTGTTTCCTTAAATTAAATTAAATTTTGGGTAAACGCATACATTTTCTTAAATTAAATTAAATTAAATTAAAATAAATTAAATTAAATTAAATTTTGGGTAAATAGGCCTTTAGAGATGATAGTTAGTCGCTATTCTCGTGAGCTGAGCTCAGTCGGTATTCTCGTCAGCTAAGTATCAGACGTGCATTGAAAGAGCGCTTGTTGAATAAATTATAAGTTGAGGTTAAATAGTACTTTAAACCTAAATAATAAATATCATCAAATATTATATCAACTAAATATAAATAAACTACATCTATGTCAGATGTCAGCATCTACCCTAATGGCAATTTTGGTCGATATAGCCTTAAAACTCTAGAAAATACAGGCATTTTCGATTATAACTGGTAAGGGGCGGGGGCGAAAGAGGTGAGCGTGGCATCCAAGCTTTTGATGCAGTTTTTGAGGAATGACACCTGCTATGTTGCTCCCAAATTTGGTGACTAGACCAAAAGAGCTTAAAAAAAAATTTCACAAAATATTCCATTCAGGTTGAAAGTACAAATCCGAATTTTTAAGCTTGTATACTATACAATGTATAGTCTCTATAATCGACGTATTCATTCAGACGTACTGCAAGCTATTGCTACAGCGGCTTGTCTGCTTATGCTGATAAAGTATGTGATAGTTCATAGGGTCAAAGATACTTCCTTTTGTCTATTATAGACATTTAAACAAATCCGTTAAACCCTTTTGTTCCCAATTCATAGAGTTGGAAGATGCCGAGCTTTTTTGGCAACTTTGATCTGCAATGCATAAATTAAAGAAAGCCGGCCCAATGTCTTCGAGTTTTATACTTTGATACCAAAGGTATCATAGTATATTGGGTTTGTGCAATGTCCGTCATGGTGTCTGTCCGTCCGTCCGTCCGTCCGTTTGTCCGTCCGTCCGTTTTGTCCGTCCGTCCGTCCGTTTGTCCGTCCGTCCGTTTGTCCGTCCGTCCGTTTGTCCGTCCGTTCGTCTGTCCGTCCGTCCGTCCGTCTGTCCGTCTGTCCGTATGAACGCAACTTTTTTCGACACCCTTAAAGCTAGAGCCTTGCAACTTTGCAAATATCTTGGTACATGTCTTCGTCAGACAAAGTGTTAAATTTAGGGCTCTACGACCTCAGGGGGCCTGGGAAATCGATAACAAGTCAATACACCTCGATGTGCGAATCGATAAAACACAAATATATCTTACATTTTAGCAGCTAGAGTCACCAAATTTGATGGCAAGATAGCTGGTGACATTCCCCAAAAAACTGCATCAAAATATTGGATGCCACGCCCCCTATTCCGCCCCCAGCCCCCCTCCAATTATAAACAAAAATACCTGTATTTTTTACAGTTTTGAAGCTATAGCCACCAAAATTGACATGAAGGTAGATACTGACATCTGACAAAGTTTTGCATCAAAACATTGGATGCCACGCCCCCGAACAACGGTACATGCCCCACCGCCCTAAAAATAACCGGAAGGCATGGATCTTTGCCAGATTTTAAACTAGAGTCACCAAATTTGGTATGAACATTGGTAGTGACAACCGTAACAGGTGTGCATACAAATTTTGGATGCCACGCCCACTTATACCGCCCACCGCTATATCTCTCTCAGTTTTCGAGCTAGGCGCTTCAAATTTGGTATGAACATTGTTATAGTGTATTTCCTTTATCCAGTTATTCTCAGTTATGACCATTTTGAGTAACTGAGGTTCATTTTGCGTGTATTTTCCCATAAGGAATTTACTGCAGTAAACCTTCAGTCAATGGTAACTGGGAATAACTGGTTATCGGCTATCGTACTTTTTCGATGAACATCGCTGAAATATCGCTGTTAATGAATAACATTACGTTAACATAGCTAAAACAGCTGAGTATTTAAGCAAAGGTAAGCGCCATATTTATACATATATTTCAAATTATTAAAAACCATTTGATTTTAGATGGACCCACGCAAAAAATACATCAATTGGGAGCCAAAATATCAGACTCTACTGTTTGAGCTGTAGGAGGAGAATTTTGTGGGGCTGAGGGGCCTTCAAAGAAATTCGCATATTTATGCAAGGATAACGGAGGCGCTGAAGGAGGCCGGACTGCAACATGCCGAATGTTCGTCAGTCCGGTATAAAATAGAAAATTTAACTAAAAAATACAAGTAAGCATTTAAATAATCGCATTTTAGTTCGTTTATTAATACTCTTTTGTTTTTGCAGACAAGAGTTAAAAGCGCAGGGCGTATCTGGCGGTGCCCCATCAAAGTGGGAGCATTTTGAAAGGGTGCACAAGATCCTGCACCAGGTCAAATCAATTCATATTGAGGAAAAGGTGCAGGAATCGACTGGTAAGAGACGTGAACTTTAATTGTAAATCAGATTATTGATTACGTTAAACTTCTTTAGATCCGTTCGATGCGTGTGAGGAGGAGGTGCCATGGATAGTGCTCGACGACTCGATGCCGAGCTCATCGATGGACCGCTCATCGGCAGAGCGACAATCGCCGGGTCCAAGTCAACGTCCAGCAAAAAGACGCAAAATAAGCGGCTCATCAACAATGTCAGCTTTTGAAGAGGCTTTTGTTGATAGCAATAAGGAATCCCTTGAATTGATGCGAAGCGTTCAAACTTCAATTCAAGAGATGGGGAACTGTATTAAAGAAACGCTAAGCGCCATTAATGAAAGTTTAAAAAAAAAATAAACAAATAAATGAAATTTAAAATGTGAAATGTTTTTAAATAACTTTATTGATAACTGAGGTATTCCCGAATAGAATTTCTTATTCTTCTTGCTTCCACATTGTAGTCATTCACTACATTCATGTGCTGTGGTTGTGGCAATTCATTTAATTGGTCTCTCCAGGACTCAGAAATTTGACAGTTTTTTTCATTCAAAAAGTTGTGGAGGATGCAGGCAGCCATAACTATTTTGAAGCGTTTTGTCCAAACGCGTTTTCGACCACACGCCTTGCTTTTGAAAGCCCATAATTGAATGTTTTTTCAGACTCCGGAACTAAAACGGAAAACGGGTACGGTTTCATTAAACTTTTGGAGAATTTGAAAGCCGAGTCCCCAATTAAAACAACCGGCACATCAACACCATTTATGTTTTTGCTGTTTGCAGTAAATAGCGGCGTTTCATCGACCATTCTCTTTAAAGTACTGCACTCGTACAGTTTCGAGTCATGGACGCGACCAGGACAGCCAATGTTAACATAAACAAATCTGTACCGATAATCCACAAGAGCGAACAGAATGACCGAATACGACCCCTTGTAGTTGTAGTAATCGGTCGCTTCGCTCGCTGGTGGGCGGACTTTAATGTGGCTTCCATCTGAAATGTCAACAATATAACTATTTGTTGTAGAAAACTAAATTAAATAATAATATATATATAATAATAAATAATAAATAAATAAGAACTTACCAATCGCACCAAAACATTGTGGAAATCCCAACGATAGAAACCCTCTCACATTCTCCTGAACTTTTGCTTGTGTCAGAAATTGACTTGGCAAATACTCAGGGGCCAACACTCGACGCACTTCCTTGCAAAAATCTAAAAATATTTTGCAAACCATTGGTGAGGACACACCAAACAGTCTGCTGCTCTTCCAATGGGATAGCAATGCGAAAGCGCGTATCCTCTTTAGCCATTCCCTCCATTCGCTCCACAAGAATGTCAAAAGTTCGCCTATCTCCCTAAAAAACTCGTCGCTGTTGTTTGGCACATCCAGATCCCAGAATTGTCCATGCCTCGGCTATTTTGTTATAAATTAAGGCATAATTATTAACTTTTTAATATTAACTTGCAATTATATATGTACTTACAAATGACCACTCAATTGGACTCTGGCGTTTTCTGCTTTTCGCAACGTGCACGGCCACGGTATTAAAACTTTTATTGCTTTCATGTAATAAAAGTAGCAGAGATTGCAGGCATTGCAGGTATGCCATTAAAATTGGCAAAAGGGCTTGTAAATTTGCATAAATATTAATTTCCTCCATTTTTCACACTTTCAAATATCAAACTCAAATCAAACAGCTGATTTATTTACTGAACTTTCAGTAACTGCATAATGAAAATCAGTTTGGCAAATTTCCGATAAATTTTGCTGTAACTGGCTAATGGAAATACCCTATTAGTGACATCCGTAACAGATCTGCAACAATGTTTTGGATGCCACGCCCACTTATTCCGCCCACCTCTATATCTTTCTAAGTTTTTGGGCTAGAGTCACCTTTTTTATTATGAACATTGGTTGTGACATCCGTAACAGGTGTGCATAAAAATTTTCTATGCCACGCCCACTTATACCGCCCACCTCTATATCTTTGTCGGCTTTTGCGCTAGAGTCTCCAAACTTGGTAGGGGGATAGAAAGTGCCATCCGCCACTGATAAATGTCATGCCTAACCTTTCTGCCTGATTTGTAGACCCAAAACCCTCATATATTAAAATTTGCACTCGGAATCCTTAATACAGTTATGTAAACTGGTATCAAAGTATATCGTAGTCAGTTGCGTCCGACTGCAACGTTTTTACTTGTTCTATTTATTTTTTATGCAAATCGCCTGACATTTATTTGCAAAAAGTGTGTGAATTTGTATTTCTGACAAATCGAATTTTAAGAAATTGCGATAAACAATGTTATTGAGCAAGGGCGTCCACCATTTTACATGCTGCTAAAGAAGAGAAAGGTAATCCTTCTTTTACCTGTTCCAGATGTGTTGCTGGATGTAAGTGGCACGCTGCCAGCGATGGAGGCGGATGCAGCTGGAGTGGTAAGAAGGCTAAGGAAGTGCAATGAGTTATCTACAATCAGGTGTGGACAATTCCAGATTTGTTGGATTATTTGAAAACAATACAAGAGGACATGAATTGATCATTCCTTGAATTTGACACACCAAGGTGCGCAATTCCCCAAACCCAAGTAGCGAATACCCTATTGAGCGCTAAAGATGTTGCTTAACTGCGGCCTCTTATAGGCCGACGAAGTGGGGTGGTATAAATTTCCAGTCAAATCTATTATTCCAGCAATAAGTAGGAACTGAATGTGTGAAAATTGCGCAGGTCTTGTAACTTGGTCGCATTGTCTGACCAGATGCAATTGGGTTTGTCGCACGTAGTTACGAATAGCTTAAGAGCGCTTAGCTAAGCCATCTGAAGAGAGATCCTTGACAAGGTCTAACCAAACGGCTTTGATGGTAAAGCCAACGAAAATGCATTTGTAGTATCTATAAGGTACCTAACTAACTTCAGTCACAGCGCGATCTTAACGTACACGTACATCGCACCTTAAAGCCCAGGGTCGAAGTTAATAGGTGTCCGCCCCACGCATTAAACCTTAGTCTTAGCGATGATATGATACTTGACGAGATAAAATGCTTTTTTTTTAAGTTGAATATATTTATTATGTAGCTGGGCCCTTTAATAATTTTAGGTGTAAGCTGCTTCAATTTAGAGCAGGTCTGTCAATTGATGAGCATGTGCACATATCTAAAATTGCGCTGAGTGTAAATGTATTTCAATAAATCCATGATCGGACTTAACTTCTTCCTCCGATTTCTGGCAACTAGAGCAGAGGAATGCAATGATAACGACTTCCCTGTAAGAATAAGGAACCTTGCAGTCAAGGCGCTTAGCTCAAGAGCGCTTGTATGGCATCCAAAATTTTGATGCAGATTTTTATCGCCACAATAAGATAATAAAATGTGGGATATATATGTGCTTAATTTATTTTATTAATTTATTTTTTTTATTTATTTTTACTTATTTGTTGCTCAAGGCGTATCGTCTTTTTATCGATATTCCAGCCTCGGGTGAGGCTCACATTTAAGGTTAGGTTAGGTTAGACCGGCTGACCCATTCCGAAAGAAGTGTCACACATAGACCACTGAGGGTCCTTAGTGAGGCCGGCGGTTGGATATGTTGGAACTATCTTGTTGTGTGGTCCTGCGGCGTTAGTATGCTTCGGGCAAGCGCTAGAAGCTTGTTTGGTTCCAGCTTGCTGGCCTCCTCTAGAGATGCCAGGAAGGGAGCCTGGATGTGTTGTAAGCGTTATGCTGCCAGTGCGGGGCAGCTGCAAAGTAGGTGTTCTAGTGTTTCCTTGACACCTGATTCCTTGCATTTCCTGCATTCATCGTTGTCTGTCATGCCTAGCCTTTTGCATGTACTGCGACGAGGCAATGGCCTGTCAGGAGTCCCGTAAGCATGCGGCAATCATGCCTTTGTAGTTTCAGCATGTATTGCGATAGCTTGTCGCTGTATGTTTTGCACATTATTTTGGAGATCCTGCAGTTGTAGGTGTTTGTCCACCTTTGTGCTGCCGAATCCCTGTGTTTCCATGTGTGAGTGTAGCGTTCGCAGGGAGATCGTAATTTCTGGCGGGTGGCTGTTGAGTCCCGTAGCTCCTTGTTTAGCCAGTGAGTCGGCTTTTTCATTGCCTTCGAAGCCCTGATGGCTGGGAATCCATTAGATGTGCACGTTTTTAAGCGTGCTGAGTGCATCTAATGCTTCCCTGCTCGCCAGGACATTTCGGGATCTTATGAAGTGCGACTGTAAGGCTTTTATTGCTGCCTGGCTGTCAACCTTGTCAAGTGCTGTATTCGTTTGTAAGACTGATTCCGCTGCTTTCCTTATTGCGAATATCTCCGCCTGGAATATGCTGCAGTGGTCTGGTAATTTAAAGGACATGCTCAAGGGCGACCCCCTCTTTCATTTTTGAGCCGTCTGTGTATTTGTTGATTGCTGTCTGCTCTGCTCCTGAGCGCCAATCATTTATTCTTAAGAGCGTGGGCGTGAAGCTAAAATTGTTTTTTGGGATCATGTAGTCTGTTTCGACCCGAGTCCCTATTCCAATTGTACTATGCCCGTAGTTAAGTATTGTCATGTTGCCTATCGTGCAAAGACGTTGAGCAGTCTTTTTTGCTATTAGGGGGGCTGTATGTCCACTGGGTTGACATTCAATATGGCTTGTAGTGCTTTCGTAGGAGTGGTCCTCAGCGCCCCTGTGATGCACATGAGTGCATGTCGCTGGGTTTTTTCCAATCGTTTTGGGTACGTTGATTTCTCTGTGGCTTTCCACCATACCAGTATTCCGTAGAGTAGTATGGGGCGCACAATTGAGATCAGAATCCAATGTGTTAGTCTTGGCGAGAGTCCCCAAGTGCTACCCAACATCTTTTGCGATGTGTAGAATACATTGGTTGCTTTCTTCACCCTTTCTTCTACATTGAGCTTCCAACTCAGCTTGCTGTCCAATACTATTCCCAGATATTTGATACTCTCCTTTGATATCAGCGGCTTATCGTTTATTTTGGGGGGCGTCCAGCGTGGTACCTTGTATCTCTTAGTAAAGAGAATGAGGTCCGTCTTGTCCGCGTTGATACTTAGACCCGCTTCCGTTGCCAATGCTAGTATCTCTTTTAGTGTATATTCCATGACATGGCTGATTGTCGATGGACATTTGCCCGTGATAATTATGCTTATGTCGTCCGCATAGGCAGTTATCTTTGGTGCTTTCCGTTTGAATTTCTTTAGGAGGACGTTTACCACCAAGTTCCACAGTGGGAGAAAGCACTCCTCCTTGGGGAGTGCCGCATTTTGCTTCCCTGATAGTGGTTGTGGTTCCCCATTCCGCTAGTATTTTCCTGTTGCTCAGTAGATTATGAACCCAGGATTGTACTGCTGCTGTTGGGTGAACAGCTCTGAGGCTGTGCATAATTGCTTCCGTCGACACGTTATTAAATGCGCCTGAGATGTCTAGAAATGCACCTAGGGCGTATTCTTTGTGGTGAAGTGCCTTCTCTATGGTTGCTACAAGGGAGTGTAGCGCTGTTTCCACCGATTTACCCTTTGTGTACGCGTGTTGATTGCGTTCTAGAGACATCTCTGTATTCTCTCTGATATGGAGGTCTATCAGCTTCTCTAGTGTTTTTAAAAGGAATGAGGTCAGGCTGATGGGTCTGTAGTCTTTAGGCAGCACGTGGCTGCATTTCCCCGCTTTCGGAAGAAATATCACCCGCGCTGTCCTCCAGGCCACCGGCACATAGCCATGATTTAAACATCCCCTTAATATTTCTTTTAGCCATGGAGTGATTGTATGTTTGACCCTATGCAGCAGGGCTGGGAATATTCCGTCTGGACCTGGCGAATTGTAGCTCTCAAAGGAGTCTATTGCCCACAGTATCCTTTGTGTTGTTATGATATCTTCGGGAATTTCCACTCTAGTGGTTGGAGATATCACTCGTGCGTTTGTGCTCCTCTAGGAGCACATTGGCCGCATCTTCACTGCTTTCTGTCCATCGGCCGTCTTCAGTTTTTAGTTGGCTTTGTACTGTCTGTTGGCAAGCAAGCAGCTTTCTTAACCTTGCGACGTCAGCTGTCTTTTATATGCCTGAACTGAAGTAATGCCATGAGTGTTTTTTATGGCTACTCTTACTTTTTTCTGGAAGTCACGTAAGTCACCGTTAAGTGGTGTAGAGCTCCCCCTAGTCAGGCAGTGATGCCCGTTGCCGGACGCCGCTCTTCCCTTCTGCAAGGAAAATGGCACCACTAACCCCTCGTTTGTTTCGAGGTAGCATGATGCCCATTGCCCAGCCGGCACCCTCGTGGAGGGTTCAGTTGAGGGTTTTTGCCAGCCACACATTTAACAATTTGCGGTCAAAATGATAGCACCACAAAGCTTTTCATACTCAAAGGTCAAAAAGCAAACATATTATCACTAAGAGATAAAAGTCAAGAGACTTCAAGCAAAACAACGCACTTGAATCATGCATTTGCAGACTCAAGCTTTGCTGACCTAGTATGGTTCGCAGAAAAAATGCAAGTCATACCATTTCTGGCATAGCTTGCGAACCGGTAAGTCACAGGCTTTTCGATTTGGTCGTTGCTTGCATGTATGTAAGTCAACTCAGTCAGTGTGAGATCAGTTTATAAGTATGTGTGCATCGTCGCCGCACTTCTTTAAACGATAAAATTTCTTTGGGATTCATGTGTACTTAGTTCTTTTCTTGCTGGGCTAGCCTAGTTAAAATTTCAGTTTTGCGTGTTCTTTTTATGCATACTCTCGCTTATTTTTATACTTTGATACCAAAGGTATCATAGTATATTGGGTTTGTGCAATGTCAGTCATGGTGTCTGTCCGTCTGTCTGGGCCAGGCTCTAGTCGAGAAATCCCGACTAGGACATACCCTTAACCCCATACGTAACGCGTACAGTCATTCAAGTGTATTTACCCAATGACCAATATGACCAAAATGTCCAAATTTCAAACTGCGATATCTCCGGTGTTTCTAAACCGATTTTAATCAAATTTTTTCAAATGTTCATTATTTGATCAATAATTTGAGACAGCGCTCTAACAATTTAGGAATTCAGGAATTTTTTGTTATCGATCACATGTTTATATCGGAATCCAGAAATGTTAAAGAAAATTAAAGTCAAACTAGATCTGCTTATGTTTAAGGAGAGTTTAGGTTTCAAGTTTGAAGTCTCTAGCTCTTAAAGTCTCTGAGATCTAGGCGTTCATACAGACGAACGGACAGACAGACGGACATGGCTAGATCGACTCGGCTGTTGATGCTGATCAAGATAATATATACTTTATAGGGTCGGAGATGCTTCCTTCTGTCTGTTATATACATTTGCACAAAACCATTATACCCATATTTACCCATTTTATGGGTTAACCCTTTCGGGACTACTGGGACAATACGTCCCAGCAATTTTCAAACTTCTGTATTTTGATTAATTTTAAAGCTACCAATAAGGTAAAATATCCCAAATGCAGCTCTTAATGTCAATTTCACCATGTAAACAAAATATAATATAATATATAATAATATAATAATAATAATGCCAACAAGTTTTTTGGGTGGGATATATAATCCCAATCAACATTTCAGATGTCGAAAAGAGCATTAAGTTATGAGGAAGTCGAGCGAGTTTTGCTAGAAGAAATACGTTTTGGGATTATATGACCCAGGATAAAAGGACGATTTCAGGATTTTTAAGTATGCAGAGCAACATGATTTTTTTGTCCCCTTTCAGAATATGCAAAAAGTTTTAAGACAACTATCTTGGATTTCAAAATAAAACTCCTTCCCGAAAGGGTTAAGGGTATAAAAATGAAATTGAGTTGCATTGTGATCCAAGTGCGTTGGGATACGGAGCAATTTTGTTGCAGAAAAAAGAAGATGGAAATGGAAATTTTACTTTTCGAAGCGTACAACTAATTCAGAAGCGAACATCACAGTTTTGAATTGGAGACGCTAGCAATAATATACACATTACGTTGATTTAGACTATACTTACAGGGCAAGCGTTTTAAAATTATGACGGATTGCCACTCTATAGCAGCCACGTTGAATAATATATATATTAATCCGAGTAAGCGAGTTAAGCGCTAGAATTACAAGAATATGATTTTGACATAGTGCATAGGAGTGGTAAAATGTTGCAACATGTGGATGCATTAAGCAGGTGTTTTTTTTTTATTTTATTTTTTTATACTTTGATACCAAAGGTATCATAGTATATTGGGTAAGGTGCAATGTCCGTCATGGTGACTGTCCGTCCGTCCGTACACCCTTAAAGCTAGAGCCTTGCAACTTTGGAAATATCTTGGTTCATGTCTTCGTCAAACAAAGTGTTAAATTTGGGGCTCTACGACCTCAGGGGGCCTGGGAAATCGATAACAAGTCGATACACCTTGATGTGCAAATCGATAAAACACAAGTATTTCCCACATTTTAGCAACTAGAGTCACCAAATTTGATGGCAAGATAGCAAGATAGTGACATTCCCCAAAAAACTGCATCAAAATATTGGATGCCACGCCCACCTATTCCGCCCCCAGCCCCTCTCCAATTATAAACAAAAATGCATAAAAATTTGCTATGCCACGCCCACTTATACCGCCCACCTCTATATCTTTGTCGGCTTTTGCGCTAGAGTCTCCAAACGTGGTAGGGGGATAGAAAGTGGCATCCGCCACAGATAAATGGCATGCCTACCCTTTTTGCCTGATTTTTATACCCAAAACCCTCATATATAACTATTTGCACTCAGAATCCTTAACACAGCTATGTAAACTGGTATCAAAGTATATCGCAGTCGGTTGCGTCCGACTGCAACGTTTTTACTTGTTTTAATTTGTATATTTATTGATAAACAAGTTTTCTGCTATCGGAATGCCAACTTTAATCTAGTTTTGCATTAAGGAAGGAACAATAGATCACAGATGACACATGATTTGTTTTAGAAAGGTACATAAATTCACTAGGACATTTTTATATATATTTCATTATGATAACGGATGCAAACAGTTTTGAAATTAATTTGGTTACATGCCAAACAAAAGATGAGGAAATAGAAAACATTGGGAAATCAGTAGAAACAGTTGAGTTATACTTAGGAAAACAAATGATAAAAGAGTGTTATTTTATGTACCTAAGGAAATGGAGCATCTAGGACATATTGGAAGTGATAAAATGATTGATGCTATAGGAAAAAGCTATTGGTCTCCAAACATTAACAAGTAAAAACGTTGCAGTCGGACGCAACCGACTGCGATATACTTTGATGCCAGTTTTACATAGCTGTGTTAAGGATTCTGTGTGCAATTGGTAATATATGGGGGTTTTGGGTATAAGTATAAGGAAGAAGGGGTAGGCGTGACATGCAAATCTGTGATACATATCTATGACGGATGGCACCTTCTATCCTCCTACCATGATTGGAGACTCTAGCGTAAAAACTGAGAAAGATAAAGAGGTGGGCGGTATAAGTGGATGTGGCATCCAACATTTTTGTGCACGTCTGTTACGAATGTCACTAACAATGCTCCAACCAAATTTGGTGACTCTAGTTTAAAAACTGGCGAAGAACCATCTTACAAAGTTCGTTGGTACCAGAAATTGTGTAATATAAAGGGATTTTAATTTATGTTTACTTAAATTTAACGAACTTGTCAGGAATGCATTTAAATGCTTGCTCGACATGAAAACGTCCACTATCAATTGCAACTTTCACATAGATTGGGCCTTTCAAATATTTCGAGTGGGAAAATAGGTTAGGTTAGGTTAGAGCGGTAGTGAGAGGAAAAGACCCCCCACTCACGTAGGCCAGAGTTGACCCGTTGCGGTGCCGCGTTTGGACTGCGTCCAAAACCGTCTACCCAGACGCAGAGTGTGTAACACCGCTTTCGAGGGCGTGGTCCCAGCCCGAGGCTTTTATAAAAGACAGGATATTTTTTGGGCTTATATCCGCTAGTTAAGAGAGGTTGAGAAAAAGGAGCCGAGGTGGCGATTTCTGGTCTTGCAGATTGCCGGACAGTCGCAGAAAAGGTGGGAAACCGTTTCCTCCTCCTCCTCGTCTCGACAGCTTCTGCAGAAATCATTGAAAGGGGCTAGAAGTCTCGCTGCGTGAGTCCCTTCTAACCAATGTCCCGTAATTGCCCTTATTACGGCAGCACAGCCTAATCTGTTTAAGTTGATTAGGCCAGAAGAACGCTTTCTACAGCGCGTTGGCCAGGTTTGCCTAGCAATCCTAGCCGTTGCATTATTGAGTTGCCACCTTTTATTAGCTTCAAGTTCAAATGTGAACGAACTCTTAGCTTGCAGCTGGCCATGGGAATACCCATGCCCTCCTTGTCTGTGAGGAGAGACAAAGTAGTTCCATGCCTTGCCAGCTCGTCCGCCTTACAAGTGCCCTCGATGCCCTCATGTCCGGGCACCCAAATTAGGTAAAGCTCAAACTGCTCAGCCATCTCTTGAAGAGATTTGCGGCAGCTTGTGACGGATATCGAGTTTAATGATATCGAATGTAGGGCTTTGATAGCCGCATGGCTATCAGAGAAGATGCATATGTTTTCTGCTGAGCACTCTTTTTCAGCGAGACATAGAAGTGCCTCCTGTATTGCAGTGATTTCGGCTTGGAAGACACTGCAATGATCAGGGAGGCTGAAAGATTTACTAATGAATAGCTCTTCGCAAAAGACGCCTCCCCCAACTCGGTCGTCTAGCTTAGAGCCATCCGTGAAAATTCTGATAGAGTTTGTTGGCCCTGGAGTGCCTTAGCACCAGTTTTACCTTGGGGGGATAATTACTTTAAAAGTAGTTCTAGGGAATTCCTGAGGACAGCAGTAGTCCGTGTTTGAGGGGATAAGTTGGTTTCCCACAAGGATATTGGAGTGACCGTAGGTCATTTCGGGCCACTGTTTTGTTTCTCTCATGCGTAGGGCGGAGAGAGTTGCTACTAACTTCCCCATTTGGTCGATTGGTAGAAGGTTTAGAATGTTGTCTAGAGTCTCAGTTGGGGTCGTTCTGAGAGCTCCTGTTGTTGTCAGTCCTGCGGCGCGCTGTACTGTGCCGAGCTTATTGACTGTTGTTTTCTTTGACAATGCTGGCCACCATACTGATACTCCGTACAGCAGGATAGGCCTTACGATAGCTGTGTACAGCCACAGCGATATGCGGGGTGCCATTCCCCATTTCAGTTCAATGGACTTTTTGCAGGTATATAGAGCGACCGAGGCTTTCTTCCTCTGTATTGAGATTCCAGTCTAGTTTACTATCTAAAGTGAGCCCTAAGTATTTGGCCGATTTGCTAAAAGCAAGTTCCACCCCGTTTAGTGTTGGAGGTTTGAGTGGAGGAATCTTATATTTCTTAGTAAATAGGACTAAATCAGTTTTAGCTCGAGGACTCCAAAGTGGCTCTGACGATTCTTCGTTTGAGAAGTTGATCAATCAGATCCACGATGCGATGCTCGACCCCAAATTCGATAGCGCCTCGGTGATCGCCTCTGGTACAACGTTATTAAACGCGCCCTCTATGTCTAGGAAGGCTATGAGACAGTACTCTCTTTGGTAGAGAGCCTTTTCAACTGTAGAGACAACAGCGTGAAGCGCTGTCTCGGTTGATTTACCTTTCTGGTAAGCATGTTGTGCTTGAGAGAAATGATCTGTCTTGATCGAGTTTCTCATGAGTAAGCCCAAAACCCTTTCTAGCGTTTTAAGTATAAAGGATGTTAGGCTAATGGGGCGGAAATCCTTCGGGGTCGTATGGGAGGCTTTACCCGCTTTTGGAATGAAGACGACTTTGGATTCCAGCCATGTCTTGGGGATCAAGCCTGTCGCTAGGATGTCTTTAAAGATTTTATGGAGCCAGTTAACGGCAGTTACCCCTGCCTGCTGCAATTGGGCTGGAATGATGCCGTCAGGTCCTGGTTGTCAATTGAGGAGCAGACATTTTTCCACGAAAGGCGTTTAGCTTGTCTAAGTGTCTTTTTAAAAGTTGCAATGCTGGCTTTGTAGAGACCCCAAGATTGGTCGTCTCCAATTTCGGGTTCGGGAATTAGTCTCCCAATTTGGTCTTTGAAAACGGTCCAGTTAGTACGTTTGTAATTTCTGCACCATTTTGGCTTTGGTGTATCAAGGGAGAAGGCTATATCTATATACCTATGGTCAGAGAACGAGTGTTCATCAAGCACCCTCCATCTAATGAGTCTTTGATGGAGGGACGCCGTAGCAAGCGTCATGTCTAAGACTTCCTGCCTATTTCTGGTAATAAAGGTAGGGTCGTTACTAGAGATGCCACGAATATTCGGCAACTATTCGGTATTCGGCCACTTTTTTTGCCATAGTACGTACTATTCGGCCGAATACCGAATAGCAAATCGTGTAAAAAGAGGCATGTTGTTTTTATGAAAATTATGTATTTATTTCCAAATTACAACAGTTTAGTAGTTAAAATTAATCTGTGGTAAGTCGTGATAGATAAAAACGAGCTTTTCAGCATTTTTTGGTAGCAAACGATTGCGCTTTTTATCGTAAACGTTATTAGCCTCAGAAAATAACCTCTCACTAAACGCTACTTCCAGGCGAAGAAAGATAAACTCTTGCAAATTTCGAAAGGTTCGGGTATTGTTTTTCGTTTGCTGATCACCACTTGTAAGGATGGGCCTTCCGATCTAGGCGAACTGTTTTTAAATAAAAATTCAACTCGTTTTCCACAGCATTGTTTTCCACGTCCTCCTCATCATTAGCATTTCCATTATTATCTGTAGCGACTTCTTCAGAGCAGTTCCAGAAACTGTCGCGTATTTCAACAATCCTATCATTTTCATTTAAGTTACTTTTCTTACGCCCCCACCAAGCATGTACTTCGCGCCGAATATTCGGCGGCCGAATATTCGGTATTCATCCAATTCACTATTCGTGGCATCTCTAGTCGTTACCTATGGTGGAGGTGGATCTGCAGAAGTCGTAATGACATCTTCAGATTTGTCCACCACTGTACGCTCTGCCTCTTCGTCGATGTCAGTGTCGAGGCAGATTCTGTTGGCCAGGTTAGCCAGCTCGGAGCCCTCCGAATGATACCCAGGAGGGATGTCAACCTCCCTTTTCATTGGTGTCGAATCCCCGCCCGTGGCTTGGGCTGGTGTGCCATGGTCCGCGGCATTGGTGGTGGCAGCCTCCTCTACTACCGGCTCCGCCTCGTCGGTCAAAGAACTGGCCGCATTCGACCGGTACACCCTTATGACTACAGGTTTGAACCCATAGTAGGCTGTACCATTGGATTTGACCAGTTCTTTGGCCGACTCGTCATTAATGACCAGGACCACTTGTCTTGTGGTCCCCTCCGTCGCTTCCACCTTGGCTACCCTCCAGTCTTTGGTGGGCAGGGCAGGGTGGCACAGCTGGAAAAACTTGAGAATCCTTTCGGGATCCTTAGGCTTAGCAGAGACCCAGACCCTGGCGCGGGGGCGACTGGGTATGTCTTTCCAGTCGACCGCCTCTAATTTCGCGCCAGGGTAGATCTCCCCAGCATGGCGACGGCTTGCTTATATATGGCGGCAGACGCCATATCTTCACAAGCTATCGCTTTTATGCAACCCTGATGTCAACCGGCGTCAGAGCAGCGTGGTGGTGGACCTTCGGACTTCATCATCAAGTCCAAGAGCTTCTCTTGAAGCTCGCACTCAATGGCCCCCCACCTATGCCGAGGGATATGGCACTCACTGTGGCCCCTGTCTAGGACCCCAATAAGAACCTTCTCCCAGGCGGCTTCGGCGAAGGACCGGGTGAGTGGCTGTGGACGAGGGGGAGGCCGGATCCGCTTGGCTTGCGGAACCGTCTCTTCTGCGAAGCATAGCCGTTTCTGCTTGGCTTTGCCAGAAACGGACGCAATAGCCGGCTTAAAATCCGGAAGGATGGTTTTTGCCGACTCCACAAGCTGGGCACCATCCGGGGATGCTGGTTGGGCCGTAAGATCTTGCTGAAGAATTTCAGCAGCCCGTTGCCGATCCTTGAAGGATGGCTTGCCGTTTGGAAGGTGCCCCGAGGCAGTCGCCACAGTCGCGGACCCGGGAACCGGTGCCGCAGCCTTAGGTTGCGGTTGCCGATCTCCAGGAGCCGTTTCTGGACGACGCCCAGGTTAGAAAGACGACTGTCTTTGTAGCCTCCAGCTTGCCCCTTTCGCAACCTTTCGCGTGCCAGCTGGCTTGCCAGACTTTGAAAAAGAGGTGCTCGCACCTGAAGTAGAATTGGCCGTTGCTACTTTATGAGCGTCTGTTGGCTTGCCAGACGTGTTTGGGGTGTTGCCACCTGAAGAGGGATTGTCATTTCCCACCGAGGTTTTTAGTGCCTCGGGCACTGATTTTATTTGATTGTTTTGGTCTGAATTCATTTTGAGTCCCACGAGTAGACGGGAAGGACGGTCACCAGCGACATATCCCGTGTATCGCGGGAAGCTTGATTTAAACTGGAGGTCGGCAGGTATCCAGAGTTCGCAAAGTAGAGACCGAGCAACCCCTCGGCCGCGAGTCCCTCGGCACAATGCTGTTCCACCTTGGACTGGGGTTATTTTATAGAGTGTTCTTTCTCGCACGACTACCAATCGTCAGCACCCTTGGCAGAGACATGACCGTACCAAGGGCCTGCTTCCAGCCGCCCTCACGAGGAGAGTATAGTCGCACTACCAATTGTAAGCTCCAAGGACGGCACGCACCGCGAGAATGGCAACATACATATTGTCGGTATATATGTGTCTCCCCGAAGTTGCGCGTTGTTCCCCTTGTTGCTTCAATCGGCTGACGGCCGAGTGAGAAATAAGTGCCCAGACTTTTAAGACAGTTTACACTTACCACAACGGGACATATTTAAGTATTGAGGACTGTGAAATTTAACTTTTAGTATTACTTAGATAAGTATTAATTTATGATTTGTATGTCAATTAAAAAATTTCTGGTAACAGTAAAACTTTTTAGCAATAATATAACCCAACCAAAAATAAAACTTTAAAGATAATAAGTTTATGTATAGTATCACTAAGCAAAGAATATTAAAGTGATTTCAAAAGGCCTCGAAAGTTCATCATTGACATCAGATCTGATCGCAGCTTGTAAGTATGGGAACGTATGTGAGCAAGCACACTTTCATACTTTACTCGCTGTATGCGATCGCAGTTTATATGTATGCGTGTGTATGTGACCTGCAGTTCGATTTAGAGCGATCGCTTCCAATTCAGATCTGAAAATGCAGGCATGAAAACAGACCTGAATTTGCACCGCTGCGTTCGCAGTGGCCGCAGCTTAAGAGCGATTCGGAGAGCGCATGAAGTGTGAGCGTATTACTTTCATTCCAATGAAAATAACAACACTTGTGTTAACATGTTTAAGCATAAAGCAACCGAGAGAAAATCACAGTTATATGTGGGATGCAAAATGTAAACACAGTGGACGCTCAAAAATAGAAAATGCGACTTTGTACAGGTTAAATGGATTTTTGCGTTCTGGTTTGCGAGTGTTTACTGTATTTGTTTACTGCTGCATTATTTTGTCTTTTATATTTGGTGTTACATGTTCGGCGACGCTAAAGCAGTGCACTTGTGATATTTGTCAGTTTAAATAATTGCTTTACTTAATCTAAACTCAATTAACAACTTAAAAGAGTGAATTCTTCTTTAAAGTAAATTAAAATATCATATTTAACGTACACATTTTGTGATTTTGCTAAATTTGTTGTTCTTTTGCATTTGGCAATTTGTGTTTCTAATCTATATATAAAAAAATAAGTGGCAGTTTTCGTTGTTCATGCATAGCGCAAGAACGAGCTCACCTATTGAAACCAAATTTTTAGGCATTGTTCGGACTATTTAGTAGATGGTTTGTGTGAAGTTCGACCCAAATCGGTATACCAGTTCTGCACTTATCTCACATTTTATAATGAGTTCAATAAATGGAAACAAATTTTGAAAATAGAAAACAGGGATTTTGCTGTCAAATTTAAAATTTTTTCAGTGTTGAAAGTAAACAATATTTTTTTCTGCTGGCATTTTATTTTGTACGTGCTGCGATAACTATTGTGCGTGTACTTTTCAAAAAATATTTTTGCGGTGTTTAATAAAGTTAAAAAAAAACGTTAGCTTTGAGCTCTTGAAGTTTTTTTTTTTTTTGAGACAAAGAAAAAGTGTCTCGAGCCAGGCGAGCAAATATAGGCCGCCGAAAGCGTACGGCAAATTATGTGGCAATACGAAGACGAAGTGAGACTAAATATGAACGCACGCAAGCAAATGCATCGCAGCGTGAGCGAAATGAACGAAATAGATCGGTTAACACTGTTCCTGCACAGAGTCTTGCACGGCGATCACAAGTAGGTACAAATTATCGTGAAGGCAGAGTTCCGCATCGCCTTCGCGATCAAATGGAATATGCTGGCTTTCAATACGATCCTGACTGCGACAAAAGCCTGCATATTGACATTGGAGCAATGAATATTATTTGTACGCATTACAATGCAGCGAAGTTTCGAGGAGAAACAGCTGGCATGTGCTGCTCCAATGGCAAAGTGAAACCCCAATGAAGCCAGCATTGGAACCGCCACCCGATCCATAACATTCGTTGATCACTGGAGAATCGCCGACGTCTAAGCATTTCTTGAGGAATATTCAAGCATACAATTCATGCTTTCAAATGACTTCTTTTGGTGCAACAAAAATCATTAGAGATGAATTTATGCCGCCGTTCAAGGTTCAGGGACAACTATACCATCGAGCAGGCTCGATCTTACCATTTGCCGATGCTGACTATAAATTTTTGCAAATATAAGTTACAGTTTTAGAAAAATAAGTAAAACACAAACTAAAAACCATTAAGAGGTTTAATTGATATTTGTGTAGCGAAGTGCACCGGGAAACAGCTAGTTTTTCAATAAACTTAAAAATTTTGTATTTTGTTTAATTTTTATTGTGAACAGTGTGAGAAGTGAAAGCAGGAAAGAATCAAAATGAGTGGTAAGCGTACACTACGTAGGTTAATAAAAAAAAAGAAAGGAAAAAACTATTGTTATTTACACTAATATTTATTTTTATCACTGTAGAAAAAAGCCATTCGCAGCCTCCTTTCTAGTGAGTCTATTGGAGGGAGGTTAAGAGGAGCTCTGGCGACGAAGTCATATCATCATGCAGTGTGCACTAAAGTCATTTAATAAGATTTATAACGCAATAATTGGTAAGTTTTTATTCCCAAAATATTACGTAATTCTTTTTATATATAGTGAAATTCTCTATTTCAGAAGGCATACCAGTTTATGAGCAGTCTGGAAGTCCAGAGAACACATTAAGGGCGGCGCTTAAGCGGCAAAAAAACCGCATCTGTAAAATTACATCGAACGCTAATAAACAAAACTATTTATTAAAATCAATTTGTGTCAATAATTTTATATTCCCAATTAGAGGCCTGCAAATTGCAGGCATGCACCTTCGCTTCTCTTTTCAGGTGTGCAGCATGCCTGAATGTTGCAGGCATTCGACTTCGCTTCTCTTTTCAGGTCTGCAACAGGCCTGCAACGTTGCAGGTATGCTGCCCTAGGACAGCCCCGTGTTAAATTCATGCGTAAAACGCGTGTTATTTATTTATTTATTTATTGTCAACTAATATCAGTCGACATAAAAATTGAAATTAAATCAAATTAAAAAGTAGAGCTTAAGCTACAAAAATGTTTAAGATTAATGAACAAAATTTAAAATTAAATCAGTAAACAAACTGGAATGAAATGAAAAAGTTTAAAAATTAAAATATTCTGGGGAATTAACAAAAATTTAATTTAATGATCCAACATTTGTTGCAAGGATTGGGAAAAACCCAGAAAAACCCAATCAGATCATAAGATTAGTGATTAGAGACTATGACTAGATAAGTAAAGCAGTATGGATCTTTTTAGTATGGGAATGGAGGCCTCAAAGGAAACAAGTGAAAACATCTTATTGTAGTCTGCGCACACTACTCGAAACGGTTCATGCATTAGATAGTTAGTAGAGCAACGATCAAGGTTAATAGGTACAAAGTTACGAGAAGATCTAATAGGGACAGATAAGTTTATTCGACTTAATAAAGTAGGTGAGTCGATTTCACCATTGAGCAGATTAGTAACAAATAAAACTCCATGCATAGTTCTACGGTTTAAAAGAGAAGGAAGGTTAATTAATAGAAGTCTACTTGAATACGAAGGCAAATCAACTCCGGGAACCCAGTTAAAACTTCTAAGTGCAAATAAAAGAAATTTCTTCTGAACAGATTCGATTCTATCCTGATGAATCTTGTATTGCGGAGACCACACACAAGATCCATATTCAAGGATGGGACGCACTAGGGATGTATAAAGTGTTTTAGTAGTGTAGGGATCGTTAAACTCTTTCGACCACCGCTTGATGAAACCAACGACACTGATGGCTTTATTAACCATGCACGATATATGAGAATCAAACTTTAATTTTGGGTCAAGAATAATACCCAAATCCTTCATTTCTAATACGCGATCGAGTGGTGAGCCATCAAGCAAGTACTGAGCAGTATGAGGAGTACTTCTACAGAAAGACATTACTTTACATTTAGAACAATTTAAGTTAAGTTGGTTAAAGTTGCACCAATCAGATAGTGCACTAAGATCAGACTGTAGTAAGTTACTGAGAGAAGGTTCATTATAGGACAAACATAATTTAACGTCATCCGCAAACATGTACACGTGCGAGTTAGATATTACTGCAGGAAGATCATTAATAAAGAGATTAAATAATAAAGGCCCAAGGTGACTACCTTGGGGGACACCTGATGATACATTAATTGGTTTAGAGACAGATGATTTAAAGACACCTTTTTGTGTACGGCCACACAAGTACTCGGAAAGCCAAGAAAGGAGATTAGTTGGGAGCCCAATAATGTTTAATTTATGAAGCAAAAGTTGATGACTAGCAGAATCAAATGCCTTACTAAAATCGGTATAAATGACATCAGTTTGCATTTTGCTTTGAAATCCTTTAATAACAAGCGATGTAAATTCTAGAAGGTTGGTGGTAGTAGATCTACGCTTTACGAAACCATGTTGATAAGGCGAAATAATTGCACTACATGAGTGTTGCAATTGGGAGCAAATAAGTTTTTCGAAGACTTTCGGAATGGCAGACAATTTCGAAATCCCTCTATAATTTTTAACATTGGACTTGGAAGAATTTTTATGAAGTGGAATAATAAAAGATTGCTTCCACATATCAGGGAATACTGAAGATTCAACAGACAATTTGAATAATTTTAGTAAAGGTTTGCATAGTGTATCAGCACAATATCTAAGTACACAACCGGGCACTCCATCAGGACCAGGCGAGAAGCCAGGTTTGATCAGGTTTAGGTCACTTAGCAGCGAACACTCAGTTAAGACCGGGGCAAATATGCAATTTGATGTTTGAATTTGGAAGGGATAAGTATTACTAGAACTATGAGAACTCAAAGAATAAACTGATTGAAAATATTCAGCAAATAGATCGGCCACAGCCTGATCCGTACTTGCTTTCGTATTATCAAGAAAAACTGAGGATGGCAGGCTGGAGGATTTACGTTTAGAGTTAACAAATTTATAAAACTGTTTAGGATCTCGAGAGAAATTCATTCTACATTTATTAAGATAGTTATTATAGCAGGATGAGTTAACAGAGAGAAAATTAGACTTTGCTATAATATAGGTTGATAAGTCAATAGTATTTCCCGATTTTCGGAATTTTTTATAAGATCTTGTCTTCACATTTTTATACTTTGATACCAAAGGTATCATAGTATATTGGGTTTGTGCAATGTCCGTCATGGTGTCTGTCCGTCTGTCCGTCTGTCCGTCTGTCCGTATGAATGCAACTTTTTTCGACACCCTTAAAGCTAGAGCCTTGCAACTTTGCAAATATCTTGGTACATGTCTTCGTCAGACAAAGTGTTAAATCTAGGGCTCTCGACCTCAGGGGGCCTGGGAAATCGATAACAAGTCGATACACCTCGAAGTGCAAATCGATAAATCACATATATATCCCACATTTTAGCAGCTGATAGTTCAAAAATTTGAGGGAACAAAATATCTGGTGACATTCTTCAAAAAATTCCCCAAAAATTTTTAACCCACCCCCCCCTTTTTCCCCCCCCCCCCCCCCAATATATAAAAAAAAAAAATTTTATTTTTTATAATTTAAAAAATATTAAAAAAAAAAAAAAAAAAAAAAAAAAAAAAAAAAAAAAAAAAAAAAAAAAAAAAAAAAAAAAAAACCCCCCCCCCCACAAAAAAAACACCCACCCCAACAAAAAAAAAAAAAAAAAAAAAAAAATTTTTATTTATTTTAAAATTTAAATAAAAAAAATAATAAAAAAAATAAAAAATTTAATTATAAATATATTTTTTTATTTGCCCATTTATACCGCCCCCTCTATATCTTTCTTAGTTTTGTGGGGTGAGTCACCAAATTTGCGAATGAACATTGGTTGTAACATCCGAAAAAGGGGTGAAAAAAATTTTTTATCCCCCCCCCCATTAAACCCCCCCCCCTTTTTTTTTTTGTTTTTTTTTTTTAAAATTTTAAAAAATAAGAGGAAAAAAAAAAAACCCCCCCCAAAAAAAAAAAAAACCCCCCCCCCCCCCTCTTCTTTTTTTTAACAAAAAAAAACAAAATATAATTATAAAAAAAAAAAAAAAAAAAAAAAAAAAAAAAAAAAAAAAAAAAAAAAAATATACCCCTCCCTTTTCCTTTTTTTTTTTTTTTTTTTTTTTTTATTTAAAAAATAATTAATTAAAAAAAATTATTAAAAAAAAAAAAAAAAAAAAAAAAAAAAAAAAATATTTAAGGTCTCATAAAATATGGCAATGGCAGTTTCTAAATCACTACAGGAATAAAGCTGAGACCAATTAGTTGCATTCAAAAGTTGATTTAATTTAGTGAAGTTAGTCTTACGGAAACAACGTGATTTTGCAGAAATATAAGTATTAGAGTTAGAGTTAAGTATTTCGAGGGAAAGTTCTAAAGTTGGATGGTAAGAGTCTTCCGGCTGCACTAAGGGGGGTACTCTGTTTACCTTACAACAATCAACATCAGAAACAAATACTAAGTCTAACATTCTACCACTACAATTAAGTATATCGCTTACTTGTGATAGCCCCAACTCCAGGATACCATCTATAAAATCATCAGATGTGGTTGGTAATTGTGTGGAAGATGAGTCACACGCAGACCATCCCACATTTGGCAGATTAAAATCACCAACCACAATTAGATGATCCATGTCTAACAATAAGGACGAAACATGTTGCAAAGCATTTAAATGGGACGAATAAATGTTAATATCACAATTAGGAGGAATGTAGGAACATGTAATAAAAAGTGAACGACTACCATAAGATATTCTAACACATACAAACTCTGTATCCGGAAGATCATTGGATTGAATTTGTTCAGAAGAAATGCAGGAATCAACAGCGATAAGAACCCCACCACCCTTACGGGTTGTGCGATCACATCGGTATAAGTTATATTTATTTGGAAAAACAGAGTAATCAGAAATATCAGGTTTTAACCAGGTTTCAGTAAGAGCAACTATTTGTGAATCAAAGGATAGGCTATTAACGTAAAGTTTTGAAAGTTTAGTATTAAGGCCTCTTACATTTTGATAGGATAGACTAATTACTTCAGTTAGTTTTTTGATACAGACGTAGAAGGAAGTGAGTTACTAATAGGGATGGCACTACTAGTATTACTGTTAGTGTTATTGCTATTTCGCCTGTTAACATACTCTTTCACGAGAATGTTCGGCGGCCAAAACTTTTCAGAACTAATTGTCGAGAAAAGTTCAGGCGGCACACTCAACTTGAACGAAGATATGTTACGAGCGTGTTTAAATTTAAACTTTTCAACAACAATTAACGGGGAGTCGATTGCATCGAACGAGCATGCATGGCCATTCTCTGTGCATGCATGCTCCAGGCCTGCAGAGAACTGCAGGGTGAGACAGTACACAAAGTCTGTGTGACCACACATTGACTGGATCTGATTGTGATGTATATGTATGTGAGAAAGCACACAGTCAGTGTGAGCACACATTGACTGGATCTCATAGCGATTCATATATATGTAGGAAGCTCGCACAGTCTGTGTGAGCTCAGTTTATATGTATGTGTGCATCGCCGGCCTCACTTCTTGAAAAAAAAAATCAACAAAGTATACATACACCGGCTGGGTTCTTTCTGGCCTACCTTTGTCTTAGCCTGTTAGAGTGCGAATTTCGCTATTTTTAAGATTGATGATGCGTTTTGATCGCATCATCTGGGGGACGAGAAATTGTTTGGCTTGTCTCAGCCCTGCACTGTCGGTCCTGTGACGATTTATTTCCGGTTCCTCCCATTCCCTGAGCAGTTCTCTTTTGTGTCCTTTCGAGAGTCCACAGAACGGTTCAGGGCCGATTAGTGGTGTCGACGCCCCGCGTTTAGCTAGGGAGTCAGCCACCTCGTTTCCTATATGGCCTTCGTGCCCCGGCACCCAGCCCACCGTTAGGGTCAGGGAAAATGGTTGGAGACTTTCCCATGGCTATGGATTTATTGAACCTTGGTCCGAAAATACCAGCCCCGGTGTTACCATTTTCCAGTTTTGACCCGTCAGTGTACCACGTTTGTGATCCACTGGGCAGAGATATTGATTTGCTTTTCCACTCGTGTCTGGTATGCAAGACTATCGAAAAGTTTCAGTGGAAGATAAGCTTAGGTTTCTGTTCGTCCGTTACGCGCAGAATGGGCTCGTTTATTAGGGGTTCGAGAACCCGAAGATGCCCGATAAGATCACCACTTTTTATGTTGGTGATGTTTTGAAGGCGAAGTGGCCCCAGGCAGGCCTCCTTTTTCAGGGTGATGGGTAAAGGGGGTATGCCGGCTATGACTTCAAGTGCTGCAGTGGGACATGTACGGATGGCTCCAGTAATGCCAATGCAGACAAGTCTTTGTACTTTGGTAAGTGCAGCCAAAGCTGTTTTCTGGGTAGATTTCGTCCACCAAGCAAGAGATTCATAGGATAAGATCGGTTTTACCACAGTGTTGAAAGACCAGAAGATCATTTTGGGACTTAAGCCCCATGTTCTACCGAACAGCCTGTTGCAGGCGAAGTATGCCCGAGTGGCTTTGTTTATGGTCTTTTCAAGGTGTACATTCCAGACAAGCTTGGAGTCAATTGTAACTCCTAGGTAGTTAGCTTCAACCGAAAAGTCAATGAAGGATCCATTTAGGGACGGTCTTGTTAGAGAAAGAGACCTTTTCCTGGTAAATGGAACTAGGACAGTTTTTGATGGGTTTATGGACAATCCTTTGTCCTGGCACCATCTATTGGCTATATTGAGGGCTTGCTGCATGCGATCCGAAATGGATTGCTCATGCCAGCCCACTGCGTAGCCTTGAGTGGAGAATCCTTAGTCGTTGAGCTTATGGAGTAGCTCGTCGATGACCAGAGTCCACAGGAGAGGAGAGAGTACTCCCCCTTGTGGGCACCCCCTTGTGGCTACGATTGAGGTCATTTTTCCTCCAAGGTCTACAGTTATGGCTCTGGATTTAAGCATTTCCAGAATCCACCTAATGATGGGTGCGGAGACATTTTTTCGTTCAAGGGAGGCACGGATAGCCTCATATGACGTATTGTCAAAAGCTCCTGAGATGTCTAAAAAGGCACCTTGTGCTTTTTGTTGAGCGCCAATGGCCTTTTCAATGGTTGTTGTGAGGCAATGAATGGCGGTCTCAGTTGACTTTCCAGCTTGGTACGCATATTGGTACTTGTGTAGGGGATGGTGCTTGAGATTCACCTCCCTGATGTGCAGGTCAATTATCTTCTCCATAGTTTTAAGGAAGAAGGAGCTGAGGCTAATCGGTCTATAGGACTTAGGCAATTGGGAATCTTTTTTCCCTACCTTAGGAATAAACACGACTTTCACATTAGCCCATTTGCTTGATATGTGTTCAAGCACGAGACTTGCTCGAAACAAGCGGACCAGGGGGAGTGCGAATTGGTGCAGTCCCCGCTGCAACAAGCATGGATAAATTCCATCTGGTCCAGGGGATTTGTAAGGACTGAAGCTTTGTATAGCCCATTGTACACTATTTTGATGAAACAGTCTATAGGGCAAGTTTCCAACCCGGTCTGAGAGATAGGGGGGTTCCCCTCTCTCAGCCCCATTGGAGTCTGCCACCATAGCCACGCGCAGGTGCGGGCACTCTTCAATCCCAGAAATGTAGGTTGGTGCCTCGCTCTCTGAGATGGGTTGCTCCACAGTCACGCACCCAGGAAAGTGAGTAGCCAGGAGTAAGCTACTCGTTTCCTTTGGGTTGCTTGTGTGTGTTCCATCTGGCTTCTTTAGCGTACAGATGCCGTTTGAGGGGTCCTTGGAAAGAGCTTTTTGTAGCCTGACAGCTTCCGGGAGTGTTGAAAACTGCCCGCAGTGTTAGCGCCACGTAGCCCGTTTTCACCTTCTAACGTAGAGCGTTAAAGCAGCTTTGTAGGAATCCCATGTGGTCTTCCCACTCTTCGCTTTATAGAAGAGCCTTCGCGCAGCCTTTTTAAGATCGTCAAGGCTCTTGTTCCACCATGGAACAGCCCTTCTGATCTTGCGAACTTTTTGTTCGCAGCTAGCGTAATATGCTGATTCAATGTTCGGATGAAGCACAGTAGCTTCACGCTCTAACTCGTCTATGGATATTATCGGACGGGTGGAGCAGTTTCTGGATTGCTCAAGTTCAAAACAGAAAAGATTCCAGTTGGTGTTTTTGGGATTTCTAGTAACTAGGCTACATGGCGGGGCGCACCCTATATCAAATCTAATGTGCTGGTGATTTGACATTGTGATCTCACTCGCAACATGCCAGTTTGAGACAACGGACAACATATTCAAGCTACAGATGGTTAAGTCGAGGACTTCCTCTCTTATCGCGTTGATGAATGTGGGCTCGTTGCCTCGATTTAGTAGACCTACGTTATTACTAATAATGTACTCGAGAAGGTACTCACCTCTTTTGTTGATGTCATTGCTCCCCCAGACCGTGTGATGTGCATTGGCATCACAGGCGATTAACCACCGGAGCCGGTTCCTCTGGCAATGCTCTATAAGGGCACAGGTAGCCACCGTTGGCCCAACGTCTGAGTCGCCGGGCAGATAAGCGGAGGCCAGCACTACCTCCTGCTCGCCATGGGCAGTGGGTATTTTAGTGATGAACTGTGATAGGGGAACAAATGTTAGATGTTTGTTAATGAACAACGCCGCTCTAGGGCGAGGTTGGTCATTTGCATATAGCAGCTTACCGGATGGGGAGGCACCCCAGGACACGTCCGGCATTTATCCAAGGCTCCTGGATAAATGCTATGTCCATTGTCGCAAACCTCTCGCATAGGACGTCAGATGCAGCCTTTGTGTGGTGGAGGTTTGCTTGGAGACATCTTAGGTGTCTCCGAGTGTTGGAGAAGGTGAGGGGAGGGGGACAGGACATTAGTCCGCCCTCTTGCGGCCCCTAGCCGCCATTTTCCGGCCTCGGTTGGTGCGCAGAAGAGCCTCTTCCTCCAGTGTGCGCTTCGCACCCTTGTTCACCCGGTTCCACGCGTGATGCGCCCGTAAAGGGGAGGGCGCAGGATTTTACGCGGTGTTGCGGGCTCTTGGGCAGCTGCAGTGCCACGAGCTCCATTTTCACAAGGCGTATGGACAGTGCTGTTTGCCGCAGGCAGCCCAGGGGTCGCATGAGTTTCCTCAGCGGCACCCTGTGGTGGCGTTGCAGCCGCGTCCGAGTTGATGGCCTTGGAGCAGGTGGGCTTCTCCGCTGCGGAAGCAGGAGCCACTGCCTATTCTTTCGGCTGTGCACTGGCCTTGGGCTTAATAGTAGCCGTACCCCACGCAAAATTCACTTGGTTACCAAGTGATTTGATCCTGTTGGCCGAGATGGGGTCTAGCGCCAGCGTAATTATCGCCATCGACTGCCTCATCTCACGATGGAAGACGCGCCAGTCTCCCACTCACAGGCCGCTGTTCTGGCCTTCTACGAGCTTCAGGCCTCGTTCGTCTTCATGTCCGCATTGGGGAGCGGAAAGTAGCCGATGAAGACAGCGGCACGTGGAGCATCCGCTTCAGGGACCACCTTGATTTGGGCGTCCTTCCACAGTCGGAGCTTGGGCACCTCAGAGCTCAGCCACTCGACCGTTTCTATGTTGCCGCACGTAATGGCCTTCCATCCTGGTCGGAAAGTGCAGCCAGAGAACAGCGGCTTCACAGAGCCGTGTCACAAGGCCATCACCCTCGACAAGACGGCAGTCTGAATCTCGTTGAGCTGCGGCGTAGTCAACAAGCTGTTGGGATAGTCGGCAGGGAGTATTGCCATCTTCGTCGAGCTAGCAACATCCCTGTAGGAAGCCATGGTACCGACTTGGGGTGCCTGCTCCTGTATCGCTTGCCCAGCTGCAACTGCGGCTGTGGAGGCTACTGGAGCTCCCGTGGCAAGCAATACGCTTGCAGGTACACCCTTCGTCAGGGCACTAGGTGCCGCGGTTTTCATGGCCCTCTTTGTCGACACCTCTTCTGGGGTCGTGTTGGCCGATCTAACCCTCTTATGGGTTGCACCACTCATGCTGGGCACCGCCCTTGGAGGGTCCATAGGCTTCTGAGCGAGCCTTTTGGCCTCATCCATGGGGATGCCGTTCGCAAGGTGTCTGCGCAACCTCTTCCTCGCAGCGCCCGAAAGCGCGACCCTCTTGGGTCTCTCGGCCTTGGGAGAGGCGAGAAGGGCTTCTTCCTCTTCCTTAGTCAACGTCTCGGTCCCAGAGCTTTGTGAACAGATGTCCATAGCTACATCGGGTGTAGGTTCGATATCAATCGATTTGGGGCTGCTTGAGCACCCTGTTTGTTGTTGTTGTTTTTCTTCAAGTAAATCCATAAGTTGGTCCCACGAGTGATGAGGAAGGAAGTATCCCCCAAGGCAGAGCCTCATACCCCGGATCGGGCACTTATACGACCGGAGGTGCCAGGTATCCGGAAGCCACCGTTAAAAGACACACTGACGTAGTGCCATTCATCACAGGGGCACGGTTCGGTAACACCGGTGATTACGGGTTTTTTCGAGTTGTCCTCTCTAGATCCGCCATATTTTGCTAAAGCAGGGGCACCTCGAGCAGGATGTGGCTCTTCACCACGTATGGTCGGTCTTCGGTAGTCGGCATGTGCCTGCCAATTACCACTGGCTGGGTCAGTATGGCGCGGCGACAGGCACACACGCTACACTAACAAAGCCTTAGCCCCCGTTCCTATATTTACTTATGCCAAATGATTAAAAATGAATATTTATTTCAAGAAAATCAGTTGGTTAAAGTGTTAGTTTATTAAGTCCTATAGATTTATTTTTATTAATTATAAACGCTTAAAATACTAAATAAACATATATTCATATAAAGGAAAATACCTTTAATTTAATTTTTCACCTCTTACTTAATTTGCACTAAGTTTATTGCAAGTTAAAAATGTATACCATATAATTGTTGTCTGCAGCCAAGTCTAAGATCTGCATCAAAAGTCTTCAATTGACAAAATCAAGCAAGCTCGAGTTGAATAAGGACAAGAGAAGTGAAAACGGCACGATTGAGTTAAATATACTTTGTATAGTCTTTGCTTTGAGCAAATGCATTCAGTTGAGTTTTGACTCAATTCAGAAATCGCAGAAGTAAACAAAATGACAACATCAAAATAAACAAGTAAAAACGTTGCAGTCGGATGCAACCGACTGCGATATACTTTGATACCAGTTTACATAGCTGAGTTAAGGATTCTGAGTGCAAATAGTAATATATGAGGGTATTGGGCATAAAAATCAGACAGAAAGGGTAGGCATGACATTTATCTGTGGCGGATGGCACTTTCTATCCCCCTATCAAGTTTGGAGACTCTAGCGCAAAAGCCGACAAAGATATAGAGGTGGGCGGTATAAGTGGGCATGGCATAGCAAATTTTTATGCATTTTTGTTTATAATTGGAGAGGGGCTGGGGGCGGAATAGGTGGGCGTGGCATCCAATATTTTGATGCAGTGTTTTGGGGAATGTCACCAGCTATCTTGCCATCAAATTTGGTGACTCTAGCTGCTAAAATGTGGGAAATACTTGTGTTTTATCGATTTGCACATCGAGGTGTATCGACTTGTTATCGATTTCCCAGGCCCCCTGAGGTCGTAGAGCCCCAAATTTAACACTTTGTTTGACGAAGACATGTACCAAGAAATTTGCAAAGTTGCAAGGCTCTAGCTTTAAGGGTGTCGAAAAAAGTTGCGTTCATACGGACGGACGGACGGACGGACGGACAGTCACCATGACGGACATTGCACTAACCCAATATACTATCATAGTATTACTATGATACCTTTGGTATCAAAGTATAAAAATACATAAAAGACATACAATTGAAATTAGGAAGATCTGGCAACTCTGGCGCGAGGAGCACGCATCAGAAAAACGCAACCAGATAAAATCACATTTGCACCAATAATAAAACAGAGACAAGCCCACAAAGTGGAACAATCTGTGCATACCCTCTAGTACGGCCGGTCGACGCTGGGTTGACCCAGCTGTGACAGTCGTCGACCCTCGCTCGACGCAACTCTATGCAATTTACTGACGTATTTTGTTAGGCGATGTCCGGTCAATACGTGCAAGGTTTGCCGTCAACCCTACGTCAACACAGTGCTGTGTATAAAGGCGACGAAAACGACGCTCGTGCGACGCAATGCCGTGCATAGAGCGAAGTTAACAACGCTCGTGCGACGCAAGGCCGTGCAAAAAGGCACGTAAACGACGCTCGTGTGACGATAAGTAATGCAGCTGAGAACGTAAGCAACACTTTATCGACGCGATGCCATGCAGTAGGGCGACGTAAGCGACATTAGGTCGACGCAATGCCGTGTATAAAGGCGACGTTAAGGATACTAGGTCGACGCAATGCCGTGTATAAAAGCGACGTTAGCGACGCTAGGTCGACGCAATGCCGTGCATGTACGGATGCTTTTTTGTGCCTGAAATGCTCTTCAAATTCAGATAATAAAAATTGCACATTATTTATTTAATTAATTTATTTACTTAATTTTCACTGGGTTTTCTTTTTAATGATATTTATTTAAAAAAATGGTTATCCGCGGTGAGCCCGAGGCGCAGACAGTCTTCCACATCTACAGCAGAGGAGCCAGGAATAGAACCTGAAATAATATAGAAAAATTATAAAAGTATAACTTAATATATTTATGTTACCATTGATTTTGATATACTTACACAGTGGAGTTGTAGCAAAACGTTTAATTATTGGGCTAATTTTTCACACAAATTGTAACACAAGTATCTCCACAAAACTAAACAAAACTGACGCGTGCCAAAATTGCACAATAAATGACACAAATGAAAACATTGTTTTTTTATTTGCTTTCGCAAAGCATATGAAAGCAATTGAAAAACAAGTAAAAACGTTGCAGTCGGACGCAACCGACTGCGATATACTTTGATACCAGTTTACATAGCTGTGTTAAGGATTCTGAGTGCAAATAGTTATATATGAGGGTTTTGGGTATAAAAATCAGGCAGAAAAGGTAGGCATTACATTTATCTGTGGCGGATGGCACTTTCTATCCCCCTACCAAGTTTGGAGACTCTAGCGCATAAGCCGACAAAGATATAGAGGTGGGCGGTATAAGTGGGCGTGGCATAGCAAATTTATGCACACCTGTTACGGATGTCACTACCATTGTTCATACCAAATTTGGTGACTCTAGTTAAAAAACTGGCGAAGATACATGCCTTGCGGTTTATTTTAGGGCGGTGGGGCATGTCCCGTTGTTTGGGGGCGTGGCCTCCAATGTTTTGATGCATAACTTTGTCAGATGTCAGCATCCATCTACCTTCATGTCAATTTTGGTGGCTATAGCTACAAAACTGTAGAAGATACAGGCATTTTTGTTTATAATTGGAGAGGGGCTGGGGGCGGAATAGGTGGGCGTGGCATCCAATATTTTGATGCAGTTTTTGGGGAATGTCACCAGCTATCTTGCCATCAAATTTGGTGACTCTAGCTGCTAAAATGTGGGAAATACTTGTGTTTTATCGATTTGCACATCAAGGTGTATCGACTTGTTATCGATTTCCCAGGCCCCCTGAGGTCGTAGAGCTACAAATTTAACACTTTGTTTGACGAAGACATGTACCAAGATATTTGCAAAGTTGCTAGCTCTAGCTTTAAGGGTGTCGAAAAAAGTTGCGTTCATACGGACGGACGGACGGACGGACGGACGGACAGACACCATGACGGACATTGCACTAACCCAATATACTATGATACCTTTGGTATCAAAGTATAATAATGAGGAAGTCAGCCTCTCTTTCTCTCTCGCTCTGTCTCGACTGACATGTAAAAAGTCGGTAAAATGAGCGAGAGAGCAAGTTAGTGTGTGAGCGAGTTCGACTGCATTGCTTGGATCGGCCCAAATATATATTTTGACACGACGCATCGACGGAAAAAAAACAACGCAGCGTCGACCCAGCGTCAACTACTGATTTTGCCGTACTAGTGAAACTAAGTGAAAGTAAAGTGTTTTAAATATTGTATAGATTGGTCGACCCAAACCCTAATGACAGGCCCCTTCAAGTGATAGATATACATAGCTTTAAGCTTATATTCTAAGGTTCAGGTCTTGGCTTGGACATTGAAAAATTGACGATACTTTCGGGCGGCGTTCAATAAAGTCCAAAACAATGAAAAAAGCGATTCTCGGCGAGGCCCTTTATTAACGAAGAAGACGGCATGGACACTAAAGAAGCCTCCTCCCATAGTCCTGAATGACATTGACAAAATACAAGATATTTGGATTCTGCTTTCTAAAATTGTTAATGAGAATAGCTTGTCTATTAAATCTAACATGGGTAAGACTATGAGACTGCTTGCCAATGATGTGACCACCTATAGGGCAATAGTGCGGCAGTTGGATAAAAATAAAATCCAGTTTCACACTTAACACCTCCACGAAGACAAGCCGTACCGAGTTGTTATAAGGGGCTTGCACCATTCTACGCTCAACAAAGGGCTTACTGCGGACCTGGCAAGCAAGGGGCATGCCGTTCTATATATTCATAGCCCAAAGAGAAAAGCCACAAACGAGCCTATGAACCTACACTCTGTAAACATTAAAGCTGCGCTAAACCACAATCAAATTTTTGCAATTAATAAAATCTGCAAGCAGGTGTTCACATTTGAGATTGCTCGAAAAAGCCAAAATGTTGCACAATGCCATAGGAGCAGGGGCGTAGCTACAGCCGTATTTGCCGTATCAATTATACGGGGCCCCCGGGCCACGGGGGCCCCCAACGTACGTAAGCAAAAATTAATAAAAACTGGTCAACATTTTTTTTTGGAATTGGAAGTGACAATATAATAATAGTTGATACTATTATTCTAGTAGCTTTCTTTATCCATTATCCCGTAGCTCGAGAATGCAAAAACAAAATGTATGCATTGCTTGGCGCATATTCTGTCTGGCCCACGACCGCGACGCGATGTTCGAAAGCGAGTGTCGCTAACATTTTCAGTACATGTGAGTCAATGTGTCTGTTTACATTGGCGCTAGATGTCGCGCGTCTCTCGCGTTCAATTTCGAAAATATGAAAAAACCTCGCGTTGGCAAAGCGTGAAAAGCAGCTGATCACGCTTTTACCAACGCAGCTGATCAGCTGCTGTTCATGTGAACTATTTTTTCTACCAAAATGCAAAAATTAAATTAAACGCTTCGCGTCTCGCTCCATTGTAGATAGGCCTTCTCTAGTGCATACATACATACATACATACGATACAATGATAAACCACGGAGAGCAGTGTTTATTGACGCGTTTTATTTAATTGTGCATTACATTGTAACACAATACAAACAATTGTAATAATATTAGTAGCGATTTGTGAAAAAAAAAGAAATGAGTGAAAGGAAAGAGATTATCCCAGCGGAGCTTCGAAAAGAAAAAGTAAACAGAAGCGGGAGGAGGTCAAAAAAAATTTCCCCAAATTTCGTCATTTTTCCAGACAACAGCTCCTGTGAGTGATTTAGATGGCAAAAGTTAGTACTACCCTACCCACTTATCTTATCTACCTTTTGAAATTAATCAAAACATTCCATTTTATTTTTTGACAATTATATTTTCAGATTCTTCTGATGCACATTCTCCATCAGATGTGCATCCGGAAATAGAAGAAACCCAAGCACATTCTCCATCGGATATCCATCCGGAAATAGTAGAAACCCAAGTTGACGATTCTGAGATATCTAAAGATTGTAATATAGTTTCATCGGATAGAGGAAATTTTGATGACAGTCTAACTGAATGCGATCGAAAAATAATTTTTAAATTGGGTCCATTCAAACCACAAGGACCGTTTCCAAAAGATTCAGAAAGTAACCGACCTTTTTCAGTCTATTATTATTCATATATCAATAAGGCAGGCATAAAAATCTTAAGACCATGGTTATGTTATTCTAATGTTTTAAACAAACCGTATTGTCACTTCTGTTGGTTATTAGCAGATCGTCAAAGCAAATCGTACTCCTCTGCATGGGTTAACGGTGTTTCCATTAGAAGCAATTTTACGCAAACTATCCTTGACCATGAAAAGCCACAGCAGCATATTAATGCATCCATATCTTATAATAATTGGTTACAAGGAAATACCATCGATATTCTACTGGAAAGTGAAATTAATAGTAAAATTACATTCTGGAGAGATGTATTGCATCGTATAATTAATGTTATAATTACTTTAGCACCTTGTAATCTTCCTTTAAGAGGCCATGATTCTGATTCTGGAAATTTTATGGCAATTTTACGTTTGCTATCTAATTATGATGCAACTTTAAAAGAACTTCTTCTAAAACCAAAGGGCAATATAAATTATTTAAGCCCTACGATTCAAAATGAAATTATTAATTTGCTTGGTACCGCTGTTAGGAACAATATTATCTCAGAAATTAAGAAAGCTCCATTTCTGACAATAATTCTAGATACAACTCAAGACTTGTCAAAAATTGACCAACTTTCTGTAGTTTTTCGATACATCTCGATTACAGAAAATGATGATAATGTGCCTATTGAATTAAAAATCTGTGAGTCATTTTTGGGGTTTACAGCAGTATCCGGTTGCAGAACTAAAGGACTTAAATCTGAAATTTTAAATAAGATAAATGAATATGGAATTGATTTGACTAAATGTAGAGGACAGGGTTCGATGGAGAAATGTTATGTCGGGTGTTTATGGAGGATTACAAACCCTAATAAAAGAGCATGCTCCAAATGCCGATTATGTTCATTGTGCTGCGCACGCATAAAATTTAGTTTTAAACGATGCTGCGAAACATGTTCGTGAAGTGTCGACTTTTTTCGATAATTTAGAAAAAATATATACTTTTTTTGGCAATAGTATACAACGCTGGGCAATGTTAAGTGACGATTTATCCGAAAAATATTTGATTACCCTTAAAAAGGTTTGTCCTACCAGATGGTCTTCAAGGAACGACGCTTTATTAGCGGTAAAGAAAAATTATTTATTAATCATAAAAACTTTGTACCAACTCAATTTAATTTCCAAAAAAAAAAAGATGAACGTGAAGAATGTAAAAATATAATTTACATTTTAGAGAGTTATGATTTCTTAGTGCTTGTCACATTTTTTTCATCACTATTTGAAATAATTAATCCTGTTTCTAAAGCTCTACAGCATGAAAATAATGACTTACAGAAATCTAGTATTTTGTTAAGTAATCTTTTGAATAGGCTGTGCGAATTAAGAAATAAAAATGCATTCAATAGTTTGCTAAATGAGTCCAAAGATTTAGCAAACGAGTGGAGGGTTATAACTGTTTTTAAAAACAAAAGACGAAAGATAACAAAGCGTTTTTTTGATGAGTTATCACAAGATGAGAGAAGACCCGGAATGCTATTTTAAAGTCAATGTGTACTATTGCTGTTTAGATGTATTAATTTCTCAAACTAAAAAGAGATCGCAATGGCTTGACTTGAGTATATTGTTCGATATGTTAAAACCGCAGAAACTCCTGTCTTCTTCAAACGAAGAGATTTTAAACGCATCCGGAAAACTATCGGCTAAATAAAGTCAAGACATTTGAGTTAATCTTAATGACCAATTAAAAGCTCTAAAAATATGTTTAAAATCTGAAATTAAAAAAATCAACTCCATTAAGGAACTCCTTGAGCTATTGCTTATAAAATTCAATAGTCTTTCATCCAGTTTTCCGGAGGTTATAACTGCATGTTTTTTATTCTTGACCCTTCCGGTTACAACCGCAACTGCTGAAAGAAGTCTTTCAAAGCTAAAACTAATAAAAAATTACCTTAGAGCTTCGATGGGGCAGGAACGCCTCTCGGACCTGTCCCTATTGTCAATAGAGTCAGAAAGATTAGAGAAATTAAAGTCATCATCAGCGGTAAATGCTTTAATAAATCAGTTTGCCGAAAAAAAGGCAAGGAGAGTAAATATTTAAAATAAATTATTTGTAAATATAGATAATTGTGATTAATAAATATGTTTTTTAATTGTATGCAAAAACTATTTTCTTCTGTGAGAAATCTTTACCCTTTCTAAGGGCCCCCAACAAAATTTGTATACGGGGCCCCGCAAAGGCACGCTACGCTTCTGCATAGGAGTAAAGAGTATGGACACACTGCCACTTACTACAGAAAAAAGTACAGGTGTGTCAAATGTGGTGATAAATGCGTCAGACCCACCCGACTACAACCTACTCTGCGCCAAATAACCGGAACACACTAGAGCTAGAGGCTCTAGTACGTAAACACGATATAAGAGTCATCCTTCTGACTGAAACCAGAACGACCAGCCTAACTTTTTCAAAAGTGTTTGGCTTTGAGGTGTATCCGACTCACTGGATGCAGAGTCGAATAGCTGCTTGTGGCTGCGCTGTTCTCGTAAGGAGCAACCTCATACACTTTCCGCAGCTGACTGTAGCCAACTCGACTTATCAGTACTCCTCAGTTAAAGTCTCCACCGATGCTGGTGACCTAGACTTTGCCGCTATATATTGTAGGCTTAAGGCCCATTCCCAGCAGGCCCGGAATGGAATTTTTATGTTCAACTCTATATAAAAAAAACAGTTGTCAGAAATTTCCCTGCGTGTTAATTTTTATTCAATTCCCAGCAAGCATCAGCAAAGTTAATCGATAGTTCCGATAGTGGAACCAGTGTGGATTCCATAATCAGCTGTTCTTAAAAATGGAATTATAAGTTTACTATTATTACGGGCTGCTACGAGTGAAAATGGATGAAAAAAAATTTAAAACGCAAGCGTTTTGCATTTGTTGTCACAATGACCGATTTATTTTGTAATTAATCAAGTATGGTGACCAAAAATATTCAGTCACCCTAACTTTATGTGGAACTTAACGAAATAATAAGCACTTTTTATAAATGAAATTTTTATTTGCTGGGAACGGGCCTTTAATGTGAAAACGTCGATCGACGATTTCAACGATATTCTATAATCAGCTGGAAATAAGTACTTGGTAGGAGAAGACTGGAACGCCCATCATCCGTTGTGGGGTGGAAGAAGCTGTAGTGCGAGAGGCCATAATCTTCCCAAAACCCTGACACACAGACGCGCGAAAATTCTATTTGCAGGCTCGCCAACAAGGTACCCATATGGAACACGACGTACGCCTTCCTGCATGGATTTTGCTATCTAAAAGGGGATCCCTGACCAAACCCTCTCCATCTCTGATGATTGGGATCTCCCAAGCGACCACCTTGGCTTGATAATTACATTAGAAAGCAGGGCTAAAGTGGCTTGTGGTGTTCCAAAGCCTTTTAACGCACGCACAAACACCGATGAGATCCAGAGACTACTAGTCTCAAATCTACACCTTAACACTGAGATCAACTCTGTGTTGGATGTAGAAGAATCCACCCCGCCCCCAGTAAACAGGCGGCGGGATAATTATGGAAACAGGCTCCAACCAAACATTATAAGCTTGCTCAGGAATAAGAGGCAAAACAGGCAGAGATTCCAAATAACCCACCATCCACTGGACAAGGTGGAATGGCAAAGATCAGAGAGGGAACTAAAAGAGGCAATGCGAAGACTGAAAAGTGAATCCTTTCCCAGGAGGCTTAAGTGTCTGGACTACACCAAGGATTCAGGATACACTCTCTGGCAAGCAACACGAAGCCAAAAGCGACAACCTTAGAGAACTGTACCCCTACGTGGTTTAGGAAACGTATACTGCCATACTGACGCAGAGCAAGCGGAAAGTTTCGCACGTCACCTTGAAGAATGCTTCACGCCACTGGAACTAGCTGGGCAAGATGAGCTTGATGAGACCACCCGACCACTAGAGACACCTTTGCAGATGTCTTTGCCCATCAACCCTATTAGAGTGGAGGAGGTCATTGACTTAGTTAAAGCCCTGCCAAGACCCAAGGCCCCTGGACACGATGGGATATGCAACGCCACCATTAAGGTCTTGCCAATCCGAGCACTTCTCTTTATAACGTTGATCTTCAACGCTTTAATAGGAACGCAGCACTTCCCTGCCCAGTGGAAGTTAGCGAGGATTCATATGATCCATAAGCCGGGCAAGCCGGAGGATGACCCTGAGTCATATCGGCCGATAAGTCTCCTGCCTTCTTTATCGAAGGTATGGCCCATACCAATACCGTATTGAAACGCTTGATTGCTGCTCGCCTTGTTGAACTTAGGGATCATGACACGGAGTATTGCTACAGCCTTTTCGTAGATGTCAAGCGGGCCTTTGATCGCGTCTGTACTAAAGGTTTGCTCCAGAAAATAAAAATAAAGCTTCCTGCTTCCTGCTCCCTTCTTTTGTATGATGCAGTCTTACCTGGAGGATCGCGTTTTTCAAGTAAGAGTAAGGTCCGAATTTTCTAAAGCGAGACTAATGTGGGCAGGCGTTCCCCAAGGTAGCGTGCTGGGCTATACAACTTGTTTACGGAGGATTTCCCCACTTTCGATGACCTAGAACACCTCGCTGTACCGGCAAATTCCTTATTTCCTCATTTGCAGTTGACGTGGCAGTATTTCATTCGGCCCATTGCGAGTACGAAGCTGCTGACGGAGCTCAGGAATACATCCACCTGCTTGAGAGCAGGGATTGCAGATGGAATGTCTAGCTCAACGCCTCGAAGATCCAGGCTGTCAACTTTACTCTCAGACGTGGATATGCTCCGGCAGTCTGGCTAGACGGAAGCCCCCTTGAGTCTGGGAAACAAGAAAATACTTACCCTCGACAAACGACTCTGCTTTCGGGCCCATATTGATGGACTAGTGAAATCCTGCAGGTACAAACTGGCAAATGCTAACTGGCTTCTACACGCCAAGAGTACACTTCCGCTGCGTTGCAAACGGGCGGTATACAACACACGCAGAAAATATTTTCGGGGGGGAGGGGGGTGTGGGGTTGAAAGAAAATGATTCCAAACATTTTTTATGAGTGTATTTGGATAATTTTTTGTATTTTATTTTTTTGAAATTTGATATACATATTATAAAAAACAATTAAAAAAAACCCTAAATATTCAATTCAGCTTATAAATCAAAACAGATCTTTTTAAACTATTTAAATCGTAAATTTTAAAAATGCCTGCAAGTCGCAGAGGAGCTTCCATAGGCCGTCAAACACGTAGATCTGCAAGAATACGAAATGCAAGAGCCAAAAGAACAACACCAAATCCAGCAAGATAAGGCCAATGTGCGTGTGTACATGTCGCATCAAGCTGAATCACAAGATGCACGAAATGAACGAAATGCACAATAAAGAATAGAACTGTGTAAATTATGTGGATTGTACATTTGAGGTAAAATTCACCAGTCTGTCCATAATCTAAAATGCCTAGAGGACGACGTGCGAACATCGGCCGCCGCACACGACATGCAAGCCGGCAAGAAGTGTATACACAGAACTTAAGCGAAGAAAGACTAAATGCCCGATTGATAGTACGCGTGAATACACGAAGATCATTGGCATCATATAATCGCTTGGCATTCCAATATGATCCCACTGCGAACTACAGTGATGATGACAATTAAGATATTGGACCAATGACGACTTTATGCCTGCTGGATTGTGCAGCGCAAGTGGAAAAGTCAAACTGGATCCAAAACTTACACCACAACAGCCACTGAAAGCATTATTCGATGGAAGTGATCCCGATTTACGAAATGTTTAAAAAAAAACGAGGTGGCGTAATGGAGTTCGCCAGAATTTCTAAATATGCAAATTAAAGAGCTATGTCTATTAAGCCATTGTCAGAACTGGACCAAAAAAAAAAAAAAAAAAAATGGGACCACACTGGAAGCACCAGTTTTAATTCAATCATCAAAATCGGTTTACCCAGTCGCAAGTTCTGAAATAACAACGCCAAAAAAAAAATAATAAAAAAAAAACGAAACTTTCGATATCAGCGGTTTAAATTATCAATTTTAGTCAAATGCAACCGAAAAAATTGCCTCCTCATAAATTGCCAAAGTTAAGGCAGGCCAATAAATGGAAAAAACAATTGCCACTAATACAACTAAATATGATGTGTATGCATACACGCACACACACATGTAAATGCAGGCCACAGAAAAAAAGAAATATACAAAATCTCAACAAAAATAGCAAAGCATTTAAAGATCTTGTCATTCATTTTTTGAATACTCTATCAGAATTTATGTGCATGCTTGAACGTTTGTATGGTGATAGCGTTGACAACATTGTTTGCTAGTGTCATCGAAAAAAATAAGAAAGTATGCATAAGAAAATGCAAAACTGAAATTTGGACAAAGCTAGGCCAGCAAGAACCAAGCGCGGTATACATATGTACTACATACATATGTATCTGTACTTTCTTTTTTTTTCTGGAAGAGCAGCCGACGATGCACACATTCATAAAAACTTAGCTCACGCAGACTGTGTGAGCTGCCTCACATATATACACTTTCTGAGACGGGGTGCCTGAGACGAAAAAGCTCTTTTGAAAGCTCTTTGCAGTTGCAACCTCTTCAGTTTAGAAAGTATGATTTTGCTACTAATTCCTCAGAATTTTTGGGTAGCGCAAATGTTGAATGACTGGGCCGACTGGTATGTAAGGGATTCAACCTTGTACAATGACCTCAGACTGGACACCATAGAGAACCAGGTCGGAGCACATTCTGTTAAATATAAAATATAAATATATAATATACGCACGTTTGCTGCGACATTGTAGCCGGCTGGCCGGTGAACTTGCGGGAAGGAGTGTAGTAAGACGACTGAAGCGCAGGGCGTTCAGGAATCTTCTACAGAAGCCCTCCATCCAACCGACTCAATCACGTCCAAAGACGATACCGCCTGGTAATTTCAGGCTTGGTGATTTATCATACAGTACGAATAACATGTTTTTATAAAAATAATTGTATTTTTGATCCTACATGTAAATAATAAAGAGAAAAAAAAACTGAAATTAAATTAAATCTTTTTTTACATTACAGACGCAATTTCTAAGCTGCGTAAGGCGATGCAACTTAAAAAAAAAAATAAATACATAATTAAGAATAATTATATTAAGCCTTAGACCACTTTTTCTTAAAAAAAAAAAAATCAATTTTGTTAATATTTTAAATACAAATGTGTCTTTGTTTATATTCTGTACTAGCGAAATAGTTGGGCGTCCTAATGATATTCCTTGGCCTTTGTACCAGCGATGACCCAAGAGCGAAAGCCTAACGATATTCCTAGGCCTTTGACTATTGGCTTTGCACCGGCGCGCCGTACCGCGCGGTACGCTCTGCGGACATTCTCTAGTTAAAATCGTTAGGTAAATACATTGCATTAGTGGTGCGAATGTGCACCAGTATTCATCACTGAGCTCTAGGCATATTCCTAGCCTGGCACCGGTCCCGCTTACTACAAGGTATATACATATACACTAGGGCGGGTCAATTTGTATGGAGCTAAAAAAACGTGGTAAGCGTATAGCAGATTCGGAATCTGCGATGAATTCTAAGAAACTTTCACTAAGAAACTCCATATCTAAAATGAATTCCTAGCCCCCGCCGCGAAGCATGAAAATTTAAGGTTGCAGTATATTTTGGTATATTGAGGTTTTTATGGTTTTTGTAAAACAAATAATACATTTTGTAAGGATATTATATTTTATTCTGATGCGTTTTTTGATAATATAATTTATAAATATTTTTGTTTTCAAATTACCCAAGAAATTTTTTTTTTTAATTAAATTTGTTTAATAAAAATTACGAAAGCATACACTGATGAAGTGGAAAGCAAAAGTCTATAACTTTTTGACAATAAAAGATAAAGGTTGGCGATTTCAAATATATATTCAATATAATTTGGAAATGTAAGGTGTTCAAAAAATATGGGGCGTGGCACGAAAGGGGGTGTAAAATACATAAGATGCCGATTTTCTTTATATCTAAAAATTTACCAAATTAATGAAAACAATGTTCAGTCACAATACAAAACACTTATGTAATTGTTTAATTTTCACTAATTTCATTCATTTATTCAACTTAATATTAATTAATTTTTAAAGTCTTGATATAGACTTAGATTTGATATAGGGTGCGCCCCGCAATGTAGCCTAGTTACTAGAAATCCCAAAAACACCAACTGGAATCTTTTCTGTTTTGAACTTGAGCAATCCAGAAACTGCTCCACCCGTCCGATAATATCCATAGACGAGTTAGAGCGTGAAGCTACTGTGCTTCATTCGAACATTGAATCAGCATATTACGCTAGCTGCGAACAAAAAGTTCGCAAGATCAGAAGGGCTGTTCCATGGTAGAACAAGAGCCTTGACGATCTTAAAAAGGCTGCGCGAAGGCTCTTCTATAAAGCGAAGAGTGGGAAGACCACATGGGATTCCTACAAAGCTGCTTTAACGCTCTACGTTAGAAGGTGAAAACGGGCTACGTGGCGCTAACACTGCGGGCAGTTTTCAACACTCCCGGAAGCTGTCAGGCTACAAAAAGCTCTTTCCAAGGACCCCTCAAACGGCATCTTTACGCTAAAGAAGCCAGATGGAACACACACAAGCAACCCGAAGGAAACGAGTAGCTTACTCCTGGCTACTCACTTTCCTGGGTGCGTGACTGTGGAGCAACCCATCTCAGAGAGCGAGGCACCAACCTACATTTCTGGGATTGAAGAGTGCCCGCACCTGCGCGTGGCTATGGTGGCAGACTCCAATGGGGCTGAGAGAGGGGAACCCCCCTATCTCTCAGACCGGGTTGGAAACTTGCCCTATAGACTGTTTCATCAAAATAGTGTACAATGGGCTATACAAAGCTTCAGTCCTTACAAATCCCCTGGACCAGATGGAATTTATCCATGCTTGTTGCAGCGGGGACTGCACCAATTCGCACTCCCCCTGGTCCGCTTGTTTCGAGCAAGTCTCGTGCTTGAACACATATCAAGCAAATGGGCTAATGTGAAAGTCGTGTTTATTCCTAAGGTAGGGAAAAAAGATTCCCAATTGCCTAAGTCCTATAGACCGATTAGCCTCAGCTCCTTCTTCCTTAAAACTATGGAGAAGATAATTGACCTGCACATCAGGGAGGTGAATCTCAAGCACCATCCCCTACACAAGTACCAATATGCGTACCAAGCTGGTAAGTCAACTGAGACCGCCATTCATTGCCTCACAACAACCATTGAAAAGGCCATTGGCGCTCAACAAAAAGCACAAGGTGCCTTTTTAGACATCTCAGGAGCTTTTGACAATACGTCATATGAGGCTATCCGTGCCTCCCTTGAACGAAAAAATGTCTCCGCACCCATCATTAGGTGGATTCTGGAAATGCTTAAATCCAGAGCCATAACTGTAGACCTTGGAGGAAAAATGACCTCAATCGTAGCCACAAGGGGGTGCCCACAAGGGGGAGTACTCTCTCCTCTCCTGTGGACTCTGGTCATCGACGAGCTACTCCATAAGCTCAACGACTAAGGATTCTCCACTCAAGGCTACGCAGTGGGCTGGCATGAGCAAACCATTTCGGATCGCATGCAGCAAGCCCTCAATATAGCCAATAGATGGTGCCAGGACAAAGGATTGTCCATAAACCCATCAAAAACTGTCCTAGTTCCATTTACCAGGAAAAGGTCTCAATCTCTAACAAGACCGTCCCTAAATGGATCCTTCATTGACTTTTCGGTTGAAGCTAACTACCTAGGAGTTACAATTGACTCCAAGCTTGTCTGGAATGTACACCTTGAAAAGACCATAAACAAAGCCACTCGGGCATACTTCGCCTGCAACAGGCTGTTCGGTAGAACATGGGGCTTAAGTCCCAAAATGATCTTCTGGTCTTTCAACACTGTGGTAAAACCGATCTTATCCTATGAATCTCTTGCTTGGTGGACGAAATCTACCCAGAAAACAGCTTTGGCTGCACTTACCAAAGTACAAAGACTTGTCTGCATTGGCATTACTGGAGCCATCCGTACATGTCCCACTGCAGCACTTGAAGTCATAGCCGGCATACCCCCTTTACCCATCACCCTGAAAAAGGAGGCCTGCCTGGGGCCACTTCGCCTTCAAAACATCACCAACATAAAAAGTGGTGATCTTATCGGGCATCTTCGGGTTCTCGAACCCCTAATAAACGAGCCCATTCTGCGCGTAACGGACGAACAGAAACCTAAGCTTATCTTCCACTGAAACTTTTCGATAGTCTTGCATACCAGACACGAGTGGAAAAGCAAATCAATATCTCTGCCCAGTGGATCACAAACGTGGTACACTGACGGGTCAAAACTGGAAAATGGTAACACCGAGGTAAATGCAACCTAAGGTATCACCTTAAGAAATTAAAACTTTCAGAGATCGACACATGCAGATTCTGTGAGCTGGAGCCAGAAACATCAGAACATGTTCTATGTGAATGCCCCTCGCTAAGCAGACGTCGACTTCTACACCTAGGAGGTGAACTAATCCCCTCCTACAGGATTTGGGAACATATAGACCCTACCAAAGTGCTCTCCTTTATCAAAAACCTCGGTACAGAGACTCTACCCTAATCCTACAGGCCGGCACAAAAGATCTAACATCTGGTCGCAGTGTAATAAGGCCCTTGTAATAATAATAATAATAATAATAGACGGGGACATCTACCAAGAACCTGCATTAAAAATTTGGATGCCACACCTACCTTTTAGAAACGAGAATTTAGTAATATTTTACAGTTTTTAAACTTGAGTCACAAAATTTCGTAGGAAGACAGTTGACGACATCATCCCAAATTTGTTGGGAAGCTAGTGGAGTTAGGCGTTTCTGCCTTCCTTTGTTTGTTTCACTTAAACGACGCTTTCTTATATGAACAGCACGTTTAGTAGGTCTGCCCATATTCAGAAAACTTATTAAATATACCTTCAAAATCACTAAAAATTAAAAAATAAACAACAATTTTAACAAAAACAAGTAAAAACGTTGCAGTCGGACGCAACCGACTGCGATATACTTTGATACCAGTTTACATAGCTGTTTTAAGGATTCCTAGTGCAAATAGTAATATATGAGGGCTTTGGGTATAAAAATCAGGCAGAAGGGGTAGGCATGACATTTATCTGTGGCGGATGGCACTTTCTATCCTCCTACCAAGTTTGGAGACTCTAGCGCAAAACCCGACAAAGATATAGAGGTGGGCGGTATAAGTGGGCGTGGCATCCAAAACATTGATGCAGATCTGTTACGGATGTCACTAACAATGTTCATACCAAATTTGAAGAGCCTAGCTCGAAAACTAAGAGAGATATAGCGGTGGGCGGTTTAAGTGGGCGTGGCATTCAAAATTTTTATGCACACCTGTTACGGATGTCACTACCAATGTTCATACCAAATTTGGTGACTATAGCTTAAAAACTGCCGAAGATACATGCCTTCCGGTTTTTTTTAGGGCGGTGGGACATGTCTCGTTGTGTGGGGGCGTGGCATCCAATGTTTTGATGCAAAACTTTGTCAGATGTCAGCATCTACCTTCATGTTTTTTGGTGGCTATAGCTTCAAAACTGTAGAAGATATAGGCATTTTTGTTTATAATTTAAGGGGGGTGGGGGCGGAATAGGTGGGCGTGGCATCCAAACTTTTGATGCAGTTTTTTTGGGAATGTCATCGGCTATGTTTCCCCAAATTTGGTGACTCTAGCTACTTAAATGTGGGATATATTTGTGTTTAATCGATTTGCACATCGAGGTGTATCGACTTGTTATCGATTTCCCAGGCTCCCTGAGGTCGTAGAGCCCCAAATTTTCCACTTTGTCTGACGAAGGCATGTACCAAGATATTTGCAAAGTTGCAAGGCTCTAGCTTTAAGGGTGTCGAAAAAAGTTGCGTTCATACAGACGGACGGACGGACGGACAGACACCATGACGGACATTGCACAAACCCAATACCTTTGGTATCAAAGTATAAAAAGAGCTCAAGTTTCTCAGGCAAAGCGGCTGTTACGCGGTTCTGTTAGGGGTGCCGATATTGCCGCGATTAACTTTACAGCAAATGTTAACGAGCGCTGCTTATTTCCCTTCAATATGTTAAATGGTCTTTGGCATACACGTACACACACATGAAAACGCTGGCCAAAGATAAAAAGAAATAAAAAAATATCAACAAGAATAGCAAAGCATTTAAAGATCTTCACATTAATCTTCTGAATACTCTTTAGAATTTATATGCATGCGTGAACATCTGTATGGTGATTGCGATGACAACATTCTTTGCTAGTGTCATCGAGCGAAAATAAGAAAGAGTATAAAGAAAATGCAAAACTGAAATTTGTACAAAACTAGGCCAGCAAGAGACCAGCGCGATGCATGTGTACTTTGTTGTTGTTTTTTTTTTTCAAGAAGTGCGGCCCTCTATGCACACATACATATAAACTGAGCTCACACAAACTGTGTGCTGACTCACTTACATATACATCACGATCTAATCCAAAGACTCAAGTCTGTGCTGTTGCTTACCATCTCGCGAGCAATATCAGAAATAGAATGACTTTCATTTTCTACAAAGCACACTTGGTCAGCAAGCTTTAAGACAGCAAATGAATTTTCAAGCTTTACAAGTTTTTTTCTGATGAGAGTGCGTTGTACTGTTTGAAGTCTCTATACTATTCTTTGCTTAGTGTTACCACTCTACTCTACCTTCATGAGCGCACACAAGCACTCTTAGATCTTGACACAAATGCACTCGTTAATACCCTTTTTGAATTTATGTGCATTTTTTAACATATATACGGTAGCTGTGTTGACAAAGTTACTAACAAGTGTCATAGAAAAAAAAGTTAGAAAGAGTAGAAGAAGTAAAATATCAAAAATAGCTTCGTAGCCTGAGTCCGACAAATATGAAAACAAATGGTGACGTATACCTACACATACATATGTATATATGCACAGGCAAGTGCGTGCATATGTATATACATATATATGTAGGGTAGATTCCCCGGTTGTGTTCCATCCCCGGTAGTGTTCCACATGACGTTTCTCCCTTGTCATTCATCGTAGTGCTGCCAAATTCTGTACAGCGTCTTAACTTTTCATAGGTAAGTTTTTAACTGCAAATCGTGCCGAAAACACCCACTCTGAATTTTTTTTTTTAGAACTCTGTTAAAATTTTGCTCAAAAAGTTATTTAGCCGATTTTATCAATCAATTTTTTTGGTGTAAATTATTGAAAAAAAGTGAGTACAGTTGGCCATACACTTAGTTTTCGATCTCTTCTTGATCATGCAAAAAGAATTTCCGAAAAATTCTGCACTCCGAAAAAATTATGAGCTGTTGGAACAAAATGGCGTCATCCCCGGTTGTGTTCCACGCAATGTCCCCGGTTGTGTTCCATCACGAAAAGTCATTGTTTGACATTTGTATGATCAAGAATTGTCATATTTATTGAATTTGATAGTTGTTAAAAGCAAATAACAAATTTTGGAGTAATATTTCAGCATTTTTGAAAAATTATCATGCAAAAGACCAGTGCATTTGAAATGCGCCAACATGCGCACAAGTTTCTATACTTGCGTACATTGTGATTCGGATTTGGACATTTCTGATGATGAAAATAATAAAACTTGAGCATCAAAATCTTCGTTTCTGCTCGTTGAGAGCACACAAATTGAAAAAATGTTTTTAAAATTCAAAATCATATATGTTTTAATTCACTTTTTTACATTTTTCGACAATTTTTTCAGGTGGAACACAACCGGGGACGTTTTTTTTTTCATCGAAAATAGTCTTCTCCGAAAATTGAGCATATGGGCATTTCCACAGAAAGACATATATTTTTGTCGCGTGCGAACCTCATGGTTTTTTGTAAATATCTCGAAAACGAACCCTCGCCCAAAAATCTATTTATACAAAAATTAAAGGTCTTATCATAAGCTATAAGTTTTGCCTGTTGTCAAAATTAAAATTTTGTCGATAAAAGGGATTTTTTTCACTATGAATGCGTACGAATGTCGCATTCGACACCATGGAAATGCCCATATCTTTTTTGTTTTCAAAGGAATCTTTTTACTTATTTCAGCAAAAAGTTTGGCTATTCGATTATATTTCCAGTGGTATTTTTGATTTTACATAAAAGTAAGCAGATTAATAGCAAAAAGAGTAATAAACAAAAACTGCAGTGGTTATCTCTCATTGCATTTCGCATTTTCGAGTAACGGGAAAAAAAAGCACAGAAGCAATATTTTATGCTTGACTGCAAGTGTATCAAAACTATACGACACACTTTAATTTTTTTGTATTTACTTATTATTTTTATTTTATTGGGGTACATTAATACCATTTAATAGGGTATAGAGCCCCCTTGAGCTTTTGCTACCTCAAAAATTCTTTTTGGCATCGAATTAATTGAGTTTTTGAGATGATCTTGGTCTAAAAGGGAAAATTGCGTCAAAATTTCGCTTTTAAGACTTGCAATATTATAAAAAAAAATTAATTTTCTGCGTAGACTCGCCAAATGCTTTCTATTGGATTAAGGTCAGTGGAGCAAGCTGGCCAATCCAACGCCCTTACGAAGTGCTCATTAAAAAAGTGCTAGGTCTCTGCTCGTGTGAATAGATGCAATGTCTGGCATATCGTCCCTCATTCTCCATTTTTTTCTTTCAAAATTGGTAGAATACAATCTTCCACTACTTTTTGGTATTCTGCACTGTTCATCCGCTAGCTGGTGAATTAAGCGTTCGACATTTGTAAAACGTGGCCCAAACCATTGAATTTTTTCTCATCAGAAAAAATTATCTGAATGAAAAATATTGAAAAAAGGTTTATAAACAAAATAAAATTAAAGTTTCATACCGTGGCCCAGTTTCTCTCTAAGTTATTTTCCGCAAACTTTTGTGGTGAGGTTTTAAGAAAGGAGCCTTCTTTAAAACTCCTCGGACATTATGCGACTTTTATAGCGGTTTTCTACCTGTGTTATGCTTAATACCGTATTTATTAATAATAAATAATAATAATAAATATAGTGGGGAGATCTCCCAACAGAGATGGAGGCACTGCGACCGAACGATCTTTTGTGCCCTTAAGACTCCCTATTCAGACAAGAGCTGCTCAACCTCCCTTATGAAGGCTAGCAGACCTCCCGTCGAGGCTTTCCTTATCTGCATAGCTGTCAGAAACTCGCTATGCAGATGCCTCCTTCTAGACCAAATGACGGCTGGACATTCACAGAGAATGTGTTTTGTCGTCTCGTCAATCCCCTTACAGAGCCTACACTCTGTGTCAGGAGACGCATTTTATGAAGATGGTATTTTAAGACATGGTGGCCGGTGAGGTAGGCTACCAACAGTCTTAGGTCCATCCTAGAACACCCAGCAGTATTCCTTCCTACTAGTGGATGTACCAGCTCTTTAGCTTGACGACATCCTGGACTGGATATCCAATATCTGGATCTAACTCCCTCTGCCCATCCTTCTACCTTTTCTTTGGCAGCGGCCCACCCTAAGCCACAAAAAGGCTCTGGGCCAAGTAAAGGAGTCGCTGAGCCGGCTCTAGCCAGCTCGTCTGCGTTTTCATTGCCGGTAATTCCGGCATGACCTGGAACCCAACACAAAGTTACTTTGTTCCCGGTGGAGAGTTGCTGGAGGCTGGTCCAGCAGTCTGCGACGAGTTTGGAGCTAATCCTCCAAGAGGATAGAGCTTTGATCGCCGCTTGACTGTCCGAAAAGATGTATAAATTAGCTCCTCTCATCCTTTTGTCTAGGATGAGTTTAGAGCAGGCCATTAATGGCATGAATCTCTGATTGAAAAACGCTGGGCCATTTACCCAGTGCAATCGAGACTCTGGTGTTAGGTCCAAAGATCCCCGCACCCACCCCTTGCTCAGTTTTAGACCCATCAGTGAACCACTGCAGGCCCCTGGGGTCATTACAAGGGTTGCCATTTTCCCATACCCTACGGTCTGGAATGAGAGTCCTGAATTTCGCCCCGAAATAGAGCTTCGTGGTCATGAGATCTGTTCTATTGCAGACCTCTAAGCCAGAAACATTATTCAAAATACTGACATGACCCGCATCATTAGTCAGTAACCCAGATGTAAGTTTGATCCTAAGAAGACTTTTAGCGGCACCTTCTTGTATGTGAATGTGTAGAGGAGTCAATCCAATAATTTTCTCCATAGCCGTAGTTGGGCATGTGCGTAAAGCTCCCGTCAGAGATACACACACAAGCCGCTGCAGCTTGCTACACTTCTGAATGGCCGTGACCTGCTGCAGTTTGGGCCACCACACAAGAGCAGCATAGGACACGATAGGCCTGACCATCATGCAGTAAAGCCACAGGATGGATTTGGAGTCAAGGCCCCACGATCTACCATAAAGTCTTTGACATGCCCATAAAGCATGTGAAGCCTTGGTAATCGTTTTATTAAGGTGCGAGTTCCAGTTTAGTCGTTTGTCTAAAACAACTCCCAGATATTTGACCTCACTGGAAAGCTCTACGGGAGTCCCACCAATGACTAGGAGGCCGATGTCATAGATGTACCGTTTGGTGAACGGCACAACAACCGCCTTGTGCGGATTGATGTTGAGACCCACGTTTATGCACCATTCTAGAACCAAATTGAGTGCCCTTTGCATCAGTTCGGTGACGGTGTTTCCGAACTTCCCTGATACTACAATGGCCAAGTCATCTGCATACCCGATGGCATCAATTCCCTGGCTGTGTAGTTTTTCTAGAAGTTCGTCAACTACAAGTGACCATAGTAGGGGAGACAACACTCCACCTTGTGGACACCCTCTGGCCGCGTTTATACGAACCGTCGTTGCGTCTAACGTGGAAGATATTTCTCGTTGTCGTAGCATAGCTTCTATCCAGGCTACAGATGCTGCGTCAATGTCGAAAGCACCTTCCACGTCCAGAAAAGAGCACAGAGCAATTTCCTTGGATTTGAAAGATTTTTCGATTTTGCTGACTAGGTGGTGAAGAGCGACCTCGGTCGATCCGCCTTTGATGTAGGCAAATTGTGATTTGTGTAGCGGTTTGGTGGCCTAGAGAGTGCACCTCACGTGCAAGTCCACCAGCCGCTCCGCAGTCTTGAGAATAAAAGACGAAAGGCTTATCGGTCTGTATGACTTTGGTTGGTCGAGAGCTCTGTTGCCTTGTTTAGGAATAAATACCACGTTAACTCTCCTCCAAGATTGTGGCATATATCCCCATGCAAAGCTGGCTCTAAGCAGACTGACAAGTGGTGTTATAATTATTTCAATGCTATGTTGTAGCAAGGCAGGGAAAATCTGGTCGCCCCCAGGGGCTTTAAAAGGGCTAAAAGATTTGACTGCCCACCTGACCTTGTCAGGATCGAAAATAATACCGGACAGACTATGATCTCGCCTAATCGGTGTGGTAGTTAACCCGTCTGGTTCACCATGTGTGCTGTACCGTATTTATTGGAATCGCTTAAAAATTTAACTTTACAGTTAAGCCAGTTTCATTGTAAGCGCCTATTCTCGCTTTTTCCTCTTAATTAAACACACTCCCCAGCGGAATTTTATTAGAAAACCAATAACTTTTAAACAAAAATAGGAAAAAACAAGTAAAAACGTTGCAGTCGGACTCAACCGACTGCGGTATACTTTGATACCAGTTTACATAGCTGTGTTAAGGATTCTGAGTGCAAATAGTAATATATGAGCGTTTTGGGTATAAAAATTAGGCAGAAAGGGTAGACATTACATATATCTGTGGCGGATGGCACTTTCTATCCCCCTACCAGGTTTGGAGACTCAAGCGCAAACACCTACAAAGATATAGAGGTGGGCGGTATAAGTGGGCGTGGCATCTAAAACATTTATGCACACCTGTTACGGATGTCACAACCCACGTTATACCAAATTTGGTGACTCTAGCTCAAAAACTAAGAAAGATATAAAGGTGGGCAGTATAAGTGGGCGTGGCATCCAAAATTTGTATGCACACCTGTTACGGATGTCACTACCAATGTTCATACCAAATTTGGTGACTCTAGTTTAAAAACTGGCGAAGATACATGCCTTCCGGTTTATTTTAGGGCGGTGGGGCATGTCCCGTTGTTTGGGGGCGTGGCCTCCAATGTTTTGATGCATAACTTTGTCAGATGTCAGCATCTACCTTCATGTCAATTTTGGTGGCTATAGCTACAAAACTGTAGAATATATAGGCATTTTTGTTTATAATTTAAGGGGGATGGGGGCGGAATTGGTGGGCGTGGCATCCAAACTACTGATGCAGTTTTTTGGGGAATGTCATCGGCTATCGTGCCCCCAAATTTGGTGACTCTAGCTACTTAAATGTGGGATATATTTGTGTTTAATCGATTTGCACATCGAGGTGTATCGACTTGTTATCGATTTCCCAGGCCCCCTGAGGTCGTAGAGCCCCAAATTTAACACTTTGTCTGACGAAGGCATGTATCAAGATATTTGCAAAGTTGCAAGGCTCTAGCTTTAAGGGTGTCGAAAAAAGTTGCGTTCATACAGACGGACAGACGGACGGACGGACGGACGGACATTGCACAAACCCAATATACTATGATACCTTTGGTATCAAAGTATAAAAATGAAATAAGGCCCACGAACATTGTGAAATAAAGCCCGCGGGCCTTATTTAATTTTTTTTTTTGTAATAACGCCCGCGGGACTTATATGATTAAGTTCATATATTTTAGAAATAAATACAGCACTCCGAACGTTGCGGTTTAGAAATGGTTTATTTCGTATCTGAGTAAAAACTAAAGCTATTGCTGTACAATCATGTTCTTATATTCATATTTCTATTGCATGGTTTGGTTGATCTCTGTTTACATTATTGGCTTGTGGCCGATGGCTTGGTTGATCTCTGTTTACATTATTACTTATGAGATAGTTTGACTCTCTCTGTACTTAGAAGATGAGTGGTCAAGCTATGTTTATGTTTTCTATGCTGCGACTGAATCTTTATATGAATCATGAGTCGTGCAGCTGTGTTTATAACTGTGTATTGTTTACATTAAAGTAGATTGAAGGCCAGATGGTATTTTGGGTAAGGGTAAGTATGTTGGTAGTTGAGGGGGAGAGGTAAGTGGTGACAATTGTATAACTCCTCCACCGCCAGAGTTTGAATTCTCCTAAATTCTTCTTACTTTAATGTTAATATTTGTCTTCTTAAGTTTAATATACATATAAAGTGCTAGTGCTAGTATGATTAATGCGAGGGCTATTGCCATTCCATAACCAACTTTTTTGTGATATTTTAATTCGGTTATTTCTTTTAAATTTTCAAAGTTTTGTATTGTAAAATGTTCAAAGTTTATATTATTTTTGTATGTTTGGTTTAATACGTCGGTTGGATAGAAAAATCTATCATAGAATTCTATTTGTTCGTTTGAAAAAGTTTCAGAAAATACATTAATTTCGCAATTTACAAACTGTATAAGGTAGTTTCCATTTAAAATGATGTTTCTATTGTCACAATTTTGATTTAGTTTTGAGTTTTTTGCGTTTCTTATGATAAGTGTTTCATCATCTATTTGTTCAATGCTTGATTTGTTGTTGAATATGAATTTGCAATTATTATTAAGTGTACAACTTTTGCTTAATTTAGTTCTCTTAAAATAATATTTTCTTTATAATCATATGTTTTATTTTTAATTTGTGTGATCATATAATTCTCTTGGTCGATTTGAATATAATTTTTATTTGGAATTGGAGTGATTAGCTTAATATCTATTTTGCAAAATGTTTTTTGGTAGCTTGATTGCCATGACAATCGCATTATTTTTGTACTGAAGTATGCCCATTCTAATCAGTTTAATTTTGTAAAAATCTATTTCGAATTTATTAATTTCTTCTTTTGTTAGTATTTCTGGTAAAAATATATTGTTTTTGGCTGAAGCTATGTTCTCTTGAATGTAATTTATTTTTTCTTCAAAATTTTTTTAGTTTTTGCATTTGATTATTAAATAATACTTTCATTATTGTGTCTTTATTTTGTTTATTAATTTTTGCTGAATATATTGATATTAAATTTCTGTCTTGTAAAATTGTGTCTGCTATTTTATTAATACTGTCATTAAAATGAGTGTTTATGTAAATTTGTTGGTTCATATTTTGAATTAAATTGTGGTTGTTCTGATCGATTATGTCCAAGTGTTCTATAATGTTATCTCTGTCCTCATTGTCCATTAAACCAAAAAGCCAATTATACATTGTGCCTACGCCGTTTATTAATCCTCTTTTCTGTTTTTTGCTATATGGGGTTATTGATTTGATTTTAGCTTTAATAAGGTCTATTTCATTAATGATTAATTCTTTCTCTGCTATTTCAACTTGTTTTATATTATTTTCAATCTTGTTGATAATGTTTGTAAGTTTGTTTAAATCGATTATATGTAGAATTATTATAGTTTCGTTAACAACTTCTGTTGAATGAATGTGTATTGGAACGTATCCTGCTTCCTCCTGAATTGGTACGATATGAAGTCTAGCTTGCACCGTTGTTAGTATCATTAATATGATAAAAAAATATACTGTAAATGGGATTACAGGTTATTAAAAAAATTGTGGATATATATAAAAAAAAATGTGCTTATATGTATTGATATATACATATATAAATTATATGTGAACAGAACAGCTATTGCTGAATTCTGTCAAAGATAAAAAAATCTTATATTTAAAAAAAAAAATTTTTTATTTTTGTTTTTTTGTTGTTTGTTTCTTTTTTTTTTTTATTTTATTTTTTTTTTTTTTAATTTAATATATATATATATTTTTTTTTTTTTTTTCAACTTCCTTCCTCTTTTAATGGTCTTTTGATATTACAAGGATGCATATCTTTTAATTTTGCAAGTCTGAAATATGGTTCGTCTTTGTGTCTAAGTCGTTTATAGTTTTTTATATGACCTTCTTCTCTGTTTTCTACATAATCTTCCCTTTTTTCGTTTAAATTGTTTATAATTTTTTTTTCTTATGTTTTATTATTGTTTCACAACAAAAGGTACGGTGTCCGGAGCACCTAAAAAACCGGAGGGAGCAACCAGCTCCGTCATTACTGGCTCTCACCCGAGCACTCCCAGGCATTGCACACCCAATGCCAAACCTGGACAGTCCAGTTCTGTCGGCATCAAAGCCACCAGTAAGCCTTCGGCTGCTGGCGTGTTAGCCGACGGATCGGGATCTGCTCCGGGAAGTAGCAGGGTAGCCGTGGGCCAAATTAGGAAGGCTAATCCTGGCAAACCTCTAGATGGATCCGACATCAAAGCCACCAGCGTAGCTGGCGTGTCTGCCGCGATCCTGAATGGGGGTGAGCCGGTGATCAGCAGACGAGCCGCCGACTTTACCAGGACGGACCCGGCCAAGGCTAAGCCAAATGACAGGCGCACAGCCAAGCGCATTCTCACAAGGAATGCCACTAATCCGATCACCAGGGAGCAGACGTCTGAGCAAGACTTCGCGAAGGTGCAGGAGGATATAGCGTGGGCAAAAGCCGTACTACCTGGCTTCTCGCTAGAAACCCCCACCAAGCCTAAGATGGCTGAAAAGAGGAAGCCGTCCCTGGAGGTGCAGAGCACCTCAAAAAGACCACGTCAAGGTCCGACGCCAGCCAAGAAATCCTTCGCGGAAGTGGCTAAGGACAAGATCATAATTGGCGTGATCGATAAGCAAAACGCGGAAGGACGAATCCCCAAACACCAGTGGAGATGGATCCAGGTTGCACTGACACCAATTGCAATCAAAATGTGGCGCGAGAACCCTGGCCCGCCGCCCTCTTGCGAAGACGCGGGATGGTATCAAGGGTCCGTAAAACTTATCGCGTGTGGTGATGCGCGTTCCGTGGCGCTGTACAAAGCGGCCGTAGCTCTTCTAAAGGAGGTCTACCCAGGAGCGAAACTGGAGGCGGTGGATGCTAAAGACATCCCGTCTAGACCGAGAGCGAGGGCGTGGCTGCCGAGTGAGCCATCGGAGCCAGCGGAGATCCTGGAGGCTCTCAAGCTGTTTAACCCGCACCTGGGTACAAACAGCTGGAGGGTCCTCAAGGTCGAGAAGACGAACCGGGCTAGCATGCAGGTGGTCTTCCAAATTGACGGCGCGAGCGCGGAGAACATACGCTGCTACGGGGGGGCCGTGAACTACGGCTTCACCAAGGTAGCCATGAAGGTCTACAAGACGGACACTGGGGCGCAGCACAACCTGGCTAGCGGTGTCGACATGGAGTCGGAAGACGCGCCAACTGGCGACGGGGAGGAGGAGATGGATGTCGGAGAGGACGCTGCACCAGATGTCCTCGATGACGACGTTTCCTCCGGCTCCGAGTACGGCACCGCGTTCGGACGCATGTACACGGAAGAGGAGCTGTTGGGCGAAGTAGGTGAGGAGGCCGAGTCGGAGGTCACTCTGACGGAGGGCAGCGCTGCCTTACATGATGCGGATAATACAAATAAACCTGCATCATAGTAAGGCAGCGTCGGCTGCACTTCTACTTCGCTTGGCACAGGGCGAAGTAGACATGGTCCTTGTCCAAGAGCCGTGGATCCCTGGCAACAGGATCTGCGGCTTGCGGACTCCCAAGTACACCATTTTTCACGGTAACGGTAAGGATAAGCTGCGCACCTGCATATTAACTAAAAAACATTTCAACGCATTTCTTCTCCCTCAATTTAGTGACGGGGACACCACAACCATCAGTCTGGAGTTAGAAACCCGCAAACTCCGACTGACATCCTTCTATTTGGCCCATGACACCCAGGGCCCGCTTCCTTCCAGGACATTCCAGGAGGTGGTTGCACAAAGTGCCATGGATAAACAAAGCCTCATCATCGGAGGCGATGCCAACGCCCATCACTCACAGTGGGGCAGCACCAATATCAACGAGAGGGGTGAGTCTCTTTTTGAATACCTTCTTACCACTAACCTACATTTATGTAATAGGGGTACAGAACCCACTTTTGTTATAAAGAATAGATCTGAGGTCCTTGATATAACCCTTGTATCGAGTGACATCAGTAGTCAAGTTGATAACTGGAAGGTTTTAAGCGATCATTCCTTTTCCGATCATCGCTATATCGAGATAACCATCTCAGCACCCTGTTCAACCCCCCAAAAGTCCCAAAACCTGAAAAAGACAAACTGGGGAATGTATATGAGGATACTGCGAGAAACCCTTCCGCAAGAACCTCCCTTTGCGGAACTCCTAACCAAGGAGTACGTAGAAAATATAAATAACCAATTTACCTCCGCGTGTAATAAGGCACTAGACAAAGCTTGCCCTCTGAGTAGGTACATAGAGACCCACAAACCACCATGGTGGTCAAAAAGTCTCGAAAACGCAAGGAAAAAGTGTAGACAAACTTTTAACCTCGCCAAAAGAACAGGTACAGACAAGGGCTGGGACCTTTACAAGAAAGAATTAAATTCCTATAAGAAACAGATAAGACGGGCGAAGAGATCCTCGTGGGAGACTTTCTGCACCAATATAGAGAGTACCTCTGAGGCCTCCCGCCTTAGAAAGATAATGTCTTCTACACCAAGTCCACCAGGACTTCTACAGGACGAGAGGGGCAAATGGACTCAGTCCAGCGGCGAGTCCTTAGATTTGCTTCTCAACACCCACTTCCCAGGGTGCACACATACAACAACCCACACCCAGCGAAACTGCTCAACTATTCATAACCCTGAATCTATAGTTAATGCAGAAAAGATTAAATGGGCTATCAGCTCCTTTAAGCCCTTCAAATCGCCAGGCCCGGATAAGATATTTCCGGCACAGTTGCAACACAGCCTACCCTATATAAGTGGATGGCTGGAGGCTATCCTTCTAGGATGCCTAAAGGCTAACTACATTCCAAATAACTGGAGAAAAGTTAAAGTAGTCTTTATACCCAAAGCGGGCAAACCATCCCATGTAAGACCAAACGATTATAGACCAATAAGTCTCTCCTCCTTCCTACTCAAAACCCTGGAGAGGTTGCTGGAGATTCATCTAAGACAGTTAATCAGACCAGATTCACTTTCGAGGACTCAACATGCATACACCAAAGGCAAGTCTATAGAAACTGCCCTTCATGGACTAGTCTCCAGAATAGAGTATTCACTTGACTGTAAGGAATACGCCTTGGTGGCATTCCTGGACATAGAGGGGGCATTCAATAACATTCTCCCAAGGGCCATTACTGCAGCGCTGACTGTACTCGGGGTCGACGAGCCAATAGTGGAACTTATCGACACCATGCTTACCAGCAGGGTTGTTGTTTCCAAACTAGGGGCTTCGGAGGCTCAGAGACATGTCAGTAGAGGTACCCCTCAGGGCGGGGTGTTGTCCCCCTTTCTCTGGGTCGTGGCGGTCAACCAACTCTTACGACTGCTAGAGAGAGAGGGGCACACAGCGATCGCCTATGCTGACGATGTGGCCATTATAGTGCAAGGTAAATACGCTCAAACCCTGAGCGATCGTTTACAGCACGCATTGTATATATTGGAAAAGTGGGCCACAACATGTGGATTAGGGGTTAACCCAAGTAAGACAGAACTTGTGCTCTTTACAAGGAAGTATAAGCTGCCGAACTTCACCCTACCTAAGCTCGACAACACGAGCCTCGCGCTGTGTAGCAGTGCCAAATATCTCGGTGTAGTTTTGGACAGGAAACTAAACTGGGACGAAAATATTAGACAACGCATAACCAAGGCCAACAAGGCACTTTATGCTTGTAAGAAATCAATAGGATTGAGGTGGGGCTTCTCTCCGTCAGTAGTACACTGGCTTTACACAGCCGTGATTAGACCAATTCTGTTATATGGTAACCTAGTCTGGTGGCCAGCTCTAGCAAAACCTGCTAATCTTAAAGCATTGCATAAAGTGCAAAGAAGTGCGTCCATCTGCATAAGCGGAGCACTACGTACCACCCCAAATGAAGCCTTAAACACCATGCTTCACCTGCTACCTCTTGATCTCGCAGCCAGGCAGTTAGCTACTAACTCTGCCCTGCGGATTCGAGAGGCGATGGAATGGAGAGGAGGCAATCTGGGACATACCTCAGTACTTGATCTCCAAGCGAACATTCCATCTCGCACTGATTACTGTGTCCCCAAGCTCGCTTTTAACAACAAGTACAGCGTGACTATACCCAGCCGGGAGGCATGGCAAAGTCAATATAAGCCTAAATCGAACTCGGTATCCATCTATACTGATGGATCGAAACTCGACGACAAGGTTGGAGGGGGGGTTTATTCCTCTGATTTAGGTATACAAATCTCCTTTAGACTCCCGGACCACTGTAGCGTCTATCAGGCAGAAGTGCGAGCTATCCAGGAAGCCACAATTCACCTAAAGTCGCTCAGAGTCCTTCCTGGGAGTGTAACTATCTTCTCTGACAGTCAGGCAGCCCTCAAGGCACTTGACTCGAACATTAATAACGCACAAACGCTGACTGAGTGTCGCCAATCTCTTAATGAGATAGCTCAACACCTTAGTATATGCCTGGTATGGGTGCCTGGTCACCGTAACATCGAAGGTAACGAAATGGCTGACGAGCTGGCTAGAAAGGGTACCTGCGAGACTCTTCTACCGAAGAGTAGTAACTTTGGTATGCCACTAGCCTCGTTCAGACTACAAAATAGGAATTTCACCCTGCGTAAAGCAACCCAAAGGTGGAAAACGACCCTGGCGTGTGCGAAATCCCGAAGCACATGGCCATACTATAACTTGAAACGCACTAATACCCTTCTGCGTATGAGCAGAGAGAATATCTCTGTTCTTATAGGGGCCCTTACGGGCCATTGTCTGATCGGTACACACGCCAGTAGACTAAATGTCCAACACAATGACTTCTGTAGGAGCTGCCAATGTGCAGAGGAAGAGGAGAGTGTAGAACACCTATTCTGCAACTGTCCGGCGCTTAGCGGTAGACGAATGCTATACCTAGGGAAACCCACCTTGAGTACATTATCGGACACGTCCGAATTAGAGCTAACCAAGCTTATAAAGTTTTTAAGGGCATCAAAATGGTTTGAGAGGGGAAGGATGTAGTAGTTTTAAAGGAGATTATGTGGTAGTACAATGGGCCTCAATGGCTTACGTAGTCGGGCGGCAACGCCCGCGCCACCTCAACCTAACCTATTATTGTTTCATGAAGTTCTTTTGCATCCTTAACATTCTTTGCCTCATTGGGTGAACATTGAATTGTAGTGTGAAACCTTTTATTATATACGCCTATGGAAATCTGAATTTTTTGTTTCTATTGAAATATCCTCGTCTATACTATTAACAATTTCTATTAAAGTTGAATGAAGTCTTTCTATATCTGCATTTCCAGTGTGTGAATTTGGTTTTGTTAAGTGTAACTCTACTTCCTCTTTGTTTAAGAAACTTACTATTTGTTCTGCTCTGAATTCATTGTCCATAATAATTTTCTTTGGTTTACCAAACTTTGTGAATTGATCTATTATAATTTGTAATTTTGCTCTCCAATTTCTGTCTTTGATATTATATGCCGTTGCAAATTTTGTTAGTTTGTCTATTACTGTTGCAAATGTTCTGTGTTTTATATGGAAAATGTCTACATGAATTATTTGATTCTTTTCTTGTGGGGTTTCAGTTATGTTAAACTTTGGTTTAATTGGTTTTCTGTCGCATTTTTTACAATTTGATAATACTAAATTAATGTGGTCTCTTAGTTTTGGAAAATAAATTTTGTCTTTTAGGGTATAAAATGTTTCGTTCATTCCACTGTGTAGGGACTCTTTTGTATGGTAAAATGCAATTTGTTTATGAAGTTCTTCTTCGTTGTCTATATCTATTGCTCTTTTTGTACATTTAATAAATTGTATATTTTTTGTGTCTCTAAATAGGTCTGTTAAAATACATTGTATTTTGTAGTATACTGAGTCCGTTACTTCTGAATATATGCCGATTGTGCCTTTACTTATATTGCTTTGTAACTTTTGTTCTATTTCGAGTGTTTCATCTGCTGGATTAATTTCTATGATCTTTTTTCCTTGTTGCTTTATAATACTGTCTCTTGCTGAGTATGTTACAATGATTTGTGTATTAAATTTGTTTACTATTTCATCTTTTATATTAAAAGTGATTGGTTCGTTTAGCTGATTTTGTGTCTGATAGTTCTAGGTTAGATTCATCATTATTGTTCTCGTTTATAAGCGGTGCTGTTTCTTGCCTACTCAAAAAATCTGCCACTTTATTGTCTTTTCCTTTTATATACTGAATGTCATAATCAAATTCTTGAAGCTTTAAAAGCCACCTTTTATGTTTGTCTTTTAAATCCTTTCCTTTGTATTTTGTACTTAAATATTTTATTGGTTGATGGTCTGTTATGATCTGAAACTGTGATCCATGTAAATATGTTGAATGTCTGCATAAACAATGGCCAAAAATTCTTTGTCAGTTGCGCTGTATTGTTTCTCGTGTTTATTTAAAGTTCTTGTTAAGTACGCTACTGGTTGCCCTTGTTGTGACAAAACTGCGCCGATTGCGAAATCGCTGGCATCTGTTGTTACTGTAAATTGTTTATCAAATTCTGGGAACTTTAACGTTGGGTGTGAGCTGATGAGTGCTTTTAAGTTTTCAAACGAATCAATATACTCTGGGTCATTCATATTAATTGTGTTGCCTTTTTGTAAATATTTAATCATTGGGTAAGCAATTTTTGAGTAATCTTTAATGAATTTCTTATAAAATCCTGACATACCTAAGAAACCTTTAAGTTGTCTCTCTGTTTTTGGAAGCGGAATAGCTAAAATATCTTTTATCTTTTTTGGATTTGGCTGTATGCCTTCTTTTGTGAGTACATGTCCTAAAAATTCTGTTTCTTTTTTCATAAAAGAGCATTTATCTGCCTGTATTTTATAAAGATAAAATAAATTGGGTTTGATTAAAAAAAAAAAAATAAAAAAAAAAAAAAAAGAAAAAAAAAAAAAAAAAAAAAAAAAAAAAAAAAAAAAAAAAAAAAAAAAAAAAAAAAAAAAAAAAAAAAAAAAAAAAAAAAAAAAAAAAAAAAAAAAAAAAAAAAAAAAAAAAAAAAAAAAAAAAAAAAAAAAAAAAAAAAAAAAAAAAAAAAAAAAAAAAAAAAAAAAAAAAAAAAAAAAAAAAAAAAAAAAAAAAAAAAAAAAAAAAAAAAAAAAAAAAAAAAAAAAAAAAAAAAAAATTTTAAGTTATGTTCTTGAAGCTTTCTGAAAAATCTTTTCTAATGAATTTTTATGTTCTGCTAAGGTTGTTGAAAATATTAATATATCATCCAAATATACCACACATATTTTGTTTATATAGTCTCTTAAAATGTCATTCATTAATCTTTGGAAAGTTGCTGGTGCGTTTTTTAGGCCGAATGGCATTCTAACGTATTCATATAGTCCTATTGGTGATACAAATGCTGTCTTTTCTATGTCTTCTTCTGCCATTAAGATCTGATGGTAACCTTTTGCCAAGTCTAATGTGCTAAAGTATTGAGCACTTCCAAGTTTGTCTAATATTGAATCCATAATTGGTAAAGGGTATTTATCTGAGACTGTTACATGATTTAAACGACGATAATCTACACACAATCTTTATTTTTGTACTCCTGAGTTATCTATTTTCTTTGCCACTATACATATTGGTGAACTATATTTGCTTCTGCTTTTTCTTATTATACCATTTTTTTCCATTTCATTTATTTGTCTTCTTATTTCTTCTTCATATTTTGGGGAACACCTATAAATTTTAGAATTTATCGGTTGGTCTGTAATAGTTCTTATATTATGTACTACTGTGTTTGTGTTGGTTAATTGATCACCTTCTTTATAATATAACCCTTTAAATTTTCTGATTAATGTTCTTATTATTTCACTTTCTTCAACATTGCAATTTGTCAGATTAATGTCTTCAATTTCACTTACTTCAAGTACACAAGTCCCATCAGGAATCTTGGACAAGAATGGAATTTCGACATCATTAATGAGTTGAATGGTTTTCGTTATAAAATTTATATTTTTAACGTTTCTTTGGATGAAATCCATGCCCAATAGAAAATCATATGATTTGTCAAGGGGTAAGGCCACCCATCTTGAACGCATTTTTGGTGAATATTGAAATTCACTTGGTGCTTTGGTCATTACCAAAAAATTGTCAGTTTCAAATTTTGTGTTAATAGTGTGAATAGTTTTTGTATACTTTTCTATTATTTCATATACGTTTTCCTGTACTCTATTAGTATTAAGTATGCTAATTGTGGATCCAGTGTCCACTAAAAATAGAAATCTGCGTCCCTCTATAGTTCCTTCTATCAACATTTTTTTGTTATCCGATTCTACTGGGTAAAAAAATCTTCGGGAATTTCAACAGTAATTTTATTGGGTTCCTCTGCTAAATGATCTACCTCCATTGCTTCTTGAGAATTCTGTTGAGCATTATTGTTTTGTCGTGTATTTTGGCTTTGGTTTTTATTTTGTTGGTTATAATTTGGTCTTTGATTCTGTTGCTGATTGTAATTATTATTTTTGTTCTGTTGCTGATTGTAAGTATTGTTTTGATTCGGTTGTTGATTGTTAGTATATTGACGTCTTGTGTTTTGGCTTTTTTGAACGTTGTTGTTTTTGTTATTATTGTTTGCATTTATTTGGTTGTTGTCAACATTTTGGTCATTGCTGTTATTTTGTCCGTTATTATCAAAGTTTTTTCGGATTAATAATTTTGTATTTAAATTTCCAATGTTAAGGCCGATATACTTGGCTATCTCATCCCTAACTGCTGGAAGAGTAGTTAAAGGCATTAATGAGACTGCCATGGAACCTGAAGCTAATTCTTTAACTCTTTGAATCAATAATCCACTTAAAATATTAACAAGGTTTTCATTATTTTCAAAAACAGCAAAATCTGTAATTTCTTCGACTATATACCTTACTTTTATATCTAAATCTCGAATAGAGCTTACTTTGAGGTTGTTTATTTTTCTCGTTAGGCCCATCTGGTCTGTCCTTGGTCGATAATGGTGCTTCAACTTCTCCTTGCATTGTTCCCACGTCGTTGGTGTATTAATGTTGAGTACCGTCCTTGCCTGTCCTTGGATTTTGGTGTTAAAGATCACGCTGAAAACTTGATCCGCGTCGGCTCCGTACTCTAGCATGATTTGATCCACCGACGCAATGAATCCGTGTAGAGTGCCCTCTTCCCCCGTAAACGTTGGGAGATATCGGGTCTCTTTCTCTATGTTATTGCGTTGTCTCGTTACCGGATTCACCACGTTTATATTATTTTGTTGATGAGCGATTATTTGCGTCAGTGCTTGAATGCACCTCTGCATTTCCATTATGTCATTTGCCATTTTATTGTTTTGTTTCGCTCTTTTTGTTACACTTTTTCACTTTGTTGATTGTGCTTATGCCTTAGGCCGTGCTGCACTGAATCACTTATTAGTGTGTGTTATTTTAAGGTCCGTAACCCGACTGCGCCACTTATATGATTAAGTTCATATATTTTGGAAATAAATACAGCACTCCGAACGTTGCGGTTTATTTATTTATTTATTTATTTATTTATTGTCAACTAATATCAGTCGACATAAAAATTGAAATTAAATCAAATTAAAAAGTAGAGCTTAAGCTACAAAAATGTTTAAGATTAATGAACAAATTTTAAAATTAAATCAGTAAACAAACTGGAATGAAATGAAAAAGTTTAAAAATTAAAATATTCTGGGGAGTTAACAAAAATTTAATTTAATGATCCAACATTTGTTGCAAGGATTGGGAAAAACCCAGAAAAACCCAATCAGATCATAAGATTAGTGATTAGTGACTATGACTAGATAAGTAAAGCAGTATGGATCTTTTTAGTATGGGAATGGAGGCCTCAAAGGAAACAAGTGAAAACATCTTATTGTAGTCTGCGCACACTTCTCGAAACGGTTCATGCATTAGATAGTTAGTAGAGCAACGATCAAGGTTAATAGGTACAAAGTTACGAGAAGATCTAATAGGGACAGTTAAGTTTATTCGACTTTATAAAATGGGTGAGTCGATTTCACCATTGAGCAGATTGGTAACAAATAAAACTCCATGCATAGTTCTACAGTTTTAAAAAGAAGGAAGGTTAATTAATAGAAGTCTACTTGAATACGAAGGCAAATCAACTCCGGGAACCCAGTTAAAACTTCTAAGTGCAAATAAAAGAATTTTCTTCTTAACAGATTCGATTCTATCCTGATGAATCCTGTATTGCGGAGACCACTCACAAGATCCATATTCAAGGATGGGTCGCACTAGAGATGCATAAAGTGTTTTAGTAGTGTAGGGATCGTTAAACTTCGACGATCGTGAAACTTCGTTAAACCATCGCTTGATGAAACCAACGACATTGATGGCTTTATTAACCATGCACGATATATGAGAATCAAACTTTAATTTTGGGTCAAGAATAATACACAAACCCTTCATTTCTAATACGCGATCGAGTGGTGAGACATCAAGCAAGTACTGAGCAGTATGAGAATTACTTCTACAGAAAGACATTACTTTACATTTAGAACAATTAAAATGAAGTTGGTTAAAGCTGCACCAATCAGATAGTGCACTAATATGAGAAGATAGTAATTTACTAAAAGAAGGTTCATTATAGGATAAACATAATTTAACGTCATCAGCAAACATGTACACATGCGAGTTTGGTATAACCGCCGGAAGATCATTAATAAAGAGGTTAAATAAAAAAGGCCCAAGGTGACTACCTTGGGGGACACCTGATGATACATAAATTGGTTTGGAGACAGATGATTTAAAGACAACTTTTTGTGTACGGCCACACAAGTACTCGGAAATCCAAGAAAGGAGGTTAGTTGGGAGCCCAATAATGTTTAATTTATGAAGCAAAAGTTGATGACTAACAGAATCAAATGCCTTATCAAAATCGGTATAAATGACATCAGTTTGCATTTTGCTTTGAAATCCTTTAATAACAAGCGATGTAATTTCTAGAAGGTTGGTGGTAGTAGATCTACGCTTTACGAAACCATGTTGATAAGGCGAAATAATTGAACTACATGAGTGTTGCAATTGAGAGCAAATAAGTTTTTCAAAGACTTTTGGAATGGCAGACAATTTCGAAATCCCCCTATAATTTTTAACATTGGACTTAGAAGAATTTTTATGAAGTGGAATAATAAAAGATTGCTTCCACATATCAGGGAATACTGAAGATTCAACAGACAATTTGAATAATTTTAGTAAAGGTTTGCATAGTGTATCAGCACAATATCTAAGTACACAACCGGGCACTCCATCAGGACCAGGCGAGAAGCCTGGTTTGGTCTGGTTTAGGTCACTTAACAGCGAACACTCAGTTAAGACTGGGGCAAATATGCAATTTGATGTTTGAATTTGGAAGGGATAAGTATTACTAGAACTATGAGAACTCAAAGAATAAACTGATTGAAAATATTCAGCAAATAGATCGGCCACAGCCTGATCCGTACTTGCTTTCGTATTATCAAGAAAAACTGAGGATGGCAGGCAAGAGGATTGACGTTTAAGGTGGGTTTACAATGTCAGCGTGAGATTGTTTAAAGCTTTTAACAATCTGAGACGTACACTGGTAGTTTACAAGTCGCGTGAGTATGTTCGATTTTCGAAATCAGCTGTTGTGTATTAGCTGTGAACGTGATGTTCATTTGATGTTTGTGGAAAATTGTGAAGTGATTAAAATCGGAATTTTTTAAATGGAAAGAAACAAGTTTGTTTTATATATTATAATATGATGATGGCAGTTCTTGCTGCTGCTGCTGTACTCGGGGAGAGGTTGCGAGAAGGCTCGACGGTGTTGGGCGCGGAGCATTTGTTGCGGGGATGGCTTGGGCATGGGGCAACTTTTGTAAAGAGCTGTTGCGTGACGGAAACTTTCTACAATTTTCACGGATGAGTATACAACATTATGAATTGCTGACACTAGTGGGATCTGATTTGGCCAATTTTCCATTGAAGCCATTTCAGGCGCGATCGGTTATGATAACATTGAGGTAAAATATGATATTTTTAAAACTTTGAATTATTAATAATTTTGACTCTGATTTTACCGGCTCGTCCTACAGTTATTGGTTTTTTTTCGCGGGCAAAGTGTACTGTGCATATTATCAGGAAACAACGCAAGTTATTTGGAATCGTTTGACGAAACATTTATTCCGAAGCCAAATAACTCAGAGCTAATGAAAATCGCTGGAATTTTATAGCTACACAGGACTGCCATTGTTAGGAGCTTTGTGGAAGCATTGCGCTATAGCCCGAATAGTGGTGTCTTTTTTACTACAAAACATTTTATAGTATTGCTGGCTGCTTGCGATAGAATTACATTTGTCGTCACGTTGGTGTATGGCTTGAGTGATGGTTGCTCCAGCTTAAAATATTTAACCTGAATAGATTTTAATTTTACTTCTATTTTAGGTGGATCTTCGGCGCTCGGACTGGGGAAAATGTTGTTAACAATGACTGCACTGCCGAACCTTCGCTTGAAATAGTGGAACAATGTTTCCATATTTTTGTTGGCGATGGGCGTTTCGTAAACGGCATTTATTGAGCCATATGGTGGGCGGGTTTGTGGCGATAAACGTATTTTATACAACCTATCAAGACGACGTTTTATTGAAATACGTTTGGATCTTGCGTCAAATTTGTATTTTCCACACCGTGATTTGTGCAGACCCGGATCTGGACATCATTGTCACAGTACTGTTGTGTTGCACAACTTTATTAGGAAAACAAAAGAAGTTACCTGGCTTTTCGCGAGATGAACAGACCAGGGAAATGGGCGATTTACCTCAGGCAGCTGAGACCACGCATGAGCACGCATTTCGCGATGTATGAATTATTTGTCATAGTAACTAGTGTTTAATAAAAAAATAATTATTTTAATACATTTTCTGTTTTTTATTTGATATCTTATTCCATGTAGTTTTATTTTTTTTTATTTTTGGCTTGTTTTTCATTCGTTGAATGTGTCTCTGACGAATGAACTCGTTCTTGGGTCGGCCTGAGGCCACATTTGGGTTTGTTGTTTTGCCTCCACAGGCTATTTATGGTCCGGAGTTGCGATCGCGATCGCGATGTGACCGCGACGTTCTGGCTGGGTTGCCAGGATTCTTTCGGGATTGCGGCTCTGTGAGCAAATCCTTTTTGCGTCGATTGCCCCATGCTTGGAATTGTACTTGGTAGAAATGTTTTAGTTATTAATAATAAAATCATGGGTGCTACTTTGTGTTTGTCGCTTCATCAGGAACTGAGGTTTTAAATATCCCTTTGGGCCATTTGGTTTTGTGTGGTCTTTTCCTCTGGCCTTACTTTTGTTTGAAGTGCCTCGTTCATCACCTTTAAATACACGGTATGATTTGTCACGATGATTGATTTGAACTTACGTTTTTAAATCTACTATGGTCTTCCCAATCCTCCGATTGTTGTTTTTAATGCCTTGGTGCTCCATGTTTGTGTGCACACTATAAATGTGGTTGTTTGTCGTCTTTTGTATATTTTTTTAAGTAATTTATTTTTTCCCGGTTACATGTCGCTGATTGTGCTTGATTCACATCAGCTGATTGTTTTGAACTCGGTAACATATGTGAATGGCGATTATCGATTTGTTTTTATATAAAATGTTTTATTGTTATATATTGTTATATGACTAATGATGTATTGTGATTTATATTATTATTTGCCTGTTTGTAAATGGTAAACGTGGCATTGCAAAAGCCACTTTGGTTTAGAACTAATTTCTCCACTTGGTGGTGTTTGGTTGAATGGACGAACTTGTAAATATTTTGAAATTTGCCGTTTAGAGTTAACAAATTTATAAAACTGTTTAGGATCTCGAGAGAAATTCATTCTACATTTATTAAGATAGTTATTATAGCAGGATGAGTTAACAGAGAGAAAATTAGACTTTGCTTTAATATAGGTTGATAAGTCAATAGTATTTCCCGATTTTCTGAATTTTTTATAAGATCTTGTCTTCGCATTTTTTAGTTTTGATAATTCCCTTGTAAATCAAGGTGGTTTGTTATCACTTGAGGAGTGACAGAGGGGAACACATCTGTCCAAATGTGAATTCAAGGTCCCATAAAATAAGGGCAATGGCAGTTTCTAAATCACTACAGGAATAAAGCTGAGACCAATTAGTTGCATTCAAAAGTTGATTTAATTTAGTGAAGTTAGTCTTACGGAAACAACGTGATTTTGCAGAAATATAAGTATTAGAGTTAGAGTTAAGTATTTCGAGGAAAAGTTCTAAAGTTGGATGGTAAGAGTCTTCCGGCTGCACTAAGGGGGGTACTCTGTTTACGTTACAACAATCAACATCAGAAACAAATACTAAGTCTAACATTCTACCACTACAATTAAGTATATCGCTTACTTGCGATAGCCCCAACTCCAGGATACCATCTATAAAATCATCAGATGTGGTTGGTAATTTTGTGGAAGATGAGTCACACGCAGACCATCCCACATTTGGCAGATTAAAATCACCAACCACAATTAGATGATCCATGTCTAACAATAAGGACGAAACATGTTGCAAAGCACTTAAATGGGACGAATAAATGTTAGTATCACAATTAGGAGGAATGTAGGAACATGTAATAAAAAGTGAACGACTACCATAAGATATTCTAACACATACAAACTCTGTATCCGGAAGATCATTGGATTGAATTTGTTCAGAAGAAATGCAGGAATCAACAGCGATGAGAACCCCACCACCCTTACGGGTTGTGCGATCACATCGGTATAAGTTATATTTATTTGGAAAAACAGAGTAATCAGAAATATCAGGTTTTAACCAGGTTTCAGTAAGAGCAACTATTTGTGAATCAAAGGATAGGCTATTAACGTAAAGTTTTGAAAGTTTAGTATTAAGGCCTCTTACATTTTGATAGGATAGACTAATTACTTCAGTTAGTTTTTTGATACAGACGTAGAAGGAAGTGAGTTACTAATAGGGATGGCACTACTAGTATTACTGTAAGTGTTATTGCTATTTCGCCTGTTAACATACTCTTTCACGAGAATGTTCGGCGGCCAAAACTTTTCAGAACTAATTGTCGAGAAAAGTTCAGGCGGCACACTCAACTTGAACGAAGATATGTTACGAGCGTGTTTAAATTTAAACTTTTCAACAACAATCAACGGGGAGTCGATATTACGTTTAATATACGCACTAACATCTTCTGAGGAGGTATCAGATGCTAGCCTAGATACAAAAATATATTTTCTAGTAGGGACAACTACAAGCGGCTTAGGTGCTGCAGCTACGCTACTAGGAATGGTTAATCGAACATTAGAACAAGACGGTTCAACAACAGGAACGTGTAACGGGGTAATATTACCACCGGGCAGTGTCGGATTATTTGCCGGTGAGTTAAATACCATTAACGGGCCCGCGATTGGATTTGGGCTATTCATGCTGGCAGCCAGAAGTGGCTTAGGCAGGACAAGAGGGGCAATAGGAGGGCAAGAGCCCGAAGTTTTTTTTGCGCTTTGGAGAGTCGTCAAGCATCTTCCCATTTTTAAATTTTAACTCGAGGTCTTTAAAATTGGCATGAAGATTGTCAAAAGCAAGATGCACAGCTTTAAAACAATTATAGGTCTGCCTCATATATTTTGACATCTCCTTCTCAACCACATTGCAGGCATCACAAAACCATTTAAGGCCAGAGTCAGTTCCTAAACAGTCTTTGATTTTGGCAGTGAAACCTGCACATTTTAAGTGGATCGTGTTATCGCACATCCTACATACGATGAAATCAGCGCTGGTTGCTGTAACAATTTTACAGTTCTTACTGCAGCAGACAAACATTTTTATTAAAAGTTAATAAAATAAAATATGGGCAAATTAATGTGCTTGATCAAAGCAAAGTAGGTGAAGGAATGTAAGCGTAGCAACGAGCGCAATATAACGGACAATAGTGGGAGAGCGCTTGAGTATAATAGCGCTTGAGTGAAAAGGCGTGAGCGCGTAGGCAGATAAACCGCAAGAACTGTGAAATAGAGCGAGAGAGAACTGAAGCTGGAGAGCAAGAGTGCGTTAATCGGTAATTTTTGTTAGTAAACGAAAACAAACGAAAGCAAGCGAGAGCAAATATACGTATGTATGTATGTATGTATTTTCAAGACAAAGCAGCGTCCGCTTGACTGCAAAATAAAATAAGTTAAATGTTTAAGAAAAGTAACTTTAAACACATAAATCCGTACAACGTATATCTGCGATCAGTATTTCGTATGATTACCACAATTAAACCAATTAAAGCACAGCACAAACACTCGAAAAATAATTATTTAGCAGGAGCACTCAAAAATACAACCGTCACCAACGAAAGTTAGTTATATAGAGTTATATTTAGAAATGGTTTATTTCGTATCTGAGTAAAAACTAAAGCTATTGCTGTACAATCATGTTCTTATATTCATATTTCTATTGCATGGTTTGGTTGATCTCTGTTTACATTATTGGCTTGTGGCCGATGGCTTGGTTGATCTCTGTTTACATTATTACTTATGAGATAGTTTGACTCTCTCTGTACTTAGAAGATGAGTGGTCAAGCTATGTTTATGTTTTCTATGCTGCGACTGAATCTTTATATGAATCATGAGTCGTGCAGCTGTGTTTATAACTGTGTATTGTTTACATTAAAGTAGATTGAAGGCCAGATGGTATTTTGGGTAAGGGTAAGTATGTTGGTAGTTGAGGGGGAGAGGTAAGTGGTGACAATTGTATAACTCGGGCGTTCTTGCCCTAAATTTAACACTTTGTCTGACGAAGGCATGTACCACGATATTTGCAAAGTTGCAAGGCTCTAGCTTTAAGGGTGTCGAAAAAAGTTGCGTTCATACAGACGGACGGACGGACGGACAGACGGACAGACACCATGACGGACATTGCACAAACCCAATATACTATGATACCTTTGGTATCAAAGTATAAAAATGAAATAATGCCCACGAAAATTGTGAAATAAGATTCGCGGGCCTTATTAAATTTTTTTTGTAATAACGCAAGCGGGCATTCTTGCCCTAAATTTAACACTTTGTCTGACGAAGGCATGTACCACGATATTTGCAAAGTTGCAAGGCTCAAACCCAATATACTATTATACCTTTGGTATCAAAGTATAAAAATAAAATATTGCTTAAACTCTCTCCAGCCGCTATAACTTAAATGTGTCGTATACTATTGAAACACTTGCAGTCAAGCATAAAATATATCAATTATTTGAATTCGCATGTGCAAAGCGAATACAAAAATTAGTGATGCATAAGCAAGCGACTTATAACAAGAATTTTATTTATTCGTAAAATGATGCTTAGTGCTACAGTATATCTACTAGAGATGGGCGTCGGGATCGGGATTTTCGGGAATCCCGCGGGTCCCGAAAAAATTATCGGGATCGGGCGGGATGGGAACGATTCTAAAAAAATCCGGGAAAGTCGGGATAAGTGGTCGATCCCGAAATTCCCACGGGTCCCGGTAAACCTGTCGGGACCCAAAAATTAGTCGGGACCCAAACAAAATGTACTCGATGAAAGTTATGTTTTTATCGAAATTACCCACCGATTGCATTTTGTAGCGACACGAAATATCGCAAATGCAATAAATGGGAGCATTTACATGTATTTTCTTTATTACGAAATTCGGTCACTCTTTTCCAATAATTGCTGCAGCTATGACGTGTCGAAATTTTGCAATTAATTGCCAAAAAAATAAATAGTTATATTAAGCAAATTAGATTTAAGATTGCGATATTTTGAAATTTTGGCAAGAATGCAATGATTTGCCATTGTTGCAAATGCTGTTGAGGCAAGTGCTTAATATAGCAACATCCAAACCAGCGAAAGAGTTTTTTCTACCTCAAGTAGAATTTTGGAAAAAAGACGAACGAGGTTAAGAGAAAATTTTGAAAAAATATTGTTTTTAAATAAAAATTTAAATTTAAATTAAAATTATATTTAAAAATATATATACATAACATATATATATATATATACACACATATTTGAAAAATAAAATTTCGGGAAAATATCGGGACCCGCGGGATAGACCCAAAATTTGTCGGGACAATCGGGATGGGAAACGCGAATTTAATATCGGGACGGGATGGGATGGGATGGGAAGCAATTTCTTTCCCGATCCCATCTCTAATATCTACTATAAATTTATGCACAAACCCCAAAACGGTAACATTATTGGATTTAAACTTAAATTATACATTTATTTCTTAAGTCATAATTTTACTATTATTATTATTATATTTTTATTGACTAAATGTGACCTTATAGCTAAGTTAAATTAAGTTAAATAACGTTAAATAGCAAATTCATTTGTTTGTTGTCTGCTGCTGCCTCCAACAGTCAAAATATCCAATTAAGGCCCAATTTCTCAATGTTTCTCAAAGCCAAATTTACCCTTCATCGATAAGTAACTATCGCCTTAACAGCGTTGCCACATTGTGCCAAATATAGCGAGCGGTTCAGCTTACTTTTGCTGTTTTCCGGCAACATTGAATGATTTCTGTTTAAAATCCCACTTATGATTAATTCGAGCGCAAAATAACTTAATTGTTTACCTTTTATTTTGGCAAGCCAATTGATCTACAATCCTTACAAGAATGATTTTGGACGTAGATTTTGTAAGCCTGAGCCGCTGTACAAATTTGGCATCTTCCAGTTCAGTGAAATGCATGGACATAAAACACTCTTTTATGTGAAGCCATTTTGATTTAATAACAAAATAAATAAACAATGCAAGGGACAGATGTTTGCCTTACGATAATTCTTAACGATATATCGTGACAAAAAATCAGCTTAAATTTTAAACGCGACCCAGCCATCCGGTTAGTTTATTTTTCATTTACTCCTAACCGGACATTGAGAAACTCAAATTTGACTAAACGTCAGTTAGTTTACCTAACCGGACATTGAGAAATTGGGCCTAAAGGCAACAATATTGATTTATATCCGATTAATAAAATGATAATTAATAATCGGTTTTTATGTGAAAAACAAGTTAGTTTTTCTGCTAGTTTTATTATAATATATAGCAATTAAAACTTTGTTGGTTATTAATATATGTATGCACATTTTATTCCAAAACAACAAGTAAACCTATTTGATGGGACTCTTGTTTAAGTAATTTTCTTTTATTTATGTATTATGAAAAAGATCAGATGAAGTCTATACTACCCAAAGACCAATACCCCATAGTTGTCGTTTTTCCAGCGCCACTTCTACTTCGGGTGTTGAAAGAGTACTGCCGAACGCAATCCATCGCTTTATTTGCAGGCTTAGTGGGGCGATAGAAACAAGTCATTCCACCGCTGGCTTCTCTGCGATCTTTAATTCAAGAGGCAACCAACTCTTCTGTATGTATGCGCTGTTAGCCCGCAAACTCGTGTACAGTCTGTCAAGAAAGTGTTTTCGCATGAAGAAAAATTCATATTTTTCACTTCTGTGCAAAATATATGACTGTTAAGTGACATTTTTAACTACATAGTATCAAATTTTATTAATATTATTCAATAATTTTTTAACAAATATAAAAAAAAAAAACAAAACAATGATATATAGAAAAACAAAAAAGTTATAACAAAAATAAAATAGGTCTAACAATATTTCGTCTTAAAGAATATTGCAATAACTTAAAGCTAAAAGTAAAAGAAAACATTCTTTAATATTAAGTATGATAGCCTTTTGCTTTAAAAACAGTATTAAGTCTTGAATTCACGGAATTTATTAATTTTTCTATATAATCTAATGGTATTAGACTCCACTTTTCCAAAGTAAAATTTTTCAGCATTGGTCGTAAAGTTGGCCCCCTCTTTACGGCTTTTTTCTTTTAATACGCCCACAAATGCTTTATGTATCAAATTTCAGGGCTTTGGGGGGGGGGGGGCATGTCAATAACTTTCCAGCAGTTATATAGCAGCAACAGTCGCACATTAAAAGTTTTGGACCGTTGTCCTGGTAGAACTTAAAACTTCGTTCAAAACCAATTTTATAGCGCTCCTCATCAAATTGTCCTTTAAAATTATAATGGTATAATGGTACACCAATTCGCCCACTCCTTTGCTAGAAAAGCACCCCCACCATGACAGAAAGTTTGCCGAACTCAACAGTCGGTACAATGTTTTCCTTTTGCAAAGCTGCTTGAGGTTTTCGTCATAATCTATCGGGTCCCTCTTTGTAATACAGCATTATTTTACTTTCGTCACAGAATAAAACATCGGTCCAATAGCTTTGTGAAGTTATGGGCTTTGACTGCTTTGCGGATAGTTTCATGAGAAATATGCACTCCACACTATTCTTTAACTTTAATAGCCAGCGTTCGAGTCAAGATCCTTGGGTTTTTGACCACTTTTCACATTAAAAGACGAGTTGCTCTATCTGAGAGCTTAGACGGCCTTACACTTGCTGCCTTACTTTCAAGACTGTTTTCATTCCTTGCGCATTGTATTAGAATTTGAACGGTTCGTACTTGCAGCAGAAACAATTTAGCAATGTCTGCGGTACTTTTGCCGATCGTGTAGTTATAATAAGCCAGTTGTAAAACATCAAATGGCACCCTTTTACCCGGCATCTTTAACAATTACTAAATACGGCTGTTAATGTGTGCATCTAACAAGTAAAAAATTTTGAATGCACAAAATTTACTATAAACAAGAAACAAGGCTCTAGTCGAGAAATCCCGACTAGGACATACCCTTAACCCGATACATAACGCGTACCGTCATTTATATTCTCTCTGAGACCAAAATGACCAAACTTCAAACTGCGACATCTCCTGTGTTTCTTAACAATTTTGAAATTCGAGATTTTGTTGTTAATCGATTACATGTGTATGTCGGAAACCAGAAATGGCATTAAAAATTTGAAACAAACTTGTTAAGCTTATGGTATGGGAGAGTTTAAGTTTTAAGTTTAAAGTATCTTGCTCTTAAAGTCTGAGATCGAAGCGTTCATACAGACGGACAAACAGACGGACTCGGCTGTTGATGCTGATCAAGAATATATATACTTTATATGGTCGGAGATGCATCCTTCTGTCTGTTACATACATTTGAACAAAACCATTATACCATTATTTACCCATTTTATGGGTAAAGGGTATAAAAAAAAAAAAAAAAAAAAAAAAGCACAATGGAGAAGTTTCAACATCTTTAATCATGCCTGAAAGGGCTAGCATTAAAAGCACGCTTTCAAACCAACAGAAGATAACTATGACAAGGCCATAGAATTTCTTATAAATCGTTTTGATAATAAATTGTTGCATTTTCAGGCACACGTCCGGTTCATATTCAGGCTCTCAGGTGTTGAATGGGGCTCGGCGAGCAGTTTGCGTCAGTTACGTGACAGCATAATTTCGCATCTATGCGCGTTGAACACGATGGCATCTGCAAGCGCTATACGGACGGAATGCAAATTCTCCTGGTGGTGATCAATCAACGCAGGAAAAGTGGGAGGAAATATTACCAATGAAAGATTTGTTGACATAGACCGAGATGTCTTTGAAAAGAGATGCCGCATATTGGAAAATTTGGAATATGCTTTGGTTGCGCAAACACTTGGCAAGCACACACAAACCCTCAATGCATTAATCGTAAGTAAAACTCAAAATTGCGTATAATGTAAATCACCTGAGCATTATTTGTTGAAATGCCCACGATTCACATGCTTAACAGCCACTCTTCGCCACAAAGAAGGTAAAAGGCTGCATCTTTGCCTAAACTACCTTCGCAGGGCAGCACAAATCCAGGATCGTACGAAGGGGATGATCTGGAACCACGATCCAGATTCCATATGAATCCAGCCGACATTGCATCACGAAGCTGTGGAGCACTATAACTTTTCGATTCAAATCTTTGGCGTGAAGGACCTGCCTTTCTACGATCACCTTTTGCAGTGTGACCGCTCAATATCCCTATTCGCTTGGATATGCCCGAAAGTCGTCGCCATGCTTTAATTTTAAACAAGTAAAAACGTTGTAGTCGGACGCAACCGACTGCGATATACTTTGATACCAGTTTACATAACTGTGTTAAGGATTCTGTGTGCAATTGGTAATATATGGGGGTTTTGGGTATAAGTATCAGGAAGAAGGAGTAGGCGTGACATGCAAATCTGTGATGCATATCTGTGGCGGATGGCACCCTGTATCCCCGTACCAAGTTTGGAGACTCTAGCTTAAAAACTGACAGGTGGGCGGTATAAAAGGGCGTGGCATCCAAAATTTTAATGCACACCTGCTACGGATGTCACTAACAGTATGCCCAATAAGTTTGGTAACTCGAGCTTAAAAACTGGCGAAGATACGTGCATCACGGTTTTTTATTAGGGCAGTCAGGCATGTCCCGTTGTTTGGAGACGTGGCATCCAAAGTTTTGATGCAGTTTTTTGGGGAATGTCACCAGCTATCATGCCATCAAATTTGGTGATTCTAGCTGATTTGCACATCGAAGTGTATCGACTTGTTATCGATTTCCCAGGCCCCCTGAGGTCGTATAACCCTACCACTTTGTCTGACGAAGGCATGTACAAAGATATTTGCAAAGTTGCAAGGCTCTAGCTTTAAGGGTGTCGAAAAAAGTTGCGTTCATACATACAGACGGACGGACAGACAACATGACGGACATTGCACAAACCCAATATACTATGATACCTTTGGTATCAAAGTATAAAAACAAGCTTGACATCTCGTTCAGCTGCAAATACCAAAACCTTTTCGCCAGGATTCAACGAGTGCTTGGATATAAATACAGATTATATTTTTTTAGATGGGGTATCTCTGATCTTTGCTGTACAGCAGAGGTGCCCAGGCCCATTGCTCTCATGGCTCCTTTGTTTTTGTAATTGGCTCCGAAGCATAGGCGAGCAAATGCGTATATGTACACGGCTGTCGGCATGCGCCAATGCTAATTCCAAAAACAATTTTTCACTTTCGTTTTCTTATCTCTATTCGTCATCTGCATTTGAGCAAAGTAACGGGACTTGCATGTGGTTGTTGTTGGGTCATAAAATTTCATGAACATTTTGTTGTTGCTTTGGCGACGCGCATCCACTTGAAGCAATTGTATTATTCTTTTAGTTATTGCATTATCGGCGCGGCATTTGCCAAGTAAACATCACGTAAAAATGTATCTCCCTATTTTTTTCAGTGTATCCATTGAAATAAATAAAAAATTTCTTTACTAGTATTGGTGTTTTCTTTTGAATGTATTGAAATTTGCTCCGTCGTAAGCAGCGTTTGGGCACCACTGCTGTACAGTTTTAAGTTTATATATTTTCGTATCGTCTTGGGATCTGTTATATGGAAGTTCGACTTTATTTGATTACACTAAACCAACTCAATATCACATTGCATTAAAATCAAATATAACAAGTAAAAACATTGCAGTCGGATGCAACCGACTGCGATAAAATTTGATACCAGTATAAAAATCGGTGTAAAGAATTCTGCCTGCAAAGAGTAAGATATGGGGGTTTTTGGTATAAGAAAGCTGAGGGGTAATACAGGCATTTTGAATATAATTGGATGGGGGCTGGGGTGAACATTACCAGCTATCTTGCTACCAGTATAAAAATCGGTGTAAAGGATTCTGCCTGCAAAGAGTAAGATATGGGGGTTTTTGGTATTAGCAAGCTGAGGGGTGATACAGGCATTTTGAATATAATTGGATGGGGGCTGGGGAGAACATTACCAGCTATCTTGCTACCAAATTTGGTTACACTAGTTGCTAAAATGTGTTATTTATGTGTTTTTATCGAGGTATATCGACTTGTTATCAATTTTCCAGGCCCTAGGGGGAACTTAGCGCACCTCAATTAAAATGTATCAAGATTTTTGCAAGGTTGCAGTGGTGTATCTTTAAGGGTGTCGAAAAAAGTTGCGTTAATACGGAAAAACACCATAACATTACACAAAACCAATATACTACTGATACCTTTGGTATCAATGTGTCGCCTTTAGATTTTCGAGGCAAAGTAAATTAGTTTTCGATGTCAAAAATCGCCAACAGCATGCGATATAAACTCAAATTGTCGCTCCATGCTACCTCCATCTACATCCAGCGTATCGTCAATGAAGTGCATTTCCACATGATCCTGGAAAGCCTTAAACGATATTTGGTCCGAGTACATTTTGCCGCACATGGGGCATGTCCTATCTATGCTATCGGCATTCAGTTTTTCTTGAATGATATTGCGGCGAGCGTGCACGAACGATGCTACAGTATGACCGAGAATTGTGTCATGCACTTTTTGGCCTGTTATGTGCGTGTTGTTTTCTTTTGGTTCACTGCTATCTGCTTCTGTCTCCAAACTCTTATCAGCCATTTCCGGTTTGTTTGCAGCATTTTTTGCACACTCATGACAGGGATGAAGCACTGTAAAACGAAAAGATTGCAATGCTGCTATTTTTTGTAAATACAAATTAATGACTTACTGGTACGATTCTCTATATGTGTAAGTGCACTATTAAGCTGCTGCTGCTGCTTCATAGCCTCACGACGAAGGTCCTGAAGTCCTTTCATGCAGTGATTTGCTTCAATGTTGGCATCATGCTCATTTGAAGTACTTGCATTATCTACATTTAGAATGCATGGATATTCCAACATTGCCTCGTTATGATGGAATTCATCAAGTGCAGTTTCGTTGAGACTTTCTTCTGTTATCAACTTTGGACGCAGGTAAGGATTTGGCGAGTGTTGTGTGAACGTTTTAGACCGAATAAGACTCTGGTTGGTGCCCATCGAAGTTACTGCTCCGCATTGTATATAAGATGAATGTGCCGATTCGTCCTCATTGGTTAATTGCACTTGATCTTTGGATATTTTCGAAAGTCGCGTCCATAGTTTTTTATTTTCATTGGATACCATGTTTATTTGATTCTCAAGCTGTTCCTTCTTGCGTTGCAAATCATTCACCCGAGAGCGAAGCAATATTATATCAACGTTTTCGTTTGCTTGACCCAGACTATTGCCGGGTAGTGTGTCATCTCGAAGACGTTGATTCTCTTCTTCCATGTTTGCCACACGACGCTGCAACTGTGTGCATCTTTCTTTTAATGTTTGCAAAGCCACTTGCAATGCATAATTCATTTTGTCACTGGAAGTCGAGCTGGAGCTAGCAAACGAAATAAGTGTATGGTTGTCAGCTTTAAATTCCATCGTCGGCCTTTTTACAATACAGTGTTTTTCTATTCAGATGTTTGTTGTAAAATTAGCTGTTTTTATTTTTCTTACTAACAAAAATTACTGCTTTTCATTAGAGGTAGATAACTATGGATGTAGTGCCATCGTCACACTCGATAGTTTGGCACTATCGCTTTCATTACTATCGATTGCGTTGTATGACTGACAGTGCCGATAGTGATTTCGAAAGTTTTGCTACACATTACTCACATTCATTTTACCGCTTTTTTTTTGTGACGCACTTCAACTAATACCATATCCATATCAGTGACCTGCATCGGTGGCTGATTTCAGAAGTACTAGTGTACTATTTATTTATTCTTTCTCCGCTTAGAAATATACGCTAATTAGATTCGGCTGTGTCAAAAATTACATAGAAGAATATTACAATGAGCGAGCCCACAAGTTGTTTTTGTCAATGTTTTTATGTACCCTGGTACTCTTTAAGGTATTACTAAAGAATATTACAATAAATGAATATAATTTTGCTTTATTTGTTGTCTAACTTTACATTTGATATAAAAAAACAGCTTTCATTGACATACATCTACAAGGGTATTCACGCCAGTTTGCTTAAGCTGCCTTCACACGGTCGGTTTTTCTGTAGCTTTTTTTAACCGAACAAAAATGTTGCCATTCACATTATTCGCATCGGTTTAATCCAAAATCCCGCCACTTTCTGTTCTGTCACAAAATCTGGTCACTTTCTCCAGTTAATTGCTTGAATTTGTGCCAAAAATTCGTTAAAAACACCAAAAACGCCTTTTTCACGTACATGTTAATGGCTATAAATAATAAACCGACGCAAAAATGAGCAAAATAGAACGCGTATTTTTGTCTTGAAAAAGGTTGTGTGTTTACAAGAGAGCGCTGGCTTTTCTAAAACAAAAACCGATGAAAACCCGACCGTGTGAAGGCAGCTTTAACGGGTTATTTGCTGGTTGCTTATTTCTTTAATAACAAATTGTACTGCCAAGAAATAGCAAAGTTAATCAACCCCAACCGTTGCTCACAAAATTATCGGGTAATTATGCAGTTTGGTTACTTTTCCGAAAAATGGCGGAATTTTTTTTTTTTTTTTATAGGCACCTTCGATTGGTTGCCGCTAATGATATTCCATGGGGGGAGGCTGAAATTTCCCATAAACTCCATGAGTTATGGGGTTTTGAAATTCTCATAAATAGTTTTCGATATTTTGATGTTGCGCTAGGGAAGGGGGTGAAAAAAATGTGCCCGATAGTGTGATCTGCTCCGGAACATAGCCAATAGTGCCAATAGCAGTGGCGTGAGCCACTGCTTTACGGCGTTTGAAAGTTTAAAATGCCGTAAAAACTTTCAAACGCCGTAAAAGCAATGGCTCACGCCACTGCTATTGGCACTGTTGGCTATGTTCCGGAGCAGATCACACAAACAAAAAAATTTTTTTTTTTTATACTTTGATACCGAAGGTATCATAGTATATTGGGTTTGTGCAATGTCCGTCATGGTGTCCGTCCGTCCGTCTGTCCGTCTGTCTATCTGTATGAACGCAACTTTTTTCGACACCCTTAGAGCTAGAGCCTTGTTACTTTGCAAATATCTTGGTACATGTCTTCGTCAGACAAAGTGTTAAATTTGGGGCTCTACGACCTCAGGGGGCCTGAGAAATTGATAACAAGTCGATACACCTCGATGTGCAAATCGATAAAACACAAGTATTTCCCACATTTTAGCAGCTAAAGTCACCAAATTTTATGACAAGATAGCTGGTGAAATTCCCCAAAAACCTTCATCAAAAGTTTGGATGCCACGCCCACCTATTCCGCCCCTAGCCCCTCTCCAATTATAAACAAAAATGCCTGTATCTTCTACAGTTTAAAAGCTATAACCACCCAAATTGACATGAAGGTAGATGCTGACAAAGTTGTGCATCAAAACTTTGGATGCCACGCCCACAAACAACGGATAATGCCCCACCGCCCTAAAAAAAACCGGAAGGCTTGTATCTTCGCCATTTTTTAAGCTAGAGTCACCAAATTTGATGAGAACATTGTTAGTGGCATCCATAACAGATGGGCATTAAAATTTTGGATGCCACGCCCACTTATACCGCCCACCTGTATAGCTTTCTTAGTTTTTGCGCAAGAGTCACCAAATGTGGTATGAACATTGGTTGTGACATCTGTAGCAGGTGTGCATAAAAATGTTTGATGCCACGCCCACTTATACCTCCCACCTATATGTCCTTAACACAGCTATGTAAACTGGTATCAAAGTATATCGCAGTCGGTTGCGTCCACTGCAACGTTTTTACTTGTTTTTTATTAAAAAAAACGTCATGCGCCTGCATGAGAAACCTTTTTCTATCATTAACAGGTGATAAAAAACTCGTAAAAAAAATGAGCCCGAAAATCGCTGGTGCCGCGATAGTAAATATTTACCCATTTTCGTACCTTTACTCCGCGAAAACACTCTGTGTGTGTGTGTGTGTGTGTGTGTGTGTGTGTGTGTGTGTGTGTGTGTGTGTGTGTGTGTGTGTTCACCCCCCCTCTCCCTAGCGTTCTTCAAAATCACGAATATTCATGATAATTTCAAAACCCCATAACTCATGGACTTTATGGGAAATTTCAGCCTCCCCCATGGAATATTACTTACTATGATGCAATCAACAGATTCATGTAAAAAAAAAAAAAAATTCCGCCACTTTTCGGAAAAGTAACCAAACTGCATAATTACCAATTATCGAGTTATATTTTAAGCAAACAGTGTTCAAAGTTGATTAAATTGTGCTGTGAAATGTATAAAATATTCTGAAAATACCGAATTTTAACAGGTTGGCAGCACTATTACAAATAATTTGGGTTCGGTTAAATTTGAGCATTGGAGAACGTAGTAAGCGCATGCAGGTGGCAAAGTGGTTTTTTTTAAAGGATTTTTAAAAAAAAATTCAGGTACATATTTATGTAAATACAGATTCTGCTTAAAAGTAACTTAATAAGCAAATAGCCCGTTAAGCAAGCTGGCGTGAATACTCTTATATATATAGAACAGTTTGTCCTGGTTGTCGAGAGACCCACAGCCTTAACGAAAAGAGCTAGGCTGAAATTCCATTCAGGTTAAAAGTGAGCACTAAGAAAGGATTTTTATTTTGGACAAATCCTTTGAGTACGTCTCATAAAAATTTGTCCCGAATTTGTCTTTTTACCTTATTCCACTACTGGCGCCTCATTATTGCATATGCTGGGAGTTTGACCGCGAGCGAGTTTATAAAAACAAAACACATGACCCATTCGACTACTGGCGGCTGAATGTCGCACAAGCGATTGCAAGCGAGTTTACAAAAACAAATCTCATGCGCTGTAAAGATGCGGATTATGGGATATTGTGGGAATCTGCAATGGCCAGAGAGATCGACAAGGAGAGCGGAGATGCTGTCAGCGAGCACATAATATGAGAGACGAGAGAGACGGGAAGTCAATTGTAAAACAGTGGGCGAGGTAGACAGACGTGTGACCGCAACTATTGAATAACCGAATGAAGTTTGCCTATATTGTAAATTAAATAAAGGGTCTATTTAATTATCGGGAGATTACGGGTTGTTACATTGGCGACGAGGTAAATTTATTTTGTTTTGGGAAAAGAAAACGGAATTCAATTTGAATGTTAAGTGCATGTGAAAATTTGACCTTTGCAAATTAAAGACACCATACCAGTGAAATTGGAAAATCATTTCAGTAAACTGGAAAACGAAGAAGATCGAAAAAAAAGAAGAAGTACAAAGTAGAGTGCCAAAACGTAAAGCAACGGTTTTTGTATCATGAGCGGGAGAGGCTTCGCTCTCAGTGACGGAGTTTTCGCGCACGATGAAATCTCAAGATGAAGTGTTAAATTTAACAAGTCCATCGCGGCAACGTACTCACGCATGTACGTGAGCCAAAAAGAAAGAGAAATATTTCTAACAAAGAGAGGCTGCGTATCAGACAAGACGAAATATTAAGAGAGGCATCGTATATGGAAAAGGCTGAGTGTGGGAAATAAATCTCTGCAAGTCACATATACAAATGCAAACAAGTACGAACATATGTACGTAATGAGAGAAGGCTGCGCAAAAGAGTATGGACTTCCGTAAGCCAAATATAAGATCGATCGTGTATAAAATACACCAGAATAAAAATAATTCAAAAAGGTTGTGTAAAGGGTGTAAGCTAAAACCGACGCAAGCTGACGCCTTCTTTTTGTGCTCCACTATTTTCGCAAATTTAATTTGATTAAATAAACAAAAATTGTCAGAAAAGGTCAAAAAAGTTAAAACTTAAAACCGGCTACAAAACTGTGTCTAAAGTTTTTCTACTGAATCGAAATTCTACGTGTTAAAATCATTTTTAATATTAACACAAAGCGCAGCGCGGATAACATAAAGAAAAGCAACAAGCAACAATCATTTGAGTGAAACCTGCACATCAGCTGAAAAGACGCGGACCCACAACAATTCGCCGCAACGTCGCTTAGCTGAACACTAAAGTCACTCATTTACACTACTCAACAAAGCTCTTGATTTCACTAACTTACACACGATGTCATCTGCTAGCAAGCGCGTGAGGGAAAACTCCTCTGGTGAGCTGAAGGCGTTCAAGGGAGCTGATGCTGCCCTTATCACCCAAATCATCAGCAGCAAATTCAAGGAGCAGACTGAGACAATCGCAGCAACGTTGAGGGAGTCGGAAGCGCGCATGCTGGCCGGACTAAATGAGCGTCTGGAAGGCATGAGTAAGGAAATTCAGCTTCTGATGAAACGGGTCCAGAAACTGGAGCAGATCACAGAAGATGTAGCTGGGCTAAAGGCACAGGTATGCGCGTTAGAGGTCAAGCTCTCGACGCAAGCACGTGCAAATGTAGCGAACGATCTTCGGCTACACGGCGTGCCTGTCACAGAAGGCGAATCATTAAAAACTATTTTTAATTCACTGTGTTTTGCCCTGGAAGTAACACCGACACCGAAAGTAAATGAAATATTTAGGGTCAGGCAAGCCAAATCTGCTCGCACCGTGGCTGACCCCACAATAATAATTAAGTTTAATAATAACACCGAAAAACTAGCTCTTATTCGGGCGGCTGGTCTGTTTAGAAGAGCGACAAAACAACAACTAAGCTTGCAATTGCTTGGCTTTCAATCATCTGCTCCAATTTACTTGAATGAGCAGCTTACGAGAGACGGCTATGCAATATTTAAAGAGGCCATAAAACTAAAGAAGCAAAAGCTCCTAACGGCAGTTTTCTGTCGTCGTGCAGAGATTTTTGTCAAGCAGAGCGAGGGAGGGGAGGGGGCCGTCGGTTGTGCTTCGGAGTCAACGGCTGGTTAGCTGTTCTGCCTCATACATAGTAATAATTTTCGTAGTGTGTAATATATGTCTCTTAAGTGTAATAATTGTTCTCTTTTCAATGATCTTTAGAATATTAAGTGCGCAACTAATTAGTTTTCTCTCATTCTTTCTCTTAAATGATACGTAACGTGAGTTCAACCAAAGCGAATAGCCATGTTATGGTTAGGATTCTGGGCAAGCAGAAAATTGGTCTTCAAATGTGTCATATTAATGCTCAAAGCTTGTCAAATAAGATGGATGAGTTTCGTTTTATGTTTGTTAACTCTAATATTGATATTGTCTGTGTGTCCGAAACGTGGTTTGTCCCAAATTTGAATGATTCGTATATTCTTTGTGATGGTTATAATGTTTTCCGTTCAGACCGTATTGGTCATGCAGGGGGAGTGGCAATATACGTAACTAAGAGACTGAAATGCAAAATAATATTAAAGCAACCTCCTGACAGCCAAATGGAATATATATTTTTAAAGTTAATGAATTTAAACTGTGATACAAAAATGCTAGTCAGCTGTATATATAGACCACATAAAAATATTGATTACGGTAATCTGATAGAACAAATAACTAACCTAACACTGACGTACACGGACATTATACTAACAGGTGATCTTAATTGTAACATATTAAAAGAACAACATCTCTTAAATGAAATGGAGTCCATTGGAATGAATCCTGTTAACACAATAGTACCAACGCATTTCTCGCAGACCATTAACACTTTATTAGATGTTATTTTTGTCAACAAACCAGAAAATATTCTGCTATATGACCAAGTCTCAGTACCTGCTTTTTCAAAACATGACCTTTTATTTCTAACGTATGATATGCAACTTGACAGTAACATACAGACCATTCAGTACCGAGATTTTAAGAATATTGACCATAGTAGTTTAATTGAAAATTGCAGTCTCTGCGATTGGAACATTTTATATTCCCTCCCAATGGTTGACACCCAACTACATATAATAACCTCGTACATTGGCTACCTATATAACAAATTTGTTCCGATAAAAACTAGCACTGTCAAGCCAGTTAATGCATCTTGGTTTAATAGTCGTATTAGAAGTGCAATAGAAATGAGAAATGAGGCTTATGACAAGAGGAAACGCTATAAAACGGAACATTGTTATCATATTTTTAAAGAAGCTCGACGTAGTGTAAATAGCATGATAGCAATTGCCAAGAAAAATTATTATGGCAATAAATTCAAAAGCGCAATGACTACAAGGCAAACTTGGAAAACACTTAATACTTTAGGAATAGGCAAAACTAAATCTGTGATAAAGGAAGATATCGACGTTAATGTTTTAAACCATCAATTTTTAAACTTAAATATTCCTGTTATCTCGTGCAATCCGTACATTAGTTCTGTTTCGTCTGGTAATGTTAATATGTTTGAGTTTGCTTGTGTTAGTGAGTGTGAAGTCTTAGAAGCCATGTTCAAAATTAAGTCAAACGCCATTGGGCTGGATGAAATAGATCCAAGATTTTTAAAAATTTTACTACCTTGGATTATTCAGCATATAACGCATGTTATTAATACTGCAATAACTTCTTCGACCTACCCAGATCAATGGAAGGATGCGAAAATAATTCCGATACCAAAATCTAATAATGACTATAGACCAATATCTATTTTGCCATATCTCTCCAAAACATTTGAAAACATAATGGCGAAACAAATAAAAACCTTTTTCGAAACAAATAATCTTTTAAATAATAAGCAGTCCGGGTTTAGAAAAGGTAGAAGCTGCACGACAGCAATAATTAAAATAGTTGACGACATTAGAGCAAAACTGGACAATAGTGAAGTAACCTTTTTAACGCTACTTGACTTCAGTAAAGCTTTTGACACGGTTAATCATGAGATTCTCTTAACCAAGCTAATAAGATTATATAATTTTTCTACTACTGCAAGTAAACTGATGTCTTCTTACTTAACTAACAGAAAACAATCAGTTATAACAAATAAGTCGAGTTCTAATGTTCTAGTTAATTTCCGTGGTGTCCCACAGGGATCGGTGCTAGGCCCGCTTCTGTTTACAATTTATGTTAATGATCTGCCTAATGTCCTCTCTATGTGTGATGTCCATATGTACGCTGATGATGTCCAAATGTATGTGAGTCGTCCTCTTAGTCAAATAAATGAATGTATTAGATTGTGCAATTATGATCTGTCTTGTGTGTCCAAGTGGGCAAGTCATAATGGTTTATGTCTTAATCCGTCCAAGTCTAAATGTATAGTAATCTACAAAAAGTATCTGAACACGGACTATTTAAGTAAACTTGTAATTGACAATGCAGAAATCAGCTATGTGTATAAGGCAGATAACCTAGGCATAACAATTAACAACACTCTCTCCTGGACAGACCATACAAACAAAGCAACAGGAAAGGCGTATGGAGTCCTACGCCAACTGTCTTTGGCACAACCATTTTTGCCAATAAACATAAAAATGACGGTTGCAAAAGCTTTAATAATTCCTGTCTTAATGTATGGTATAGAAATTTTTTGTAAATGTGACGCCGTTAGTCAGCATAAGATAAAAGTAGCTTATAATAGCATAGCTAGATTCGTGTTTTCTCTAGGACGTAAAGATCATGTTACTAGTTTTGCCAACAAAATACTTGACTTGGACATAAATAGCTGGACGAATTTTAAAATTTTGACTCAGCTTCATAAAATCATTTACACAAAGACTCCAGATTATCTATTCGAGAAGCTGCGTTTCAACCTGTCACAGAGGACCAATAATATTGCTTGCATTAGAACCAAACTTTCTTGTTCTCAAATTCACTTCTTTATCTGGGCTATTCGACTTTGGAACCAGTTACCTTCTCACTTGAAAACAATTAGTAGCGCACCCCTTTTTAGCAATAAACTGAAATGTTATTTAAGAAATCAAAATATTGCTTAAACTAGACATATATTACGAAATTTCAAAATCATTAAAGGAATAAAATGTTTAAAATTGTTTGCTTGTCATGTGATATGTTTAGTATTTTAAATAATAGTCTTATAGTTCGTAAGTTTAATTTTTTAATTTTTTATTTATTTTATTGTATTGTATTTTATTTATCTTAAATCTGATTGTGACTAGTGCATTAACTTAAAAGTGTAAAACTTGTAGCACTAGGAATATTTTTGAATAAATCTAAATCTAAATCTAAATCTAACCAGAGCTGCAAACCGGTCCGGAACCGAACCATGTGGAACAGGTTCTCTGCGGGTTCCTCGCTATTTGGAACCGAACCCTGAACCGAACCCAAGCAATGTATCGGAATCGTGAACCGAACCGGTTCCACTTTTATTTAAGGGTTCGGTCCAAAAAAAATGTATGCTTATTATTTGAGTGCAATTTTTGTTACAGTCGAATTTTCATATTTTACTGAGTAAAGAGGAGATAAAATAACACGAATAACATAAATACATATGTATTTACCTACTAGATATGTGCATCTGTCGCTAGAGTGAAGCACAAGCTGAGGGTCTGATCAAGAGCGAGCACGCAAATACTTAGTACATGCATTTTGTATACAGGCTGTGCGCGCCCGGCATGAAGCCCGAAGCTCGGCCACAATTTCATGGAAAAAGGTTATGCATGTACAAATTACAAACAAGAGCGGTGATCCGCGTTGTAACATAAACGTTATGCTGGTTAAGTGTGCGTGTTCTTCCTTATGTCCCACGCAGCAGTCAGGCAGTCTGTTGCCGCCGCTCCTGTATTCAACGTGGTGATCTCTTGTGTTGATATTAATTGAAGATTATGATGCGAGGGTTGACTGACCCTCTATCGCTAGCCTTGGGCTTAGACAATAATAATGCAATATGTGTTTTACGACTGGAGTCGGAGTAATATATTTATTCTTGCGTGTTATACTTTGCGCGTTTCACATAGAACTGAAGTCACTCGATGTAACGAGCTGGGGAATAAGCTAAATTAAACATACAAATATCAAAGCTTATTCTACCCACCATAGCTGACACAGCATAAGCTACAATGTGACAGCCGGCAAGCCGACTTCAGCATAAGCGATAACGCTGCTCTTGCGACATGCGCAAGGGATCAGGTTACCGCCGCTGACCGTTGCGATCAGGGCACCGAACTAAGGCATTCGCCGCGTCAGCACCATGCGCGCAATTGTCAGCCAACAAATGCTTAAATACAAAGTCTTAAACTGCTATGCGCGAGGGGCACTCGTTAACTACTCCCCCTTTAGAACCATGAGCGTCCTCGTTCATCCTGAAGCTGTTGACAATCCTTCGCATCTCCATCGATGTCCGTCTTCTTCTCAAACCTTGGTAGAGTAGAACGGAACCGCAAAATAGGAGGCTGAGCACCACTCCAATACCGAACCACACCTTAGGCGACCCTGCAGCCTCGACCTTTTCCTCCAACTCCCGGATGACATGAAGATTGTTGTTGTTCATTCTGTGAAGCAATGGCATGCTAAGTACCGGATCATGGCTAGTGGTGTTGATCAACAGGGAAGCCGCTATGCCAGGGATTTTTTCCAGAGTTTCGCGCCAGTTTGTATATTTTGTGCCGTTTATGATGGCCATGCGTTCAAAGGTGATGAGGTAAGTGCCGTTGACTTGTATCTCTGGACCGTCGTCGGTGCTAACTCGTGCTGGGCTTTCGTTTATTACCATAATGCCGTCATCCACGTAGGTGATGGGTGTCAAGTGGCTGGGTTGCGTATAACAGTGCGCTTTGCCGCCCGCATGTAGAGCCCGTGCGCAGGTGTCGTGTGGTGCTATTTTGCAGAATGATGTGTATGTTGTTGTAGTACAGCTGTTGACCGCTAAAACGCCGCTTTCGCATTCTGCTACGGTGTCGTCTTGGAGTTGAAGAACGGTGTGCTCGTGTGAAACCGGAAGAATGCTGACCTTTCTACATACAAATTTAATTCTAGGGTAATCTATTAGTACATGAATTATATTTTCGGACTGGAGTACTTTAATATCGGATGCTTCCAACAAACTAACTACAGGGATATCTGTGGGGTGCTCAACTAAAACAGATTTTAAGTCGTCGTGGTCAAATACCGTGGGATTAATTATGTTTGATTTAGCAAGTGTGATTGTAAGCATTAAATTTTGAACTTCAGTTATCAACATTCTATTCCTGGCCAAAAGTGCCTCGTATAAATGTGAAGTGTCGATAAGCTCTTTCTTCTTTACTTTAACTATCTGATTTACTGTATCGGTTAATTGGTTTATTTGTTTTTGAGTTTCTGTATTTATTTCTACCTGCCTGTTGTTTGACTCAATTAATTTTGACTCTGTTATTTTTATTTTTTCCAAATCTGATGCGTCTGGTGTGCCGGCCACGACTTTGAGCACTGTCCCTAAAAAATCTAAACTTCTGGCTATCCTGTGGTGAACTTTCAATACGGACAAAAGGTTTCTAAGGTGGTCGGTATCGACATCTAATAACTTCCTCATATGAGATTGAGGGAACAATTCGGACAATTTTTCTGTTTCTTTTAACATCATAGAGTATTCTGTGAGGTTGCTAGTGTGCCTAACATAGTCCCGTTGTTCCCATACCAATACATTCCCGTCTATAACCGGTATGTACTTGGAATGAGAATAATCGGTGATCCGAGCATTTACCGTCACCAGTAAGACTAAAACTGGTGTAATGAACCTGTGAGAGGAAAGAAAATTAAATCTATGAATTCCTTAGTTTACTATTGATTGCTTAACTGCTACTTTAAATTGTCCTTGTGGACCACTCTCCCCTTTATAAGAACAGACGTTCCTAGGTCTGCCTGAACAGTTTCTTCGGCGCATAATGGGGTCAGTTTGTTACCTAACCTTCTGTTGGTCTTAACGAATACCTTTTCTCCCACCTCAAATACCTTGTTCTGCCTGCTTGGGTTGTTTCTGTCCAGTTGCACTTGCTGAGTTTTTTCAACTTTGTTTGTCTTTGTCCGTTATATCAGCTACTACATTTTTGCAGTAACGGAACTTAGTGGAGGGGAAGCTTTTCACTAATTCGTGTTGGATGAATGCCAGCATTGGCAAGTCGCAATTGATTGCGTTTACTACAGTCGGTTTTACGAATGATTTTACCTCATCTAATGCTTTATTTTTATCTGTGTAGTGGAGAATATGACGAGTTTTCTCGCCGAAAAATATGAAGTTCCGCCTCAGAGGGAAACGTGCTTCTTCCAACACTATTTGATTCTTAAAACAGTTTAACGGTTTGTCCGTTGACTCTATTGTGTACGTTAGCGACAGCTCACTGTGGACGGTGGCTGCGTCTGACGCTATTTCTTCCTGTAAGGCGTTAATATTTTGTCGAGACAATGCGTCTGCGACGTGGTTTTCTTTACCGGGCTTGTAGTGGATTTTTGCGTTATGTTCATCGATATACGCTTTCCATCTTTTAATTTTAGCATTGGGGTTCCTATCCGATACAGCAAAGGTAAGAGGTTGGTGATCTGTATAGATATTAATGTCTCTTGTACCATACAGGTACTGCTGTAGTTTACCTAGCGCCCACACAATAGCCAACAGCTCTCTTTCATTGGTGGCGTAATGGGTTTCGCTATCTTTCAGAGTTCTGGATATCATAGTAATTGGTCTGCCGTCTTGTGAAAGTACAGCGCCAATACCATATGCTGAAGCATCCGTCGTTAAATCGAACGGCTTCTTAAAATCCGGATATCTAAGAATGACGTCTTCTGAAGCTAAGATATTTCTTAGTCTCTCAAAAGCATCTCTCTGGGTGACGTCAAAATTGATAGGCGTCTTTTTTGACATATGTTTGCTAATAGACCCGTTCTCGCCTTTCATAATGTTCGTTAGTGGTTTTGCTATCGCAGCAAAGTCTTTAATAAAACACCTGTAATAGTTGGCCATGCCATTGAATGATCTAAGTTCGAATAGGTTTTTCGGTTCCGGATATTCTTGAATAGCCTTAACTTTTTCCGGGTCGGTTTTCGCCCCGCCTTCAGTTACTATAAACCCCAAATATTCTACTTCCTTTTTAAAAAAATGGGTCTTTTCCCTGGAAACTTTCATGTTAGCCTCACATAGCTTTGCCAAAACCCAGTTTATATGCGTCACATGGTCTCTTTCGTTTTGTGAAAAAATTATGACGTCATCTACGTACACATAGCAAGTTTTGCCGATTTGTTCACGCAGGACGTCGTCGATCGTTCTTTGAAAGATGCTTCCCGCATTCTTCAATCCGAACGGTAGTCGACAAAACTCATACTTTCCTCCGTTTACAGAGAAAGATGTCTTCTCTCTGTCTTGTTCCGCCAGGAAAATCTGGTGGTAGCCGGATTTTAAGTCTAGAGTTGTAAAGTATCTAGCCTTTCCCAGATTGGCTAAGATCATGGGAATGCTCGGCATTGGGTATTTATCTGCTATGGTTCGCTCGTTTAGCTTTCTAAAATCGATAACTAGGCGTTTATTTTTGTTGCCATTTTCGTCACGACCTTTTTTATCGACAACCCATGTCGGGTTGTTGTACGGCGACTTTGATGGCCTGATGATGCCATTTCGCAATAGTTCTTTGATTTCGTTTTGCACAAAATCAGCCACTCCCATGGGATGTGGGTAAAGTTTTGAGTAGACCGGCTCACTGTCTATTGTGCGTATTGTGGCCACTACAGAAGTATTGAACGGCAGTGCTTCGTTAGAAGCTGAAAATGCCTTTACCTTGTTTCGCATCATGTTGCTAAATTCGGCCTTTATGGACTCTGGCACGACAATATCATCGACATTTGTGAAATTCACATTGTCGCAAATGTGGTGCTGCATCTTCTCAGATGCAGACCCATAGTTGACTGTGCCATTTTTAGCGTTCAAGGTTGCCCCTATCTGCGCAAGCAGGTCGAAGCCTATGATGCCGTCGAACGGAGTCAGGGAGTCTAATAGGAAAAATGAAGTTGTTACACCAAAAATGTTAATTAAACACTTCTGATGGATTTTGTTAGAGCCATGAATGGAACTAACACTGAAAGGGGTGCTGACTGGCGTTACATGTTTTAGCCCTGTTAAGGGTCTAATATAGTTCTTGGCCGCCCCCGTGTCGATTAAAATTCTTACTTTTTCCCCTGCCAGCTGCCGTTCGACAAACGGTAGCTTGGAGCGTTCCCTAAAAAATTTACCGAGTCATCCCCAGCAACAGAGTCGGAGTCGTCATCGATCTCTGCAACCTCTTTGGAGGCAACTTTATTATAGCCTTGGTCATCATTGTCGGTGTTTTGTTGCACAGTGTTATGCACCCGCTGCCGCCTTTGGCCTGATACGCGCTCAGATGAGTTCGGCCTCTTTTGGCCTTGCCCATTTACTTGTGAATTACTAGCCTGTTCTTTGTTGTACTGCGTCTGCTGTCTAAACTTTGCTGTTGAAGCATCAACTTCCATAGGCTCCTGTTGTTGGCTTTGGTCTGCTTTGTTGCTACTGTTCGCATAACCTTTCTGTGCTTGGTGTTTACCCTGTTTTTTGGTATAGTGAGGGTTTCTTTCCTGGCCTCGTTCGGCATCATCATTTCTACCCTGTTTCTCATACGAGCGTTTTTGGTTCCTGTTTCCCTCAGTCACGTGGGCTTTATCTTCCAAAACTCTAGCATACGTGGCCGCAAACGTACTTCGCTCCATGCTAGCCTCTGCCTCTCTGGCCAAAGCCAGAGCAGAGGGCAGGTCTTTCGGCTGCGCAGGAAACACAACTGATCTCAGGGTCTTCTTCAGACCTGAGACGAAGGAATGCAGTGCATCGCTCCTAACCTCTTCATTTAGCATTTTTGCTCTATCTTGGTCATGGGTCATTACTACCTTGTTCGTGACCAGAGTTAGCTTGCGCTCGACCTCGTCATAATACTGCATCAACGTGGAGTCGCCCTGTCGAACCATCTCTAGTTGCTGCCGCAAGAGTCTAAGCGATGTCCTATCAGCATACGTACAGTCCAACCTAGCAATTATCGCATCGAAATTTAGGACTGTGTTGTACGAAGACAACAAAGCTCTTGCTGTACCCTTAATTCTGTTTCTTATTATATTAACCGCTTGGTAGTGGGCATTACTGCCTACGTAGGGTCTGAAAAGTTCGTACGCATCCACAGCGGATTGTCTCCAGTGGACATATTCGTCATGCGTACCATTGAATTCGGGTATAGATTTTACACAGTCAAGGGATATATTACACCCTACATCGGGGTTGATTGAGATTCTTTGATACGCTTCGACCTGCGGTGCCTCAATACGTAAACTATCTACCCTTTGATTTACCGAAGATAACATTGCGTCAAATTCTGTTCTTAGTCTGGCCTCTTGCTGTGCCAACGCCTGGCTAATGAGTGTTTGTATCTGATTAGGCTCCATGTCTGTTGTGTTTTCTAAACTGGCCTCTGAGTTTGTGTCCCAGTCTTCGTCACTAATATATTCACGTTTAATCTCCCTATAGGGTCCTGGGAAGCTCATTAGCTTGTACCCTTAACTTATGTTTGACACTTTATTTATAGGGTTTCACTATAGCCACTGCTAATCGGCATGGATAGAACGGGATACTATCGAGTTTGACCAAATAATTTTTCACAACTTGCTTTACTCAATGCCTTTGTTTTTTATTTTTCACTTAAAATCATTTTTTAGTTAAACAAACCACTTACATGTTATCTGTAGGGCCTGCTTATCCTAACTGTTGTTAAGGTCGCGGGTTAATCCGCTGCTGGGCGCCAATTACAAACAAGAGCGGTGATCCGCGTTGTAACATAAACGTTATGCTGGTTAAGTGTGCGTGTTCTTCCTTATGTCCCACGCAGCAGTCAGGCAGTCTGTTGCCGCCGCTCCTGTATTCAACGTGGTGATCTCTTGTGTTGATATTAATTGAAGATTATGATGCGAGGGTTGACTGACCCTCTATCGCTAGCCTTGGGCTTAGACAATAATAATGCAATATGTGTTTTACGACTGGAGTCGGAGTAATATATTTATTCTTGCGTGTTATACTTTGCGCGTTTCACATAGAACTGAAGTCACTCGATGTAACGAGCTGGGGAATAAGCTAAATTAAACATACAAATATCAAAGCTTATTCTACCCACCATAGCTGACACAGCATAAGCTACAATGTGACAGCCGGCAAGCCGATTTCAGCATAAGCGATAACGCTGCTCTTGCGACATGCGCAAGGGATCAGGTTACCGCCGCTGACCGTTGCGATCAGGGCACCGAACTAAGGCATTCGCCGCGTCAGCACCATGCGCGCAATTGTCAGCCAACAAATGCTTAAATACAAAGTCTTAAACTGCTATGCGCGAGGGGCACTCGTTAACTTACATACATATGTACATCTGTTAAAGCTTCTGCGTCAGCCTGACGCCACAAAAAATAAACCCGGCACTCTGTACAGAACTGAGTTAGCTTTGAGTACATACATAAAAATGAATCGAATACATATGTACATATATTTATGCACACTTTTCGAATGCGTTTTGATCTTATATTAATATGTTGTTGTGGTTTGCTCGCAGTCGGTGCGCAAGTCGGCATTAAGGCGCCACAAAATTGGTCATCTACTGCGGCGGCACCAGCGACGACACCGTTTGCGTTCTATTGGTTGAAAAATAAAAAGCAACGGCATAAAAAAAATGTGCAAAGCGACGAACCCGGGTTTGGAACCGAACCCGAGGTTTCAAAATATTCAAAACCTGGTTTTGGAATCTCTTCGATTTTTGAACCTAGGGTTCGGAACCCGAACCGAACCCTGGCCGTTTTTTCAGGGCTTTGCAGCTCTGGTAATAACAAGCCAATATTAACCTATAATAAAACCTTATTTTTAGATCAGGTTGATGATGACCGGAAATATTCTTAAACCATTCCTATGTGACACGATTGAAAAGTCGGTGCTCCAAAATGAATGGGAAAAATGGTTTAGAGCGTTTACCATAGCTATGGAGGTTGACCAAATCGAGTCGCCTAAATCAAAGACGACGAAACTACTTCACATGGGTAGTGTACAGTTACAGACTGTTGCGTTCTCATTACCAGGCGCAATAATTGAGTACGACGAGAAGCTAAACAATTATGTTTTTGTTGTTTTAATTGAAAAGTTACATGCTTACTTTTCACCAAAGCAAAACTCCACGTTTGAGCGACATCTTTTTCGCAGTTTGGCTCCACAAGAAGATGAAAATTTTTCGAAATTTATCCTACAATTACGACAACAAATGTATTGTATAAATGTTTTTTTGGCGAATCAAAAAAGGAAATTGAGGAAATCTGTCTAAAGGACAAAATACTGGATACAAAATACGAGATTATCGAGGCGTGTCACGTCGAGGAACAAATTAACAAACAATGCGAAGCCATGCAAATGAAGCCTACCGTTGAGGCTGTTAAAAAAATCGTGGCTCGTAAAGCAAACCGTATCTGGAATGTTCGTGGTGCGGTCGAATAGGTCATGTCAATAGTGATCCCGCTTGTCCGGCACGACTGGCCAAATGCAAAAAATGCTCGAAGGTAGGACATTTTGCATGAAATTGCAAGTCGAAACATTATCCTCAGTCCAAATATGAAAACCTCAAGCGACGGACAAATGACGATCGAGATGCAATAGGGGGACAATCTAATCCAAAAAGGAAGAGAGAAACTTCGAATTGTTTCAGGGTATGCTATGATGAGGAAGAAAAACTTATTAGCTGCCAAATTGGAGGCCACGAGATTGCTTTTGTAATCGTTTCTGGTTCGCAACTCAACCTCATCAGCCATACAGACTGTGAAACGCTGAAAAAGAGAACCACGGCTGTGTTTAATTTGTAATTAATCAGGGCTGTGCTAGAAAACTCCAGAGTTTTTGGCTCGAGCAAATTTTAAAATCTCTGAGAAATCTCTCTCCCTGTTCCGCATGTTTGGGAGATTTCATTTTTCGGTATTTTTGTTCGGAGTAAATAAGAGTTGCCACAATTAAAAAAAAAAAATTCCCAAAATGTATTTAATATTTTTTTCATTGTTTTCAAGGGTAACCGCTGGACATTAATGTGCTATTTCATTAATAAGAAAATAAAAATATGCAGAGACTTGTCTATTGTAGTTTTTATACAAAATAAATATTTAATATTTTGCCGCCAAGTAACTCGTGCTGCTTGACAACTCTGCTATGACATCTTGCTTGAACAGATGTTGTACAGCGAATGGCAAAATCTCTTACACAATTGTTAGAGATTTATATCAATAAAAATTCATGAATTGAAACATTTATTATTTTCAAATGTATTTGCAATATGCATTATGCTAAAAATTAGCTATCTAAAATGTTATACTTATAATGCATTAGACGTTTTATTTTGCTTAAACTAAGCAAAACACTGGCCCAACATCTTGGAGTTTTAAAAGCGTCTCAAACAGCGCTCTGGCACAGCTAAAACCACCATCAGGTTGGTTTTGGGTTGGAATTCGGTTGGTTTTCATTCGTAGCAAACCCTTGAATAATTAATTAATTTGTGTTTTTGAAGCACCGATATCAGCTGTATCAGACGTCGAGGTGATTGCTACATTTTTTGTCATCAAAAATGGACGACAGTCATTACTGAGGCAAGAGATAGCCTTAAAGCTAAATGTTCTTCGTCTTGGCCCAAATGTTAATCGGGTTGAAGCGACCGCATCATTTCCCAAATGGAAAGGGGTTTAAATAAAGCTGTGCATTGATCCCCAAGTCAAGCCCGTTCTGCAGCCGGTGCGGAGGATCCCAGTGGCACTTGAAGATAAAGTGGCAGCTAAGCTTAACGAAGCCTTGAGCAGAGACATCATTAAACCAGTAACGAGTCCAAGTCGATGGATCTCCTCAATTGTTCTGGCGTTTGAGGAAAATTGTGATATTCGACTTTGCGTTGATATGCGGCTAGCGAACAAGGCAATTCGTCGGGAAAACTATCCGCTACCGACATTTGAATCTTTCATGACCAAACTGAAAGGCGCACGAGTCTTTTCGCACCTAGATCTGAAAGATGCTTTCCATCAGCTGGAACTGGATGAAGCCAGCAGAGAAATCACGACCTTTATAACACCAAAAATACTTTTTAGATACATGTTCGGAGTTAATTCCGCTCCAGAAATTTTTCAACGACATCTCGAACACCTGTTAGTTACTTTATCAAATGTAATGAATTATATCGACGACGTTATCATTTTCGGAGAAAGTCAAGAAGAGAGATGTCTGCAAGGAATTCGAGAAAAATAACGTTCTGCTAAACGAGTAAAAATGCATTTGGAAAAGTAGAAGGCTTAAATTTCAGGGCCTTATTCTATCTATCTATCTATTCGATAAAGGCATTGAAGTCGATCCCAATAAAGTCGAAGCAATCAAAGCATTTCGAGATCCAATTAATAAAAAAGAAACAAGAAGCTTTCTCTGTCTGGTGACGTACGTGGGAAAATTTATTCCTGATCTAGCAGAGTATACGGAACCCCTAAGACAACTTTTAAAGAAGGACGTGAAATTCAGCTGGGGCGAAACAGAGAAAAGCGCTTTTGTCAACTTAAAGAATCGACTAGAATATGTGCCAATCCTTGTTTACTTCAACTCTGGAAATCAAACCCGTCTTATAGCAGATGCCAGTCCTGTAGCACTCGGATCAGTGTTATTGCAGTTCTCAGTTAACAATGACCCTCTGATTATTTCATTTTCAAGCAGAGCATTATCGGAGGTTAAGAAACGTTACGCGCAAACGGAGAAAGAAAGTCTGGCCCTAGTCTGGGCGGTGGAGATTTATTTATTATCTGGCCGGACTACGGTTTGAACTTGTGACCGACCACAAACCTTTGGAGGCTATTTTCAAGCCAACATCGAAACCACCAGCACGTACAGAAAGATGGCTACTACGTTTGAAATCCTACAATTTCAAAGTGGTGTAAAAGGCAGGAAAAAAAAACATTTCTGATGCCATATCGCGACTTTGTCCGCTATCACCACCCGACACTTGTGAAAGAGAAACCGAGTACAGTATCTTGCATATTATCGAGAACAGTATTCCAAAATCGATGACCATTTCCGAAATTACTAAGGAGTCGGTAAAAGACACACAAAAAATCGATGCAATGGCCTGTGTAGAGAACGACGAATGAAAATCGGATTCCCCAAAACAACTGTATCCATTCCGTCATGAGTTGTCGACCTATCCTTGTGCGTGGAAATCGTATTGTTATTCTACCATTATTTTGGAATCGGGTTCTTGAGCTGGCTCATGACGGGCACAAAGGAGAATCGTCCATGAAAAGGCGGTTAAGGTTAAAAGTTTGGTGGCCTCTGATCGACCGCGACGCTGAAATATGCATAAAACACTTGTAACGGACACTTGCAAAGTCATTTCGGCTCGCACACTCTGTCTACTATTGTTCCGGCCTTGCTCAGGGAAAAGTGGCGTGGGTCTTGTGCTGCCTAAACCAATGGTGCAACAGAAAAAAAAGTGTAGACAGAGACGACAATAAAGGAATAGGAAACCAGTGAAAATTTAACCGAATCAATATGTGTAATACCACCGACAAAATATATAATAGACGCGTCAAAGTGCTCATACTCACGTGAACAAAAACTATCGGAAGCCTGGCGCCACGTCTCTCTCGGGTGTTGAGAGAGGCCAGCCGAACGCAATGCGCCGCTCAATTTGCAGGCGTAGCGTGGCGCTAGGCATTGTTGTGCTGGCTTTCGCTGCGAGCACATCGAGAAACCCACCCCTTTATGTATGCGCTGCCAGCGATCGTATGTGTACACACATATATATGTTTGTATATATATATGCACGTATATTCTAGTGTGTCTGTTTGTGCTCAGTTTCAAGTGGACCTAGCCGAAAATCAGCAAAAACAACACAAGAGCGTATGTGTACATACATGCATACATACATATGTATGTGTAGGTATGCGTCAGCATTTGTTTTCATATTTCAGGCTTCGAAGCGATTTTTGATATTTTCCTTCTTCTACTCTTTCCACCTTTTTTTTCCATATGACACTTGTAAGTAACTTTGTCAACGCAGCTACCGTATGTATGTTAAAGAATGCACATAAATTCAAAAAGAGTATTTACGAGTGCATTGTGTCAAGATCTAAGAATGCTTGTGCGCGTTCATTTAGGTAGAGAAAGGGTTGACATGCGTTTGTCTATATGTGGTAATGAACTGCAAATACCCTTTTTGCAGATCAGATATGAAATCACATAAAAACGATGCATGCATGCTTACAAAGGGTATTCGTAGTTCATTACCATGTATAGAAAACGCATGTCAACCCTTTCTCTACCAACATGAACGCACACAAGCATTCTTAGATCTTGACACAAATGCACTGGTAAATACTCTTTTTGAACCTTTGTGCATTCTTTAACATATATACGGTAGCTGCGTTGACAAAGTTACTTACAAGTGTCATAGAAAAAAAAAGTAAGAAAGAGTAGAAAAAGTAAAATATCAAAAATCGCTTCGAAGCCTGAGTCCGAGAATGTGAAAACAAATGCTGACGTATACACATACATACAAATATATGTATGCATGTATGTATGCAAACGCTCTTGTGTTGTTTTTGCTTATTTTCGGCTAGGTCCACTTGAAGCAGATCACAAACAGACACACTGGCAAAAGCGTGCATATATATATACATATATATTTATTTGTGTATACATAGGATCGCTGGCCTAGCAGCGCATACATAAAAGGGTTGGGTTTTTTGTTGTGCTCGCAGCGAGAGCCAGCGACACAATGCCTTGTAATTTCCTCGCGCCACGCTACGCCTGCAAATTGAGCGGCGCATTGCGTTCGGCTGGCCTCTCTCAACACCCGAGAGACGTGGCGCCAGGCTTCCGATAGTTTTTGTTCACGTGAGTATGAGCACTTTGACGCGTCTATTATATATTTTGTCGGTGGTAATACCCTATCTATATTCAGAGAACTGAGATGGTATCGTTCTCCATCTATACCCACCCAACCTGTAGGAATCAATCCATTATTATTTGATCCTACCCTAAACATGCCTGCGGTACGGTTACTTAAGGTGCCTTTAGTTGAAAGAAATTAGTTCATTTCTGTGTGATATTATATAATTTCGAATAGAATGATAGATAACAATTCATATGTGCATTAATTTAATCTTCAAAACAATTAAATTTAGTTACGTTACTTTTATAGGCGTATGATCGCATTCATTTGTCTTACTTATGATTTCTAAATTAAACACAATCTACATTTTGGGCGCTTTACCCTACATTACTGCATATCATGATGCAACTACATCCGGCTATGCCGTACTTACAACCTCATTACTTTTTGAAATCCATCGATGTCAGCAGGCCTGTCGACGTGGATGAACTGGTGGTGATAATCAAAGGTATTGATGCAACAATTCAAAATAAAGCGCTCAACTAGAATGTGTATATTCTAATTTATAAGTATAATGCTAACCTAAATTAATTATAAAATTTCATATATAAGAACGTGAACGATATATCTCATTGGGCTGTGTTTAATCCATTCGAAACTTTAAAATAGCTTCACAGGGCCGGGTTGGGTTGTTTGATCCATGCGTAGATCCAAAGTAGAGATGGGCGCGGGCCGTGTTTTTTTCGTGGCACGCACGAACACGACGTGCCACGATGTGTTCGTGTTTAAAAAAAAACTTCGTGCGTGTTCCGTTCGTGCTCGTGTCTTGCTCTAGACACGAAAATACACGACATCAAAAATGCTACTCTGACCAACGAGCATTGAATCTAAAGAGGTTGCAATTGCCAAGAGCTTTCAAAAGAGCTTTTTCGTCTCAGGGTAGCGCTCTCGGACATTGGTTTTGATTTGCTTTGCTCTGTATACCACAAGAATGCCCTTTGTTTTTTACATGCTTTATACAAATACCTTTCTAGTCTGCGATCAATCACAGGCTTCGTGGTTCAGTGGTAGAGTGCTCGCCTGCAACGCGGGCGTCCCGGGTTCAACTCCCGGTCGATGCAAAATTTTTTTCATATGGAATTGAAAATATCAAAAGCAGAAACTAACATAAGAAAAAGAGAGGGAACCTAAGCGGCAAGCATATTGCTGTCCACTCTCAACGGGACTTTCTTGTTGGAGAGGGGGACGCTGTAAAAATGCATATGCGTGCGTGTGCATTGTTTTATTTTTTGTACACAAAAAGAAAAGAAAAAATATCAAAAACCTCGGCAAAGCTGGCCAAACAAGAAATATTTTTATATTATCAAATCATTATCATCAAAAATTAAAATTAAAATATATATAGTATAATTATATTTAAAATTATTAATAATATGTATGTACATATACATTTACATGTTTATGAAATTCTAATGTAATTTATAAGTTGTTCATAATTTGCCAAAATCACAATAGAGCCTTTCTTAATATATTAAATATTATATTATATTTTAATTGTTGTCTTATTATTTTTAATTTTCTAAACTTCATCATAAATTGTCAAAGTTGAGGCAGGCCAACTAATGGTGAAACAATTGCCACTAATACAATCAAATATGATGTGTATGCATACGTACACACACATGCAAATGCAGAGCACAGAAAATAAGAAATACAAAAAATATCAACAAGAATAGCAAAGCATTTAAAGATCTTCACATTAATTTTCTGAATACTCTTTCAGAATTAATATGCATGCGTGAACATTTTTATGGTGATTGCGTTGACAACATTGTTTGCTAGTGTCATCGAACAAAATAAGAAAGAGTATGCATAGGAAAATGCAAAACTGAAATTTGGACAAAGCTAGGCCAGCAAGAAATGAAAAAAATTCACACGCATACGAACACTAATGCATTTTCTTGTCTAGGTTTCTGCTTTTAATATTTTCAACTAGATATGAAAAAATAAATAAATATTTGCATCGACCGGGAGTTGAACCCGGGACGCCCGCGTTGCAGGCGAGCACTCTACCACTAAACCACGAAGCCTGTGTCCGATCGCAGACTAGAAAGGTATTTGTATAAAGCATGCAAAAAACAAAGGGCATTCTTGTGGTATACAGAGCAAAGCAAATCAAAACCAATGACTGAAAATGCTACCCTGAGACGAAAGAGCTTTCGGCAATTGCAACCTCTTTAGATTCAATGCTCGTTGCTCTGACCGACTTATACCCCGATTCCATTAATCAGAATTTGTCATTTACAGCAAGTCGGGAATGTATTCGATTCCACTACACAACCAATTTCAGCATATTTCTTGAACACGGTCTGGTACATTTGCACATGCTTGTCAGCTGTAAAACTCAAAATGGCACTGCTTAAACCAATATCGATTAACAATTTGTTAATATCGCTTCTGTTAAAGTGCTCTGGAATGTTAACATTAACATTTTTTCCGTTGGTAGCCTTCTTTCCCAGTTGGTAGAAAACGGATCAACTGGGAAAAAAGTCTACCAACGGGGTACCAATTGCATACATGCATTTTTTTTGCAGTGGAATCGGGGTATTAAAATATCCCTTGCGCTTTTTTGTCTGAATGTTGCGCTCGGTTAGTTGTCAAACAGCATATTGTCCCATCACCATTGACATCATATCGATAAATTATTTTCACTCACTGCACCATAACTATAATTTAAAAGCACAAAAATTAAAGAATTGAAAAATGTCGCGGCAAATTATAGAAAACGAGGTTCGCAGTAATAGTGAAAAAATTAAACTTATTAAAAATGAAAACGCAAAAAGCGCTGTGTGGGAATCGTTTTGTATAATAGAGTACGACAATGCAAAAGTTGATTATGTCTGCTGCATTAAGTGCAAGGCTGTATTCTCATATACAGCAAAAACCGGCACTGGCACACTACTTCGCCATAAATGCGTGGGTCCTCCATCGTGCAGCAAAAGCAAACAATACTGGACATATTTGCAAAGAGGAAAGTGTCACAGCAAGCTCTGGATATTCTGGCGGAAAAGCAGCTAGGCTTAGTGCGAAAGACTTACTACCGCTAAGTATAACAGAAGGTAAGTGGCTGTCTTTTATAAAGATTCGTTCTATGCATCTACATTCATGTACTAGCTTTTAATCCTGCGGCCTCGCTCCTGACCGCCTAATAGTAATCTCCCCTTTCTTTTACAATTGGTCGGCCGAGAGCGATGCCTCGAGATTAACAGTAACTACAAAATAAAACTGGAATTTTTCTATCAATTCTATAATTTTTGGTTTTTGCAGGTCGAGGTTTTCGCGAGTATGCACAAGAACTTATAAATATAGGTGCGGAGTTTGGGAAGGCAGACTACAACGATGTTGTTGTATCCCGCAAAACACTCACCACATCTGTTATGGTGGACCGTTACAATAAATTAAAGGAGCAAATTAAGGCCGACTTGGCGGATCAGCATCTAGCCTTCACAACAGATATGTGGACAGACCACTACACTCAAAGGAGTTTTATATCGCTAACTGCGCATTATGTTAATGCATTTTTTGTCCTAAAAGTCGCACTCTTAGGAATAAGAGAATTTGCGGAGGACCGAAAAACAGGCGTAAATATTTTAAAAAATATTATAGAAATATTGGAGGAATTTCAAATTGAGCCAAAACTTAAAAGTGCTGTGGTGGTCACTGATAATGGCGAAAATGTTGTTAATGCTTTCAGCCAATTCAAACGGATTTCTTGTGCTTGTCACAATTTAAATTTAGTAATGTGGAGACTTTTTGGAGAAAAAAGTTATGCCTGAAATTAAAAAAATAATTGATTGCGCCCGATCCCTTGTAAAATATTTTAAGCATTCAGAATTGAACATCAAATTGACGAGTACTTTAAAGCAAGACGTGAAAACACGATGGAATTCCATTTACATTATGCTTGAGAGCATTTATACAAATCAAGAAGAAGTTAAAATTCTCTTGTTAAAAAAAAATGAAGTGCAGCGAATAGATGAAATGGACTTCATTCTTCTTGAACAATTACTGTCATTTTTAAGACATTTCAAAAATTGTTCTGAGCAGTTAAGCGCCGATAAAGTGCCTACTATTCATATATTTGCACTTTGGTTCGAAAAATTAACCAAATTATGTCGCACAGATGCTTTAGACTCGGAAATTATAACAAATCTAAAACGTTCAACTTTGATATCACTAAATAGCCGTTTTCAGCCTTCTACTGCTCACTACATTGGAGTATTCTTAAATCCACCTTTCAAAGAAATGACATTTTTGACAGAGGAGAAAAAAGAGCATGTCCTAGTTTCTCTTAAAGCTATGCTTATGGAAATAGAAGAAGAAAAAGAGATTTGCGTGGAGTCTGAAAATGTGCCTCCTAAGCTAGATGGGCATGCATTTTCTGAGTTTTTGGATATGAACCAAGCGCCAAAAAAAATTAAGCTTCAGAAATCTGCTATTGACATGGAAATTGAAAAGTATCATACTATGGATGTTGCTCCCGACACAGATGTTTTACTTTTTTGGCAAAATGTCACAGGATTGAAACTTTTGCAGAGTTTAGCTAAAATTATTTTAGCTATTCCAGCAAGTTCGGCTACGAGCGAACGACTGTTTTCGAGTTCAGGAAACATATTAAATGAAAGGCGGACTAGATTACTAAGTACAAATTTAGACAAAATTTTATTTCTAAATATAAACATGTAATAGTACATCATTTTATGTCCAAAAAAATAAATAAAATACTAGCTTAAGACAACAAAACAAAAAAAAAAAAAATTTCGTGTTGGGCCGTGCTGGGCCGTGTTTCCAGAATTTTTTCGTCGTTCGAGTTCGTGCGTGTTTTGAAAAAAGGTTTCGTGCTCGTGTTGGGCCGTGCCGAAAAAATTCGGCACGCGCCCATCTCTAATCCAAAGGTCTCAAATGTGGTTATGTTGCGTAGCACAACTGAACGCAAACATAGAAAAAGGGCACTGTTCCGGATGGCATCAGAATCTTGAAGATATGGCATAGAAGATTGCACCGTGATCAAAGTGTATGGTGTTGCGTGCGAAGGGTGTTTGGCGCGTGTGCGGTAATTGTGTGCAAATACAGGGTATTTGATAGTCGGTAGGCACTTATAATCATCCTTTAGGAATTAATATAGTGCCGTTGTCGGGTACATCGCCATGCTTAGTAACCTGCGACATAAGCTGCACATCATAATGACTATGTTTGGCACACACACACGCACATTGCACTTTTGCACACCACCACTACACTTGATAAACGCGCAATGCCGAAAATGCCTTGTAATTAAGAAATTTCCAGAAAATCAATGCCGGGTTGGATAAAGCTGGTCTTCCACTTTAGATTGGCGATAATATTGCCGATATGGGCATCCGGATGTTTTGGATGTCTTCAGATTAGATTTGGGGTCGCGTGTATATAATTGTAAGTGAAGTCGGTAATTAAATTAACCGCACGCACTTTTACAACCGCCTTTGACCACAACATCCAAAAAAGTAACTTGATGCTCTGAACGCAAGCGCGTCGGGCCTCAAAAGTTCTAATGCTTCTGAGTGAAAGCTTATGCGCATTGGCAGAGTTGAGAGAGCGCAAGGCTTCTCTCGCAGCATCCCGAACATGTGCAAGCTTACATGAGATAAAGCTCTATCGTACATACATGCACATACAAAGAAACATAATCGTGTGTTGATGTTAAGCTTTTGCATACGCTAATATTTACATGCATGCTTCTAATTCTCTTAAGTGCATGCTCTTACTATTCTTACTTGCATGCTCTAAAACAGCAGCTATAAGCATACATAAATATTTTTATTATTCGCAACATATTATTCGCACCCTTACACACTGCAAGCACTGCATTCTGGTGTCTCAACCCTCCAGACCAGCGCCCATGGATACGAATCTATTTACAACTGGCCAATAGATTTGGGAAGCTTCGGACTTGCTGGGTCCCCTACCGAATAACGAGTTCATCGTGGTTTTTATCGACTATTACTCTCGCTACATGGAATTTAAATTCTTACGCTCTATTTCGTCAGCCAGCCTAATTTAAGTAATGAAAGAGATATTTTGCAGGTTAGGGTATCCAAAATACTTACGAACTGACAATGGACGGCAATATATCAGTTCAGAATTCGCCGAATATTGCAAAGTTTGCGAAATAGAGAGGTAAAGACCCTTCCCTATTGGCCCTAAGCTAATGGAGAAGTAGAAGAAATGAATAGGTCTTTGGTTAAACGATTAAAAATTGCGTACTCGAACTCAATTAATTTCAAAGAGGAAATCCAGGAGCATCAAACGTAGCGGTATGCAAGAAGTTTACATCAACCTTTAAAGCTAAAACTCATAAATAACGAAGGGATGTGGGAATCTGCAATGAGCAGCGAGATCGCCAAGGAGAGCGGCGATGCTGGCAGCGAGCACATAATATGAGAGACGACAGAGACGGGAAGTCAAATATAAAACAGTGGGCGAGGTAGACAGACGTGTGACCGCAACTAATGAATAAACGAGGTTTGCCTACATTGTAAATTAAATAAAGGGTCTATTTAATTATCGGGAGATTACGGGTTGTTACAGCTATTATAATTATTATTATACGCATTGTGTGCGCATGGGCTGTAGCTCGACACTCGGCCGCAGTCATAAACAAAAGGTCCGTACACTTGCAAAAAAGAAACGGAATTCCGCTTCTTAATGATACAAATACACATATAAGTGAATAAAGGGCTAGAAAATTTGAATTTCATAATTTTATGTACATGTATCACTTTGCACAGTGCACAAATTTTTATAATTTGATACCAAAGGTTTCATAATAAATTGGGTTTGCGCAATGTCCGTCATGGTGTCTGTACGTCCGTCCGGTACATGTCTTCGACAGACAAAGTGTTAAATTTAGGGCTCTTCGACCTCAGGGGGCCTGGAAAATTAATAACAATTCAATACACCTCTATGTGCAAATCGATAAAACACATATATATCCCACATTTGACTGCAACGTTGTTACTTGCTTTAGTATGGGCTTATTTCATTTCCAATAGTGACTGATCATGAATGGTGATAATTACTGGGTTCCTTTGCCAACTCAGCCGCCGCTTCAGCCTCTGCAGTAAAACCACCCCCGTAACATATTCTAGAGTGATACAAAGCACATATGTAAGTTTGTATGTATTTGTAAATTATGGGGGTTTTGGGTATACAAAGGCAGGCAGAAGGGGTAGGTGTGACATTCAAATTTGTGATGCATATCTGTGGCGGATGGCACCTTCTATCTCCCTATCAAGTTTGGAGAATCTAGCGCAAAAAATGAGAAAGATATTGAGGTGGGCGGTGTAAGTGGGCGTGGTATCCAATATTGCACATTTGTTACGGATGTCACTTACAATGTTTCCAAGTTTGGTGACTCTAGCGCAAAATCTGGGAAAGATATAGAAATTTCAGATTTTACGAGGTGGGTGGAAAAGGTGGGCGTGGAATATAAAACATTGATGCAGATATGTTACGGATGTCACTAACAATGTTCATACCACATTTGGTGACTCTAGCTTAAAAACTGGCGAAGATACATGCCTTACGGTTTTTTTTTTAGAGCGGTGGGGCATGTCCCTTTGTTTGGGGGCGTGGCATCCAAAGTTTTAAATCATAACTTTGTCAGATGTCAGTATCTACCTTCATGTCAATTTTGGTGGCTATAGCTTCGAAACTGTAGAAGATACACCCATTTTTGTTTATAATTTAAGGGGGGTGGGGGCGAAACAGGTTGGCGTTGCATCTAAACTTTTGATGCAGTTTTTTGGGGAATGTCACCAGCTATCTTGCCATCAAATTTGGTGACTCTAGCTGCTAAAATGTGGGATATATTTGTGTTTTATCGATTTGCACATCGAGGTGTATCGCCTTGTTATCGATTTCCCAGTCCCCCTGAGGTCGTAGAGCCCTAAATTTAACACTTTGTCTGAAGAAGACATGTACCAAAATATTTGCAAAGTTGCAAGGCTCTAGCTTTAATGGTGTCGAAAAAGTTGCGTTCATACAGACTGACGGACAGACACCATGACGGACATTGCACAAATCCAATATACTATGATACCTTTGGTATCAAAGTATAAAAACTAATTATAAAAATTTGATCAAAATCGATTACAAAACTCCGGAGATATCGCAGTTTGAAGTTTGGTAATTTTGGTCTCAGGAAGAATAGAATAATCTTAAGGCTTACACACGGCATTTAATTAAGAGGTAATTTTTTATAGGCTATGATCTATATATATAAAATAGTTTGTCCTAATTGTTAAGAGACCCACAGCCTAAACGATAAGAGATAGAAGGCTGAAATTTTCACAAAGTGATCCATTCAGGTGAACGTTTTTTTTTTTTTTCTTTCTTTTTTTTACAATCTGTTTTTAGGTGAAAGTGAGCACAAAGAAAGGATTTTTAATTTGGACCACTCCTTCGAGTACCTCCCATACAAATTTGTCCTGAATTTGTCACTTTACCTCATTCCACTACTCTGGCGCCTCATTGTCGCACAAGCTTAGAGTTTGACCGCGACCGGGTTGACAAAAACAAAACACATGACCCATTCCACTACTGCCGTCTGAATGTCGCACAAGCGATCGCGAGCGAGTTTACAAAACTAAAACACATGCACTGTGACGCTGTGCCTGAGTCTTTTTCTTTTCTTCTTTGTGCCTTTGACAATTGATTTACGACCCAAGTAGCATTTGTAGTTATTGTAAGTGTTGTTGTTGGGATCGCAATGCTTCTTTTTGTTGGTTTCATTGATTTAAAACAAATCAATTAAAACATAATGTTTGGTTACGCAGCTACTTACACCAAACAACAACAAAGCATCTTCATCTCTTAATGTTTTATCTCTTTTATAAGTTGTTCTCTACGCAGCATAAGAGCAACTTAACCTTACTCACATAACTGTTGTAACGCTCATCGTAGTTCTTTACCTTGCATTGTTCTATTGCTTGCCCTTGGAATTAACTAAGGGCAAGGCAGCTGCTTCAATTCGGCAGCTAATTTAGTTCATTTCGATCGCTCGAGAATTCAAGTCGTGGCACGGTATTCGACCGCCTGCCAAATCGTTTCGTTTATTTTATAATTGCTCAAGTCGGAGCTTTATAATCAACAATTAAAATTATTAAACTATTTTAAGTTTGGCCACGAAGGCAAATAAAATACATTTATATTAATGCAAATTTCGGCGCATTTATTTAAATTACAAATTGTGAAAAATTCGATAGCTATTGAAAAAGCTCAATAGCTCAACACATAACTTGGTGCGTCTTGAAAAGTTTTGCACACCAGTGGGGGTGGTTTTACCTACATACCCAGCAAGCAATTGGAAGATTGTTTTGATCAGAAACCCCATTTCGAGTCTAATTCGAGTCATTTTCATGCTTTAAAAACGCTTATTCGTTTATGCGATTAAAGCGCGACTCGAAAACGACTCACATGTATGCCTTAAATATGATGAATCGCGCAAAATTTGAAGCAATCAAAAATTGAGCATGCCAGTGATTGAAATATGCTTACTTTGTCATGCACGATTACTTTGAATAGCTTGGCGACTCAAAAGCGACTCGCTTGCATGCTCAAAAAATGATTTCATGCACGCAATGTACGGACGTCAAAAAATGAACATGCTGGTGATTGAAATATGCTTTGCATCATAAATAGATCTTATGGGCAATTATAACATGCTAGTCAATGACGCCTGATGGTCGTGCTGTCTAAGACGCCGCTCAAACCGAAAGTCCCCGGTTCAAACCCTTGTTGGGGTAAAAAAAAAGGTAAGTACAAATTTGCATGCATTCATTAACATAAACTGCTTACATTAACGGCTAACATTTACATTAACGTTAACCCAATTGTAATACATAAGGGGTATTGTTACACACAAATGTTAATCTTGATGAAAAATAAAATAAAAGCTTTTTTTTAACAAGCTGTCAAAAAATACGACTCGAAAAAGACTCGCTTTAGATTCGAAATGCGAGTCGAAATTGATATGAAATATGACTAATTTTTGACTTTTAAAAGACCCGCTTTTGATCGAAAATGAGTCGAAACTGCGGTCACAAGCGACCCCTTAAAAAAAATCGCGTTCGGGAACCGTTTTCTCCCGAAGAGAGTATCTTTCTTGACAAAGAGCTCATAAATGTTTACTTTCAATCAGATGGCGACTCGAAAAAGACTCGCTTGTGATTCAAAATGCTTGCTGGGTACTTGCTAATTATCAAACAAAACTTAACACACAAACACATCTATCATTTGGCATTGTTGTTTTGATATAATTTTAGAGCTGACATTTGTAACTTTAGTTGGTGTTGCAAATGCTCATATGTACATACATACACATGTATGAACGTACATTTCACATTGTTTTAGACATACATATATATAACAAAAAATGCAAGTGCAAATATATGTACGTATACCGTGCAAAAACAAACGCACTAACAAATAGAAACTTAAGAAAATGTAATCCGCATACATATATACATATATATAATGCAAAATAGTTGTATAGATATGTACATACATGTAATTTGTATTTGTTTTTTATATCGAGCCCTTTGCGCGAAAATAATTTATCTTGAACATCTTTGTATAGTGGTAGATTTGCTTACTTGCTGCTTATCTAACTCAGACAAAACGTAACACACAAATATTATTGATTTGGAATGTAAAAAATAGTGGACTGTAGTTATCTTTTTTGTATGTTTTATCCTCATTTCTAACACAATGCACGCTGCTCAGTTCTTTTTGGTTCTCTCACGCTCTTCTTCTTCCTCAAATCATTACAAGTGCATTGTTAACAATATCGATGTATCGATGCAACTTACATCGTATGTTGGGGGCTACCAGATCGTAGTCTCATGAACAGCTATTATGTTATGCTGTGATATAATGTTATTACTAATATAAAAACTGCCATATTTCTAACCATACCGGCCCCCCTGAACGCCGCGTTCAGTCAATTGGTAGAACTGCAAGCTTGCTAATAGGACGCTTATACTGCCCATGCGCAGTTTGAACAGTGACGACTCGAACGTTGTTGTCATCTCCTGGGTGAACTTCAATGATGCGTCCCATTATCCATTTGGCAGGAGGTAGATTTGGCTCCTTCACTTTTCTTGCGCTCCTGTAGACTTGTTAGGTAATCTGTGTGCCAGCGCTTCCAGAAACCCTGTACCATAGCTTGAAGTTGATTCCAACGATCCAATCGATTTATGTTGCTATTCAAATGCGACGGTTCTGCCAAGGCAGTATACGGTTGGCCCACTAGTAAATGTGCAGGCGTCAATGGATCTAGACTGTCATCACCAGATGATGCCTAGGGGCTTGAATTAAGGAGAGCTTCGATTTGTGCTAAGACAGTGTACAACTCCTCGAACGTAAGGGCTGCTCCTCCTACAACTCGGCGAAGGTGTAGCTTAATAGAACGCACTCCCGATTCCCACAATCCGCCCAAATGTGGTGCAGAAGGGAGTATGAAGTGCCAAGTCAATCCTTTCGTAGCGAAAAGTCAGCTAAGTGTTTATCCTCACTATGCGATCAAGCAACGTCTCGCATAGTATCCAGTTTACGTTTCGCTCCGTGAAATGTAGTTCCATTATTCGAATAGAGATCAGTAGGTGTCGTCCTTCTTGAGCAGAAACGCTTGAATGCAGCAATGAATGCATTCGTGGTTAAGTCGCTCACGACTTCAATATGTATGGCCTTTGTTGCCAAACACACAAAAATTGCAAACCATGCCTTGCCACTCCTTGGGCTGCGACCTTTCGACTCCTTGATTGAGATAGGTCCTGCGTAGTCAAGACCAGTGTGTTGAAAGCAGGGATTCTGATGAACTCGCGTTACAGGTAAATCAGCCAATATTTGCTGACTTGTACAGCGCCGTTGCATAAAAAATTGCTTACAACGAAAGACTTCCTTCCGTATTAAGTTGCGCGCTCCCAGTATCCAATATTGCTGACGAATGATGTGGAAGGTTGCTTCAACGCCAGGATGAAGATTAGCTCTGTGAAAATATCGAATTAGTAAACTCGCTAGAGGTGATGACTTAGCCACTAAAATTGGATGATTTGCATTGAAATTCAAACTAGAGTTGTCAATCCGCCAACTCGCATCAACCCAGCTGAATCACAGAAAGGTGACAGCTTCAATAAATTCGATCTGTTTGGTAACATCGTGTTCTTCAGGAGTGAATCATAGTCTTGCTTGAACTCCGTGTGTTGCATATACTGCAGAAGTCGAGTTCGAGCATAGCGCAATTCCGCTGCCGTCAAAGCGCTGCCTTGTATCCAATCCGGACATGGATACTCCAAACTGTTGTTGTGACCAAATGTGCAACCTTTGTGTCTGTGGCAATGTTGATGAATGAAGCGAAATACATAGCTTAGAACCCGCACAAGATGGCTCCAAGATGAGAGCTTGTATCTCAATATGTTGCAAATATCCTGGTCCACGTCAGACCTTTGTGCAACAAGAACAAGTTGCTGTTGCTTTGATTCCAAAACACCTAAGTCTGTTTTTACACGGTAGATTGGTTCCAGAAGAAGCCGTTTAAAAAAAACCGTGTAAAAAAATACATTGATCGTATACAAAAACCTATTAAAATTAGTGAAAAACAAGAATTTTTAAGAACAAGAATTCATGTTTATTTTATTAAATCAAATATATAATGCTTATTTTCACAAGCATAGTAATTAATGATAAAAAAGATATGCACTCTAATCTTAAAAGTAATATAAATTAAATGTATGGCAAGTTCAGGAACTAAACAACTATGTTGTGAACGAAAACTTTTAAGGTAAAAAATAAAATAAAATAAAATGAGTGATAATCATATATACAGCAACATAAATTTAATTGCTGTCGTCATCAGTTATTCGCATTCGTTTACTTCATACATACTTCGCAAAAATTAAATTTGACAAAAAAAATTTAAGTACATAAAATTTCAAATCGTGCTAAATGGAATAAAATCGTGTAAAAAAATTAAAAATATTCAATTTTCAAACCGTGTTATATCAAAACCGTGTAAAAAAAGACCGTGTAAAAACAGACTTAGGTGTACATCCTCGGGAAATGCTTCAAATTCAGATCTTATCTTTTCAGTTGGCCATTCTGAGCACGGCAGTGATAGCCATGATGGTCCTGTCCACCAAAGAGTATGCTCAAGTAACATGGATGGCGACAATCCGCGCGATGCACAATCAGCTGGGCTATCTTCCGACCGTACATGATGCCAACAGCTCCTTGGATAACCCTGCAAAATTTTCCCTGTCCTGTTAAAGACATAGGTATTCCATTTGCGAGGTGGTGCTGAAAGCCAATGTAGCACGATTTCCGAATAACTTCAATAGCGATTGGAATGGTTAACGATTCCTTGATGAGTATTAATAACTTGGTGAGATGAGCAGCATTCAGTTCAAGTCGAGGTATCGTAAAAGGTTTAATAGGGGCCACACGTGCTTTGGCAGCAATCAAAGTGACCACGATTACCGATTCCGTTATGACGCGACTATAAACCACAGCCCCAAATGCTTGTGATGATGCATCCGCAAATCCATGTAGTTCGATGGTTCGAGTTGCCCAACCAATGTGTCGAGGAACACGACAATTGGATAACAACGGAAGTTCCTTGGCTAGAATGAGCCATCGCCTTAGTATAGTTCCAGTTAATGCTTCTTCCCAATCTAAAGACGTTAGCCAGCATTCCTGGAAGAGTATCTTAAGTAGTACAGTTGTTGGTGCCACCACTCCTAGGGGATCGTAAATCTTTGATAATTCCGATAAAAGTGTGCGCTTGGTTGGTTCCCGCTTGAGGTCAATGTTGTTCAGTTTGATGCCTAGCTCATCAGACTTTGGATTCCATAGTAATCCCAACGTTTAACGAAGTGAGATACATGCTGGTTTTCATCCGCAAGTGGCTCGTATTCACAGTCTTGTTGAGGCAAAATTCTCATTAATTCATTGCAATTCGTGCTCCATTTCCGAAGATTGAATTTCTCTTTAGCCAGTAATCCAATCAAATCGTCCTTGAGTTGGAGTACGTCCTCGACCGCGTCGGCTCCTGACGATATATCACCCACGTAAGTATCGTTTAACAGATCATGGGCAGCCAATGGGTGCTGCTGTTGATAATCTTCAGCAAGCTGCTGTAAAACTCAAACTGATCCGTCGAAAACCACACGACTCTTGGTGGTCGAACTTTCCGGTTTCAAAACAGCATGGTAAGCCAGGTAAACGCACTTGTCAAGACTCTTGTTTTCCTGCTCCAAATCGATTTCTTCCATATGTCCTCGTGCAAGATAGTCCCTCATGAAATCAATATACTGGCTTCGAATATCTGGGCAACGCCGAAATTTGCTTTCCTGAGATGTAAAACGTTTAACAGCTTGTGTTAGCGTTGAGTTATGAAAAGGTAGTGCGACGTCTTTGAAGGTGTAGTTTACAATGAACGCGCCTTCACTAGTACGCTGGTGAGTGTTTACAAAATGCTGTTCTATTGGGTCGCTTGCGTCGATCGTCAGCTTGTTTGGATGCACGTTCTCCATTTCCATAAATGCGCGCACCATTGAATCCAAATCCAATTGAGCATGGTGAGCTTGATGAGTAATCCTTGATTCGTTACCGTATTTACAAGAGCCAACAATGACCCAGCCAAATAGTGTATTGACTACTTGAAGGCCACCGTTTCCTATAGCTATACGTTCGCCTGAGTACAGATTTCATAGTTGATCAGACCCAATAATGACATCTATCGGGCCTGGTGTATGAAACGTAGGGTCTGCTAGAGTCAGGTGTGCTAGAGCTTCCTGAGAGGGAACAGATGAGGTTAATGAATAAAAAATAAAGGTGTCAATTTCAACAGAATCCTCAGTGATACGTGATAGTAGATGCGGTTTGGTGCATCCCCGTGTGGTGCCTGAATCCAAAGTAGGCGACAAGTTGTAAGTTTGCCCCACTTGTTGATTACATTCGCAAGTATTGTTGGCATCAAAGTCTGTGCTCGAGCAAGAAGAACCGTTCCTGTCGAGAAGTTTGAAATGCCTGCCATGTTTTGATGTGAATCCGTTATGTTAGTTGCAGAAGCCGAAATTTTAGTAGTTGTGGGTCGATTCGCCTGTTCCGATTATTGCGTCTGATGAAGAAGAGTATGATGTCTGACTTGACATTCACGACATCTATACTTAAATGAACATTGTCTGGCCGTATAGCTTTGACCCAAACAATTGAAGCACAGCATATGGTCGCGAACAAATGCCCTGCGTTCCAGAAGCTCCATAGCCTTAAATTGTGTACAAGACGAGATTGTGTGTGGTAACTTACACAAAATACATTGCTTTCCATTAGGGGTTGATTCCTCGTTAGCAAGATTCACGGTGGCTGCACGCTTGCTCAGTGTCGGTCGAAATGGTTGGGACGATTCTAACGCATCACATCGATGGAAGAGAAAGTGTAAGAAGGTCTCAACGCTCACGTTGGTTGAGGTAGCCTCTTCACGCTCTGCCCAGGCTTGTCGTGTGTCAATATCTAGTTTGTTTAATAAAATGTTGATGACCCACAAGTCACGGCCATTGCAGTCAAGCGCTCGCTATCCTCGTATGGTTTCATCTGCTCCGTCTGCCAGTTTTCGAAGAGAAGTTGTAATTGGTCCAGACCCGATTTGCATAGATAAGAAGATATTGATGAATGATCTTGCGATTAAATGCTTCTTATCATATCGTGCAACTTATCTTTCCCATGCCTTCACAAAGTTTTCATCCGTCACTGCGATGTGTTTTACCAGGCTTAGCACGTCTCCAGCCAAGTACGATTTCAAATAATAAAATTTTTGGCACCTCGTAAAGCTTTCACGATTGCCGATAGATCCCACAAACAAATCACAATATTGTGGCCAATCCTCATAATTGCCGCTGAACGTAGGAATTTTGATTTTATTGTATCGAAAATCTCCGCTTTTTGAGTTGCGCACATGCTGCAAGAACTCCGTTAGTGATATAACAAGCCGTTCCAATTGATCTTGTGTTGCGTTAGGTGTCGAAATGTGCATCTGCGCCGTCTTAGCCGCAGACACAGCAGCAGACAATTTGGCATGTGTCTCGTAGAATTAAGCTTCGTGCTCCTGCACATCCTCTGGTTCCGCAAAATTCGCTTCCTCAGAATAGTTGTACAGTTCTGCAGTATATCGCGTAAATTTCTCGAAGACGTCTGTCAAAGATCGAAGTTGATATTCCAGAGTCTCCAAAGAAGTTGTAGTCAAATCCAAAGCTGACACGTGGGCGCGTGTTATTTGCCCTTTGCAGCAACGACGTTGTGAATTGATTGCCTGCATTGTGAGGTTAGATGCGAATTTTCACCCGCGTGTGAAAATACCCAGAGACAATAAGAAAATAAAGAGTGCCGATCTCAAGCCGTCTTGATCCGTATATCCAATTGATTATGTGCTCCGGATCCGGCTCGAAGGACCAAAATGGTTTGGAATGTAAAAAATAGTGGACTGTAGTTATCTTTTTTGTAGGTTTTATCTTTATTTTCTAGCACAATGCACGCTGCTCAATTCAGTGCATTGTTAACAATATCGATATATCGATGCAACTTACATCGTATATTGGGGGCTACCAGATCGTAGTCTCATGAACAGCTGTTATGTTATGCTGTGATATTATCTTATTACTAATGTAAAAACTGTCATTTTTCTAACCAATTATTGATATACAAATTCGAACAAGCAAGCAAAGCACTTATGTATGTAAGTTTGTATGTATTTGTAACATATGGGGGTTTTGGGTATAAAAAGGCAGGCAGAAGGGGTACGCGTGACATTCAAATTTGTGATGCATATCTGTGGCGTTTGAAGACTCTAGCGCTAAAACTGAGAAAGATATAGAGGTGGGTGGTATAGTTGGGCGTGGCATCCAATATTGCACATTTGTTGCGGATGTCACTAACAATGTTTCCACCAAATTTGGTGACTCTAGCCCAAAAACTGGGAAATATATACAAGGCTGTGCTAGAAAACTCCAGAGTTTTTGGCTCGAGCAAATCTTAAAATCTCTGAGAAATCTCTTTCCCTGTTCCGCATGTTTGGGAGATTTCATTTTTCGGTATTTTTGTTCGGAGTAAATAAGAGTTGCCACAATTAAATAAAAAAATTTCCCAAAATGTATTTAATATTTTTTTCATTGTTTTCAAGGGTAATCGTTGGACATTTATGTGCTTTTTCATTAATAAAAAAATATTATAAAAATATGCAAAATCTTGTCTCTTGTAGTTTTTATACAAAATAAATATTTAATATTTTGCCGCCAAGTAACTTGTGCTGCTTGACAACTCTGCTATGACATCTTGCTTGAACAGATGTTGTACAGCGAATGGCAAAATCTCTTATGTGGCGTTTAGATTACAGCGCGTTTGCTATCGATATTGTTATCAACGCAAACAAGCAGAATTGGTGTTCACACTGGTAAAAAGTGCGTTATACATACGTGAAGTGAGCTGCAACTGCTTTGTTTTCATTTCGGTGCTTAAAAAATAAACATAAACAAGTAAAAACGTTGCAGTCGGACGCAACCGACTGCGATATAACTCAGTGCAATAAGTATATGTGCAAAAATGTTTTCATTTCGTTCTTTTTCAATAGTAACGGTACATATGTTCCGGGTATGCAAAAGTCTTCTGTTATTATCTATTTTTAGAATGGTTTTGCACTATTCTTCTTTGATCATCATTCTGAGTACCGTTATCACATATATGAGTGGCGTGATTTGAATTACATAGGAAATAAGTATATGTGCAAAAACAAATTTGTCTGCTTTTCTTGGTCGGCGTGACACAAATTGATCAAGTTTTGATGGGGAATGTTGTGAAATAAGGAGATAAAGGTAAATTAAGCATTTGTTGCAGAATTCAAGTTTAAAAATTTAATTTTTTCGTTAAAATGCCGCGTGGAACACATTTATCAGCGGAGGAACGCGGACGATTCCAAGGATTGGACGAAGGTGGAGCTACTATCACAGAAATAGCTTCCAGGGTGTCCCGACATAGAAATACGATCGCTAATTTCTTAAAAAATCCAAGTTCCTATGGTCAGATCAAACGCAGTGGCAGACCGAGCAACATCGACGAGAGGTGCAAGCGTGAAATTAAGCGCCTAGCTGTAAACAAGCAAATGTCTTGTACCGGTATTAAACGTCATTTAGAGCTCAATGTCGGTAGGAGACGGGTCCACCAAATTTTAACTGAAAATTTTAATGTTAGACATACATCCCGAAAGGCTGTACCGATGCTACTGCCACGCCACATTGAGGCTCGGTTAGCATTTGCTGAAAGGTACAAATTTTGGACCGAAGAATTCCGAAACGTTATTTTTTCGGATGAAAAAAAGTTCAATTTAGATGGTCCTGATGGCTGTCATAAGTATTGGCGTGACCTAAGCCATCCCAGAGAAACTCGCCATAAGAGGAATTTCGGTGGTGGATCACTAATGATTTGAGCGTGTTTCGGGCATGCAGGGAAGTATCGCCTTTGTTTTATTCCAACTAGAACAAACTCAGAAATCTATATTCAATTGCTCGAAAGTGAATTCATAGATTTTGCGGGCGACCTTTACGAAGATTGATGGATTTTCCAACAGGACAATGCTCCAATCCACACATCAAATGCAACAAAGGCGTATTTTTCTTCAAGAAAAATACCTGTACTGGAGTGGCCGGCGATCAGTCCTGACTTGAACCCTATTGAGGACCTCTGGGGTATCCTTTCAGCAAGGATTTACAAAGGCTGCAGGCAGTTCGATTCAATTAAGCATTTAAAGGACGCTTTGCTTGCAGAATAGGAGTTAATAAGCAATGAAACTCTCCAAAATCTTGCAGGATCCATGCCAAACCGCATAACAAAACTCTTGGAGGCAAACGGAAAGCATATTAATTATTAGAATTGGTAAAAAGTATGAACGTTATGCAAAAGTTTAAGAAATATACTAAATGCACATATACTTATTTCCTAAGAACAAAATACATTTGTTAATAAATAAAATTTTTGGTAATAGATATTGAGGACCTGATATATTTTTTTTAAATGATGGCTCTAGGGCTATAAGTAAAAAATATACTTCGCTTGATTCGTGTAGTTTAAAACAAGGTATTACCAAAAATGTGCATGCACATATACTTATTGCACTGAGGTACTTTGATACCAGTTCACATAGCTGTGTTAAGAATTCTGAGAGCAAATAGTATTATATGAGGGTTTTGGGTATAAAATTGGAGACTCTAGCGCAAAAACTGACAAAGATATAGAGGTCGGAGGTATAAGTGGGCGTGGCATCCAAAACATTGATGCAGATCTGTTACGGATTCCACTAACAATGTTCATACCAAATTTGAAGAGCCTAGCTCGAAAACTGAGAGAGATATAGCGGTGGGCGGTATAAGTGGGCGTGGCATCTAAAACATTCATCCCAAATTTGGTGACTCTAGCTTAAAAACTGGCGGAGATACATGCCTTACGGTTTTTTTTTTAGGGCGGTGGGGTATTTCCCGTTGTTTGGGGGCTTGGCATCCAATGATTTGATGCATAACTTTGTCAGATGTCAGCTACCTTCATGTCAATTTTAGTGGCTATAGCTTCAAAACTGTAGAAGATACAGGCATTTTTGTTTATAATTGGAGAGGGGCTGGGGGCGGAATAGGTGGGCGTGGCATCCAAACTTTTGATGCAGTTTTTTTGGGGAATGTCACCAGCTATCTTGCCATCAAATTTGGTGACTCTAGCTGCTAAAATGTGGGATATATTTGTGTTTTATCGATTTGCACATCGAGGTGTATCGACTTGTTATCGATTTCTCAGGCCCCCTGAGGTCGTAGAGCCCCAAATTTAACACTTTGTCTGACGAAGACATGTACCAAGATATTTGCAAAGTTGCAAGGCTCTAACTTTAAAAGTGTCGAAAAAAGTTGCGTTCATACGGACGGACGGACGGACGGACAGACACCATGACGGACATTGCACAAACCCAATATACTATGATACCTTTGGTATCAAAGTATAAAAACATGAATTCATACGATCTAGAAATTGAAATATTGTGTGCGATTGAGCAAAATAAGGCAATGGTGGTAAATTGCATAAATATGGCTGGAATGTCTGCAGCAACATTTAAATTATTGGGTGACACAGGACGCAGTCGTAGCATTTGGACACTTGTGAGAAAAAAAGTTTATTCATGCCAATAATCTTTTATTAACATATTATTGTTTTTCTTAAAAAATTCCAAGCCACGATATGGATGTTTTTGGGAACGTGACGTTCCAAATAATTCGGACGCATTTTTTAAGGAGAGGTTTCGTTTGGAAAGGGAAGCATTCAATATCCTGGTTGGTCGACTCACGGGCTCAGTGCCTTTAGAAAAAAGGATTGCAATAGCACTGTATACGCTTGGATCGTCTGCAGAGTATCGCACAGTGGGAAGATTGTTTGGTGTATCAAAGTCTTTTGTGTGCCAAAACCTCCTTGATTTCTGCCGGGAAGTTATTATTAGACTTGCTGATGACTATCTCCCGGCAAATTTCTTAACACAGGAGAAGATAGAAGACTCTGTAAAAGGGTTTGAAAGCCTTGGCTTTCCACAGTGCTTTGGGGCAATGGGTAAGATATTTGTAAATATTATTTTACAAGAATTTAATTGATTATATCCCATAGATGGCTGCCACATTAACGTGCGACCAAAGGCTGAGCATGCCGTGGACTACCGCAATTACAAGGGTTGGTATGCCGCCGTGCTATTCGCCTTAGTAGACTACCGGTAAGTTAATATAATTCGTATTTAAAATCTGAAATATTGCAAGAATTGTTTGCGTTAACAGTTACAGATTCACCTACATAAGTGTTGGCAGTCCTGGAAGATGGCATGATTCAAGAATCTTCGAAACATCCAGCCTTAAAACGAAGCTTCTTAATTCAGACTTGCTGCAAAATAATGCAAAGGAAAAATGGCGAAGTGGTTACAGTGGTCATTCTTGCATACTCGGCGTTTAAATTTTCAAGAAACGTTATGAAGCCCTACCCATTCTCTATAGACGCAACACCACAGCAATGTGCTTTTAATTACAACTTATCAAAAGTACGGCGTGTGGTGGAGAATGCGTTTGGCCATCTCAAGGCACGCTTTCGGAGGATTGGGAAAGGACTGGACAACCATATTGATAAAACGTCCCAGATAATTGCGTGCTGTTGCATTTTGCATAATTTTTGTAATATGCACAACAGCTCCATGTGCGAGAATTGGCAACGGGAAGCTGAAACTGCATATGGGCATGACCAACCAGAGTTTGAAGTGTTCCTCGGCAATATGAATGCTAGTGCCGAAGCAGTTCGACAAGCTTTAGCTACAGAATTTTTTAATAATCATCCAAATTGAATAAACATATTAAATTCAAGCAACAGAGAATTTATTAATTAATAAGTGCTTTCACATATTATTCGCATGACGGCCTCTCAAAAGACTCAGCGCTTCTTTTTGAAAATTGGCTGAATCCTGTACCAATTGCTGTATTGCCGCCAATTTTTCCTTTTCTATTTCAAGTAATTCCTCGTTCGGGTCGACCCGCCGTCGCTTTGGCCTCGAACATGACGGCTCTGTCATTGAGTTGTCTGTGTCGTTGCTACTTGGCTCTCCGTCAAGCAAATGCGAGAAATCTGTAAGAATTGTATCTATTATATTACATGCAATAGTTTTATTTCAATATATTACCTGTGCTATCGGCTATTGGGTGGTATCCCACAGTGCCCGACATGCTTAAAACACTGGCCACATTTTCAAAATACTCCCAAATACATGGCGTGCCTCCAGAAGGTCCTACCTTTGCACACTCAGCCCTATAAATACATTAATGTAAATAAGTAATTAACGTAAGCAAATCAAAAAGCTGGATTGTTTTTTACTTGCCTGTATTTTTTCATTAAGTTTTCCAGCTTGTTTTTTATTTCTACGTGCGATGGTCCAAACTCTTTCATTTTTTCCGCCATTTCCTTATAAATATGAGAGTTCTTTCTGGCTCCCCGGAACCCATCAATGTTGTCCTGCCACAGCTCTAATAGAATTTTTGTGGCGACACTCGACCATTATATTGAAAAAAATCAATTGCTTACCATTTTGTTGCGCCATATTAAAAGTGAATTGCACTTTTTATTCTTTGTTATTGTTTTGCCGGCAACAGTTATTTTAAACCAGTGGTGATAGTTGAGAACGATAAGCAAAAGTGGGCAGTTTCTTTTGAGTCAGTCGAATGTATTAGTTACTTAATCGAATACACGCAACTACATCCAAATCAAACTCAACTTTTTGTCACCACTGACAGATAATGCAACAAGCAACACGCAACCGTAGTGTGAACACCATATTTGACAATTGTTAGAGATTTATATCAATAAAAATTCATGAATTAAAACATTTATTATTTTCAAATGTATTTGCAATATGCATTTAAACTAAAAATTGGCTTTCCAAAATATTATACTTATAATGCATTACATGTTTTATTTTGCTTAAACTAAGCAAAACACTGGCCCAACAGCTTGGAGTTTTAAAAGCGTCTCAAACAGCGCTCTGGCACAGCTAAAACCACCGTCAGGTTGGTTTCGGGTAGGAATTCGGTTGGTTTTCATTCGTAGCACACCCTTGATAGAGTTTTCTGATTTTAGAAGGTGGGCGGCATAAGTGGCGGCGTGGCATCCAATGTTTTGATGCATATCTTTGTAAGATTACAGCATCTACTTTCCCCATTAAATTTTGTGATTAAAGCTTAAAAACTGTTGTTATTACAGTCATTTTCGATTATAACAGAAGGGGGGCAGGGCGGTAGAGGTGGGCGTCTTTTGATGCTATTTTTCGGTGAATGTCATCGGCTATCCTGCCCCCAAATTTGGTGACTCTAGCTGCCAAAATGTGGGACATATATGTGTTTCATCGATTTGCGCATCGAGGTGTATTGATTTGTTATCGATTTCCCAGACCCCCTAAAATTTAAGACTGTCTGACAAAGACATGTACCAAGATATTTGTAAAGTTGCAAGGCTCTAGCTTTAAAAGTGTCGAAAAAAGTTGCGTTTATACGGACAGACGGATGGACAGACATCATGACAGACATTGCACAAACCCAATATACTATGATACCTTTGATATCAAAGTATAATGACGCGTCTGATTCTCTACCTCAATGGTGGCGATGAAAAAGAGAATATTAAATACTTTGCTATTATATGTTGTTAAACATTTTCTAACTTATTTATTTTATATCTATTGCTAAAGTTTTGTTAAAACTTTCGGCGCAGCGAAGCAAGCGGGGCACTTACTAGTAGAATATATATGGAGGTAGCTGCACTCTTCAAAATATTTTAAAAACGTACTGAAAGCCTCTTTTAAAAGAATTTTTTCGTGCATTTTCGGATTTTGGGGACGTTCTTCCTGAGTTGAGATATAAAAAAGGGGAAATTGTAATTGTTAAAAAAAACTGGTTCCAACTCATGAACTTAGGTCCGAAATTCGTTGCTATCTGGCCGCACATGGCAAACCTTTGCTGATTTGACACTTTTAAAAGCAGACTTAAGAATGCAATAGACGTAGTATCAAGCATAAAATCAAGCAAAATATGAACGCAAGCAAGAAGGCATCAATTGTAAACAATTCATGGTACAACTTAAATCATTGCACATTGATTAGGCGCTAGGTAACTGCAAGCTGTGAGCATGTTAACAAGAGAACCACTGAACTCATACTTGTTCATTATCAACTATCCCTTTACCCAGCACTAGTCAAAAGCTGCACATAACAATGTTATGTATCCGTTTTGCTAAAAATTTGTTTAAGTACAAAAAAAAAGGACTTCCAAATATATTGCAGATTAGCAGGTGTAAAAGTTGCCAATTACCAAAAACTTTGTTCTTCGGCACAGATAACTTTTCGTTGCCAAGTTTAAAGAGGTTGCATCAAAGCAATGTAGATATCGCTGTTGTCACTTCCTTTAAGAGCCCAGCAAACTGTGTTCGCAGCTATGCCGATCAACAAAAACTTCCCTTGTTCCGATGGCCCATTGGTGTAGAGCAGTGTTCTACCTTCGAGCTAGGAGTTGTCGTGTCATTTGGACATATGATACCATTGCAGATCATTAACGCTTTTCCCCGCGGGTTAATCAATGTGCACGCCAGTTTATTACCTAGGTGGCGCGGAGCTGCTCCAATAATATATGCAATTATGAATGGAGACGCCATAACTGGCATTTCAATCATGAAGATACAGCCTCATCAATTTGATACAGGTCCCGTAAGTACTTGAGACAAATTTGCATTGGTACAAACTGTCCAACATGCACCATTGTCAGATTTTAGATCAAAAAGAAATGCATATTAAAAATGATGTATACTTGCCGGAGCTGTACACTGCCTTGGCGCATTTGGGAGCTGAATTGCTTCAGAGTTCAATGCATAATTTGGACGAACAACTTTCTAAAGCGCAGCCCCAAAATGAAAAACTTGCCAGTTATGGTAAATTATTTTTATATTTCCATAAAACTAACTTTCATAAAATATTTAATTTGAATCTCAGCGCCGAAAATTACGCCCCAACTTACCGAGGTCGTTTGGTCTGAGCAAACTGCGCTGGAGATATTTACACTGCATCGTGCTCTTTATGGTTTTAAAAACATAACAACAAAATTTATGGGGCGACAAGTGCAGCTACGGGAGCTCATGTACACGAATCAAAAAGTAGACGGTTTGATAAATCTTTCTCCAGGTTTCTTTTACTTCAATCGAGTGAATAGTTCCCTTATCATTGGTTGTGCCAAAGGCACACACCTGGAAGTAAAGCAGTTGCGCATGGAAGGTAAAAAGATAATGAGCGCACTCGATTTTAACAATGGATTTTTGAAACAAGGACAGTCATTAACATTTTTTAAAAATAAAAACGTTTCGATTCTTTAAGAACTTTTGCTTTTTTTTATATATAAGGCAATTTATTGGTGACATCTCCTATCCCAAGTTTGTTGGTTTAACCTTATTAGACGAATGCTGTGCGGATTTTTGAAGCAAGTTTTTGGTAAACCACACGGGACGTGGCTTTCTCATTTCCACAATGCGCCTTGAATTGTTACCTTCTTGATCTTTCGCTTCCCCCTCGTATAGTACGACAACTTCCTTTTCAATAGGGTGCAGACCAAGCTGCTCTTGTATTTTTCCCTGCGTTAACTGCGTTTCTTGTCGCACTTTATTGTAACAGTGTGCTACAATGAGATGTTTTGATAATTGTAATGTATTTTTATATTTGCATACTTACGACATAGCACTCCTATTGCGTAATCATACCCGCAGTGATCGCAAGAACCAACATTTTTCTTTTCCTTTATGGGTTTCCAAACATAATTTGGATAACCAAATTTTCGATTTAATCGCTTTTCCACACTGCGCCGGTGTTTTGGCACAGCCCAGAGCATGGCATCGTGAAATAAGTCCTTTGCACTACTGCTCCTTGGTTCCGTGTTGCCAAAGAAGCCGTTATGTTGCTGTATAAAATAGCATAGTGCTGGTGGTGGTGCGCCATTAAAGATAAAAATGCGTTCCAAGTGATTCACAATGTTTGTGATTGTTGTGAGAAAATTACGCGACATTGCAGATTCACAATGGCAGTAGCTTACGCAAATGAACAAACTTTATCGATATATACACATGGAAATGTCAACCAGTGATGCAACATCGAGGTATCGAGCTTACGATAGTTGTTTGTACACATGTTTTAATTATTTGTTAATCTTTTAGTAAAAATGCTTGGTTATTGAAAATGAATCGCATTTAAGTTACTTAAAGATAATTATTATCAATAGATTGTAGTTATCGAACATACGTTGCTGTGGTGATATTTTGCATTTCCCTTAAGAATAAAAAACGCATCATGTACTACGTTTATGTTTGGAAAAAAGCATGATTTCAGATCATGATTTTTTAAAAAAGTATAAGCGTAAACACAATATCATGGTTTTTTCTACACACGCATTTTGACTATGATTTTTTGAAAAATTCATGATGTTTTGTGGAAAAAGTCTGGCAAAGCTACTGTCAGCTGCCTGCACTAAAGCTATTTAAACAAAGGATTGAGTTCGTTAAAAATGGAAAGCCATAGAAGACACAAATGAGCTTCTTAAAATTTTTTAAGAAGATGTGTTATCGCAGCTAGACGGCAAAACTTTGCATTTTTTTGTCCATTTTGACGATTTAAAACGTTTAACGTTTTTGCTTTTGTTCCATGTTTGTGCTGATGTGTTGCCACCTATTTTATATAAAGCTTCCCACCTATTTTATAATTTTATTAAGTTGCTGCCCCCTTCAGAAATATCATGATATATATAAAATAGCATAAACAGGCGTATTTTAAAAAGCGTGATTTAAAAAAATCATGATACAGCAAGCATAAACGTAGTAATAGATACTAAAAAGGTATGTGTTCATCGGTTAAAAATCATCGGTTTTTGCAATGGTGAGACGCAAGGCAATGTATTTCAGTCATCGATAAGTTAAAGGTTTCTCAGCTGTTCTAATTCTTAACGTGAGTTGTCAGGGCCGTCATATTTCAGTCGGTCGTCTGCACAGCTGATTTGTAGATATTACGTCAAAACAAATAATTTGTTTAACAGTTTCATTGAAATTATAATCAGCATATAAAGAGTTTCTAGTGCGCTTCGAATAACCTAACGAATGTTACACTTTTTGTGCAACAGACACTTATACAAGCTGCTAGCGCATGTAATTAGAACACGATTGGACTAGACTTAGCCCAAAGCTGCCCATTTCAAAACTGCGCAATGGATATGCAGTTATTGTTGTTATATAGCCCACTAACGTCAAGTTCAAATTCAATTCGCCCCTGTCAACGTCTTGGTGTGGCTTTCGCATTTCAACACACTTGTGAACAAACTCACCACTAAAAGCGCGACCTCCACACCGGCTTAGAGAGCAACACAGGTGCACAGACAGCGGTAAATCGGAAACACTTTGCTGAAGCTTATATAGTCGGACGCAAGCAACGCGCTTAACTTGTCTTCAAATTGTGCAGTTTCATAAGATAAAAAAAATATTTGAAGTGCTAGTTTTTCAATTCAATGGTGTAGTACTCTGAATTGAAGCAATTGGTCGATCGAAATAATGCTGTTGGAAATCTAATAAATTTGTTCAACTTCCCATAAGCCTTTAAAAGCAACGTTGTTTAAGTAAATAATAACTTTATAACCAAACATCGTTGTGTTCAATTCAACGTTAGGCAGGAACGTAATACAAACACGATATATAAAAAGAAAAAAAAGAAGAAATAAAACAATATTAAAACAAGCAAACTAAAATATAAACAATATGTCCTGCTTAAGTATTTCTGGTCGGGTAGTTGCGTGCGGTTCCCGTTGCCAACAAGCGCAGAAACTAATCTGTCACAGTTTGCGATGCCAGAGCAGCAAGCTCGCGGGTGTCCAAAGGCCACGGCAAGGATACGATAAAAAATGTATATATAATAACCACCAACTGGTTCGTAATTTTCCTGGATTAAGCATCAACATGGAAAAGGACTACCGCAGCTTCTTGGTAAGTAAAAACAAAAATTGCGCGACAATTGTCAGCTTTTGATCGGCCAGTAAACGAAAGTGCAAAGTCTTGTCTGAGCCATCTGTTTTTGAAGTTGGCCTTGTCGCGTTCGCTTTTTATTGTGTTGCAAAGCCGAAACACAAAAGAAATTAAAATGAAAGTGAAATTGGTTGCTACTGGCTGTGTTTGGCTTAGCCTGTTGTTGTTGGTTGTTGCTATTGTGCAGGTAGCGTGAAAAAAGTGTCTAAAGACAACATAAACAACAACTTTAAAGCGGTGTTTTTGTTGCTATTTTTCGATAAGCAGTTTTTATCCCCGCATATTTTAAAGCTTACATTTTATGCCCCGAAACCATAAAATTAAAAAATTAAATTTATTTATTTTAAATATATTGAATCACATCCTAGTTCGGTAAGAAACTTAAATTTATTGAAGAAAATTATACTATTAAGACCTCATTTAAGTGTGTATATTGAGTTTAAAATTTAAGTGTGCTTCTATTATAAGTTTTTCAGTTTTAACCTATTTCTGGCTTCCACGTTGAAGTTAGAGTTTTGGTATGTTCTGAAAGTTGAAGCATAATTTCACGACAAACATTTTTGTGGACCATTTTAACCCTCTATCGCCTCAAAAAGTGGGACTTTTTTACCCCTTTTTGAGAAAAGGACAAAAAAGACCCACTTCTAACAGGCGATGGATGGTTAAAATGTTCTACAAAAATATTCCTCGTAAAATTCTACAAAAGACTCCCGAACACACCTTATACCTAAAACGTAAGGATAGCATGGTTTCATACACCAGTTTGAAATAAGAAAGTTAAAAAGGGGGGAAACTTTGAAAAAATGAGAATAAGATGTAAACTTTTAAAACGCCAATAAACGTATATTTTTTTTGAGCACCTCTACCAGAATCCCTTTGTCGCACCTTGTTATTTTTTTATGTGTTGTACAGTGTTATGATTACGATTAAAAATATTTAAAAAACTTAAACTGTCGCAATTTATGCAAAATAATCAAATATACTACTAATCAAGCTGATTATGGTTGATAGATTTGGTTATATTATTTTTATTTTTTTATTATTATTTTCACTAACAAAAAAAAAAAAAACAAACAAATTAATTCCAACAACATAGTTTAATACATAAATGTGTTTACGAGTCACAAATATATAATTTTAATTGTATTTTATTATACATTTAATTACTTTACACACACTTTACACAATGCAGCGTTTGCCTTCATTTAAACTAAATTTTTAAACGAAATTTCAGACAAGGAGTGCCGCCGAGGTCTATTTATTATACCAGCAAACAAATAGGGGCGTTTAACTGGCTATGAAAATTTTAGTAGTATAGAACGCAAACTTTGTTGTTGAAATTAATTTTTTTATAATTAAAATATAGTTACAAACAGTCGAAAATAATCAAAAATATTTAGGTTGATTATAATTATTTATGTATTTTTGTTTTAAATTTGCGATACTTTTAGATCATTTTTGATTTTTGTAATCTGTCATCTTTAGATAATTGTGTAAAGCCGAAAATAATCGTAATAAAATGTTTAGTTCAACTTTTCAACTAAAATAATGTAACTAATATAATGACTACAATAACTAATCACTCCTTAATAGGCATGCTATAAAGTAATTCGGCAAGTTTTACAGCATTAAATTATCAATTCGCCGTGAAGTTGAGAATAACGATTTCAATATTAAAGCTCTCTACTTAACCCGTTTTTGAAAGCTAAGGCTATATATTTTCAACGCATATGGACACAAACATAAATAGTCTCTATGCTTTTAATACGATTGGTGGTCTGTACTGTAATGATAGTAATGCACTACCTAATATACGACGTATTCATATTTAGTTGTAAAACAAGTGCTATACTACGCAGCGTACAAATTTAAATTGTAATTCCGTGTGTGGGCAAAGTAAATAATCTTATTAAAATATATATAACTGCAGTAGCAACCGAGAGAAGAACAACTTCTGTACACGCACGTAATACGGGACGATTTTGACGGTGTGCGACGGCGGGAATATGACTTACCCATATCTTTCTCCTTGCAAGCAGAATCTTTTTTTAATTTACCCTTAACCCATAAAATGTTTAAGTAAGGGTATAATAGTTTTGGGCAAATGTATGTAACAGACAGAAGGAAGCATCTCTAACAGAGCTCGCAAATAACTGTCGACCGTTTCTAGTTGTCTGCAAATAAGTGTCTTTTTCTGATTCTTTACGAAAAGACTCAGAGAGCAACCGATTTATGGGTTCTTGAAACCGCGCGAAACCGTTTTTTTCTATTCTGTTTTGTTCTGGTTGTTCCATGACCGTTTTGTCGTGTTGAGTGAAGCAAAAGGTCTTTTGCGTATGTATTGGTATACATTCACACGCATAGGCAAGCAAATCGTTGAGCGTCTGTTTTGCAGACGAAATATATTAATTGTTAACAAAATATGGTTTTCTAAATAGAATATGAAAGAAAACATAAATATTTGAAAATAAATTTAATTTATTCTGTTAAACAAATTATATTATTTCTTTTTCACAACAATGCAAATAAATGTAAAGACCGTTTGCGTTGAGTTTTTCGGTCAATCGGTCTTTTGCTGACTCTCATTGTGCGAGCGTGTCTCGTTCCGCTCTTTACGCACTGCTCGTTGAAAGAGCGAAAGGGCTCAACAGAAATCATAAATGAAGACAGCAAGAGTCTCTTGTTCAGAGCGAGAGCGAGAGAGTATGAACTTTTTCGGTTGTGCTCGCAACGAGAGCGCAAGAAGAAAAACGGTCAACAGTTATTTGCAAGCTATGATCTCTAATCATAGAAAGTACATATACATATATATTACTGATCAGCATCAAAAGTCGAGTCGATCTAGCCATGTCTGTCTGTCCGTCTGTGTCAACGCGCCGATTTTCGAGACTTTAGATACCTCAACCATAAACTTTTCTATACCATAAGAAGAACAAGTTTGTTTAAAATTATTGATAACATTTCTGGTTCTCGAAATTTGGTCAATAACAAATAAGCTTGAATTTAAAAATTGTATAAATGATGACTTTTTGCGCTAGAGTCTTCAAACTGAGGATAGAAGGTGGCATCCACCACAGATATGCATCACAAATTTGAATGTCACGCCTACCCCTTCTGCCTGATATTTATTCCCAAAACTCCCATATATTACTATTTGCACACAGAATCCTTAATACAAATATGTAAACGGGTATCAAAGTATATCGCAGTCAGTCCGTCCGACTGCAACGTTTTTACTTGTTTTTGCTACGGTTTGTATACCATTAACCCATAAAATGGGTAAATAAGGATATACTGGTTTTGTGCAAATGTATCTAACAGACAGAAGGAATCATCTCCGACCACAAAAAGTATATATATTCTTGATCAGCGTCAACAGCCGAGTCGATATAGCCATGTCTGTCTATCTGTCTGTATGAACGCGCTGATCTTAAAGACTATTAAAGCTAGCGACATCAATCTTGAAACTTTAGCTCTCCTATACCATGAGAAGAACAAGTTTGTTTCAAATTATCGATAAACCTTCTAGTTTCCGATACACACATGGGATCAATAACAAAAAAAATAGCATTTAGCTTTAAAGCTTTTTAAAAATTGAGCCTTTAGCTTACAAAATGTTTCCGTTAAATTTGATAATCGTAAATTTTTCTAGCGCCGCTATGCTAAAGGCTTTAATAAAGATATCTTTTTACCGATGTTTCGATAGGATTCGGCATATATTTTTAAGCGTGGTAACTCCAAAACAGCTGCCATTAACCAAATCAAATTTGCAAGTTAGTAAAAACGGTTTATACTTTTAAACATTGTCAATCTTATTATAACTTAACATTTTAATTTAAAGTGGACTTCGATCAAAATAGAACGCGCTGGTCAGTTTATGTAGAACCCGATATAATTGAGCTTTAGACTTAAAAATAAACAGTTGCAGTTTGTCAAACTTTCCAAAGTTAACAAAAAACAGGTGATTAATAAAACCAGTGTAAATGATTTCGCCGCTATCAATAAGGCCTTCTACCGTCTTCAGTGTAAATGCAGCATTACATACATTTCCACAAAACCATTATACCGTTTCAAAGTTAAGGGTAAACAAATAACTAAAAACAGCTGAATTGTTCGTTGAGTCTGACCAGTAAGAATGAATATATTAAATTATATATATTATATTCTTATTGGTCTGACAATATCTGGCATCTACAGTAAGATTGTAGTTATCGATGAAAGGTTATTTTCTCAATAAAAATACCAAACGGTACAGTCTGTTTTTTTGCGAGTGACAAATTTATTTTGCGCTTAACTAGCTGAAATTTATTAACTCATAGAAAGTCCGACGATAAAAAATTTTTAGAGGGATATCCGAAGTCTTTGAAAAACTTTTTGCTCTTAGTTGCAACACTCTTGGAGTGTAGAAGTACCCTTTATATTGCACATTACTTGCTTGATGGTTCACCGTGAATGGTTAACAAGCTGTTGCTGAAAGAGTCTCAGAATACCTACACCACTAAAACGCTTTATACATTCCTAGTGCGTCTTATCCTGAAATATTTGCCCTCGTTTTCAAGGAGACTTTTATTAATTGACCTACCTTCTCTTTTAATCTGTGGAACTTTACAAGGAGTGTTTCCGGCTAATAGGTTAATTTTATACGACGAGGGTAATGATTGACCTTATATCAGTTTTGGTATCATGTGGGATTGAGAAATAAAGTTAGTGCAGCCATGTCAGCTGCTATTTATCGTTCAACAAACCAATCTGCGATCGTGTTTCGTCGTATGTATCGGTGTCGCTTAGTTTTAAGTCAGCGTTGACTTGCGTCGCATTATATTCGCAAAAGCATTATTTGGAGACGTGCATAAAATGACAAAATGTTAAATACTATAATCTTTTATTTGCCTTCTTCAGGGATCCTGCATATGTTTATTTTTAAAATTTAAATAACCATTAATACGAATACATACATCTTTTACACTAAAAACGTGACAACATTGTCATTATATTTAAATTAAAATTGCACTTGTTTTTAGCTACGTTAGTCGTTTTTGTCATCTTTGCTTGTTTTTTGGGTAATTATGCAGTTTGGTTACTTTTCCGAAAAGTGCCGGAATTTTTTTTTTTTTACATGAATCTGTTGATTGCATCATAGTAAGTAATATTCCATGGGGGAGGCTGAAATTTCCATTAACTCCATGAGTTATGGGGTTTTGAAATTATCATGAATATTCGTGATTTTGAAGAACGCTAGGGAAGGGGGGGGTGAACACACACAAAAAAAAAAAAAACACACACACACACACACACACACACACACACACACACACACACACACACACACACACACACACACACACAGAGTGTTTTCATGGAGTAAAGGTACGAAAATGGGTAAATATTTACTATCGCGGCACCAGCGATTTTCGGGCTGATTTTTTTTTAAGAGTTTTTTATCACCTGTGAATGAAAGAAAAGGTTTCTCTCATAAAAAAAAAAAAAAAAATTTTTGTTTGTGTGATCTGCTCCGGAACATAGCCAACAGTGCCAATAGCAGTGGCGTGAGCCACTGCTTTTAGCGTTTGAAAGTTTTTACGGCATTTTAAACTTTCAAACGCCGTAAAGCGTGGCTCCGCCACTGCTATTGGCACTATTGTATGTTCCGGAGCAGATCCACTATCGGGCACATTTTTTCCGCACGCCACACCTATGCATACATAAACGAATGGATTTGCAAAATTTGTGAAATTTATGAGAATTTCATAACCCCATAACTCATGGAGTTTTGGGAAATTTCAGCCTCCCCATGGAATATCATTAGCGGCAACCAATCGAAGGTGCCTATAAAAAAAAAAAAAAAAATTCCGCCATTTTTCGGAAAAGTAACCAAACTGCATAATTACCGTTTTTTGTTATAGTCATCTGTAATTACTGTTGAATAAATGTTATTAGTCTGTTCTAAATCTTCTTAATGGTTCACAGCGTTCATGCTGCTTTGTTGTATTCGTAAGCTTTCTAGCGTCAGTCTCGTTCTCTCTCTCCGTTCAATGGCCAGCAGTCTATCGTTTTTGAAGTCAGCTGTGTGACGTGTTGTGTGCTGAGCAAAAGCCGTTGTCTTTTTCCCTTTTTCGCATCTCCTCTGTGTTCGTTCAGCCTCGCTGCAAACACTCTCTTCGTCGTGCCTATCAACACTCCGTTACATGGCTGTCCCTCTCTTCCCATGCAGCTGATTTGGTAGATGACGTTTTGTTGTTATTCCTTGTTGATCTCGTCTTTCGTATTCGTAAGATTTTGCAATAAAACATTTTTGAGCATGCAGTGTTTGCAAATCAAAAGAGTGAATCGAGTCTTCTATATCATTTTTGCTGTGACGTTGTACAAGAGTGCTCAGAGCAAAAGAGAGAACCGAACGTTTGGAGAGCTTTTGCAGTACCACAGTACTCATGCTCTGGAAAAGTACCGTTCCAAAGGCGAAGAACAAATGTTGTTGCTTGTATACTGGACTGGCGGCGAAATCGTGTCGGGGTTTGAAAAGAAGAAACAGCAAGAGAACAATAACTGTTGTCGTTTGGCGTATCGGCAAGAAAACAATTGTTTGAACGGCGTGTTCTGGACGCTGTGTGTGTTCTGATTTAAGTTTATAGGCACCAAGAGATGTACAACAGACATTTTGTGAAGGTGGCAAATAAGACTGTGTACTACAAATTAATTGTGAGCGAAAAAGCCCTAAGCAATTAAGTAAGCAGAACGACGCAAGGCAACTACTTCAAAACTGCAGAACGAGTAAGCGACGGACATAAGTACAAGAAAGCAGTGTACTGAGCAGACGGATACTACTACAAGCGAGGTATTAGTGGTTCCGGTGCATTCGAGAGAAACAGGAACAGCAGGAACAAAACGTGTGAGACATTTACTACAATAGGTTTAGCCGAGGGAAAGAGAGCTGAAAGCAGTGAGCTCTGATAATTCGAAAGCATCAAAAATATTCGGAATTAATTTAAGTATTTGGCACGAAAAGTGTGCAAGACGTAGTTACTTAATTTTCGAAAACTGTTTGTACTTATTCTTGCTAAACTTTAAGCTACATATGGTTGATCGCGTCGCTTATTCAAAATGGATGCGAAGGCAAATATATTGATGGCGGTACCGATGCTTAAAACGAAGTTGAGCAAGTTGCAACTGGATCTGGCGGGCAGAAAGAGTGTGTTTCAGGATAGGTTGCTAGATCATTTGAGTTGGGAGAAGTCGAGGTGGGAAGGCCATATCAGAGGCAGAGAGGACTTATGAAGAAGCAGCTACTTTTGAATCAAGTTTACTTTGCGGAATGTTCAGGATAGCATATCCGAAGTTTCTGGCTCAGGCCAGGGAAATGTTGAACACTGGCTAGAAGAATTTGAAGATATTTTGGTAACCGAGGGCTGGACCGTTAAAGCAACTATTGTGTGGCGCTTTTTGTTAGAAGTTTGACAGGAGTGAAAGGGTGGAAAAGATTAAAAACAGAGCTTAAGCAAGAATTCGGAATGCAAATGTGTTCGGCGTAGGCTCATTAGTTGTTGGGACTACGGACTTTTATTATTCCACTTCATAAAAATTCTTCAAAGTCTAATGTTAAAAATTATAGAGGGATTTCTAAATTGTCTGCCATTCCGAAAGTCCTTAAAAAACTTATTTGCTCTTAATTGCAACACTCATGTACTGCGATTATGTCGCCTTATCAACATGGTTTTGTAAAGCGTAGATCTACTACCACCAACCTTCTAGAATTAACATCGCTTGTTATTAAAAGGTTTCAGAGCAAAATGCAAACTGATGTCATTTATACCGATTTTAGTAAGGCATTTGATTCTGTTAGTCATTTACTTTTGCTTCATAAATTAAACATTATTGTGCTCCAAACTCCTAACCTCCTTTAATGGCTTTCCGAGTACTTGTGTGGCCGTACACAAAAAGTTGCTTTAAATCATTTGTCTCTAAACCTATTTATGTAACATCAGGTGTCCCCCAAGCTAGTCACCTTGGGCCTTTATTATTTAATCTCTATATTAATGATCTTCCGGCGGTTATACCAAACTCGCATGTGTACATGTTTGCTGATGACGTTAAATTATGTTTATCCTATAATGAACCTTCTTTTAGTAAATTACTATCTTCTCATATTAGTGCACTATCTGATTGGTGCAGCTTTAACCAACTTCATTTTAATTGTTCTAAATGTAAAGTAATGTCTTTCTGTAGAAGTAATTCTCATACTGCTCAGTACTTGCTTGATGTCTCACCACTCGATCGCGTATTAGAAATGAAGGGTTTGTGTATTATTCTTGACCCAAAATTAAAGTTTGATTCTCATATGTCGTGCATGGTTAATAAGGCCATCAATGTCGTTGGTTTCATCAAGCGATGGTTTAACGAAGTTTAACGATCCCTACACTACTAAAACACTTTATGCATCTCTAGTGCGACCCATCCTTGAATATGGATCTTGTGAGTGGTCTCCGCAATACAGGATTCATCAGGATAGAATCGAATCTGTTTAGAAGAAAATTCTTTTATTTGCACTTAGAAGTTTTAACTGGGTTTTGCCTTCCTTTTCAAGTAGACTTCTATTAATTAACCTTCCTTCTCTTTAAAACTGTAGAACTATGCATGGAGTTTTATTTGTTACCAATCTGCTCAATGGTGAAATCGACTCACCCATTTTATAAAGTCGAATAAACTTAACTGTCCCTATTAGATCTTCTCGTAACTTTGTACCTATTAACCTTGATCGTTGCTTTAGCAACTATCTAATGCATGAACCGTTTCGAGTAGTGTTTTCACTTGTATCCTTTGAGGTCTCCATTCCCATACTAAAAAGATCCATACTGCTTATTTAGCTAGTCATAATCACTAATCTTATGATCTGATTGGGTTTTTCTAGGTTTTTCCCAATCCTTGCAACAAATGTTGGATCATTAAATTTTTGTTGAATTCCACAGAATATTTAATAATAAGCTCTATTTTTTAAATTGACTTAATTTTAATTTTATGTCGACTGCTATTAGTTGACAATAAACAAATAAATAAATGAAAAGCTGAATCTAAGAATTATTAAAAATAATTTTATACGTAGTACGCGTACAGTCATTTGAGTTTATTTTCCCAGTGACCAATGTGACCAAACTTCAAACTTCATTTTGAAATTCAAGATTTTTTTGGTATCGATCGCATGTGTATATCAGAAACCTGAAGTGTTATCGATAAGCAAACTTTTTCTTTTCATGGTATAGGAGAGCTAAAGTTTCAACTTTGAGAACTCTAGCACTTATAGTCTCTGAGGTCGGCGCGTTAATACAGACGGACGGATAGACTGACGGATATGGCTAGATCGACTCGGCTGTTGATGCTGATCAAGTAACATATACATAAACCTTATGGGTTCGAAGATGCTTCCTTCTGTCTGTTACATATATTTGCACTAATACATTATACCCTTTTTTACCCATTTTATGGGTTAAGGGTATAAAAATGCATAAAAATGAACTCTAAAAGTTTACAGCGTTTGTGACACACAGTTGACAATATGAATTTCATGATGTGCTGTTTAGAATTACAAATTCACCGACCGTGTTCTGTCGTTACATCAGTGTAGTGCTACGAGAACTTGTGCAGGCTGGGAAGTAAATAGTTTACATGGATGGCTTTTTTATTCAGCAAATATGAGTCAGAGGGATTGAATTTCTAAAAGAATTTCTTACTGTTGCATCTAAAACTGAATTGTGTATTAAATGGGAAAAAAGGCCGGTTTTGAAACGAAAAATTAGTTTTTTGGTTTTGTTATTGAAAATTAGTCAATTGCACCAACGCAGGACAAAATTGCGACCATTGTATATTTTCTTGTACCTAAAAGTATAAATGTTTGGTAAGATTTTTGAGATTGTCGTCTTGTTTGCGTAGATTTGTAAAAAAACAATGTTTTGGAATCAAAGCTGTTAACAGATCTTCGAAAAGTAAACAATTTGCCCAACAACAGAAAGTGCATATGAGCTGAAAGTTTTGGCTGTTGTAAATGCAATTAAAAAATGGAGCGTCTACTTGTGATTCGATTTAAAATCATAACAGACTGCAATGCGTTTAAAATGTCAGAGTGGCTAGGTGGGCTTTGTTTCTGCAAGATTTTAACTATGAAATAGATCATAGGTCAGGGAGTCAGAAGAGACACGTAGATGCTCTTAGTCGGTTAAATTGTTTTTTGATTGAAGATGAGAGAAACTATCGAATTATAAAAGCTCAGAATAGAGACAACTGGATAAAAGCAGTAAAACAAATTTTAAAGATAGCAGATAGCTATGGGGACTTCTATGTGCAGAATCAAGTTCTTTATAAAGATACGACATAAGAACTGTTGGTGATATTGAATAGTAGAGAAAATCATAACAATGACTCATCGTGAGGGTTATTTTTGATGCAAGAAGACTAGAAAATATATCGAGAAATACTATTTCATTTATGACATTCAACCCTAAGTCGATAAAGTAGTTAAAAGCTGCTGAAGTGTAAAGTTGCTGAAGCCAGAAAGGTAAAAAGGAAGGTGATTATCACCTAAAGATAAGACGCCAGAGCCATTGGGTACATACCACATTGACCATGTGGGTCCATTGACGGAGACCAGAAATAATACAACACAAAACTCGTTGTAGTTAAAGGGTTTTTTAAATTTGTATGGCTATACCCAAAAAAATCAACATGTACAGATGAAGTTGTAAGTCGTTCAGAAAAGCAAGCATGAATTTTTGTTAATACACGCTGTACAGTGGCTGATAGAGGCACCACACTTACATCTTACGATTAAAGGCAGTATTGTGAACACGAGAACCTTTAACTATTACACATTTCAACGGGAATGACAAGAGGTAACAGAGCGGATTCATAAAATAGTGATACTAATGTTAAGCAAATTATCGCAAAACAATCTAAACAATACCCCACCGAGATGCACAAAGATGTCATCAAAGATGTTTCAAAAAACTGTTTGAAGACATTGAAACCGATGAATTATTGGTAAAACGTTATGAAATACGCGAAAAAGCCTACATTTATAATATCATGGTTTTGTGTATAAGAATATAACACACACCCCATAAAGTATCGATCGTAGAGACTATAAGAGCGAGGAAAACAGAAATGTTATCGATAATTTTAAAAAAAACTTGTTCTGATTATGGAGAGCTTAGGTTTTAATTTTGAAGTCTTTGGCTATTATGGTCTCTGAGATCGGCGTTCATACAGACGGACAGACAGAGAGAAGAATATATATATGTACTTTATAAGGTCGGAGATGCTTCCTTCTGTCTGTTACATACATTTGCACAAAACCATTATACCCTTATTTACCCATTTTATAATTTATTTAAATACACTTCAAAAGACTAAATAATATTTTCGTATTAAAACTTGATAGAGATCTTAAATTTGTATGGCTGCCTTACGATACAGTGGTTTGATTTCGCCGATTTTGGTAAATGATCTAACTGCAACCAACTGAAAACCTTGGCCAAAATTTTATTTCGATAGCTCACAAACTGTGGGACTAGTTTGCATAGAAACAGACTGACATTTCTGTGTCGATTTAGCTCACGATGCTGATAAAGAATATATATATATATATATACATTATATGGTCTGATATGTTTACTTTTATGCGTTACACATGCCATATCAAAATGACATTACACTTTTTAATGTATGAAAAAAATGTTAATAAGAAAAAGTATCAGGTTCGTTTAACAAAACCAAATTTGTATGCAGTTGTCGTTTCAAATTATTTATGCATTTTTGCTGCTTTAAATTTTGTTTTAACAGAATAACAATTTATTTAGCGCCAATTGGTTTTATGCCAATAGCACACGTAAACCATCGGGGAACATGTACCTGAGACAGTGATACGTTCCTCTAAGTACATAGATATATACTTTTAGCTCTCTCATTGGTTAATATTGTACAAAAAAACCGCAAAAAAAAGAAAGTGATTTTATGAGCGACGTGAGCGGAAACTTTCAACGTTCATGCGTACAAAAACAGGTAAAATGGCAACATTTAAAATTGTTCGACTATGTGAAGAACTTAAAGCCAAATCGCAAAGATTTTGTTTTTATACTGATAAAAACTCATTAACGCGACAAAAAGTAACTTTTTAGTATAATCATGACTTTGAAAACACGTATCTAAATAAATAACTTTTCCTTTACTTTAACTTAAATCGTTTATTGTTTTGTCTTAGTTTTTCTTATAACATTATACTAATCTCAATTAGTTTTGATCGTCTTAAAGTTATTTAATAAACACCTTAGCTATGAAATAATGGCATTAAGTTGTCGGCACTGCGTTGTAGCTTTCCATTTATCGTTTGTGTGTTCGTTTTGTGTTTTTTGTTGTTGTTTAAATACATATATTAAAACACTCTGCGAACGCGAAAACTTGACTATTCAGCTTAAATGTGAGCGAATTTCATAAAATTGCTTAATAATCTAACTATGCCCTATATGTTTTAATCAGCCCGTGCAGATCTTCAAACCAAAACCTAACAGTTATTGCAAAAGTAAAAAAACTCAAGTTGCGCTGTTTGAGTATTAATTTAATAATCAGCATCAAAAGTCAAATCGAAAAAACAAAGTTAAGAAATCAAATTTGTATTTTAAATTTAAAGTTCAAAATTGTTAGTTTTGCTGGTTAAATGCTTCCAGGTATAATATTTAAAGAAACACATATGTACATACATCGTAAATCTTCTTTTTCTTATTTTTTTTTGCATTATTATTAGTTTCTAAGGTGAACACTTTCAATTGCAAAAAAGGAATGGTATATTAAATTGGTCAATGAATAAACTGTATTGTAAAAAGGAACACATGAATCGCAGTCTACGTTTCTTTTAGTTATGTGCGGCTGTTGTTAGAATTAATTAATTTTGATTTTTTTTTTGTTGTATGCCTAAACGACGCGTTGTAAGCTGGACTTTCTTTTAACTAGTACCTAGCCTGCCCATACATATATATGTTTTAGTTTGATTGTTTTGTATACATTTTTGTACCCGGAAAGGGTGTGAAAGCGTCGATCTTAGAGACCTGGAGAGCCACAGTCTCCAGATGTTCAACTTTAGCTGGCCTAAGCCTAAGCCTAGGCAGTATAAGTTCGTTTCAAGGCTTTAATGACTTTTCTAGTTTTTTATATAAATATTTCATCGATAAAAAACCTGGAATTTTAAAATTGTTTTAATAAAATTTGAAAATATGGATAAAATATTTATCATTTGCAAAAATATATACTTTACGTATCGGGTTGAGTTATTTTCTAGTCGGGACTTTTGCACTAGAAACTATTTGATTGTGTTTGATGTTGTTTGTTATGGTTAAGTGGTTTTATATACAGTTATAATTAAAAAATCCATTTTTTTTATTTTATTTTCTTAATGTACATGTACATGTAAAAACGTACAGGAGTAGAATTTTTCTCACCTATAACCATTTTTTTTTTAATACCGATTTAAGTCCAAAATTTGTTTAAAAATAATTTTTTTTTTTTTTTTTTTTTTTTTTTTTTTTTTTTTTTGTTAGAAATATGTTGTTTTGCTTATTTCCTCGATTTTTATAAGCTGTAGCTTCGTTTGAATTAAATATTTTTTTAATAATAAGTCTTAAAATACCGTTAAAAGATACCAAAATAACAAATTTTTTATACATATAACATTTAAAAGTTTTTTCAGAAAAAATTCTTTAAATTTCGTTTTTTTCGGCCTTTTTATTGTATATAACCCCATAAGGCCTATATTTTAATATAGATTTTCGAAGCTCTTTGGATTTCGCTTCACTTGGTGACCCAATTCCAAAGACAATCATTATTTTTTTTCTGCTGCTCTTGTCCTAAACTGGTTTTGTGGATTCGGCAACGCTGATTGTCTACTTTTGCGGCCAACGTTAATGATTTCTTCGAAGTTATTTTCTCGTCTGCCAGATTTTCGATTTGAAAGTCAAAAGAGAAGCGTAGTTTTGCCACCGTGCAACTGTAAAAAGCAAGTTTGCTGCTTTTTAGGCAGCAGTACCGTTGCATAACCAACCTTCCAACACCAGCTCCAGGCACCCAAAAACCCAGCCCAAAACGGGTCGACAGACTGACCTGCCAACCTATCGGCTTATATTCAATCAATGTCGTCAGGTAGTTTTTTTTTTTAGTTTATTGTTAGACGTGTTATGCAGATGCATAACCACCTGCATACCAGGCTGATTGCCTCCCTTCTTGGTTTGCTCTTTCGATTTTTGACCCTGAAGCTAAATGTAGTTTCATTTGTTTATCAAACTTTTTTTTTAAAACATTTTAAAGGGTTTCAGCTTAATATTAAGGATATAATGTGTTTTTTCCGAGTTCACTAAGCTTGAATTTCAAATTAAGGTCTGTTATTCTATGAATCAAATGATTTGTAAAATAGAGCATTGAACTTCTACTTCAGACGAAACATAATCCTAACGAGTTTAGCCACATTTTAACATTAAAAATAAAAATCAATTGTGAAAACTAGCGGCAATTCAATAAAACTTGTTTTTATTTGCTGCTACACCTTAGACACTTACACTAATAGTTTGTTGCTTACTTCTACTTTAGTTTTTGTCTTCGTTACATGATGGGCTTGAAATTTTTTGTTTCATTATTTTGCACTTGGCAACTTACATACATGTATAATTATGCAGATGCTTAATTCAGAATTCCATTTTAAAACCAAATGTACAATTTGTTAATTTTTGTAATGCTTATTTACCTTTGCGATAAGAATAAAATTTCATTTATAATATTCGAAAATGATTTATTTATTCCCAGTTTGATAGGACTATTCGTACAGAAACGACTAGATCGACTGAGTCCGCGGTGCTGCTTAAGAAAATAACTTATGCTGTGGAAACCACTACGAGCTTATGACTGCTTATGGGGTCGGACATGCTTATTTCTATGTATTAGCTATTAATTGTCCATCCCTATGTTTTTGAGATCATACCATATATATCATAAGCGGATTTAACTAAAAAGTATGCAAGTTCGGCCCGTAACGTTTGGCCTGCCAAAGATAGCTCCCTCACATGTTATGCACATTGCATAAGTTTTGTAATGGCATTTTTATACTAAACCATAAAACAAGGGTTTTACTTTTTGACTGATGCAAAAATTGAAAAAGATATTGAGTTTTAAGATTTTGAGAGGTGGGCGGTAGTGGTGGTCGAATTCTTTCTATTTATTGCTAGAGGATGGTGTCTTCTACCTATTTTTTAAATTTGATGACTCTAGCTTAAAAACTGGCGGAGAAACATGCATTCCCGTTTTTCAAGGCAATGGGGCGTGGAGGGTAGTTTAGGGCGTGGCATCAAAAATTTGTATGCAGATTTTTGGGGCATGTTACCAGCTACCTCACCACCAATATGTGCTTTATTGATTTTCGCATTGAGGTGTATCGACTTGTCATCGATTTGCCAGGCCCCCTGAGGTAGCAGAGCCCTAAATTTAACACTTTGTCTGACGAAGACATGTACCAAGTCATTTGCAAAGTTGCAAGGCTCTAGCTTTAAAGGTGTCGAAAAAAGTTGCGTTCATACGGACAGACACCATGACGGACATTGCACAAACCCAATATACTATGATACCTTTGGTATCAAAGTATAATGACTGCTCATAAGGTTAAGGGTATGTCCTAGTCGGGATCTCTCAACTAGAGCCATCTTACTTATACTCTGATACCAATGTTATCATAGTATATTGCTTACTTACTTATACCGCCTACCTCTATATTTTTCTCAGTTTTTGCGCTAAAGTCTCCAAATCTGGAAGAGGGATAAAAGGTGCCTTCCGCCACAGATATGCATCACGCCTACCCCTTCTGCCAGATATTTATACCCAAAACCACCATATACTACTATTTGCACACAGTATGCTTTAAACAACTATGAAAACTGGTATCAGAGTTTATCGCAGTCGGTTAAGTCCGACTGCACCGTTCTTACTTGTTTTTTTTTTTTTTTTACTTTCTGACTTAAAATGCAATACTTCTCGTTATTACTAGTTATATTAATTATGACGGCAATATGCTATTAGTTACAGTATCTTAAGAAAATTTCCAATGAAAAATGTTAGCTGAGTAATGTTACCCAAAAATAATAAGTAATAGGTAATAAGTACAAATTTACTAAGAAACACACCCAAGTTTCAAAATAAGATAAACCTTTGTTATGTTAACACGACTGTTTAAAAGTCCCAGCAAATACAGGCCGTGAAGAGACCATTTACGCAGCCAATTTTCGCCTTGCTTTTTCTCCACACCTTAATGGATTCATCGGCATTTTTATTACGTCAGCAATACTCGCTGCGGTGGCTATGACGGTTGATGACTACAAAAAGGGAAAGTCCAAAGTGTCGAGGGCTTGAGTTTTGGATCCCTTCTTATGTAAGTCTTAAGCGCGTAACATACTGCGTTGATCACGTTGTAGTCCGTTTTGCCAAATACTTTCTTGGCTGTTTTTTTATACGCCTTTTCTATTTATTTATTTGGTTAATATGAACACATTTATTTAATAAAGTGAAATATAATTTAATTTTTATTCTTACGCTAGTCCCTAGTCGAGCTCTCGGGTAATAAAGAGTTTTATAATAAGTTTTCTTTAAAAAAAATGTATGTATTGTTTACAAAATGTTGAATCACAACAAAAAGTTAACAAAAAAATGCGTCGGTATTTAATGAATATATCGTTCTTACTTGTTGGGAGCTTCCGCTTTCGCTGACCGTTGCTTGTTATTATTTTAAGATGTTGCACACGTTGGTCACACATGTATGTATGTACGAAATTGTAAACTGCTTATGTGTATGAAAGATTGGAGCGAAGTGGTGGCTGTTACAATAAACTTTCTTACGTTATTTGATGGCTATAGCTTAAAAACTGTTAGAGATACAGGCATTTTCGTTAAAACTTGGATGGGTGCTAAGGGTGAAAGAAGTTTGAGTGGCATCCAATCTTTCAATGCACATTTTTAAGGAATGGCACCAACTTTGTGTCTGATTACTGTTATTCAGAGTATTTTGAAAATAAATTTTAAAGACACTTTTTTGTGACAAAAAAACATAAAAAGTCGTTTTTTAGGGTAAAAATTGACTTTTTAAACAGTAGAATGTTTTGTGTACATTCAGCAAATACTAGCAGCGAAGCTTTTTTTTTATACTTTGATACCAAAGGTATCATAGTATATTGGGTTTGTGCAAAGTCCGTAATGGTGTCTGTCCGTCAGTCCGTATGAACGCGACTTTTTTCGACACCCTTAAATCTAGAGCCTTGCAACTTTGCAAATATCTTGGTACATGCCTCCGTCAAACAAAGTGTTAAATTTAGGGCTCTACGACCTCAGGGGGCCTGGGAAATCGATAACAAGTCGATACACCTCGATGTGCAAATCGATAATACACATAACATATATTTCCCACTTTTTAGCACCTAGAGTCACAAAATTTGATAGCAAGATAGCTAGTGACATTCCTAAAAAACTGCATCAAAAGTTTGAATGCCACGCCCACCTGTTCCGCCCCACAGCCCCCTCAAATTATAAACATAAATGCCTGTATTTTTTACAGTTTTGAAGCTATAGCTACCAAATTTGTTAGGAAGGTAGATGCTGACATCTGACACAGATATGCATGGAAACTTTAGATGCCATGCCTCCAAACAACGGGCCATGCTCCACAGCCCTAAAATAAAACTGAAATGAATGTATCTCCGCCAGTTTTTAACTCCCACCTCTATATCTTTCTCATTTTTGTGCTAGAGTCTCCAAACTTGGTTGGGGGATAGAAGGTGCCATCCGTCATAGATATGTATCACAAATTTGGATGTCACGCTTACCCCTTCTGCCTGATACTTATATATAGAACCCCTATATATAACTATTTGCACACAGAATCCTAAACAAAGCTATGTACACTGGTATCAAAGTATATCGCAGTCGGTTGCGCCCGACTGAAACGTTTTAACTTGTTTTTGCTTGTTAACTGTGTAAATGAGCGGCCTTCGCTCAATCATATTTTTGGCCATCTGCTCTTTGCATGACAACTTCCAAGGGCATTTTGGTTTTTATTTCAGTATACCGTAAACACTTAACTCTAAATTTGAGTAAACAGCGCATAATGGCTTGTGCAAAAGTTTCTAACAGACAGAAGAAAGCATCCCTGAGCCCATGCCAGGAAGAACAAGTTTGCTTCAAATTATCAATAGCTTTTCTAGTTTTCGACGTACACATGGAATCGATAACAAACTTCAAAATTTATACAAAGAAAATGAGATTTTAAACTATGGATTGAATAATGAAAATCAACATTGGCTCTTAATTCCCAGAGTCCGGTGTCGCCATAGGCAGTTAACCTTATGGCCTCTTGGTGGGATCCATATGGGCCTAGAATCAATCTATATCTATCTTGGACAACATGCATGTGTTTATTGCACATTTATATGTAATTGAATAGATGCCTAACAATTGCGCCAAAAACATCGCATTTTATCATATAGCGTTACAAAACGCAAATATTTGCTTTACTAACAAGCTTTGGTTGTAAAAAATGCCTCCGTTCGTCAGTAGTTTGCGATGTTTGTTGACAGTCGGTAACAAAATTAACGTGCTATCGTGTTTACATGAACACTGCTTCTATTGACTTGCATACTGACTGACAAATACAATGGGTAAACATATGTACATAAAGTATCCATGTTGCACAATTCTATACAAAAACAAGCAAAAATGTTGCAGTCGGACGCACCCGACTGTGATATACTCTGATCCCAGTATGAAAATCGGTGTTAGAAGGTAAGAAAAGGCAGCCTGAAGGAGTAGGCGTGTTATTCAATTTTTGATACAGTTCTTTGACGAGTGTCACCTTTTATTTTCCTACCGAATTTTATGAAAAAATTTTAATGCAGATCTGTGGCGGAAGTCACTTACAATAAAAACAAGTAAAAACGTTGCAGTCGGACGCAACCGACTGCGATATACTTTGATACCAGTTATGTATCATAACTGTGTTAAGGAATCTGTGTGCAAATAGTTTTATATGGAGGTTTTTGGTATAAATATCATGCTGAAGGGGTAGTCGTGTCATCCAAATTTGTGATGCATATCTGTGGCGGATGGCACTTTCTATCCCCCTACCAAGTTTGGAGACTCTTGCGCAAAAACTGAGAAAGATATAAAGGTGGGCGGTATAAGTGGGAGTGGCTTTGATGCAGATCTGTAAAGGATGTCACAAACAATATGCCCACCAAATTTAGCTTAAAAACTGACAAAGATACATGCATTTCGGTTTTTATTAGGGCGATGGAGCATGGCCCGTTGTTTGGAGGCGTGGCATCCAAAATTTTGATGCATATCTGTGTCAAATGTCAGCATCTACCTTCCTACCGAAATTTTGTGGCTATAGCTTCAAAACTGTAGAAGATACAGGCATTTTTGTTTATAATTGAGGAGGACTGGGGGCGGAAGAGGTGGGTGTGGCATCCAAACTTTTGATGCAGTTATTTGAGGAATGTCACCAGCTATCTTGCCCCCCAATTTGGTTACTATAGCTGCTCAAATGTGGGATATATATGTGTTTTTATCGATTTGCACATCGAGGTGTATCGACTTGTTATCGATTTCCCAGGCCCCCTGAGGTCGTAGAGCCCTAAATTTAACACTTTGTTTGACGGAGGCATGTACCAAGATATTTGCAAAGTTGCAAGGCTCTAGCCTTAAAGGTGTCGAAAAAAGTTGCGTTCATACGGACAGACGGACGGACGGACAGACACCATGTCGGACATTGCACAAACCCAATATACTATGATACCTTTGGTATCAAAGTATAACAAGTAAAAACGTTGCAGTCGAACTCAACCGACTGCGATATACTTTGATACCAGTTTACGTAGCTGAGTTAAGGATTCTGTGTGCAAATAGTAATACATATATGGGGGCTTTGGGTACAAATATTAAGCAGAAGGGGTAGGCGTGACATTTAAATTTGTGATGCATATCTGTGGCGGATGGCACCTTCTATACCCCTACCAAAAAAACTAAGAAAGATATAGAGGTGGGCGGTATAAGTGGAAGTGGCATTAAAAATTTGATGCACATCTGTTACGGATGTCACTAACAATGCTGCAACCAAACTTGGTGACTACCCCAAAAACTAAGAAAAACATTGATGTTTCAAATTTTACATGGTGGGCGGTTTTAGTGGACGTGGCATCCAAACTGTGCACATCTGTTTCGGATGTCACTTAGAACGTTTCCACCAAATTTGGTGACTCTAGCGCAGAAGCTGGCGAAGATACATGCATTCCGGTTTTTATTAGGACGGTGGGGCATGTCCCGTTGTTTAAGGGCGTGGCATCCAGGGTTTAGATGCATATCTGTGTTAGATGACAGCATCTACCTTTATGCCGATTTTGGTGGCTACAGCTTCAAACTGTAGGAGATACAGGCATTTTTGTTTATAATTGGAACAGGGCTGGTGTCGAAAAAAGTTGCGTTCATACGGACGGACGGACGAACAAACGGACAGACACCATGACGGACATTGCACAAACCCAATATACTATGATACCTTTAGTATCAAAGTATTAAAATTTTGCGAAAATCAGAGCTCGCAAACTCAATTCGAGCGAATAACCTTAGCATGGCTGAGTATCCAAATATTCGACAATACTTTCAAAGCTAACCGATCATATCCACCATTCCTTAGTGTGTTGAAATTAATAACAGTTATAGGGTCTTTCCACTATTCAGTTATTCCCAGCTATTACCATTTTGAGAATCTGAGGATATGCCAACAAAATAGTCGAAAGGCCCCATAACTTTTATAATAATTTTTCTGGTAGAAGCTTTGGATAAGGGACCAATTAGTTTGGGGCAACGCGCGCATCTTTTAAAATGTTTACATACTTAACTTGAAACTTTACTTACAAGCTAACAAATTATTCTAGCTAAATGTACCAACTCCACTTAAAAACATTAGAATAAGAGCTTTTTTGTTTTACTAACAACGCAGTTTTTCTGGCAGCTTATGCGTCAAAAGGGTTTAGTTTTAGTTGGCGACTTGTCAAAAGACGATTGCCCAAAATTTGTGGTAATTTTCAAACTTTATTCTCCTTTTTTATACTTTGATACCCAAGGTATCATAGTATATTGGGTTTGTGCAATGTCCGTCATGGTGTCTGTCCCTCTAGAGTCACCAAATTTGGTGGGCAAGTTGTTAGTGACATCTGACACAGATCTGCATCGATGTTTTGGATGCCACGCCCACCTTCTAAAATCTGAAAACTTTATATCTCTCTCAGTTTTTGCGCTAGAGTCACCAAATTTGGTGGAAACATTGTTAGTGTCATCCGTAACAGATAGGCATCAATTTTTTGGATGCCACGTCCACCTTTACCGCCTACCTCTATATCTTTCTCAGTTAAAGTCACCAAAGTCGCAAGAGTCACCAAAGAAGGTGCCATCCGCCATAGATTTGTATCACAAATTCGGATGTCACGCTTACGCCTTCTGCCTTTATTTTATACCAAAAATCACCTTTTATTACTATTGGCACACAAAATACTTAACACAGTTATGTAAACTGGTATAAGTTTGCGTCCGACTGCAACGTTTTTAATTGGTAATTGGTTGTTTAAGTAGCTTTGACTTTTGCTTATTCGCTTTAATTTAACACTTTATTGTTAATAAAAATTCGCTAATAGCAGTCTAATTTATTTTGTTTTATTTTTTGTTTTTTTCCTCGTAGCAAAACTCACAAAGCTGCGTTGGCATTTCGGACTCATTGTGTTTGTCGGCGAGTAGACGTTATTTTAGCTCCGTACACACACATCAGCCCGCCGGACCTGTGAGGGAATTTCAAATTGATCCGTATATTATACTAGATGATGAACTTAAGTACTTTTATGATGATGTAAGGGATGTAAGTAAAGTTGGCATATTAGTAATAATAATAAAAAGTGAATTTGTTTAAACTCAATTGTTAACGTTGTGAGTATTAAATTAATAATATTTCTAAAAATTACAAACAAGTTTAGCTTGAAATTGTATACATTGTTTGAATACCCAATTGTAAAAGTCATATTTTTATACTTTGATACCAAAGGTGTCATACTACTGTGGGCAAAAAGTAAGGTGAATTTTCAATTTAAACTTCGATGGCCTAACAATTCGGGCTAGTTCTTTTTTTCTTGAGTTAGCAGGACTGTTGATGACATCTGGGCCAAATTTCATGTCAATGTCATTATCAGTAATATATTTACGCTTGTGTTTTCCAAACGACCAAGAGTGCATTTTTCGATTTTTACAATGTCTGATTTAATTGAGCAGAGAAGTGCCATTAAATTTTCTTTGCGGAATGAAATTTCTGCTGCGGAAACGTTAAGGATGTTGCGGAAGGCCTTTGGTGATTCTACCATGTCACAAAAAAAATGTTTATAAGTGGTACAAAGACTTCAAAGAGGGTCGAGAACGAGCACGTCAAAGCAAAGACTATACAAAGTATAGACAAGACAACTCGCTCTTGAGTTTAACTCAAACAAAACATATGCGGCTACGATTGGGATTTTAGATTTTTGTGTTTGCATTTTTCATTTGGGTGCTTTGGCTTGTGTGTTTGTTTTTTCGTCGTTTGTTTTGACCGTTTCGAAACGCACTTTTTTTTCTTTTAGTTCTAGTCACCCGTCGCTTGCTTATTTTCTGACATCCAGTTGGTGTATAAAGGAGAACAAACCAAAACAAAACAAATAAGACCGCAAATTTTTGCGCTTTTCATTTTGGGTGCCTTTGCCTACTTTATTTCTGAAATCCAGCAGGTGCATAAGGGAAATAGCAAACCTATCCATGATATACAAGTGTGAGACAATAATCATACATTGCCGCTTTTCACTTCTCTTGTTGTTGTCAGTGAACTAGGCATTGCTTGAGTTTGGCAATTTTCGACTTTTAATCAATCGACAAAAATTAAAGGGTATCATTTTGTGACTTTGTGCAAATGTCATGAAATGAACAATGTCTTATGATTATTGCCTTAAAATATGTTTACCCTTACTTTTGAAACTAAATATTGCATTTATTATTAAGCAAAATAAATGCATATGACTTTCAAAACGAACACTCAATCTAACTTATTTAATATCTTTTTACTTGAATTAAATAGCCATAATACCAAAAACTTCATTTAATGTTTTAAGTTGGCATAATTATATATTGCAACACAGGGTATTTTTTCATCGATCCTCTTTAAGTTGTGCCAAGCATGCAAACGTTTGAACAGTTTTGCTGATGTGCTTTGCACTTTCTGGTGTCGCATTTGCGTATGCATATGTGTATGCATACACGTACACACACATGAAAGCGCAGGCCAAAGAAACGAAGTAAAAAAAATCAACAAAGCTAGCAAAGCATGAGGAAAACTTGACATTCATTTTCTGAATTCTCTTTCAGAATTTATATGCATGCGTGAACATCTGCATGGTGATTGCGATTGCAACATTGTTTGCTAGTGTCATCGACCAAAAAAAGAAAGAGTATGAAGTAGAAAATGCAAAACTGAAATTTGGACAAAGCTAGGAAAGCAAGAGCCCAGCGCGGTGTTTGGGTGCTTTGTTGTTATACCCTTAACCCATGTATGAAACAGATAGAGGGAAGCATCTCCGACCCTATAAAGTATATACATATATTCTTGATCAGCATCAACAGCACAGTAGATCTAGCCATGTCTGTCTGTTTGTCTGTATGAATCCAGTATTTATCCAGTGGTAAATACACACGAATGACAGTACGCGTTACGTATGGGGTTAAGGGTATGCCCTAATCGGGATTTCTCGACAAGAGGTTGCCAAGTGCGCAAAGGAATCATATGGAGAATGGAAGAAATGACAAACAACGCGGGCCTCATTTGCGCTGTCTGTTTGCAAAGACAACCATTTACATTTTGTTTGAGTTAAACTCAAGAGAGAGTTGTCTTGTCTATACTTTGTATAGTCCTTGTTCAAAGTCGTTCAAAAATCAAGGTCATGATGACAGTTTTTCTCGATTTTCGTGGTGTGGTGCACTATGAATTCCTTCCATCCGGTCAAACTGTTAATAAGCCTTATTAAATAAGGCATATTATTTGATCGTTATGCGTCGTTTGCGTGAAGCAATTCGTCTAAAAAGACCAGAATTATGGGCCAACATTGGTTTTTGCATCACGATAATGCACCGTCTCACACTGCACTCGTTCTTCGTGTCAATTTCGCCAAAAATTCAACGCATATCGTTCAGCAACCACCGTATTCGCCTGATTTGGCTCCGTGTGACTTCTGGCTATTCCCAAAACTCAAGAGACCACTTCGGGGAGCGCATTTCGAGTCGATTGAGAAGATAAAAGCTGAATCGAAGAAAGCGCTGATTGCTATACCGGAAAGGGACTATTTGGCATGTTTCGAGGATTGGAAAAAACGTTGGCATAAGTGTATTTTATCGGGATTACTTTGAAGGGGATGAAATTGATTTAGAAGAATAAATAAACATTTTTCATTCTACAAACAAATTCACCTTACTTTTTGCCCACAGTAGTAGTATGTATATTGGGTTTGTACAATGTCCGTCATTGTGTCTGTCCGTCCGTCTGTCTGTATGAACGCAACTTTTTTCGACACTGTTAAAGCTAGAGCCTTGCAACTTTGCAAATATCGATACACCTCGATGGTCAAATCGATAAAACACATATATATCCCAGTCTAGAGTCACCAAATTTGGGGGCAAGATAGCCAATGGCATTCTCCAAAAAACTGCAAAAAAAACCTCTTTCGCCCCCAGCCCCGCTTCAATCATTAACAAAAATTGATGTATCTCCTTCAGTTTTGAAGCTATAGCCACTACCTTAATGGTAACGTGAAAAAGAGAATATTAAATGCTTTGCTAGTTTGTTGTTAAACATTAATTAACTTATTTATTTTATATATATTGCTTAAATTTTGTAAAAACTATCGGCGCAGCGAAGCAAGCGGGGCACTTACTAGTTTGGTATAAAGGCAGATGCTGACATCCGACACAGATATGCATTAAAACCTTGGATGCCACGCCCATAAACAACGGTACATACCCGACCGCCCTAATATAAACCGGAATGCATGTATCTTCGCCAGTTCTTAAGCTAGAGTTACCAAATTTGATGGCAAGATAGCTGGTGACATTCCTCAAAAAACTGCATACAAATTTCGGATGCCACGCCCACTTATACCGCCCACCTCTATATCTTTCTTAGTTCTTGGGCTAGAGTCTCCAAACTTGATAGGGGGAAAGAAAGTGCCATCCGCCACAGATAAATGTCATGCCTACCCTTTCTGCCTGATGTGTATACCCAAAACCCTTATATATTACTATTTGCACACAGCATCCTTAACACAGCTATGCAAACTGGTATCAAAGTATATCGCAGTCGGTTGCGTCCGACTGCAACGTTTTTACTTGTTTTAATTGAGGTCCGTTTTACGTTTTTGCAAAAGAGTATTAAAAAAACAAGTAAAAGTGTTACAGACGGACGCAAGCGACTGTGAAAGATTTACATTTACATACATTTTAAAAGCGATAGTCATATTTTGTGGGCGTGGCATCAAAATTTTAATTTTTAAGGAAATGTCACCAGATATCTTGTCAGCAAATCTGAAGATTCAAGCTGGTTACATATCGGATATATATATATATTTTTAAATTATTTATTAAGTGTAAAACCTGTACTATCATGATAAGTACTTTAACAACACATATGTGGAAAATGCAACATAAAACCAAACCCCATAACCCAGTATGAGGATTTTAAATACAGGACGTCTTATTGACGCCCAAATGTCTTGGCAAAACCTTGCCGTTTAAGTCGCCTTAAAGGTCGGGCGGTGTTTTAGAAATCCTCGCAGTATCTACTTGTGTGCCTTTCAATCTGCTCTTCAACTGTGTGCAGTTTGAGGTCCTTGTGGAGTGTGGAACCACGTACGTACCAGGGACAGTTGGTTATTTGTCTTAGTACGCGATTCTATAACACTTGTACTTGTTTATAATTGGACTTGGCTGCTATTCCCCAAATCTGCAATCCATAAAGCCATATCGGCAATACACAGTGAACATATACCGCAGTGGTTGCAGTCTGTGACGACAATTTTTGACTGTAGCTTTGAAGTGTACAGGGTCGTGCCGAGATACTTTGCCTGCAACGGCTGCTCTATGGTAACTCCCTCTAGCTGGATTGAAGTGGTATGCTTTTGTCTTTTGAGGGTGAAACATGGGTTAATGGTTTTTGTCGGTTTAACTTTAATGTTCCACCGTTTGCACCAAGCTGCGAAAGTAATCCATTACTTGATTTAACGCGACTTTTGGAGTTATAGACGACCTCAATGTCATCTGCATACGTCACAATAACTGCCTTAGAAGAAGCTTCCATATGTTGAACAGTAGGGCTGGGTAAATCTGCAGTGTACAAGCAAAAGAGCAGCGGACCAAGAACACTGCCTTATCGAACGCTTGCTGCATGTCGATAAAAACAGCATTGGAGTACTCCAGATCATCAAAAGCCTACATGATGTGCGTCACCAATCTGTGGTTCTGTTCCACTGTGCCATGTCCCTGTCGAAATCCAAATTGGTGAACCGGCAAGTTATTGCATAAGCCTCTCCCATAGTTAAGACAGGCTGGGTAACATATGGGATAAAAATACGACTTTCAAAACGGAAATGCATGTACTTTCACATTTTCAACAGTCAGCTGTGAAAGATATGGGGATTTTCACTGTAAAGGATGTGGACAATTCTGATAAAACTTCTTAATTTTTTTTTTTTTTTTTTTATTTATTTCTTCTATAATATTTTATCTTGGGTGATTTTTGCTTAAAAACCTAGGATAAAGTTCTGATCATACTGGCGGACGGACACCAGAAATGATGGACATCGCACAAAACCAATATAATTTTTACCTTTGGTATCAAAGTATAAATGACCAATACCTCAATTAATCTCCACAGCTGTTGCAGTCGGGAACATCACAGCCAGAACTTGATACCATAGCATGCTACTACTTTGATGGCCAAGGCAAAGCCCTTCGTCCCATGGTAACAATGCTGATGGCCAAGGCGTTAAACTACCATCTGAACAACGAATCACAGTAAGTAGTCTGCTAGCATCAGGCTGGCCATATAATGCCACACATTTGTTCATGATTAGCAGATCTCTGCACATTTATGATAAAACAAGTAAGAATGCTCTAGTCGAAAAAGCTCTACTAGCAGGTACATACTTTGAACCTGTTACTTTACGATTACATTTAATTTTTATGTGCTTTGTCGTAGTTTTTGAATATGTTTAATAACTTATCAATTTTTAAAACTTCCCAATTCAATCTTTTCTTTGCCTTCGATTTCAAGTTCATATCGGAAACTAAATCTCTAAGTCTCTAGCTCTCATATCTAAGATACGACGCGTTCACACATACAGACGGATGGACAGACGTACATGCCAATATGTATTTACTTGGCTGTAGACGCTGATAAAGAATAAACATAAGCTTTATGGGGTCGAATACGCTTCTCCTGTTCTGTTATGTTGCACAAAATACCCCTAAAATACCCATAAAATGGGTAAATAAGGGTATAATAGTTTTGTGCAAATGTTTGTAACAGAAAGAAAGAAGCATCTCCGACCCGATAAAGTATATATATTCTTGATCAGCATCAACCGCCGAGTCGATATAGTCATGTCTGTCAGTCTTTCTGTGACATCGAAGTTTAAAGTTTGGTCATTTCGGTCACTGGGTAAATACACACAAATGACTGTACGCGTTCCATATGGGGATAAGGGCTTTGAAAATTAAAAAAAATAACATTAATACTTTTAAATTACGCACTCAATATCGCCCTGACAGCCAATTGTTACATAAACAACGACAGATAGCACTATTTTCCGAAATGGTTCACTCAGCCAGCTTAGTCCATGACGATGTCATCGATCAGTCTGATTTTCGACGCGGCAAGCCCAGCGTTAATGCTTTATGGAATCACAAAAAGGTAAGTCCTTAATACTTATTTCATCCATACAGCCTCCAACAGAAAAATCTTATCTTCATATTTATTTGCCTATATCATACAAAAATTTAAAGATTTTTATTGATAAATAGTTAATACTTTAAATTTTTTTTGAGTACTAATTTATTATTAAAACAGTTTGTAGGCAATTATATATTTTTCATTTTAATTTTATTTTAATATCTTGTGAAATTTGTATACTCTGAAACCTCAAACGATATATTACGAGGATGGATGATTTTGTCGCTTGCACCACAGTGCTCTTCAAAGTTGTAGCAGAAGCCTGACAAACTGCATAAGACATTAGTTCTTATAATCTGATACCAAGGTATTAGTTGTATATTGGTTTTCTGAATGTCCGTCGTGGTGTCCGTCTATCTGTATGAACTTGCGTTATTCAAACACTTTAAAAGCGAGCGCCTAACAACTTTTCAGATGTGGTCCATGACTGCGTCAGACAGAGTATCAATATTGGGGCGCAAAGAAAATCGTTAACATGTCGATACATCTTGATGTGCACATCAATAAAACACATATATAAAACTATCCACAATTGAGGGACATGATAGCTGGTGACATTCCCCAAAACTCTGCATCAAAAGTGTGGACGCCACGCCAACCTCTGACGCGCCATTCTCTATCCAATTATAAACGAAAATGCCTTTATTCTCCTCTCTTTTTAAGCTATAGCTGCCAGGTAGGCAGCTGGTAGGAAGGAAGGTAAATGGTAAGAATGATTATTTTTATGAAAAGCGGGTAAAATTATATGTTATTATGCCTTCAATGGCCAATTAACAGCAATACCTGGAAAAAGAAATAATTTAATTCATTTGGTGTCTTGCAACTCTTAAATGAGAAATGAAACTGAAATGAATGTTTGTCTATATGTCCTTCATAGAATCGTTAAGCAATTATCCTACCTACACCTTAATTTAGAATCAGACGCGCAACGATCATTTATACGGTGTTTTCACTACGGTTGCGTTTTGCGTTAAATGGCAACAAGCAGCTTCATTTCCCTACAAATAGCATAAGGGCCTAGTGGTTACAAAAAGTAGCTATGATAAGAGATTTTCGTGGTCGACTACCGCCAAAAGAACACTAACTGAACTGTGTCAGGACAATGTGGACCGATTTCGGGGAGCCAGAATAAACTTCCATATAACAAATCTAAAGGGGACAAGAAAAAACTTTATTATTTAGAAATTTCGTTATATAGAAATGTTTGAAAACTTGTGTCATTTAAGTAATTTTATTTAAAAGAATCAGTAATGTAAGCGAAATGCGTGTGAAAATGTTTTCTTTCCTGCAGACTCAAAGTCAACTGCAGACTAAAGAATCGCGCAAATTTTAACTTTCTACAATGTGTACAATTATTCTAATTACAGTTAATCACAATCCGTTATTCTTTGCTTTGGTAAAAAATGTAAGTAAAAAATTGTGTAGCGAAGATCAGAGAAAAAGCAAAACATAACACGAAAATAAAACGTTAAATGAAAAAAATGTGTTTTTGTTTTCTTTTCGCATTCTCAACGTAAAATGAAACAAAAACGAAAAAAATCGTTATAGGGAATAGAAAACGCGTAATCGTACGAGCTACGTCTTAAAATTAAATTCGTAAGAAAGAAATATTCGCAATAGGGAAATTTAATATATGAAGAACAAAACACACTGAATGTTGATCCAAAAAGCAGTGTGTGCGAAATTAATTCGTTATATTGGAAACTTTGTTAAATGGGAGTTCGTAATATAAAAGTTCGTCTGTATATAAATATAGGGAAATGGTGGTGAAATTGAAGAATTTTGGACCATCGTACATCGCATTTTACATACTTTTCGCGGTTGGTTGAAGAGACCCATATCAGCAACGTCATCAGTATTTATCAAAGAGCTGTTATGTTCGATGGCAAAGCGACGGCGGATTGAAATCTCCGCTAAATTAAAGGAGTGCAAATTGGCGGTAATGGTGCGTATGGGTGAGGAATCAGTAAACTTTCACAAAAAAATGCTGAATCTCATTAGAGCTCGTTATGCACAGTTATGTTTTGTTTGCTAATTTTGCTATGCAAAATATGTAAATATTATTAAGAATATGAATACATAATAAATGCACGGTGTCTTAAATTGGAATTGTTAATTTAACTTGAATTATTATTTACGAATTCTAAAGTTAAAGCTTGTCTAACCGCTTCGGCACTCGCATTTATATTGTCCAAGAATTCTTCAAACTCTGGTTGGTCATTTCCATGTGCCTCGCGTTGCTACTTCTCGCACACGAAGGTGGGTATCCAGCACAGCAAAAAAAAAATTTTCCATACAAAATCGTCGTAGCGGGAAAGGTTTTTTTTTGGCTTCGTGTTTTTTTGGTATCCAGTAACGTAACAAAAATACTAAACTTCTTATCGATAGTAGCGATTAATTAAATATGTACACACTGGCGCTCGGCTCAGGAAATACCAAATCATATATATTATTGTGCCGAGAGCAAAAACAAACAGTTCATAAAAAATAAAAATAGAAAAGAAGTCAAAAAAACAAGTGAAAAATTTAAGCCATGAGGAGAAGATTTTGCTTATTAAATCTGTCATGTCGCACCAATGCATCTGGAGTCTCACAGAGGGAAAACATTTTTATTTCAGTACGGTGAGACATGCATGGGAGAGTATTGGAACAGAGATAAATAAAGATCCTAAGTTAACATATTCATATGTTATTAAATATATTAATAATCAAAAATATCTTTGTTAGCGAATGAGTGCAAGAGCGCTTGGACGTCGCTGCGTGACAGCTTGCTTGTTGCGTTTTTGCAAGAATATATGCTACCAACAACGGAATAAACATACTTTTTCCACTATTCATCTTGTCTTTTTTTTTATTCGCTATTTGTTGTTTACTTTTTTGTATTTAATGCCTCAGGGTGTGCCTAAGATTTTAAGCAAGAGGGCATATTTTTACCACACATTGGAGGTCACACTGGACACGCTTCCAAAATATATCACACATTTTGGACAGGAATTTTTTGCTGTACTGGATACAGGCCTTAAAAAGAAAAAATGAAATGTAGGCACTTAAGTGTGCCTTTATTACTTTTTTACCCCTTCGATTAACAATTTTTTTTTTTTTCGTTTTTGGAATTTTTTTGTTAGGTTACGACCTTCGATACACACTAGAAATAATGTGTAAATTTCCATCAGAAATATTTCTAGCTCCTGCGTACTAAGCTTAAAGCATAACGCACTTTTGTGCCAATGTAAATCCCAATTCTGCTTTGGTAGTATAAACGCCACATACGGCTGAAAAATCTTCAAAGACATGCCGCTTTTCGTCGATATGTGATGTTTGAAACAAATTTTTCAATACATATACTTAATGGGGTCGGCGATGCTTTCTTCTGCCTTTGCATAAATTTGCACAAAACCGTTACCCATTTTAAGCTTAGGGGCTATAAAAAAAATTGTGCTATTGCACTAAAATGTTGCACTCAAGAAAATACTTTAGTTCCCTGCACAGAACGCCCATTCGAAATGACATTCGATCAAAAAATACTATTGATCGTTTGTATTTCAGTTTAAAAAAGTTTTTTTTCTTGCATTTTTAACGTTTTAATTAGAAACCAAGGCTTTATTGTGAAATTTAAAAGAAACATAATAATTTCAATATTTTACCATACAATTTTTGGCTACATGCTCCTCCATGGATAAATTGCGGTACGAAGGTTAGCCAAATGATTGTGTAATTGGTGCCTTTTTTTGTTTGGGTTTATATTCTGAGATCAAAGGTTTCTTTAACGAAAAGCTTTGGACCAGCTTGAAATTGCATGATGTTGTGTTGACGTACAGGAAAGGGACTTGGCTCCTCTTTTTCCATTCTGTGCCGTCTCTACCGTAAAAGCATTCCGCCGTAGCTTCAGGTTGAACGACTGTTGCAGGCTTTGTGCCTTCATCCTTTTCTTCGTTTCGCTATCAAATATTTCGTTCAGTTCGATAATCAAGTCGTTTTGATGCATCATCTGACACATAGTCACCTCTCTATTATCTTTCTCGTCGCCTTTATCGTCAAATCCCAAAGCTTCTTCTACGTTTTCGTCATTTCGATCAAAGCCAGACACTAATGCGTTGCCCAATCGCGTATAAAAATCAGTTCTCCGACTTATAGTGCGTATAAAATAACTCGATTTCATCAGTCTTTATTACAACTGTTCTGTGCAATAGTTGTCTGTTAACTAAATCAGCGCCTGTTATAATTGCTTTCACGCCCTTTCTTTACAATGCCAAGTGATGACCTTTTTAATTTGATTTTTTGAGCTAGAGTCGCCAGATTAGTTGAGAAGTTAGGCAGTTAGCTGAGTACATCATCCTAGTTTGTTGGGAAGTTAGGACACGACGTGACCTTTGTTGAGTAAGTCGTTTCTGCCTTCCTTTCTTTGTTTCACTTAAACGACGCTGTCTCATATGAGCGGTACGTTTAGTAGGTCTACCCATATTCAGAAAACCTGTTAAATATACCTTCAAAATCACTAAAAATTAAAAAATAAACAACAATTTTGACAAAAAAAAAAAACCAACTTCAAAATAACTAAAATGCCCTAAAAAGTAAAAAATAATTGAGTTTTCTTGTACAAGTAGTATGAACTATGGTTATTTTTGGAGTCGGTGTCGGGGGCGTGGCATCCAAAGTTTCCATGCATATCTGTGTCAGATTTCATCATCTACTTTCCTACCAAATTTGGTGACTATAGCTTTAAAACTGTACAAAATACAGCCATTTTTGTTTATAATTTGAGGGGGGCTGGGGCGGAAGAGGTGGGTGTGGCATCCAAACTTTTGATGCAGTTTTTTGGGAAATGTCACCAGATATCTCGCCTTCAAATTTGGTGACTCTAACTGCTAAAATGTGGGACATATAAGTGTCTTATCGATTTGCACATCGAGGTGTATGGTTTTGCTATCGATTTCCCAGGCCCCCTGAGGTCGTAGAGACCTAAATTTAACACTTTGTCTGACGAAGACATGTACCAAGATATTTGCAAGGCTATAGCTTTAAGGCTGACGAAAAAAGTTGCGTTCATACGGACAGACGGATGGAGGGACGGACAGACGAACGGACAGACACCTTGACAGACATTGCACAAACACAAAGTATAAATATACGGTTTTTCTTATATTTTTTGTCTAACTTTACTTTTGATATAAAAAACAAGTAAGAAGGCTCTAGTCGAGAAATCCCGACTTAGACACACCCTTAACTCCAAATGGAACCTGTACAGTCATTTGTTTGTATTTACCGTGACCAATATGATTTAACTTTACTGCGATATCTCATATGATGCTTAAAAACTTTAATTTGGCTTGGAACTATAGATAAAAAGTAAAATATGATCGCCATTAACAAATTTAGGAATTGTAAATTAATTTTTTTTAATTCGTCGAATTGGTAAAAAACAATGTAATATTAAAGACTCATGTTAAATCTGTATTCAGTTGCAGGTGATACTATTTTTTCTGTTTATGGCCTTTCTCATTAACTTTTAGCCAACCTTATCATGACTGTCGCTCATAAAGTGGTAACAAACCACCTTGGTTTGCAAGGGAATTATCAAAACTGAAGAATGTGAAGACAAGATCTTATAAAAGGTTCAGAAAATCGATAACTTCTATTGACTTATCTACTTATATAAAAGCAAAGTCTTATTTTCTTTCTGTTAACACATCCTGTTATAATACTATCTATTCGTTATATATTTGTAGTATGTTTATTAACGACCGCTTCATGTGGTGTACAATTTGTGACTGACTTTCTTAACTCAAATGCGCGCTACTGTACGGTAGACGAATATTCATACAAAGTAAACGTAAGAATAGAATTGCTCGCAGGCAATGATAATTTACAGTTAGGTTGTGGGTATGCTTTAATGTAACAACAAGAGAGTGACAGTGGGACATAATGCGTTGTACTTGTATCATATATTTCTAACACTCCTTCTCAACGTAGTATGTTCACTTTATTCAAAATATAAAAGCTCCTATTTATTTTCAGTGCATACCCATCATACCAAAACATTTTATATGCTTAACTTTTCTAAGGTTCTTGGTTAGGACATCTGATATTATGTTTTCAGTTGATACATAACTAATTTCAATTAAATTTTCCTTAACCATTTCCCTGACATGGTGATACTTAATATCAATATGCTTGCTGCGCGCATGAAATTTTGAATCTTTAGCAAGACATTGCGCGCTTTCATTATCACTAAAAACCTTTGTTGCGTGACCATCCTTCAAACCCATTTCGCTAATGAGTTTACGAATATATGCTGCTTCCTTGGCAGCTGTTGACAGAGCCACGTACTTTGCTTCAGTACTACTACGGGCCACGACGCTCTGCTTCTTTGACTCCCAAGATATTGCTGCCCCTGCAGCGAGAAACGTCCAACCACTGTAGGACTTCCGGTCTGTGCAATCTCCAGCCCAGTCAGCATCGACATAACACTCGATGGGCTTTCCAGTCCACTTATAACAAAGACTCAGCTCAGTTGTACCTCTCAAGTATCGCAGAACTCGCTTAGCACCTACCTCGTGCTCCTTGTGAGGGTTTGCATTGCGCTGCGAAAGCTTCGCAACAGAGTGTAGTATATCAGGGCGCGTGGTTATGGCCAGATACATCAACGAACCTATCAGGGATTGATAGCTTGCCTGGTTCGCTCTCTCGCACTCCTCATTGTCACACTTAACTTGGAATCCAGCCTCCAAAGGTATACCGTTGGGTTTGCAGTTACTCATACCATATTCGGAAAGAAGACCCTCTATGTACTGTTTGTGACCAACAGTAACGTTGCCAGTTTCTCCTTCGCGGTCAATTTCCATTCCAAGGAAATGTTTCAGCTGTCCGCCATCGACTACTTCGAATTCGCCCGCTATCGACGCCTTTATATTGTTGAGTACCTCTTTGGCTGTGCTGGCCACAATTAAATCGTCGACGTACACAGCAATAATGCTGAACTCACTACCAGAGCGTTTAGTATATAAACACGGTTCGTTGACACATGGGACGAAACCAATCTTCAAGAGCACATCATTAAGTTTTGCGTTCCATTCTCGACCACTTTGTTTCAGTCCGTACAAAGACTTCTAGAGCTTTAGTACACTCCCAGGGTTATCTGGCTCGATAAAACCCTCTGGTTTTCGCAAATACACCACATCTCGCAGCTCACTGTTAAGATAAGCAGAAGAAACATCCATCTGATGCATATACATACCCTTCTCGACCGCTATGGCAATAACCAATCTGATTGTAGAATATCGCGCCACAGGAGAGAACGTTTCAGTGTAGTTTACACCGTATCTTTGGCTACAGCCCTTGGCCACCAGACGAGATTTGAAGCGACTTATGTTGCCATCTTTGTCACGCTTTACTGCAAAAACCCATTTACAGCCGATCGCCCTTTCGCCTTTAGGTAGATCCACCAGCGCCCATGTTTTGTTGGCTTTTAAACTATCGATCTCCTTCTGCATTGATGCCCTCCATTGACAAGCATGATTTGAGCTCAAGGCTGCAACTACCGTTTGCGGTGCTGCAACATCATCGGTTGTCATAATGTTCAATACATTAAACTGTTTACGAGGACGCCCTCGTTGCCCCGTTCGGATCAGCTTCGGACGCCCAGGACCCCTTCGGATGCTCGTCTCATGTTGCTCGTCTTCTTCAGCCTCTTCAATCTGTACAATCTGTACGCTTTAGCTGACTCTGAGTAGCCAACCAACAAACGCACCTCGCCCTTTGGGAGAAATTTCTGGCTATGTGTCTTGTTCATCACAATAGCCTTTACACCGAAGACTCTTAAATGGCTCTCAGACCAAGACTCGAAAGGTGTCATGTCTTCCAGTGTTGACGTCTCCGAACGATTCCTCAGATATGCCGCCGTGTTAATGGCTTCTGCCCAAAATCCATCATTTAGACTAGCATGCAGAATCATGCTTCTTGCCATCTCCACCAATGTTCGGTTCGCGCGCTCAGTCACACCATTCCGCTGAGGTGTGTATGGCACAGTAAGCCGTCTCTTAATACCATTGCTTACTAAAAATTGTTCAAAAATACTCGCGTTCATTGTCACTTTGTAGACATTTAATTTTCCGACCCGACTGTTTTTCAGCAAATGCCTTAAATTGTTTACATTTTTCGAGTATTTCATCACGGGTTTTAGAAAATACACACACGTGTAATGCGATTTATCATCGATAAATGTTGCAAAATATCGCGCACCTCTATATGAACAATTACTCATAGGTCCACATATGTCTGTATGCACCAAATCCAACACACCTTTCGCACGATTTTCAGTTTTTCGTGGAAATGGTTTATACGCATATCTTACACGTTGCTCAGATTTCGCATACATGATCCCTTAGATCAACACACAAATTTGCCTTCAAGCCATGCACCAGATTTTTCTTAATCATTTTGTTCAGACTGCTTATGTTCAGGTGTCCAAACCGATTGTGCCACTTTATTATTTCAGCTAAGTTAGCCTGCGCGCCAAAACACTTTTTGTCGTCTGTTTCGAACAAAAACAAATCTTGCTGCTCCTTAGCAACTAAGATTACATCGTCATCACGATTTTTAATGAACGCACTTTGTTGCTCAAACACAACACTAAATCCCTGTTGGACTGCTTTTGATACAGAAATAAAGTTACATTGAAGGTCTTCCACGTAGAGTACATCTACTAGTTCTATTGTATTTAAACACCAATTTAATCGCACTGCAATATAATTGTTTCCAGCTTAAACAATTCTCTCTTTGTGTTCAGTTAATTTTATAAAGCGCGATTTATCAGCACACAAATGTGCTGTTGCGCCACTGTCCAGGCACCAAACATTTTTCGCAAAACTAACGCTATGATTCGAAAAAGCAAATACAGAGTATGATTTCTTTTGATCTTTATTGTTGCTGTAATTCTTTTCGTTTTGCCGTTTGTCGCTCGCAATACTCTCACTGACTTTTGTTTTACAGTTAGCAGCAATATGCCCGCGACGACCGCACGACCAGCAACCGGCCCGTTTTGCACTCTTTTGTTCTTTTTCATTTTTTACAGTTACCCGACTGTCGCACCGCGATGAGAACATTTTCTGCTCTACTCTTTGTTCGTTGTCCGATTTACGCCTTTGACTCGCTTCAAGCAATTTAACTTTCAACGCACTTAATGCAGGCGAATAATCACGTGATTCTATTGCCACGACAAAATTTTCAAAGGCCTCTGTCAAACTTGACAACAACAACATAGACAAACACTCCTCGGGTAGAGTAAAATCGATCTTGCACAGTTTTTCTTCGAACTTATTTAAATGCATAGCCATATTTTCCGAGTCTGACGAATTAATGCGTAGTAATTGTTTTAACAACGTAACGCGACGTGCAGGTCCCTTTGGCATATGAATTTCTTTAAGTCTTTCCCACGCACTTGCTGCTGTTTGGCAATTCTTGACACTGTTAATCTGCGATGCCTTTATGCACAGCATAATACTGGCCAACGCTTTTTCGTCTTTAGCATCAAACGCAGCTTTAACATCCGCGGCGTCACTTTCGTTTTTCACGATTCGACCGCAGACCACGCCCCATAATTCGGCATGTATATTCTTTTAACGCCCCACTATTTTGTCGTCTAGCTTTCGTAGAATGATTGTTTATTGTTCAATAATTTTTATTATAAACTAAGGTCAGCAACAGGCTCTTCATTTGAACGACCCGACCGCCAAATATTGTAATTGGTTTTGTAGGTATGTCAGTATAAACAATACGTAATATTTTCAATTTTAGGTAATAAATTGCGGTATTATTATCAGTTGTTTTCAATCAATTCTTTATTATAAACCCTTGTTATAATACTCTGTCATATATACTGACTGACTTTCTTAACTCAAATGCGCGCTACTGTACGGTAGACGAATATTCATACAAAGTAAACGTAAGAAAAGAATTGCTCGCAGGCAATGAAAATTTACAGTTCGGTTGTGGGTATGCTTCAATGTAACAACAAGAGAGTGACAGTGGGACATAATGCGTTGTACTTGTATCATATATTTCTAACACTATCTTATTAAATGTTAAATGAATTTCTTCTGTGATCCTAAACACTTTTATACATTTTTTAACTCTAAATGTAAATCTTTTAGGCCCAATTTCTCAATGTCCGGTTAAATTTTCGTTTAGCTAAGCGCAAATTTCATTTAATGTTAGAGTTAAACGATTTGGTTTTCTCAAAGCCAAATTTACCCTTCATCAATAAGTAACTATCGCCCTAACAGCGTTGCCACATATATACAAATTGTGCCAAATATAGCGAGCGGTTCAGCTGACTTTTGCTGTTTTCCGGCAACATTGAATGATTTCTGTTTAAAATCCTACATATGATTAAATCGAGCACAAAAGAACTTAATTGATTACCTATTATTATGGCAAGCCAATTGATCTACAAACCTTGCAAGAATGATATTGCACGTAGATTTTGTAAGCCTGAGCCGCTGTATAAATTTGGCATTATACAGTTCAGTGAAATGCATGGACAGAAAACACTTTTTTATGTGATGCCATTTTGATTTAATAACAACATAAATAAACAATTTAATAGACAGCTGTTTGCCTTAACGATAGTTCTTAACGATATATCGTGACAAAAAATCAGCTTAAATTTTAAAAGCGACCCAGCCTTCCGGTTAGTTTGTTTTTCATTTACTCCTAACCGGACATTGAGAAACTCAAATTTGACTAAACGTCAGTTATTTTACCTAACCGGACATTGAGAAATTTGGCCTTATTCTTGATAATACGAAAGCAAGTTCTGATCAGGGTTTTCAACTAACCTTCTTTCATGGCTTTCTGAGTACTTGTGTGGCCGTATACATAACGGTTTTTTTTTAAATCATCTGTCTCTAAACCTATGTATGTAACATCAGGGGTTTCCCAAGGTTGTCATCTTGGGCCTTTATTATTTAATCTCTTTATTAATGATCTTCCTGCGGTTATATCTAACTCGCATGTGTACATGTTTGCTGATGACGTAAAATTATGTAATTATTATGCACCTTCTTTCAGTAACTTTCTACAGTCTGACCTTAGTGTACTATCTGATTGGTGTAGCTTTAACCTACTTAATTTAAATTTTTCTAAATGTATACTGCTCAGTACTTGGTTGATGGTTCACCACTCGATCGCGTATTAGAAATGACTGAAAATTAAAATTTGATTCGCATATATCGTGCATGGTTAATAAAGCCATCAATGTCGTTGTTTTCATCAAGCGATGGTCAAAAGAGTTTAACGATCCCTACACTACTAAAACACTTTATGCATCCATAGTGCGACACATCCTTGAATATGGATCTTGTGTGTGGTCTCCGCAAAACAGGATTCATCAGGATAGAACTGAATCTGTTCATAAGAAATTTCTTTTATTTGCACTTAAGAGTTTTAACTTGGTTTCCGGAGTTGATTTGTTATTAATCTGTTATTTGTTACTAATCTGCTCAATGATGAAATCGACTCACCCATTATATTAAGTCGAATAAACTTAGCTGTCCCTATTAGATCTTCTCGTAACTGTTTACCCATTAACCTTGATTGTTGCTTTAGCAACTATCTAATGCATGAACCGTTCCGTACAGTGTGCGCAGGCCTCCATTCCTTAGTCATAGTCAACAAACACTAATCATATGATCTGATTGGGTTTTTCTGGGTTTTTCCCAATCCTTGCAACAAATGTTGTTTTCATTTTGTACACTTTTTCATTTGATTTCATTTTGCAAACAGATGTATATTTAAATTTATTATATATATATGTTATTCTGTAAACATTTTTGTAGATTAATCGAATTCGATTCGAATTAATTCGCACTATTTTATAATTTGATTTAATTTTAGTTTTATGTCGACTGGTATAAGTTGACAATAAACAAATAAATAAATAAAATAATGTGTGGTTTTTTTGCAGGTCACAATGGCTGGCGACTACATTTTGTCAATTGCCTCGATCATGATATCGCGGCTGCGCAGCGATGATGTGACCATCGTATTAAGTCAGGTAAGGTTTTTCCTTATGTAAATTTTGTCCTTTAATCGCATGGAATTGCCCAAAATTGTATATTGGCTGTGTAACATACAGCATCTGGTATATTTAACTAAAAATGTGTTAGCCAAACTTAAAACTTTACAATAAAACAAGAAAAAAAAACAAGTAAAAACGTTGCAGTCGGACGCAATTGCAATATACTTTGATACCAGTTTACATAGCTGTGTTAAGGATTCTGAGTGCAAATAGGCACATCTGTTATGGATGTCACTAAAAATATGCCCACCAAATTTGGTAAGTCTAGCCCAAAAACTGAGAGAGATATTGAGTTTTTAGATTTTGGAAGCTGGGCAGTTAAGGTGGAAGTGGCTTCCAACTCCACTTATGTAATGCAGGTCTTTGGGGAATGGCAACTTTCGCCTCCCTACTTAATTTGGTGATTCAAGCTTAAAAACTGGCGAAGATACATGCCTTCCTGTTTTTTTTAGGGCGGTGGGCGTGTCCCGTTGTTTGGGGGCGTGGCATCAAAAGTTTTGATGCATTTTAGTAAGGCGCTTGACTCAGTTAATCACTACCTTTTACTTCATAAACTTAAACTTTTAGGTTTTCCTAGCAATCTCATTCGGTGGATAAGGGAAAATTTAATTAAATAATAGAACACAAAGAGTCAGTTTTAAGGGTTCTGTCTCAAAGGTGGTTCATGTCACGTCCGGTGTTCCGCAAGGAAGTCACCTTGGACCGTTATTATTCACACTGTTCATCAATGATCTTCCATCAGTAATTGACCATTCTCGAGTTCTGATGTATGCTGACGATGTAAAATTATGCATGTCAGGTACTACTACGTTGTCTGCTCAAAAATTACAAAAAGACTTAGATAACTTACAAATTTGGTGTCGTGGTAACTTGTTAAATCTTAATTGCAATAAATGTAAAGCAATGTCCTTTTATAGACGCCTGCCTTTTTATACCCTTAACCCATAAAATGGGTAAATAAGGGTATAATGGTTTTGTGCAAATGTATGTAACAGACAGAAGGAAGCATCTCCGACCCTATATAGTATATACATTCTTGGTCAGCATCAACAGCCGAATCGATCTAGCCATGTCCGTCTGTCCGTCTGTCTGTATGAACGCGCCGATCTCAGAGACTATAAGAGCTAGAGACTTCAAATTTGAAACTTAAGATCTCCTATAAGCAGATCAAGCTTGTTTCGAATTATCGATAGCACTTCTGGTTTCCGATATACACATGTGATCGATAACAACAAAATATTGAATTTCAAAATTCTGAAAGTAAGGTTTTAAACTATGGATAAAATAATGAACATTTAAAAAAATTTGATTAAAATCGGTTAAGAAACACCAGAGATATCGCAGTTTGAAGTTTGGTTATATTGGTCACTGAATAAATACACACAAGTTACTGTAAGCATTACCTATCGGGTTAAGGGTATGTCCTAGTCGGGATTTCTCGACTTGAGCCTTCTTACTTGTTTAAATATATATTTTCTTGATGGTGCCCACTCGATCGCATTGAATGGGTTGATGATTTAGGTATCCTTTTTGACCCAAAATTTAAATTTCACAAGCATATCTCTTCAGTAGCTAATCGAGCCTCTAGTACCTTGGGGTTCATTAAGCGCTGGTCGAAAGAATTTGACGATACCTACATAACCAAATCTCTTTATACGTCTTTGGTACGTCCTATTCTTGAATATGGATCTTGCATTTGGTATCCCAAATACAGGATTCACTAGGATTGAATAGAATCAGTACAAAAACAATTTCTGCTCTTTGCCCTTAGGGGACATTAACTTACCTTCCTACCACAGTAGACTTTTACTAATAAATCTTCCTTCTCTTGCTGATCGGAGAACAATGCTAGGTGTAATCTTTTTACATCAACTAATAAATGGTGAAATTGATTCTTCGGAATTAATCAGCCAGATAAGTTTTGCAGTTCCGATCAGACGGACAAGGAATTTTCTACCAATTGCTCTTCAAGCCTGTCACTCTAACTATACTATTCATAATCCTTTCCGTATTTTATGTTCAAACTATAATGATTTATCTCACTTAATAAATGGTGCCACTTCTATTGGTTCTCTTAAAAAGCTAGTCTTATGTCATTTGGTGGTTGCATTTTTGCTTGGGTCCGCGCGTTAACAAGCCGGTGCTTGGTATCGTTGGGCCACTTGATGGTACTGTTCGTTAGTACGTCTACGTCCAAATAATAACTTTGTCGGATGTCAGTATCTACCTTTAAGTCAATTTTGGTGGCTATAGCTTCAAAACTGTAAAAGATACTGGCATTTTTATTTAAATTTGGAGAGGGATTGGGGGCGGTAAAGGCAGGCGTGGCATCCAAAATTTTGATGCAGTTTTTTGGGAAATGCCACCAGCTATCTTGCCATACAATTTGGTGACTCTAACTTAAAAACTCAGGAAGATACATGCATTCCGGTTTTTTTTTAGGGCGGTGGGGCATGTCCCGTTGTTTAGGGCGTGTCATTGAAAGTTTTGATGCACAACTTTGTCGGATGTCAGCATCTACCTTCATGTCAATTTTGGTGGCTATAGCTTCAAAACTGTAGAAGGTAGGCGTGGCATCCAAAATTTTTATGCAGTTTTTTTGGGGAATGTCATCGGCTTTGTTTCTCCCAAATTTGGTGACTCTAGCTGCTAAAATGTGGGATATATATGTGATTCATCAATTTGCACATCGAGGTGTATCGTTTTGCTATCGATTTCCCAGGCCCCCTGAGGTCGTAGAGCCCTAAATTTAACAATTTGTCTGACGAAGACATGTACCAAGATATTTGCAAGGCTATAGCTTTAATGGTGACGAAAAAAATTGCGTTCACGGACAGACACCATGATGGACATTGCACAAACCCAATACACATACCATGATACCTTTGGTATCAAAGTATAAAAACCAACTTCAAATAACAAAAATTCCCTAAAAAGTAAAAAATAATTGAGTTTTCTTGTACAAGTAGTAAATATTATATAACTTATAACTTGGCTGCCGATAAGGCAGAAATTTGTTAATTCTGCATTGTTAAAGACCCAATCCTCACGGTTCATTAGAACTGGCAAACTCAAATTCACAGTTTTGCAAAATGTAGTTTTGAGAAAAACGCATTTAAATTTTCAATTTCAGTCATTTACTCAAATGATTTCCTCTAAGAACAGAATGGCTATCTATCAATACATTTAATATGGACCATCCATCAACCTAGTACCTTAGCTGACACCGACTGGTAGATGTCACCGTCTATCTTCCTACCAAATTTGGTGATTCTAGCTCAAGAACTGTTACAAATAAAAACGTTTCCGATTAAAAAAGGCGGGTGGCAAAGGTGGGCGTGGCATCCAAACTTTTGATGCAGATCTTTAAGGGACGTCATCACCTAACTTCTCAACTAATCTGGCGACTCTAGCTCAAAAATCGTGCGAGATACGTACGAATAAGTATGCAAATTTATACCGCATGGTTTTCTTAATTAAGACATTGCCAAAACTGGACCACACTGGAAGCACCAGTTTTCAAATACAAAAAGAATCATTAAAATCGGTTTACCCAGTCGCAAGTTCTGAGGTAACAACGCAAAAAAAAACTAAAAATAAAAAAATACGGACGAATTGATAACATCCTTCTTTTTTGAAGTTTGTTTCGGATTATTGATAACACTTCTGGTTTCCGATATACACATGTGATAGATAACAAATAAAACTAGAATTTCAAAATTGTAAAAATGAGGTTTGAAACTATGGATAGATATATACACCGGAGATATCGTAGTTTGAAGTTTGTTCATATTGGTCACTGGGTAAATACACACAAATGACTGTACGGATTACATATGGGGTTAAGGGTATGTCATTGCTTCTCTTCTTTCGCTATGGAAATGGAGACAAATTTAAATTGCAGTTTGTTTTATTGTTCTTTTAAGAAATAGTTATGGTACGTACAGTAGTAAAATTCGGAATTTGTATTTTTATACTCTGATACCAAAGGTATTATAGTATATTGGGTTTGTGCAATGTCCGTCATGGTGTCTGTCCGTATGAACGCAACTAAAAGCTAGAGCCTTGTAACTTTGGTAAATGCCTTCGTCAAACAAAGTGTAAAATTTAGGGCTCTACGACCTCAGGGGGCCTGGAAAATCGATAACAAGTCGAAACACCTCGATGTGCAAATTGATAAAACACATATATGCCCCACGTTATAGAAGCTAGAGTCACCAAATTTGGGGACAAGATAGCCGATGGCATTCCCCAACAAACTGCATCTTAACTTTGGATGCCACGCCCCCAAACAACGGGATATGCCCCACCGCCTTAATAAAAACAGGAATGCATCTATTTCCGTCAGTTTTTGGGCAAGAGTGACTAAATTCGGTTGGCAATTTGTTAGTGACATCCGTTACAGATGTGAATTTTTTATTTTTTTTTTTTATTTATTTATTTTTGCAAATTTGTATGCTACTCCCACCTATACAGCCCTCATCTATATCTTTGTCAGTTTTTGCGCTAGAGTCTCCAAACATGGTAGGGGGATAGAAGATGCCATCCGCCACAGATATGCATCACAAATTCGGATTTCACGCCGTCCCCTTCTGCCTGATATTTATACCCCCCCACACAGAATCCTTATCACAGCTATGTGAACTGGTATCAAAGTATATCGCAGTCAATTGCGTCCGACTGCAACGTTTTTACTTATTTTGTTTTTGGTCTATGAAATCGACCACTGTGCGACTATTATACACTCTGATTGATTGAAAATAAATTACTTGCACATTGGCATGGAATAATCATACTGTAAAGCTTGTAAAACATGATTGCTTTTTCATAAACTGCACTGTTGTGTCCGAATACGACTTATTAATATTTTTCCGTGTGAGCATGCTTTGGTGTAATCATATTGTTATAATATTTTTTATCATCATCAAAAGCCGATTTCGTCTGTCCGTCTATCTGTATGTATCAAAGCGTCGACCGCAGAGACTGTATACCACGTGCTGTTTAAGTTTGTACCAAATTATTCATATTTATATACCCTTAACCCATAAAATGGGTAAATATGGGTATAATGGTTTTGTGCAAATGTATGTAACAGACAGAAGGAAGCATCTCCGACCCCATAAAGTATATATATTCTTGATTAGCATCAATAGCCGAGTCGATCTAGCCATGTCTGTCTGTTTGTATGAACGCGCCGATCTCAGAGACTATAAGAGCTAGAGACTTCAAATTTGAAATTTAAACTTTCCTATATCAGAAGCAGATCGAGTTTGCTTTAAGTTTTCGATAACAATTCTGGTTTCCGATATACACATGTGATCGATAACAAAAATCGAGGTTTCAAACTATTGATAAAATAATAAACATTTAAAAAAAAAATTTTCATTAAAATCGGTTAAAAACCACCGGAGATATCGCAGTTTGAAATTTGGTCATTTTGGTCATGTTGGTCACTGGAAGAATACACACAAATGACTGTACGCGTTACGTGTGGGGTTAAGGGTATGTCCTAGTCGGGATTTCTCGACTAGAGCCTTTTTACTTGTTTTATCTGATACGCAATAGCCAACTTGCTTTGCTAGAAAAAATGCATAAGAAATTATTTTGATATAAAAATAACTGTGCTGACCAGTGTTCTTAATATAATTTAATTTTTGTGTTTGCCATTAGCGGTGCTGGCCAGAGTTAGTTAGTAGTCTATCAGAAATACAAGTAATACGGCCCTAGTGGAGAAATACCGACTAGGACATACTCTAAACCCGTAACATACCGTGAACAGTCATATGTGTGTATGCACTCTATAAATATCTTGGTACATATCTTCGTCACACAAAGTGTAAAATTTAAAGCTCTACGACCTGGGCCTGGAAAATCGATAACAAGTCGATACACCTCGATGTACAAGTCGATAAAACACATATATGTGGGTTTCACAAAATAGTTTATTTCTTTTGAGTAATGTTATTACAAATATTAACTAAAATTTATACAACAAATTTTCCTTTCTAAGTGTACTTAAAATATTTACTGCGCAATTCACACGGACGTCTTTTCTCGCTTAATCAACTCTTCGACTCTTTCCCCTTAGCTAAGTGTGACCTTTCTTGCTTAATGTTTTGCCCGAAAATGAGTATGCTAACAAACTACTTATTACAATTTTTCTCACTACTACGACTCGAGCTCTGCCAACTTATCCCAATCCAATCGGCCGTCCTGAAACTTTATTCGTCTTAAATAAACTCCAAGCTTTCATATATTCAGCAGAAGTTTTTGTTATGTTTGGACCTTCTTTGTTACCTAGTTTTTCAACTGTAAATCTTCCATGGTTTTTCTTTTCTGTACTCTTCTATGGTCCAAAAAATATAGGCCTCAAATTAATGCCAGTACCATGTTAAGTTCTTTTTATGGATATTAGATCTCCAACATTATATTTGTTTCCTACTTTTTTATACCCTTAACCCATAAAATGGGTAAATTAGGGTATAATGGTTTTGTGCAAATGTATGTAACAGACAGAAGGAAGCATCTCCGACCCCATATTCTTGATCAGCATCAACAGCGGAGTCGATCTAGCCATGTCCGTCTGTCCGTCTGTCTGTATGAACGCGCCGATCTCAGAGACTATAAGAGATAGAGACTTCAAACTTGAAACTTAAGCTCTCCTTTATCATAGGCAGATCAAGTTTGTTTCAAATTTTCAAACTTTTAATAAAATAATGAACATTTCAAAAAATGTGATTAAAATCGGATAAGAAACACCGAAGATATCGCAGTTTGAAATTTTTCATTAAATTCATGTTGGTCACTGAAGGAATACACACAACTGACTGTACAAGATACAATGGGGTTAAGGGTATGTTCTAGTCGGGATTTCTCGTCTAGAGCCTTCTTTCTTGCCTTATTGCTTCTTGGTGCTCCTTTAAACTCTCAATTTCAATATCCTTAAAAATATTTCTAAATTGATAATATTTGTTTCTCATGTTACGTCCTGCCAATAAGTATTTGAAAGGGTTTTGTACTCCTTGGCGGTGAGTTATTTTAAATTTGTTGCAGTCGATAAACGTAAATATCCAACTTTTTCGGATTGCTTTCGTTCAACTTTGAGAGCATTGGAATAACAATCCTTTGTATCCTGTCTACCTGCCCATTTCGTTTGGGCATACTTGTTGCAATGTGCAGCATCTGTTTTCCTTTACGTAAAGTAAAAGCATGCTCCTGTCTGTAACAATACGTCTAGGTTTTCCGAATACAAAGGCATCTTTTTCTAATCTACTAATATCTTCGTTGGAGCCGGCTGATTTGTTTTTGGATATAACCAAGTAAATTTGGACAATCCGTCAACGACCGCTAAAATGTGGTTATATTTCTTCTTGATATCAGTTAGTGGTCCATCATGATCTAAATGATACGTTCCTACAATTTCTTGGGCCTTGTCAATTGATGCCAACAGTCCTTCAGCTTTCAAACATTCAATGCAAGCTATAAATAAGTACTTTATCTACCTTTAACGAGGTGTTTTGAATAAAATAGGTCTTCTCAAGCAACTATTTTTTGATGATGACCCTTCTGATGAGCTATCTTTATAATTTCTTCTTTCATACTTTCAGGGACTACTCGCAGCTCTGGATCCTTATACAAAATTATATTTCTTAAAAAGTAATCGTCATAGTTTGCACCGTTTTCCAAAATTGTTTTAACTGCTTTAATCCATCCATCTCTATTCTGAGCCTCTCGCAAACGGTACTTTGTTGAATCCTCAATTAAGCAACGTGCTAAACGGCTCAAGGCATCTACGTGTCTCATTTTAGTCCCTATCCTATGCTCGACCTGAAAATTGTACTCTTGTAGCAGCATAGCCCATCTGGCTACCCTTGCTGGTAAATTTATTGTCATTGCAAAGGCGTTGCATACCGTTACAATCGTAAATTGTAATCCTAAAAGAAAAACTCGCCATCTCTCACTCATACGAACTGTACTTTTTTCACACAAGTTTGATTTTCTGCTCATAAACTGTACTGGGTGAAACAATCTACCTTCAGAATCTTGCTGCATAAGTACAACTCCAAACCAATATTTACTAACATCTGTGTGCACTTCCGTAACTGCATTCGGGTTGCAAAGCTTTAAGACCAACAACTTTACCAACAACTGTTTCAAATACTTACACGCAACAAAAGATTTTTAGTCTAATCTTATATTCCTATTCTTCCGTTCAATATTATCTTTGCGCAGTAAGTCTGTTAAAGGCTTTGCTCTAACTTCATAACCCTTTATAAATCGGCGTAAGTAGGATGTTTGGCCCAAAAACTTTTTCTAAAGTTTTTCTAGTTTTGGGAATTGGAAAGTTTTCCACTGCTTCTGTTTTGTCCTGCGTGGGAGCAATCGTGTTGTTTTCTATAACGTAACCTAAAAATGTTATCCTTTTTTGTATATACTGTCCTTTTTCCCATTTTATCTTAAGCCCAGCTTTTTCTGCTACTTTTAAAAACTCTTGTAGTATCCCCAAATTTTCATCTTCATCTCGTGTTGCTATAATAATTTCGTCCATATATACAAAAAACTACTGCAGGCGAATTCGAGATACCGAACGGCACATACATGTAAATTCTTATTGACCGTGATGCGTAAGAAACGCTTTCTTGGAATTTCTTGCATACGATGATGAACCCTGCAAACGTTCGACCACTTCATCAATAATCGTCATCGGAAAATTATTTTTCCTAATCTCTTGATTTAGTTTCCATCTTGGAGGTGTTGGCAATTGTACAATAACACTCTCTTCTATTCATTCTTGTACTTGTTTTTCGATTATGCACTTATTTCCATATGATGTTCTGCGTGCATGCTAAAACACTGGAAAGTCATCATTTAAAATTACTTTCATTATAACTGGGAAACTAAGTACCTATTTTGGTGCATACGAACTAAATACATTTTCAACTTTTGATTATATTAAGGCGACTTTGTCTAACACCGTCTGTTTTTGTGTCATCACTATTTCCTGAACTTTAAACTCAGACATGTTTTCGTCTTTCTCTTTAAAAACCAAACCTTGTCCACTAAACAACAAATCTACTTCTTGCAAAACGCCACTGCCAGTTATTGCGCTATAATATAAATCCCCTTTTTTTTTTTTTTAGCTACATTAAAGATTACAGGAAACACAATAGTATCAACTATTACCTCTACTTTAAAGCATCCAATTGTGTATAACTCACCGCTGCATATACCTCTGAGTCGTTTGACTTTTTTGCTTAGTTTTATTCCTGATAGCAAAGATAATACATCTTATTCTATTATTATTGATAGTTTCGATCAGAGCGTGTCATCGTTAAGTTTGTGCATGGCCAAATTTGTCAAGTATGTACATGCACAAGTACAGAAAATGTATCTCGAGCATTCTTATTCTTCTTTTGTACTACGCGTTCTTTTTTCTTTACTACGCACATACACAATTTTTCAGAGCTCGCAAATAACTGTCAACCATTTTAAAGTGTCCAAAAAAAAACCGATCATATACGGACACTTTGAGTATGAAGAGAGAGCAAACACCCTCAAAATTGTTTTCGCTTAACAACTGTTCTTCTCAGAGCAAAACACTTTTTTGTGTCTTTTCTTTGGTTTGCGCGCTAACTGACTACTTTGATTGGACGCTTTCGGCAAAACGATCTTTTTTAATTGTAAGCGTGCGTCTATGTGATAAGCATAACATTTGTGCACATGAATAGATCGTCTTATTTTCTCTTTCTCGCACAAATCAAGAAAAAACACTTTTCGAAGACAATTATTGCGCAGTGGTCTTTTAAAGACAGTTTTGCAGTGAGCGCTCACTCCAAAGTGTCTCACTTTCAATTGTTATTGACAGACCAATTCGTTTCTTCGGGTGAGCCAAACAGTCGGACTGAAGAGCGCAAGCGAAACGACGAAAGTGTTTCGCTCAGAGAGAGATCGTGTGTGCTTAATTTTGGTATGTTTTGTCAGTGTGCAGACTGTGTCTGAAAAATCGGTTGACAGTTATTTGCGAGCTCTGCAACATATAGACAATATTTGTTGATGCAATACCATCAACTCTCAAACTTGCGCGATGTCTTAAGTTAATTTTTCTAAACGTTAATGCGCGTCGGCAACAAAAATTTGTATTTTTGTTGGACATCTGATAATAACTATCCCGAACGAGCTACGCCCCCACCCTTCCTTCAATTACAAACAAAAATGCCTCTATCTTTTACAGTTTTAAAGCCATTGCTACCAAATTTGGAAGGTAGAGGCTGACATCCACCATCAAAACTTTGGATACCAAGCACGAAAACATGCCCCACCGCCTTGAAGAAAAACCGGAAAAACCATCACGCCTACCCTTTCAGCCTGAATTTTAAACCCAACACCCCCCATTCTAACTAAACTGGTATCAGAGTATTTCGCAGTCGGTTGCGTCCGACTGCAACGTTTTTATTTGGTTTTAAATATTATTTAATTTATTCATAATTTTAAAAATAAAACTAAATTTTTTATCGATCACATGCATAAACTGATAGCTAGAAGTATTATCGGTATTTTTTAACAAACTTGATCTTTTTATGGTATAGAAGAGCTTATTTCCAAGTTTGATGTCTCTAGCTCTTATGGTCTTTGAAATCGATTTGATTAAGAATATACAGTGTACCAATAATGTCTTCGTACAGCAACTATATTTGTTTTTGACACCGAAGAAATATACTAATACATGGCAAATAAAAAATGCAGTTTTGTTCATTTTTGTTTAACTTTATACTTTAAAAAAAATGTATCCAATATGTTTGTCAACAAAAAAGTTAGAAATAAAAAATAATGAAAAGGCACGTTTTTGTTTCCAATAATAACTTCGCACACTATACTAATTACACAGTCTTACAAAATTCAAAAAAATTTTTGCAACGGAGATGGGATGTATTTTTTCGAGTTGGGGGTAACGGAAAATGAAAAAAAATGTATATATAAGGGTAAATTAATTGGAGAAATTTCGCAGTAGAGTCAATTTTGTGTTTTTCACAAAATACCGAAAAATGACTCACGTTTTCTTACATATAAATTTTAAGATATCTTGCCCGACGGTGCCGTTATACGTCAAAGTTGAATAAAAGTGCTTAAAATGCGATTTTATTGAAAAACACTTTTCTACACTTTTGTCTATAACTCACGTTTGCAATAAGCTACACAACGTCAAATACGCTTAACATTTGCGCAAAAGTCATACCTTTAAATCAAAGTCTTGAGACACTCAATCGGATACAAATTGTAGCTAATACTTCAGTATGCATGTAAGAAAACGTGAGTAATTTTTCGGTATTTTGTGAAAAACGCAAAATTGACTCTACTGCGAAATTTCTCCAATTAATTTAACCTTATATATACATTTTTTTTTTCATTTTTCGTCACCCCCAACTCGAAAAAATACATCCCATCTCCGTTGCAAAAATCGTGTAAGACAGTGTTATCTAAGAAATATTCTTAAAAATAAAGCTTAAAGTAATTTAAATATTTAGTTGGGTGTCCTTTATTTGTTAAGACCGCCTTAAGCTGGTTTGGCATGGATAATACCAGCTTTAAAGTGTAGGCCTGGTCAATTTTTGTCCACTCCTCTTTCAGAACCTCAATAAGCCTTAATTTTGAGCCATATATGTTGATTTCGAATCTTTTTTTTTTCAACATATGCTAGCAATGCTGAATCGGATTGAGGTCAGGACTCTGCTGTGGAGTTTTAGTAACCGTGGCGTATTGTATGCAGGATACGTTCTCCTATTATGTGCCATGTACTTAGGGTTATTATCCTGTTGGAAGTAATGCGAGTTTGATACTCCCAACTTTTCAACGCTTGTACCCAACTTTTTATACCCTTAGCCCATAAAATGGGTAAATAAGGGTATAATGGTTTTGTGCAAATGTATGTAACTGACAGAAGGAAGCATCTCCGACCCTATAAAGTATTTATATTCTTGATCAGCATCAACAGCCGAGGCGATCTAGCCATGTCCGTCTTTCTGTCTATCTGTCCGTCTTTATGAACGCGCCTATTTCAAAAACTATAAGAGCTAGAGACGTCAAACTTGAAACTTAAGCTCCCCTATACCATGGGAAGATCAAGTTTGTTTCAAATTATTGATAACGATTCTGGTTCTTGATATACACATGTGATCGATAACAAAAAAAGCTTGAATTTCAAAATCGTAAAAATGAGGTTTGAAACTATGAATAAAATAATGAATATTTAAAAAAAACTTGATCAAAATCGGTTTAGAAACACCTGAGATATCGCAGTTTGAAGTTTGATCATATTGGTCACTGGGTAAATACAAACAAATGACTGTACGGGTTACATATGGGGTTAAGAGTGTGTCCTAGTCGGGATTTCTCGACTAGAGCCTTCTTAGTTGTTTTTGTTTTAGAACTTCAATATAAGCCTTACGACAAAACTCAGGAGGAGTATTTTCATATTGTTTTTCGACCTCTGACCGTCTTTTTCTGTTGACAACATTTACTAATGATTTTCGCCTCAGCGTGCGCGACTTAAACCCGGCATCCACTATAGCCTTACGATCAATCTCGGGGTGCATTTGCTTTTCACTTGATCGAAGAAGCTCTGCAGTAATATTATTTGCGCTAGTGAATGAATCAAAAGCCACTAGATTTTGGCATATTCTCCACCCGTCCTTCGTATTTAAATCTCTCAATGAGGAATTGGATAGTGGAACGACTGCGGCATAAAATCTCAGTTATTTTTTCGAAGATTTTTGCTGCTTGACATGCATATTTAAAATATGCTCCTCAATAATCAAATATTTTCCTGGCATTTTAAATTAATATCTGTCAAATTTAAGTAAAAACACACCAAATCTCTATAACGAACAGTTTTATAGACATTCCGGTATATACATTCAAAAACAACCGTTATTATTTTTGCGTATGGAATGTAGCTAAAGTCTGAGGCCAGTACGATGTACGAAGACTTTCTTGGAACCAAAAACGTGGCTTTTCATAATTATTATACTTTGAAACCAAAGGTACCTTTGGTATGGGATATTATAACAAAATATTTCTTAATGCAATGTGAAAAATAAAAAAAACTAAAAAAAAAAACAAATAAAAACGTTGCAGTCGGACTCAACCGACTGCGGTATACTTTGATACCAGTTTACATAGCTGTGTTAAGGATTCTGAGTGCAAATAGTAATATATAAGCGTTTTGGGTATACAAATCAGGCAGAAAGGGTAGACATGACATTTGTCTGTGGCGAATGGCACTTTCTATCCCCCTACCAGGTTTGGAGACTCAAGCGCAAAAACCGACAAAGATATAGAGGTGGGCGGTATAAGTGGGCGTGGCATAAAAAATTTTATGCACACCTGTTACGGATGTCACAACCAACGTTATACCAAATTTGGTGACTCTAGCTCAAAAACTAAGAAAGATATAGAGGTGGGCAGTATAAGTGGGCGTGGCATCCAAAAAATTGATGCAGATCTGTTACGGATGTCACTACCAATGTTCATACCAAATTTGGTGACTCTAGCTTTAAAACTGGCGAAGATACATGCCTTCCGGTTTTTTTTTTTAGGGCGGTAGAGCATGTCCCGTTGTTTGGGGGCGTTGCATCCAATGTTTTGATGCATAACTTTGTCAGATGTCAGTATCTACCTTCATGTCAATTTTGGTGGCTATAGCTTCAAAACGGTAGAAGATACAGGCATTTTTGTTTATAATTTCAAAGGGGGTGTGGGCGGAATAAGTGGGCGTGGCAAACTCAACCTCTCCTATACCATGAGCAGAGCATGTTTGTTTCAAATTATCAATAGCACTTTTATTATACCGTTAACCCATAAAATGGGTTAATAAGGGTATAATGGTTTTGTGCAAATGTATGTAACAGACAGAAGGAAGCATCTCCCCATAAAGTATATATATTCTTGATCAGCATCAACAGCCGAGTCGATCTAGCCATGTCTGTATGAACGCGTCGATCTCAGAGACTATATGAGCTAGAGACTTCAAACTTTAAACTTAAACTCTCCTAAATTCTCTCCTAATTCCATTGTTCTCTTGCTGCAATCGGACGTGTTTTATTTGCTCGCAATGTCTCGTGGTTGTGTTGAGTGCAAAGCTGAAGTGACGCCGAGTCAACTTCGCTGCTTTGAGGCTGTGCGGTGCGCTTCTCTTTGCCGTCGAGTATTTCACTTGACCTGCGTTAACTTGTCCGCTGACGTTGTTAAAACATTGACTAATTCGCCTAATCTCCTGTGGCAGTGTGATTACTGCCTTTGGGCTAATGACTCGCACGTTAAAATAGACGAGCTTTGTGAAAAGATCCATAAACTTGAAAAACTCTATAATGATCTTCATTGCAAAATTAACAACGTAAACGGTGCCGGTTCTTTAATAGACACCCTGTTACCTACAGAAATTTTAACTCCGCAAAATATAACTGCAATCAGGGTGAATGAACCCATTCAATCGGCTGTCAGTGAGAGAGACGCGCACTCTCGCCAAGGTGATGACTTCGTCAAAGTGCTTAGCCGACGAAAGAGACGTGCTAAAAACAACAACAGGCTTGTTGTTGGTATCGCTCCCGCATTCGCTGGCCTTCATGTAAAGCAGAGTTTGAAATATCTTCATGTTGGTAAATTCTCAACTGGAATGCAACCAGAGGCGGTGTTGAAGTTTGTATCCGAAAAGTTGAAGGTGCAAACTGATTTGCTTAAATGTTTTAAGCTCATCAAGAAGGATGCTGATCCTGATCTACTGCAGTTTGTCAACTTTAAACTTGGAGTTCCGGAGCAGTATTTTTCAGCTGTTTTCAATAACTCATTTTGGTCTCTTGGTGTTAGAGTGGCCAGGTTTATTAATAAACCGCGTCCCGATAAGGAAAATGCGCCGGTTAATTTGGTTACTCTGGAGCAGCAACGGACGACTACACCATTTCCTCAAAACAAATCTTCAGCTTCAAAAAACCCCTAAGTTTCGGCGCCTCTGGTGGTTTTAATGTTGTCGCTCTTGCACTCACGCCTGCATATGTTAGGCAACAACAAACATTAGCAACGCAATCGTTCTTTGTGCGAGAGCGCGGTCACGACGTCGGATGGTTTCGGACATTATTTCCACTTGCTCTCTCGCTCGTCGTTTGGACTACAACAACAACTCGTATTATCATTGCTTGGTTTGTGCGGTGTTTACAATGCTTCTGATTGTATGAACTTTGAACGCCTGCATCCACTCTTATTTGCTATATTCTCTTAACTTTTTGTGGAAGTTAACTTATTCTTATCGTCAAATCTCTACGCTCTCTTCGATGCCTACGCTTTGTGTGACGGCGGCGCTGGATATTGCTGCTTATGATGCTATCAACAGAACTTCATTTTTTAATCTTAGTTTTTATTTGTTTACAATTTTACCGGGTGCGGACCTGCAGTATTCCTACATGCTTTCTTTGCCACCACCATTAACATTATTGCCTCAAATGCATTTACATAAACGAAGCGCGTCGGCGATAACTAATGCTGGCGCTAGGTCTCTACGAATATATTTCCAAAACGTTGCTGGCATGCGGACCAAATCAGCAGATATGCATATGGCAACCACTGATTGCGATTTTGATAGTATTGGTTGAGACTTGGCTCAACCCAAATTTCTTTGACGGTGAATATTTTGATACCAAGCTCTTCCAAGTCTTTCGTAAAGACAGAGACACTGTTAGTACACAGTGCTCTAGGGGAGGTGGTGTAATCATTGCTGTGCGGCAGTATCTGCGCTGTTGCTCTATAAATCTTTTTAGCGTAGATCCAGTTATAGACCAACTCGTGGTCCTTATTTCGGGTTCGCTGGAATCGCTATTTATCTGTGCATCGTATGTCCCACCCAATAGCCCACCAGAACTATACGATGCTCATATTGCAAATGTGGCCTCTATTTATATGGGACTAAAGGACTCTCAAAGTCTTTGCGTTCTGGGGGATTTAAATCTGGGAAGATTGGGTGGGGTGCAGTCTATAGATGAGCCTGTTATGATCCCTTGCAACGTACATTTAGCTCATGAAGTTGCTGTGTTAGATGATCTTTTCAGCATGGGCTTGGTGCAGGTTAATAAATTGCAAATTGCACAAAATTCTTGACCTAGTTTTTATATCTTTAGAAAATAAATTTTCCATTGGCTTATGTCCAGCTCCTCTCACGAATTGTGTATGCACCATGAGCCTATTCTCTTAGTCTTAGAGACTTATGATTTTCGAGCTACTCCGCACTCGGGTAATAACGTCAAATATCTTTTTACACAATCTAATATTACTAGTATTAAAGCTTCTCTATTAAATATTGATTGGGAAATAATCTTATTGCAACTCGATCTGGAAAGTGCATATGACTGGTTTTTAACATCTATTAAGCGCATAATGGCAATCAACTCTACTACTAGAAGGCACAATCCGAGACTACCTTGGTACACTGCAGGATTAAAGAAATTAAAAAACCTTAGGAACAAATATTTTAAAAGATATGCTACCTCCTGTAATTCTTTAGACTGGGAGCGCTATAAGCTTCATAAGCGTGAATTTGAGTTGTTGAATAAATTTCTTTTTAACCAATATACATATATCTGAAGTCGAAGCGGGGGTTAAGCTTAATCCCAAATCGTTTTGGTCTTTCGTTAGGGCTAAAAAGGGTTGCTCAACCACACCGTCCTCCATAACCTTTGCTTCAGTTATTGCTAGTTCTGATGAATCAATTGCTGAAATATTTGCTCAGTTTTTTAGCTCCAACTTTGAGGCAAGCCGCGACTGGTATAATGCAGATATTCTTTCTAATATACCAACTTTATTCAGTTTGGGTAACTTGGAAGTTTCGAGTAGTGACATAATTGGAGCTGTGACCGACTTTAACTCCTCAGCTATGCCTGACAGTGATCTCTTCACTCATTCTGAAATCTTGTATTATTGAGCTTTGTGAGCCACTTAAATTACTATTTTCTAAGTCCCTCTTGACAGGCACATTTATTAAAGCATGGAAGTCTGGACTTGTGCTACAGCCCTATCGCTAAACTGAGCAATGTCTAAAAGTTATTTGAACGTGTTGTTGCAAAGCGTCTGACGTTTTTTTTTAAATCGTATATAAGCTTTAGCCAGCATGGCTTTATGAATGGCAGATCTACTGTAACCAATCTTGCAGTATTTACTAATTTCTGCATTAATGCACTTGAAAATCGGTTTCAGGTTGACACAATCTATACTGATTTTGCTAAGGCATTTGGCAAAGTCTGTCACAATGCGCTTTTGGCAAAACTTGCACAGTTTGGGTTTCACTCTTCCCTCCTAGATTGGTTTAGATCATACCTTGACCAGCGATCCTATCGAGTGGTAGTTAACGGTAAGCTTTCATCGCCATACATTGCACCTTCTGGGCTTCCGCAAGGTAGTGTCCTTGAACGTATATTGTTTATTTTTTTTATAAATGACATCTCATACAGTTTATGTAGTGCCAATCATCTTTTGTATGCTGATGACCTTAAACTATTTAAAGTGACTAAGACAGCATCTGACTGCACTGATCTCCAGGAAGATTTACTTCGAATCTGCACATGGTGTCGTCAGAACCTTCTCCCACTCAATTTATCTAAGTGCTTTTTTGTGAGATTTTCTAGAGCTCGATGTCCAATTAGCTTTACTTATTCGATTGATGGATCGAATTTGCCTATCAGAAATGAATCACTAGACCTTGGAGTTATTTTTGATTATAAACTTAGCTTTGTCAAGCATCTTGACTATATGTTACCCAAAGCATATGCATTGTTTGGATTCGGCATTATTCGGCATTTGTGCGTTCAAGGCTTGAATACTGTTCTTTTATCTGGAGTCCTTTTGTTGCAATTTATATTAAAAGACTTGAGCGACTTCAAAAAATTTTTTTAAAATTTGCTTTATTGCCTCTTGGGTTTACTGAGCCAACTCCTAGTTATGCAGATAGATGTCGCCTTGTCCAATTATCTACCTTAGAGGATAGGCGCAAAATTGCTGCACTTGCCTTCTTAAATTATGTCATAATTGGTAGGACTGATTGTCCTAAACTTCTTTGCAAGGTAAATTTTTTAACCCCATCAAGGTCTCTGCGGGCTGTTAGTACCTTCTTTATAAGTGCTCATCGTACTAACTATGGATTTAATGAGCCAATCTCGAGAGCTTTGAGAACTTATAATATGTTGCCGATCGAATTGCGATTTAATTTTTCTAATAATTCTAAATTTGTAAAGCAATTGCTTAAGCAATATTTTTTAAGATAGCTTTATTTGTTGTTAGTGTTTAAGTAGTTATAAGGTTTAGCCTGTTCGGAGAACTTTTTTGTTGCTCTTTGGCGTAAATAAATAAATAAATAAAGATCAAGTTTGCTTTAAATTTTCGATAACATTTCTGGTTTCCGATATACACATGTGATCGATAACAAAAAAATCTTGAATTTCAAAATTGTGAAAATGGGGATTGAAACTACGGATAACATATTGAACGTTTAAAAAAATTTTTTATCAAAATCGGTTCAGAAGCACCGGGGATATCGCAGTTGGAAGTTTGATCATATTGGTCACAGATTTAATACACATAAGTAACTGTAAGCGTTAAGTATCGGGTTACGGGTGTGTCCTAGTCGGGATTTCTCGACTAGAGCCTTCTTATTTGTTTTGATATACACATGTGATCGATAACAAAAAATAATTGTATTTCAAAATTTAAAAAATGTGGTTTAAAACTATTTATAAAATAATAAGCATCATTTTATCAAAATCAGTTAAGAAACAGCGGAGATATCGCAGTTGAAAGTTTGCTGCTTGAATACACACAAATGACTGTTCGCGTTAGTTAACGGGTTAAGTTAAGTATGTCCTAGTTAAGTTTTCTCGACTAGAGCCTTCGACGAGTTCATGCAAACAGACGGACAAGGCCTCTAGTTGGGGGTCATCTAGAAAAATTTTCTTTATGTGTTCGAAAAAACTTTTTACTGTCTGTACAAAAATATACAATCACATATTTTAACTGAAAAATCTTTTTTTTCCAGATCTTAACCGATTTAGTTCAAGGCGAGTTTATGCAGCTCGGCTCAAGGGAAACGGAAAACGAACGCTTTGCACACTATTTAACCAAAACATACAGAAAGACTGCATCGCTGATTGCTAATGCGCTTAAGGCGGTGGGTATTACAATCAAAATGGCAATGAAATTGTAGTTGCTTATTGCAATGCCGGCATTTTATTGCAATTAGATTTGCACGAATGCATTTGCCATTAAGATCTTAAAACCGTTGACAAAAAACTTTTTTTTTTTTTTTTTTTTTTTTGCAGACTGCTGTCATTGCCCATGCCGATGATAATGTCGCAGAAGTGGCCTTTCAGTATGGACGAAACATTGGTCTAGCTTTTCAACTGGTAGACGACATGCTGGATTTTGTGTCCTCCACAGAGCAGATGGGCAAGCCCACGGCTGCCGATTTAAAACTTGGTTTGGCCACAGCACCAGTTCTATTTGCATGCGAAAAGGTAAGCCTGTAGACACAAAATAAAAGCATTGGGTGCATTTGATATCCATAGGCATACAAACCAAACAAGTTCATACATATTTCAAATATTTTGAATGGCAGTCCCAGCCATTTAATTTTGGCCATATCGTAATTTGTGCATTGGTCGCATTATGTGTTTCTCATTTGGGGATGTTCAGATGTTTAGAAATATGAGATGGTGGGCTACCCGATCGCTGACATTTACAAGTAAGACTGCACTTGTCGAGAAATTCACACTGACACGTATCCTGAACTCTTTACGTATAGGCAAGTAATTTTTGTATACAAGTCCAAAAATAGAAAATGTCTTCATAACTGCATAATGGCTTAAAATTTTAAATATATCCGGTGTTTCTATTTGATTACATTTTCCAAAATTTGAATTATTATCCCCTTGATTTAAATCTTATTTTCACAATTTTAAAAGTCAAGCTTTTTTCTGGTATCGATTACATGTGTAAATAGAAATCCAAAAATTAGGTCGATGATAAAAAAACCAACTTGTAATTCCTAGGGCTGATCATTTATTTATATTTTTTATGGCTCGGCGATGCTACCTTTCGCATGTTGCATACAATTGCAAAAACTCAATAAGCTCCTTTTACCCATTTATGCGTTCAAGTTATAAAAAGGACTGCAAAAAAAGCAGCGCAAAGCGTTAGGTCAAGGTCCAAGAAAATATGCGATAATATACAATATGCTACTTTTTCATTTCATTTCATTTATTTCAATTCTTATTATTATACAAATGAAGTGTGAATACTTAAATATTAGAATTTCAGAGTCTGTCCGTATGAACGCAACTTTTTTCGACTCCCTTAAAGCTAGAGCTTTGCAGCTTTGCAAATATCTTGGTACATGACTTCGTAACTTTTGGGCTCTACGATCTCAGAGGACCTGGAAAATCGATAACAAGTCGATACACCTAGATGTCCAAATCGATAAAACACATATATATCCCACATTTTAGCAGCTAGTCACCAAATTTGGTGGCAAGATAGCCAATGGCATCCTCCAAAAAACTGCATCAAAAATATAGATGCCACACCCACCTTTTCCGCCCCCAGCCCCTCTCCAAGCATAAACAAAAATGCCTGTATCTTCTACAGTTTTTTAATCTATAGCCACAAATTTGGTAGAAAGTAGATGCTGACATCTGACACAGATATGCAACGGTACATGCCTCACCGCTTTGATAAAAACCGGAATTCATGTATCTTCGCCAGTTTTTAAGCTAGTGTCACCAAATTTAATGACAATTTAATGCCAATGGCATTCCCAAAAAAAACTGCATCGAAAGTTAAGATGCCACGCCCACCTCTTCCGCCCCAAGCCCCCCTCCAATCATAAACAAAAACGCCTGTATCTTCTTCGTCCGACTGCAACGTTTTTACTTGTTATATTTGGAGAAATACGAGCTTACACATTTATATGCTTCTTGCTGGTTCCTAGATATATCTGCCGAAAGCATCTCAGAGCAAAGGATTTCCTTGTCATCTGAAAAAATCGATGTGGTGAGTTAAAAAGTGTTGTAAAATCGAAAGTATATATGTTATAAAGTATGGGCGATAGGCAAGAGCCTTGCGGGCAGCCTGCAGGGATATTGAACGTGGGAAATGATGCTTTTCCTAAATGCACAACAAGCAACCTCTTTATAGAAAAGCATTGAAGTATCTTTATAACGGCTAAAGGAAAGTTAAAGTACAACATTTTGTTAATAAGGCCATCGAAGGCGGCTTTGATGTCTAACAGAATCAATCCAATTGACTTTAACCGAAAAAAATTGTTTTGAATAGCATTTTATACCCTTAACCCATAAAACGTTATATTGGTTTTGTGCAAATGTATGTAACAGAGAGAAGGAAGCATCTCCGACCCTATAAAGTATATAAATTCTTGATCAGCACCAACAGCCGAGTCGATCTAGCCATATCTGTCTGTCCGTCTGTCTGTCTGTGTGTCTGTCTATCCGTCTGTATGAACGCACCGATCTCATAGAGCATAAGAGCTGGAGATTCCAGATGCCAAAGTTAAGCTCCCCTATACCATAAGCAGAACAAGTTTGTTTCAAATTATCAATAATACTTGTTTTGTCATCGATAACAAAATAAATAAACTATGGATAAAATAGTGAACAGCTGAAAAACTTGATTAAAAACAATTAAGAAACAGTGGAGTCATCGCAGTTTGAAATTTGGTAATTTTCCATGTGCGTGAATACTCACAAATGGCTGTACGTGTCAGTTCCTCCTTTTGGAGGAAGTGCTTTCAGACAAAAATTGTCAATTCCGTCAAGCCCATGAGACCTCTTCCTCTTGAGCATTTAAAGAATATTTTTAATGGTGCTAGTTCCGAAAAAGTAGTCATCAGAGGACTTAGTGGTATATGCGCTACTGTAAATACTGAGGCATCGACACTAGCTTTAGTTGATTGATCACTGAGCCCTGCTTGTAAGGTAGGATTTAAGCTATTAGGTTGAACTTGTGCCTCAGATTTTTCTTCGTCTGTCGCTTGACGAATGTTGTTGCAAGTTAGATTTGGAATGTTTAAAGTTTCTTCCTTAGAATTTAAGAGCGTACGATATTTCAGGATTTATTACGAAATTCTAGCATCGCTTTAGCTATTAGTTTATTGTGCCATTTAAAAAGTTGACGAATTTATTTAATGGCGATCAAGCGTTGGGCACCAATTTGAATCAGTTTTTGAATGAAAACTGGTCAGATGTGTGGAGTGAATTGCAGCCATCGGTGCATGTGGCCATTGCTGATATAATGAAGACCATTTTGGCCACTCTGTTCAAGCGTTTTGCCTACGAGGATTTGTTCCTTGAGGACTAAAGAGATGAACTCGTTTACTTACATTCTACTTTTAGGTCTTAGTTTTTAGGTTCTAACGTGTACGTGTACGAGTATTTTTCTTCACAAACATATATAATTTGATGGACTGTTCTTGCTGCTCAGGCAACGCTTATTACATTAAGTAAACTTTTAGCATATACAATTAATTAATCAACAAAATACTAAATAACTTAAAATAGTCATGTTTATTTATACAATTTTCATTCAACAATTTTTGCAAATATAAAGCAAGTTTTTGGTTTATTTTTTCTAGAATTCTCGAATTCCTAATATATATGAGATATCATTTAAAATATTGTGGAGCATTCTTGTTTCTGCCAAACATTTCCTCAACAATATTTGGCAGCAAGCAATTCACGTGAGCGGTGAGATTAGCATAACAATAGCAGCAGTTTGACGGGAACATTAAAATCAAAGATTCACAATCAACTTGACGTAAACACTCAGTTCGACTTCAGGTCCAATCCTCAAGATTTGCATTTTGGCTTGGAAGACACTCCCCCAACGCGGTCGTCTAAGAGCCATCGGTGAAAGTTTTAATAAAGTTTGTCGGCCCTGGCGTGCCTGAGCTCAAATTACCCCTGAGGGGGATTATTACTTTAAGAGTAGTTCTAGGGAATTTCTGAGGACAGCAATAGTCCGTGTTTGAGAAGATGAGCGGGTTTCCCATAAGGATATTGGAGTGACCGCAGGTCAGTTCGGACCACTGATTTGTTTCTCTCATGCGTAGGGCAGAGAGAATTGGTGCTTACTTCCCCACTTGGTCGATTGGTAGAACACTTAGGATGTTGTCCAAAGTCTCAGTTGGGGTCGTTCTAAGTGCTGCTGTTGTTGTTTGTCCTGCGGCGCGCTGCACCTTGCCGAGCTGTTGTTGTTTTCTTTAACAATGCTGGCAACCACACTGATACTCCATACAATAAGATGGGCCTTACAATAGCTGTGTACAGCCACAACGATATGTGGCGTGCCATTCCCCATTTCAGTCTAATGGACTTTTTTGAGGTGTATAGAGCGACTGGGGCTTTCTTAGCGCGTTCCTCTGTATTGAGATTCCAGTCTAGTTTACTATCCAAAGTGAGCCCTAAGTATTTGGCCGATTTGCCACCCCGTTTAGGGTTAAAGGTCTTAGTGGAGGAATCTTGAATTTCCTAGTAAATAGGACTTAATCAGTTTTAGCTCGGTTTAGTCCGAGATCCTTTGACGTGGTCCTGGTGGATAGGGTTTGAAGTGCGGTGGTCATATATTCGCACAGTGTTTGGGGGTATTTTCCCGAGAAGGCAATCGCGACATCGTCTGCTTAGAAAATCACTCTGCTGTCCCTTTCCTCCATAGAGTGCAATAGACTAATGACTGCCACATTCATAGGACAGGGGAGAGAATACCTCCTTGCGGGGTGCCTCTATTTACGAACCTGGAGATGGTCGAGAACCCCAAAGTGGCTCTGACGCTTCTTCGTTTGAGAAGTTGATCAATCAGATCCACAATGCGATGCTCGACCACCAGTTCCGAAAGCGCCTCGCTGAAACAACGTTATTAAAAGCGCCCTCTATATCAAAGATGGCTATAAGACAGTTCTCCCTTTGAAAGAGAGCCTTTTCAACTGTGGAGATAAAAGCGTGAAGCGCAGTTTCGGTTGATTTTCCTTTTTGGTAAACATGTTGTGCTTGAGAGAAATGATCTGTCGTGATCGAATTTCTAATGTGTAACCCCAAAACCCTTTCTAGCGTTTTGAGTAGAAAGGATGTCAGGCTAATGGGGCGGAAGTCCTTCGGGGTTGTATGGGAGGCTTCACCCGCCTTTGGAATGAAGACGACTTTGGATTCCAACTATTTCTTGCAAATCAAGATTGTCGCTAGGATGTATCTAAAGATTCTATGAAGCCAGTTAACGGAAGTTACTCCTGCCTACTGCAATCGGGCTGGAATGATGCTGTCTGGTCCGGGTGATTTGAAGGGCGAGAAACTTTGTATGGCCCATGTGATGATGTCTTTGGAGAAAAATCGGTTGCTTAATGGTCTTGATGTTCTCTGGCTAATACATGTGGACTGAGCAACCGGGAAAGTGGGTTTCCATAAGAAGCTCTAGAGACTCCGGACTGGTCATTGTCCACGAGTCATCTGGTTTCTTCAGGAGCCCGACGGTTGACGGAGTACTGGAGAGAACCTTTCTGAGCATTGCGGTATCAGTAGTGTTTTCAATTCAGGAGCAGAAATTTTTCCACGAAAGGCGTTTAGCCTGTCTAAGTGTCTTTTTGTAAGTTGCCAGGATGGCTTTGTGGAGACCCCAAGATTGGTCATCTATTTGCTTTGCAATATTGAAGATCTTACGTGAGGTCTTACGAAGCTCCTCTATTTCTGGGGACTACTATGGTGGTTTTGCTTTCCCTCTTGGTTTACTCAGGGGGCATGATATGTTGAGGGCGGACATGCATGCCTCCGTGAGTTTACGAGTGCGCATCTCTACACCATTTTGTCTTGGGTGTGTCGAGGGAGAAGACTATGTCTATATATCTATGATCAGGGGACGAATGCTCATCAAGCACGCTCCATCTGGTGAGTCTTTGATGAAATGACGCAGTTGCTAGCGTCATTTCTTTGACTTCTTGCTTGCTATTCTATGTAGTGTCGTTATCTATGTTAAAAATGTTAAGATAGGTGGACAGGATATAGTTAAAAAGTGATTCACCCTGTTTGTTTGTGTCAGTGCTACCCCACTGATGATGGTGTGCGTTGGCATCGCATCCAATGATGAGTTCAATTTGTGACGCCTCACAGTCGGTGATCAGGGTATGCAAAAGCGTGTGTGGCAGGGGCCTAGTTGATTGTGGGTCATGTAGTTTGAACTAAGCCAGAGGCATCCAGATCGCAGCTCCAGGCAAGCAGTAGTGTTGTCACTATTGCTGAAGTTGGGGAGCAGAAAAGAGTCTAGATGTTTTTTTGCAAGAAAGCAGGTGTGGCCTTTACCTTCATTGCGGGCTTCAAGTAGCTTGTACCCTTGTCCCCAGTCCAGAAACCCTGCCACCAATGACCCAGGGTTCCTGGATGAGGACTACGTCTGATCCGCATTGGCTTATGCGGAGCACAAGAGCGGCTGCATCCACCTTACAGTGGTGGAGGTTTATCTGGAGAAGCCGTAGAGATGTCTTCAGATTTAAGCTTGTGTCACGTTGGCTAGTTCGTTAGTTACTTCGGAGCCCGCCGAATGGTATCCTGCCGGAATGTCGACCTCCTTCTTGACCGGTGTCGTATCACCGCCCGTGGCTTAGGTTAGGGTGCCATTTGCTGCGGCACTCGTGGTGGCAGCCACCTTTTCTCCTGGCGCTGCATCGTCGGCCTAAGGCTTACTGGCCTCATCTGACCGGTACACCTTGATCACTACCGCCTTGAAACCATAGTAGGCCGCACCTTCGGAATTGGCCAGTTTCTCTGCCGACTCATCATTGATGATGAGAACCACTTGTCTTGTGTTTCCTTCGGGCGCGTCCACCTTGGCTACCCTCTAGTTTTGGGTGGCCAAGTCAAGGTTGCATAGCTGGAAGAGCTTGAGAATCATTTCGGGATCCTCAGGCTTTGTCGAGACCTTTTTCCTGTAGCTCGCACTCAATGGGCGTCCACCTATGCCAGGGGATCTGGCACTCACTTTGGCCCTTGTCTAGGACCCCAATAAGTTACCTAATCCCTGGCGGCTTAGGCGATGGAAAACGGACGCAATTGCCGGCTTGAATTCCGGGAGGATGGTTTTTGCCCACTCCACCATCTGGGAATGCTGGTCGGGCCGTGAGGTTACGCTGAAGAATACCAGCAGCCCGTCGCAGATCCTGAAAGGGTGGCTTGGCAGTGGAAGCGTTGGCTGACCCCGAGTCAGTCGCAGGAGCTGTCCAGGAGCTGTTTCCGGTCGACGCCCAGGGTGCAAGGACGACTGTCTTTGTCGCGTCCAGCTTGCCCCTTTAGCAACGTTTCGTGTACCTGCTGGCGTACCAGATGAATTGTTCGAGGTGTTAGCACCTGAAGTGGGATTGTCATTTCCAACCGAGGTTTTGAGTGCCTCGGACACTGATTTTACGTTTGTAATTTTGAAGTGATTCTTGTTTGGTCCCACGAGTAGACGGGAAGGACAGTCACCCGCGACATACCCCGTGTATCGCGGGAAGCCAGATTGAAACTGGAGGTCGGCAGGTATCCAGAGTTCGCAAAGTAGGGACCGAGCAACCCCTTGGCCGTGAGCCCCTCGGCACAATGCTGTTCCACCTTGAACTGGGGTAATTTTATAGAGTGTTCTTCTCTCGTCCGACTACCATTCGTCAGCACCCTTGGCAGAGACATTGCCGTAACATGGGCCTGCTTCCAGCCGCTCTCACGTGGAGAGTATACTCGCACTTCCAATTGTAAGCTCCAAGGACGGCATGTATTGCGAGGGCGACCAAACATATTGTCGGTATGCATGTGGTTTCAGAAACCAGGCAAATGATAATATTATTTTCTACTAGGAAGTGACTGAATTCTTTTTTGTTTGTTTTGAATACCCCTGGCATTACTTGAAATGTTTTTTAAATTATATAACATTAAGAAAGATATTTAATTGCAAGTCAGGTTATCTCATCAAATTGTTCTGTCTTAGTTTTACAATTTCTTAGGTTGTAAATGTGCTCAAAAGTAAGGGTTCAAATGCATACAGTGAGAAAATAACAGTATTAACTGAATCCTGTTTGCAAGCCAACTGACTGCGAATTAAGATTGGGGAAGGATGTGACGGAGTTCATCTGTGGCCCTTGTAATGTCCATCCATCCTGCCCGCAACTTGACTTATTTTACTCTTCAGGTGCCACTCCAGCGCTCTACCAATTTCTTGGCAAGAATTTGTCATATATTTTTAGTTGTATGTAGCATATACTACTGCAACAAAAAGCAAGGAACGGAAACAACAACAACGAAACAGGCTGCACAAATATTGGGTCAATCCATACCCATCTCACTGCAATTGTGTCAAAAAGGTTTTTTTACTTTGATACCAAAGGTATCATAGTGTATTGTGTTTGTGCAATGTCCGTCATGGTGTCTGTCCGTCCGTCTGTCTGTATGAACGCAACTTTTTTCGACACCCTTAAAGCTAGAGCCTTGCAACTTTGCAAATATCTTGGTACATGTGTTCGTCAGACAAAGTGTTAAATTTATGGCTCTACGACCTCAGGGGGCCTAAGAAATCGATAACAAGTCGATACACCTAAATGTGCGAATCGATAAAACACAAATAAATCCCACATTTTAGCAGCTAGAGTCACCAAATTTGGGGGCAAGATAGCTGGTGAAATTCCTCAAAAAACTTTATTGAAAGTTTGGATGCCACGCCCACCTCTTCCGCCCCAAGCCCCCTCCAATTATAAACAAAAATGCCTGTATATTCTACAGTTTTGAAGCTATAGCCACCAATTTTCGTAGGAAGTTAGTTGCTGACATCTGACACAGATGTGCTACGCCCACTAATACCACCCACCTCTATATCCTTCTCAGTTTTTGCGTTAGAGTTTCCATACTTGGATGGGAGTTACAGGGTGCCATCCGCCATAGATATGCATCACAAATTTGGATGACACGCCCACCCCTTCTGCCTGACATTTATACCCAAAACCCCCATATATTACTATTTGCACATAGAATCCTTAACACAGTTATGATGCATAACTGGTATCAAAGTATATCGCAGTCGGTTGCGTCCGACTGCCACGTTCTTACTTGTTACTAGTTATCATTGAGGTTCAGATGCTCTCTCACATCTTCACAGCCTCAATAAAATAAATATTATCTTGATGATTAAAAATGTATACTCTTTTTGTTCTGCGCATTGTACATTTTACCGAAGACATTTTTTATACTCTAATACGAAAGTTATTAGCAATTTATTGGCTTTGTGCAAAATCTGTCATGGTCTCTGTCCGTCTTTCTGAATGAACTCAACTTTTTTCGACACCCTTAAAGCTAGAGCCTTGAAACTTGGCAAATATCTTGGTACGTGCCTTCGTCAGACAAAGGGGCTCTGCGACCTTAGGAGGCCTGCGAAATTTCATCTGCACTAAATAAAAGAAGTAGGATGCCACGCCCACCTATTAAACTCTATATCTTTCATATATTCCTGGCAGGAAAGTTAGCTGTACAAGTATTGAAGCATGGCAGTGCTACGATACTATCGATTCAAAGTGCGGTATTTTTTGCTACGTTGCTGGAAGTCAAAAAATTTACGTGGCAAAAAAAAATAATTTATGCTACTTGTTTTTTTTTTAATATGGAGTTTGACAGCCGAACCCAAATTTTGGCTGGCTGGAGAAGCACCTTTCCCGGGCACTCCAGTGAATTTGCTTTGTGTGTGCCATGACAATTTAAAAATAATTTGTATTCGTTTGTAGAAAACTAGTTTTGTAAAATCCAGTGGATGTGTTCTATTGTGGTTAGTTAGCAAGATTTTATAAGTCAACCCGAGTAGAGCTTAGATTTTACCTTATTTAGTTTATTTTACTCTTATTCTTCTTATTCATATTCTTTAGTATCCCGAGCTCAATCCAATGGTGATGCGTCGCTTTAGCGACCCAGGCGATGTGGAGCGTGCCTTTGAGCTAGTACATAAGTCACATGGACTCGAGCAAACTCGTTTTCTTGCTAAAAAACATTGTAACGAAGCGATACGGCTAGCTCAGGAGTTGACTGATTCCCCTTATCAAAAAGGACTGCAAGTTGTTGCCGATTTAGTCATCAATCGAATGAAGTAAGCTTAACAATTCAACGCATAAATTTAAACATGACCTTTTAAGATCAAAGCAGGCAACACCTAATGATAATTAAATTAATCAGAGTATCATTGAAAATATGTATAAAAAATAATTAGCAATTTATTATTTAGTTCTAAATATTTGTTGTTGACACTCTAAACATTAAAACAAATTTTACAATTTGTCACTTAAATATACGCAAGTAATGTTTGAAATAAATTTTAAATGCACTTTTTAATTTTGTAAATGTATGTATTATTTTATTTACAAAAACAAAATATTAAATAATAAAAATAAATCATTTTACAAATCCATAAAATTGAGCACAACGTGTCACTTAATTTATTGTACTTTTGCTTTTGTTTCATAGTTTGATGATCATGAAGTCTATGCTAAATATTTTTAATTCAAAATTGTTAAGAATTACACTGAAACATGAACGTATGAACATTCATTAGTATGTCTGCCCGGTTTTGTAAATGACTTAAACCTTTTTTTTTTGCATTACCCGAAGAAATACATTTGTACACAAATAATAAATATTTATCATGACTTGAAACCCCAAATTAAAACGGTGTCGTGGCTAAAAGGGTGCTGTCTTTATCTCGTCTAATTAACTTCTTTTGTTAAGCAAAATTTAATATTGCAAATTGTGATATCATACCTGCAGAGCCTAAAAGTAAGTATATATTGCAGATTCTTTTAAAATTCTTTCAGCAGCTTTGCATAATAAAAACAAGTAAAAAGCCTTTAGTCGAGAAATTTCGACTAGGACATACCCTTAACCCCATACGTAACGCGTATAGTCATTTGTGTGTATTTTTCCAGTGACTAATATGACAAAATTTCAAACTGCGATATCTCCGGTGTTTCTCAACCGATTTGAATCAAATTTTACCAAATGTTCATTATTTTACCAATAGTTTGAAACCTCGTTTTCACAATTTTGAAGTTCAAGAACTTTTTGTTATCGATCACATGTGTATATCGGGAACCAGAAATGTTATCGATAATTTAAAGCAAACTTGATTTTCTCATGGTATAGGAGAGCTTAAGTTTCAAGTCACTAGCTCTTATAGTCTCTGAGATCGGCGCGTTCATACAGACGGACAGACGGACAGACAGACAGACAGACGGACGGATAGACATGGCTAGATCGACTCGGCTGTTGATGCTGATCAAGAATATATATACTTTATGGGGTCGGAGATGTTTCTTTCTGTCTGTTACATACATTTGCACAAAGCCATTATACCCTTATTTACCCATTTTATGGGTTAAGGGTATAACAACAAAGCCTGCCAATTTAACAATACCCAAAACCATAATAACATAATTTTATTAATTTATTAAAATAATAGCACCATCTACATTTTTATTTTTTTTGATACCAAAGGTATAATTATAGTTTAATACCAAAAGTATCGTAGTATATTGGGTTTCGGGTCCGTCTGTCCGTACGAACGCAACTTTTTTGACACCCTTAAAGCTAGAGCCTTGCAACTTACAAATATCTTGGTAGATGCTTTAATCAGACAATGTGTTAAATTTAAGGCTCTACGACTTTAGGGGGCCGGAAAATCGATAAAAAGTCGATACACCTCGATGTTTAAGTCGATACACCTCGATGTTCAGATCGATAAAACATATATATGTAAGATGTTCATTATAAAAGTATAGTTTATTAATATTATTATGGTTCAATCCAGATAGGAAACAAGATAAATTATTACAACAAAAATGTGACTTCAAATTAATTTATCACGCTTCGACTTGCATTCGCGGCTGCTGCTGCTCACTACTTGGCCTGTGTTTTGAGGGCGTTGGCAACTTATTAGTACAGGGCTGCCTTACATTCGCCCCTTCTGATCATCATCCGTCCCGGATGAGAGCAACTCTTCGTTCTTTACCACATACTTCCTGATCCTTTGGCGTTCTTGTCTGCTTTTCTGACGTAGTAGTGCCCATGCCGCTTAATTTTAGTGATTTTGTATGGCCCCAAATATGAACTGGCCAACTTGCGACCTGCTACGAACTGAGTCCTCTTAATGGCGACGAGATCGCCCAGCTGATATCCCTACTCGGGACGGCGCTTCTTGTCGTGATTCTGCTAGTAGATCTTCTGTGCCCGCTCGATATTGACTTTGGCTTCAGCTCGCAACTTTGCCCGCTCATCATTGAATTGCACAATCAGCTCTTGGTTTAGCAGCTCAAACAAACAGTCCTCAGCTTTGGCATTCATCTTGGTTCCGAACATCAGTTCAAACTAGTAGACCAGAGGTGTTCTACCATATTCTTTTTAACAAACTCAGCAAAAGCATTCGATGTAAAAGCGACGCCTCTGTCGCTTACAATGTGTTTCGGAAATCCGAACACACCTCACTCGTTCAGTTTTTTGATGACTTCTTCGTGACCTGTTGACTTTGTTGTGAACAGCCACACAAACTTGGAGAATCCGTCGACAACTGCAAATATAAATTAATACTGCTTCGACGTACATCACCTTTCTCAATGCAATGCAAGAAGCCTTCTTGCTTGCCCAACTTTCTGCTGTGAATGATACAATTGATACAATTAGCAATGACGCTGGCTTCTTTACCTTTCAGATGTGGAATGTTAAACTGCTGTTGTACGCTGTGCATCGTTTTTTGTGTGGCGAAGTGACCACCTTCGTGCGCATTTCTGATCACCTCCCACTCCATCTGTTTTGGCACCACCAACAACTCGTCTCCTGCGACTTCTTTAAAAAGCAAGCCACCTTTCAGCTTATAGTTCTCGTAAGGTCCACTTTCCAAAATCTTGACGACTGCTTTCACGTGTTCATCCGTTTACTGCGCTTTCTTTAGGCGCACCATCAGCTCTGTATACACATTGTAGATCTGCAGGGGGTATCGGCTTAGGTAGTCCACATGTCTCATCTTCTCTGCTGCTCGATGCTCCATTTGTACATCAAAATCCTGCAAATGTAGTTTCCACTGCGCGACTTCTTTCGGAATATCAAGCTTACTCGTAGTCTGTTTGAAAGCGATGCAGTCCGTAACCAACTTGAACTTGATTCCCAGCAGATAATGCCTGAACCTGAAATAGGCCGCTTTTACTTCTCGAATATAGATGTCTTCATGCTCCAAAAATAAATCGGGTGAAACCTTCCTTCAAACTCCTGCAACAGTACTGCTTCGTATCCATCTTTTAATGCATCTGTATGCAGCTCTGTTCGTGCATCTCTTTCATAAATTCGTAAGACCGGCTCCTTCGGCACAAACTTACGAAAAAATCCAGTAAGGCCCAAAAACGCATGAGCGGCTTTGATATTCTTCGGTGTGACGAAACGACTAACAGTTGCAACCTTCTCTGTACCTGGCCAGATCCTTCCGTCTCCGATGACATGGCCCTAAAAATGTATACGCTTCTGCAAAAAACTATATTTTTCCACTTTTTCCTTAGATCATACCTATCTGCCAACTCCAACACTCGCTGTGTTTTCTGCATGCATTCGTCAACATCTTTGGCGTATATAATTATATCGTCCATGTATAGCTGCATCGTATCCTCGTTGATCAACTGTTGAAAGATATGGTTGACAAATCTTATAAACGCAGCTGAAGAGTTTTGAAAACAAAACTCGAAAAGCCCTTCTCGAGTAACAAATGCTGTATAAGCTTTACTGCTTTCCTCTACTGGTACATGAAAGAATCCATTTTCCAGATCCATAATTGTGAACAACTTGCAGCTTTAAGTCTCTGAATTACATTTTAAATTATCGGCACCGGAAAACGATCCTGCTACACCATACTATTCAATTTTCGATAGTCGACGCATACTCTTAAAGATTGATTCCTCTTTGACCACAACAACTCTGCTCGCAACGTGCGTGTGTTCGAGGCACATATCCACCTGTTCTGCTACGACTTTTGCTTCTTCTTCCGGCAAACGATTATGCGACTGGTGAAACGGCTTTACTATTCCATCTGGCACAATTTTCATCTCTATCGGACACTGCATCTTTACTTTTGGCGACTTATAACTGCATTCGATAATTTTTTCAACAGCATGTTGATATTTTGGAGGGACTAATAACGCGTTTGAATCCTCGGCGACATTATAGACCAGCAGACATTCTTTGTCAGATTTCTCTTTTTGCTCAGCTTCGTAAAATTTAAAACCATTCTCGCCAGCTGTAAAATTGATTTTCTTTATAAAATCAAATCTCAATATTACCGCGCAGTTCAGCTTGCAACTTTCGACAACAAAAAATTTATATTCCGTCTTTACTTGGTCAACCTCAACGTCTGCAAAAAAACATTCCATCGTCTTCGTGCTGGTATTCCCTAGGCCTCTTAATACCGACGCACTACTAGACATCGTAACTCCCCTTAGCCTCTTCAGTACACACATATTAATATGTGACACGTCTGCTCCCGTGTCCACTAGGCATTCGTCTTCAATAACCTTTATGAGCATTGGCATCATACGGCCTTGAGGACAGTCGCGTGAAATATGTCCATTCTCGTTGCAACTGAAGCATTCAGTTCCTGCTGTACACGCTCATCTTTTATGTTTCGTTGATCCGCAGTTGAAACAATACTCGTTCTTCTTTCATCTGTTCTCTCTGTACTTGGCGCTTTATTTTTCTCACTGCTTCTTTGATCAGCGCGACTCCTGCTCCTTTCTTAAGTCAGCTCGTATAAATCGTACTCTTCTTTTAAATCTTTGTACGTCCCACACCGATACATGCCACCTTTAAATTCATTTTTTATCTGCAGTCCATCAACTATATAACGCAGAACAGCAGACTCTTCAATGTTACCGACACTGGCTAGCTTTTTCATGTTCAACAAGTATTCATGAAACGATTCCGACCTTAATTTTTTCCGTTCACACAACAAATCACGAATTTCTGCACAGTTCAGCTGTCGCACAAATTTACTTATTAATGCGCTTTTCAGTGTTGCATAGTCTGAAACGCATTCCGACTCTAAAATCAATCTGGCAGCACTGGTCATTTTGTTTTGAGCTTGAACATATCTCTGTTTTTCCGGCAGCTCATAAGCATCAGCATTCCGCTCAAAAATGTTAATCAATTTTTTACTGGAATTGACGCGCCAGCAAAGTCACTTATGATTTTCTCAAAACCATCAATCGATATTTTTAATTGACTCTCTTTTTCCTCATCTGCTTCAACTTTCTACGCTAACAGCTGCAACTGCTGTTCGACTTTGTCGTTCACTTCTGCAAGATATTTCGCGGCCATGGCCTTGGCCTTGTCTTTCTCCTCTTCCACTATACTCACGTTCACAACTTCTATTGCGTTCAACACTTTTGAGTTATTCTTTGGCGTACGTGGTGTTTTCGTCATTTCTTCCACCGTTCTTTGATCCGTTACTTGAGTCTCTACTTATTATACCCTTAACCCATAAAATGGTAGATAAGGGTATAATGGTTTTGTGCAAATGTATGTAACAGACAGAAGGAAGCATCTCCGACCCTATAAAGTGTATATATTCTTGACCAGCATCAACAGCCGAGTCGATCTAGCCATCCGTCCGTCCGTCTGTCTGTCTGTATGAACGCGTCGATCTCAGAAACTATAAGAGTTAGAGACTTCAAACTTGAAACTTAAACTCTCTTATACCATAAGCAGAACAAGTTTGCTTCAAGTTATCGATTGCATTATGGTTTCCGATATACACATGTGATCGATAACATAAAATATTGAATTTCAAACTTGTAATAAAGAGGTTTTAAAATATTGGTAAAATAATGAACATTTAAAGCAAGTAGGCTCTAGTCGGGAAATCCCGACTAGGACATGCCCTTAACCCCATACGTCACGCGTATGTGACCAAACTTCAAACTGCGATATCTTCGGTGTTTCTTAAACGATTTTGATCAATTTTTTTTAAATGTTAATTATTTTATTCATAGTTTCAAACCTCATTTTCACAATTTTGAAATTCAAGATTTTTTTTATTATCGATCACATGTGTATATCGAGAACCAGAAATGTTATCGATAATTTGAAGCAAACTTGTACTGCGCATAGTATACGAGAGTTTAAGTTTCAAGTTTGAACTCTCTAGCTCTTATAGTCTCTGAGATCGGCGCGTTCATACAGACATAAAATCCCATAAAATGGGTAAATAAGGGTATAATGGTTTTGTGCAAATGTATGTAGCAGACAGAAGGAAGCATCTCCGTCCCTATAAAGTATATATATTCTTGATCAGCATCAACAGCCGAGTCGATCTAGCCATGTCCGTCTGTCTGTCCGTCTCTCTGTCCGTCTGTCTGTCCGTCTGTCTGTCTGTCTGTATGAACGCGCCGATCTCAGAGACTATAAGAGCTAGAGAGTTCAAACTTGAAACTTAAACTCTCGTATACTATGCGCAGTACAAGTTTGCTTCAAATTATCGATAACATTTCTGGTTCTCGATATACACATGTGATCGATAATAAAAAAAATCTTGAAATTCAAAATTGGGAAAATGAGGTTTAAAACTACGGATAAAATAATAAACATTTAAAAGAAATTTGATCAAAATCGGCTTAAAAACACCGGAGATATTGCAGTTTGAAGTTTAGTCATATTGGGAACTGGGTAAAAACACACTAATGACGCGTCACGTATGGGGTTAAAGCCCTATCTACATTGGCACGAGGCCTCGTCGCGATGTTCGAAAACGAGTGTCGCTAACATTTTTATTACATGTAAGTCAATGTGTCTGTCTACATTGACGCTAGGTGTCGCGCGTCTCTCGCGCTTAGTTTCGAAAATATATAAAAAACCTCGCCGCGGCAAAGCGTCAAAAGCAGCTGATTGCACTTTACAGAAGCAGCTGACCAGCTGCTGTTAATGTGAAATATTATTTGTGGCAAAATGCAAAAATTAGATTGCGAAAAAATAGAATCTCTTATTATGCAAATAAGAGAAAATACAATTCTATACGATAAGAGGGAGCGGTTATATCGCAATAATAAACCAATCCTGCTCCGTTCCAAGTATATGGGTCTAACCCACCACCTCCATTTCTGCCTTTTTTTTATGGCATCCCTTTTTATTTTCGCGACCAAGCCTATTGCCGCATAAGTAATTATTTTTCTAATTGTCGACATAGCACAAATTAAATGTTTTCTCTTTGCTTTTTATACCCTTAACCCATAAAATGGGTAAATAAGGGTATAATGGTTTTGTGCAAATGTATGTAACAGACAGAAGGAAGCATCTCCGACCCTATAAAGTATATATATTCTTGATCAGCATCAACAGCCGAGTCGATCTAGCTATGTCCGTCTGTCTGTCCGTCCGTATGAACGCACCGATCTCAGAGACTATAAAAGCTAGAGACTTCAAACTTTAAACTTAAGCTCTCCTATACCCTGAGAAGATCAAGTTTGCTTTAAATTTTCGATAACATTTCTGGTTTCCAATATACACATGTGATATTGTGAAAATGTGGTTTGAAACTACGGATAAAGTAATAAACATTTAAAAAAATTTGATCAAAATCGGTTCAGAAACACCGGAGATATCGCATTTTGAAGTTTGGTCATATTGGTCACTGATTTAATATACATAAGTAACTGTAATGGTTAAGTATCGGGTTAAGGGTAGGGATATCTTTTGACCATTACATAGGTTTTTATTTAAACTTGTACAATTTTGTCTCTTAAGCGATGTGGGAGGTTTTACAAGATGTTATAATGCCATCACGTTCACACACGTTTTAGTATAGTTTTACTTCTTGTCACTTGACACAGAGCTCTTTGACTCGCGGATGGAGGCAGAGCGACGGCGCTTGGCCTCATCGCGCTTAGCCTTGGACTCCTTCTTGCGCTGCACCAAGAGCTTGGCATAATCGGCAGCAGCATCCTTGCAGGCCAGCTGGCGCTTCTTCTTCAGTGCAATACGTCTGTGCTTGCGCTGCAGCACCACGGGGGTGATCAGGCGCTGGATTTTGGGTGCCTTCGAGGTGGCTTTCTTGTTGTCCTTGGCGGGCAATGGGCGACGCACAACAAAGCGACGGACATCATCCTCCTTGGTCAAGTTGTACAGCTTGCGGATCTTGCTTGCACGCTTGGGGCCCAGGCGACGGGGAATTGTGGTGTCGGTCAGACCCTCAATATCCTGCTCACCCTTCTTGATGACAACCAAAGCCAGCACAGACATGTTGGCATCGACAATGCAGCCACGCACAGACTTGCGCTTGCGCTCGCCGGTACGACGGGGACGGTAGCAAGAGTGTCCCTTCTTCAACAACAGACGCACACGACCGTGGGTCAGCACACCCTGCTTCATTGGGAAGCCCTGCTTGTCGTTGCCGCCAGAGATGCGGAGTTGATAACCCTTCCACTCATCGCCAAGAATGTCAGCTTCCACAACTTGGCCCATACGCTTCTCGTAGAACACACGCAGTTTGTGCTCATCAACAACTTCGAAAAGTTTTTGGCATCCCGTTGCGGGATAGGAAACGTTGAGCTTCATTATGTTGGTCTTGCTGCAATCAACACAGAAAAAAAAAAGGAAAAAAAAAAAAAAAAAAAGGGCTGCCCTGTTATGGTGAACAGGGCTGTCATGTTTTATCAAACAGGTTTGCAAATCACGCGCGAGGTATCGCGTCAATGTAAATAGACACGCGATATTTTGCAGCGAGTGTACACGCGTTCGAATTCGAACGCGAGTCTCGTCTCGCGTCTCGCGCCAATGTAGATAGGGCTTAAGGGTATGTCCTACTCTCGCTTGCGCTTTTAACCCCCCCCCACCCCGCATATTTTACAGCTGTTGCCCTCAAAGTGGCTGCAGCAAACGTTTGAATTGATTAATTTTGGTCGCTTGGACATTTTCGTTGTTTGTGCACATAGGTTAGGTTAGGTAGGACCGGCTGACCCATCCCGGAGGAAGTGTCACACATAGACCACTGAGGGTCCTTAGTGAGGCCGGCGGTTGGATATCTTGGACTATCTAGTTGTGTGGTCCTGCGGCGTTAGTATGCTTCGGGCAAGCGCTAGAAGCTTGTTTGGTTCCAGCTTGCTGGCCTCCTCTAGAGATGCCAGGAAGGGAGCCTGGATGTGTTGTAAGCGTTATGCTGCCAGTGCGGGGCAGCTGCAAAGTAGGTTTTCTAGTGTTTCCTTGACACCTGATTCCTTGCATTTCCTGCATTCATCGTTGTCTGTCATGCCTAGCCTTTTTGCATGTACTGCGACGAGGCAGTGGCCTGTCAGGAGTCCCGTAAGCATGCGGCAATTATGCCTTTGTAGTTTCAGCATGTATTGCGATAGCTTGTCGCTGTATGTTTTGCACATTATTTTGGAGATCCTGCAGTTGTAGGTGTTTGTCCACCTTTGTGCTGCCGAATCCCTTGCCTGTGTTTCCATGTGTGAGTGTAGCGTTCGCAGGGAGATCGGAATTTCTGCCGGGACTCAACAGCCCCGTAGCTCCTTGTTTAGCCAGTGAGTCGGCTTTTTCATTGCCTTCGAAGCCCTGATGGCTGGGAATCCATTAGATGTGCACGTTTTTAAGCGTGCTGAGTGCATCTAATGCTTCCCTGCTCGCCAGGACATTTCGGGATCTTATGAAGTGCGACTGTAAGGCTTTTATTGCTGCCTGGCTGTCAACCTTGTCAAGTGCTGTATTCGTTTGTAAGACTGATTCCGGCGCTTTCCTTATTGCGAATATCTCCGCCTGGAATATGCTGCAGTGGTCTGGTAATTTATAGGACAGGCTCAAGGGCGGTTCGGCGCAGTACACTGCCGACCCCCTCTTTAATTTTTGAGCCGTCTGTGTATATGTTGATTGCTGTCTGCTTTGCTCCTGAGCGCCAATCATTTATTCTTAAGAGCGTGGGCGTGAAGTTAAAATTGTTTTTTGGGATCATGTAGTCTGTTTCGACCCGAGTCCCTATTCCAATTGTACTATGCCCGTAGTTAAGTATTGTCATGTTGCCTATCGTGCAAAGACGTTGAGCAGTCTTTTTTGCTACTAGGCGGGCCTGTATGTCCACTGGGTTGACATTCAATATGGCTTGTAGTGCTTTCGTATGAGTGGTCCTCAGCGCCCCTGTGATGCACATGAGTGCATGTCGCTGAATTTTTTCCAATCGTTTCAGGTATGTAGATTTCTCTGTGGCTTTCCACCATACCAGTATTCCGTAGAGTAGTATGGGGCGCACAATTGAGATCAGAATCCAATGTGTTAGTCTTGGCGAGAGTTCCCAAGTGCTACCCAACATCTTTTGCGATGTGTAAAGTGCATTGGTGGCTTTCTTCACCCTTTCTTCTACATTGAACTTCCAGCTCAGCTTGCTGTCCAATACTATTCCAGATATTTGATACTCTCCTTTGGTATCAGCGGTTTATGGTTTATTTTGGGGGGCGTCCAGCGTGGTACCTTGTATCTCTTGGTAAAGAGAATGAGGTCCGTCTTTTCCGCGTTGATACTTAGACCGGCTTCCGTTGTCCATGCTAGTATCTCTTTTAGCGTATTTTCCATGACATGGCTGATTGTCGATGGACATTTGCCCGTGATAATTATGCTTATGTCATCCGCATAGGCAGTTATCTTTGGTGCTTTCCGTTTGAATTTCTTTAGGAGGCCGTTTACCACCAAGTTCCACAGTAGGGGAGATAGCACTCCTCCTTGGGGAGTGCCGCATTTTGCTTCCCTGATAGTGGTTTTGGTTCCCCATTCCGCTAGTATTTTCCTGTTGCTCAGTAGATTATGAACCCAGGATTGTACTGCTGCTGTTGGGTGCGCAGCTCTGAGGCTGTGCATAATTGCTTCCGTCGACACGTTATTAAATGCGCCTGAGATGTCCAGAAATGCACCTAGGGCGTATTCTTTGTGGTGAAGTGCCTTCTCTATGGTTGCTACAAGGGAGTGTAGCGCTGTTTCCACCGATTTACCCTTTGTGTACGCGTGTTGATTGCGTTCTAGAGACATCTCTGTATTCTCTCTGATATGGAGGTCTATCAGCTTCTCTAGTGTTTTTAAAAGGAATGAGTTAAGGCTGATGGGTCTGTAGTCTTAAGGCAGCACGTGGCTGCATTTCCCCGCTTTCGGAAGAAATATCACCCGCGCTGTCCTCCAGGCCACCGGCACATAGCCATGATTTAGACATCCCCTAAATATTTCTTTTAGCCATGGAGCGATCGTATGTTTGACCCTCTTCAGCATGGCTGGGAATATTCCGTCTGGACCTGGCGATTTGTAGCTCTCGAAGGAGTCTTTTGCCCACAGTATCCTTTGTGTTGTTATGATATCGTCGGGAATTTCCATTCTAGTGGTTGGAGAAATCATTTGTCCGTTTGAGTGAACTTCTGTGCAGTTAGGGAAATGGGCCTCTAGGAGCACATTTGCCGCATCTTCACTGCTTTCTGTCCATCGGCCGTCTTCAGTTTTTAGTTGACTTTGTACTGTCTTCTGGCGAGCAAGCAGCTTTCTTAACCTTGCGGTGTCAGCTGTCTTTTCTATGCCTGAACAGAAGTCTTGCCATGCGTGGCTTTTGGCTGCTCGGACTTTTTTCTTGAAGTCACGTAGCCGTACTTTGTATTCGTTCCATTCTAGCTCTTCTTCTGCTTGTTTCGCTAGTTTAAAGAGTTCTAGTACATCTTCCCTTTGTCCTTTGAGTTCTGGAGTCCACCACGAGGGCTTGTGTCTCTTCTTCTCTCGGGATGGTTTACACGTCTTATGATAGGCCGTCAAAAGATTTTTATTGAGTGTCTCCAGGGACTTCTCTAATTTATCAGGTGAGGCTATCTTAAGCGGTCGTCAAACGTTTCTTTCAACCTCTTTTTCAAACTGCTCCCAGTCTGTGTTACGCGGGTTCCTGAACACTTTCTTTTGCACTGTTCTTTCAAAGTTAAATCGGAATTGAATGTACCTGTGGTCTGAGAAGGAGTGTCTGCTAAGGACTCTCCAATCCTTAACCACGATATTCGTTACCGACGCGAGGGTTAAATCTAAGACGTTGGAGGAGGTAGGACCCACATATGTTGGTTCTTCCCCCTCGTTCGCAATCTTTAGATTAGTTTGTAAGATAAAATCTAGCAGTGACTCACCCCTATCGTTGATGTCTCTGCTTCCCCATACAGTATGGTGTGCGTTGGCGTCTGCTCCGATGGTGAGGGACTGCTTCTTCGGCTCAGTCTCCATCACCAGTCGACTTAGCTCTTGAGGGGGTGCGTTAGTGTCATGCGCCATGAAGCATGATGCCATCAGGATAGGCTCATCCTTGCCACCTTCTAGCGCTACCACCGTGAGATCGTCAGTACTGTAATTAGACAATAAGTAAGCATAGATACCCTTTCTAACTAGGATCGCGGTAATTGCTCTACTCACTGTTGTTGGATAGAATACGTTGTAATTCGGGTGTCTTAGCCCAGAAACCTTGTTTCCCGAAGCTATCCAAGGTTCCTGGATCAGTGCGACGTCGACGGGCCCTGTCTCCAGGGTTAGCAGGAGCTCCGCCGAAGCCAACTTACTCTTATGTTTACCTGGATGACCCTCAGCTCGATTAGTGACTGTGGTGTCCTCCACGGATGCGACTTCCACTACGGTGATGTCTGCATCCTCGTCGTCCTCTTGGTGGCGTGGGTGACCTCCGCTAGGTCCCTCTTCACTTCACCAATCGCCAGCGTATTTTCGTCCTTGTCGTTTGGATGACGTTTTTTGAGACGCAGGTACTCGCTCCCTACGCCCCACGCCATCTTCCCGTGTCTAGCGTATAGCAGATCGTCGGACTCCTTATTGATCTAAATGACCATTTGCTGGCCCTTGGTATCGGGTTACGCAATATGGATCACTTTCCAATCAATCGTTGGCACCTCCGGATTCTGCCACTTCAATAGCTGCAACGCCTGGTCCGCTGGGACGACCCTTGGGAAGAGCACCTTTGCCTTTGGCACGGACGGAATGCAGGTTCTGTCCACTACCTCCAGCTTAGCACCCTCCCACGGGGCGGCCATAGCAGCCACGACGCCGGTGACCCACTTCAGAGTGTGGTCATCCTTGCAGCTCAGGATCTTGACACCTAAGAGCCAGCCCGCTCCATCAAAAGAGATGGGAAGCGACTCCGGTTCGCCCATCCGGCTTAGAAGCGCATCGAACAGCAGCGCCTCCACCTTCTTCCACTGTTCGGGCTTCATTTTGCCATTTGGGTCGCTTCGGTCGATGAGCGCGACACATCGCCACATCGCTGGCCGTCGGTTTTGCCCGCGACATTGGCTTTTTGCAGGGCCGCTTACCAGCTGGTACCTCTGCTTTTGCGGTTTCAGCGGAGCGCTGGCGTTTGACGGCCAGTTGCTCCTCCACCTTGTTAGCAAATCCGGCGTTCTCGGGCGCAATGTTCCCCCTTTTCTCGAAGTGAGACCTACCCTCTTCAATCCTTTCGTCGGCCCACTTCTTGCTGCGGATCTCATCTTGCGTGAGTTCTCGCTTGCAATCTGCGATTCGCGCCCGGATCTTAAGGGCGGCCTTATACTGGGCTTTGGCCCTCATGCCCTCCTTTGACCTTTTGAGCCCGACCCTACTAGGGGTACTGGTACTCTTTGGGCCAGAAGAGCATGGAACCTCCACCTCCGACGTAAGAGACCCTCGTGAGTCGCAATCCGAGTCGCGCCACATTTTGGGCTTGTTTGTATTCGAGTTCGTCGTGTTGGCAGTATCTATGCAACCGTTTTGGCCTGCTCCAACCAGTACGGAGGGGTTGCTGGCGACACGCAGAGAGGATTTCTCCCCCCCGTGCCCGCCGGTGGTAGCTCCCTTTCCCACCGACGTTTGGGTTGACATCCCAACCCGTGTGTGACCGTCCGTCGTATCCATTATGATTTTTATGTCTGGGGAGTCTACCCATAGCATTTTATCCTTACTGCCAAGGACCTCAGACCATAGTTGGCGCCTTGCTCTCGCAGTGCCGAAGCCTTTGAGTGGCAAAGCGCTCACCTTAGCTAAGCATCATACTATGCTACGCAGGTGAGTTGATAAGCGGTACCTTTGTTTGTTTTAGGGAAGAGTGGCATGGGTTGCATTAGTTCACCCCTCGCCCTCGCAGTGCCGAAGCCTTTGAGTGGTTTGGGGCTCCCCTCCGCCAGTCATCCATGCCTAACATAGGTTCGCTCCACACCCTCGTCGAGCCGAGGCCGTTGAGTGGTGTAGAGCTCCCCCTAGTTAGGCAGTGATGCCCGTTGCCGGACACCGCTCTTCCCTTCTGCAAGGCAAATGGCACCACTAACCCCTCGTTTGTTTCGAGGTAGCATGATGCCCATTGCCCAGCCGGCACCCTCGTGGAGGGTTCGATCTAGAACGTTTAGAACGTTTCATATTGATTCAAGAATTTTCGGTCTCGCACGAGAAATAAGTCCAAAAAGTTGTGTTTCAAGATTGAAATTCTTGATTTTTTTTTTGAGTGTAGGTTAATACCACCAGGAACAGAGACACACATAGTAACACTTACTAAAAACAAAATGTTCCTTGTGTAGCCCTGAAAATCGTTATTTAACTCTTTTTCTGTAACCGTTGAAATGTGTACCAATCTAGGAGCGTAATTTTAAAGCTATTCACTTAAAATTCGGAGTAAATGTTTGAATATCCCCAAAGAAATTTTTGCACTAAAATTTTGAGTGGGCGTGGCAGTTTGGAGGGTGTAAAGTACGGGAAAAACAGAAATTTTTCATTTTTTCAACACACAAATCGACATAAAAAAATATAAAAATATTGTATCAAAAAAGTATCAGGCTAGTATATTTTGTTTTAATTTTAGCCAACTAAAAAATATTTTTTAAAAATGTATAATGAAAAAAGTAAAAACGTTGCAGTCGGACGCAACCGATTGCGCTATACTCTGATACTAGTTTACATAGATTCTGTGTGCAAATAGTAATATATGGGGGCTTTGGATATAAATATCAGGCAAAGGGGTCAGGCGTGATATCCAAATTTGTGATGCACATCTGTGTCAAATGACAGCAACTACCTTTGGTGGTAATAGCAGCGAAACTGTGGGAGATACAGGCATTTTTATTTATAATTAGAGGTGGGCTGGGGGCGGAAGAGGTGGGCGTGTCATCCAAACTTTTGATGCAGTTTTTTCGGGAATATATTTAGTCGACTTTCACATCGAGGTGTATCGACTTGCTATCGATTTCTCATGCCTTTCTGAGGTCGTAGAGCCCTAAATTTAGTATGGTATGAGTATAAAAATCCAGTCGAACTTCAAAAAATCAAATTTTTCTCTGTAAGTTTATTTCCAGAACGGTTGCAATTTTGTTCCATCCGAAGGAAGACCATTCTTAATTATTCTATTGTTCTTTATTTTATTTCTATTTTTAATCTCCTTGAGATCCGTTTCATGGAAGTTTTACTGTAGTTGTAAAAGTGTATACAATACGTTCTAACATTGTATGCTGCATTCACACTGGAGCAAGTAATAAAGGTCGTACTGCTAGCTGCGAAAAGTCATTTACACTGATAAAAGGCCTTAATTTATCAGCGTTATATACCCTTAACACATTAAATGCGTCCGAACGTATCAACGCCTGGATCTCAAAGACTATAGGCAGTACAAGTTTGTTTTAAATTATGGATAACTTTTCTGGTTTTCGATACACAAGAAAAATTTACATTTTGTAAGAATTAGGTTTGAAAGAAATCGGTTAAGAATCACTGGAGATATCTTAGTCATTATGCAAAAGCGTTAACACCAAGAATAACTGTAAGCATTACGGAACGGGTTAAGGTTATGTCTTATTCGGGGTTTTTCGACTAGAGCCTTCTTTAATGCTGTTGTTTACTTTGGCTTGTGTGACAAACTGCAGCTGTATATTTTTAAGCCCATAGCTATAATTAGGTGGTTTCTAGGTCAGATGAGCAACGCATTCTCTTGTGTTCGAGGTTCACTTCACATTAAATTGTTAAATTAATATAAAATTGACAATAGTTATATTATTATTTATAAATTGTTTATGCTTTGGTTTATGTCAACTGCTAAGAGTTGCCACCCTTTGAAATTTGTGCCGAATCGTATTGATACATCGGTAAGAAGAAGTCTTTTTTTAAGCCTTTAGCATACGGGCATATTAGAGCCATTTTTAAATTTTACCGGCAACATTTTGTATGCTACAACTCTCAAAGGCCTTTAGATTAAATGCTAGCGGCGCTGTTTACGACTTCGGTGTAAATGCACAATAAACTTGTAATATGAACTGCAATGATATTGCTATTTCCTTGCTTCTCTATTAGTTTTAAAGCAAACAAGTTTAGCGCCGTTTTGTTCAAATGTTATCGTATTCGAAACACTTATCGACCAACATTACAGACTTGATTTTTGACAGAAAATCTTTTTTATATCTGTAATCCAAAGCATTTATTACATTACTCTACAAAAAGTTTAGTTGTGTACTGGACGTATAACGGAAAAATTTACTTTGTACTACAAATCTAACTGTTTTCTGTAACAAAATGAAGCCAATAAAGAAGGATCTCGTTAAGGAGTTGCAAGAGAGCTTAGAAGTCGCTCGTGTAAGTGCCTAAAATACTTTGATACGCTTGCATTTAAACAGATGGGCGAACATCCTATCTAAATTTCACACTTTGGCTGACGAAGGTATGTACCAAGATATTTGCAAAGTTGCAAAGCTCTAGCTTTAAGGGTGTTGAAAAAAGTTGCGTCCAAACGGATGGGCGGACGGATGGACGGACAGACACCTTGACGGACATTGCATAAGCCCAATATAATATGATACCTTTGGTATCAAAGTAAAATGACGCGTCTTATTCTTAACGTCAATGGTGGCGTGAAAAAGAGAATATTAAATATTTTGCTAATATGTTGTTAAACATTAACTAATTTATTTTATATATATTGCTAAAATTTTGTAAAAACTATTGTCGCAGCGAAGCAAGCGGGTCCCTTACTAGTCTATATATATAAAATAGTTTGTCCTGATTGTTGAGAGGCACACAGCCTAAACGATAAGAGCTAGATGGCTGAAATTTTCACAAAATATTCCATTCAGTTTGAAAGTGAGCACTAAGAAAGGATTTTCAATGTGGACCACTCCTTCGAGTACCTCCCAAACAATCAATTTATTGCATTAATCACTTTACCTCATTCCACCACTCTGGCGCCTCATTGTCGCACAAGCTGTGAGTTTCAACGCCGCCGAGTGTACAAAAACAAAACACATGACCCATTCCACTACTGCCGTCTGTACAAGCGATCGCCAGCGAGTTTACAAAAACAAAACACATGCGCTGTGAATGTGTCTCCGTTATTTTCTTTTCTTCTTTGTGCCTTTGACAATTGATTTACGACCCAAGTACTGTTTGTTGTTGTTGTAAGTGTTGTTGTTGGGCTCGCAAAGCATCTTTTTGTTGGAATCATTGATTTAAAACAGATCAATTAAAACATAGCTTTGTGCGCCTAGAAGAGTTTTGCACAACAGAATATGTTACGGCGGTGGTTTTATCTACATACTTGCTTATTATCGAATTCAAATAAAACTTAACACACAAACACAAATAGCTGTTGCCATTGTTGTTTCGAAATAATTTTCGAGCTGACATTTGTAACTTTGGTTGCTGTTGTAAATGCACATATGTACATATGTACATACATACACATGTATGTACGTAAATTTTTCATTGTTTTGTACATCTATATATATAAAATAGTTTGTCCTGATTGTTGAGAGGCCCACAGCATAACGATAAGAGCAAGAAGTCTGAAATTTTCACAAAATATTCCATTCAGTTTGAAAGTGAACACTAAGAAAGCATTTTTAATTTGGACCACTCCTTTGAGTACCTCAAAAACAAATCTATTTATTGCATTAATCACTTTACCTCATTCCACTCATTGTCGCACAAGCTGTGAGTTTCAACGCCGCCGAGTGTACAAAAACAAAACACATGACCCATTCCATTACTGCCGTCTGCGCACAAGCTATTGCGGACGAATTTACAAAAACAAAACACATGACCCATTCCACTTCTGCCGTCTGTACATGTGTCTCCGTTATGCTCTTTTCTTCTTTGCCTTTGACAATTGTTTTTCAAATCAAGTATCATTTGTTGTTGTTGTTAGTATGTGTTGTTGATGGGCTCGCAATGCTACTTTTTGTTGGTATCATTGATTTAAAACAAATCAATTAAAACATAACTTGGTTTTTTACACCAGAATGTGTTACACGTGTTACACACAAATACCTATTGCCATTGTTGTTTTGATATAATTTTCGAGCTGACATTTGTAACTTTGGTTGGTGTTGCAAATGCACATATGTACATACATACATACAAACATACACATGTGTGTACCTACATTTTACATTGTTTTGTACATACATATATTTAAAAAAAAATGCAAGTGCAAATATATGTATATACCGTGCAAAAACAAACACACTGTTAGTGTAGAAACTTAAGAAATGTAATCTACATCTACATATATACGTAATGCATAAACGTGGCATAGATATGTACATATGTACATTCATGTAATTTGTATTTGTTTTTTTTTTTTATTTCGAGCACTTTGTGCGAAAATAATTAGTCTTGAACATCTTTGTATTGTGGTAGATTTGTTAACTTGCTGCTTATCTAAATTAGACAAAAAGTAACACACAATCATTATTGATATACAATTTCGAACAAGCAAGCAAAGCACATATGTAAGTTTGTAAAGTATGGGGGTTTTGGGTATAAAAAGGCAGGCAGAAGAGGTAGGCGTGACATTCAAATTTGTGATGCACATCTGTGGCGGATGGCACCTTCTATCTCCCTATCAAGTTTGGAGACTCTAGCGCTAAAAATGAGAAAGATATTGAGGTGGGCGATATAATTGGGCGTGGCATCCAATATTGCACATTTGTTACGGATGTCACTAACAATGTTTCTACCAAATTTGGTGACTCTAGCGTAAAAGCTGGGAAATATATAGAAATTTCAGATTTTACGAGGTGGGTGGAAAAGGTGGACGTGCCATATAAAACTTTGATGTAGATCGGTTACGGATGTCACTAACAAGGTTTTTACCAAATTTGGTGACTCTAGCCCAAAAACTAAAAAAATATGTAGAGTTTTCAGATTTTTGGAGGTGGGCGGTATACGTGGGGCGTGGCATCCAAAATTGTAATGCATATCTTTGTAAGATCTACCTTCCCATCAAATTTCGTGAGTATTGCTTTAAAACTGTGGGAAATACAGTCATTTTCGATTATAACTGAAAGGGGTGGCTGGGGGCGGAAGAGGTGGGCGTGGCATCCAAACTTTCGATGCAGTTTTTGAGGAATGTCACCAGCTATCTTGCTATCAAATTTGGTGACTATATTCTAAGATGTGGGATATATATGTGTTTTATTGATTTGCACATCGAGGTGTTTCGATTTTTATCGATTTCCCAGGCCCCTGAGGTCGTAGAGCCAAATTTCACACTTTGGCTGACGAAGGTATGTACTAAGATATTTGCAAAGTTGCAAAGCTCTAGCTTTAAGGGTGTTGAAAAAAGTTGCGTCCAAACGGATGGGCGGACGGACGGACGGACAGACACCTTGACGGACATTGCATAGGCCCAATATAATATGATACCTTTGGTATCAAAGTAAAATGACGCGTCTTATTCTTAACCTCAATGGTGGCGCGAAAAAGAGAATATTAAATATTTTGCTAATATGTTGTTAAACATTAACCAATTTATTTTATATATATTGCTAAAATTTTGTATAAACTATTGTCGCAGCGAAGCAAGCGAGGGCCTTACTAGTCTATATACATAACGATAAGATCTAGAAGGCTGAAATTTTCACAAAATATTCCATTCAGTTTGAAAGTGAGCACTAAGAAAGGATTTTTAATTTGGACCACTCCTTCAAGTACCTCCCAAACAAATCTATTTATTGCATTAATCACTTTACCTCATTCCACCACTCTGGCGCCTTATTGTCGCACAAGCTGTGAGTTTCAACGCCGCCGAGTGTACAAAAACAAAACACATGTCCCATTCCACTACTGCTGACCCATTCCACTTCAGCCGACTGTACATGTGTCTCCGTTATTCTGTTTTCTTCTTTGTGCCTTTGACAATTGTTTTTCGAATCAAGTAGCATTTGTTGTTTTTGTTGGGATCGCAATGCTTCTTTTTGTTTGTATCATTGATTTTAAACAAATCAATTAAAACATAACTTGGTTTTGTACACCAGAATATGTTACGCGAGTGGTTTTACCTACATACTTGCTAATTATCAAACAAAACTTAACACACAAATACCTATTGCCATTGTTGTTTTTATATAATTTTCAAACTGACATTTGTAACTTTAGTTGGTATTGCAAATGCACATATGTACATTATTATTATTATTATTATTATTTGGGGCGAATGCACTGCGACCTAAAAGATCTATTGTACCCCCTTCTTGGCCAATAGCTCTTCCATCAAACCCAGGTCTTGCATGAAGGCAAGTATATTTATTGGGTCGATGTTTTCTAAATTACTAAGTTATATAATATGTCTTCCTAGGAGACAACTTCTTTTCCTTTCTAAGGCTACGCATTCTGCTATAATGTGCAGGGAGGATTCTTCCTCCATTTCGCAGAATCTGCACATCTCGCTTCTGGTTATGCCCAGCTTTGCGAGGTGACTTCTTAGTCTACAGTGTCCTGTCAGGAGACCAGTGAGTATCCTAAGTCTATTCTTTCCCATAGATATCAAAAGCTTAAACCGCTTTAGGTTATAGCTGCCCATGAGAAGCTTTGCTTATCTGAGTACAGGTGTCTCTGCCCAGCTCATTTCCCGCATAAGCCTCTCTTCACTCCTAAGCTCCTGCCGTATTGTGCTTCTCCCTACCCCACAGTACGGTTCGGGTCCTATAAGGGGTGTCGCAGCTCCCCTCCTTGCTGCTTATCTGTCCTTCGTTCCCCGCTATATTAACGTGTCCCGGGACCCACCTTAAGGCAAGCCTATTCTGTGATCCCAGGGTGTTTAGGATAGGATGGCTATCTCCCTTTTTTTGATAGTTGCGCTTCAAATTAAAGTCCACACACCTCCCTATTGCACACACCTCAGCTTGGAAGATGCTAGTGTGCTTGCCCAGGGACTCGAAGTAAGTGAGCCGTGGGCCTACCACACCAAGGCCGGAGCCTTGATGAGTTAGGGATCCATCAGTGTACCACATTATGGTGTGTGGTTTCATTTTGTGGACCTCTTCTTCAGATGTCCACTCATTTTTGTTACATAGGTGAACTTGAAATTTCTGCCGTGTGTTCGGCTTTCATTTCGTCCCTTGGCTGTGCCAGTAGGGGAATTTCACCCAAAGCAAATCCACCTCTGTCTGACTAAGAATGTGCCCCCTCCCTACTCCTTCTGCGGACATTCTTAAGAGGGTTGCTTTCTGTTGTATCCTTATTGTGTGGTGAAGTGGCGTGAACTCCAAAAGAACCTCAAGCGCTGATGTTGGACAAGTCCTCATCGCTCCAGTGATTCCTACACAGGCCATTCTTTGCAACTTTTGTAGTTGCTTTTGCACAGTGATTTGCTGTAACTTATCCCCCCACGAAATCGCTCCGTATGTGAGCATGGGCCTCACAACCATGAGATAAAGCCATCTTAATATTGTTGGCGATGTTCCCCATGATTTCCCAGCTATTCTACGACAGGTATAAAGTGCTCTGCAGCACTTTGCGATCGTATTTTGAATATGGGTTCCAAAATTTAGTTTGCAGTCAAAAGTGACCCCAAGGTATTTAACCTCCTTGCTTGTTTCTATTGGACTCCCAGCGAGCCTAATTTCCCCCATCCTTAGTAGCTTGTATCTTCTGGTAAATGGAACGATGATGGTTTTTGTGGAGTTGAGGTTAAGGCCAACCTCCAAACACCAATCATGCGTGATCCTAATTCCCAGTTGAACAATGTCACAGAGAGTTTCTTCGTACTTGCCCCTGGCTGTTATCACAATGTCGTCGGCATAACCCTGACACTGGATACCCCTGCTTGCAAGTCTACCTAACAGCTCATCAACTAGTATGCTCCACAAGAGTGGTGATAAGACACCCCCCTGTGGACAGCCCCTTGTGGTCGTAACTGTTAGTGTACTATCCTGTATGGATGCCGTAGCCTGTCTAGTTTTTAGTAGGGATGAGACCCATCTGCTAGTCGTAGGGTCCAGGCCTCTTCTATTCAGGGTAGCTCTGACTGCATCATGTGACGTGTTGTCAAGTGCTCCCTCAATGTCTTAAAAGGCACAGACTGCTACTTCTTTGTTTACTATCGCCGAGCGTAAGCTACGGTGCAATTCATATAGTGCCGTGTCCGTAGATCTACCTGCCCTATATGCATGCTGCGTCGTCTGCAGTGGGTTCTGCATAAGCAGCGTGCTCCTGATGTTGTGGTCCACTATCTTCTCCAACGTTTTCAACAAAAACGATGTCAAGCTAATGGGTCTGAAGGACTTTGGGTTGGTGATGTCTGTCTTCCCTGCCTTGGGGATGAAGACCACCCTAGCTCTACTCCATGTGCTTGGTATATGACCAAGTGCTAGGCTACTAATCATAATTTTCCTCAGGGCGGGTAGGAGTTTCACCTGTCGTTGCTGAAGGAATGCGGGTGATATACCATCCAGACCAGGAGATTTGTACGGTTGGAAAGTTCCAATCGCCCATTTAATTTTCTCTAAAGTAACCATTGACTTGGCAGATGCCCAGTCGGAGATGGTCGGTCTGTGTTGTTCCTCTGTTTCAAGTACTGCACTTTGTTGACAAGGGATACTCCCTGAGAAGTGAGTCTCGAACAGAAGCTCCAACTTTTGCATGTTGCTTGTCGTAAAGCTGTTGTCCCTACGTTTCAAGGCTAGATTCGCCTCCGGCGCCCGCTTTGATAAGGCTCTATGGAGCCGGGCACCCTCATTTGTGCTTGCTATGCTTTCGCAAAAGTCCCTATAGTTCTTGCGTTTGGCCTTCCTAATCTCCTTGCTATAGGAGGTGAGGCTTTCACGGTATGTGTCCCATGATCTATCTCTCTTGGCTTTGTTAAAGAGATAGCGGGTGGTTGAGCGCAGTCTTTCAAGACTGGGGCATCTATCTCTCTACTCACCTTTCCCAACGGGCAGCTTTCTTCAAATGCATTATAAATGCCACTACTCAGATTTTCCATAACCCTGTCTAACTCGCCTATGCGTCTGGGTGTTCCAGAGATTCCGGTCACCAAACTTTTCCCAGTCTGATTTCGTTGGGTTGCGGGTTGGAGCACTACTATTCGTATTAACCTGAAGTTTAAAAAGGATGATCTTATGATCCGACATGGATTCCTCTGGAGAGACATGCCACTCCCTGAGGTGTGGTCTTAGACACCGACTAATCATGGTGATGTCCAGCACCTCTTCTCTAACTCTAGTTACGAGAGTCGGTCTAGATCCGACATTTCCTATTTCTAAGTCATATCTGAATATAAATTCTGTGAGGTAGTCACCCCTTGCGTTGATATCGCTACTTCCCCATATAGAGTGGTGCGCATTGGCATCACAGCCAATGACCAATGGCATCTTCTCCTTTTTACAGTATTCCGCCAGCTTCTCAATCTCCGGTGGTGGGCAAGCCACATCACCCGCGAAGTAGGCCGATGCCACAATCATAGGGGGGGCGTTACCATTTGCCTTCAAGGCGATTGGCACGCAGTCCCTAGTGAGGAATTCTGAAAGAATTGAATAATCAATATATTTTCTTACCATGATACATGCTCTAATTGGATCTCTTTGATCCCATACTACCTTTGACACGGCGGTATACAGGCCTTTAATGCCATCGTTGACCCATGACTCCTGTATGAGGGCTAGCCCAAGATGTTGTGTGATAAACGTCCTGGCTAAGACAGCCGAAGCTGCCTTAGCTTTATGGAGGTTTATCTGGGCTAGCCCGGTAGTGGTGACGCCTGTTGTCACCATTACTTTCCGACCGCTTTCTTTACTGGTGGTGTAGGAGGGGAGTCACCCTCACCACCGCTGCCCGTCATCGTCACGTCAGCTTCATCTCCGTTTTCCTTCGCCAGTTCTTCTGCCAATTCCTGGGACGACATGGGTTCCCCAAGATCCATCCCTTCCAGCACATCCAATAGGGCGCCTCCATTTTCCGTCCTCCTTGACAACACCTTCCAATCAACAAGGACTCGGTAGACCGATCTGCGCTTCTTGGGCAGTAAAGCGTAATGTTGTGGGGTGATGGAATGTCACCACCCACCCTGCAGTCGAGTGGAGATCCCTTCCACGACTTCAACCTTGACACCGCAGCCTTAAGGAATTCCGCGGAGTGCTCGTCCGAGCATTCGATCACTAAGTGACCCACCCTGAAGTGAATTCCCGCGAACTCCACTGCGGTGCCCCATCCAGTGATAATAAGTTCATCAAGGATGGCCTCTTCCAATGCGGACAAGTCCCCGTGACTGAGCATTACCTGGGGATACTCCACAGGCAACACGGCCACCTTGACTCGTTTTGTCATCGCCGCGTACGACGATCGAGCCTCAGTGGACACTGTAGAGGAAGGCTTCTCTACTGAAGCAGCGGCTGCCCTCGACGTACTCGGGCGCTCCTCTGGATATACCCTTTTGGGAGTGTCAGCAGGAGGCGTCAGAGTACTGTTAAGGCGTTTGGGGGCTGGTCCCCTTGACTGCTCCGTCGTCTGCCTATTGGCCGTTGCCATTCTTCGGGCCTCAGCAGGGGGAAATCCCTGCTGAAAGTACCTTAGGTACTATTTCACCCTTGAGCCGCACAGACTTATCCTGTTCGGGTCGTCTACGCCTCCCGGCTCTCCACGTTTTGGCAACTCCGCCTTCTGCTGCCGCTGGTGTGCACCTTGCCGCCGAACCGCATTTAGGGCTGGTCGCATCGGCTGGGAAGGTCCTGCCTTGCTCGCAGCCTCTGCGGTTGGTGTTGTGTGCTGACGAGGGGCTTGCCTCGTTGTATTTGAGCGCGTTGGGCCAGCTTGCGCCTGCGGCCTTCCCGCGCCTCGTGGCGCCTGTTGGGGGCGCTGTGGAGTGCGTCCCACGTTGGAGAACCGCTCCCCGTCCAGGAGGCGGTCCTCAATGCGCCTTGCGGCACTCGCAGCAGGGATGTTCTGCACGTCTTGTTGTCTGATGTTTTCATTTCCATTTGTTTGTTTCTTCATGATGAGTCCCACGAGCTGCGGAGAAAAAAGGGTCCACCCGGGCAGAGATCCGCGATACCCGGGTAAGGCTAAATAGAACAGGCGGTTGTCTGAGCACACCGTTAAAGACTGGGCTAGTTTTTAAACCGGGCCCCCAGCCAGGCTGACTCTCGGCACGGTTCGTATAACACCTTAGTCCGGCCCGGTGTGAGATGAGGGGGGTAGGGATGGAGGTAGGTATGTGTGGGGGAGTTGGGAGTGTGTGAGGCTATGATTTAAAGACGGCGACACAAGCGTCTTGTCGGTACGGTAAACGGCACCGTACCCGCTGTTTGTCCGGGACTGCTTATTAGCGAAAAATATCGCATATTCGCAGCTAACCCCAAAGGGGCCGTTCGGTATCCGCAACCCGCAACCCGCCTGGTGGCCTCAGCTCAGCCCCCTCCGAACCATCCCACATGTTCATCAGACCAGGACATATGTACATACATACACATGTATTTACGTGCATTTTTTAATATTTAGTACATACATATATATTAACAAAAATGCAAGTTCAAATATTGGTTAATGCACGCATACATTGTTGTATCTGTAGCAAGCTAAATGAAAGCAATAAACAGGTTCACCAAATATAGACAGTGCAAAAACAAACACACTAACAAATAGGATCTTAAGAAATGTAATCTATATATATAAAATTGTTTGTCCTGATTGTTGAGAGGCCCACAGCCTAAACGATAAGAGCTAGAAGGCTGAAATTTGCACAAAATATTCCATTCTCGGCGAAAGTGAGCACTAAGAAAGGATTTTTAATTTGGTCCACTCCTTCAAGTACATCCCAAACAAATCAATTTATTGCATTAATCACTTTACCTCATTCCACCACTCTGGCGCCTCATTGTCGCACAAGCTGTGAGTTTCAACGCCGCCGAGTGTACAAAAACAAAACACATGACCCATTCCACTACTGCCGTCTGCGCACAAGCTATTGCGGCCGAATTTACAAAAACAAAACCCATGACCCATTCCACTTCTGCCGTCTGTACATGTGTTTCCGCTATTCTCTTTTCTTCTTTTTGCCTTTGACAATTGATTTTCAAATCAAGTAGCATTTGTTGTTGTTGTTAGTAAGTGTTGTTGTTGGGCTCGCAATGCTACTTTTTGTTGGTATCATTGATTTAAAACAAATCAATTAAAACATAACTTGGTTTTTTACACCAGAATATGTTACGCGAGTGGTTTTACCTACATACTTGCTAATTATCAAACAAAACTTAACACACAAATACCTATTGCCATTGTTGTTTTGATATAATTTTCGAGCTGACATTTGTAACTTTGGTTGGTGTTGCAAATGCACGCATGAACATATGTACATACATACACATGTATTTCCGTACATTTAACATACATATATATAACAAAACATGCAAGTGCAAATATATGTATAAACCGTGCAAAACAAACTCACTTACAAATAGAAACTTAATAAAATGTAATCTGCATACATATCTATGTTTATTTAATGCAAAAAAGTTGTATAGATATGTACATATGTACATACGTTCAATTTGTATTTGTTTTTTATGTCGAGCCCTTTGCGCGATAACAATTAATCTTGAACATCTTTGTATAGTGGTAGATTTTCTTACTTCCTGCTTATCTAACTCAGACGTTACGTCGTACCACACAAACATTGTTGATATACAATTTCGAACAAGCAAGCAGAGCACATATGTAAGTTTGTAAAGTATGGGGGTTTTGGGTATAAAAGGCAGGCAGAAGAGGTAGGCGTGACATTCAAATTTGTGATGCACATCTGTGGCGGATGGCACCTTCTATCTCCCTATCAAGTTTGGAGACTCTAGCGCTAAAAATGAGAAAGATATTGAGGTGGGCGATATAAGTGGGCGTGGCATCCAATATTGCACATTTGTTACGGATGTCACTAACAATATTTCTACCAAATTTGGTGACTCTAGCGTAAAAGCTGGGAAAGATATAGAAGTTTTAGATTTTACGAGGTGGGTGGAAAAGGTGGACGTGCCATATAAAACTTTGATGTAGATCGGTTACGGATGTCACTAACAAGGTTTCTACCAAATTTGGTGACTCTAGCCCAAAAACTAAAAAAGATGTAGAGTTTTTAGAATTTTGGAGGTGGGCGGTATACGTGGGGCGTGGCATCCAAAATTTTAATGCATATCTTTGTAAGATCTACCTTCCCATCAAATTTCGTGAGTATTGCTTTAAAACTGTGGGAAATACAGACATTTTCGATTATAACTGAAAGGGGGCTGGGGGCGGAAGAGGTGGGCGTGGCATCCAAACTTTCGATGCAGTTTTTGAGGAATGTCACCAGCTATCTTGCTATCAAATTTGGTGACTATATGCTAAGATGTGGGATATATATGTGTTTTATCGATATGCACATCGAGGTGTTTCGATTTTTATCGATTTCCCAGGCCCCTGAGGTCGTAGAGCCAAATTTCACACTTTGGCTGACGAAGGTATGTACTAAGATATTTGCAAAGTTGCAAAGCTCTAGCTTTAAGGGTGTTGAAAAAAGTTGCGTCCAAACGGATGGGCGGACGGACGGACGGACAGACACCTTGACGGACATTGCATAAGCCCAATATAATATGATACCTTTGGTATCAAAGTAAAATGACGCGTCTGATTCTTAACCCTCTAACGCTTAAGAGTGCCTTGAGGCCAGGGGCGCACGCAGAAAATATTTTCGGGGGGTTTGAAAGAAAATGGTCCCAAACATTTTTTATGCGTGTATTTGGACAACTTTTTGTATTTTATATTTTTGAAATTTTTTTTTGAAACCATTATCCATGAAAAAATTCGACTTATGGAGACTTCGAGTTAAGGAATTGCTCATGAAAACTCTAGATTTTGGTGAAAAACAATACAATTACTGAAATGCATGTTTGTATGCATATAAATATTTTTATTTGTATATGTAGTTACAGTTACATATCAAGTCCTCTTGTTACAGAGTTACTGTGGGGTAAAATACAGAGTAATTTGTGGTTGAACACTTATTTTTTATACCCTTAACCCATAAAATGGGTAAATAAGGGTATAATGGTTTTGTGCAAATGTATGTAACAGGCAGAAGGAAGCATCTCCGACCCTATAAAGTATATATATTCTTGATCAGCATCAACAGCCGAGTCGATCTAGCCATGTCCGTCTGTCCGTCTGTCCGTCTGTCCGTCTGTCTGTCTGTCCGTCTGTCTGTATGAACGCGCCGATCTCAGAGACTATAAGAGCTAGAGACTTCAAACTTGAAACTTAAGCTCTCCTTAACCATAGGCAGATCAAGTTTCCTTCAAATTTTCGATAACACTTTTGGTTTCCGATATACAAATGTGATCGATAACGAAAAATTCTTGAATTTCAAAATTGTGAAAACCGGGTTTTAAACAATTGGTAAAATAATGAACATTTTAAAAAATTTGAATAAAATCGGTTAAGAAACACCGGAGATACCGCAGTTTGAAATTTGGTCATTTTGATCATATTGGTCACTGGGTAAATACACACAAATGACTGAACGCGTTACGTATGGGGTTAAGGGTATGTCCTAGTCGGGATTTCTCGACTAGAGCCTTCTTACTTGTTCTTGTTTGTTTCCGTGAAAAGGGATTCTAATATGTTTAATGCTTCATAATGACCGTCAGTTGTATTACTATTTGTTTGTAAATATGAGTTCAAAATCGTCAAGGAATCCGCTACATCATTCGTGGATGGTTGTAGGATCAATTCTTCCTCCGAACTATCGTCATCATCTTCCGTGGCATTTGAATTCTGATCAACTGGCTTTGAACAGTAATGTTCGATAATGTCAAAAGCTTTTTTCCACTCCAAGCTAAGATGCAAGTGAGACCGGTTTGAAATTGGAAATGAGTGAGACAACCTTATATGAAAAATTTGTGTGTCAGACAGGAACAAAACATTTTTCAATCTCACGCGAGTCGAAGAACATGTGAATAATTTTTCATAACCTGGGACTTCCCCGAAAAATTCGAATTAAGGGGACACGTGCCAAACATAGAATTCGAGTTATGGAGATATTCGCGTTATGGAAGTTCGAGTTATGGAAGAAACATTGCATACATTTTTCGTTCTAAACGCTACTGCCACTCGATTAGATTCGAGTTAAAGAAAATTCGAGTTAGGGAAGTTCGAGTTATGGAAGTTTGACTGTATTATAAATTAAATTTTATTTATATATGTATTATATTTTGATTTTTGTCTAAGTATTTTTAATTTTCCTAACTTCCTCATAAATTGCCAAAGTTGAGGCAGGCCAATAAATGGAAAAAACAATTGCCACTAAACAACTAAATATGATGTGTATGCACGCACACACACATGTAAATGCAGGCCACAGAAAAAAAGAAATATACAAAATCTTAACAAAAATAGCAAAGCATTTAAAGATCTTGTCATTCATTTTCTGAATCAGAATTTATCTGCATGCGTGAACATTTGTATGGTGATAGCGTTGACAACATTGTTTGCTAGTGTCATTGAAAAAAATAAGAAAGAATGCACAAGAAAATGCAAAACTGAAATTTGGACAAAGCCAGGCCAGCAAGAACCAAGCGCGTTATACATATGTACATATGTATCTGTACTTTTTTTTTTTTTTTTGGAAGTGCAGCCTATTCATAAAAACTTAGCTCACGCAGACTGTGTGAGCTGCCTCACATACATATGTATGTATGTATATACACTTTCTGAGACGGGGTGCCTGAGACGAAAAAGCTCTTTTGAAAGCTCTTTGCAATTGCAACCTCTTTAGTTTAGAAATTTTTGGGTCAGCGCAAATTTTTTTTATCGAATAAACTATTTCTATTTTGAGCTGTGATAATTTTAAACATTTGATGATTGCTTTTTTTCTTTTTCTCTTTGCTCATTTCGGGGGGGGTTTGAACCCCCAAAACCCCCCCCTGCGTGCGCCACTGCTTGAGGCACTTTTTACATTTTTCACTTTAGCGAATAAACTAAAAGCATTTATATTATTTTAATATTTTTTGGCAGTTCATAACAAACACCAAAATCCGTACAGAAGCTTTGAAAGCTCTCAGAAGCTTTTAACGGTACTTTTTATTTTAGTACGCACAGAACATCTGTTTTTTCCCTCGTGAATTTCGACCAGTTGCGTGTTGTGTTTTCTTTTGCTAATAAAAGTTAATATATTAAATCTTTTTGTCCCATAATTTTTTTAGTGAAAGGTATGTTTATTTACTATTAAAATAAAGTTACAGAACAGAAATTACATAAAAGATATGCGTTTTAGAAACGAAAAAGTGATAAGTGCCTTGAGGCACTTTTGGGGCTCCACGCTAACTTTTGCTGCTAGCATCTAGTTCCGACTGCATGCAATTTTTGCGATGTTTTTAGCTTTTTGTGTGATTCTCTAGAAATTTGGAAGAAGTGACAGCGCGTATTCGTTTTAAGTTATCCGACTTGAATGATAAACAGTTGCTGTAACTAGGCATCCAATATTAGACCTGCGGTTTGCCCAAGTAAACAATTTTCCGGAATGGTTGGATCGCAATAGTGGAAAAAGATGGTGTAAGCACTGCAAAACTTCGCAAACGCAATGTTTTTGCCTAAAATTCAATCTGTATTTGTGCTGCGCAGCCAACAAAAATTGTTTTTTACAATATCATACAAAAAAAAAGTATAACTTAGATTTTTAAAAATGACTTTTTTGTACTCAAAGCCCCAAAAGTGCCTTGAGGCACTTATTCACTTTTTCTCACCTTAAAGGTAAACGAAAACTCCTACACTATTTCTGATTACATATTTGAGTTAAGAAGCCACAATTCACTATAAAAAAAATTATTCTAAGAATTTTCTTCAATTATTTTGGAAAATAGTCTTGGAGGGTTAACCTCAATGGTGGCGTGAAATAGGAAATATTAAATATTTTGCTAATATGTTGTTAAACATTAACTAATTTATTTTATATATATTGCTAAAATTTTGTAAAAACTATTGTCGCTGCGAAGCAAGCGAGGGCCTTACTAGTCTATATATATAAAATAGTTTGTCCTGATTGTTGAGAGGCCCACAGCCTAAGCGATAAGAGCTAGAAGGCTGAAATTTGCACAAAATATTCCATTCAGTTTGAAAGTGAGCACTAAGAAAGGATTTTTAATTTGGTCCACTCCTTCAAGTACCTCCCAAACAAATCAATTTATTGCATTAATCACTTTACCTCATTCCGCCACTCTGGCGCCTCATTGTCGCACAAGCTGTGAGTTTCAACGCCGCCGAGTGTACAAAAACAAAACACATGTCCCATTCCACTACTGCCGTCTGCGCACAAGCTATTGCGGCCGAATTTACAAAAACAAAACACATGACCCATTCCACTTGTGCCGTCTGTACATGTGTCTCCATTATTCTCTTTACTTCTTTGTGTTATTATTATTTGGGGTGAATGCACTGCGACCTAAAAGATCTATTGTACCCCCTTCTTGGCCAATAGCTCTTCCATCAAACCCAGGTCTTGCATGAAGGCAAGTATATTTATTGGGTCGATGTTTTCTAAATCACTAAGTTGTATAATATGTCTTCCTAGGAGACAACTTCTTTTCCTTACTAAGGCTACACATTCTGCTATAATGTGCAGGGAGGATTCTTCCTCCATTTCGCAGAATCTGCCTATCTCGCTTCTGGTTATGCCCAGCTTTGCTAGGTGACTTCTTAGTTTACAGTGTCCTGTCAGGAGACCAGTGAGTATCCTAAGCCTATTCTTTCCCATAGATATCAAAAGCTTAAACCGCTTTAGGTTATAGCTGCCCATGAGAAGCTTTGCTTGTCTTAGTCCAGGTTTCTCTGCCCAGCTCATTTCCCGCATAAGCCTCTCTTCACTCCTAAGCTCCTGCCGTATTGTGCTTCTCCCTACCCCACAGTACGGTTCGGGTCCTATAAGGGGTGTCGCAGCTCCCCTCCTTGCTGCTTATCTGTCCTTCGTTCCCCGCTATATTAACGTGTCCCGGGACCCACCTTAAGGCAAGCCTATTCTGTGATCCCAGGGTGTTTAGGATAGGATGGCTATCTCCCTTTTTCGATAGTTGCGCTTCAAATTAAAGTCCACACACCTCCCTATTGCACACACCTCAGATTGGAAGATGCTAGTGTGCTTGCCCAGGGACTCGAAGTAAGTGAGCCGTGGGCCTACCACACCAAGGCCGGAGCCTTGATGAGTTAGGGATCCATCAGTGTACCACATTATGGTGTGTGGTTTCATTTTGTGGACCTCTTCTTCAGATGTCCACTCATTTTTGTTACATAGGTGAACTTGAAATTTCTGCCGTGTGTTCGGCTTTCATTTCGTCCCTTGGCTGTGCCAGTAGGGGAATTTCACCCAAAGCAAATCCGCCTCTGTCTGACTAAGAATGTGCCCCCTCCCTACTCCTTCTGCGGACATTCTTAAGAGGGTTGCTTTCTGTTGTAGCCTTATTGTGTGGTGAAGTGGCGTGAACTCCAAAAGAACCTCAAGCGCTGATGTTGGACAAGTCCTCATCGCTCCAGTGATTCCTACACAGGCCATTGGCGATGTTCCCCATGATTTCCCAGCTATTCTACGACAGGTATAAAGTGCTCTGCTGCACTTTGCGATCGTATTTTGAATATGGGTTCCAAAATTTAGTTTGCAGGCAAAAGTGACCCCAAGGTATTTAACCTCCTTGCTTGTTTCTATTGGACTCCCAGCGAGCCTAATTTCCCCCATCCTTAGTAGCTTGTATCTTCTGGTAAATGGAACGATGATGGTTTTTGTGGAGTTGAGGTTAAGGCCAACCTCCAAACACCAATCATGCGTGATCCTAATTCCCAGTTGAACAATGTCACAGAGAGTTTCTTCGTACTTGCCCCTGGCTATTATCACAATGTCGTCGGCATAACCCTGACACTGGATACCCCTGCTTGCAAGTCTACCTAACAGCTCATCAACTAGTATGCTCCACAAGAGTGGTGAAAAGACACCCCCCTGTGGACAGCCCCTTGTGGTCGTAACTGTTAGTGTACTATCCTGTATGAATGCCGTAGCCTGTCTAGTTTTTAGTAGGGATGAGACCCATCTGCTAGTCGTAGGGTCCAGGCCTCTTCTATTCAGGGTAGCTCTGACTGCATCATGTGACGTGTTGTCAAGTGCAAGCAGCGTGCTCCTGATGTTGTGGTCCACTATCTTCTCCAACGTTCTCAACAAAAACGATGTCAAGCTAATGGGTCTGAAGGACTTTGGGTTGGTGATGTCTGTCTTCCCTGCCTTGGGGATGAAGACCACCCTAGCTCTACTCCATGTGCTTGGTATATGACCAAGTGCTAGGCTACTAATCATAATTTTCCTCAGGGCGGGTAGGAGTTTCACCTGTCCTTGCTGAAGGAATACGGGTGATATACCATCCAGGCCAGGAGATTTGTACGGTTGGAAAGTTCCAATCGCCCATTTAATTTTCTCTAAAGTAACCATTGACTTGGCAGATGCCCAGTCGGAGATGGTCAGTCTGTGTTGTTCCTCTGTTTCAAGTACTGCACTTTGTTGACGAGGGATACTCCCTGGAAAGTGAGTCTCGAACAGAAGCTCTTACTTTTGCGTGTTGCTTGTCGTAAAGCTGTTGTCCCTACGTTTCAAGGCTAGATTCGCCTCCGGCGACCGCTTTGATAAGGCTCTATCTCATTTGTGCTTGCTATGCTTTCGCAAAAGTCCCTATAGTTCTTGCGTTTGGCCTTCCTAATCTCCTTGCTATAGGAGGTGAGGCTTTCACGGTATGTGTCCCATGATCTATCTCTCTTGGCTTTGTTAAAGAGATAGCGGGTGGTTGAGCGCAGTCTTTCAAGACTGTCATTCCCCATGGGGCATCTATCTCTCTACTCACCTTTCCCAACGGGCAGCTTTCTTCAAATGCATTATAAATGCCACTACTCAGATTTTCCATAACCCTGTCTAACTCGCCTATGCGTCTGGGTGTTCCAGAGATTCCGGTCACCAGATTCAGCTCTAGGGTCGACCTAAACTTTTCCCAGTCTGTTTTCGTTGGGTTGCGGGTTGGAGCACTACTATCCGTATTAACCTGAAGTTTAAAAAGGATGATCTTATGATCCGACATGGATTCCTCTGGAGAGACATGCCACTCCCTGAGGTGTGGTCTTAGACACCGACTAATCATGGTGATGTCCAGCACCTCTTCTCTAACTCTAGTTACGAAAGTCGGTCTAGATCCGACATTTCCTATTTCTAAGTCATATCTGAATATAAATTCTGTGAGGTAGTCACCCCTTGCGTTGATATCGCTACTTCCCCATATAGAGTGGTGCGCATTGGCATCACAGCCAATGACCAATGGCATCTTCTCCTTTTTACAGTATTCCGCCAGCTTGTCAATCTCCGGTGGTGGGCAAGCCACATCACCCGCGAAGTAGGCCGATGCCACAACCATAGGGGGGTGCTACCATTTGCCGTCAAGGCGATTGGCACGCAGTCCCTAGTGAGGAATTCTGAAAGAATTGAATAATCAATTTATTTTATTACCATGATACATGCTCTAGGCATTGGATCTCTTTGATCCCATACTACCTTTGACACGGCGGTATACAGGCCTTTAATGCCATCGTTGACCCATGGCTCCTGTATGAGGGCTAGCCCAAGATGTTGTGTGATAAACGTCCTGGCTAAGACAGCCGAAGCTGCCTTAGCTTTATGGAGGTTTATCTGGGCTAGCCCGGTAGTGGTGACGCCTGTTGTCACCATTACTCTCCGACCGCTTTCTTTACTGGTGGTGTAGGAGGGGAGTCACGAGGAGGAGGGGAAAACGGAGATGAAGCTGACGTGACGATGACGGGTAGCGGTGGTGACCCGTCATCGTCACGTCAGCTTCATCTCCGTTTTCCTTCGCCAGTTCTTCTGCCAATTCCTGGGACGACATGGGTTCCCCAAGATCCATCCCTTCCAGCACATCCAATAGGCCGCCTCCATTTTCCGTCCTCCTTGACAACACCTTCCAATCAACAAGGACTCGGTAGACCGATCTGCGCTTCTTGGGCAGTAAAGCGTAATGTTGTGGGGTGATGGAATGTCACCACCCACACTGCAGTCGAGTGGAGATCCCTTCCACGACTTCAACCTTGACACCGCAGCCTTAAGAAATTCCGCGGAGTGCTCGTCCGAGCATTCGATCACTAAGTGACCCACCCTGAAGTGAATTCCCGCGAACTCCACTGCGGTGCCCCATCCAGTGATAATAAGTTCATCAAGGATGGCCTCCTCCAATGCGGACAAGTCCCCGTGACTGAGCATTACCTGGGGATACTCCACAGGCAACACGGCCACCTTGACTCGTTTTGTCATCGCCGCGTACGACGATCGAGCCTCGGTGGACACTGTAAAGGAAGGCTTCTCTACTGAAGCAGCGGCGGCGGCTGCCCTCGACGTACTCGGGCGCTCCTCTGGACATACCCTTTTGGGAGTGTCAGCAGGAGGCGTCAGAGTACTGTTAAGGCGTTTGGGGGCTGGTCCCCTTGACTGCTCCGTCGTCTGCCTATTGGCCGTTGCCATACTTCGGGCCTCAGCAGGGGGAAATCCCTGCTGAAAGTACCTTAGGTACCATTTCACCCTTGAGCCGCACAGACCCATCCTGTTCGGGTCGTCTACGCCTCCCGGCTCTCCACGTTTTGGCAACTCCGCCTTCTGCTGCCGCTGGTGTGCACCTTGCCGCCGAACCGCATTTAGGGCTGGTCGCATCGGCTGGGAAGGTCCTGCCTTGCTCGCAGCCTCTGCGGTTGGTGTTGTGTGCTGACGAGGGGCTTGCCTCGTTGTATTTGAGCGCGTTGGGCCAGCTTGCGCCTGCGGCCTTCCCGCGCCTCGTGGCGCCTGTTGGGGGCGCTGTGGAGTGCGTCCCACGTTGGAGAACCGCTCCCCGTCCAGGAGGCGGTCCTCAATGCGCCTTGCGGCACTTGCAGCAGGGATGTCCTGCACGTCTTGTTGTTTGATTGTTTGCTTCTTCATGTTGAGTCCCACGAGCTGCGGAGAAAATAAGGTCCACCAGGGCAGAGATCCGCGATACCCGGGTAAGGCGGTCGCCATCTGCCTGAGCACACCGTTAAAGACTGGGCTAGTTTTTAAACCGGGCCCCCAGCCAGGCTGACTCTCGGCACGGTTCGTATAACACATTAGTCCGGCCCGGTGTGAGATGAGAGGGGGTAGGGATGGAGGTAGGTAAGTGTGGGGTAGTTGGGAGTGTGTGAGGCTATGATTTAAAGACGGCGACACAAGCGTCTTGTCTTGTCGGCGACTCAAGCGTCTTGGCACCGTACTCGCTGTTTGTCCGGGACCGCTTATTAGCGAAAAATATCGCATATTCGCAGCTAACCTCAAAGGTGCCGTTCGCTATCCGCAATCCGTGACCCGCCTGGTGGCCTCAGCTCAGCCCCCCAGACTAGGTATTTAGTACATACATATATATTAACAAAAATGCAAGTTCAAATATTGGTTAATGCACGCATATTTTGTTGTATCTGTAGCAAGCTAAATGAAAGCAATAAACATGTTCACCAAATATAGACAGTGCAAAAACCAACACACTAACAAATAGGATCTTAAGAAATGTAATCTATATATATAAAATATAGTTTGTCCTGACTGACTGACTGACTGACTGACTGATTGTTGAGAGGCCCACAGCCTAAACGGTAAGAGCTAGAAGGCTGAAATTTTCACAAAATATTCCATTCTCGGCGAAAGTGAGCACTAAGAAAGGATTTTTAACAAACAAATCTATTTATTGCATTAATCACTTTACCTCATTCCACCACTCTGGCGCCTCATTGTCGCACAAGCTGTGAGTTTCAACGCCGCCGAGTGTACAAAAACAAAACACATGACCCATTCCACTACTGCCGTCTGCGCACAAGCTATTGCGGCCGAATTTACAAAAACAAAACCCATGACCCATTCCACTTCTGCCGTCTGTACATGTGTTTCCGCTATTCTCTTTTCTTTTTTTGCCTTTGACAATTGATTTTCAAATCAAGTAGCATTTGTTGTTGTTGTTAGTAAGTGTTGTTGTTGGGCTCGCAATGCTACTTTTTGTTGGTATCATTGATTTAAAACAAATCAATTAAAACATAACTTGGTTTTTTACACCAGAATATGTTACGCGAGTGGTTTTACCTACATACTTGCTAATTATCAAACAAAACTTAACACACAAATACCTATTGCCATTGTTGTTTTGATATAATTTTCGAGCTGACATTTGTAACTTTGGTTGGTGTTGCAAATGCACGCATGTACATATGTACATACATACACATGTATTTCCGTACATTTAACATACATATAATGAAATTGTTAATTGTGTGACAACTTAAAAAAAACTATTTGTATAGTTTTATTTTATTATAACAATTTTATTTGAGAAATAGAAGTCTAAGTCTAATTACAATGTTAGAGTAATATTAAAGTGAACACGATGTTCATTGACGAAGACCAATTCTAAAACTGACTTCTTACATTTTCTGTCGTGCAAAGCAAACCTCGGTTTGAGTCTTTGAGTGGAGTCTTTTTTGAGAAAATGCTTATGATTGCAATTCCACGCTTGTGGTTGAGTGAGAGTCACTCCTATCAATTATTTACGTTAGAAAATGCTCATACCGAAATATGCTTAGGTTTACGATCTCACGCTTATGGCGTGATTTTAAAGTTATGTTTATGTCTAGTGCGTTTGTGGCATTACGCATGATTTACAAATGTACTTAGGTTCTAGTTTTATGTCTGAACCGTTTCCTGTGTTAGGATTTAGGGTGTAATATGATCAGGGTGCGTGCTTAATGTGTAAGGGTGCGATCTTATGTGAAACATATTTGAGGTATCAATATGTATGCATATTAGATATCTCACTCGCCCACACTTAGAAATTTGCGTCACGTTAATTTGTTCCTATTTTAGGATACAAGGCGGGTTGATCTTGTTCGACATTCGGTAATTCAAGTTGGTCATTACTTATTTCCTGTTCTTTAGGTTTACTATATTTTACAATAAGTGTTTTAGGTAGGCTTTTGAACTTATAGATTAAAGGCCTATACGCAGATGCCCGTAATGCTTCCGTAACAAAAAAACTTCATATAAAAAAAAGGGTCTCGTACACTGACCAGACAAGAATAACATTTGTTAGTACGCAGTTCTGTTAGTTACGATAGTAAAGTAGTGTTGAACAATGAAACTGTTAAGTGACAGACAGCTCTTCTTACGACAGTAATAAATGCTGAGCACTTTATTACGAACGTAATAACGCTTGAGAATGTCAGGACGCAAAAGTCGTTTTATCAATTTTCCACAAAATGAGGACAAAATTGAACTCATTCGGGCAGTTGAGTGTCGTAAGGTCTTGTGGGATACAACCCATAAAATGCATTTTAATATTGTGACCACTAAAAGCGCCTGGGAGGAAATAGGCGCTGAATTGGGAAAAGATGGTAAGTACCTTGAACAAAATAAATGATATATGTATTCATATGTATGCGTATTTAAATTTCAGCAAGTGATTTCAAATTGGCGTGGGGGGCTTTACGAGATAGCCACCGCTACTATTCCAAGCCAAGCGGCAAACGCGCAAAGAGCGGAAGTGCAGGCGGCAGTGCCCTTCCTGCGCAAAAAATTGGAGATTGGGAGTTGGCCGGCCATATGGCATTTTTGCCAAATATGTCGGAAAAGAGAACGTATGGCCATTTTAAGTTAAAATGTTTTAAAAGCTATAATATTAGCAATACATATTATTTGTTACAGAACTATAAGCTCGCCATTAACTATCGATGATGATGATGAACCACTAATGACAAATGTTGGATTGGATGCGTCGACTAGCTCTTCCACACAATGTGAATCACCTTCGCAATACTCGTACAGGCCACGGAATGCAACAAAAATTAAAAAATAATATTTAATAAAATTTTCTGCGTTCATGTGAAAATTTTCATAAAAGGCATCAGGTTCCGCGTACAAATTTTCGAAATCTCTTGCGTACCGCCCATTTTCTGTCCTGCCCATCAAATATGGGTTCACCCAAATGCGTCTCTTGTTTGTACATTTTCTCTGCCTTTTTCTTTTCACTGCCGTCAACTGCAAGGCGTTAGTTGTGCACACAGCCAAAAGAACCGAACGTTGGTCGTGATTCATAATTAAAGTCAGTTAATTTATTTGACGTTAGCCAAACAGAGGTGCTTTTTGCGATTAATTTATAAAAAGTAATCATCCTACCACCACAATTGAATCATTTTCCAACACTAGTCGTTACGACAGTAAAATCTGTGCATTGTGGTACGGATGCTGTACGGGCATCTGCGTATAGGCCTTAAGTATAATAGTATGCTTAATATCGTAATTGTTAATAATGTAAATGTTACTGTTTGAAATGTATTATAATATTTTGTGTGTTGCAATATTAATTCTTTAGTTTGGATATAAGACAATGGTTCAAGTTTAGTTACGTTATTGCTTACATAGATATTTTGTGTGAAGTCTAATCTTGAATTGATTATTGAAATTTCATTTATTTGCAGTTCACAGTTCGCCAGCAGCACTTGAGCGATAATCATCTCTACGGCCAACAACGACAACAATAGCTACCAGTAGCAGTGGCAACAGCGACAACTACCGCCCGTAGCAACAACAACAACGATCGCTACCAGCCGCAACAACAAGCGCAACACGACAGCAGTTACCGCCGCAGCCGCTACAACAAGAGCAACACGACAGCAGTTACCGCCGCAGCCTCTACAACAACAACAGAGCCGTTACCGCCGCAGCCGCTACAACAACAGCAACAAAAGCAGTTACTGCCACAGCCGTCGCCACAACAACAGCAACGATAGCTGCCAGTCGCAGCCACAACAACAACAGCCACAGCTATCCGCGCCGCAACAGCAACAACAACAACAGCAACCACAACAACAGCAACGATAGCTGCCAGTCGCAACAACAACAACAACAGTTACTGCCACAGCCGCCGCAACAACAACAACGAAAGCTACTAGTACAGCCGCAACAGCAACAATAGCGACATCGACAGCTACCGTGAGCAGCAGCAACGACAACAACAACTGTAGCTACTCCTCGCAGCATCAGCAACAACGGCAACTGTGGTTTTCGCTGCAGCCGTTGCTACGACAACAACAACAACCACCAGACGCAGCAACAGCAACAACAGCAGTTACCGCCGCAGCCGACTGCAACAACAACAGCTGTATAGCTGCCCCAGCGTTGCATTTGCGCCAATTGTCAGCAACCAGAGCAGCACAGCAACAACCGCAGTTACCGCCGCAGCCGACTGCAACAACAACAGCTGTATAGCCGCCCTAGCGTTGCATTTGCGCCAACCACCAGCAACCGGAGCAGCATAGAAGCAACAACAAAACAGCCATCGCCGCAATCGCTGTAGCCACCATAGTTGGATAGCCGTGCATTTGCGACAAAACCCACAGCGACCGGAACCACAGGAGTGACAGTGTAGTGATAGTGCAAGTGATCGTGCAGTGAATACCCACATATACCCACACGCACGCGTACACGCACGCATACACACACACACCCACACACACACACACCCACACACACACACACACACAAACGGTGCGGGGTAAGTCTGCTCATGGTCAAACACACCACCAATGTATCCCCCTCGCATATCCCCACACAAACCCTGATCGAGAAATGTTAAAGAATAAAGTAATGAGAATATATATATAGACGTAAAATAAATGTGTGTTTTTATTACATGTCACCCTTCTCCCCCCCCTCTTACTTTCCTTTTCAGCAAAACCAAATCTCGCCTTAGCCTTCGGGTAGCTCATCTTGCGACCCACCTGGGCCAGGCTGAGGGACGGGCTAACGAACCTTCCGGGTTTTACCCTAGGTTCTGTGACGCCTATCTCTTGGTCAGGTCCGCGTGGTGTCGTAATGGTGGCGGACCTAGGTAGAGTAGTTTAGGGATAACGCAATCCGAGTCTTACTCTATGCGTCCTTCCCTAAATCTCTGCCTGGGTCAGCTACCTGCGTTTGCGACTGATGAGCCGAGCGATGTGGATGGGATCTTGAGGTCGTCTGGCCAGGCTTCCGGGTCTTACCCTTGCCTTTCTAGACGAACCTTAAGAATCCTATCCCTTCGTGGCCCGAAGCCTGAAGTGCCTGTTTGGTCGACAACGAAGAGTCGTACGAAGGGAGAGGGAAAAGGTACCTTCCGGGTTTTTACCCTAGGGCCTCTACCTTCCCCTTCGGGCATATCCGAAGTTGTCGATCGAACGGTGGTATCTGCCCCGACCCCTAATTGTCTACGGTTTGTTGTTCGACCCCGGTGCGGCTCACTCCGGTGTTCCGGCACAAATTATAAATGATCTGTGAAACCCCGGACGCGACTGAGACGCCGACCTCGGCCAAGAAAAACGTCCTTACAGATGGTCGTTGACGGACGATGGCCTTGTTTTTTTTATGATTTTGTGTCAATACTGCTCCTAATGCTACATTGCTAGCATCTGTTGTAAGACAAAATGGTTTATTATAATCTGGATGGGTAAGGATTGGGTCTGAGGTTACCAGTAGTTTTAACTTTTCAAAAGCTGCAATATATGATTCCTCTTTTATGTCTATTTTTGCTCCTTTTTTTAGTTTTAATGTCATAGGCTTAACCACGTTTGCGAAATTTGGAATAAATTTTCTATAAAATCCACATAAAGGCCTGTTTCCAGTACAGCAAAAAATTCCTGGCCGGAATTTGTGATATATTTTGGAAGCGTGGGCAGTGTGACCATGGCAGTGCTGCCAACTCTTTGGGTCATGAGAAAGCCAGAATTGTTTTTGAAAAAAGCTAGAAATAGCCAGAAAACTTAGTGGGTAGCTTAAAAGAAACGCTAGATTAGTAAACGATATATTCAAATATTTAATAAAGAATTTTTTTAAAGTCGTCAAAAAAATCTTCTTCATCTGTTGAATTTATATAGGATTGATTAGTTCCTATCTTCTTCAAGACGACTGCGGGCACTTCATAATTGTGACAACATTTATCCGCCCGGCGTAGTCCGTATCTACAAATGAAAAATTAAATGTTTTTGTATTATAAAATATGAGCTGAACAGATACAGTACCTAATGTGTAAGATGGAGTTTAATGTTTGAACGGCCATACAATTTCGCAGTTTTGATTTTACAATGTTCATTTGGCTAAAAACTCGTTCTACCTCTGCGTTAGACCATGGCAGAGATAAAAGGCTTAGCGCAAATGATGCCAGTGCCGAAAATCTTTTGATTCCAGCTGCATCCTTGTATTTGGACACTTCCGCCCAAAAGCTTGTGGTGTCGCTTAAGTTGGTCCACTGAATGAGGTGGACGTTGGCATATTGAAAAGAATTTCTTCAATATTAGATGATTCCACCTTGAAGTGCTCGAGTATGTGCACAATTTCAGCCTTCTTGGCACATAATATTTTCTCGACGGAAAATAAATCAACTTGCTGGAGAATTTCAAAATTGTCAGGCAATCTACAAAAAAATTAGAATTTTAATAAAAAAATAAAAACAATTACTTTAAAGCCATGTACCTCTGCTTAAGCTCGTTAATTAATGCAACAATAAAGCCGGAGCATTTCAATCGAATTTCGGCCTCAACTGCGTTGCTCTTCTTCAACTCTTTGAGCTTTGTTTCGAACGCATATCCTAAATAGCAATCCTGCTTTACAAATTGTTGAAAATCGTTTTTTAAAACATCAATATTAACATCAGGCGGAATGATTTTGCACTTTAATGAATTAATTGCATACACGAGATCTTTCAACAGTTTGCTTGAGTCTCCAGTGCTAGTTTGAAAAATTTTGTTGATATGCTGCATTTGAGCTAACACTGGCTGCAAGAACAGCAGATACAAATGATTAACATCCTCACTAAAAAGTTGGTGCAACGTTTGTGCTTTGAAACATTTTTCATTCGTTGCAGCAATGCTGAAGTGGAGCTTTAGCTCAATCCATTGCTGAAGAATTCGGGTTACCGCAACTTCAATTGATAGCCACCTTGTGTCACAAACTCGAGGTATTTTGAGAGGATCCTAAAATAAAGTTCATGTTATTCATATTTAAAAATATATACATGTAAACATAAAGTACAACACCACATTATACAAACTACAGGTGAACACATGTTAACTAGATCTGAACAGACACAATTGTTAAAGTCGAACAATACAAAAAACATATAACGTTTTACCTCTTCGGAATTAATGAGCTGATAAACTTTTTTATAATCAAATTGCCGCTTTGCACTTTTTGAAAACCAATTATAAGTTTCATAAACTAGGTATTCTAAGGCCTCAGGTAAAAAATTTTTGCAAGCAGTATTTACAGCTAACTGTAGTGAATGGCACACACACTTAATCAAAATAAGGGACGGAACCTTTTGTTTAAGCTCCGTGTAAACACTTTGTTTAGCACCAACCATTACACTTGCGTTGTCCGTGCCGATTCCAATCAAATTCCCAAGGTTTAATTTTATGTTTTTTAGCTCCTGGCAGAGGCTGCTTACAATCGATTTGGAGTCGCCTTCCTCGAGCCGGATTACGGATAAAAAAGTTGAGACCATGGCGCTCCGTGTGGTACTAAAATAGTTTATGACAACACCTATATATAAGGTGATTCAGATTAATTGTGTTCTAGAATGATTAGCATTATGACTTACCAAGTATCTTGCAGACACTTATATCTGTACTTTCATCAAGTAGCAAGCTGTACCTGGCATCGCCTATATCATCTCTAAGTAGCTCCATGAAGTTTGGAGCCAAAACATTTTTAATAATGCTCGTGCACTTTGACCTGTGCAGTTTTACTGCACTGCCGTCTTCAAATTTGCTTCCGCACAACAATCCCAAGTGGTCAATTGGGCTGACCGATGAATGCGCGGCTATATATAAACATAAAGCCGCCTCTTGTTGGCAGGTTTTTACTGGCACATGTGATACTACAAAAGGTAGTTTGTTCGTCTGTGCAAATGATGCTGAAGAAGACTTATGCTTCGCTGTCTTGGCATGTGCGATCAAATCCGAAAGTTTGGCATTAATGCTAGATTTGCAATATTTGCAAAAGCATTTTTCATTATCGGCTGCATCTATAGCCAGCCAATCTTTAAATGCAGGGTCTTGCATCCACGCATTTCGCGGTTTTTGTTTATAAATTTTCGGCATTTTTATCCCACTTATCACGTCGACTCAGAAATTGTGAAATACCTCGTTAGCGATGGTTACCACGATTAAATTAATTTCACAAACGATACATTTTAATTCTCTATGGCTTATCGATGTTTTTTGCCATTCACTTGGAAAAAATAACACTAAATATTCAAGTGTGGCATCGGAAAGCATGAAAATACATAAAGTTACAAGATGTTTTCAAAAAGCTAAAATTACGCCAGGTTTACTTGAAAAATAGCTAAATTAACCGCTAGCCGTTAGATTGTAATTTATCCCGCATTTGACAATGACAAACCGCTAGATCTAACGGGGAAATAGCTAAGTTGGCAGCACTGGACCATGGTCGTCCCCCAATGTGTGGTAAAAATATGCCATTTTGCATAATATCTTAGGAGATACATGGTCACACTGAAGCATTAAATTTAAAAAAGTAAACAATGCGAGTATGCTTATTCCATTGTTGGCAGCATATCATGTTGCAAAAACGAGCGAGAAAGAAGAGCATCGGAACCGTCAACGCCGACAGCACAAATCGTGGGTCAACCCATATTTGCAGCGAAGGCATCAGAAAGGAAGACTTGTAAACGACGCAAGCATTTAAATTAAAATACACATATTTTATAAAAAAATATTAAAAAATTTTATGCACTTATAGTTTAATAATATGGTGCAGAATCCAATGGAATCCATCCAAAATTTCCGTCGTGGTAACAATTTTCCACCCGTTTTTTAGATTTCTTTTCCATTTTTATTTTTCATGAAGTGTTTGTTGTTGCTCTCGGCACAAAAATATATATGATTTGGTATTTCCTGAGCCGAGCGCCAGTGTGTACCTATTTATTTAATCGCTACTATCGATAAGAAGTTTAGTATTTTTGCTACGTTACTGGATACCCAAAACACACGGAGCCAAAAAAAAACAATTCCTTCTACGACGATTTTGTATGGAAAATTTTTTTTTTGCTGTACTGGATACCCACCTTAAACCTAAAAATTGTTTAATTTGTGTCGGAGTCTTAGGTATTGGGTAATTTCTAACTGCGATAATTTTATTCGGATTGGCTTTTATCCCTTCAGTAGTAACAATATGTCCTAGGAAATCTGTTTCCTTTTTTAGAAATTCACACTTGTCTAATTGCAATTTTAAGTTGGCTTCCCTTATTCTTGTGAATACCTTAGTTAGTGATAAAATATGTTCTTCCAATGAAGTGGAGTAAATAATAATATCATCTAGATAGACCAAACAACCTTTGTAGATTAAATCTTCCAATAAGTTGTTCATGCAACGTTGAAAAGTTGCTGGTGCATTTTTTAGACCAAACGGCATACGAGTATATTCGTAATGCCCATGTTTAGTGGAAAACGCTGTCTTAGGTATGGATTTTGGATCCATTTGGATTTGGTGATAGCCTTTTGCTAGATCGAGAGTTGTGAAATATTGGCATCGGCCAAGCTTATCTAAAATTTCATCCATTATTGGAATGGGAAATCTATCACTGATTGTGGCTTCGTTTAAGTATCTGTAGTCTATTACTACTCTATATTTTTCTTACCAGAGGCATCCATCTTTTTGGAATTACCAAAACTGGTGAATTGTAAGGGGAATAAGATTTTCTTATAATACCCTGTTCTAACATTTCTTTGACTTGTTTGTCAATTTCTTCGTGCTGACTATGCGACAGTGCATACGGTCTCTTATAAATAGCATCTTGATGCCTTGTTATTATCGAGTGTTTTATGGTACTAGTGAAAGTCAAATTGTCGCCTTCGTGGTACTGAATATCTCGAAATTTATGTAATATTTTTGTAACTGCATTTTTTTCTTCCTCATTGAGATGGTCTAACCGAAATTCGTTGGATTCTCTTAATTCTTCTTCTATTGCAAATGCTAAATGCAAATCTCTTTCAGAAGGTGGATCTAAACATTCTGGTCCTGTTTCTTCTTCTAAATTAATGTTGGTATCATATTTAAATACGAACCTATATTCTCCTAAAATTACTGCTCCTTCTTCATAATCAAGCTTGGCTTTGCAAGCTTCCAAATAGTTTCTTCCTATTAACATGTCATAATGATTTGAAAATTTGTGTAAATAAAATTTTTGTTTTGTCGGATTAAGTTTGCATGTGCCTATTGTTATACTTTCTGTTAATTCAATATTTCCGTTGATTGTGTGAACGTTTAATTGTTCTTTATCAATTTTAAAGTCTAAAAAGTTTTTATTCATAATATTAATTGAAGAACCTGTATCTATTACGCATCTAAGTGGTATATCATTCATAATGATGATTATGAATGGATTTTTGTTCTTTATTGTTCCGAGGCTTGTGCTTGAAAATTTTCGGATGTGTCCATTTTTGACACTCCGCTGTTACTCTCTCTTTGCCTCTTTTGAGGTTGGTTGTTGAAAGGGGGTGCTTGTGCATTATAGTTTCTATTTTGTGAATAGTTCATGGGGTTCTGTTGTCTACCTTGTTGGAGTTTGTAATGAAATTCGTTTAATTTTTGTCTGTCTTCCTGTTGGGTGTACTGTCTGTTAGTCTGATTGTAGTGGTTATTTTGACTTCGATAAGGGGTGTTATTGTAATTGTTTTGATAGTTATGGTTATGTGATGCTTGGTTAGTGGGGTTATATGTTGGCTTTTGGTTATAATTTTCTTGATACTTTCTACCCTGATAGTTTTTTGTTGAATTATTATCTTTATTATCTTTGGGTTTTTCAACCACACTATTTTCATATAAACCTTCCCTTTGAGCTGCTACTTTTAACATGTGGCTAGTTGTTATATCATACCTAGCTAAAATCATGAAAATTCTATCTGGTATTTTTCTTTTTATGACATCTTTAATTGTGTTGTTCATAGCATTTGTGTAGACAATTGTGTTATTGACATTATTATCTAAGGCTAGCTTATTGGTAATTACATATGATTTTTGTTCTAACTCTTCTATAAACTTACGGAGATTCCCTTGGTAACTGGTGTTGTAAAGTTGACGTAAAAGTTCCTAAACCGGCGTCTGTGTGGTGTATTCCTCGATGATGGCTCTTTTTAATTCGCCCCAATTGTTTGCATGTGAAAGCTGTGAAATCCTTTGGGCTTCTCCTATTACCTGCAATTCTATTGCCCCATATAGAATGCTTTGTTGACGTTGGTTAGTTGTGGGATATAGTTGTAGTATGAACTCCGTCCTCCTGATGAACGCGCTCAATTCTTGCTTGATTGCGGAGAACTGAGGCACTTGCCGGATTTGCGACAATGCCTGGTTCAATTCCGCGTCACTTAATACGACTGCCATTTTTTCTTTAGTTGTTTTGCTGATTAATTAATTTTTTTTTTCTGTATTTTTGTGGTTTTGTATTTTTATTGTTTTGTAACTTTTGGTGTTTTGTACTGTTTGTTGTTTAATTTAATTAAACACTATTAAATGTGTTAGTTTCACGTTAGGTTCTTTCGCGGATTAGTTTATTGTTAAGTATAGAAAAAAATTTTTTTTTTTTTTTTTTTTGCACTTTACTCTAATCCTACCGGCTGCGCCAATGAAATTGTTAATTGTGTGACAACTTAAAAAAAAACTATTTGTATAGTTTTATTTTATTATAACAATTTTATTTGAGAAATAGAAGTCTAAGTCTAATTACAATGTTAGAGTAATATTAAAGTGAACACGATGTTCATTGACGAAGACCAATTCTAAAACTGACTTCTTACATTTTCTGTCGTGCAAAGCAAACCTCGGTTTGAGTCTTTGAGTGGAGTCTTTTTTGAGAAAATGCTTATGATTGCAATCCCACGCTTGTGGTTGAGTGAGAGTCACTCCTATCAATTATTTACGTTAGAAAATGCTCATACCGAAATATGCTTAGGTTTACGATCTCACGCTTATGGCGTGATTTTTAAAGTTATGTTTATGTCTAGTGCGTTTGTGGCATTACGCATGATTTACAAATGTACTTAGGTTCTAGTTTTATGTCTGAACCGTTTCCTGTGTTAGGATTTAGGGTGTAATATGATCAGGGTGCGTGCTTAATGTGTAAGGGTGCGATCTTATGTGAAACATATTTGAGGTATCAATATGTATGCATATTAGATATCTCACTATATATATAACAAAACATGCAAGTGCAAATATATGTATAAACCGTGCAAAACAAACTCACTTACAAATAGAAACTTAAGAAAATGTAATCTGCATACATATCTATGTTTATTTAATGCAAAAAAGTTGTATAGATATGTACATATGTACATACGTTCAATTTGTATTTGTTTTTTATATCGAGCCCTTTGCGCGATAACAATTAATCTTGAACATCTTTGTATAGTGGTAGATTTTCTAACTCTATCTAACTCAGACGTTACGTCGTACCACACAAACATTGTTGATATACAATTTCGAACAAGCAAGCAGAGCACATATGTAAGTTTGTAAAGTATGGGGGTTTTGGGTATAAAAGGCAGGCAGAAGAGGTAGGCGTGACATTCAAATTTGTGATGCACATCTGTGGCGGATGGCACCTTCTATCTCCCTATCAAGTTTGGAGACTCTAGCGCTAAAAATGAGAAAGATATTGAGGTGGGCGATATAAGTGGGCGTGGCATCCAATATTGCACATTTGTTACGGATGTCACTAACAATATTTCTACCAAATTTGGTGACTCTAGCGTAAAAGCTGGGAAAGATATAGAAGTTTTAGATTTTACGAGGTGGGTGGAAAAGGTGGACGTGCCATATAAAACTTTGATGTAGATCGGTTACGGATGTCACTAACAAGGTTTCTACCAAATTTGGTGACTCTAGCCCAAAAACTAAAAAAGATGTAGAGTTTTTAGAATTTTGGAGGTGGGCGGTATACGTGGGGCGTGGCATCCAAAATTTTAATGCATATCTTTGTAAGATCTACCTTCCCATCAAATTTCGTGAGTATTGCTTTAAAACTGTGGGAAATACAGACATTTTCGATTATAACTGAAAGGGGGGCTGGGGGCGGAAGAGGTGGGCGTGGCATCCAAACTTTCGATGCAGTTTTTGAGGAATGTCACCAGCTATCTTGCTATCAAATTTGGTGACTATATGCTAAGATGTGGGATATATATGTGTTTTATCGATATGCACATCGAGGTGTTTCGATTTTTATCGATTTCCCAGGCCCCTGAGGTCGTAGAGCCAAATTTCACACTTTGGCTGACGAAGGTATGTACTAAGATATTTGCAAAGTTGCAAAGCTCTAGCTTTAAGGGTGTTGAAAAAAGTTGCGTCCAAACGGATGGGCGGACGGACGGACGGACAGACACCTTGACGGACATTGCATAAGCCCAATATAATATGATACCTTTGGTATCAAAGTAAAATGACGCGTCTGATTCTTAACCCTCTAACGCTTAAGAGTGCCTTGAGGCACTTTTTACATTATTCACTTTAGCGAATAAACTAAAAGCATTTATATTATTTTAATATTTTTTGGCAGTTCATAACAAACACCAAAATCCGTACAGAAGCTTTGAAAGCTCTCAGAAGCTTTTAACGGTACTTTTTATTTTCGTACGCACAGAACATCTGTTTTTTCCCTCGTGAATTTCGACCAGTTGCGTGTTGTGTTTTCTTTTGCTAATAAAAGTTAATATATTAAATCTTTTTGTCCCATAATTTTTTTTAGTGAAAGTTATGTTTATTTACTATTAAAATAAAGTTACAGAACAGAAATTACATAAAAGATGTGCGTTTTAGAAACGAAAAAGTGATAAGTGCCTTGAGGCACTTTTGGGGCTCCACGCTAACTTTTGCTGCTAGCATCTAGTTCCGACTGCATGCAATTTTTGCGTTGTTTTTAGCTTTTTGTGTGATTCTCTAGAAATTCGGAAGAAGTGACAGCGCGTATTCGTTTTAAGTTATCCGACTTGAATGATAAACAGTTGCTGTAACTAGGCATCCAATATTAGACCTGCGGTTTGCTCAAGTAAACAATTTTCCGGAATGGTTGGATCGCAATAGTGGAAAAAGATGGTGTAAGCACTGCAAAACTTCGCAAACGCAATGTTTTTGCCTAAAATTCAATCTGTATTTGTGCTGCGCAGCCAACAAAAATTGTTTTTTACAATATCATACAAAAAAAAAAGTATAACTTAGATTTTTAAAAATGACTTTTTTGTACTCAAAGCCCCAAAAGTGCCTTGAGGCACTTATTCACTTTTCTCACCTTAAAGGTAAACGAAAACTCCTACACTATTTCTGATTACATATTTGAGTTAAGAAGCCACAATTCACTATAAAAAAATTATTCTAAGAATTTTCTTCAATTATTTTGGAAAATAGTCTTGGAGGGTTAACCTCAATGGTGGCGTGAAATAGGGAATATTAAATATTTTGCTAATATGTTGTTAAACATTAACTAATTAATTTTAAATATATTGCTAAAATTTTGTAAAAACTATTGTCGCTGCGAAGCAAGCGAGGGCCTTACTAGTCTATATATATAAAATAGTTTGTCCTGATTGTTGAGAGGCCCACAGCCTAAACGATAAGAGCTAGAAGGCTGAAATTTTCACAAAATATTCCATTCAGTTTGAAAGTGAGCACTAAGAAAGGATTTTTAATTTGGACCACTCCTTCAAGTACCTCCCAAACAAATCTATTTATTGCATTAATCACTTTACCTCATTCCGCCACTCAGGCGCCTGATTGTCGCACAAGCTGTGAGTTTCAACGCCGCCGAGTGTACAAAAACAAAACACATGACCCATTCCACTACTGCCGTCTGCGCACAAGCTATTGCGTCCGAATTTACAAAAAAAAACACATGACCCATTCCACTTCTGCCGTTTGTACATGTGTCTCCGTTATTCTCTTTTCTTCTTTGTGCCTTTGACGATTGTTTTTCGAATCAAGTAGCATTTGTTGTTGTTGTTAGTAAGTGTTGTTGTTGGGCTCGCAATGCTTCTTTTTGTTGGTATCATTGATTTAAAACAAATCAATTAAAACATAACTTGGTTTTGTACACCAGAATATGTTACGCGAGTGGTTTTACCTACATACTTGCTAATTATCAAACAAAACTTAACACACAAATAGCTATTGCCATTGTTGTTTTTATATAATTTTCAAACTGACATTTGTAACTTAAGTTGGTGTTGCAAAGCACATATGTACATACATACACATGAATTTACGTGCATTTTTTATTATTTAGTACATACATATATATTAACAAAAATGCAAGTGCAAATATTGGTTAATGCACGCATACATTGTTGTATCTGTAGCAAGCTAAATGAAAGCAATAAACATGTTCACCAAATATAGACAGTGCAAAAACAAACACACTAACAAATAGGATCTTAAGAAATGTAATCTATATATATAAAATTGTTTGTCCTGATTGTTGAGAGGCCCACAGCCTAAACGATAAGAGCTAGAAGGCTGAAATTTGCACAAAATATTCCATTCAGTTTGAAAGTGAGCACTAAGAAAGGATTTTTAATTTGGTCCACTCCTTCAAGTACATCCCAAACAAATCAATTTATTGCATTAATCACTTTACCTCATTCCACCACTCTGGCGCCTCATTGTCGCACAAGCTGTGAGTTTCAACGCCGCCGAGTGTACAAAAACAAAACACATGACCCATTCCACTACTGCCGTCTGCGCACAAGCTATTGCGGCCGAATTTACAAAAACAAAACACATGACCCATTCCACTACTGCCGTCTGCGCACAAGCTATTGCGGCCGAATTTACAAAAACAAAACACATGACCCATTCCACTTCTGCCGTCTGTACATGTGTCTCCGTTATTCTCTTTTCTTCTTTGTGCCTTTGATAATTGTTTTTCGAATCAAGTAGCATTTGTTGTTGTTTTTAGTAAGTGTTGTTGTTGCTTCTTTTTGTTGGTATCATTGATTTAAAACAAATCAATTAAAACATAACTTGGTTGTGTACACCAGAATATGTTACGCGAGTGGTTTTACCTACATACTTGCTAATTATCAAACAAAACTTAACACACAAATACCTATTGCCATTGTTGTTTTTTAAGTTGGTGTTGCAAATGCACATATGTACATACATACACATGTGTTTACGTGCATTTTTTATTATTTAGTACATTATTATTATTATTATTTGGGGTGAATGCACTGCGACCTAAAAGATCTATTGTACCCCCTTCTTGGCCAATAGCTCTTCCATCAAACCCAGGTCTTGCATGAAGGCAAGTATATTTATTGGGTCGATGTTTTCTAAATCACTAAGTTGTTTAATATGTCTTCCTAGGAGACAACTTCTTTTCCTTACTAAGGCTACACATTCTGCTATAATGTGCAGGGAGGATTCTTCCTCCATTTCGCAGAATCGCACATCTCGCTTCTGGTTATGCCCAGCTTTGCTAGGTGACTTCTTAGTGTACAGTGTCCTGTCAGGAGACCAGTGAGTATCCTAAGTCTATTCTTTCCCATAGACATCAAAAGCTTAAACCGCTTTATGTTATAGCTGCCCAAGAGAAGCTTTGCTTGTCTGAGTCCAGGTGTCTCTGCCCAGCTCATTTCCCGCATAAGCCTCTCTTCACTCCTAAGCTCCTGCCGTATTGTGCTTCTCCCTACCCCACAGTACGGTTCGGGTCCTATAAGGGGTGTCGCAGCTCCCCTCCTTGCTGCTTATCTGTCCTTCGTTCCCCGCTATATTAACGTGTCCCGGGACCCACCTTAAGGCAAGCCTATTCTGTGATCCCAGGGTGTTTAGGATAGGATGGCTATCTCCCTTTTTCGATAGTTGCGCTTCAAATTAAAGTCCACACACCTCCCTATTGCACACACCTCAGATTGGAAGATGCTAGTGTGCTTGCCCAGGGACTCGAAGTTAGTGAGCCGTGGGCCTACCCCACCAAGGCCGGAGCCTTGATGAGTTAGGGATCCATCAGTGTACCACATTATGGTGTGTGGTTTCATTTTGTGGACCTCTTCTTCAGATGTCCACTCATTTTGGTTACATAGGTGAACTTGAAATTTCTGCCGTGTGTTCGGCTTTCATTTCGTCCCTTGGCTGTGCCAGTAGGGGAATTTCACCCGATAGCAAATCCGCCTCTGTCTGACTAAGAATGTGCCCCCTCCCTACTCCTTCTGCGGACATTCTTAAGAGGGTTGCTTTCTGTTGTAGCCTTATTGTGTGGTGAAGTGGCGTGAACTCCAAAAGAACCTCAAGCGCTGATGTTGGACAAGTCCTCATCGCTCCAGTGATTCCTACACAGGCCATTCTTTGCAACTTTTGTAGTTGCTTTTGCACAGTGATTTGCTGTACCTTATCCCCCCACGCAATCGCTCCGTATGTGAGCATGGGCCTCACAACCATGAGATAAAGCCATCTTAATATTGTTGGCGATGTTCCCCATGATTTCCCAGCTATTCTACGACAGGTATAAAGTGCTCTGCAGCACTTTGCGATCGTATTTTGAATATGGGTTCCAACATTTAGTTTGCAGTCAAAAGTGACCCCAAGGTATTTAACCTCCTTGCTTGTTTCTATTGGACTCCCAGCAAGCCTAATTTCCCCCATCCTTAGTAGCTTGTATCTTCTGGTAAATGGAACGATGATGGTTTTTGTGGAGTTGAGGTTAAGGCCAACCTCCAAACACCAATCATGCGTGATCCTAATTCCCAGTTGAACAATGTCACAGAGAGTTTCTTCGTACTTGCCCCTGGCTATTATCACAATGTCTTCGGCATAACCCTGACACTGGATACCCCTGTTGGCAAGTCTACCTAAAAGCTCATCAACTAGTGTGCTCCACACGAGTGGTGATAAGACACCCCCCTGTGGACAGCCCCTTGTGGTCGTAACGTTAGTGTACTATCCTGTATGGATGCCGTAGCCAGTCTACTTTTTATTAGGGATGAGATCCATCTGCTAATCGTAGGGTCCAGGCCTCTTCTATTCAGGGTAGCTCTGACTGCATCATGTGACGTGTTGTCAAATGCTCCCTCAATGTCTAAAAAGGCACAGACTGCTACTTCTGTGTTCACTATCGCCGAGCGTAAGCTACGGTGCAATTCATATAGTGCCGTGTCCGTAGATCTACCTGCCCTATATGCATGCTGCGTCGTCTGCAGTGGGTTCTGCATAAGCAGCGTGCTCCTAATGTTGTGGTCCTCTATCTTCTCCAACGTTTTCAGCAAAAACGATGTCAAGCTAATGGGTCTGAAGGACTTTGGGTTGGTGATGTCTGTCTTCCCTGCCTTGGGGATGAAGACCACCCTAGCTCTACTCCATGTGCTTGGTATATGACCAAGTGCTAGGCTACTAATCATAATTTTCCTCAGGGCGGGTAGGAGTTTCACCTGTCGTTGCTGAAGGAATGCGGGTGATATACCATCCAGACCAGGAGATTTGTACGGTTGGAAAGTTCCAATCGCCCATTTAATTTTCTCTAAAGTAACCATTGACTTGGCAGATGCCCAGTCGGAGATGGTCGGTCTGTGTTGTTCCTCTGTTTCAAGTACTACACTCTGTTGCCGAGGGATACTCCCTGGGAAGTGAGTCTCAAACAGAAGCTCTAACTTTTGCATGTTGCTTGTCGTAAAGCTGTTGTCCCTACGTTTCAAGGCTAGATTCACCTCCGGCGCCCGCTTTGATAAGGCTCTATGGAGCCGGGCACCCTCATTTGTGCTTGCTATGCTTTCGCAAAAGTTCCTATAGTTCTTGCGTTTGGCCTTCCTAATCTCCTTGCTATAGGAGGTGAGGCTTTCACGGTATGTGTCCCATGATCTATCCCTCTTGGATTTGTTAAAGAGATAGCGGGTGGTTAAGCGCAGTCTTTCAAGACTGTCATTCCACCTTGGGGCATCTTTCTCTCTACGCACCTTTCCCAACGGGCAGCTTTCTTCAAATGCATTATAAATGCCACTACTCAGATTTTCCACAACCCTGTCTAACTCGCCTATGCGTCTGGGTGTTCCAGAGATTCCGGTCACCAGATTCAGCTCTAGGGTCGACCTAAACTTTTCCCAGTCTGTTTTCCTTGGGTTGCGGGTTGGAGCACTACTATTCGTATTAACCTGAAGTTTAAAAAGGATGATCTTTTGATCCGACATGGATTCCTCTGGAGAGACATGCCACTCCCTGAGGTGTGGTCTTAGACACCGACTAATCATGGTGATGTCCAGCACCTCTTCTCTAACTCTAGTTCAAGAGTCGGTCTAGATCCGACATTTCCTATTTCTAAGTCATATCTGAATATAAATTCTGTGAGGTAGTCACCCCTTGCGTTGATATCGCTACTTCCCCATATAGAGTGGTGCGCATTGGCATCACAGCCAATGACCAATGTCATCTTCTCCTTTTTACAGTATTCCGCCAGCTTCTCAATCTCCGGTGGTGGGCAAGCCACATCACCCGCGAAGTAGGCCGATGCCACAATCATAGGGGGGGCGTTACCATTTGCCTTCAAGGCGATTGGCACTCAGTCCCTAGTGAGGAATTCTGAAAGAATTGAATAATCAATATATTTTCTTACCATGATACATGCTCTAATTGGATCTCTTTGATCCCATACTACCTTTGACACGGCGGTATACAGGCCTTTAATGCCATCGTTGACCCATGACTCCTGTATGAGGGCTAGCCCAAGATGTTGTGTGATAAACGTCCTGGCTAAGACAGCCGAAGCTGCCTTAGCTTTATGGAGGTTTATCTGGGCTAGCCCGGTAGTGGTGACGCCTGTTGTCACCATTACTCTCCGACCGCCTTCTTTACTGGTGGTGTAGGAGGGGAGTCACCCTTACCACCGCTGCCCGTCATCGTCACGTCAGCTTCATCTCCGTTTTCCTTCGCCAGTTCTTCTGCCAATTCCTGGGACGACATGGGTTCCCCAAGATCCATCCCTTCCAGCACATCCAATAGGGCGCCTCCATTTTCCGTCCTCCTTGACAACACCTTCCAATCAACAAGGACTCGGTAGACCGATCTGCGCTTCTTGGGCAGTAAAGCGTAATGTTGTGGGGTGATGGAATGTCACCACCCACCCTGCAGTCGAGTGGAGATCCCTTCCACGACTTCAACCTTGACACCGCAGCCTTAAGGAATTCCGCGGAGTGCTCGTCAGAGCATTCGATCACTAAGTGACCCACCCTGAAATGAATTCCCGCGAACTCCACTGCGGTGCCCCATCCAGTGATAATAAGTTCATCAAGGATGCCCTCCTCCAATGCGGACAAGTCCCCGTGACTGAGCATTACCTGGGGATACTCCACAGGCAACACGGCCACCTTGACTCGTTTTGTCATCGCCGCGTACGACGATCGAGCCTCGGTGGACACTGTAAAGGAAGGCTTCTCTACTGAAGCAGCGGCGGCGGCTGCCCTCGACGTACTCGGGCGCTCCTCTGGACATACCCTTTTGGGAGTGTCAGCAGGAGGCGTCAGAGTACTGTTAAGGCGTTTGGGGGCTGGTCCCCTTGCCTGCTCCGTCGTCTGCCTATTGGCCGTTGCCATACTTCGGGCCTCAGCAGGGGGAAATCCCTGCTGAAAGTACCTTAGGTACCATTTCACCCTTGAGCCGCACAGACCCATCCTGTTCGGGTCGTCTACGCCTCCCGGCTCTCCACGTTTTGGCAACTCCGCCTTCTGCTGCCGCTGGTGTGCACCTTGCCGCCGAACCGCATTTAGGGCTGGTCGCATCGGCTGGGAAGGTCCTGCCTTGCTCGCAGCCTCTGCGGTTGGTGTTGTGTGCTGACGAGGGGCTTGCCTCGTCGTATTTGAGCGCGTTGGGCCAGCTTGCGCCTCGTTGCGCCTGTTGGGGGCGCTGTGGAGTGCGTCCCACGTTGGAGAACCGCTCCCCGTCCAGGAGGCGGTCCTCAATGCGCCTTGCGGCACTTGCAGCAGGGATGTCCTGCACGTCTTGTTGTTTGATTGTTTGCTTCTTCATGTTGAGTCCCACGAGCTGCGGAGAAAATAAGGTCCACTCGGGCGGAGATCCGCGATACCCGGGTAAGGCTAAATAGAACAGGAGGTCGCCATCTGCCTGAGCACACCGTTAAAGACTGGGCTAGTTTTTAAACCGGGCCCCCAGCCAGGCTGACTCTCGGCACGGTTCGTATAACACCTTAGTCCGGCCCGGTGTGAGATGAGAGGGGGTAGGGATGGAGGTAGGTCTGTGTGGGGGAAATGGGAGTGTGTGAGGCTATGATTTAAAGACGGCGACACAAGCGTCTTGTCGGTACGGTAAACGGCACCGTACCCGATGTTTGTCCGGGACTGCTTATTAGCGAAAAATATCGCATATTCGCAGTTAACCCCAAAGGGGCCGCTCGCTATCCGCAACACGCGACCCGCCTGGTGGCCTCAGCTCAGCCCCCTCCGAACCATCCCACATGTTCATCAGACCAGGTATTTAGTACATACATATATATTAACAAAAATGCAAGTGCAAATATTGGTTAATGCACGCATACATTGTTGTATATGTAGCAAGCTAAATGAAAGCATGTTCACCAAATATAGAATCTATATATATCTATATCTATATATAAAATATAGTTTGTCCTGACTGACTAACTGACTGACTGACTGACTGACTGACTGATTGTTGAGAAGCCCACAACCTAAACGATAAGAGCTAGAAGGCTGATATTTTCACAAAATATTCCATTCTCGGTGAAAGTGAGCACTAAGAAAGGATTTATAATTTGGACCACTCCTTTGAGTACCTCCCAAACAAATCTATTTATTGCTTTAATCACTTTACCTCATTCCACCACTCTGGCGCCTCATTGTCGTACAAGCTGTGAGTTTCAACGCCGCCGAGTGTACAAAAACAAAACACATGACCCATTCAACTACTGCCGTCTGCGCACAAGCTATTGCGGCCGAATTTACAAAAACAAAACACATGACCCATTCCACTTCTGCCGTCTGTACATGTGTCTCCGTTATTCTCTTTTCTTCTTTGTGCCTTTGACAATTGTTTTTCGAATCAAGTAGCATTTGTTGTTGTTGTTAGTAAGTGTTGTTGTTGCTTCTTTTTGTTGGTATCATTGATTTAAAACAAATCAATTAAAACATAACTTGGCTTTGAACACCAGAATATGTTACGCGAGTGGTTTTACCTACATACTTGCTAATTATCAAATCAACCCTAACACACAAATAGCTATTGCCATTGTTGTTTTTATATAATTTTCAAACTGACATTTGTAACTTAAGTTGGTGTTGCAAATGCACATATGTACATACATACACATGTATTTACGTGCATTTTTTATTATTTAGTACATACATATATATAACAAAAATGCAAGTGCAAATATTGGTTAATGCACGCATACATTGTTGTATCTGTAGCAAGCTAAATGAAAGCAATAAACATGTTCACCAAATATAGACAGTGCAAAACCAAACACACTAACAAATAGGATCTTAAGATATGTAATCTATATATATATATATATTTATATATATAGTTTGTCCTGACATGACCCATTCCACTACTTCCTTCTGCGCACAAGCTATTGCGGCCGGATTTACAAAAACAAAACAAATGACCCATTCCACTTCTGCCGTCTGTACATGTGTCTCCTTTATTCTCTTTTCTTTTTTGTGCCTTTGACAATTGTTTTTCGAATCAAGTAGCATTTGTTGTTGTTGTTAGTAAGTGTTGTTGTTTGGCTCGCAATGCTACTTTTTGTTGGTATCATTGATTTAAAACAAATCAATTAAAACATAACTTGGTTTTGTACACCAGAATATGTTACGTGAGTGGTTTAACCTAAATACTTTCTAATTATCAAACAAAACTTAACACACAAATACCTATTGCCATTATTGTTTTATATTATTCTCAAACTGACATTTGTAACTTTAATTGGTGTTGCAAATGCACATATGTACATACATACACATGTACTTACGTGCATTTTTTAATATTAAGTACATACATATATATAAATAAAAATGCAAGTGCAAATATTGGTTAATGCACGCATACATTGTTGTATCTGTAGCAAGCTAAATGAAAGCAATAAACATGTTCACCAAATATAGACAGTGCAAAAACAAACACACTAACAAATAGGATCTTAAGAAATGTAATCTATATATATAAAATTGTTTGTCCTGATTGTTGAGAGGCCCACAGCCTAAACGATAAGAGCAAGAAGGCTGAAACTTTCACAAAATATTCCAATCAGTTTGAAAGTAAGCACTAAGAAAGGATTTTTAATTTGGACTACTCCTTCGAGTACCTCCCAAACAAATCAATTTGTTACATTAATCACTTTACCTCATTCCACCACTCTGGCGCCTCATTTTCGCACAAGCTGTGAGTTTCAACGCCGCCGAGTGTACAAAAACAAAACACATGACCCATTCCACTACTGCCGTCTGCGCATAACAAAAACAAAACACATGTCCCATTCCACTTCTGCCGTCTGTAGATGTGTCTCCGTTATTCTCTTTTCTTCTTTGTGCCTTTGACAATTGTTTTTCGAATCAATTAGCATTTGTTGTTGTTGTTAGTAAGTGTTGTTGTTGCTTCTTTTTGTTGGTATCATTGATTTAAAACAAATCAATTAAAACATAACTTGGTTGTGTACACCAGAATATGTTACGCGAGTGGTTTTACCTACATACTTGCTAATTATCAAACAAAACTTAACACACAAATAGCTATTGCCATTGTTGTTTTTATATAATTTTCAAACTGACATTTGTAACTTAAGTTGGTGTTGCAAAGCACATATGTACATACATACACATGAATTTACGTGCATTTTTTTTTATTTAGTTCATACATATATATTAACAAAAATGCAAGTGCAAATATTGGTTAATGCACGCATACATTGTTGTATCTGTAGCAAGCTAAATGAAAGCAATAAACATGTTCACCAAATATAGACAGTGCAAAAACAAACACACTAACAAATAGGATCTTAAGAAATGTAATCTATATATATAAAATTGTTTGTCCTGATTGTTGAGAGGCCCACAGCCTAAACGATAAGAGCTAGAAGGCTGAAATTTGCACAAAATATTCCATTCAGTTTGAAAGTGCGCACTAAGAAAGGATTTTTAATTTGGTCCACTCCTTCAAGTACATCCCAAACAAATCAATTTATTGCATTAATCACTTTACCTCATTCCACCACTCTGGCGCCTCATTGTCGCACAAGCTGTGAGTTTCAACGCCGCCGAGTGTACAAAAACAAAACACATGACCCATTCCACTACTGCCGTCTGCGCACAAGCTATTGCGGCCGAATTTACAAAAACAAAACCCATGACCCATTCCACTTCTGCCGTCTGTACATGTGTCTCCGCTATTCTCTTTTCTTCTTTGTGCCTTTGACAATTGTTTTTCAAATCAAGTAGCATTTGTCGTTGTTAGTAGTAAGTGTTGTTGTTGGGCTCGCAATGCTTCTTTTTGTTGGTATCATTGATTTAAAACAAATCAATTAAAACATAACTTGGTTTTTTACGCGAGTGGTTTTACCTACATACTTGCTAATTATCAAACAAAACTTAACACACAAATACCTATTGCCATTGTTGTTTTTATATAATATTCAAACTGACATTTGTAACTTTAGTTGGTGTTGCAAATGCACATATGTACATACATACACTAAACTTAGTCCTAGGTCTAATAGCTAACCTTAGTTATAAGTTATTGCTTTAAGTCTAGTCCTTACTCCTAATTTAGTGTATTTAAATAAATGAATTTAAAAAAAACACATGTATTTACGTGCATTTTTTATTATTTAGTACATACATATATATTAACAAAAATGCAAGTGCAAATATTGGTTAATGCACGCATACATTGTTGTATCTGTAGCAAGCTAAATGAAAGCAATAAACATGTTCACCAAATATAGACAGTGCAAAACCAAATACACTAACAAATAGGATCTTAAGAAATGTAATCCATATATATAGATATTTAGATATATAGTTTGTCCTGACATGACCCATTCCACTACTTCCTTCTGCGCACAAGCTATCGCGGCCGGATTTACAAAAACAAAACACATGACCCATTCCACTTCTGCCGTCTGTACATGTGTCTCCTTTATTCTCTTTTCTTTTTTGTGCCTTTGACAATTGTTTTTCGAATTAAGTAGCATTTGTTGTTGTTGTTAGTAAGTGTTGTTTTTTGGCTCGCAATGCTACTTTTTGTTGGTATCATTGATTTAAAACAAATCAATTAAAACATAACTTGGTTTTGTACACCAGAATATGTTACGCGAGTGGTTTAACCTACATACTTTCTAATTATCAAACAAAACTTAACACACAAATACCTATTGCCATTATTGTTTTTATATTATTCTCAAACTGACATTTGTAACTTTAGTTGGTGTTGCAAATGCACATATGTACATACATACACATGTATGTACGTGCATTTTTTATTATTAAGTACAAACATATATATTAACAAAAATGCAAGTGCAAATATTGGTTAATGCACGCATACATTGTTGTATCTGTAGCAAGCTAAATGAAAGCAATAAACATGTTCACCAAATATAGACAGTGCAAAACCAAACACACTAACAAATAGGATCTTAAGAAATGTAATCTATATATATAAAATAGTTTGTCCTGACTGACTGACTGACTGACTGATTGTTGAGAGGCCCACAGCTTAAACGGAAAGAGCTAAAAGCATGAAATTTTCACAAAATATTCCATTCTCGGTGAAAGTGAGCACTAAGAAAGGATTTTTAATTTGGACCACTCCTTCGAGTACCTCCCAAACAAATTAAATTATTGCATTAATCACTTTACCTCATTCCACCACTCTGGCGCCTCATTGTCGCACAAGCTGTGAGTTTCAACGCCGCCGAGTGTACGAAAACAAAACACATGACCCATTCCACTTCTGCCGTCTGTACATGTGTCTCCGTTATTCTCTTTTCTTCTATGTGCCTTTGACAATTGTTTTTCGAATCAAGTAGCATTTGTTGTTGTTGTTAGTAAGTGTTGTTGTTGGGCTCGCAATGCTTCTTTTTGTTGGTATCATTGATTTAAAACAAATCAATTAAAACATAACTTGGTTTTTTACGCGAGTGGTTTAACCTACATACTTGCTAATTATCAAACAAAACTTAACACACAAATACCTATTGCCATTGTTGTTTTTATATAATATTCAAACTGACATTTGTAACTTAAGTTGGTGTTGCAAATGCACTTATGTACATACATACACATGTATTTACGTGCATTTTTTATTATTTAGTACATACATATATAAAAACAAAAATGCAAGTGTAAATATTGGTTAATGCACGCATACATTGTTGTATCTGTAGCAAGCTAAATGAAAGCAATAAACATGTTCACCAAATATAGACAGTGCAAAACCAAACACACTAACAAATAGGATCTTAAGAAATGTAATATATATATATAGATAGTTAGATATATAGTTTGTCCTGACATGACCCATTCCACTAAAGCCTTCTGCGCACAAGCTATTGCGGCCGGATTTACAAAAACAAAACACATGACCCATTCCACTTCTGCCGTCTGTTTATGTGTCTCCGTTATTCTCTTTTCTTTTTTGTGCCTTTGACAATTGTTTTTCGAATCAAGTAGCATTTGTTGTTGTTGTTAGTAAGTGTTGTTGTTGGGATCGCAATGCTACTTTTTGTTGGTATCATTGATTTAAAACAAATCAATCAACATAACTTGGTTTTGTACACCAGAATATGTTACGCGAGTGGTTTAACCTACATACTTTCTAATTATCAAACAAAACTTAACACACAAATACCTATTGCCATTATTGTTTTTATATTATTTTCAAACTTACATTTGTAACTTTAGTTGGTGTTGGAAATGCACATATGTACATACATACACATGTATGTACGTGCATTTTTTATTATTTAGTACATACATATATATATAAAAACAAAAATGCAAGTGTAAATATTGGTTAATGCACGCATACATTGTTGTATCTGTAGCAAGCTAAATGAAAGCAATAAACATGTTCACCAAATATAGACAATGCAAAAATAAACACACTAACAAATAGGATCTTAAGAAATGTAATCTATATATAAAATAGTTTGTCCTGATTGTTGAGAGGCCCACAGCCTAAACGATAAGAGCAAGAAGGCTGAAATTTTCACAAAATATTCCATTCAGTTTGAAAGTGAGCATTAAGAAAGGATTTTTAATTTGGACTACTCCTTCGAGTACCTCCCAAACAAATCAATTTGTTACATTAATCACTTTACCTCATTCCACCACTCTGGCGCCTCATTGTCGCACAAGCTGTGAGTTTCAACGCCGCCGAGTGTACAAAAACAAAACACATGTCCCATTCCACTTCTGCCGTCTGTAGATGTGTCTCCGTTATTCTCTTTTCTTTTTTGTGCCTTTGACAATTGTTTTTCGAATTAAGTAGCATTTGTTGTTGTTGTTAGTAAGTGTTGTTGTTGGGCTCGCAATGCTTCTTTTTGTTGGTATCATTGATTTAAAACAAATCAATTAAAACATAACTTGGTTTTTTACGCGAGTGGTTTAACCTACATACTTGCTAATTATCAAACAAAACTTAACACACAAATACCTATTGCCATTGTTGTTTTTATATAATATTCAAACTGACATTTGTAACTTTAGTTGGTGTTGCAAATGCACTTATGTACATACATACACATGTATTTACGTGCATTTTTTATTATTTAGTACATACATATATAAAAACAAAAATGCAAGTGTAAATATTGGTTAATGCACGCATACATTGTTGTATCTGTAGCAAGCTAAATGAAAGCAATAAACATGTTCACCAAATATAGACAGTGCAAAACCAAACACACTAACAAATAGGATCTTAAGAAATGTAATATATATATATAGATAGTTAGATATATAGTTTGTCCTGACATGACCCATTCCACTAAAGCCTTCTGCGCACAAGCTATTGCGGCCGGATTTACAAAAACAAAACACATGACCCATTCCACTTCTGCCGTCTGTTCATGTGTCTCCGTTATTCTCTTTTCTTTTTTGTGCCTTTGACAATTGTTTTTCGAATCAAGTAGCATTTGTTGTTGTTGTTAGTAAGTGTTGTTGTTGGGATCGCAATGCTACTTTTTGTTGGTATCATTGATTTAAAACAAATCAATCAACATAACTTGGTTTTGTACACCAGAATATGTTACGCGAGTGGTTTAACCTACATACTTTCTAATTATCAAACAAAACTTAACACACAAATACCTATTGCCATTATTGTTTTTATATTATTTTCAAACTTACATTTGTAACTTTAGTTGGTGTTGGAAATGCACATATGTACATACATACACATGTATGTACGTGCATTTTTATTATTTAGTACATACATATATATATAAAAACAAAAATGCAAGTGTAAATATTGGTTAATGCACGCATACATTGTTGTATCTGTAGCAAGCTAAATGAAAGCAATAAACATGTTCACCAAATATAGACAGTGCAAAAACAAACACACTAACAAATAGGATCTTAAGAAATGTAATCTATATATATAAAATAGTTTGTCCTGATTGTTGAGAGGCCCACAGCCTAAACGATAAGAGCTAGAAGGCTAAAATTTTCACAAAATATTCCATTCAGTTTGAAAGTGAGCACTAAGCAAGGATTTTTAATATGGACCACTCCTTCGAGTACCTCCCAAAATCGAATTGCATTAATCACTTTACCTCATTCCACCATTCTGGCGCCTCATTGTCGCTATTGCGGCCGAATTTACAAAAACAAAACACATGACCCATTCCACTTCTGCCGTCTGTACATGTGTCTCCGTTATTCTCTTTTCTTCTTTGTGCCTTTGACATTTGTTTTTCGACTTAAGTAGCATTTTTTGTTGTTGTTAGTAAGTGTTGTTGTTGCTTCTTTTTGTTGGTATCATTGATTTAAAACAAATCAATTAAAACATAACTTGGTTGTGTACACCAGAATATGTTACGCAAGTGGTTTTACCTACATACTTGCTAATTATCAAAGAAAACTTAACACAAACTTAATATAATATTGCCATTGTTGTTTTTATCTAATTTTCAAACTTACATTTGTAACTTTAGTTGGTGTTGCAAATGCACATATGTACATACATACACATGTATGTACGTGCATTTTTTATTATTTAGTACATACATATATATTAACAAAAATTCAAGTGCAAATATTGGTTAATGCACGCATACATTGTTGTATCTGTAGCTAGCTAAATGAAAGCAATAAACATGTTCACCAAATATAGACAGTGCAAAACCAAACACACTAACAAATAGGATCTTAAGAAATGTAATCTATATATATAAAATAGTTTGTCCTGACTGACTGACTGACTGACTGATTGTTGAGAGGCCCACAGTTTAAACGGAAAGAGCTAAAAGCATGAAATTTTCACAAAATATTCCATTCTCGGTGAAAGTGAGCAATAAGAAAGGATTTTTAATTTGGACCACTCCTTCGAGTACCTCCCAAACAAATCTATTTATTGCATTAATCACTTTACCTCATTCCACCACTCTGGCGCCTCATTGTCGCACAAGCTGTGAGTTTCAACGCCGCCGAGTGTACAAAAACAAAACACATGACCCATTCCACTACTGCCGTCTGCGCACAAGCTATTGCGGCCGAATTTACAAAAACAAAACACATGTCCCATTCCACTTCTGCCGTCTGTACATGTGTCTCCGTTATTCTCTTTTCTTCTATGTGCCTTTGACAATTGTTTTTCGAATCAAGTTGTTGTTCCCTTGATCAAAAGGGAATAATGAGAGCATGTGGCCGACTAAGCCAATCCGAAGCACTGACCTCATTTCCCTTCATGGTGGGAACCAATCCACGATGCGCCTTATCCGCTGCAAATACTGGATACCCAAACTCAGGACACTAGTCAAATCCATTATCACCTCCTGTAAAGTCTGTATAATCCATAAGAAAAACCTCCAAACGCAGCTTATGGGAGACTTGCCCGTCGAAAGAGCAACATTTTCCAGGCCATTCACCCACACAGGCATAGATTTCGCAGGCCCCTTTGAGATCAAGAATTATACTGGCAGAGCCTGTCTTATCACTAAGGGGTATGTGTGCGTCTTTGTGTGTTTCTGCACGAGAGCGATCCATCTCGAAGCCACTAGTGATCTCACTTCAGAGAAGTTTCTAGCTGCCTTCTCGAGATTCGCGTCCCGCCGGGGCTGTCCTCTGCATCTGTATTCCGACAATGGGAAAACCTTTGTCGGAGCTTCGAGAACGCTCTCAAAGGAATGCGCAGAAGTTGCCAAAGATGCAATCTTGGCTAAGTACAGCCATACCGGCCTATCCTGGCATTTCAATCCACCAAGTGCGCCGCACATGGGTGGTCTCTGGGAGGCGGGTGTTAAAAGCTTCAAGACCCTATTTTACAAATCCACTTCTTCAACAAAGTATACATTCGAGGAGTTTTCCACTCTGCTGTCTAAGGTTGAAGCGTGTCTTAACTCAAGACCTATTTCGCCCATGTCAGAAGATCCAAGCGATCTTCTCGCCCTTACGCCGGGCCACTTTCTGACAGGCGGGCCTCTTCTCTCAATATCCGAGCCAGAAATTAATGAAACGGCATCTTCCATTATTAATCGATGGCAACGCTTGAAAGCCCTAAACCAACAGTTTTGCAAGCGCTGGAGAGAAGAGTACTTGAAAGAACTCCACAAACGCAACAAGTGGCAATTTCCAACACGCGATCTTCAACTTAACGATATGGTCATCGTAAAAGAAGACAATCTTCCAACCAAAGAATGGCGTCTAGGACGCGTCCTAAAGGCTTATCCCGGCCAGGATAATAAAGTCAGAGTGGTCGATGTACGCACCAGCCAAGGGGTGTTAAAACGCCCGGTAGCTAAACTACTCCTACTTCCTGTGGACACATCCGTTCCAAACTCCCAACGGTAGCATCCACGTACTCCAGAATTGGGTGCCATGTGTAGAATGTAAACTCCAAATACATTTCGTTTTCTCTCCTTCTCTCTATCCACAGGATGGCACCACGGAAGGCACAAGCGTTGGAGGAACGTCGAGCACGCGGAACCCAATCATTTCGCTGCCGCGTTTGCAGCAACATCCATCCGTTGCGCAAGTGCGCACGTTTTCTACGCCTATCGGGCGATAAGCGACTCCGGGCAGTGCTTATTAATAAGTACTGCCCCAATTGTCTGGCACACCAGCATTCGGGGGACACCTGTCCGAGCAAGGATAAGTGCCGCAAATGTGGTGAGGATCACCACACCCTGCTCCATTTGAGAGAGACCTCCCGGTCATCCACATCAAAGCCAGGCAAAGTGTCGTCCGTGCAACAACGTCTGGTGGTGGCACGGAAGCGGTCACCGTCGCCTACCCCCGATCCCAAGCCAGGCAGCTCTTCATCGGTGCAACAAGGTCTGGACGTGGCACGGAATCGGTCAGCGTCTCCCTACCCAGAGGCGCAGCCGGCGATGTTAACATCGCTGACGTCCCTGTTGGAACTGCAGCGCATAGCTGTGTTACCGACCGTCTCCGTGCACCTCAACAACGGTGTGAAATCTTTCGAGCTGGTTGGACTTGTGGACGCGTGCGCTCCAATAAGCCGCATCAACGCATCTTTGGCAAAGGCTCTAAGCCTATCCGTCATCAGCGTTGGTGCGGATGAGGCCTGCACGGTTTTCCTGCACAATAAGACTTCGTCTTTTACGCGAGAGTTGGTGCTCAAGGTAGAAGAGGATGTGTCGGTGATGATCCCCGTAAAGGCGATCCCAACAAGTGTCCAGACCGTCTTTTCCAACATAATTCCTTCGGACAAGGCATGGGTCCGACCCAAACGAGCGTTCTTGATACTTGGTGCCGATGTTTTTCAGGAACTCCTGGTGCCTGGCCTCATTCCCGGTCAAAATGGCATCCCGGTGGCCCAAAACACCGTTTTCGGCTGGATGTGGTCGGGATCATGCCGGGCATAATTCTCAGCCCTGCCTCGTCTCCGATCCCCCCTTCCTCCATATTCTTGCACTCCTTGCAAAGGGGGGGAGTATGTTTATGCCAAACAGCGGGTATAAAATAACGCCAAATGATCAGCACTGCCATCGCTAGAAACTCACCACAATCCAAGCTCGCTAGCCGATGGCAGCCCTTAACAGCATAGCGGCTATTAACATAATTGCATGTAATCAGCCTAGCGGCTATTAACATAATTGCATGTAAATCAGTTCAAACTTACAAGTGTACCACGCATGATCGATTTTATTCCAGTATAATAAAGTTACAGTTTTTAAATATAACCTAAACGCGATACTTGTGTTTAATTCTACAATTTCAATTAAAACTACAAGTGCAGCGCCCCCCGACAAAACAGTAAGTGTTGTTGTTGGGCTCGCAATGCTTCTTTTTGTTGGTATCATTGATTTAAAACAAATCAATAATTATCAAACAAAACTTAACACACAAATACCTATTGCCTTTGTTGTTTTGATATAATTTTCAAACTGACATTAACAACATGCAAGTTAAATATTGGTTAATGCACGCATACATTGTTGCATCTGTAGCAAGTTAAATGAAAGCAATAAACATGTTCTGTAGTGGTCGGCCAAGAACTTTTGGATCGGGAGTCTTTAAATATAGCGTTTCGCATTGTGTTTTGTTTGATTAAATGAGTATTAGTGTTCTACTAAGTCTACTGCTTGGTTGTTGAGAACACTGCTTCTGTATTAGTTAAGAGATAGCAAATTCTCTTTATTCGATTGGTTTTGTAAAGCGCAGCTTAAACTGAATGCATTAAGAGAAGATAAAGCGAAGCTTTACGCAGAAGCGTGGGTGTGAAGCAATAGGTGATAAGATCACGCCACTGTACAGTAAAAGCTTTTAGACACCTAGATCACGCCACAGTACCGTTTAAGCTTTTAAGCGTAGGTAGGGTCTTAAGGTACAGCGATGCAACTGGCCGCTCAGTAACCATATAACATCAGCTCAGAAAAGTTCAACCTCTGACCAGCAAGTGATTTAAAAGAACACAAAACCACGTGGATTATTAATAGTGCACAGTCGCTAAATTATTGTACTCCGAGTGAAGAAAACTTAACCCAGCTAAATACATTTGTTTCAATTGAGCAGCTTTGTGCCCAAGGTATTTATTAGTTTGGTGAAGTGGTAAAGAAAGTAATTATTGTGTCTTATGCAGATTAAACGAGCGGTTCGCGGTTGCCAAATTGTGGTGTGGGTTTTATTTTACCAAGTACACCAAGTACATCAAGAAAACAAACCACCCCTGAGCAACTCGCACCCAGCTAAAAGAACCTAGACAAGACCAAGCAGGGAAGGAAGTTTAAGAACAACCAATTAAGAGATTTATACTTCTAAAAAAAGGAAACTAAAAGCCTCGGAACGGAGACTTATTTGGATGTCCGCGTGGGCACCGTCCACATAACCTTAGGAGAGGTTATGTAACCAGAGTAATTGTACCCTTTTCTGGAAATCACGTCGCATATTATGCTGATATAACTCAATACATAAATATTAGCCATAGCGAATTAAATATTAAATGCGTTAATATCATCTTGTTAAGTAATTCAGTATTTCGATTCCAAAAAAAAAACTAATGTAAAAGTAATAGAGAAAGTAAAAGAGTTAAGCAGGAAACGTGCGTGATATCTCAGAAAAGAAATAAGGTTTTGCATATAGATATATATCTCTATATATATAAAATTCTCGTGTCACAGTTTTCGTGGAGATACTCCTCCAAAACGGCTTGACCGATTTTGATAAAATTTTTTGTGCTTATCCGGTATCAATGAGAATAGTCCCACATCTATTTTTCATCCCCTTAAATGTTAGGTGTAGTTTAAAACAGCCATGCTAGAGTTGAACCAGCCCTAGAGCTGTGTTTTGCTAAATCTTAGTAGGCTACATTTAAAATTCAGTAGGAAAAATAATTCTATTCAACGTATAAATAAAATTATTTAGTTATCCGGCGAGCGTTTGTACGCAAGCAACTAAAATAAAGTTACGAAAAAAAATTTAAAAAAAAAACTAACTATTGAATTCGTCATAACATAACTAACTTTCGTTGGTGACGGTTGTATTTTTGAGTGCTCCTGCTAAATAATTATTTTTCGAGTGTTTGTGCTGTGCATTAATTGGTTTAATTGTGGTAATCATACTAAATAGTGATCGCAGATATACGTTGTACGGATTTATGTGTTTATAGTTACTTTGCTTAAACATTTAACTTATTTTATTTTGCAGTCAAGCGGACGCTGCTTTGTCTTGAAAATACATACATACATACATACGTATATTTGCTCTCGCTTGCTTTCGTTTGTTTTCGTTTACTAACAAAAATTACCTATTAACGCACTCTTGCTCTCCAGCTTCAGTTCTCTCTCGCTCTATTTCACAGTTCTTGCGGTTTATCTGCCTACGCGCTCACGCCTTTTCACTCAAGCGCTATTATACTCAAGCGCTCTCACACTATTGTCCGTTATATTGCGCTCGTTGCTACGCTTACATTCTTTCACCTACTTTGCTTTGATCAAGCACATTAATTTGCCCTTATTTTATTTTATTAACTTTTAATAAAATGTTTGTCTGCTGCAGTAAGAACTGTAAAATTGTTACAGCAACCAGCGCTGATTACATCGTATGTAGGATGTGCGATAACACGATCCACTTAAAATGTGCAGGTTTCACTGCCAAAATCAAAGACTGTTTAAAAACTGACTCTGGCCTTAAATGGTTTTGTGATGCCTGCAATGTGGTTGAGAAGGAGATGTCAAAATACATGAGGCAGACCTATAATTGTTTTAAAGCTGTGCATCTTGCTTTTGACAATCTTCATGCCAATTTTAAAGACCTTGAATTAAAATTTAAAAATGGGAAGATGCTTGACGACTCTCCGAAGCGCAAAAAGACTTCGGGCTCTTGCCCTCCCATTGCCCCTCTTGTCCTGCCTAAGCCACTTCTGGCTGCCAGCATGAATAGCCCAAATCCAATCGCGGCCCCGTTAATGGTATTTAACTCACCGGCAAATAATCCGATACTGCCCGGTGGTAATATTACCCCGTTACACGTTCCTGTTGTTGAACCGTCTTGTTCTAATGTTCGATTAACCGTTCCTAGTAGCGTAGCTGCAGCACCTAAGCCGCTTGTAGTTGTCCCTACTAGAAAATATATTTTTGTATCTAGGCTAGCATCTGATACCTCCTCAGAAGATGTTAGTGCGTATATTAAAAGTAATATCGACTCCCCGTTGATTGTTGTTGAAAAGTTTAAATTTAAACACGCTCGTAACATATCTTCGTTCAAGTTGAGTGTGCCGCCTGAACTTTTCTCGACAATTAGTTCTGAAAAGTTTTGGCCGCCGAACATTCTCGTGAAAGAGTATGTTAACAGGCGAAATAGCAATAACACTAACAGTAATACTAGTAGTGCCATCCCGATTAGTAACTCACTTCCTTCTACGTCTGTATCAAAAAACTAACTGAAGTAATTAGTCTATCCTATCAAAATGTAAGAGGCCTTAATACTAAACTTTCAAAACTTTACGTTAATAGCCTGTCCTTTGATTCACAAATAGTTGCTCTTACTGAAACCTGGTTAAAACCTGATATTTCTGATTACTCTGTTTTTCCAAATAAATATAACTTATACCGATGTGATCGCACAACCCGTAAGGGTGGTGGGGTTCTCATCGCTGTTGATTCCTGCATTTCTTCTGAACAAATTCAATCCAATGATCTTCCGGATACAGAGTTTGTATGTGTTAGAATATCTTATGGTAGTCGTTCACTTTTTATTACATGTTCCTACATTCCTCCTAATTGTGATACTAACATTTATTCGTCCCATTTAAGTGCTTTGCAACATGTTTCGTCCTTAGTGTTAGACATGGATCATCTAATTGTGGTTGGTGATTTTAATCTGCCAAATGTGGGATGGTCTGCGTGTGACTCATCTTCCACACAATTACCAACCACATCTGATGATTTTATAGATGGTATCCTGGAGTTGGGGCTATCGCAAGTAAGCGATATACTTAATTGTAGTGGTAGAATGTTAGACTTAGTATTTGTTTCTGATGTTGATTGTTGTAACGTAAACAGAGTACCCCCCTTAGTGCAGCCGGAAGACTCTTACCATCCAACTTTAGAACTTTCCCTTGAAATACTTAACTCTAACTCTAATACTTATATATCTGCAAAATCACGTTGTTTCCGTAAGACTAACTTCTCTAAATTAAATCAACTTTTGAATGCAACTAATTGGTCTCAGCTTTATTCCTGTAGTGATTTAGAAACTGCCATTGCCATATTTTATGGGACCTTGAATTCGTATTTGGACAGATGTGTTCCCCTCTGTCACTCCTCAAGTGATAACAAACCACCTTGGTTTACAAGGGAATTATCAAAACTCAAAAATGCGAAGACAAGATCTTATAAAAAATTCAGAAAATCGGGTAATACTATTGACTTATCAACCTATATTATAGCAAAGTCTAATTTTCTCTCTGTTAACTCATCCTGCTATAATAACTATCTTAATAAATGTAGAATGAATTTCTCTCGAGATCCTAAACAGTTTTATAAATTTGTTAACTCTAAACGTAAATCCTCCTGCCTGCCATCCTCAGTTTTTCTTGATAATACGAAAGCAAGTACGGATCAGGCTGTGGCCGATCTATTTGCTGAATATTTTCAATCAGTTTATTCTTTGAGTTCTCATAGTTCTTGTAATACTTATCCCTTCCGAATTCAAACATCAAATTGCATATTTGCCCCGGTCTTAACTGAGTGTTCGCTGCTAAGTGACCTGAACCTGATCAAACCTGGCTTCTCGCCTGGTCCTGATGGAGTGCCCGGTTGTGTACTTAGATATTGTGCTGATACACTATGCAAACCTTTACTAAAATTATTCAAATTGTCTGTTGAATCTTTAGTATTCCCTGATATGTGGAAGCAATCTTTTATTATTCCACTTCATAAAAATTCTTCCAAGTCCAATGTTAAAAATTATAGGGGGATTTCGAAATTGTCTGCCATTCCGAAAGTCTTCGAAAAACTTATTTGCTCTCAATTGCAACACTCATGTAGTGCAATTATGTCGCCTTATCAACACGGTTTCGTAAAGCGTAGATCTACTACCACCAACCTTCTAGAATTTACATCGCTTGTTATTAAAGGATTTCAAAGCAAAATGCAAACTGATGTCATTTATACCGATTTTAGTAAGGCATTTGATTCTGTTAGTCATCAACTTTTGCTTCATAAATTAAACATTATTGGGCTCCCAACTAACCTCCTTTCTTGGCTTTCCGAGTACTTGTGTGGCCGTACACAAAAAGTTCTCTTTAAATCATCTGTCTCTAAACCAATTTATGTATCATCAGGTGTCCCCCAAGGTAGTCACCTTGGGCCTTTATTATTTAATCTCTTTATTAATGATCTTCCTGCAGTAATATCTAACTCGCACGTGTACATGTTTGCGGATGACGTTAAATTATGTTTGTCCTATAATGAACCTTCTCTCAGTAACTTACTACAGTCTGATCTTAGTGCACTATCTGATTGGTGCAACTTTAACCAACTTAACTTAAATTGTTCTAAATGTAAAGTAATGTCTTTCTGTAGAAGTACTCCTCATACTGCTCAGTACTTGCTTGATGGCTCACCACTCGATCGCGTATTAGAAATGAAGGATTTGGGTATTATTCTTGACCCAAAATTAAAGTTTGATTCTCACATATCGTGCATGGTTAATAAAGCCATCAGTGTCGTTGGTTTCATCAAGCGGTGGTCGAAAGAGTTTAACGATCCCTACACTACTAAAACACTTTATACATCCCTAGTGCGTCCCATCCTTGAATATGGATCTTGTGTGTGGTCTCCGCAATACAAGATTCATCAGGATAGAATCGAATCTGTTCAGAAGAAATTTCTTTTATTTGCACTTAGAAGTTTTAACTGGGTTCCCGGAGTTGATTTGCCTCCGTATTCAAGTAGACTTCTGTTAATTAACCTTCCTTCTCTTTTAAACCGTAGAACTATGCATGGAGTTTTATTTGTTACTAATCTGCTCAATGGTGAAATCGACTCACCTACTTTATTAAGTCGAATAAACTTATCTGTCCCTATTAGATCTTCTCGTAACTTTGTACCTATTAACCTTGATCGTTGCTCTACTAACTATCTAATGCATGAACCGTTTCGAGTAGTGTGCGCAGACTACAATAAGATGTTTTCACTTGTTTCCTTTGAGGCCTCCATTCCCATACTAAAAAGATCCATACTGCTTTACTTATCTAGTCACAGTCACTAATCACTAATCTTATGATCTGATTGGGTTTTTCGGGGTTTTTCCCAATCCTTGCAACAAATGTTGGATCATTAAATTAAATTTTTGTTAACTCCCCAGAATATTTTTATTTTTATTTTTATTTTAATTTTTAAACTTTTTCATTTCATTCCAGTTTGTTTACTGATTTAATTTTAAATTTTGTTCATTAATCTTAAACATTTTTGTAGCTTAAGCTCTACTTTTTAATTTGATTTAATTTCAATTTTTATGTCGACTGATATTAGTTGACAATAAATAAATAAATAAATAAATAAATAAATAAATCAAAACAGTTTTTTTTTAACTTTTTAAATCGTAAATTTTTAAAATGCCTGCAAGACGCAGAGGAGCTTCCATAGGCCGCAGTACAAGAAATGCTCGAAACTTGTAGAAAGAACAGAAGAATAAATCCAGCAACAAAATAGTGATGCACGTGTCTGAATGGCGCAATTGCATCAAGAAGAGCCAGAAGATACACGAGCTGAGCGCAATGAAGTCAGAAGACTAGAATAACGACAATCACGCCGTTTTACAGTCAAAAGACGAAGAACAAATGACCAACAACGACAACAGGTACATCGAGCATTTATATCTGATTCATTCCTGCGTCTAGCATTCCAGTATGAGACCGATATTGATTATTATGCTCATTCAAAAGTGGTAATTGGTGCTATGGACAAGAAATTTCGGTATTGTCATGCTCTGAAATTCAAAAATGAGCCAGCTGGGATGTGTTGCGCGTCAGGAAAAGTGCAACTACCTGAAATTGAAACACCACCTGAACCATTGAACGGCTTATTTATTGGCACGGATCCAGATTCTAACGTGTTCCTGAAGTCAATTCGAAGATTCAATTCATGCTTTCAAATGACATCGTTCGAAGCAACAGAAATAGTTCGAAATACTGATGCAAATGGTCAACAATTCAATACTTCATTCAAAATCAGAGGCCACATAAATTCTTACAAATCTACTTTATGGGCGGCGAGGATTCCGGAAGCGCACTTGCCAATGCGTGAATGCACGTTGTGATTATAATAGCCTTGATTCACTTAATGCCAGGCGCATCGTCAGCGAGTTAGATGCTCTTTTGAACGAGCACATCGAGTTGTTGAAAATATTCAAATCACATATGCATCAATTACAAAGCGATAATAACGCTATCATTATTAATCCTGATAAAACACCAGCGAAAACGAGCGAGGAGGAAGAGCATCGGAACCGTCAACGCCGACAGCACAAATGGTGGGTCAACCCATATCGATAAGAAGTTTAGTGTTTTTGCTACGTTACTTGATACCTAGAAAACACGCAGCCAAAAAAAACCATTCCCGCTACGACGATTTTGTATGGAAATTTTTTTGCTATACTGGATACCCACCTATAGCATTAAGAGATTGATATTGTTTAATAGTGTTACTGTCGTAATTGTTTAATTAATGACATAATTTTAAGAAATAAATTATAATAACTTAAAAATAATGTTTGTTCAAAGCGCTCCATGCTTATTTCACGCATATACCACATTCTTACAAACTTACAATAAGTAAGCTATTTTTTGTCTACACTAGAAATTACTAGGAAATTATTTATATGGCAAAACAACGTTTGCCGGGTCATCTAGTATATATATATATATATATTTGAATATGCATATACGTATACACCTAAGTCTGTTCTTACACGGTCTTTTTTTACACGGTTTTGATATAACACGGTTTGAAAATTTAATGTTTTTAATTTTTTTACACGATTTTATTCCATTTAGCACGATTTGAAATTTTATGTACTTAAATTTTTTTGTCAAATTTAATTTTTTGCGAAGTATGTTCATATCACAAAAAAGTATTTATGAAAGAAAAAAGTCTGAAACCATCGATAGCTCGTTACAAGGAATTATACAAAGAGGTAGCAAGAATTGGCGAACAACGGCTCATAACAGAGTTCCTTTTTTCAAAATGTAGATGCCGAACGAGCAAGAAAAAGTCCAGTTTAAAATTATTCCGGCGATGATAGTGAATGTATACGCGTTCGAAGCAAGCGAATGCGAATAACTGATGACGACAGCAATTAAATTTATGTTGCTGTATTTATGATTATCACTTATTTTATTTTATTTTATTTTTTACCTTAAAAATTGAATAACCTATTCACACAACATAGTTGTTTAGTTCCTGAACTTGCCATACATTTAATTTATATTACTTTTAAGATTAGAGTGCATATCTTTTGTATCATTAATTACTATGCTGGTGAACATAAGCATTATATATTTGATTTAATAAAATAAACATGAATTCTTGTTCTTAAAAATTCTTGTTTTTCACTAATTTTAATAGGTTTTAGAGATTAGGAACAAATCACCCATTTTTGTATACGATCAATGTCTTTTTTACACGGTTTTTTTTTTTTACACGGCTTCTTCTGGAACCAATCTACCGTGTAAAAACAGACTAAGGTGTATATAAATTTGAATATGCATATACGTATAAATATTTGCTGTTCCTAAACCTATAGCAACCATTATCTCAAATCAGCGTATACCTTGAGCCCAACGTCTACGTCGATGGAAATCAGAATGGAGTAAGAAATGTAAAGATTATGTTGGTTTTTGTGAACTGAGTAAGTTACCCGATATCTATATACAACAAATACATGCATTTATAAGTATATGTGTACGAAATCTATGCAGCCCCCTTACATTTAAATTTGAGAGTTTGAATAACTTATGAATTTGGATTAGGTTAATAATTTGAAATAAAGAATTATTAGGAAGGAAAGATAAAAAGATGGAAACGGAAAGTTAAGATTGTTATACAATAAGTTTGTAGTTAAATAAAAATAATGTACGTATATACAATGGAAACATAATTTTCTAATTGGTCTGTAAGGTACCTGTGATGGCTGCTTGCAAGTTTTATTAAGAGGTAAAGAACCTCAAAAATTGAATACTAGTTTTATTATTTATTTTTGTTGTTGTTATATGACATACGGAAGTTGTCTTCCGTAAGCGCACTTAATTAATGTGGTAAAGGAATTGTGCCGTAGGGTGAGGAAGAGCCCCGACCAGTCCGTCGAGCTATAGACCGAGCAATAACAAGAATTGCGCAACCCCGATCCCTAAGCACCACGGCCAGTTGCCTACGACACCTTCGCCTACCCGAGTAGGTATTAGCAACCCAAAAGCCGTAGCGAGTCGAACAAACGTCCGACATCTAAGTCTCCGTTACAGTTCACCAAATATAGACAAAGCAAAAACAAACACACTAACAAATAGGATCTTAAGAAATGTTATCTATATAGTGAGATATCTAATATGCACACATATTGATACCTCAAATATGTTTCACATAAGATCGCACCCTTACACATTAAGCACGCACCCTGATCATATTACACCCTAAATCCTAACACAGGAAACGGTTCAGACATAAAACTAAAACCTAAGTACATTTGTAAATCATGCGTACTGCCACAAACGCACTAGACATAAACATAACTCTAAAATCACGCCATAAGCGTGAGATCGTAAACCTAAGCATATTTCGGTATGAGCATTTTCTAACGTAAATAATTGATAGGAGTGACTCTCACTCAACCACAAGCGTGGGATTGCAATCATAAGCATATTCTCAAAAAAGACTCCACTCAAAGACTCAAACCGAGGTTTGCTTTGCACGACACTAGATTTAAGAAATCAGTTTTAGTTTCGGGCTTGAATGTTGAACTACGATTTCTCATTCAATTATAGTTACTCTCACATTGTAAAACCCAACTATTCTCAAAATAAAGTTCTAAGCAAATAAAATATTTTTTTTAAGATATAACGCTACGAACTATTTAATTGGCGCAGCCGGTAGGATTAGTGTAAAAAGTGCAAATAAATTGCGATACTTAACGAGAAACTAATCCGCAAAAGAACCTAAAGTGCAGCAAACACATTTAATGGTGTTTAATTAATTTAAGCAGCAAAAATAATAAAGCAACAAAAATTACAAAGCAACAAAAATTACAAAACAACAAAAATACAAAACAACAAAAATTACAAAGCAACAAAAATTACAAAGCAACAAAAATTACAAAGCAACAAAAATACAAAACGACAAAAATACAAAAATTAAACTGCAAAAAAAAAAAAAAAATAATAATAAATTAACATGGCAGTCGTACTAAGTGACGCAGAACTAAACCAGGCATTGTCGCAAATCCGACAAGTGCCACAGTTCTCAGGAATTAAACAGGAGCTAAGCGCTTTCATCAGGAGGACGGAATTCATACTACAACTATATCCTACTACAAACCAAAGGCAACAAAGTATTCTGTATGGTGCTATAGAACTGCAAGTCATCGGAGAAGCCCAAAGGATCTCGCAACTATCACATGCCAATAATTGGGGCGAGTTGAAGCGAGAAATCATCGAGGAATATACCACCCATACTCCAGTGGAGGAACTACTACGACAACTATACAACACCAGCTATCAAGGAAATCTCCGTAAGTTTATAGAAGAGTTAGAACAAAAATCATATGTAATTACCAATAAGCTAGCCTTAGATAATAATGTCAATAACACAATTGTCTACACAAATGCTATGAACAACACAATTAAAGATGTCATAAAAAGAAAAATACCAGATAGAATTTTCATGATTTTAGCTAGATATGATATAACAACTAGCCATATATTAAAAGTAGCAGCTCAAAGGGAAGGTTTATATGAAAATAGTGTGGTTGAAAAACCCAAAGATAATAAAGATAATAATTCAACAAAAAACTATCATGGTAGAAAGTATCAAGAAAATTATAACCAAAAGCCAACATATAACCCCACTAACCAAGCATCACATAACCATAACTATCAAAACAATTACAATAACACCCCTTATCGAAATCAAAATAACCACTACAACCAGACTAACAGACAGTACACCCAACAGGAAGACAGACAAAAATTAAACGAATTTCATTACAAACTCCAACAATGTAGACAACAGAACCCCATGAACTATTCACAAAATAGAAACTATAATGCACAAGCACCCCCTTTCAACAACCAACCTCAAAAGAGGCAAAGAGAGAGTAACAGCGGTGTGTCAAAAATGGACACATCCGAAAATTTTCATGCACAAGCCTCGGAACAATGAAGAACAAAAACCCATTCATAATCATCATTATGAATGATAAACCACTTAGATGCGTAATAGATACAGGTTCTTCTATTAATATTATTAATAAAAACTTTTTAGACTTTAAAATCGATAAAGATCATTTAAACGTTTACACAATTAACGGCAATATTGAATTAACAGAAAGTATAACAATAGGCACATGCAAACTTAATCCGACAAAACAAAAATTTTATTTACACAAATTTTCAAATCATTATGACATGTTAATAGGAAGAAACTATTTGGAAGCTTGCAAAGCCAAGCTTGATTATGAAGAAGGAGCAGTAATTTTAGGAGAATATAGGTTCGTATTTAAATATGATACCAACATTAATTTAGAAGAAGAAACAGGACCAGAATGTTTGGATCCACCTTCTGAAAGAGATTTGCATTTAGCATTTGCAATAGAAGAAGAATTAAGAGAATCCAACGAATTTCGGTTAGACCATCTCAATGAGGAAGAAAAAAATGCAGTTACAAAAATATTACATAAATTTCGAGATATTCAGTACCACGAAGGCGACAATTTGACTTTCACTAGTACCATAAAACACTCAATAATAACAAGGCATCAAGATGCTATTTACAAGAGACCGTATGCACTGTCGCATAACAAGTCAAAGAAATGTTAGAGCAGGGTATTATAAGAAAATCTTATTCCCCTTACAATTCGCCAGTTTTGGTAATTCCAAAAAAGATGGATGCCTCTGGTAAGAAAAAATATAGAGTAGTAATAGACTACAGATACTTAAACGAAGCCACAATCAGTGACAGATTTTCCATTCCAATAATGGATGAAATTTTAGATCTCTCGATCTAGCAAAAGGCTATCACCAAATCCAAATGGATCCAAAATCCATACCTAAGACACCGTTTTCCACTAAACATGGGCATTACGAATATACTCGTATGCCGTTTGGTCTAAAAAATGCACCAGCAACTTTTCAACGTTGCATGAACAACTTATTGGAAGATTTAATCTACAAAGGCTGTTTGGTCTATCTAGATGATATTATTATTTACTCCACTTCATTGGAAGAACATATTTTATCACTAACTAACGTATTCACAAGATTAAGGGAAGCCAACTTAAAATTGCAATTAGACAAGTGTGAATTTCTAAAAAAGGAAACAGATTTCCTAGGACATATTGTTACTACTGAAGGGATAAAAGCCAATCCGAATAAAATTATCGCAGTTAGAAATTACCCAATACCTAAGACTCCGACACAAATTAAACAATTTTTAGGTTTATGTGGATTTTATAGAAAATTTATTCCAAATTTCGCAAACGTTGTTAAGCCTATGACATTAAAACTAAAAAAGGGAGCAAAAATAGACATAAAGGCGGAATCATATATTGCAGCTTTTGAAAAGTTAAAACTACTTGTAACTTCAGACCCAATCCTTACCCATCCAGATTATAATAAACCATTTTGTCTTACAACAGATGCTAGCAATGTAGCATTAGGAACAGTATTGACACAAAATCATAAACCAGTGTGTTTCGCTAGTAGAACACTAAACAAACATGAGGAAAATTACTCAGCAATAGAAAAGGAACTATTAGCAATAGTTTGGGCAACAAAATCATTTAGAACTTATTTATATGGCAGACAATTTGAAATTTTAAGTAATCATAAACCATTAGTATGGTTAAACAATATAAAAGAACCCAATATGAAACTCCAACGTGTAAAGTAGTAAATTGCCGAGGTACAGATCTCAGTCTGGCCAAGGCTGGTTACAAGTTATTTATAACTTGCTGAAACCCAAAGTATAGCGTTTATGAAGGGTCAAATAGTAATCCGAAGTAAAGTCGTGTACTGACAACTACTGATCAGTTAGGGTATCAACCGGGCCGACACCACAATTGTTACCTTAGCTAATCGCTAAGCTTACCGTACGCCACCGCGGGCTAGCCTCACGAGTGTCGTCTGGTAAATTAGCTGGCGAGGGTGTGGATTGGGTTATTGCCTCAATCGCCTCTGCACCTTATCGTTGATAGGACACGTGCCTCTGTGGACTTGAATCACAGGGTATCCGACACTGTACTACACGGAATAACCACGCGGTTTTTTTACTATGTTCACTTTATTCTCTCTAGAGCCGCGGTACAAGCCATGCGGTAAACTTATCGGGAAGGGGGGTTTAAATCTAATATGTACAAGTGTGATGATCTTACTCACGTATTAATTTTAAACCCTCTTCTTAATCTTTTCTTTGTTTGTCGTATCTCCTCCCTTGGCGCTGCTTACTGCTTTCTTGTACGTCTTTCCTTTCCGTCCTCGTTCTCTTTTCTTTTTTTTTCCACTCGCGTCTACGTTGCGTTTTTCACTTCTGCACGCGTCTAGGGTTCGCACTCGACTGTCACGCTGCATCTTCGAGGCTCGCGTTCGGCCCTTTTCGTCGATCTACTCGAGCTTTTGTGGTTTTCGTGGATCGCGGGTGAGGGTCGAAAGCTCTGTTCAGCGCTTTCGCGTCATCTGGCCACTTTGCTGCTGATGGCCATTCTACTTCGAAACCGACGTTGCTTATCGTCTGTTATACTTTTAGGCGGTATCTATTTACTAATTAATTCGGCCCTTCGTAGCATCCCTTATCAGTAACTTTTATTCTACTTTAATTACGAGAGCCTTCGTGGCAACTAAACTTCATTTTAATTAATTTCTTTTCTTTCATTGGTTACTTAACCTACTTAAACATACTTAATATCTAACAATTCAATATATTCTTACTTCCTAATTCTTAATGTCTATTATCTGTCAATTAACCTATTAAATTCAAATCAATACATAACGAAATCAAAAATGAAACCATAACCATACATAATGAAATCAAAAATCAAACCATAATTATACATAAGTAACAATGTGGAGGAGGGCATTATTTGTCCTTCTTCACACCCCCCCCTTTCTCCACCAGGGTGACCGTTACCCTCCGGTCGGCGTGGGCCGTAACGTTAAACAAATCGGCTCCTGCCCTCACCCTTAGCCGTGTCCTGCGCTGTATTTGGCCGTATTTACCCAGCTCCCTCTTGATCTCTGATACCGCGTCCTCAGTCAGCACGTGGTCGCCTGGATATATTGTCCAACCTTCCGGAACCACTGTGAATACCCGGGGAAACCAATCCTGGGGCATATCCTCCAGTCTACCTGGCCATATAAAATCTCCTACCTCCGCTTCCAGTCTTTCGTCCCTCAGTTCTACGCCCTCGTATGGCTCCGGGGTCGGGGACGCGCGGGTTGGTGCTTCGGGGGTAGAGCAGCTGCGCCTTCGGAGTTGTCCTCCTCGTTATTATCTGCCTCCGCCGATGCTGGCTCTAAGGCGGGGTAGCGGGGAGGGGATGGCGGCTCCTCGACGTGCGGTTGTGGGGCCTGCGCGTCTTCCTTTTCTATAACCGCCGTGGTTGTCTCCACCCTCATCAAAATGACCGCCCCGTCCACCCGGTACGCGGTTACCTCCTCCGTCCGGTACACCGTATGGCGGTACGTCGGCGGGCTCTCCTCGCGTTCTCGCCTTTTATAGGATGGATGATTCCTGCGGGGATCTCTCTGATACTGGTTTCGCCCACCTTGGTCGCGGTCCTCCTCGCTGCTGGATGAGTCGGCATCTTCCACCTGGACATTCGGCGGGGCTTCACTGTTGTCTCCCTCCGGACTCGGTGTCGTCTCCTCGTCCGACGGGCTTTCCTCGCCGGACGGTACCTCCTCGTCGCTGCTAATTACTACGATATCGCTCATTTTCCTGTGAATTAAAATTTGAATCGTTACAACTATGTTTTAATTGGAGAGAAAAAAAAAAAGTTGTTAGAGTTGGGAGTGTGTTATAATTTTTTTTTTTTTTCCCCACAATGCTCTAGTCGACTTTTCTCGTTTCCGACTTGATTTATGCCGTCTTTTCGCCCGTATCCCGGTCTTGTCTTTCCTCCTCTTGATGATCCTCGCCGTCTTCGCCTTCCTGGTAGAATGGTTTCAGCTGGGTTATGCTTGCGACTCGGCTTTTACGTTGTCCTACTTTCACCAATCGTACGATGTTTGGTGACACAAATTTCTTTACGAGGAAGGGGCCATCGTATTTGGGGGCGAGTTTTGCCGCAAACCCGTCGCTAGCCTTCGATAGTTGGTGTGTCCTCAGTAACACCAACGTGTTGAGTCCCGGCCGCCACTCTCTTCGTCTGAGGTTGTAGCTCCGCCCTTGGTCTTTCGAAGCCCGCTGTAAATTGCTCCGCACAATGCTAAAAACCTCTTTCAGCTTGCCTGCTTTCTCTTCCGGTGTCTCGGGCACATTTCCTGATCCTGGTGTTGCTTCGTCATATAAAGTGGCTGGCAACCTCGGTTCTCTTCCCTGCATCAGGAAAGCTGGAGAAAATCCTGTTGAGTCCGCAACGCTGGTGTTAATTGCCAATGAAATTTCCGGTAGCAGTTCGTCCCACGACCTTTGACTTCCTGAAATGTATTGCGCTAACATGGTCTTGATGGTTCTGTTCGATCTTTCCGTCGGATTTTCCTGAGGGCAGTACGGTGCTGTATGTTGGATCTCTACACCTAACGAGTTCAAGAACGACCTGAAACTTCGACTTGCAAACTGCACACCATTATCGCACACGAACATTTTGGGTATCCCGAACCGACAAAGTATTCGTTCGCGAAACGCCTTTTGTAGCTGGGCCGCAGTTGCTCTCCTCAAGGGGGCTAATTCCACCCATTTCGAAAATGCGTCGTGAAACACGAGCAACATGGTATTACCGTGTTTTGATCTTGGCAAGGGACCCACGAAGTCCGCACATAATACAGCCATAGGTTCGGCAACTTGTCGTGTTAACATTTGTCCAGCCGGCTTCACTTGTTCTGTCTTGAATTTTTGGCACACTTCACAGCACTTGACGTATTTGGCTGTGTCTCGGAACATCCCGGGCCAGTAATACCGTTGTGATAAGCGCATTATCGTCTTGCGCACTCCCTGGTGTCCTGCCGTCGGCGCATCATGGCATTCCAGGAGCACTCTCTTCCTCTGGTCCTCGTCGACGCACAACTTCCACGGTATGTAGTCTTCGTCGTCTGCGCGGTGTCCAAGGTGCCTGTAAAGCTGACCGTTTTCTTCCACGTAGTCCGAGTATTTCTCCGGGTCCTTCGAAATCTTGTCCTTGAGCTTTCTTATCCACTTATCGGGCGCTTTCTCGTGTACTATCTGTTGACAGTCTTCCAACGGCTGACGCGACAGGGCATCTGCCACTACGTTCAGCTTTCCTTTTCGGTATCTCACATCGAACTGATATTGCTGGAGCTCCAATGCCCAGCGCGCAATTCTCCCTGACGGACTCTCAATTGAGTTTAGCCACTTCAACGCCATGTGGTCCGTTATTACCTCGAAACGATATCCTTCCAAATAGCATCTCAATTTCCGAATCGACCACACTATCGCCAGACATTCCTTTTCGGTTGCTGAATAGTTTTCTTCTGCCTTATTCAGTTTCCGGCTTGCATAGGCTATGACGCACTCCTGTTGATCGATCATCTGCGTGAGCACCGCTCCTAGGCCAAAATCGCTCGCGTCTGTCTGTAAAATAAACTTAGCGGAAAAGTCGGGACATGTCAGAACGGGGGCGGTGGTCAAACTGTGTTTCAGGGTATCTAACGCCACCTGTTGCTCCTCTCCCCATGACCATTTCCTAGCCTTCTTCAATAGAGCTGTTATCGGCTGGACCACTGTCGCGAAATTGGGCACAAAGCGTCGATACCATGAGGCCATGCCCAAGCATCGTCGAAGTTCCTTCACATTCGTCGGGGCTTTCAGGTTCTGGATCGCTTCCACTTTTGCGGGGTCGGTTTTAATTCCTTCTCCGCTCACTAGGTGTCCCAAGTAGATTAGTTCCTTCTGGAAGAAGGAACACTTCTTCCGGTTTAACTTCAAGTTTGCTGCTCTCAAACGTCGGAATACTTCTTGGAGGTTCGTCACGTGTTGTTCTTTTGTCGCTCCGATCACTATTATGTCGTCCAGATAGGCAAATGCATGGGGCTCCATATCTGGTCCGATAACCGTGTCTAAAGCTCGCTGAAACGTGGCACATGCAGAGTGCAAGCCAAAGGGCATTACTCGCCACTGGAACAACCCTCTGCCAGGAACCGTAAACGCTGTGCACTCTCTACTATCCGCTGCCATGGGAATTTGCCAGTAGCCGTGTTTTAGGTCAAGTGTCGAGATATAACGCGCATGCCTCAATCGCTCTAAAATGTGATTTATCCTGGGCACGGGGTATGCATCGGGTACGGAGTGCGCGTTCAGTTGCCTGTAGTCGATGCACATCCGCCACTCGTTCGTTTTCTTGCGAACGAGTACGATTGGGGCACTGTGCGGACTACGAGATGGCTCTATCGCGCCGGCCTGCAGTAGTTCGTCCACTTGTGCATTGATTACCTGCTGCATCGCCGGGTTCTTCGGGTAATACCTTTGTTTTATCGGCTTATCGTCCTTCATGATGATCCTGTGCTCGGCAACGTTGGACACGCCCTGGAGTCCATCGAAGAGAGCCAATTCCGACCTTAACAATTCCTGTATTCCCGGTTCCAAATCCGCCGGCCACTCCTGTTCGTCTCCGGCTATCCTGTCTGGCAGCGTTGTGGCAGGTATAGTAGCATTTGTCTCTTGTCCTCCTCCTTTGTCTGATGTCGGTTTCTCAACGCCCGGCACTGTTACCTTTCCTGTGTTGGTGATGGTTCTTACGGTGGCGTCCGGCTGACGCGTTTCCTGGACTTCTCCTGTTTCACTTTGTTTCCCCTTGGTGTATCCTTGCCTTGCACTTGACTCGGGTTCTACCCTGACCCTGTCGTCATCCTTGTCCGGTGCCTTCTCGACTTCCAATATCAGCCGCGCGTTCCCGCACTGTATGGTCGTTCCCATCAGGCATAAAAAATCTATTCCCAATATTAGGTTATCTAGCATCGAAGGCATCACGAGCATGTCCATCGTGACCTCGGCCCCGCTAAACTAACCTTTCCCTGAATAATTCTTTTACCTCCAATGCCGACCCATCTGCTAAGCGAATCTTCACGCTGGCTTTCGATACTTCACATTTTTTTAACCCTTTGGAAAATTTCTCACTTATGAAACTTCTCGTTGCGCCTGAATCTACCGTTGCTGTCGCTACTTGGTCCCCGACCTTAACTGTAGCGACTATCCTCCCATCCTCTACTCTTAAAGGGTATTCTAGTTTCGGGACTGTTTCGAGTCGGCACCCAACTGATCCCGCCCCAGCTGGTGCCGTGGCTCGTTTCCCGCCCCGGGCCTATGACAACACTCGCTCGTTCTGACTCCTTGGGTACCACACTCCCTACAAAACTGCACTCGCGGATTAGGACACTCTCTGGCAAAGTGCCCCGCCTGCGAACAGTTATAGCACACTCGTTTATTCATGGGCGTCCTAGGCATCTCGTGACTCAGCATTCGATTCGCTATTACCCCCGTTTCGCTACGCGGTGCTGTAACTGGCTCCTCAATCCTCGCAACTGGCTGTGGTGGTGATCTGAACGGATTATAGTGTTTCGGGACAGTCCGCGCGCCGTAACCTGCCGCCGCATCTCTCCGATCCCGTTCCTCCAGGGTCTCGTATTCTGCCGCCAACTGGGTTAGTTCCTCCAGTGTCTTGAACTCGCGCCTGCGAATGCTTCGTCGATAATCTGACGTCAAGTTTTCATGCACCCTATATAGCTCCTGCTCTGCCGTATACCTAGCGTGTCGCATCATCCTTCGGAGGTCAATCATGTACTCCCTAAAGCTCTCTCCGGCACGCTGTCGGCGGATCCTGATATCATCCTCGAGTCGTTGATAATATCCGGCGGCAGGAAGAAGTCTAAAAATGCGCTCCTAAAATTGGCCCATGTGGTGTCCATCAACTGACTGACAGAAAACCACCCCGCGGCCAGGTCTGTTAGCGCTTCACTTATTGCCCGTGGTAATCGCTCCAGACTGATCTCGTACATACTTGCTCGCTTTTCAATCTCCTCGAGGAATACAAGTGGGTCCGTATACCCATTGAACCTAACACCCCACTTCCGGACCAGTTCTGGTACAACCACGCTGTTTCTATGGCTGTAACATCCCTCCTCCGCGTGTCGGTAGCCAACCGGCTCGACCTGACTATGTACTACCGGTGTACTAGCAGGTGACTGGACATGGATACGAGGGATGGATTCTTTTGTTGCCATTGGGTTTAACGTTGTGCTGTTGTGGATGTTACGGTTCGACGAGAGTACAGTTGTCGCCGTTCCAGCCCAACCCGATGGGATTGCCACATCGGATTCCGATATCTGTCGTGGTCTTCGGCCTACGACACGTTTATCGGTCTGGTTTGGCGACGTCTGAAACTTCGCGAAACGTAACTCCCAGTCGGCCAAACGTGTCCACACCTCGTTCGTATGCCCGTCTCTTTTTATAAAATCGCATACTGTTTTTCGGTAGTCCGACACTGTTGCGCATTTCCCCAAACCTAACTCCTCGGAGATATATTCTAAATCCTCTTTCCGGCAGTCGTAGACCCATTGTCGGCCCACCCCTGGGTTGGTGCAGCCTCCAGGCTCCATGCCGGCAGATTCGCTGACTGGTGGTTTCTCCATCGCAGATTATTATTCAAAAAAAAAAATTTTCCAAAATTTTAACGAAACCGAAAAAATTTTTTTTTTTTTTCCCAAAATCTCCGTTGTATTATGTGTGTAAAAAAATCTCCAGAATTTATTGAAACCAAACAAAAAAATTTTCTCCAAACTCGCAGTTGTATTGTGTGTATATAAAAAAAATTCCCCAAAATTTATTTAATGACAGCCAGAAAAAAATATTTTTTTTTCCTCTCTTATGTTATTATATATTTTATTTTTATTTATTTAATTTTATTTATTTATTTTAGCTTTCATTTATTTTTATTTTTGTTGTCGACCCAAAAAAATAAATTTTATAGTATTTCCGAAACACTTTTACAATATCCCGCGACCCACAGTGCAGCCAATCCGTTCACTTATTTCTTTTCTAATAATTGCCAAGACGACTTTTAATAAACCTAACAGTGTTCACTTTCGTCGGTGTCGTCCCACTGTGCCTTATTTTCCTCCTGAGTCAACCGCTTTGACTTCTCAAAATTATAGGCACCCTGTGCTGCTCGCATCGACGTGAGAGTTTTCCGTTAGATGATCGGCTCACCCGTTTTGCCTTCAAGTTCGCTGCGTTCACCGACGGTCGTCAGCAGCAATGACTTACACGGTTCCGTTAAGTAATCGGCGCGCACGTTTTCACCGTCTCGTTCGCTGCGACTCAAATCTTTGTCGACCGCGTGGACTCAAGCAAGGCCCGTTACCTTATCGCCACTTACGTTTTCTTTGCTATTCTGCAGCTGCAGCCTATTCAACACGCCTTACACACTCTGTTCGCCGTGATCCCGTTGGTTCTATCGCTTCGCCCGTTTTCGTTTTCTTTCGTTGTGCCGCGACAATTGCACAAAATCTCGCGGTTCGAATGCCGTTTTCATCCACCGTTTTACATGCGCGTAGTAAAACAGGGTATCACCGGGTATATGCGTACTCTACCCGAATCGCAATTTGCGCACTTTTTAGCGATGTTACTGGGGGCTTTAATCCTAGTCTACACCGCCCGCTAATATTTTGGGTCCCTGCTCGGGCGCCACTTGTAAAGTAGTAAATTGCCGAGGTACAGATCTCAGTCTGGCCAAGGCTGGTTACAAGTTATTTATAACTTGCTGAAACCCAAAGTATAGCGTTTATGAAGGGTCAAATAGTAATCCGAAGTAAAGTCGTGTCCTGACAACTACTGATCAGTTAGGGTATCAACCGGGCCGACACCACAATTGTTACCTTAGCTAATCGCTAAGCTTACCGTACGCCACCGCGGGCTAGCCTCACGAGTGTCGTCTGGTAAATTAGCTGGCGAGGGTGTGGATTGGGTTATTGCCTCAATCGCCTCTGCACCTTATCGTTGATAGGACACGTGCCTCTGTGGACTTGAATCACAGGGTATCCGACACTGTACTACACGGAATAACCACGCGGTTTTTGTTACTATGTTCACTTTATTCTCTCTAGAGCCGCGGTACAAGCCACGCGGTAAACTTATCGGGAAGGGGGGTTTAAATCTAATATGTACAAGTGTGATGATCTTACTCACGTATTAATTTTAAACCCTCTTCTTAATCTTTTCTTTGTTTGTCGTATCTCCTCCCTTGGCGCTGCTTACTGCTTTCTTGTACGTCTTTCCTTTCCGTCCTCGTTCTCTTTTCTCTTTTTTTTTCCACTCGCGTCTACGTTGCGTTTTTCACTTCTGCACGCGTCTAGGGTTCGCACTCGACTGTCACGCTGCATCTTCGAGGCTCGCGTTCGGCCCTTTTCGTCGATCTACTCGAGCTTTTGTGGTTTTCGTGGATCGCGGGTGAGGGTCGAAAGCTCTGTTCAGCGCTTTCGCGTCATCTGGCCACTTTGCTGCTGATGGCCATTCTACTTCGAAACCGACGTTGCTTATCGTCTGTTATACTTTTAGGCGGTATCTATTTACTAATTAATTCGGCCCTTCGTAGCATCCCTTATCAGTAACTTTTGTGACGGTGCACATTTTTGTAGGGTATAAGTAGGTATAAGGATATGGTGTATGGGTAGGTTAAGGTTAGTAAGTAAGTTTGTTAAGTTAAGTTTGAAGAAATTATAAGTTTGAGTTTGAAAATCATGGAGTAATTTTACCTTAGAAAATAAGGCTAACCCTCCCATAGTAACAGCAGCAGAGCGACCGCAGCAGAGCAACGAAAGAAAGCCGCAGCAGAGCAACGAAAGGCAACCGCAGCATAACGCGACGCAACGATGGGCAGCGCGGCCCTTAACCACAGCGGCAGAACGGCGCGGCTCAGGGCAATTGCGCAGCAGCCAAAACACAGCGCAGCAGAGCAGCGCAGCTTAAGACGACGGCGTGGAAATTGCGCAGTGGACGACAAGGCGAGCGACGCATAGCCGATGACATGCGCCGACCAATGCAGGCCAAGCAGCACAGCGCAACGGCAGCCGAATGGCACGCGCCGATCGACGTCGACAGCGGCAGAAGACAAAGTCAAAGGGCTCGAGATCGCGGCCGGCAATGATGGACAGTGAGTAACAATCGGGCCACGGTCGAGTGCGCATGGCATAATTAAAAACGCGGAACAACAAACAGTGATCAAGTATACAGTGAACAAAACACAGACACAGGAGCGGAGCACAAACACACCGGACTGGAACATTGCAAAGAACGAGACACACACACACAGGAACACACACACATACACAGGAGCACACACACATACACAGGAGCACACACATACACACCGGAACACACACACACAGGAGCACACACATACACACAGGAGCACACCCATACACACAGGAGCCACACACACACCCACACACACATCCACACCGTGACCCGGGTAAGCGAGTCGTACGACCCCTCCCTCTCTCCCCTTTTTCTAGTCTGGTGCGTAGGTAGGGACCACAGAGAATTTGTCAATAAAAATAACCGAGATTTCAAGTGAAACAAAAGAGTGTTGATCCAATGTGTTTTTAAAGGCAAGCGGGTGCCGCGTGTTTGCCAAAGTGTTGTGAGTGGTTCGCCCACCCGGGGAGTCTCTGCAGACTGGCTGCTTGGTCAATACCGTGGCCAGTAAGCAGCGTCTCACCCGGTATCTGATTGTACCTGGACTTGGTGCTGCTCGGTCAATACCAGTGGCATTCAAGCCGGGACAACCAGGGGCTACCACCCTGCCGTGCGACACGTTGGTGAACCACCGGAATACCGGTGTGTAGGTATTTGTTTCAGGGTAACCCAGCCTCGTGCGGGCAGCTTATCCCCACCACTAGGGGTGATTATTTTCCCACTCAGCAGTCTCGGCACACTTACAAATATTCTTGTAAGGTGGCCCTGGAGAGACTGAGCTACCTCAGCCATAGAAAAGCTACCTTACAGGTGGCGCCCGAGCAGGGACTCTGAGATTTTTTTTTTTGGGTAAAAATTACACCGCGATAGTGTAAAAAGCTACAGGAGGGATAGGCACGCATGGGCAGTGGGTTTTATTTAATAGTCTTGGTTGGTTTTTTTGGTATATATATAAACGCGTTACTGGTAGGAGTGGTCCGGGACTGGGGTGTGCGTTATACGGGTTACGTGGGAATGCACGCTGCACGTGGTATGCACGCTGCTACCACAGGAGGGTTTTAGAAGCACCGCTTGTCTGGTTGCGATCATATCGCCATTCATTTGCTGCATTGCCACTAGGTCACCGTTTGGCAGTCACAGCGTCACCACGAGTATTTGTATGGCACAGTTTGACGAGCAGTGATCACGAACACGTGTGAAACCGCAGCCACGTAGGTTCTCTCTGGTTTTTTTTTTTTGCATTTACATGCATCAGCTTGCTTGCGTACATTGTCAGAACAGTCCTGCGTCGAATCGCAGAACCCACAGTTTGACAAGCATTGGCAACGACCACGTGCAAAACTACAGCGGCCGCGTTTATCGTGGTTACACGCATGTGCCTGTTCGTTTTTTTTCGGTACAGCCTCATGCCGATTCTCAATACCCATAGTTTGGCAAGCATTGGTAATTTTCACGCGTGAAGCCGCAGCTACGTAGTTTCCGTTGTTAATTTTTTTTTGTTGGCATTGGCACGCATTGGCCTAGTTGTTTACATCGTTTGAACATTCTCATCCCGACTAAGAAAATAAAACACAGTTTGACAATCATTGGCGACTACCACGTGGCGGAACGGCCAAATACGCAGTTTTTCTCTTCACTATTCTTTGATCTACACTCAATTTATTAGCCGGTCTGCGTACATCGACGGTACAGTTCCATACCGAGACTTAATCTCACAGTTTGGCAAGCAGTGGTAGATACTACAAGTGACCCCGCAGCTACGCATTTTTGTTACCTCGTTGTCCCGGTGCGTTTACATTCATTACCTTCATTGTCTGCACCGTCTGTACAGTTGCCCACCGAATCATAAGGACACAGTTTTGTCAGCATTGGGAAACACCTCGGGTGAAGCTGCAGTTACACAAGTTTCGTGTTGGCGTGGTCATGCATTGGTGCGTTCATAGGTAACGACGGTACAGGCTGTGGGTTATAATTTGAGTAATCAAGTTTAAGGGTACAGTTTCACAACCATTTACATGTACCGGGTAGGGAATGCGTACACGGGCATACACATGTAGAGAGAGGCTCGCAAAGAAGAAAAATATATAAAATTTTTAATAAAGAGAAAATATGTATATGAGAAAATATAACGCGGCTATATACATGTGTATGGGCATGGCATTAGTTTTTGGCAAAGAGAGAAAAGAACAATCGTGAGAGAAAGAGAGAGAGAGGGCAAGAGAAGCGTCAGGAAGACAGCCGGTACATGTAGGTGGAAGGGGTAAAACTTCGGCAGCGCCACGATATAGATAGGTGGAACAAAAAATTTAACGAAGTGGAAAAGAGAGCATAGCCAATAGGAAGACAGAGTTTGTTTCGCATCTACGAGGACCAGAGGAGAGAGAGGGTCGGGCGACACGAAGCTCGCAAGCCCTCGGTCGCGGCCGTTCGTGGGCGACCAGGCACTATAAATTGACCCGACACTGCAGCAAGCGACACAGTCGATCCAGAGCTAGCAAGCTAACCAGTTGTTCTCCGCTTAATAAATTTGAGTTGAAATTTTTTTTCGAGAGTGAACAAGGACACGAGGCACTACCAAGCAACAAGGACACGAGGTACTACCAAGCAACAAGGATACGAGGTACTACCAACCAACAAGGACACGAGGCACTACCAAGCAACAGGGATACGAGGCACTGCTAGGCTACCATGGTAGGAGTAGCATGGATTTCGTACCGGCGTAAGGCGGAGCTAGAGGCGTTTGCAGACGAGTTTGGCTTTGGACGCGAAGGAACCGTGGAGGAACTCCGAGGCCGCATGGCTGCCTTTGTGGGCCGCAACGGTCATTCAGCTTCTCTGCAAGCCCGGCTGGAGGAACTAGAGGCTACTTTCGGAAAGGCACGAACATCCGACACCAAACTAGAAACTCAACAGCGATCACGAAGCCTGTCGCCTACTACAAGCGGAAGCCTGGCACAGGATGCGATAAGTCGGCGACCCCGTTCTCCACCAGAACAGCGAGTAGCACCCAACAGGTCTCCACCTAGGGAGACAGACAGCACAGGTATGCAATACCTAAGCATACCTGTACCGGTACAGCACCAGCGATCTCCGCGATCGAGCGAGCGTGGAGCATCATCGATACTACCGAGTCGACAAGAGGCAGAGCGGATGCAACGCTGGGGAGTGTCTTTCGACGGAACAACTGACCCTCTGAGGTTTATTGAGCGTCTGGAGAACCGAGCCGTGGCCTACCGGGTCGACACGCGACACCTAGCCCAGGGAGTTTCGGAGTTGCTACAAGGTATCGCCGAGGATTGGTTCCACACAAGTAACCTGCAGGGTGAGCCTTGGAGCGTATTTAGACGAGAATTCCTGGATTTCTTCTTACCGCCGCGGTATTACCAGAGGCTGGAGGATGAAATAAGAGCGCGCTACCAAGAGGAGAATGAGGGGTACCAGCAGTACTTGGTGGACATTCGTCTGATGATGAACCGGGCTGGTTACACTGAAGCACAGGAACTGGAGCGGGTCTACGAAAATCTTCTGCCAGAGTACCAGATGTTTGTGAAACGCACGGATTTCCGCACGTTCAAGCAGCTCAAGTTACTGGTGATCAACTTTGAGGTTAGCCGAGAACGGGAGCGCCAACGTCGGGCCAGGATTCAGGCGAACCAAGATCGGGATGCTCCTCCCACCATGGTGTCGAAACTCGAAGCAATCACTCCGAGTCCCAAGGCCACAGCATCGTGGGTATCACCACCCGCGCCGTTGTTTTCAGCAGAGACGAATCCCCAGATGTTACCAGGTGCGATCAGCAACGAGAAAGCCGTGGACGCGAGGAACGCATGTCGGAACTGTGGAACCCTCGGGCACTTTGCAAGGGAGTGTCGAGGAACACGAGTACTCTTCTGCTGGGATTGTGGTCGCCGTGGAGTCAGGACAACCGATTGTTGCAAGACCCGGGAGCCGGGAAACGCCCAGCGCCTCTCATCGAAACCGGAACAGGTGAGGGGGCAAACAAACGAGTTCCGGAACTAGCGGGTGTTATCCGGTTACGGGATGGCCGGCTTGCTGCGGAGACGAACATCGAGACAGAGGTGATGATCGCCACGCTGGATACTGGTGCCACGAGGAGCTTTCTTAGCGAACAGAAAGCCCGCCTCATCGAGACCCCGGCAAACCGACGAGCAGTGAGGACGGTGATAGCATTGGCGAACGGGACTAGGATGGAACTAACGCGGGCCATTCAAGCAAACGTTTGTCTGGGAGCAGCACGGGCTTGCATTCTGATGCTCGTCCTACCTTCAGCCCTTGACGATGTTCTGCTCGGCCTGGACTTCTTTAGCGCCATCAACGCCCAGTTACAGGTGGGAGACCTGAACATCCCGCTGAGCCTCCCGAAGCATCACCGACCTGAGGACCCGAGACCGGAGAAGAAGCATAGCCAGGACGACGCCTGCACCCGCGAGGCGGTCGCCAATCCAAGGACACGAGAACCCGAGACGAAGCACAGCCAGGACGACGCCTGCACCCACGAGGCGGTCGTCAATCCAAGGACACGAGAACCCGAGACGAAGCACAGCCAGGACGACGCCTGCACCCGCGAGGCGGCCGTCAACCCGAAGATACGACATCCCGAGACAAAACATAGCAAGGGCGACGCCTGCAACCGCGAGGCGGTCGCCAACCTACAGATACATGGACCAGAGACGAAGCATAGCAAGGGCGACGCCTGCAATCGCGAGGCGGTCGCCAACCTAAGGATACAGGGACGAGAGACGACGGAGCATAGCAAGGGCGACGCCTGCAACCGCGAGGCGGTCGCCGAACTAAGGACATCAGGACCAGAGACCACGAGACGCAAGGACGACGCCTGCAACCGCGAGGCGGTCGTTAAGACATCAACAGGGAAGTCGACTACAGGGAAGCGGGGCGATCTCGCTGCTGGCACTCACGAGATACCAAGAGAACCGGGAACAACGGAGACACGGGACAGGCCTTGGGGCGGCGTTCTGGGCCCGACACAGCCAGACGCTATCCAGAGAAACCCATTTCGCATCGGACAGAAGAGTCAGGAGTCAGCAACCGGGAGCAAAGCAGGAGAAATACTGGCTAGTGTAGCAGACGTAGTAGAAACCAGGGAGGACATGCAGTGCGACCGAGAAGTACCGGAGGGCTCCCCGATCCAGCCTATCGATAGAACCCGCCCCGGACCAGAACCAGACGAGTCAACCGAACCTTGGGTACAGGAGTTTCTGACAAAGGAATTGGCCAAATTCGACGGGATGAAGGGAGTCTCCAACATCGCAGAGCACACCATAGTCATGCGCGACGACCGACCAATCAAACAACGGTACTACCCCCGGAACCCAGCGATGCAGGCTATAATTCACGCACAGGTAGACGAGCTACTCCGAGAGGGATGCATCGAGCCCTCCAAAAGCCCACACAGTGCCCCAATTGTGTTGGTGGGGAAGAAGACAGGTGAGACCCGTATGTGTGTAGATTTTCGGCAACTAAACGCGCGTTCAGTGCCGGACGCGTACCCTTTGCCGAGGATCAACTCCATTCTTGAGAGGTTGAGGAACGCCAAGTACATCAGTACACTGGACCTGAAGAGCGGCTATTGGCAGATACCTATGGCCAAGGCAAGCCGCGAGTGCACGGCATTCACCGTTCCAGGGCGAGGTCTATTTCAATGGCGCGTCATGCCTTTCGGACTCCATTCGGCGCCCGCAACCTTTCAACGAGCACTGGACAGTGTCATTGGGGCCGACATGGAGCCGCATGCATTCGCTTACCTCGACGACATCATTGTCATCGGGACCACCCTGGAGGAACACGTCGAGAATCTGCGAGAGGTTTTGAGGCGACTACGGGAAGCCAACCTCAGACTCAATCAAAAGAAGTGTGCTTTCTTCAAGCGCCGTCTCGTGTACCTTGGGCATGTCGTCAGTGAGAGAGGGATACATACCGACCCGGAGAAGATCATCGCGGTGCAACGACTAGCAGCTCCAACGAACGTGCGAGAGCTTCGGCGGTGCCTGGGCATCGCATCCTGGTACAGGCGGTTTGTTCCAAATTTCGCCGCCGTGGTACAGCCGATGTCACAACTGTTGCGGAAGGGAAAGAAATGGATCTGGGAGGAAAAGCAACAACAGGCGTTCATGAAGCTGAAGGAACTGCTTACCGAGGCGCCCATTCTCGCCTGCCCAGACTTCAGTAAGCGTTTCTCATTACAGACCGATGCAAGCGACTACGGACTCGGGGGAGTACTCACGCAACCCAGTCCCGAAGGCGAGAGAGTTATAGCATACGTCAGCCGGAGACTGCAGAAGGCCGAGGAGAACTACTCAGCTACCGAGAAGGAGTGCCTAGCGATTGTGTGGGCCATCAGGAAACTGCGCTGCTACTTGGAAGGATACGAGTTTGACGTTGTTACGGACCACCTAGCCTTGAAGTGGCTCAACACAATCGAAAACCCCACGGGACGGATTGCGAGATGGGCGCTGGAACTTCAACAGTTCCAGTTCGACATACAATACAGGAAAGGACGTCAGAACGTGGTGGCCGATGCTTTGTCACGTCAGCCCCTGGAAACCTTACAGAGTGCTATTGAAGAGCCCAGCACATGCCCGTGGCTACGACGACGCACACAGGAGGCAAAGGAGCAACCGGAGAAATATCCTGACTACACGCTAGAGAACGGACAGTTGTACCGGCACGTGGGACAGCGACCTCTGGAGGAGGATTTCATACCCTGGAAGCTATGCGTAGGGAAGGAGCAACGACAGCGCGTACTCCAAGAGTGTCACGACCAGCCAAGCGCGGGGCACCTCGGGATTCGCAAGACAACAACACGAGTATGCCAGAGATATTATTGGCCCGGGATCTTCAGGGATGTGGCACGCTACGTGAGAAAATGTGCGGTGTGCCAGAAGTTCAAACCACAGCAGACGAAACCAGCCGGAAAGATGCTCACTCGACAGGCAACCGAGCCATTTTCGACGTTGTGTGCAGACTTCGTGGGGCCCCTACCAAGGTCCAAACAAGGTAACACAATACTCTTAGTTTTCTTTGACATGTTTTCCAAATGGGTGGAGTTGGTTCCGTTACGACGGGCAACCACGACATACCTGGAGAGGGCTTTTCGGGATAGGATTCTCAGCCGATTCGGAGTGCCTCGCAAGTTTGTTTGCGACAACGGGACGCAGTTTACCAGCAGGTCATTCAAGGCGTTTTGCAAACGGGCTGGTATGGTTCTGGAACATACGGCGCCGTACAACCCACAGCAGAATCCAACGGAGCGGGCTAACCGGACGATCAAGACGATGATCGCCCAGTACATTCAAGGACCACAGAACACCTGGGACACTTGGCTACCAGAGATCTCCTTAGCAATCAACAGCAGCGTTTCCGACACGACGGGTTTCAGTCCGGCCTTCCTTGTACAAGGACGGGAGCCGAGACTGCCAGGTGCGTTATACGATGAGGTCACCCCAGGATGTAGTTTGGCCCCCACCGATCCCGAGACGAAGGCCAGACAACTACTGGACATCTTTCAGACGGTCAGAGAGAATTCACAGCAGGCCTCAGCGGAACAGGGACGACATTTTAACCTGCGGAGACGTGATTGGCGACCAACCCTCGGCAGTTTGGTGTTAGTCAAACAGCACGTACTATCCAAGGCCAACGACGGGTTCGCAGCCAAACTAGCCCCTCGCTACGACGGCCCGTATAAGGTAATCAAATTCACTTCCCCCAACATCGTACGCATTCGGCACACCGAGACAGGGCAACGACGTACCGCCGGGGTAACCGATTTGAAGGTTTTCCGGCAACCAGACGACGACGAGATGGACGAAGGCAACGAGCACCCGCTCGATCAGAGTAAGAGTGTCACCGACTAGAGATATAGCAGCCTTACGCTGCAAACTTTACCAGTAGATATAAGATTGTAGTATAGGTCATTGTATGTACAAATAGGGTATTCACCAGTCAAAACATCGCACCAGACTATTGTCCTGTAGAGCATAGTCTGTCTCATAGCCTCAGGGATATAACCTCGTTTATATTCCACAGTATTTAAGCATGGAACAGGAGCCGAGGCAGCAGAGGGCCGAAGGGCATCGGCGCGACTGGGATTGGGTTCCACAGTACCAGCGCCGATTTGAGGGCCCGGAGGACGAGGATAACGAAGCAGAACGTGTCCGGGGACCATCCATCGAGGACGACCGGAGCACCGAGATACTGCCAAGCTCCCCTACCGCACTGCACCGGTATTTTAACCCATTACCTGACTCCAGCGTCCCCGACCCCGAAGACGAGGTAGTCAGCGTTGCCCGAGTCGCGGTACTAAGCGATATCGCAGGGCTGTCCACAACCCAGAGGGGCAACGAAGCGTCCGGGGCAGCGGAACCAACGTCGGCCAACACCAGCGCGGAGCTGGACCTCTCTTTCGGCAGCAGCGACGTGCAGGCCCTTCTCGGACCATCGGTGGATGTCCACGCGCTCACATATGAGCTACTGCGAGAGACGGGAGAATGGGTCGAGGCACCCGAAGGATGGCGGGCGGACACGCCACGCCGGCTCATCCCTAGGATGCTGCTGGATCTGGTGCAACGCAGTCAAGAACAGGGGAGTTGGAGGAGGCGCTATACGATCACGCTAGAGGAAGGCGTTTTCCGGGTGACCCTGGCCCCCGCTGGCGGTGTCCACATCAAGTATCACCGGGAAAGCAAGGAGGGGGTGTGACGGTGCACATTTTTGTAGGGTATAAGTAGGTATAAGGATATGGTGTATGGGTAGGTTAAGGTTAGTAAGTAAGTTTGTTAAGTTAAGTTTGAAGAAATTATAAGTTTGAGTTTGAAAATCATGGAGTAATTTTACCTTAGAAAATAAGGCTAACCCTCCCATAGTAACAGCAGCAGAGCGACCGCAGCAGAGCAACGAAAGAAAGCCGCAGCAGAGCAACGAAAGGCAACCGCAGCATAACGCGACGCAACGATGGGCAGCGCGGCCCTTAACCACAGCGGCAGAACGGCGCGGCTCAGGGCAATTGCGCAGCAGCCAAAACACAGCGCAGCAGAGCAGCGCAGCTTAAGACGACGGCGTGGAAATTGCGCAGTGGACGACAAGGCGAGCGACGCATAGCCGATGACATGCGCCGACCAATGCAGGCCAAGCAGCACAGCGCAACGGCAGCCGAATGGCACGCGCCGATCGACGTCGACAGCGGCAGAAGACAAAGTCAAAGGGCTCGAGATCGCGGCCGGCAATGATGGACAGTGAGTAACAATCGGGCCACGGTCGAGTGCGCATGGCATAATTAAAAACGCGGAACAACAAACAGTGATCAAGTATACAGTGAACAAAACACAGACACAGGAGCGGAGCACAAACACACCGGACTGGAACATTGCAAAGAACGAGACACACACACACAGGAACACACACACATACACAGGAGCACACACATACACACCGGAACACACACACACAGGAGCACACACATACACACAGGAGCACACCCATACACACAGGAGCCACACACACACCCACACACACATCCACACCGTGACCCGGGTAAGCGAGTCGTACGACCCCTCCCTCTCTCCCCTTTTTCTAGTCTGGTGCGTAGGTAGGGACCACAGAGAATTTGTCAATAAAAATAACCGAGATTTCAAGTGAAACAAAAGAGTGTTGATCCAATGTGTTTTTAAAGGCAAGCGGGTGCCGCGTGTTTGCCAAAGTGTTGTGAGTGGTTCGCCCACCTGGGAGTCTCTGCAGACTGGCTGCTTGGTCAATACCGTGGCCAGTAAGCAGCGTCTCACCCGGTATCTGATTGTACCTGGACTTGGTGCTGCTCGGTCAATACCAGTGGCATTCAAGCCGGGACAACCAGGGGCTACCACCCTGCCGTGCGACACGTTGGTGAACCACCGGAATACCGGTGTGTAGGTATTTGTTTCAGGGTAACCCAGCCTCGTGCGGGCAGCTTATCCCCACCACTAGGGGTGATTATTTTCCCACTCAGCAGTCTCGGCACACTTACAAATATTCTTGTAAGGTGGCCCTGGAGAGACTGAGCTACCTCAGCCATAGAAAAGCTACCTTACACTTTTATTCTACTTTAATTACGAGAGCCTTCGTGGCAACTTAACTTCATTTTAATTAATTTCTTTTCTTTCATTGGTTACTTAACCTACTTAAACATACTTAATATCTAACAATTCAATATATTCTTACTTCCTAATTCTTAATGTCTATTATCTGTCAATTAACCTATTAAATTCAAATCAATACATAACGAAATCAAAAATGAAACCATAACCATACATAATGAAATCAAAAATCAAACCATAATTATACATAAGTAACAATGTGGAGGAGGGCATTATTTGTCCTTCTTCACAAACGCTGGAAAATACAGTTAAATGAATTCGATTACACAATCAAGTATGTACCAGGTAAAGAAAATCACTTAGCAGATGCATTGTCACGTATACAACTTGACGAAAATCTATTAGGAGAAGAGTCGAACGAGACAACTTGTGCAACTATACATAGTGCCCAAGAAGTCAATCAAAATTGTATTCAGATTACAGAAAGACCATTAAATTATTACAATAGACAAATTGAATTAATCAAAGGTTCGGACAATTAGACAGAAGTAACCAATTACTTTCAAAAGAAAAATATAAAAATCACATACACACAAATGACGATTGAAAAAGCAAAAGAAATAATAAAAGAATATTTATGTACTAAAAACAGTGTCTTATATTTTCACAACGACAATGATTTCCCAATTTTTCAAAACGCCTACATAGAAATAATCAATCCAGAAACCAAAATATAAGCAATGAAGAGTAATTTAAAATTACAAGACTTACAAACATATGCCGAGTTCAAAGAGATAATATTAACAAATCATAACGAATTACTACACCCAGGAATAGAAAAAACAATAAATTGGTTTAAAGAAAATTATTATTACCCAGATTATCAAAATATAATTCAAAATATTATAAATGAGTGTCAAATATGTAACATTTCAAAAACAGAACATAGAAACACAAAATTAAGTTTCGAGTTAACTCCAGAATCAAATTTTATCAGAGAAAAATACGTAATGGATTTTTACATAGTAGATAACAAACAGTTTTTATCATGTATTGATATATATTCCAAATTTGCAACATTAGTAGAAGTTAACAGCAGAGATTGGTTAGAAACTAAACGTGCTATTCTAAAAATTTTCAACTTAATGGGTAAACCAATCGAAATTAAAGCAGACAAAGATTCAGCATTCATATGTGCAGCATTACAACAATGGTTGAAATCAGAAAAAGTAAACGTCAGTATAACTACAAGTAAGAACGGTATTGCAGACGTAGAAAGATTTCACAAAACAATCAATGAAAAACTTCGAATAATTAACAGTGACTCAAACATAGAAAATAAACAAACAAAACTCGAAATTATTTTACACACATATAATCATAAAACAAAACACAAGACAACGAACAGAACACCAGACGACATATTCTTATACGCAGGAACACCAAACTATGACACACAAGAAAATATAAAGAGACAAATTGAAAAACTTAACAAGACACGAGAAGAGTATGAAATAGATACAAGATTCAGGGCATCACCATTAGTAAAATCAAAAACATCTAACCCATTCAAAAAAACAGGTACTTTGAAACAATTAGATGAAAAACATTTTGAAGAAACAAATAGAGGTAGAAAAGTCACCCATTACAAATCAAAGTTTAAAAAGAAAAAGAAAACTCATTCAAGTAAATATATTAATTACAGGGAACCAACTAATGAAGGGAATTCTAATATTAATAACCTTGCTAACAGTAACAATTAACGGACAAAGTATCGAATTAAACCCTATAAAAGCAAACAACGGCTACCTTATATTTAAAACAGGAACACTGGATATATCAAAAAATTTTGAATACCATTATCTAACTGTAAATTTAACAAAAATAGAAAAGGTCTACAACAACTTATTAATACAAGCAAAAGATTATGAAAATTCAACTAAAATAAATTATCTGATTGAAAAACTAAACAGGGAAATGAACGGGATAACTATTATTAAAAGACAAAAGAGAGGACTAATAAACTTAGTAGGCAAAACATACAAATACTTATTCGGAACATTAGACACAGAAGACAGAGACGAACTAGAACAAAAAATAAGTAACTTAGCAGAAAATAGCGTTCAAGTCAATGAATTAAACAAAATAATAGAAACAATTATCAAATCAATTGAGACCATGAATACATTAAAAACAAAAGAAGAAAAACACATGAAATTCGATTTACTAATTTTCAATTTAGAACATTTTACCGAATATATAAAAGACATAGCAATGGGAATGCAACTAACAAGATTAGGAATATTCAACCCTAAATTACTCAAACACGATTACTCATTGCATGTTACACCAGAAAAAATTCTTAATATTAAAACATCAACTTGGCTAAAAACTGATACGAAAGAAATTTACATAATATCATATATTCCACAAACAATTAGTAAAACACCTATTTTCGAAATAATACCTTACCCAGATGAGAATGATAATATTTTAACAGAAAATATTCAAGAAAAATATTGTATAAATAATAATAAAGTATATGGCACAATTACAAAAAAACAAATAATGAATAATTGTATAATAGGAATTGTTAAACAAACAAAAACAGAATGCAAATACACTAAAACAAGTAAGAATTTTCAAACAAATTATGTAGAACCAAACATTGTAACTTGGAATTTTCCTGAATCAATCATCAATCAAAATTGTATGAACAATGTAATTAAAATTAAAGGAAATAATATTATAAAAATTTATAATTGTGAACTGCAAATAAATGAAATTTCAATAATCAATTCAAGATTAGACTTCACACAAAATATCTATGTAAGCAATAACGTAACTAAACTTGAACCATTGTCTTATATCCAAACTAAAGAATTAATATTGCAACACACAAAATATTATAATACATTTCAAACAGTAACCTTTACATTATTAACAATTACGATATTAAGCATACTATTATATTTAATCTATAAGTTCAAAAGCCTACCTAAAACACTTATTATAAAATATAGTAAACCTAAAGAACAGGAAATAAGTAATGACCAATTTGAATTACCGAATGTCGAACAAGATCAACCCGCCTTGTATCCTAAAATAGGAACAAATTAACGTGACGCCAATTTCTAAGTGTGGGCGAGTGAGATATCTAATATGCACACATATTGATACCTCAAATATGTTTCACATAAGATCGCACCCTTACACATTAAGCACGCACCCTGATCATATTACACCCTAAATCCTAACACAGGAAACGGGCCAGACATAAAACTAGAACCTAAGTACATTTGTAAATCATGCGTAATGCCACAAACGCACTAGACATAAACATAACTGTAAAATCACGCCATAAGCGTGAGATCGTAAACATAAGCATATTTCGGTATGAGTATTTTCTAACATAAATAATTGATAGGAGTGACTCTCACTCAACCACAAGCGTGGGATTGCAATCGTAAGCATATTCTCTAAAAAAAACTCAACTCAAAGACTCAAACCGAGGTTTGCTTTTGCACGACATTAAATTTAAGAAATCAGTTTTAGTTTTGGTCTTGAGTATTGAAATACTTGTTCAAACTCAAATTATTCTTACATTATAATAAACCAGCTATACTCAAATAAATTCTAAGTTGTATTGTTTAAAATAAATAAAATGATAAGAAAAGCATACATACTGAGCGACGAACAACATAAACCGAAAATATATATTAAATTAAAGTCGATTTTATTAAAAAATAGTTACCCAGAACGCTTAGTGGATATCATAATAAAGGAAATCACAAACAAAAATAATAAAATCTTGGAAACACACAACGAAAATTTGGAGGACAAAATTAACCGATATGTGAGCATACCATATATAGAACATTTATCGAATAGAAATACCCTATCAAAAATTATGCCAGCTGACACGACACAACACATAACATAACAACAAAACGTTATCTATCAAATCAGCTGCATGTGAAGAGAGGGAGAGCCATGTAACGGAGTTGACATAGGCACGACGAAGAGAGCGCTTGGAGCGAGGCTGAACGAACACAGAGGTGATGCGAAAAAGGGAAAAATGACAAAGGCACTTGCTCAGCACACAACAACAACAGGGCACACAGCTGACTTCGAAAACGCTAGACTGCTGGACATTGAGCGGAGAGAGAGAACGAGACTGACGCTAGAAAGCTTACGAATACAACAAAGCAGCATGAACGCTGTGAACCATAAAGAGGATTTAGAACAGACAAACAACATTTATTCGACAGTAATTACAGATGACTCTAACAAAAAACAAGCAAAAATGACCAAAACGACTAACGTAGCTAAAAACAAGTGCAATTTTAATTTGAATATAATGACAATGTTGTGACGTTTTTAGTGTAAAAGATGTATGTATTCGTATTGATGATTGTTTTACTATTTATATATAAAAATGTCTAAATATAAACATATGCATGCTCCCTGAAGAAGGCAAAATAATAATGCCGAAACGCGTAGGAGAATATTGACGGAATAAACAAAAACTATCAATACCAAAACGGCCTTTTAAACCAAAACCAGCTTAAAAACAAGTAAAGACGTCGGACGCAACCGACTGCGATATACTTTGATACCAGTTCACATAGCTGTGTTACGAATTCTGAGAGCAAATAGTAATATATGAGGGTTTTGGGTATAAAATTGGAGACTCTAGCGCAAAAACTGACAAAGATATAGAGGTGGGCGGTATAAGTGGGCGTGGCATCCAAAACATTGATGCAGATCTGTTACGTATTCCACTAACAATGTTCATATCAAATTTGAAGACCCTAGCTCGAAAACTGAGAGAGATATAGCGGTGGGCGGTATAAGTGGGCGTGGCATCTAAAACATTTATGTACACCTGTTACGGATGTCACTACCAATGTTCATACCAAATTTGGTGACTCTAGCTTAAAAACTGGCGAAGATACATGCCTTAAGGTTTTTTTTTAGGGCGGTGGGGTATGTCCCGTTGTTTGGGGGCGTGGCATCCAATGTTTTGATGCATAACTTTGTCAGATGTCAGCATCTACCATCATTTACATTTTGGTGGCTATAGCTTCAAAACTGTAGAAGATACAGGCATTTTTGTTTATAATTGGAGAGGGGCTGGGGGCGGAATAGGTGGGCGTGGCATCCAAACTTTTGATGCAGTTTTTTGGGGTATGTCACCAGCTATCTTGCCATAAAATTTGGTGACTCTAGCTGCTAAGATGTGGGATATATTTGTGTTTTATCGATTTGCACATCGAGGTGTATCGACTTGTTATCGATTTCTCAGGCCCCCTGAGGTCGTAGAGCCCCAAATTTAACATTTTGTCTGACGAAGACATGTGCCAAGATATTTGCAAAGTTGCAAGGCTCTAGCTTTAAGGGTGTCGAAAAAAGTATAATAAACATCAAGATGGGCCCAAAATCAACACACAAATAAATAAAGTTTTTTTAAATAATCACGCGAAGAACTATTTCATTATATATATAAAATAGTTTGTCCTGATTGTTGAGAGGCCCACAGCCTAAACGATAAGAGCTAGAAGGCTGAAATTTTCACAAAATATTCCATTCAGTTTGAAAGTGAGCACTAAGAAAGGATTTTTAATTCGGACCACTCCTTCGAGTACCTCCCAAACTAATCAATTTATTGCAGTAATCACTTTACCTCATTCCACCACTCTGGCGCCTCATTGTCGCACAAGCTGTGAGTTTCAACGCCGCCGAGTGTACAAAAACAAAACACATGACCCATTCCACTACTGCCGTCTGCGCACAAGCTATTGCGGCCGAATTTACAAAAACAAAACACATGACCCATTCCACTTCTGCCGTCTGTACATGTGTCTCCGTTGTTCTCTTTTCTTCTTTGTGCCTTTGACAATTGTTTTTCGAATCAAGTTGCATTTGTTGTTGTTGTTAGTAAGTGTTGTTGTTGGGCTCGCAATGCTTCTTTTTGTTGGTATCATTGATTTAAAACAAATCAATTAAAACATTATTTGGTTTTGTACACCAGAATATGTTACGCGAGTGGTTTTACCTACATACTTGCTAATTATCAAACAAAACTTAACACACAAATACCTATTGCCATTGTTGTTTTTATATAATTTTCAAACTGACATTTGTAACTTTAGTTGGTGTTGCAAATGCACATATGTACATACATACACATGTATTTACGTGCATTTTTTATTATTTAGTACATACATATATATTAACAAAAATGCAAGTGCAAATATTGGTTAAAGCACGCATACATTGTTGTATCTGTAGCAATCTAAATGAAAGCAATAAACATGTTTACCAAATATAGACAGTGCAAAAACAAACACACTAACAAATAGGATCTTAAGAAATGTAATATACATCTATACGAGTTGACAAAAACAAAACACATGAGTTTTTTTCTTTTCTTCTTTGTGCCTTTGACAATTGTTTTTCGAATCAAGTAGCATTTGTTGTTGTTGTTAATAAGTGTTGTTGTTGGGATCGCAATGCATCTTTTTGTTTGTGTCATTGATTTAAAACAAATCAATTAAAACATATCTTGGTTTTGTACACCAGAATATGTTACGCGAGTGGTTTTACCTACATACTTGCTAATTATCAAACAAAACTTAACACACAAATACCTATTGCCATTGTTGTTATGATATAATTTTCGAGCTGACATTTGTAACTTTAGTTGGTGTTGCAAATGCACATATGTACATACATACACATGTATGTACGTACATTTAACATTCTTTTGTACATACATATATATAACAAAAAATGCAAGTGCAAATATATATGTATATACAGTTCAAAAACAAACGCACTAACAAATAGATACTTAAGAAAATGTAGTCTGCATACATATGTATGTTTATTCAATGCAACAAAGTTGTATAGATATGTACATATGTAATTACATTCAATTTGTATTTGTTTTTATATCGAGCCCTTTGTGCGAAATTAATTAATCTTGAACATCTTTGTATAGTGTAGATTTGCTTACTTGCTGCTTATCTAACTCAGACGTAACGGCGTACCACACAAACATTGCTGATACACAATTTCGAACAATCAAGCAAAGCACATATGTAAGTTTGTATGTATTTGTAACGTATGGAGGTTTGTGAATAAAAGGCAGGAAGAAGGGGTAGGCGTGACATTTAAATTTGTGATGCATATCAGTGGCGGATGGCATCTTCTATCTTCCTATCAAGTTTGGAGGCTCGAGCGCTAAAACTGAGAAAGATATTGAGGTGGGCGATATAGGTGGGCGTGGCATCTAATATTGCACATTTGTTACGGATGTTACGAAAAAGAGGTATTTTTGTTGGTATCTGTTTGGCTATGCAGCCAAATAGCAGCAGCATCACCGCTCCATAAACAGCAACAGCTGCTCTTATACATATAGATAATCTTAATTACATGCAATTGCATGCTCATTCTATGTTAACCGCTTATTAGTTATCTTGCATTGCATGCCCTTTTTGTATTCGGCTTTGGCGAAGCCAAAGTAGTTATAGTTTGATCGCTAACCTTTCAAGTTCACTATCTCTGCGCATCGATCACTTCGAATCGATTTGCATACAAACATTGTTCGTTAAATAGCAGAGGCAAATTCGAGCCTGCCTGCTTATATAAACTTAAAAAACTATAATAATAATTATTATTAACAAACAAAACAAATTGTTCATTTTAGGTAATCTACGGCTGGAGAAAAAGCTCCCTAGCCCAACATTTTGGTGACCATGACGGGACACGTTACTCTTATACATTTCGTTAAAATCGCATAACCACTTTATAGCAATAACCAAACGTTGTTCGCCATAAACATAAACAATTACACATCGGTCAGTTGCTTTGCACTTAACTAGGTTAGGTTAGGTTAGAGCGGTAGTGAGAGGAAAAGACCCCCCACTCACGTAGGCCAGAGTTGGCCCGTTGTGGTGCCACATTTGGACTGCGTCCAAAAACCGTCTACCCAGACGCAGAGTGTGTAACACCGCTTTCGAGGGCGTGGTCCCAGCCCGAGGCTCTTATAAAAGACAGGATATTTTTCGGGCTTATATCCGCTAGTTGGGAGAGGTCCGTAAAGAAAAAGGAGCCGAGGTGGCGATTTCTGGTCTTGCAGAGTGCCGGACAGTCGCAGAAAAGGTGGGAAACCGTATCCTCCTCCTCCTCGTCTCGACAGCATCTGCAGAAATCATTGAACGGGGCTAGAAGTCTCGATGCGTGAGTCCCTACTAGCCAATGTCCCGTAATTGCCCTTATTACAGCAGCACCTAATCTAATCTGTTTAAGTTGATTAGGCCAGAAGAACGCTTTCTACAGCGCGTTGGCCAGGTTTGCCTAGCAATCCTAGCCGTTGCATTATTGAGTTGCCACCTTTTATTAGCTTCAAGTTCAAAATGTGAAAGAACTCTTAGCTTGCAGCTGGCCATGGGAATACCCATGCCCTCCTTGTCTGTGAGGAGAGGCAAAGTAGTTCCATGCCTTGCCAGCTCGTCCGCCTTACAATTGCCCTCGATGTCCTCATGTCCGGGCACCCACATTAGGTAAAGCTCGATCTGCTCAGCCATCTCTTGAAGAGATTTGAGGCAGTTTGTGACGGATATCGAGTTTGATGATATCGAATGTAGGGCTTTGATAGCCGCCTGGCTATCAGAGAAGATGCATATGTTTTCTGCTGAGCACTCTTTTTCAGCGAGGCATAGAAGTGCCTCCAGTATTGCAGTGATTTCGGCTTGGAAGACACTGCAATGATCAGAGAGGCTAAAAGATTTACTAATGGATGGCTCTTCGCAAAAGACGCCTCCCCCAACTCGGTCGTCTAGCTTAGAGCCATCCGTGAAGATGCTGATAGAGTGTGTCGGCCCTGGAGTGCCTAAGCACCAGTTTTTCCTTGGGGGGATAATTACTTTTAAAGTAGTTCTAGGGAATTCCTGAGGACAGCAGTAGTCCGTGTTTGAGGGGATAAGTTGGTTTCCTACAAGGATATTGAAGTGACCGTAGGTCATTTCGGGCCACTGTTTTGTTTCCCTCATGCGTAGGGCGGAGAGAGTTGCTACTAACTTCCCCATTTGGTCGATTGGTAGAAGGTTTAGAATGTTGTCTAGTGTCTCAGTTGGGGTCGTTCTGAGAGCTCATGTTGTTGTCAGTCCTGCGGCGCGCTGTACTTTGCCGAGCTTATGGACTGTTGTTTTCTTTGACAATGCTGGCCACCATACTGATACTCTGTACAGCAGGATAGGCCTTACGATAGCTGTGTATAGCCACAGCGATATGCGGGGTGCCATTCCCCATTTCAGTCCAATGGACTTTTTGCAGGTATATAGAGCGACCGAGGCTTTCTTAGCACGTTCCTCTGTATTGAGATTCCAGTCTAGTTTACTATCTAAAGTGAGCCCTAAGTATTTGGCCGATTAGCTGAAGGCAAGTTGCACCCCGTTTAGTGTTGGAGGTTTGAGTGGAGGAATCTTATATTTCCTAGTAAATAGGACTAAATCAGTTTTAGCTGGGTTTAGTCCGAGACCCTTTGACGTGGTCCAGGTGGACAGAGTTCGAAGTGCAGTGGTCATACATTCGCACAGTGTTTGGGGGTATTTTCCCGAGAAAGCAATAGCGACATCGTCTGCATAGGCGATCACCTTGCCGCCCCTACCCTCCATGGAGCGCAGCAGACTGTTGACTGCCACATTCCATAGGAGAGGGGAGAGGACACCTCCTTGTGGGGTGCCTCTACTTACGAACCTGGAGATAGTCGAGGACCCCAAAGTGGCTCTGACGATTCTTCGTTTGAGAAGTTGATCAATCAGATCCACGATGCGATGCTCGACCCCCAAATTCGATAGCGCCTCGGTGATCGCCTCTGGTACAACGTTACAACGTTACAACGAGCCTTTTCAACTGTAGAGACAACAGCGTGAAGGGCTGTCTCGGTTGATTTACCTTTCTGGTAAGCATGTTGTGCTTGAGAGAAATGATCTGTCTTGATCGAGTTTCTAATGTGTAAGCCCAAAACCCTTTCTAGCGTTTTAAGTAGAAAGGATGTCAGGCTGATAGGGCGGAAATCCTTCGGGGTCGTATGGGAGGCTTTACCCGCTTTTGGAATGAAGACGACTTTGGATTCCAGCCATGTCTTGGGGATCAAGCCTGTCACTAGGATGTCTTTAAAGATTTTATGGAGCCAGTTAACGGCAGTTACCCCTGCCTGCTGCAATTGGGCTGGAATGATGCCGTCAGGTCCTGGTGATTTGAAGGGCGAGAAACTTTGTATAGCCCATGTGATAATGTCTTTGGAGAGAAAATCGGTTGCTGGGTGCTCTTGAAATTCTCTGGCTAAGACAGGTGGTGACTCGACTGAGCAACTGGGAAAGTGGGTTTCAATACGAAGTTTTAGAGACTCTGGACTGGTCGTTGTCCACGAGTCGTCTGGTTTCTTAAGGAACCCGACGGTTGTCTGAGTACTGGAGAGAACCTTTCTGAGCCTTGCGGCATCAGTAGTGTTTTCAATTGAGGAGCAGAAGTTTTTCCACGAATGGCGTTTAGCCTGTCTAAGTGTCTTTTTGAAAGTTGCAAGGCTGGCTTTGTAGAGATCCCAAGATTGGTCGTCTCCACTTTGCTTTGCATAATTGAAGAGCTTACGTGATGTCTTACGAAGCTCACCTATTTCCGGGGACCATCATGGTGGTTTTGTTTTTCCTCTTGGTTTACTCAGGGGACATGACATGTTGAGGGCGGACATGCATGCCTCCGTGAGTTTCTGAGTGAGCATCTCTGTATGCTCAGGGGATGGGAGTCCCGAAGGAGGCTGTTCGAGAATTAGTCTCCCAATTTGGTCTTTGAAAACGGTCCAGTTTGTACGTTTGTAATTTCTGCACCATTTTGGCTTTGGTGTATCAAGGGATCAAGGGCTATATCTATATACCTATGGTCAGAGAACGAGTGTTCATCAAGCACCCTCCATCTAATGAGTCTTTGATGGAGGGACGCCGTAGCAAGCGTCATGTCTAAGACTTCTTGCCTATTTCTGGTAATAAAGGTAGGGTCGTTACCTATATTACATATTTATGCACTTAACTAACGCACCAGCAAGTGTAATTGTAATCGCAGCTTACGCTTTCCACAACGTTGGCGCCGTTAGCCAAAGTTGAATAACCCTTTAACTTTCGTTGCTTACCGAAGGTCAAGTGCGCCATCGCTTTGCCTAATTTCGTTCGCCTAATCTCTCGTGCTTGCTATTTTGTGCAGCTGTTGTCAAGTGCATTTTCTAGAGCTCCGTTAGCCGAAGGTGATTGACTTTAACTTACTGTTGCTTTGCCCAACTTCGTGTGCCTATTCTCGCGCAAGTGCTTGTTTTTTTTTGTGCAGCTGTTGTCAAACGCGGTTGACATACATACATTCTTACAAACACCTTTAATCTTTGTTTGTTTACTTTACGTGTTGCTGAAAGTTAAGTCGGAACAAAGGCCATTAATAAAACAGTTTTAACGTTTAAAAATAAATCCGAATTTTTAAAGCGGAAAGCTCAATCGATTTATAGTCATGCTCAATAGATTTCAAGTGCATTAAGTTCGCAGCAATTAAGCCAAATGCCCGACGAGCAGTTAGAAGTGCGTTTAGAGCTTATTGACAAGACTGAAACGTCATTTGTGTTAATTCATGACAGTCTTGAGGAGGCTAATTTTGATGAAGTCGGTAGCCAGTTACGCGAAGACTTTGAAGAGCTTATTGTTGTGATAAAATCCAATATACGCCGCGAATTAAATAAACGTACGCATCAAGTGCAAGCTTATTCTACACTTCGAGGTGATACATCAATGCCAGAGGAGGCGCAAAACACGACATTCACGAAACGCAATTGTTTACCTGAACTTAAGTTGCCCGAGTTTAGCGGCGGCTACACTGAATATTCGGATTTCATGTCAATGTTTTCAACCATTATTGATCAGGACAACCAGCTGTCAGACATCGAGAAGCTTCAGCATCTGCGGACGTGTTTGAGGGGAGCAGCGCTGTATACCATTAGATCTCTGGAAATCAGCAATGCTAACTATGCAGTGGCAAAAGAATTGTTGCATAAACTTGGAACATACCCGCAAATATTCGCCTGGCAGATCCAGAATTTTGTAGATCTCGTAAGATTGACTTGGTGATTGGAGCAGAATAATTCTTCGAACTCCTTTGCGTAGGCCAAATCAAGTTGTCTGCTGACCTCCCACTTCTCCAGAAACTCGATTTGAATGGATAGTCTCCGGTGGGAAGCATATGCGCCAAAATTCAGTCTTGTTAGCTAGTCAATCTACTGAAAGCGCCTATATAGAATCTGACACGAAGATGGACGAGGTTTTGGCCGTTTTTGGGAGATTGAAGGCTACGGAGAGTCTAGCTACAAATACACAAAGGAAGAACAGGATTGCGAGGATCATTTTGTTGCCAATTTTTCGCGCTTGCCCACAGGCGAATACTCAGTCCGTCTGCCCATAAAAACTAGTTTGAATATGCTAGGGGATTCTTACCAGCAAGCATATCGACGGATTCTTAACTTAGAGAGAAAGCTCGAACGTCATCCTAAGCTCAAGGCTCAATACTCGACATTTATCGCTGAATACTTATCTCTACAACATATGTCACTGGCTCCAGAAGATTCCATAAGTCTCTGCAAGTCACATCTTGCCACATCATTGCGTCCTCAAGGAGGAAATTACATCAACAAAACTTCGTGTTATTTTCGACGGGTCTGCTAGTTCATCATCAGGATATTCCCTAAACGAGCTGCTTATGGCAGGTCCAACGTTACAGCCGAAGCTTTTAAACACTTTGCTGCAGTTTAGAACATTTCCAGTAGCTTTAACGGGAGACATCTGTAAAATGTACCGGTGTGTCAGGATGGATGAATCTGACAGCTACTTACAGTGCATATTGTGGCGGGACTCAGCTCATCAAAGGATGCAAGTGTACAAGTTGGACACCGTTACGTACGGCATAAAATCTGAATCATTTCTTTCGGTTCGTGCCATGCAGCAGCTTGCATCTGATTAACAGTCATCGTTTCCCATTGGTTCAAAAATAATCGAACGCGATTTCTATGTTGATGATTTGATCACTGGTGGCAACTCTGTTCCTGAAGTGCTGGATGTATTAGGCCAAGTTACGGGTTTACTGGATCGTGGCAACTTCAAAATTCGGAAGTGGTGCTCAAACGACTCATCCGTGCTGCAAAAAATACCAGATTCGGGTAGGGACACATTTCTTAAGTTTGATGATGGCAGTGACATTACAAAAACGCTTGGCCTCGCGTGGGATCATGTGTCTGACACTTTGCTGTTCTCATTTTCGACAATTCGGTCTTCTTTGAAGCCAACTAAACGATCTGTTCTGTCGGCAATCGCGCGATTTTATGACCCTTCCGGCCTTATATGCCCGGTCATAACAAAGGCTAAACTCTTTTTGCAGAAGCTCTGGAGAGAAAAGGTGGATTGGGATGAGAGTCTTCCTGCAGCACTTAACTCATCGTGGTTTGGTTTGTCGTATGATATTGGCAGCACGCAGCAATTGAAGTTTCCACGGTTGGCACAGCTTCACAGGGGCGCTATAGGTGTACATGGATTCTGCGACGCTTCCATAGAAGCATATGGTGGATGCATCTATATTGTCTCTATGACTCAGGGAAAGCGAGAAGTGCTTCTTTTTTGTGCCAAATCTCGTGTTGCTCCGTTAAAAACCCTCACGGTGCCTAAGCTGGAGCTATGTGGGGCAGTTTTGCTGGCACAACTTATGCAAGAACTTAAGCAAATGGACTTGTTCCATTGTCATTTTTATTGTTGGTCTGATTCTGCAGTGGTATTATCATGGATACGAGATGAGCCCTCACGATTTCAAATATTTGCATCTAGTCGAATTTCTTTAATCCAAGATATTACTGCCGGCATGGAATGGCGCTATGTACCCACCAAGGCCAACCCTGCTGACATTTTATCCCGAGGAGCGCTTCCTAGTGAACTGATAGAGTCATCACTCTGGGCTCATGGACCAGAGCTTCTCACAAGGGACAAAAATGAATGGCCAGAATCCTGTCTCGCCATTAAAACACTGCCAGAATTGAAAAAGAAAGTTCTCATTGCGACTGTCAATACCGAAGATCTTGCTGCAAACTGCAAATATGCTAACTCCTGGGAAAAGCTCAAACATGTATTTTCCTACGTATACAAGTTTTGTCATCGCATCAAGCGCCCTGGACTCATCGGAGATGATGTGCGCCGAGGTGAACGAATGCTGATTCGCTATAATCAAATGTCGCACTTGTCTGAGGACTACAGCCGTTTAAAGAACGGTCTTCAAGTGCCATCATCCAGCTCATTGGTGTCTCTGGCACCGTTTGTTGATGGCAATGGAGTGCTTCGTGTTGGTGGTCGTTTAAAGAATTCGACTTTAAACTTTGAGGCTCAGCACCCTGCAATATTACCAAGACAGCATCCAGTAACTCGCGCAATAATAATGATTTTATCATCTCAGCACTCTGCATTCTGGACCTCGCTCGCTTCTTGCGCACATTCGACTGCAGTACTGGCCCATTGGAGGACGCAAGACAGTCTCATTAGTTGTGGCCAAATGCACAATGTGTTTTCGAGCCAAACCACGCTTGGCTGAGCATATCATGGCTGATTTACCCAAGGTTTGAGTGACTGGAGCGCCCGCTTTTACTGTAACGGGCATCGACTTCTGTGGCCCATTTTTCTACAAAAGCGATGTTCGGAATCGCGCAGCTGTAAAATGCTACGTCTGCGTCTTTATATGTTTCGCAACGAAGGCTGTGCATCTCGCGCTTGTAAGCGATTTGTCCAAAGGATCATTTTAATGCGCACTAAGACGGTTTATATTAACTCGTGGTAAACCTTATCGCATTTGGTCGGATAACGCCACTAACTTCGTTGGCGCCAAAAACGAGTTGTCGGAGTTACGGCAGTTGTTCCTTAGCAGCAAACATCAGCAGGCTGTCAACGACTTTTGCTTGCTGGACAACATTGAATGGCGCTTTATTCCACCTCGGTCGCCCCACTTTTGCGGTATTTGGGAGGCAGCAGTTAAGACGGCAAAGCATCATAGAACTGTTGGCCCTTCAATACTACCTTCGCGCTCTTCTATGCCATATCGCTGCCGTAATTAACTCTAGACCTTTAGTTCCCATTTCAGAAAATCCTGCAGACCTCGATGTGTTGACACCAGCACATTTCCTGGGCACAGCTCCACTGGCCTTGATCCCGAACCTGATCTCACAGGGCTAAACCTTAATCGATTGGATCGATTGGATCGCTGGCAGAGGATCTCTTACTACCAGCAAATGTTCTGGCGCCGTTGACGAGAGGAATATCTGACGCTCCTGAATCAACGCTCAAAATGGCGTACACCTCAGGCCAAACTGTGCGTCAACGATGTTGTGGCCACTGGCAAGGATCATCGAGCTGGTAACTGGAGATGTTGGCGTGGCACGTGTAGCTACTCTCAGGACTGCCACCGGAACAACTAAGCGGGCTGTTCGAAAGCTGTTGTTGAAAGCCGTAATCTCTCAACGGGGGGAGAATGTTTGGCTATGCAGCCAAATAGCAGCAGCATCACCGCACCATAAGCAGCAACAGTTGCTCTTATACATATAGATAATCTTAATTACATGCAATTGCATGCTCATTCTATGTTAACCGCTTATTAGTTCTCTTGCATTGCATGCCCTTTTTGTATTCGGCTTTGGCGAAGCCAAAGTAGTTATAGTTTGATCGCTAACCTTTCAAGTTCACTATCTCTGCGCATCGATCACTTCGGATCGATTTGCATACAAACATTGTTCGTTAAATAGCAGAGGCAAATTAGAGTCTGCCTGCTTATATAAACTTAAATAAAATATATTAATTATTTGTAAAGTAGTGAATTGCCGAGGTACAGATCTCAGTCTGGCCAAGGCTGGTTACAAGTTATTTATAACTTGCTGAAACCCAAAGTATAGCGTTTATGAAGAGTCAAATAGTGATCCGATGTAAAGTCGTGTCCTGTCAACTACTGATCAGTTAGGGTATCAACCGGGCCGACACCACAATTGCTACCTTATCTAATCGCTAAGCTTACCTTACGCCACCGCGGGCTAGCCTCACGAGTGTCGTCTGGTAAATTAGCTGGCGAGGGTGTGGATTGGGTTATTGCCTCAATCGCCTCTGCACCTTATCGTTGATAGGACACGTGCCTCTGTGGACTTGAATCACAGGGTATCAGACACTGTACTACACAGAGTAACCACGCGTTTTAAGTTACTATTTTCACTTTATTCTCTCTATATATATGCTTAAGCCGCGGTACAAGCCACGCGTTAATCTTTGCGGGGAGGGGGCTTAGATATAATATACAAATGTGATTATCCTACTCACGTGTCGATCTCAAACCCTCTTCTTAATTAGTACTTCTCTCCGGCTCTTCAGTATCTATTCCCTCGGCGTTGCTTGCTGTTTCTCTCACAAGTTTCTAATTTTACGTCCTCACTCGCGATGCGTTTATCACTACCGCACGCCTTTAGGGTTCGCACTCGACTGTCTTGACTTCACATCTCTGCGTTCGGCCCTTCCACGCCCTTCCGATGCTCGTACCAGACTGTCCCGCTGCGGCTCACGCTCGGCCCTTCTTCGCCGATCCACTCGAGCTTTTGTAGTTTGGTGGATCGCGTGTTGAGGGTCGAAAGCTCTGCTTAATACTTTCGCATCATTTGGCAACTCTGCTTCTAATGGCCGTTCTGTTTTGAAACCGACGTTGCTTATTGACTATTATACTATTGGGTGGTATCGTACATTACAGATCTTAACAATTATTTCTTACAGCTTATTATATTAATATTAAACAATAAAGGGCCTTCTTGGCAATCTTCAACTATTCATATTCTCATTCCTATTCTTAACTATATAAAAATGTGGGGGAGGGCATCATTTGGCCTTCCTCACACCCCCCCCTTTCTCCACTAGGGTGATGATTACCCTCCCGTCGGCGTGTGCTGTTACGTTAAGTACGTCGGCTCCTTCCATCACCCTGAATCGCGCCCTGCGTGGCCCTGGGGATTGCCTGCGTCTCAAGAGCTCGTCTTGTATTTCCGCTACCGCGGCTTTGGTCAAAATGCTATCGCCTGGGTACACCGTCCACTTCTCCGGAATTGTCGTGTACACCCGGAGGAACCAGTCCTTGGTCGTGTCCTCCTGTCTAAACGGGCATACAAAATTTCCCACCTCCGCTTCGAGGCCTTCGTCAAACAACTCGATGCCCTCGTACGGCTCCGGGGTTGGGGACGCATGGGCTAACACCTCTGGGGCTAGGGAAGCTACACCCTCTTCTGCTTTGACCACCTCGTTGTCTTTTCCGGTCATCGACGCCACCGTCGATTGCTCCAAGGCGGGGTAGTGTGGAGGGGATGGCGGCTCTTCGACGCGCGGTTGTGGGGCCTGCGCGTCCTCATTCTCGATGACTGCCGTGGTCGTCTCCACCCTCATCAGTCCTACTGCCCCGTTTACTCGGTACGCCGTTACTTGTTCTGAACGGTAAATCGTGTGGCGGTACGTCGGCGGGCTGTCCTCGCGTTCCTGCCTCTGGTAGGTGGGATGGTTTCTGCGGTGATCCCTCGGATATTGCTCTTGCTGTCCACCCTGGTTGCGGTCTTCTTCGTCGCTGGTTGAGCCGGCGTCTTCCACGTGGACACTCGGCGGGGCTTCGCTGCTGCTTGCCTCCGTATTTGTGTTCGTCTCCTCGTCCGACGGGCTTTCCTCGCCGGACGGTACCTCTTCGTCGCTGCTGATGACTACGATATCGTCGCTCACTTTCCTGTGAAGTAAAATTTGAATCGTTATTAATCTATTCCCTTTGTATGTTTTGGTTGGGAAAAAAAAATTTGTCAGAGTTGGGAGTGTGTAATTTTTTTTTTTCTTTCACTCTATTCGTCTTTCTTATTTCCGACTTGGTTTATGACGTCTTTCGCTCTGTGTCCAGGTCTTGTCCTTCTTCCACTTGGTGTTCCTCGTAGTCTTCGCCTTCCTGGTAGAATGGTTTTAGCTGGGCTATGCTTGCGACTCGGCCTTTACGCTGTCCTATTTTCAGCAATCGTACAATGTTTGGTGACACAACCTTCTTTACGAGGAATGGGCCATCGTATTTGGGAGCGAGTTTTGCCGCAAGCCCGTCGCTAGCCTTCGATAGTTGGTGTGTCCTCAGTAACACCAACGTGTTGATTCCCGGCCGCCACTCTCTTCGTCTGAGGTTGTAATTCCGCCACTCGTTCGTTTTCTTGCGAACAAGTACATTTGGTGCACTGTGCGGACTACGAGATGGCTCTATCGCGTCGGCCTGCAGTATTTCGTCCACTTGTGCCTTGATTATCTGCTGTGTTGCCGGGTTCTGCGGGTAATACCTTTGTTTTATAGGCTTGTCATCCTTCATGATGATCCTGTGCTCGGCAACGTTGGACACCCTGGAGTCCATCGAAGGGAGCCAATTCCGACCTTAACAATTCCTGTATTCCCGGTTCCAAATCCGCCGGCCACTCCTGTTCGTTCACTGCTACTTTGTCTGTCAGCGTTGTGGCAGGTATAGTAGTATCTGTTTCTCGTTCTACTACTTCGTCTGGTATCTGTTTCTCAGCGCCCGGCGCTGTATCCTTTCCTGTGTTGGTGATGGTTCTCACGGTGACGTCTGGCTGACGCGTTTCCTGGACTTCTCCTTTTTCCCTCTGTTTCCCGCTAGTGTATCCTTGCCTTGTAGCTGACTCGGGTTCTATTCTGACCCTGTCGCCGTCCTTGTTCAGCGCCTTCTCGGCTTCCAACATCATCCGCGCGTTCCCGCACTGTATAGTCGTCCCCACCAGGCTTAAAAAATCTATTCCCAATATTAGGTTATCTAGCATCGAAGGCATCACGAGCATGTCCATCGTGACCTCGGCCCCCGCTAAACTAACCTTTCCCTTGAATAATTCTTTTACCTCCAATGCCGACCCATCTGCTAAGCGAATCTTCACGTTGGCTTTCAATACTTCACATTTTTTTAACCCTTTGGAAAATTTCTCACTTATGAAACTTCTAGTTGCCCCTGAATCCACCGTTGCTGTCGCTACCTGGTCCCCGACCTTAACTGTAGCGACTATCCTCCCATCCTCCACTCTTAAAGGGTATTCTAGTTTCGGGACTGCTTCGAGTCGGCACCCACCTGATCCCGTCCCAGCTGGTGCCGTGGCTCGTTTCCCGCCCCGGGCCTATGACAACACTCGCTCGTTCTGACTCCTTGGGTACCACACTACCTACAAAACTGCACTCGCGGATTAGGACACTCTCTGGCAAAGTGCCCCGCCTGCGAACAGTTATAGCACACTCGTTTATTCATGGGCGTCCTAGGCATCTCGTGACTCAGCATTCGATTCGCTATTACCCCCGTTTCGCTACGCGGTGCTGTAACTGGCTCCTCAATCCCTCGCAACTGGCTGTGGTGGTGATCTGAACGGATTATAGTGTTTCGGGACAGTCCGCGCGCCGTAACCTGCCGCCGCATCTCTCCGATCCCGTTCCTCCAGGGTCTCGTATTCTGCCGCCAACTGGGTTAGTTCCTCCAGTGTCTTGAACTCGCGCCTGCGAATGCTTCGTCGATAATCTGACGTCAAGTTTTCATGCACCCTATATAGCTCCTGCTCTGCCGTATACCTAGCGTGTCGCATCATCCTTCGGAGGTCAATCATGTACTCCCTAAAGCTCTCTCCGGCACGCTGTCGGCGGATCCTGATATCATCCTCGAGTCGTTGATAATATCCGGCGGCAGGAAGAAGTCTAAAAATGCGCTCCTAAAATTGGCCCATGTGGTGTCCATCAACTGACTGACAGAAAACCACCCCGCGGCCAGGTCTGTTAGCGCTTCACTTATTGCCCGTGGTAATCGCTCCAGACTGATCTCGTACATACTTGCTCGCTTTTCAATCTCCTCGAGGAATACAAGTGGGTCCGTATACCCATTGAACCTAACACCCCACTTCTGGACCAGTTCTGGTACAACCACGCTGTTTCTATGGCTGTAACATCCCACTTCTGCATGTCGGTAGCCCGCCGGCTCGACCTGACTATGAACCACCGGTGTACTAGCAGGTGACTGGACATGGATACGAGGGATGGATTCTTTTGTCACCATTGGGTTTAACGTTGTGCTGTTGTGGATGTCCCGGTTCGACGAGAGTACAGTTGTCGCCGTTCCAGCCCAACCCGATGGGATTGCCACATCGGATTCCGATTTCTGTCGTGGTCTTCGGCCTACGACAGGTTTATCGGTCTGGATTGGCGACGTCTGAAACTTCGCGAAACGTAACTCCCAGTCAGCCAAACGTGTCCACACCTCGTTCGTATGCCCGTCTCTTTTTATAAATTCGCATACTGTTTTTCGGTAGTCCGACACTGTTGCGCATTTCCCCAAACCTAACTCCTCAGATATATATTCTAAATCCTCCTTCCGGCAGTCGTAGACCCATTGTCGGCCCACCCTGGGTTGGTGCAGCCTCCAGGCTCCATGCCGGCAGATTCGCTGACTGGTGGTTTCTCCATCGCAGATTATTATTGTAAAAAAATTCTCCAAAATCTTAACGAAACCGAAAAAAAAAATTTTCTTCCAAAATCTCCGTTGTATTATGTGTATAAAAAAAATTCTCCAGAATTTATTGAAACCAAAAAAAAATTTTCATCCAGACTCGCAGTTGTGTTATGTGTATAAAAAAAAATTTTCCCCAAAATTTTATTTAATGAAAGCCAGAAAAAATTTTTTTTTTTTTTTTTATGTTATTATATATTTATTTTTATTTATTTAATTGTATTTATTTATTTTTAGCTTTCATTTATTTTTTTTGTTGTTGACCAAAAAAAAAATTTTATAGAATTTTCAAAACACTTTTACAATATTCCGCGACCCACAGTGTAGCCAATCCGTTCACTTCTTTCTTTTCTAATAGTTACCAAGACGTCTATTAATAAACCGAACAGTGTTCACTTTCGTCGGTGTCGTCCCACTGTGCCTTATTTTTCTCCTGAGTCAACCGCTTTGACTTCTCAAAATTTTAGGCACCCTGTGCTACTCGCGTCGACGTGAGAGTTTTCCGTTAGGTGATCGGCTCACCCGCTTTGCCGTCAAGTTCGCTGCGTTCACCGACGGTTGCCAGCAGCAATGACTTACACGGTTCCGTTAAGTAATCGGCTCGCACGTTTTCACCGTCTCGTTCGCTGCGACTCAAATCTTTGTCGACCGCGCGGACTCAAGCAAGGCCCGTTACCTTATCGCCGCTTACGATTTCTTTGCTATTCTGCAGCTGCGACCTATTCAACACGCCTTACACACTCTGTTCGCTATGATCCCGTTGGTTCTATAGCTTCGCCCGTTTTCGTTTTCTTTCGTTGTGCCGCGACAATTGCACAAAATCTCGCGGTTCGAATGTCGTTTAACATCCACCGTTTTACATGCGCGTAGTAAAACAGGGTATCACCGGGTATATGCGTACTCTACCCGAATCGCAACTTGCGCACTTTTTAGTGATGTTACTGGGGGCTTTAATTCTAGTTTACACCACCCGCTAATACTTTGGGTCCCTGCTCGGGCGCCACTTGTAAAGTAGTGAATTGCCGAGGTACAGATCTCAGTCTGGCCAAGGCTGGTTACAAGTTATTTATAACTTGCTGAAACCCAAAGTATAGCGTTTATGAAGAGTCAAATAGTGATCCGATGTAAAGTCGTGTCCTGTCAACTACTGATCAGTTAGGGTATCAACCGGGCCGACACCACAATTGCTACCTTATCTAATCGCTAAGCTTACCCTACGCCACCGCGGGCTAGCCTCACGAGTGTCGTCTGGTAAATTAGCTGGCGAGGGTGTGGATTGGGTTATTGCCTCAATCGCCTCGGCACCTTATCGTTGATAGGACACGTGCCTCTGTGGACTTGAATCACAGGGTATCAGACACTGTATTACACAGAGTAACCACGCGTTTTAAGTTACTATTTTCACTTTATTCTCTCTATATATATGCTTAAGCCGCGGTACAAGCCACGCGTTAATCTTTGCGGGGAGGGGGCTTAGATATAATATACAAATGTGATTATCCTACTCACGTGTCGATCTCAAACCCTCTTCTTCAGTATCTATTCCCTCGGCGTTGCTTGCTGTTTCTCTCACAAGTTTCTAATTTTACGTCCTCACTCGCGATGCGTTTATCACTACCGCACGCCTTTAGGGTTCGCACTCGACTGTCTTGACTTCACATCTCTGCGTTCGGCCCTTCCACGCCCTTCCGATGCTCGTACCAGACTGTCCCGCTGCGGCTCACGCTCGGCCCTTCTTCGCCGATCCACTCGAGCTTTTGTAGTTTGGTGGATCGCGTGTTGAGGGTCGAAAGCTCTGCTTAATACTTTCGCATCATTTGGCAACTCTGCTTCTAATGGCCGTTCTGTTTTGAAACCGACGTTGCTTATTGACTATTATACTATTGGGTGGTATCGTACATTACAGATCTTAACAATTATTTCTTACAGCTTATTATATTAATATTAAACAATAAAGGGCCTTCTTGGCAATCTTCAACTATTC